>OZ014523.1:456142428-457397873 GCA_963966055.1 Lathyrus aphaca | reverse complement strand
TGAGGATTTTTCTTACAAGCTTTTCATCAGTCATTTTTTCTCCCAAAGCTCCAGAAGTATTAGCTACTTCTAAAATGTTCATGTAGAATTCATGAACTGTCTCATCTTCCTTCATTCTCAAGTTTTCAAATTTTGTGGTGAGAAGTTGAAGTCTTGACATCTTTACTTTTGATGTTCCTTCATGAGTTGTTTTGAGAGTATCCCACACATCTTTGGCTAGCTCACAATGATGTACAAGTCTGAAAATGTTCCTATCAATGCCATTGAATAAAGCATTTAAAGCCTTTGAGTTGCCTAGTGCTGAATCTTCTTCTTCCTTACTCCATTCTTCTTCAGGTTTCAGCACTTTTGTTCCATCTTTGGTATCTTGGACAGGATAATCCCATCCAATGTTGACTGCTCTCCATGCCCTGTTGTCAAGTGATCTTAAGAATGCAATCATTCTTGGCTTCCAGTAGTCATAATTAGATCCATCCAGAATAGGTGGTCTATTTACTGACCCTATATCTCTGTCCATGTTACAGAATTTGTATTTCCCTAGATCTCACCCAGTATAAACAGGCAGGGTGCCTGCTCTGATGCCAATTGATATTCTGTGATCAGGTATGAGATGTCCTAAGAGATGTCCCAACACTTGATAGGACACTTGACAAATTTAACCAAAACTTAAATAGCAAGAAAAGTAAACAACACAGAATTTTGTTAACCCAGTTCAGTGTATAACCACACCTACATCTGGAGGCTACCAAGCCAGGAGGAAATCCACTATAAGTAATATTAATTCTAGACTTAAACCACCCTGTTTAATCTATCACTTAATAACTACCCAATGCAATTTCTACCTAAGACACACCTTAGATAAGAGTACCCTACTCACTCCCCCTCAATCACACAGTGATCAAGTTTACAAGTTTAATGAAATTGAAGACATTCTTCAAACAATACAGCTTGATCTTACTTCACAGTTTCAATCAAGTCACAAATGCACTTTTGCTTAAAAGCTAATAAAGTGGTACAATTAAAAACACCTGCTATTAAAAACACTAGACACCCTATTTGATCTTCTGAAATTCGTACTCAATTCTATGAGTTTCTGTTGCTTAAATAGGTATCTGTAATTTGGGCTTTCTGTAGGATGATCCAGCCCTAATGCACATGCAGCTTCCACCTTGAATTTAGGGTTTGTTACTTCCTAGATTCTAGGTGACTTAGGTCTTCTGTTTTAATCTGAATCTTCAATATAAAACTCCCTACAGATGCGCCTTGTTTTGTTTTTAATCCATCATTAATTAATTCCAGATAACTCTCCTTAAATATCTCTGATTAGTTAGTCAATAATTAATTCTGGAAGCAGGTTTGAGATGTCTCAACATCTGTTGGGACATCCTGAAAAACTGAACTTAAGTCATTTACACAATGTCCCAACATCTGGTAAGACATCCTGAAATAAGTTCATATACTTTATTTGATAATGTCCCAACATTTAATAGGACATTCTGAACTGAATTCAATAACTCTTGTTGGTCAAAAATTCTGCCAATTCAAGACATCTACAGTTTTTTCACTGAGTCTTGTAAGCAGGCCCCGATCTTAAATTCTTTCGCATCTTCTTCCGTACCAAGATTAACCGTTTCGACCTCCTCCTGATGAGGGGTGATAACCTTCTCCTCTTGTCTCAACAACCTGGCTAGCTCTTCAGGTAGCTCATAATCTTCTTCAACCCCTTCATCAGCTTGATTGATTGGATTGTCAAAGTCATACGAAGCCATAGCAGTGTTGTTGTCAGTGCAATCTGAAAGGCACTCTCTGCAAGGGTTTAAATTGGTTCATTTTAGTGATCAATTTTAATCTTGTTTTAGAAGAAGTGAAAATGAAGTTATTTATTTCAAAAAACAATGCCATTTTATTTTTGTACAAAAAGAAAAATGAAAAGACAGTGAGCGAAAAAGAGACTTGTTTGCAAAAGATGTCCGATATTCATTGATTGATCTGTTTGCACAAAATTACAAGATGGACCGATTACAAAATGAGGCTTGACATCTTGGGAAAGATGCAAGACTTGATGCATGCTTAAAAATACAGGAAATAATAATTACTCTGCAGGAGTAACCCTTATAATTTCCTGGGAAGACCAGTTTGAGATACGGCTCCCCGGGGTCCTTGGACGTATCCAGCTCTCCAGGTTGCGCTCATCTTCCGACTCATCTTCCAAGTTGTTCACAGCATCCGGGGTGAGCATCCCCCCGCTGACAAAATTGGGCTTTTTAGCAGCCTCTGATTGATCTTGTTGAGTTGGTCTGTAACCCAACCCAAATCTGTCCTCTTTCTTTTCCACGGGCAGCAGCTTGCCCCAGCCTTGGGCAGTACCCTCTTCAACAACCTTCCGGGCTTGCTGATAAGACGTCATGGAAGTTCCCAGTACAACAGATGCTTCATTAATGTTCAGGGCCTCAAACCCCTGGCTCATAGTTTCATGGATCTCCCCATCCATTTCTATGTACTTATACGTAGCCAGATGGCTAACAAAGATGTCTTCTTCCCCACAGATGGTGATGATCTGGCCTTCCCACTCGAATTTCTACTTCTGGTGAAGGGTAGATGTAACAGCGCCAGCGGCATGGATCCAGGGTCTACCCAACAAACAGCTGTAGGCTGGCTGAATGTCCATCACATAGAAGGTAATTTTAAATGTCTGCGGGCCAATGATCACAGGCAGATCAATCTCCCCAAGCACTGATCTTTTAGAGCCATTAAATGCTCTCACCACCAAATTACTTGGACGCAGTGCTAAGCCATCATACTCCAGCTTCACTAAGGCTTTCTTGGGTAGAACATTGAGCGATGACCCAGTGTCCACCAGTACATGAGATAGAACGGCACCCTTGCACTCTAGGGTGATATGTAAAGCCTTGTTGTGGTTACGTCCCTAAGTTGTTAAGTCAGCATTGGTAAAACCCAGTCCATGACTGGTGTTGACATTCGCTACCACAATTTCTAGCTGATTAACGGTAATCTCCTCTGGCACGTATGCTGTGTGCAGGACTTTCAGTAATGCATTCCTGTGAGCTTCAGAACACATCAACAGGGATAATATGGAGATTTTTGAGGGTGTTTGGTGAAGCTGATCCACCACCTTGTAATCACTTCTCTTTATGATTCTCATAAACTCGTCTACATCTTGTTCAAAAGATGTCTTCTGAGTTTCTTTGGCAGGCGGCTCTTCAAGTACCACACTATTTCCTTTTGCTTTGGCAGCAGCTTCTGCTTCAACATTAGGTCTCTGAGTTTGTGAGGCAAAAAGGCGTCCGCTTCTTGTGAAGCCTCCGCCTCTCCCAACATTATCAATTTGTGGAGAAGAGGTTGACGAATCTAGAGTGATTTTCACCCCGTTGCAGTAAAGATCAGAGCCATAATGCCATGGTATGGCATTATGGCTTTCATATGGAACTGGTCCAGGAACTGTAATGGTAACTGGACTGACTGCTGCAGAGGAGGGTACTGTAATGGTGTGTGGATCGTAGTAAATTGTGACTGGTGACCTGGCAGGAGGTGCCACTGTTTGTTGCTGAAAGTTGCTATTTGGAGGAACAATTGATGGATCATAGTAGATGGTGACTGCTGAGATATCTTCGTTAATTTCTGCTGGCGTTGTAGAAGATTCTGTTGAATAAATGGATGTTGATGTTGTAGAAGAAAGAGTTGTTGACATTTGATTTGTTGAAGTGATGGACGGAGCCATTGCTGATGATATTGACGAATCGGTAGGAATGATTGTTGTTGTTGTTGTAGAAGAATCAGGAATTGATGGATTTATAGGCGCCGTTTTTGAGATCTGAAGGATTCCATCCTTGATAAGACCATCTATGCCGCTTCTCAAATTATCACACCCATTGACTGCAATGTTGCAATACCCACAACCGAGCTCACACCCGGGGAACACTTGGCACTCTAGAAGCTGAGCTTTAATTTCGACCAAAGGTGTTCGAATTTGTGCAACACTGGTGGTTAAAGTAGATGGTTTGTCTTCCTCAATGGCATTAATCCTCGGCCCGCCATGATTGGGCATAGGATTCTTGTTGACATTTGGAGGGGGTGCAAAGTTGAGGGCTTTAGAATCCACCAGATCTTGGACTTTCATTTGCAAGGCCCTGCATTTCTATGTATTGTGGCCAGGTGCATTGGAGTGGAAAGCACACCTGGCGTTGACATCATAATACCTTGGGAGATTGGAGGGATCTGATGGTGCCAATGTCATTAACTCAACCAAGTTGAGCTTCAGGAGTTGTGGTAATAAGGCGGCATAAGGCATAGGGATAGGGTCAATCACTCTGTTTTCCTGTGACGGTCTTTGCTGAAAAGGTCTTTGTTATTGATTGCTATTGTTGTTGTTGTAGGTTCTTTGTGGCGTGTACTGAACTTGTTGTTGATAATGTGGTTGTTGATATGTTGATTGCTGAGGAATCAGAGTTGGAATAGTGACAGCTGCCACTGATCTGTGAACATACTGAGGTCTGCCCCTGCTGGAATGAATGGCATTTGTCTCACCGGTTCTTCGAGGTCCCACAAAAGGCTTCCTGGAATTACTGGACGAACTTGCACCATTATCAGAAATTTTGCCCATTTTTAGCAGACTTTCAATTCTTTCACCGGCTATAACTACGTCAACAAAACTGGTGGAAGAAAAGGCAGCTAGCCTATTAATATATGTTCCTTTCAGAGTATTCATGAACATGTTGGCCATTTCTCTTTCCGACATGGGTGGTTGGACAGCAGCAGCAAGCTGTCTCCACCTTTGGGCATATTCCCTGAAGCTTTCTCTGGAGGATTGAGACATTCCCATAAGAAGGGTCCTGTTAGGGGCCATGTCCAGATTGTATTGGTACTTCCTAATGAAAGCTTCAGCTAGGTCCTTCCAGCATCTGATTGTAGCTCTGGTCAAGTGTGAATACCACTCTCTTGAAGCCCCAGTCAAACTGTCTTCGAAGTAGAACATCCACAGCTTCTCATCCATAGTATATGCTTTAAGTCTTCCCAGGAAGGACTGCAGGTAAGTTCGTGGACAGGAAGTTCCATTGTATATCTCAAAGCATGGGGGTTTGAACTTGTGGAGAATTCTCACCCCATCCACTAGCCCCATGTCCATTACATCAAAACCCAAGGAGTTTTGAGACTCCAAAGATCTCAATTTCTCAGCAATTTCATCAAACCTCCTATCATAGACTTCATCTCCAGCTCCCATTATAGTAAACTGCTCTTCTTGAGGATCTTCTTGCAAGATCCTGCCTGCAGCAGTGTTGCCCTGCAAATTCCTTGGGATGTTGGCCTCTGGATCTAGATGAGGTCCAAATACTAGTGGGTTAACATGAGGCTGACCTCCCTCATTGTTGCTGGTTCCTCCAGTTCCAGGATGATGTTCCTCGGGGGTTTGTCTTTCTACCAATGCCCTTAACCTTTCTTGGCTCTGGGCCAAGCCAGTCATTACAGTCATAAATTGAGCCATTTGGTTCCTCATCTCCACTCTTTCATTAGCCATCTGAGTTCTGACCTCAGTCAGATCATGCTGTACTTGGTCCATTTGGATACCAGGAAGGTTGTTGCGAGTAGGGTACCGGTGCGTACGGTTGACAGGGAACACTCTTCTGCGAGCAATATTTCCTGAGACCACAACAGAGTTAGAAACAAATAATAACAAAAACCTACAAAACAAAACAAGGTTAGTATGCAATGCAGTATGCTTATTTGTTTTCCAAGGTATCCGGCTTGGCTCTTGGTTTTGACCTTTCCAGACCCCGAGGAAGATGCTTTTGACTTTTCTGAGAAAAGAAACTCCAAAATGGAAACAAACTAAAATACATTGCAAATACTAAACAATACATAGTTTGTTTTTTACAACACATGCCCTTGGAGGTTCAAAAATACAAAAAAAAAGTACATCAAATGGAAATGAACAAAAAGCAAAGAAGTCAAACATCTAGTCCAAACTCATCCTCCTTAACCTCCTTCAGAAGTGCATCAGTCACTGGACCTGCTGGATGCTCTGTGATGTTTCTGATGAGGAGGTTTCTGGTGGCAATGGCAGTGGTCAGCTTCTTGTGCCTATCCTGGTCCTTTGATCTCTTCAACCCGGCCCTAAGTTTCAACTCTGAAATCTCCTTCTGGGCTGCCAACAAAGCCTCCTGCTGCTTCTTTTCATTGGCCTCCAACTGTTCAATCCTGGCCTGAGTTTTCTGGTCTTCCTTTGTCCGGGCTTCAGTGATCCTGACCCACCTAGCCTGACTCTCTTGCAGATATAGCTCAGTCCTAGCCTGCTGAAACTTGGCTTCTTTACAGGCATTCTTCAATATTTGCTCCCCAGCCCTTGCTTTCTTGATGTAGTCCTCTGTTTTCTCAATTTTGGCCAGATGCTCCACCCTAAGCTTCTCCAACCTTTCAATGTCCAGACGACCATCACTCCTTTCCCAAAGGGTCTTCTTCAGAGCTTGAGACAGATTCTCATTCCTTTCCTTTAGCTTCTCAAATTCTTCCAGGCTGACAGTTGCTGGAGGTGGTACTGTAGAGGGTCCAGGTGTGTCCTCAATGGTGAAAGGCATTCCAGTGATTTGAGCTCTAGTTCGGGACCAATCATAGTATTGAGCTGAAGCAACATTATTACACCTCCCTAGAATAGCCATCCCTTTTGTCTGGATGTTATCCCAAGCCCAGGATGCTTGTCTGACTGCAGCTAGATTAGGTTTTATTTCACAATACAAGGTCTCAGCTAAATCTTGCACTCTAGGAGGGTGAACCAAAGCATAGCCCAGTTGTCTCTTAAACAGCAAAGAATTGTAGTTGATACAACCTTTTACTCCTATCAGAGGTACATTTGGGTATTGCCCACAGCTTGTGATTATGTCTTTGCCTTTGGTGCTCTGGGTGCACCATCTGATGTCATCTGAAGTCAAAGCAATGAGCCTCTTGGCCCAATTCTTCTGTTGGTGAGGATTTAAGAAGGCGTCTGTCTTAGTTAGGTGTTTGAGCAACCAGGTATGAAACAAAGGAGCACAACATCTCACCAACTTCCCCCTTTGTTTCTCATTCCTCTGATGGATGGAGTAATAGAAATCTCCCAGCAATGTGGGTACTGGGTTCCTCAAAAGAAACAGATGAATGGCATTCTTGCTGATAAATTTGGGCTCATCAGCAAATAGTATGACCCCATATATGCTGAGGGCTAACAATGCACAAACTACCCTCCATTCTCCCAAGGAGGCCTTTAGGATGGCCTGAGAAATCAAGAAGTCTAAGTGTAAACCAGGGGTCCTAGGTTTTGTTGTCATGTTCTGCTCAATCAAAGTAGGCTCCAGGTACAATGCTTTTGCTACTTCTCCATTGCTGGGAGAAGTCATCTCTGGGTTGAAGGGGATTCCACCCCTGACAGGTACTCCAATCAATGATGAAAACTCCTCCAACAGAGGTCCTAGCTGAAAGACTGGGAATGTGAAGCATCTCAAAGGAGGATCATAAAACTGTAAGCATGTGTGGATCATGCTTCTCTGGGAAGGGTCCAGGTCCATAACCATATCCAGGATACCTCCATAATGCTCTCTGAATAATGGGATGTGGTCAGGGGTGATAAGCGACTGGACCTGTCTGATGCCAGTCAGCACAGGCTCAAAGAAATGGTATGAAATGTTGCTCTTCCTGTCTGATGCAGATCAAGACTGATACTGGAGATGAGACACTGACAGGCTGATGCTGGTGATGATGAGAATAGCTGAAGCAGATAACTGATAAAGCAAGGGTCTATGCAGAAGAAGGGGTCAAAACCAAGCCAGATATAATGTGGATACCCTGAAAAACAAATAAACAAATGTCAAATGATGCAAATGATGATGTATGCAAATGATATGCAAGGGTTTGTGATCAAGCTGGATCTAATTATCTGTCTTGATATATAAGGCCCATGTATGTTCAAGAAGTCCAGATGGAGGTTCAGAAATCCAATAACCAAGGTGGGGAACCCAAATAAAGAGTCACATGTCCAGGGTTAAATCACAAGAACTGTCCAAAATAAGGTACTCTTAATCAAAATAAGTATCAGGGTATGATGTAGCCAAGGGTACCTGCAAACCTGTAAACTGCCCAACCCCCTCAAAGGTGATGTTCTAGAACAAAGATCCTCAGACTTGGATCAGTTATGAGAAGTGTAAACACTTCTAACCCGGAGGTACAGTGTTTACAATAACCATAAAAGATCCTCCTCTAATTCACCTCAGTTTCTGAAGGTCATAATAAAGATCATCCAGACTTAGCAGGCTTCCCAGATAGCCCTAGCACTACAGGAAATCTGTAGCACAGAGTTCTCAAGAAGAAACCCACATCTGAACCGTGTTTCATATTCCCGCACCAGAACGAAATGGAATGGTAAAGAATATGAACCACTCTAGCCTAGGTGTCACTCAGGTCCCAGGTATAGGACCTCAAACTCTCAATGGAACCCCACCCATCAAGACAGCAAAACAGATCCAGCAAAAATGGCAGTATGACAGTATGATGTATAAAACTTGTAGAGAAAGCAATAAACAAGACTTTACATAAAGCAATAAATAAATACATAAACACATATAGCACATAACACCCCAGTAAACACAAATCAGACAAGCGCTAGGAGGAACCCACAAAAAGAACCAGAAGCCCTGGTTACAGTATAAGGGTCCCCAGCAGAGTCGCCAAGCTGTCGCTCCCACCAAATGAGACTAAGTCAAATGGGGTACAGACGCGAACGGTCGGCGAAAGAGAAGGAATGAATAGAGTCGCCAGCTAGGCATTTTTATCCCGAAGGAAAGGTAATGCTGCATAGACCTAGAAAGATATGGATAAGACAGTTGCGAACCAGAGAGACTGAGAAAGGGGGTTGGTTACAACCTGGGAAGGTATTAGCACCCAGGTTGTCCGTCGTACTCGACGGGATCCACGCTTAAAAGATTTGTGCCTTAAAGGGGTAGTGTCAGTGCAATTTGTGTATCACAGCTGGAAAGAAAGTAAGTGTCAGTGTAAAAGAAAGGTGAAGTGTATAGGAGAAGTGTCAGTGTAAGAACAAGAGTGAAATGCTCAAGATAATGACGCTTAAAGAATAATGCTGGAAGGAGGGAGGAATAT
The DNA here is from genome assembly GCA_963966055.1 of Lathyrus aphaca. Classification (NCBI taxonomy): domain Eukaryota; kingdom Viridiplantae; phylum Streptophyta; class Magnoliopsida; order Fabales; family Fabaceae; genus Lathyrus; species Lathyrus aphaca. The sequence goes on along the minus strand of OZ014523.1, from coordinate 457,388,735 downwards.
ACAGAGACTTTTGTTCGATAACTATTAAGTTATGCCCACGTATCCTCTCGTGCAATGAGGAAGTCAGAACACCGTAGTTCGACTCAAAGAGACTGAAACGTAAATTGACTTGTGAACTGCTTGCTTGTCTATGCTCAGGTGTATGACCTGTCTGGCTCAGGTGCAAACTGTCTTGCATTAGACGGAAGAAGCAAGTTCTCGTTTGTGAGTGAATGAGATGAGAAAAGAATCCCGGAGGAGACGATTATTGTTTGTTTTTTGTGTTTTCAATCTTTTATTGCTTTTTGATATTTGTCATAAGTTAATGAGCTTAAGCCTAAACCAAGGGTTAGTAAACTCATCACATCTTCCCTCTGATTAGGGGCAATGAGGATACCTTAAGTATGAAATAAGCATCTCACACTTAATCACCATGATGTAGGATTAAGATCACTAACCTACTTGCAATTATTTAGATGTTTTTGTTGTTTTTGTTTAGTGTTAAGTAATGAGTTTAAGCCATAATCAAGGATTTAATGGACTCATTACACCATCCTAATAGAAGGATAATAGATGAGAACATTTAAGCTGAGGAAGGCTCCTCAACTTAATCCACGATTAGGGATTAACCTCATGACAAAACAAAACCTTTATTAAATGGATTTTAGTTAATGATAAGATGAAGAAGTGATTTTTATGGTTTGTAAGACAACTTGAGGAGGACTTGTCCATTAACACTAGGGTTAGTACTTCTTAACCAATTAAGGAAGAATTAGAACCCTAATGCAAGGCCCAGGTTACAAGCTTGATGTCTTAATGATTATTAGGTGAATTGATTAAATGATTTAAACACATTAAGGATTTAACACTTAGGATTAAAGTTATACACTCCATCCTAATAGAAGGATGCAGGCATAACCCTAATCACAAAGCCTTAAAACCTTCAAGGTTTAGTCCTTGATTATGAGGTGAGAAAAGAAGACTCAAAGATGACACAAAGGTAAAGCTAAATGGGGGACTAATCAAACCCTAATTGTTATCATACTTGGATATCCTAAGGTTAGTGGGGCTTAAGAGAGAAAGAAATCTTCAAGGAAGCCACCAAGGAGAAGCAGATGAAAGGAGAAGGAAGCAGAGAGAAGCAAGACAACTTGCTTCACTTAAGAAGACAAGTTGCTTGAAGGAAGAAAGAAAGTAAGAGCATGAATGAGCAAGCTCACTTAAAGACAAGATAAAATGAAGCAATGATGCAAGAGAGGGATAAGAAGAGATTGTGAGAAGTGAAGGCAAATTCACTCCTCAAAACAACTTACCACCTGAAAAGTTAGCAAAAGAAATGAAATGCAATGAGAATGCGATGAAATGCCATGATGCAAACCAAAGTCAGAAGCATAAACATGATGTTAATGATGCTAAGATATGATGCAAACACATGACAAGAGATGAGGATGATCATACAAGCATAAGGATGCAAATGAGGCATGCTTTGAACCATAAAGATTCATTAATGTTTATGAAATTAAATGAACATATAACATGGAAAAGGAATGATGCAATGATCAAACATGATTCTAATATGTCCTAAGATGTCTTATGAATCATGTAGATGCACAAAATGTCATGGCAAGCTCTTAAATGCAAGCAAATGAGAGATGAATGCAAAGGAAGGCAAGAATTAGGGTTTAAGAACAACATGTAAAGCAAATTTCAAAACCAGAAGAAAATGACATGATAAAAAATTGAAAATGGGATCAAAGGAACCCTAACCCTACACAATATCACTGCCCAAAGGAGGAGACCTAAATCTAAACCTAATGGAAGTTATGATTTTTCTAAGTCAACTAGGGTTTTGGGATACCTCACAAAGAAAAATGCAAAACAAATTAAAAATGGAAAATCAATTCAAACCAATTTTATCCTATAAACTACATGTTATGGAGGATGCAATGCAAGAAGAACCATCATCAAACTATCAATGGTTAGGCAGAATGGATTTTTCCAAGTTTGAACAAAAATATTGCCTTTAAAAGAATTTAATTCCAATGAAAACTGTCAAAATGCATCAAGAACCAAAAACAAAATTTGTTTTTAGAGTTTGGTAATGTTTCTAAATGTTTTAAAATGCAATGTGAATTTTTTTGGAATTTTTAAATACCTAAATGCATTTTTAATTAATTAATTTCCATTAACTAATTAAAAATAAACATTTAAATGATTTAAATATAATTTTTAATGCAAAAAATAAAAATAAAAATATTTTTGGGTTCTGAAATATAATGAAATGTTTGAAAAAAATATTCAGAATTTTTAAATGTGTTTTGCTATTTTAAATAATTCGTAAAAGATAAATCAAATAAAATGAAATAAAAATTGAATTAAAGAGGAAGTATGCAGATCTAGAGGCTGAGGTTCAAACAAAATCTGGAGGGAATTGACCCGCGCCATATCCAATGGCTGAGATTCAAACTGGCTGGATTTATTAAAACTTAATTAATTAATCTAATTAATTAGGATTAGGGTTTTAATGAAAGATCTGGGCCCTTCAAACGCGCGGGAGTTAACGCCAGTCAAACAGATCCATGGTCCAAATTCAAACTGAACCCTAAACGTAATTAATGAACTAATTACTTTCAGGTGGCCGGAAATGACCTCCGATCATCTTCTCCGGCCACACCTCTCCCTGAAAATTGCTATCTTCTTCCCTAGGCCACTAAAATCCAATCTCTCTGCCCAGAAATGATCCCCATACATCATACATCAAGAATCATCAAACAAACAACATTTAAAACACATCAACAGTGAGAATCGAATCAAAACAGTTTTAGGTCAAAAAATTTCAGAACACGAATACATACTCATTTCTCAACCATTTTCAAAATAAAACACATCAACATGATCAGTGAAGCATAAAGAATCATTTGGTAACTTAAAGACAAGTTTCTGGAAAAATTGTTCTTGAGCTCACCTGAATTGGAGCTTTGATCCTTGGAACTTTCTGGCTGTTTCTTTGGTCCAAGATGCCTTTAGTGAACCCCCTGAGAAGCTTGCAATGCTTGGTTGGAGTTTAATGTGGCTGGTTTAAGAGTTTGATGAAGTTCTATTGAAGGGAAGTGAAAAATCGTGTTTCTGTTTGAGGGCTTTTCAGGGAAAATTGATGGTTGGGAAATGATTAGAGGATCATATTGAGTGGTTCTATGAAGTTTGTTTTGATGTTTGTGGCTTGTATGGAGAGATTCGAATGAAAATGCATAAGAGGTGAGTTTGAGGAGGCTGACTTGTGTGATGTTTCAGGCTGTGTTTTTGTTACGTGTTGAGTCTCTTTTGGTACATGTATCAAGTTGGGATAGGTCAGAGAGTTGTTGCTGGCCTAGCTTGATTTGTATGGGTCATTTTGCATAAAGTCAACTTTTTGTGTAAGAGAGGTATGGGCTAGTTCAGTCAAGGTACAAAGGCATGGCTTGGCTCAGCTGTAATCAAGGAGAACCATGGAAATGAGTTTGAGGCAATGCAGCAAGTGGATTAGGGTTTATGTGAGTTTTTGCAATTTCACAAAGTTTTGGCCCTTTTGAAGTTTCTTAAGGATCAAGGCATGAAAATGAACAATTCTTTGGTGCATTCTGAATTTTAGGCATTGGTTTATGTTTGTGCAAAGGTTAGAAGTCACATTGAAGTCACATTTTGCCTTGGTATGAGGTTTTGCAACTTTGCCTCTTTGGTGTGAAACTTGAAATTATGTGATTTTGTCCAACTTTGACAAGCCATAACTTTTGATCCAAAATGAATTAGAATGAGTTCTTGTACCTTTTGAAAATGGGAAGATCCATTCTACAATTTTCATGACCAAAGTTTTCTCATTTGAAGCACTTTTGAATCAATTTGAGGAGGTTGAAAAACTTTCCCAAAATAGCAAGTTTACATTACAAGTCACTTTCCCAAAAAGGCAATTTTGCAAATGGCTTGAAATTCTTCAATTTTGCGAACTCCTAACATCTTCTATGATCAAATAAAGATCATACACATTCAAAATGATGGAGAATACCCTTTGGTTGGGTCATTAGAGGCCTCAGATGCCCTGATTTTGCACTCACTTGCTCAAGAAGTCATCTCTTGATCAAATGCCTTCCCCATTGAATTTCTTCATGAAAATTGATATGCATGATCCTCATACCATATAGAGACCAATAGAAACAAGAATGACCAAAAAATTTGAGTTATGGCCTCTGAAACCAAAACCCTAATTTTAGGTCATCTGTGCAGTTAAGCTTGGCTCTGCTTCCATGCCTTTCTCAGTTCTTGTGATTCTTTGACCTTTTTGATCTTGTGAGGGTATAACATGATGCTAGAACATACATGGACCCCTTTGAAGTGATTGATGACATTTGGAATGGCTCAAGTGGCTCTTGGATTGCTCAGATCACAAACCCTAGATGCAGATGACTTAGAAGCAATGCAGTGAAGCAAAAAGGCAACATGAGATGCTATGATTGAACTTATGCACATGAAAAAGATCACAAGCCATGGTGTGAATGGGTGAGGGCAAATTTGGGGTGTTTACAGTCTTCAAGTGTTTAAACATCTCATTCGACATCACGTACCTGATCCCAGAATTTCAATTGGCATCAGAGCAGGCACCCTGCCTGTTTAACTGGGTGAGATATAGGGACTGCAAATTTTGGGAACATGGACAGAGATGTAGGATCTGTAAATAGACCACCTATATTGGATGGATCCAACTATGACTACTGGAAGCCAAGAATTGTAGCATTCTTAAAATCACTTGACAGTAGGGCTTGGAAAGCAGTCAATAAAGGATGGGAGCACCCTGTCCAAGACAACAAGGATGGGGCAAAAGTGTTGAAACCTGAAGAAGAATGGAGCAAGGAGGAAGAAGATTTAGCACTTGGAAATTCCAAGGCCTTAAATTCCTTATTCAATGGCATTGATAGGAATATATTCAGACTTGTGCATCACTATGAGCTGGCCAAAGGTGAAGATAAAAGGTGAAGATGTCAAGACTTCAACTTCTCACCACCAAGTTTGAAAACTTGAGAATGAAGGAAGATGAGACAATTCATGAGTTTTACATGAACATCTTGGAAATAGCTAATACTTCTGGTGCTTTGGGAGAGAAGATGAGTGATGAAAAGCTGGTAAGAAAGATTCTCAGATCTTTACCAAAAAGATTTGACATGAAGGTTACAACAATAGAAGAAGCTCAAGACATATTCACAATGAAGGTTGAAGAGCTCATTGGTTCCCTTCAAACATTTGAGATGGGAATGAATGATACAATTGTAAAGAAGAACAAAAGCATAGCCTTGGTGTCAAATACTGATAAAGAAGAAGAAAATCATGAAGCAGACCCTGAAGAAAATTTATCAGAAACAATTGCTATGCTTGGAAGACAATTCAACAAAATTCTCAAAAGAATGGATAGCAGGTCCAGACCAAGTGGAAGAAACTCAAACTCTTTTGAGAATAAAAGACCTTATGATAGAAGGACAAATTATGATGAGAAGACCAACCAAGAAAAAGGGATTAAATGTCATGGATGTGAAGGATATGGACACATCAGAAATGAATGTCCTACCTATCTAAAAAAGCAGAAGAAAGGTCTCTCTGTGACCTGGTCTGATGAAGACTCAGGATGTGATTCAGAAGAAGAATCAGCAAAGCACATCACTGCTCTAGCTGGAGTATGTGAATCTGAAAGTGGATCCAGTAATGAGGAGCTGACTTTTGAAGATCTTGAAGAATCATACAAGATGCTGTGTAAAAGGAGCACTGAAGTATGCATGGAGAATATAAAGCAGAAGAAGCAGATTGAGGGATTGAAGGCTGAAAAGACAAGTAATCTAGAGATCATTGACTCTTTGAAAAGTGGAGTAAGCCTTCTCAACTCCAAGTTGGAGCATATGTCCAAATCTGTTAGAATGCTGAACAGTAGCTCAAACACACTGGATGTCATTCTCAACAACAATAAGCATTCAGGGGATAGAACTGGACTGGGATTTAACAAAGCTCAAAAGGGTGAGGCTAGCACCAGCAAAACTACTTCAAATCCCATAAAGTCAAACAAGATGTCCCAACAAATGTCCCAACATCAGGAAAAGAACATAAAGTCAAACATGATGTCCCAACAGATGTCTCAACATCATGAAAAGAACATGATGAAAAAGAAGTATCAAAGATGGAGATGTCATTATTGTGGAAGGTTTGGTCACATCAAACCTTATTGCTACAAGTTGCATGGATATCCAAATCAGAAGCATCAGCAACCCCCTAAGCATAAGATAGAGGTCATCAAGAAAGTGTTGCATGGACATCAAAATCAAAGATATCAGCAATTACCTAAGCAGAAGACAGAGGTCATCAAGAAAGTATGGGTACCTAAAGTTAGTCTTCATGCTGATCAAAGCTACATGCCCAAGAACAAGTTCAACAAACAACCTTGGAGCTCTAAAGATGAACACTACACAGGGCAGAGGCATCAAAGGAAACTTCACAACAAGCAAAAATGGTCAAAGAAGGGTGTTGCATATATAGCTCATACATCTCTCAGAGTATCAGCTAAAGAAGACTGGTACTTTGACAGTGGATGCTCAAGGCACATGACTGGATTGAAGAATCTGCTGGTAAACTTAAAGTCACATTCATCCAGATATGTAACCTTTGGAGATGGAGCTAAAGGAGAAATCAAGGGAGTTGGGACCTTGGACTACCCAGATGTACCAAGACTAGATGATGTGCTGCTGGTAAAAGGATTGACTGCTAACTTGATCAGCATAAGTCAATTATGTGATCAAGGTTACAGTGTAAACTTTACCAAAACTGAATGCATAGTGTCTGATAAAGAACACAAGGTTGTCATGAGAGGAGCCAGATCTAAAGACAACTGTTATATGTGGGAACCTCAAGATTTCAGTCTCACTTCAACTTGCTCCTTAGCCAAAGAAGAAGAAGTGAAGCTATGGCACCAAAGACTGGGTCATCTTCATCTCAGAGGTATCAAGAAAATTATATCTATGGAGGCTGTAAGAGGTATTCCAAAACTGAAGATTGATGAAGGCAAAGTATGTGGTGAATGTCAAATAGGCAAGCAAACCAAGATGTCCCATCCAAAGCTCCAACATCTGACAACTTCCAAAGTTTTGGAATTATTGCATATGGATCTTATGGGACCAATGCAGGTTGAGAGCCTTGGAGGAAAAAGGTATGCCTATGTAGTTGTTGATGAATTTTCAAGATATACATGGATAAATTTTATCAAAGAAAAGTCTGATGTGTTTGATGTATTCAAAGATTTGTGCCAAAGAATACAAAGAGAAAAAGCAAGCTGTGTGATCAGAATAAGAAGTGACCATGGAAAGGAGTTTGAGAATAAAAAATTCTCAGATTTCTGTTCTTCAGAAGGAATCAATAATGAGTATTCTTCTCTTATCACCCCTCAACAAAATGGGATTGTTGAGAGGAAGAACAGAACTATACAAGAGTCAGCAAGAGCTATGATCCATGCTAAAAAGTTACCATTGTACTTCTGGGCTGAAGCTATGAACACTGCTTGTTACATTTATAATAGAGTCACTCTAAGGAAAGGAACCTTGTCCACCATTTATGAAGTCCGGAAGGGCAGAAAACCTACAGTCAAGTACTTCCATGTGTTTGGAAGTAATTGTTACATTCTGGCTGATAGGGATCAAAGAAGAAAGATGGATCCTAAAAGTGATGAAGGGATTTTCCTTGGATACTCCATAAATAGCAGAGCCTATAGAGTATTTAACTCCAGAACCAAGGTTATAATGGAGTCAATAAATGTGATCATTGATGATGCTCCTGCAGATGTTGCAGATGATGTTGGAACATCTGCTGACAGTCAGACTGAAGTTGAAATAAAGAGTGATAATCCTGACTTCACTCTAACTGAAACAAGGACAGAACAATCCAGCAAACCTCCCTCCATCAGAATCCAGAAGGATCATCCTAAAGATCTGATAATTAGTGATCCCAACAGTGGTGTAATCACTAGATCAAGAGAGATGATTTCAGGTTCTTGTTTTGTTTCAAAAATAGAACCTAAAAACATCAAGGAAGCTCTTAATGATGAGTACTGGATTTCTGCTATGCAAGAAGAATTAGGCCAGTTCACAAGGAATGAAGTGTGGGATCTTGTTCCTAGGCCTGATGACATATATGTGATTGGCACTAAGTGGGTGTACAAGAACAAGTCAAATGAGCAGGGAGTTGTTACAAAGAACAAGGCTAGACTTGTAGCTCAAGGATTCACACAAATTGAAGGAGTAGACTTTGATGAAACCTTTGCACCAGTAGCAAGGCTTGAATCAATCAGACTACTTTTAGGAATTGCTTGTATCCTGAAGTTCAAGCTATTTCAAATGGATGTGAAAAGTGCCTTTCAAAATGGATATCTTAATGAGGAGGTATATGTGGAGCAGCCTAAGGGATTTGGTGATCCAAGCTGTCCAGATCATGTATACAAACTAAGGAAGGCTCTTTATGGTTTGAAGTAAGCTCCAAGAGCATGGTATGAAAGGCTGACTACTTTTCTCACAAAACAAGGATACAGGAAAGGTGGAATAGACAAAACCTTGTTTGTGAATGGATGAATAAGGAAATGTCATGATTGCTCAAATATATGTAGATGACATAGTCTTTGGTGGCATGTTAGACAGGATGGTTAAACATTTTGTCACTCAAATGGAATCTGAATTTGAGATGAGCCTAGTAGGAGAACTAACCTACTTTCTTGGACTGCAAATCAAGCAGATGGAAGACTCCGTGTTCATATCCCAAAGAAAGTATGCAAAGAACACTGTCAAGAAGTTTGGGATGGACAGTGCAAGTCATAAAAGAACACCTGCCCCCACTCATTTAAAGCTGACAAAGGATGACAAGGGTGAGAAGGTGGACCAAAGCCTATACAGAAGCATGATTGGAAGCCTATTATATCTGACTGCTAGCAGACCAGATATAGCCTTTGCAGTAGGTGTATGTGCAAGATATCAAGCTGATCCAAAAGTTAGCCATCTAAACCAGGTTAAGAGAATTCTGAAATATGTCAATGGTACTTGTGACTATGGCATAATGTACTCCCATGGATGTGAACCAATTCTCACTGGCTTTTGTGATGTTGATTGGGCTGGAAGTGCTGATGATAGAAAGAGCACATCAGGAGGATGCTTCTTTCTTAGAAACAATTTGATTTCTTGGTTCAGTAAGAAACAAAATTGTGTATCCTTATCCACTGCTGAAGCTGAATATATTGCAGCTGGTAGCAGTTGTTCACAGTTGGTTTGGATGAAGCAAATGCTCACAGAATACAATGTCCCACAAGATGTCATGACATTGTATTGTGACAATTTAAGTGCTATTAACATATCAAAGAATCCTATCCAACACAGCAGGACCAAACACATTAATATCAGGCATCATTTCATCAGAGATCTTGTGGAAGAGAAGGTGATCTCATTAGAACATGTAGCCACAAATCTGCAATTGGCTGATATATTTACTAAACCTTTGGATGCTACCCAATTTGAAAATATAAGGGGTAAATTGGGAATCTGCTTATGTGAAATATAGCAGTGATGGAGAAGTGCCAACATGTCATATGACATCGTGTGGCATGATCACCAGATGGCAACACCAGTCTGGTCAAAAACTCTGTGTATTCCACTCCTTAAAATTCTCCAAGTAACGGCTCTTATAAAAGCTCTAGCTTGCTCTCAGCTCTTCATCTCCTTATTATCTTCTCAAAATCATTTGCATGCTAAAGCTATTTTTCTGAGCTCATCAAAATCAATCAACCCTAAACTCTTCTTTCACCACATTCGAAAATGTCTCAACATCAAAACCCTAACATCATGGATGAGAATCTCAACCAAGAAGATGTGGTGCATGCAACCCCAATTTATGTGGTACCTATGGATACAACTCCCATAGATGAAATCAGAGGAAGTGTTCCTCTTTCTCAAAAGCCTAGAACTCCAAATGTGAGAAGAGCAAAGGAACCTGTATTCAGCAAAGTCAAAGGGATTCCTTCATCCTCAAACACCACCCCTAAAGCCTCTGAATATGTGGATGCTTTTATTAAGAATCTTGTGAACAGGATTCTATCTGAGAAAAGAGTTATGAGTGGTATATTTGTTCCCCTGAACACCATGCCAGCTCCACAAGAAGAACAGAGCAATCAAGCTGAAGAGGACACTCCTGCTCAACAGGATGTCCCAATAGATGTTGAAACATCTGAGGACCAGCACAAGGCCTCAACTGATGATGATGATGATGAAGCCACTAATGATCAAGCTTCTGTTGATCCTCCTGCTGAAGAGGAGACTTTCCAACCTCCTTCTGTTGAAGCCATAGATGATGATTCTGACACAGAGATCATTGCATCTGTGGACCCTAGCATAGCCAAAAGGCTTAGGGCTAGGAAGGGGAAGAAGACTGCAGGACATGCAACTCCTGAAAAGAAGCAGCCTACTCTAAAGAAAGACAAGGCCAAAGTGGTATTTGGACCAACTAAACAATGGAGCAAGGTGAATACACAAAAGAGGAAAGTTGTAACTCCACCAGATTCAGATGTTGAAGAGGATGTCCCAACATCCCAACCAAAGAAGAAACCAGCACCTTCAAGGTCTACCTCTGCTGTTCCAGAAGCTCCTCTGGACAATGTGTCATTCCATCATGTGTCAAGTGTGAGCAGATGGAAATATGTATACCAAAGAAGGGTGGCACTTGAAAGAGAGCTGGGCAACAATGCACTTGAGTGCACTGAGGTAATAGACCTAATTTCATCTGCTGGTTTATTCAAAACAATTTCAAATTTTTCACCCTGCTATGAGCTGCTAGTCAAGGAGTTCATTGTCAACCTGCAAGAAGACTGTGCTGATGGTAAGTCAGATGAATTCAAAAAAGTCTATGTAAGAGGGAGATGTGTGGAATTATCTCCTAGGGTTATCAATCATTACCTAGGGAGAGAATCTGATGGGCCTAATGAGCTGGGAAAGACTGATAACCAAATCTGCAAGGTCATCACTGCCAATCAGGTCAAAACTTGGCCAATCAAGGGCAAACTTTTTGTTAGCTTGCTAACAAGGAAGTATGCAATGCTGCATAGGATTGGTACTGTCAACTGGGTCCCTACCAACCATACCTCTTCAATAGCAACTGGTTTGGGAAGATTCATTTATGTTGTGGGCACCCAAATAAAGCTGGACTTTGGGGCTTACATATTTGATCAAACCCTCAAGCATGCTGGGACATCTGCAACAAAGCTTCCTATTGCCTTTCCATCTCTGCTATGTGGAATCATCCTCAGCCAGTATCCAGGTATCCTCACTGAGAAGGATTCAATCTGCAAAAGAGAAAGTCCTATGTCCTTCCATTACAAACTTTTCTTGAGCCATCATGCTACTGATGTTGAAGCTCCCAGTGGGACATCTGCTGGACCTTCAAAAGCAAAGACTCCCATATCCAAAGCTGCCTTGATTGCAGAGCTGAAGAACACATGCAAAGAGATGGATGCCAGGAAGCAAAAGCTTGAGGAGATTATTCAAAGGCTGGAAATGGAAGAGAGTGCTCAGAATGCTGCTAAATCTGATGATAACTCTGATGATGAAACTGAAGAGGAAGAAGATAATGAATATGAAGACTCTGAGTGAAAGTGTGTGAGGAATGTGTAATGTCTGCTTCAGCATTGTATTTTGGTTTTGTAATTTTGTATTTCTCTTTGCTTATGTAGTTTGGCCCCAATTTATGTCTAACAAGGGGGAGAAGAGAAGTGTATTGAACATCAACAATGTCTGCTGCAGTTTAAATGATTAATGAACAAGTTGTTTGTCTGTTTAATGTCTGCTTCTGAACTAAGTTGTTTTTAAATTCTGTTGAACAAGTCAGAACACATACATGTTTGAGGGGGAGCAAACTCTCATATGATTAAAACAGAAAAGAACTCTGCTGCACTCTGATAAAGCCAGAAGATTGTGTTAGCCAAAAATTAGCCAAAGGGGGAGTTTGTAGATGTTTAGAATTGGCAGAATTTTTGACCAACAAGAAGTGTTGAACTTAGTTCAGGATGTCACACCAGATGTTGTGACATTTTATAAGTTAATGAAGTAAGTTCAGATATCAGGATGTCACACCAGATGTTGTGACATCTCAAACCTGCTACCAGAATTAAATAATGCTTAACAGAACTGAGTAAATTCAGGGAATTTATCAGGAAATAATTGTGAATGGATAAAACAGTAGAAGGCGCATCTGTAGGGAGATTAGTTATATGATTTCAGTATAACAGAAGAACTATCTCACCTAGAATCAAGGAAGTAACAAACCCTAATTCAAGGTGATGACAGCATGCGTATCAGGATTGGATAACCTACAGAAAGCCCAAAATCCAAGCATCTATTTAAGTAACAGAAACTCTCAGAATAGAGTACGAAATTAAGAAGACTAAATAGAGTGTTTGTGTTTAATAGCAGGTTTTATATGTGTATCAATTTATGAGCTTTTAAGCAAAAGTGTATTGTGTCTTGATTGAAACTGTGAAGTAAAATCAAGCTGTTGTGTTTGAAGTGTGACTTCAATTTTATTAAACATTGTAACATATCACTGAGTGATTAAGGGGGAGTGAGTTGGTACTCATATCTAAGTTGTGTCTTAGCTAGAAATTGCCTTGGGTAGATATTAAGTGAGGGATTAAACTGAGTTGTTTAAGTCCAAAATTAATATTACTTATATTGGATTTCCTTCCTGGCTTGGTAGCCCCCAGATGTAAGTGTGGAGATACACTGAACTGGGTTAACAATTTCCTGTGTTGTTTAATTTACCTGCACTTTAAGTTTTGTGTAAAGTCTTCAAGTGTTTAAACATCTCATTCGACATCATGTACCTGATCCCAGAATTTCATTCTCAAACTCTTATAAACTAACTGTAGCTACATGCTCTACTACTGATAGCCCTGGAACATCTTCTAGGGTGAATGGCATGCGGGTGATTTGTCCTCTGATGCGAGACCAATCAATGTACTGAGCTGAAGATATGTTGTTGCACTTGCCATGAATAGCAATCCCTTTTGTCTTAATGTTATCCCAAGCCCAGGCTGCTTGTCGGATGATAGCATGATTATTCTGAATGTCACAGTAAAGGGTTTCTGATAAGTCCCGCTCTCTTGGTGGATGTACCAAGGCATACCCTAGTTGCCTTTTGAAAAGCAAAGGATTGGAGTTGATGAAACCCTTCACTCCAATAAGAGTTACATTGGAATACTGCCCACAACTTGTGATTATGTCCCTGCCATTGGTGCTCTGAGTGCACCATTTGATTTCTTCTAAAGTGAAAGCAATCATTATCTTAGCCCAATTTCCTAACAGATGAGGATTCAAGAAAGCTTATGTCTTTGGCAAGTGTCTCAGTAACCAGCAGTAGAAGAGAGGTGCACAACATCTGACTAATCTCCCCCTCTGTTTCTCATTCCTTTGATGCATTGAGTAATAGAAATCACCGAGCAAGATAGGAACTGGATTCTTCAGCAGGAAGAGATGGATAACATTCTTGCTTACAAACTTAGGATCTTATGCAAACAAGATGATACCATATATGCTAAGGGCCAAGAGAGCACAAACAGTTTCCCACTTCCCTGCTGCAGCAGGACTGGTGGCCTGAGTAATCAAGAAGTCCAAATGGAGGCAAAGGATTCCAGCCTTAGTAGTCATATTCTTATCAATGATGGTGGTTTCCAAATATAGAGCCTTGGATGTGTCCTCATTCCTAGGAGCAGTCATCTCAGGGTTGAAAGGAATCCCCCTCCTGATGGGGACACCCAACAACATGGAAAACTCTTCTAACAAAGGACCCAACTGAAAGTCTGGGAAAGTGAAGCATCTGAGAGGAGGGTCATAGAACTGAAGGCAAGTGTGAAGCATGCTTCTCTGTGATGCATCCAAGTCTATGATCATGTCCATAATACTACCATAATGTTCCCTAAATAAAGTTACATGATCAGGAGTGATGAGTGTCTGAATCTGCCTGATACCTGCTAGAGAGGGTTCAAAGAAATTATAAGTGATGTTGCTCTTCCTGGATGAGTCAATGCTGACAATGGATGCTGATGAAGATAACTGAGGAGGAGTAATGATGAAGACAACAGATGAAGATGGTGAAGGAGCTCTCTGATGAAGATAGCTGATTAATCTCTCTGATGAGGATGTCTGAGCAGAAGAACAATCAAAACCAAACCAAATAAGATGTGGATACCCTGTAAAACAAATAGAAAAATGTTAAAATGATGCAAAATGATGTATGAAGAATGATATTCAAGGGTTTGTGATCAAGTCTTGGATCTGTCATTTGCTTTGATATGGTCCATATGTGTTCAGAAATCCAGATGAAAGCTTAGAGAACCAGTAACAAGGTGGGGGACTCAACCCCCTCACGGGTATTGTTCTAGAACAAAGATCCTCAGACTTGGATCAGTTATGAGAAGTGTAAACACTTCTAACCCGGAGGTATAGTATTTACATTAATCATAAAGGATCATCCTCTAATTCACCTCAGATGCTGAAGGTCATCTAAAAAGGTCATCCAGACTTAGCAGGCTTCCCAGATAGCCCTAGTAATAAAGGAAATCCATAGCACAGAGTTCTCAAGAAGAAACCCATGTCTGAACCGTGTTTCATATTCCCGCACCAGACCGAAATGGAATGGGAAAGAATATGAAGCCACTCTAATCCAATATGACACTCAGGATCCCGGTATGGAACCTTACTCACTGGGTATCCCTCCCACCAAGGTAAACAATAGATCCAGCACATGATAAAATGACAGTAATATGAAATGCATAAAAACAGTAAATGAAAGCGATAAACAAAACTATACAGAAAGCAATAAATAAAGCGATAAACAAAAGCACATAAAACACATAACACCGTTGTAAACACAAATCAAACAAGCGCTAGGAGAAACCCACAAAAAGAACCAGAAGCCCTGGTTGCAAGAGAAATTCCCCAGCAGAGTCGCCAAGCTGTCGCTCCCAAAGATTTACATCCCGGTGCAGACGTGAACTGTCGGCAAAAGAGAAGATGAATGAGGTTGAATAGAGTTGCCAACTAGGCATTTTTATCCCGAAGGAAAGGTAATGATGCATAAACCTGGAAAGAGATGGATAAGACGGTTGCGAACCAGAGCAACTGAGAAAGGGGGTTGGTTACAACCTGGGAAGGTATTAGAACCCAGATTGTCTGTCGTACCCGACGAGATCCACTCTTACAAGATTGTGTTTAAAAGGGGTAAGTGTATGTGCTATCAATGTGAAAAAGCTAGGGAAAGAAAGTACAGGTGTCAGTGCAAAAGGGTGAATTGCTCAGGAACTGAAGCTTTAAAAAGAAAGCTGAAAGAGGGGGAAGACATAGAGACTTTTGTTCGATAACTGTTAAGGCATGCCTACGTATCCTCGCATGCAATGAGGAAGTCAGAACACCGTAAATTGACTCAAAGAGACTGGAAATGAATTGACTATGAACTGCTTACTTGTCTATGCTCAAGTGTATGACTCGTCTGGCTCGAGTGCTAACTGTCTTGCATTAGACGGAAGAAGCAAGTTCTCATTTGTGATTGAGTGTGATGAGAAAAGAATCCTGAAGGAGACGATTATTGTTTGTTTTTGTGTTTTCAGTTTTTTATTGTTTTTGGTGTTTTGCATAAGTTAATGAGCTTAAGCCTAAATCAAGGGCCTGTAAACTCATTGTATCCTCCCTGATTAGGGATAATGAGCATAAGTAAGTGTAAACTCCCCAAATTTGCCCTCACCCATTCACACCATGGCTTGTGATCATTTCATGTGCATAAGTTCAATCATAGCATCTCATATCACATTTTTGATTCATTGCATTGGTTCAAAGTCATTTGCATCTAGGGTTTGTGATCTGAGCAATCCAAGGGCTTCTTGAGCCACTCCAAAGGTCATCAATCACTTCAAAGGGGTCCATGTATAATCAAGCATAATATTATATCCTCTCAAAGTCAAAGAAGTCAAAGAATCACAAGAACTGAGAATGGCATGGAAGTAGAGTCAGGCTTAACTACACAGATGACCTAGAATTAGGGTTTTGGTTTCAAAGGCCATAACTCCAAATTTTTTGGTCATTATTGTTTCTATTGGTCTCTATATGGTATGGGGATCATGCATATCAATTTTCATGAAGAAATTCAATGGGGAAGTCATCTGATCAAGGGTTGACTTTTTAAGCAAGTCAGTGTAAAATCAGGGCATCTGAGGCCCCCAATGACCCAACCAAAGAGTGTTCACAAAATTGAAGAATATCAAGTCATTTTCAAAGTTGACTTTTTGGGAAAGTTGACTTTTAATGAAAATTGCCATTTTGGGAAACTTTTTCAACCCTTGGTTTTTGATTAAAAAATGCTTCAAATGGAAAAACTTTGGTCATGAAAGTTGTAGAATGGATCATTCCCTTTTCGAAAAGTACAAGAACATGACCTAATTCATTTTGGATCAAAAGTTATGGCTTGTCAAAGTTGGCTAAAATCACAAAATTTGAAGTTTTCCACCAAAGAGACATTTTGCAAAATGGTTTGATCAAGTGTTCTAAAGGCCTCAAATGTGTATCATTTCTTCACAACATGATCATGTGACATCCAAAATTCAGAATGGGCCAAGGGATCACTCATCTTCATGACTTATGGAGCAAGAATTCTCAAAGGAAACAAAAGTGAAGCAAGTTGCAAAAACTCACTCAAGTGTGAATCCACTTGCTTGCTGACTTCACAATCAATCCTATGGCTCTCCACACATCTTGCTGCGCAGGACACCCCATCTGTCCTTGGCTAGCTAGTAGCCCATGCCTCTCTTACACAAGTTTGACATTTTGGCAACTTGAGCCATACCAATCAAAAAAGCACACATCAACTCATCTGACCAATCCCATTTGTTTATACAAACCAAAAGCAAGCAAAAGCACAGAACACACAAGCCTGAAAGCTCCCACAACACAGCTCTCTCATTTTCACCCCATTTTGCAAAAGATTTTGAAACACTCTCCACAAGCTGCAAACACACAAACCAACTTCACAAATCAACTCAGCATACTTCACTGGTCATAAACCACCCATCACCATGGCCTGAAACTCCCAGAAACCAAGATATGATTTCTCTCCCCCTTTGAGCAGAACTTCAGCTATCTTTCAAACCAACCATTGTAAACTTCAAACAAGCATTGAAAGCTTCTCAAGAGGTCCATTGGAGGTGATTGGAAGCAAGAAACCAGCCAGAAAGTGCCAGAAATCAAAGCTTCGATTCAGGTAGCCATGGCATTTCATTTTTCCAGAACCTTTATTTCTTGTTTCTAAATGATAAAGCATGCTCCCCTGAGTTCACTGAGCCTTTTACTTTTGAAAAAGATTGAGAAATGAGCTTGTATCGTGTTTCTGAAATTTCTGCAGTTTTTGATGTTTGATTCGTATCTTGATCTTGAGTAGAAATAAATGGAATTTGTTGCTGGATTGTTGTTTAGGAGGGTTAGTTGAGTTGATCTGGAGAGTTTGACATGATTTAGTGAAGATTTGAGAGAGTTTGAAAGAGGAGCTTGCTGGAGAAGATGACCGGAACAGTGTTCCGGTCGTCTGAAAGTCATTAGGGTTAATTAATTAGGGTTTAGTCTTAATTGCGTGAATTTGAATATTGGGCGTCCAGATGCATGCCAAGTCCACTCCCGCGCGTGTGAGTTTGAATACTGGCCATTGATCTTGCTGACTTTCTCATTTTCAGTTTAATTTCATTTTATTTGATTTGTTTTGTCCAATTTATTAAAAATAGCAAAATATTTTTAAAAATTCTGAAAATTTTTATGTAACCTTTTATTAATTTTCAGAAACCAAAAACATTTTTATTTTTATTTTTTGCATTAAAAAATATTTTTAAATCATTTAAAAGATTATTTTTAATTAATTAATGAGAATTAATTAATTAAAAATACTTTTAGGTATTTAAAAATCACCAAAAAATTCATGAAACATTTAAAATCATTTAGAAACATTGTCCAACCTTCAAACCAAATTTCTTTTTTGATCTTGATGTCTTTTGACAATTTTTCATGGAATTAATTTCATTTTAAGGCATTGTTTTGATCCTAGCTTTGAAAATTCATTTTTGCCTAGCCTTTAAGAGTTGGACATTGATTCTTTTTGCATTGCATTTTGTATATCATGTAGTTTATAGGGTTAAATTGGCATGATTTGATCTTGCATTTTCAATTTGTTTGACATTTTTCTTGACAAGGTACCTTAAAACCCTAGCAATCTTAGGAAATTCATAACTTTCACTAAGTTAAGAATTGGATCCCCTCCTTTGGGCAGTGAGTTTGTATAGGTTTATGGTTCCCTTGGATGCACTTTCAATTTTTTATCTTGATGTTTGCTTCTGGTTTTGATTTTTGTTTTGTGCATTGATTATAAACCCTAACTTGGGCTTCCTTTTGCATTCATCTTGCATTTGTTTGCACACCATGACTTGCCATGACATTTTATGCATCCATTTGATTCATAACACATATTAGGACATATTAGAATCATGTTTTATCATTGCATCATTCATTTGCCATGTTGTATGTCATTTGCATTCCATAACTTTTCATGTATGCTTATGGTTCTAAGCATGCTTCTCTTGCATCCATATGCTTGTATGATCATCCCCATGCCTTGTTTCATGTGTGCATCACCTCATAGAATCATTAACATCATATTTATGCTTCTGGTTTTGGTTTGCATCATGCCATTCCATCTCATTTTGCATTGCATTGCATTCTTTTCACTAACTTTTCAGGTGGTAAGTTACTTTGAGAAGTGAATTTGCCTTCACTTCTCACAATTTCTTTTCATCTCTCTTATGCATCATTGCTGCATTTTGTCTTGTGTTTGAGATTGAGCTTGCTCATTCTTCTTCTTCTTACTTTCTTTCTTCAAGTGACTTGTCTTCTTCAATGAAGCAAGTTACTTTGCTTCTCTTTGTTCCTTTCATCTGCTTCCTGGTGGTTCCTCTGAAGATCTTTCTTGTAAATCTCACAAACCTTAGGAACAACCAAGCATGACAATAATTAGGGTTTTGATTATTCCCCCCTTTAGATTTTACCTTTGTGTCTCATTGAGTCTTCTCTTCTCACCTCATAATCAAGGACTAAACCATAAAGGCTTTAAGGCTTTGTGATTAAGCTTATGCCTGCATCCTTCTATTAGGATGGAGTGTATAACTTTAATCCTAAGTGTCAAACCCTTAATGTGTTTAAATCCTTTAATCAATTCACCTAATAATCATCAAGACATCAAGCTTGTAACTTGGGCCTTGCATTAGGGTTCTAATTCTTCCTTAATTGGTTAAGAAGGACTAACCCTAGTGTTAATGGACAAGTCCCCCTCAAGTTGTCTTACAAACCCTAAAAATCATTTCTTCATCATATCTTTAACTAAAATCCACTTAATAAAGGCTTTGTTTTGTCATGGGTTTAATTCTTGATCATGGATTAAGTTGAGGAGCTTTCCTCAGCTTAAACATTCTCATCTATTATCCTTCTATTAGGATGGTGTAATGAGTCTGTTTAATCCCTGATTATGGCTTAACCTCATTACTTAACACTAAACAAAAACAACAAAAACATCTAATTAATCACAAGTAGGTTAATGATCTTAATCCTACATCAAAGGTGATTAAGTGTGAGAAGCTGACTTCACACTTAAGGTATTCTCATTACCCCTAATCAGAGGGAAGATGTGATGAGTTTACTAACCCATTGGTTTAGGCTTGAGCTCATTAACTTATGACAAACAACCAAAAGCAATAAAAGACTGAAAATACAAAGAAACAAACAATAATCGTCTCCTTCGGGATTCTTTTCTCATCTCATTCACTCACAAACGAGAACTTGCTTCTTCCGTCTAATGCAAGACAGTTAGCACCTGAGCCAGACAGGTCATACACATGAGCATAGATAAGTAAGCAGTTCACAAGTCAATTCATCTTTCAGTCTCTTTGGGTCGAACTACGGTGTTCTGACTTCCACATTGCACGAGAGGATACGTAGGCATAACTTAACAGTTATCGAACAAAAGTCTTTGTATATTCCCCCTCCTTCCAGCATCATTCTTTAAGCCTCATAGTCTTGAGCTTCATACTCTTACACTGACACTTCTCTTATACACTTCACTTTTCTTTTGCACCGACACTTGCATTCTTTCTAGCTTTGATACACAAATTGCACTGACACTACCCCTTTTAAACACAAATCTTTTAAGCGTGGATCCCGTCGAGTACGGCGGACAATCTGGGTGCTAATACCTTCCCAGGTTGTAACCAACCCCCTTTCTCAGTCTCTCTGGTTCGCGACCGTCTTGTCCATATCTTTCTAGGTCTATGCAGCATTACCTTTCCCCCGGGATAAAAATGCCTAGCTGGCGACTCTTTTCTTTCCCTGTGAGTTCACTCCTGTGTGTTCTCGCATTCATCCTTTCGCCGACCGTTCGCGCTTGTACCGGGATGCAAATCTTTGGGAGCGACAGCTTGGCGACTCTGCTGGGGACCCTTATACTGTAACCAGGGCTTCTGGTTCTTTTTGTGGGTTCCTCCTAGCGCTTGTTTGATTTGTGTTTACTGGGGTGTTATGTGTTATTTGTGTTTGTGTATTTGTTTTATTTACTGCTTTATGTACAATTTTGTTTATTGCTTTCTTTACAGCTTTACATATATCATTTTGTCATAATGTTCTGGCCGGATCTGGTTTTGTTGCTCTGGTGGGTGGGGTTTCTATTGAGAGTTGAGGTCCTATACCTGGGACCTGAGTGACACCTAGGCTAGAGTGGTTCATGTTCTTTCCCATTCCATTTCGGTCTGGTGCGGGAATATGAAACACGGTTCAGATATGGGTTTCTTCTTGAGAACTCTGTGCTACAGATTTCCTGTAGTGCTAGGGCTATCTGGGAAGCCTGCTAAGTCTGGATGACCTTTATTATGACCTTCAGAAACTGAGGTGAATTATAGGAGGATCTTTTATGGTTATTGTAAACACTGTACCTCCGGGTTAGAAGTGTTTACACTTCTCATAAGTGATCCAAGTCTGAGGATCCTTGTTTTAGAACACCACCTGTGAGGGGGTTGGGCTGTTTACAGGTTTGCAGGTACCCTTGACCTCAGCATACCCTGTTACTTTGTTTGATTGAGAGTACTCCATTTTGGGACAGTTCTTGTGATTTTTAACCCTGGACATGTGACTCTTTATTTTAGTCCCCCACCTTGGTTACTGGACTTATGGACCTCCATCTGGATTTCTTGAACATACATGGACTGATATCAAGGTAGTTAATCAGATCCAGCTTGATCACAAACCCTTGCATATCATTTGCATACATCATCATTGCATCATTTAACATGTGTTTATTTGTTTTTCAGGGTACCCATATCATATTTTGGCTTGGTTTTGACCCCTTCATCAGCATAGACCCCTGTTCATCAGCTACCTGCTTCAGTCACCTGCATCATCAGTATTAGCCTGTCAGTGGCCCATCTTCTAGTATCAATCATCATCATCAGCATCTGCTTCAGTTTTTCTTCAGCAACATGGCACCTAAGAAAAGCAACATCTCATATCATTTCTTTGAGCCTGAGCTGGCTGGCATCAGGAAGATCCAGGCCCTTATTACTCCAGACCATATACCACTATTCAGAGAACATTTTGGAGGCATCCTTGATGTGGTTATGGATTTGGACCCTTCTTAGAGGAGCTTGATTCACACTTGTCTACAGTTCTATGATCCTCCTTTGAGATGTTTCACCTTCCAGGATTTTCAGTTGGGACCCTTGTTGGAGGAGTATTCATCACTGGTTGGAGTACCTGTCAGGGGTGATATCCCCTTCAACCCAGAAATGGTTTTTCCCAGCAATGAAGAAGTGGCAAAGGCACTGTATCTGGAACCTTTTCTGATTGAACAGAACATGACAACCAAAGCTGGAATCTCTGGTCTACACTTGGATTTCTTGACTTCTCAGGCTATCCTGAAGGCCTCCTTGGGAGAATGGAAGGCAGTCTGTGCTTTGTTAGCCCTCAGCATATATGGGGTTATACTTTTTGCAGATGAGCCTAAGTTTATTAGCAAGAATGCCATTCACCTTTTCATTTTGAGGAACCCAGTGCCCACCTTACTGGGAGATTTCTACTACTCCATTCATCAAAGGAATGAAAAGCAAAGAGGGAGATTGGTGAGATGCTGTGCTCCCCTGTTCCATACCTGGCTGCTCAAACACTTGCCCAAGACTGATGCATTCTTGAATCCCCACCAACAGAAGAATTGGGCTAGAAGACTCATTGCTCTGACCTCAGATGACATCAGATGGTGCACTCAGAGCACCAAGGGCAGGGACATCATTACTAGTTGTGGGCAGTTCCCCAATGTACCTCTGATAGGAGTGAAGGGTTGCATCAACTACAACCCTCTGTTATTCAAAAGAAAATTGGGCTATGCATTGGTCCACCCTCCTAGAGCACAAGACTTGGCTGAAACCCTTTACTATGAGATTAAGCCTAATCTGGTTGTTGTCAGGCAAGCATCCTGGGCTTGGGACAATGTCCAGACCAAGGGGATGGCCATTCTCGGGAGATGCAACAATGTGGCCTCAGCTCAGTACTATGAGTGGTCTCATGCCAGGGCACAAATTTATGGGATGCCCTTCACCATTGAGGATGCACCTGGACCATCCACAACACCACCTCCAGCCACTGTTAGCCTGGAAGAGTTTGAGAAGCTGAAAGAGAGAAATGAGAATCTGACTCAGGCTCTACAGAAGACCCTCTGGGAGAGGAGTGATGGTCATCTGGACATCGAAAGGTTGGAAAAGCTTAAAGTGGAGCATCTAGCCAGGATTGAGAAGTCAGAGGACTATATCAAGAAGTCAAGGGCTGGAGAGCAGATTTTGAAGAATGCCTGTAAGGAGGCTCAGTTTCAGAAGGCCAGGACTGATCTCTATCTGAAAGAGAGTCAAGCTAGGTGGGTCAGGATCACCGAAGCTCGCACTCAGGAGGATAAGAGAACTCAGGACAAGATTGAGCAGTTGGAGGCTAATGCAAAGGAGCAACAGGAAGCCCTGCTAGCAGCCCAGAAGGAGATCTCAGAGTTGAAGATCAGGGCTGGTGTGAAGAGGTCAAAGGACCAGAGCAGACACAAGAAGCTAACTACTGCTGTCACCACCAGGAATCTCCTTATCAAGAACCTCACAGAGCGTCCATCTGACCCTGTAACTAAAGCACTTCTAAAGGAAGTTCAGGAGGATGAGTTTGGTCTTGGTGTCTGACTTTTGCTTGTTGTTGTTTTCATTTCATGTACTTTTCCTTTTATGTTGTATTTTGACCCCTCAGGGGCATGTATTGTAAGAAACAAACTATGTATCATTCACGTTTTGTAATATATCCATTAGTTTGTTTCATTTGAATCTCTCTCTCAAGCAACATCAAAAAAACATCTTCCTCGGGGTCTGGGAAGGTCAAAACCAAGTGCCAAGCCGGATACCTTGGAAACAAATAAGCATACTGCATTGCATACTAACCTTTTGTTTTATTTTGTAGGTTTTTGTTTTGTTTGTTACTAACTCTGTTGTGGTTCAGGAACTATTGCTCGCCGTCGGGTGTTCCCACTCAACCGTCCGCACAGATATCCTACCCGCAACAACCTTCCGGGTATACAGATGGACCAGGTACAACAGGATCTTACAGAGGTCAGGTCTCAAATGGCCAATGAAAGGTTGGAAATGAGAAACCAGATGACTCAGTTTATGGAAAGAATGAATGGTTTGGCTCAGAGACAAGAGAGATTAAGGGCTTTAGTAGAAAGGCAGACTCAGGAAGACCCCCATCTAGGGACTGGTGGAACAAGCAACAATGAGAGGGTTCAGCCTCATATCAACCCACCTGTGTTTGGGCCTCATCTTCACCCAGAAATCAACATCCCTGCTAATATACAAGGGAATGCTACTACAGGCAGAGTACTACAAGAAGACCCCCAAGAAGATCAGTTCACTGTGATGGGAGCTGGGGATGAAGCCTATGACAGAAGGCTGGATGAAATTGCTGAGAAATTAAGGTCTCTAGAGTCTCAAAACTCCTTGGGTTTTGATGTTATGGACATGGGCTTAGTGGACGGGGTAAGAATACCTCACAAGTTTAAACCTCCGTGCTTTGAGAAGTACAACGGAACTTCCTGTCCGCGAACCCACTTACAATCCTTTCTGGGGAGGTTGAAGGCGTACACCATGGATGAAAAACTGTGGATGTTTTATTTCGAAGACAGTTTAACAGGAGCTTCAAGGGAATGGTACTCTCATTTGACCAGAGCAACCATCAGATGCTGGAAGGACCTGGCTGAGGCCTTCATTAGACAATACCAGTACAATTTGGATATGGCTCCTAACAGGACCCTCCTGATGGGAATGTCCCAATCATCCAGAGAAAGCTTCTGGGAGTACGCCTAGAGGTGGAGACAGCTTGCTGCTGCTGTCCAGCCACCCATGTCGGAAAGGGAGATGGCCGACATGTTTATGAACACCCTTCAAGGGACATACATTGACAGGCTAGCTGCCTTTTCTTCCACCAGCTTCGCCGATGTAGTTATAGCGGGAGAAAGAATTGAGAGCCTACTAAAGATGGTTAAGATTTCCGACAATGGAGCGAGCTCGTCCAACAATCCCAGGAAGCCTTTTGTAGGCCCAAGAAGAACTGGGGAGACTAATGCTATCCATACCAGTAGGGGCAGACCCCAGTATGTTCATAGGTCAGTGGCAGCTGTCACCATACCCGCTCCAATTCATCCGCAATCAGCATACCAACCACAGCAACAACCCCACTACCAGCAACAAGCTCAGTATCCACCTCAGAGAAATTATAACAACAACAACACCAGCAACAACAATCAGCAAAGACCTTTTCAACAGAGACCATCTCAGGACAATAGGGTGATTGATCCGATCCCTATGCCTTACACCGCATTGTTGCCACAACTCCTGAAACTCAACCTGGTTGAGTTAAGGACATTGGCACCTCCAGATCCTGCCAGTCTGCCCAGAAATTATGACGCCAGCGCCAGATGTGCTTTTCACTCCAACGCACCTGGCCACAGTACAGAGAAGTGCAGAGCTTTGCACATGAAAGTACAGGATTTAGTGGATTCTAAAGCTCTAAACTTTGCACCCCCGCCAAATGTCAGTAAGAACCCTATGCCCAACCACGGAGGACCCATAATTAATGCTATTGAGGAAGATAAGCCGTCTTTCTTAATAACCAGTGTGGGGCAGATTCGGACACCCCTGGTAGAGATTAAAGCTCAACTCCTTGAATGTCAGATATTCCCCGGGTGTGAGCTCGGGTGCGGTTATTGCAACATTTCGGTAAATGGGTGTGAAAACTTGAGAAATGGCATAGATGGTCTTATCCAGAGTGGCCTACTTCAAATCACAACATCAATACCTACAAATCCAGCAATCTCCTTAACAACAATTCCCGAGTCTTCTACAACTGCAACAACAATTGTTCCAAACAACTCTTCAATCTCATCAACAAATGCTTCATCTGTTACTTCAACGGACCAAATATCAATATCCATCTCTTCTACAACTTCAACATCCATCCAGTCAATAGTGTTGTCGCTCCCGATAGATGGGACTGGCCCAAATAAAGGTACAGACGCGAACGGTCGGCGAAAAGAACAATGAGAACACACAACAGTGAACTCACTGGAAAAGAAAAGAGTCGCCAGCTAGGCATTTTTATCCCGGAGGAAAGGTAATGCTGCATAAACCTAGAAAGAGATGGATAAGACGGTTGCGAACCAGAGAGACTGAGAAAGGGGGTTGGTTACAACCTGGGAAGGTATTAGCACCCAGATTGTCCGCCGTACTCGACGGGATCCATGCTTAAAAGATTTGTGTTTTAAAGGGGTAGTGTCAGTGCAATTTGTGTATAAAAGGGCTGGAAGAAAATATATAGGTGTCAGTGTAACAGAAGTGTGAAGTGTATATATGTATGGTGTCAGTGTAAGGATAAGAGTGAACTTCTCAAGATCATGAGGCTAAAAAAATGAAGCTGGAAGGAGGGGGAATATACAGAGACTTTTGTTCGATAACTGTTAAGTTATGCCTACGTATCCTCTCGTGCAATGAGGAAGTCAGAACACCGTAGTTCGACCCAAAGAGACTGAAAGATGAATTGACTTGTGAACTGTTTGCTTGTCAATGCTCAAGTGTATGACCTGTCTGGCTCAGGTGCAAGCTGTCTTGCGTTAGATGGAAGAAGCAAGTTCTCGGTTGTGAGTGAATGAGATGAGAAAAGAATCCCGGAGGAGACGATTATTGTTTGTTTTTGAGTTTTCAGTCTTTTATTGCTTTTGAAAGTTTGTCATAAGTTAATGAGCTTAAGCCTAAACCAATGGATTTAGTAAACTCATCACATCTTCCCTCTGATTAGGGGTAATGAGAATACCTTAAGTGTGAAGTCAGCATCTCACACTTAATCACCATGGTGTAGGGTTAAGATCATTAACCTACTTGTGATTATTTATATGTTTTTGTTTAGTGTTAAGTAATGAGATTAAGCCATAATCAAGGATTAAACAGACTCATTACACCATCCTAATAGAAGGATAATAGATGAGAATGTTTAAGCTGAGGAAAGCTCCTCAACTTAATCCATGATTAGGGATTAAACTCATGACAAAACAAAGCCTTTATTAAGTGGATTTTATTTATTGATATGATGATGAAGTGAGTTTTATGGTTTGTAAGACAACTTGAGGGGGACTTGTCCATTAACACTAGGGTTAGTCCTTCTTAACCAGTTAAGGAAGAATTAGAACCCTAATGCAAGGCCCAAGTTACAAGTGTGAAGTCTTGATGATTATTATGTGGATTGATTAAAGGATTTAAACACATTAAGGGCTTAACACTAAGGATTAAAGTTATACACTCCATCCTAATAGAAGGATGCAGGCATACACCTAATCACAAAGCCTTAAAGCCTTTATGGTTTAGTCCTTGATTATGAGATAAGAAGAGAAGACTCAAAAGAGACACAAAGGTAAAACTAAGAGGGGAGACTAATCAAAACCCTAATCATTTTCATGCTTGGTTGTTCCTAAGGTTTGTGAGGTTTGCAAGAGAAGTCTTCAATGGAACCACCAGGAAGCAGATGAAAGGATCAGGAGAAGCAAAGTAACTTGCTTCACTTAAGAAGACAAGTCACTTGAGGAAAGGAAGTGAGGAGAAGGAGAATGAACAAGCTCAAACTCAAACACATGATAAAATGCAGCATGGATGCAATAGAGAGATGAGAAGAAAGTATGAGAAGTGAAGGCAAATTCACTTCTCAAAGTGACTTACCACCTGAAAAATTAGTGAAAAGAATGCAATGCAATGCAAAATGAAATGAAATGGCATGATGGGAAACAAAACCAGAAGCACACATGAGATGATAATGATGCTATAAGATGCTGCAAACATGTGACAAGGCATGGGGATGATCATACAAGCTCATGGATGCAAATGAAGCAAGTTAAGACACATGAACATACATGAAAAGTTATGAGATGCATATGGCATATTACATGGCAAATGCAAGATGCAATGAGCAAACATGCTTTCAATATGTCTTATGATGTTAAATGAATCACATGGATGCATAAAATATCATGGCAAGTCAAGGTATGAGTGCAAATGCAAGATGGATGCATATGGAAGCCCAAATTAGGGTTTATGAACAATACATCAAACAAACACCAAAATCAGAAGCAAACAACACTATAAAAAATTGAAAATGCACTCAAAGCAACCCTAATCCTATACTAACTCACTTCCCAAAGGAGAAGTCCCAACTCTAAACCTAGCTCAAGTTATGAATTTTCTAAGTTTTCTAGGGTTTTAGGGTTCCTTAACAAGAAAATTACCAAAAAAATTGAAAATGAAAGATCAAATCATGGCCATTTAACTTCACAAACTACATGCTAAACACAATGCAATGCAAAAAGAATCAAGGTCCAACTCTTTAGGGTTAGGCAGAAATGATTTTTGGAAGTTTGGATCAAAATAATGCATAAAAATGATTTTAATTCCATGGAAAATTCTCAAAATGCATCAAGATCAAAAAAGAAATTTGGTTTGAGGGTTGGACAATGTTTCTAAATGTTTTCAAATGTTTCATGAATTTTTTGGTGATTTTTAAATACCTAAAAGCATTTTTAATTAATTAATTCTCATTAATTAATAAAAAAGAAACTTTTAAATATTTAAAAATACTTTTTTAATGCTAAAAATAAAAATAAAAATATTTTTGTGTTCTGAAATTAAATAATAACTTGTACAAAAAATTTCAGAATTTTTAAAGTATTTTTGCTATTTTTAATAAATTGTACAAGTTAAATGGCAAGAAAATAAAATAAAACAAAATAAAATGAAAAGTAATTCAATCTAAAGGCTGAGATTTGAATCTGGGAGAGAAGGTTTGACCACGCGCGTTAATGAATGGCCTGGATTGACTCTGGCCTTAATTAAGTTTTACGAATTAATTAAATGGATTAATTAGATTTAATGGTGATTAGGGCAAAATGGACCCATCTGAACCACTCATACACGCGCCAAGTCAACCCAAGTCAGCTGATCCAACGCATGAGATTCAAATGCCATTAATGACTGGGATTAGGGTTAAGCATTTTTAGGTGACCGGAGGGAAGCTCCGGTCATCTTCTCCGGCGGGTTGAAAACCCTAGAACATGATTCAGGCTACCATTCATCAAATTAAAAGCAGGGAAATGTTCCTCTACCCAAACCCCACTCAAATCATCTCTCAAACTAAATTTATCTTGCACAAATGAAGAGAATCGAAGCCAAGAAGATTCACGGGCAAAGTTTCAGAGCCCTGGTAAATCTTCATTTCTCACTCATTTTTGATTCTAAACACACCCTCATGATCAGCAAGACATACACAACCAAATTATAACTTAAAAAGCAAGCTCTGAGAGAAAAAGTTCATGGCCATACCTGAGATGGAAGCTTCTGTTTATGGACTTTCTGAGCTATTCTTTGGTGCAAGCTTACTCCACTGATTCCCCTGGTGCTAATGGCAGGCTTGGAAGGAGCTTAAACAAGCTATTTTGAGAGGTCCAGTTCTGGTGTATCAGAAAATGAGGTCTGTGTGTGTGAGGTTTCAAGCTCTACCAATGGTTGATTCTGGTTCCTTTTAGTGTGTTTGATTTGTTGGTGAAGAGAAAATGGATGTTTAATGGCTGAAAAATGAGATTCGAAGGAGGGAAGCTTCTTGACAGTTTTTGTGGGGACTGAGTTCTGGCTTGTCTCAAGGGCCAATGCTTTGCTATAATCTTCCCAAGTTGTGTGAATAGCCTATGGAGCAGGTCAGTAGGGGTGGCTGTTTACTGTTCCATGAGTATGGGAGTTTTGGCCAAAAAGTCATGTTGGCTTGTACTTGCAGCATGGGCTATGGCAGCAGCAGTTTGAGTTCATGTCTGGCTTCAGCTTGGGTTAGGGATAGCCCTTGGATTGCTTGAGAGTGACTGCAACATATGGATCATGAGCTATGCTAGCTTTTGCAACTTGCCCACTTGTGCTTTCTTTGAGATTTTATGCTATGTACATGAGGCATTTCTTGCTGAATTTTGTTACATGATGT
This sequence comes from Lathyrus aphaca, assembly GCA_963966055.1. Taxonomy (NCBI): domain Eukaryota; kingdom Viridiplantae; phylum Streptophyta; class Magnoliopsida; order Fabales; family Fabaceae; genus Lathyrus; species Lathyrus aphaca. The sequence continues at coordinate 457,359,024 of OZ014523.1, read as the reverse complement.
CTCAATTGGTCATGGCAATGTATAGAAATCAGTTGGTAATCACATGACCCTTTGGAAAATGACTTTGCCAAAAATCCATCTTTTGCACTTGTAATGAAAAATGACTTAAAGATCTTTGAAAACCAAAGCAAGCAATGCAAAATCCCTTGGGCCAATTCTGTTTTTTAGGTCATGTATGATCATGTGATGAAGTTTTGAAGCCATTTTGAAGTCACTAGAATGCTTGGTACATGAATTTGCAAGTTTTCCATTTGGTGCATAACTTGAAATTTAGTGATTTTTGCCAACTTTGATGAACCATAACTTTTGATCCAAAATGAATTAGGTCATGTTCTTGTACTTTTTGAAAAGGGAAAGATCTATTCTAAAACTTTCATGACCAAAGTTTTTCCATTTGAAGCATTTTTGGTTCAAAAAGTAAGGGTTGAAAAGTTGCCTAAAATGACAAATTTCTTAAAAGTCAAACTTACCCCAAAAAGTCAACTTTGCAAAAACTTGTAATTCTTGTATTTTGTGAACTTCAACCTTATTCCATGATCAAATAAAGATCAAATACACTCAAAATGATGAAGATCAACCCTTGGTTGGGTCATTGGGGGCCTCAGATGCCCTGATTTTGCACCGACTTGCCTGAAAAGTCAACTCTTGATCAGATGACTTCCCCATGGAATTTCTTCATGAAAATTGATATGCATACTCCCTATACCATATAGAGACCAATAGAAACAAGAATGACCAAAAAATTTGAAGTTATGGCCTCTGAAACCAAAACCCTAATTTCAGGTCATCTGTGCAGTCAAACCTGGCTCTGCTTCCACAGCAATCCCAGTTCTTGTGATTCTTTGATATTATTGACTTTGAGGGAGTATAATATGATACTTGAACACACATGGGCCCCTCTGAAGTGATTGATGGCCTTTGGAGTGGCCCAAGAAGCTCTTGGATTGCTCAGATCACAAACCCTAGATGCAGATGACTTAGAACCAATGCAGTGAAACAAAAATGTAATATGAGATGGTATGATTGAGCTTATGCATATGAAATGATCACAAGCCATGGTGTGAATGGGTGAGGGAAAATTTGGGGTGTTTACAGCTGCCCCTATTCAAACATGAGTTAGCTGTGCAGGATGTAAGCGACGGCTTAACAGGCAAACAAGATAACTTGTGGTTGAATACCAAAGACAGTCCAAAATTTGCACTCACAGAATGAAGAAGAAAAGGGATATAGATTTGTAAAGGAAAATAAAGTATATTGTAAAGTGTGGGCGACGGAGGACGACTGCTGGGGAAAGAGCAATGACGGGGACGGCCGACATGCTGGAAAGGTGCGGGAAATAAGGCAATGACGGGGACGGCCGACATGCTGGGGATAAAAGAATTATGATGGGGACGGCCATCAAGATAAAGCTGCAAGATTCTCTGGGAATTAATGAAACATGACGGGGACGGCCATCAAGTTCATAAAGTAAAGTAACCAACGATGGGGACGGCCATCGGGCTAAACTGATGAAGGACGATCATCAGGAAAAAGAAAAAGGGACCACGACGGGGACGGCCATCGGGTTAAAGAATAAATGAAATAAACAAATGATGAGGTACGGTCATCAAAGGTGAAGGACGATCACTTAGCAGGGGACGGCTGCTCTGTTGGGTTAAGATGAGGGACGGTCATCTAAGGTGGAGGACGATCACTTAGCAGGGGACGGCTGCTCTGTTGGGTTAAGATGAGGGACGGTCATCTAAGGTGGAGGACGACCACCAGGCAGGGTACGGCTGCCGAAAATATCGCGACATAGGACGAATGCCGGATAAAAGGTCAACGATGGGGACGGCCATCGGATGAGCATGATGGAGGACGACCATCAAGAGGTGGAGGACGACCACCTAGCAGGGGACGGCTGCTCTCAAGGTTTATCATGACATAGGACGAATGCCAGATAACCAAAACCAACAATGGGGACGGCCATTGGATAAAATGATGAAGGACGATCATCAAATGGGTGGAGGACGACCACCTAGCAGGGGACGGCTGCTAAATATCAACGATGGGGACGACCATCGGATGAGCATGATGGAGGACGACCATCAAAAGGTGGAGGACGACCACCTAGCAAGGTACGGCTGCTCTCAGGGTTTATCATGACACAGGACGAGTGTCAGATAAAAGAGAAAATTTGCTTTGTTGGCGATCTACTGGGGAATAGTAAACACAGACAAGTGTTTACATCCAAGAAACAAAAAGGAATAAGTGTTTAGATGTTGTGTATAGATTAAAGACGCGGGCGAGCATCCTTAAGACTACGATACAGACGAGTATCGGGTAGAAACAAATACTGACTCGTGTTCAGAGATGATGATACAGACGAGTATCAACGGGTTAACAGGGAACACAGATGAGTGTTGAATCTGAGAGGATTCTTCTGGGGAATAGTGGACACAGGCGAGTATCTATATTCAAGAAGACCAAAGTGTTTGACACAGTGTATGGATTAAAGATGCGGACGAGCATTCTTAAGACTATGATACGGACGAGTATCATGTAGAAACAAACGCTTGACGCATGTTCTGAGATGATGATACGGACGAGTATCAACTGGTTAACAAAGAACAAGGACTTAGTGTTGAATCTGCGGGGATATAAGTGGTATATACAAGATACGGACGAGTATCTGTATAAGTAGCATGGATAGGCATGAGTGGTGAGTGGTGTATAGATGAGTGTTTAACTGTTGGGGAGGGTGACACGTGCGAGTGTTGAAAGGAGAGAAGTGTGATATGGACAAATATCTGATATACAAAGTGTAGGCGACTACGCTGGGGATATGACATGGACGGGTGTCAAAGGATTGTTATATGTAAGTGTATGTGAGTGCAAAGAGAACATCTTTAGCTTTCTGCTGGGGTTATGACACAGACAGGTGTCAAAAAGTATCTGTAATACGAGTGGTACCGTTTGCACAGAGTGTTTAGGTGACCTTACTGGGGAGTATTGACATGGACGGGTGCCAAAGAGAGTATATACTGGTGTTTGTGAATGTGAGGCAACTGATTTTGCTGGGGAATCTCCGCTGGGGATTTGGGGGAAGTATTCTGTATATTGTTGAAATGTCATTATTCACAAGTGTTGATTCAAAACATGGCTTATGGTTATTCTATATGTTTGATTTTTGCCGTAATGCTCCGTATTAGACGGAATGCTACGCTTTGCGGGTGAATATGATGTGAATGCTATGATTATGCAAAGATACCAAACCAGGATTCGGATCCCGTCGCCACGAAGATCTTCGGCCAATTCGCTTGAAATGGACATCCCAGCTGGGGATAAGGTCATTTGATAGATCTGATGAGATGCTATTGCTTGGGGATTCAGGTCACTGATAGACTTGTCTCAGCAATGAGGGAACCCAGCTGGGGTTTGAAGAAGCTTTCTTCACTCTGTTGTGATTCTTCATGCACTGCTCTTCTGGATAGCGGCTGGAGCTCTGTGGGGAGATGGTTCCCTGACTTTCATTTGGCCGAGGACGAAATGGCAACTCAGTTGGGGAGAAGACACTTTGGGCGCTGAGTGTCGATTTGTCAGTTTGCTGGAGTGAAGCTTGCATGCCCCAAGTTGCATTCTAGATACCTGCAATCCTGCAAAGATATAGAAACGCACAAAATAATCCCGAGGTATCCCCTACTGGATTCCGTCATAGGAGTTTGGACACTCTCTATAGTAAATATATTCCCTGCAAGCATGTATTTTTATTTTTGAAAATAAGCATCTGTATTTATGCGATCAGTTTTTTTCTAAAAACATCAGACATTTTTGGAAATAAAAATGTACAAGACGAAACATGACTGAAAATCTGCTTTTATTAATTTAGACGCCCTGAATTGGCATGATACATCAAAGGAACATATCCCCTGAAATGAGGAGATTGTTACAAATTGAGAAACAAAATGCTGGCAATGTTGATGGCGCTTTAAGGAGCTTCCTCTTTTGCTATGACTCGTATGACTTTTTGACGTTCTTCTCGTCTTGCTTTCTGAAGAAGGCTGATTCTGATTGAAGCTTGATCCTTTCGAAGCCTACCAAGTTGTAAGAGATGCAGACGAATTCAGAATGCAGTTGTTCGCTTATTCCCTTATTTTGCATGGATCGCCCTTTCGGGTTTTCAATCCATCGGGATACCCATTTTTGCCTGAGTTGTCCAATGCGGCTTTTCAACTCAGCGGGTGTACATTTTTTGCTTATTTTCCCTTATTTTGTCCCGAGTCTTTTATTCTGTTTTTGACTCGCCGGGATGCCCTATTTTTGCCTGGACTTACATTCTGTTTTTATGTCCAGCGGGTCATTTTATGCGAAGTATTTTTTAACTGCATCTGAATTCACAGGGGACGGGAAGTCTTCACCATCCATGGTGCTGAGCATCAGTGCTCCACCAGAGAAAACTTTCTTTACCACGAATGGTCCTTCGTAATTTGGAGTCCACTTGCCCCTGTGGTCTGTATGAGGAGGGAGGATTCTCTTCAGCACAAGATCCCCTACTTGGTACTCTCGGTGCCTGACTTTCTGATCGAAGGCTCTCTTCATTCTTTTCTGATACAGCTGCCCATGACAAACTGCAGCTAATCTCTTCTCTTCAATCAGACTCAGTTGTTCATATCGGGACCTGACCCATTCTGCTTCGTTCAGCTTAACATCCATCAATACCCGTAGGGAGGGTAATTCAACTTCAACAGGTAGGACTGCTTCCATACCATACACAAGCTGATACGGTGTTGCCCCAGTGGATGTTCTGATTGACGTGTGGTACCCATGCAAGGCAAACGGTAGCATTTCATGCCAGTCTTTGTAGGTAACTACCATCTTCTGCACAATCTTCTTGATATTTTTATTTGCTGCCTCAACAGCGCCATTCATCTTTGGCCTATAAGGAGAAGAATTGTGATGTTGGATTTTGAAGTCCCGGCACAGTTCTGCCATCATTTTGTTGTTCAAGTTGGAACCATTATCAGTAATGATTCGCTCGGGAACTCCGTATCGACAGATGATATCTCTCTTCAGAAATCTGGCTACCACTTGTCTTGTGACATTAGCATAAGACGCTGCTTCAACCCATTTAGTGAAATAATCAATGGCAACCAGGATGAATCTGTGGCCATTCGAGGCAGTTGGCTCAATCTTGCCAATCATGTCAATGCCCCACATAGCAAAGGGCCATGGTGAAGACATCACATTCAGAGGATTGGGAGGCACATGCACCTTATCTGCATAAATCTGGCATTTATGGCATCTTCTGGCGTAGGCACAACAGTCAGCATCCATTGTGATCCAGTAATAACCTGATCTTAACAACTTTTTAGCCATGGCATGCCCTCCAGCATGGGTACCAAAGGATCCTTCGTGCACTTCATGCATCAACAAGTTCGCTTCTGCCCTATCGACGCATCTGAGGAGTACCATATCAAAGTTTCTCTTGTACAGGGAACCATCAGTGTTCAGAAAGAAACTACCAGCAAGCCTTCTCAAAGTCTTCTTATCATTGGAAGATGTCCCAGGTGGGTATGTTTGATCCTCCAAGAAGCACTTAATGTCATGGAACCAAGGCTTATCGTCTTTGACAACATCTGCTGCGAACACATATGCTGGTCTGTCAAGTCTGGACACTGAGATCTGAGGTACAAAGTTGGCAGCCTGAACTTTGATCATTGATGAAATTGTAGCCAGAGCATCTGCGAACTGATTCTCGTCCCGAGGGATATACTCAAGCTTGACTGTTGTAAAGAAATTCAATAACCTCCTTGTATAATCCCTGTAAGGTATCAGACGATCCTGGTGGGTGTACCATTTGCCGTTGGTTTGATTGACTACCAGAGCTGAATCTCCGAACACAGTTAAAGTCTTGATCCTGAGGTCAATGGCTTCCTCAAGACCCATAATGCAAGCTTCGTATTCAGCTTCGTTGTTAGTGCAGTTGAAAGTGAGTTTTGCCGAGAAAGGCATGTGAACTCCCTTAGGTGTAATGAGTACTGCACCAACACCACGACCATTCATGTTAACAGCCCCATCAAACATCATGGTCCACTCTTCTTCTGGGTCGGGCCCTTCAGTGTGAATAGGCTCTTCATGATCTTTTGCTTTTATGAACATGATGTCTTCATCAGGGAAGTCAAATCTCATAGGCTGGTAATCATCAATGGGTTGCTCAGCAAGATATTTAGACAATATACTGCCCTTGATGGACTTCTGAGAAGTGTACTGAATGTCATACTCTGTAAGGATCATTTGCCATCTTGCAACCCGTCCGGTGAGTGCTGGCTTCTCAAATATGTACTTAACTGGGTCCATTTTTGAGATCAACAAGGTAGTGTGGGTCAACATATACAGGAAATAATAATTACTCTGCATGAGTAACTCTTATAATTTCCTGGGAAGACCAGTTTGAGATACTGCTCCCCGAGATCTTTGGACGGATCCAACTCTCCAGGTTGCGGTCGCTTTCATCCTCGTCTTCCAAATTGTTGACAGCATCGGGGGTGAGCATCCCCCCACTAACAAAGTTGGGCTCCTTAGCAGCCTCTACTTGATCTTGTTGAGTTGGTTTGTAACCCAACCCAAATTTATCCTCTTTCTTCTCCACCGGTAACAGTTTGCCCCAGCCTTGGGCAGTTCCTTCTTCAACAACCTTTCGGGCTTGTTGATATGATGTCATTGAAGTTCCAGGTACAACAGAAGTTTCATTTATGTTCAAGGCCTCGAACCCTTGACTCATTGTTTCATGGATCTCCCCATCCATCTCAATGTATTTATAGGTAGCCAGGTGGCTAACAAAAATATCCTCCTCCCCACAGATAGTAACGACTTGACCCTCCCACTCGAATTTTAACTTCTGGTGAAGGGTTGAGATCACAGCGCCAGCGGCGTGAATCCATGGCCTACCCAATAGACAGCTGTAGGCAGGCTGTATATCCATCACGTAGAAGGTCGTTTTGAAAGTTTGTGGGCCAATCGTTATAGGCAACTCAATCTCACCCAGAACCGATCTCTTAGTACCATCAAAAGCTCTCACTACCAGGTTGCTGGGACGTAATGCCAATCCGTCATACTCTAGCTTCACAAGGGCTTTTTTAGGTAAGACATTGAGGGATGACCCTGTGTCTACCAGCACATGGGAAAGAACTGCACCTTTACATTCCATGGTGATGTGTAAAGCCTTGTTATGATTGCGGCCTTCCGTAGTCAAATCAGTGTTGGTGAACCCTAGTCCATGACTAGCATTAACATTTCCAACCACAGCTTCCAACTGATTGACGGTGATCTCTTCAGGCACATAAGCTGCGTGCAAGACTTTTAGTAGTGCGTTCCGATGAGCTTTGGAGAACATAAGCAATGATAGGATTGAGATCTTGGAAGGCGTCTGGTGAAGCTGATCCACTATTTTGTAATCACTTTTCTTGATGATTCTCATGAACTCATCAACTTCTTGATCAAAGGGTGTTTTCAAAGCTTCTTTAACAATCTGCTCTTCCTGCACCAAGCTTTTCCCTTTTGCCTTGGCAGCAGCTTCTGCTTCGGCAGTGGGTCTTTGAATTTGTGGAGCAAAGAGACGTCCGCTTCGAGTGAAGCCTCCGCCTCCTCCCACATTATCTATTTGTGGTGCAGGGGTTGATGATTCAAGGGTGATTTTCTGTCCTTCGCAGTATAGATCAGAACCGTAATGCCAGGGGATGGCATTACTGCTTTCATAAGGTACTGGCCCAGGCACTGTGATAGTGACTGGACTGATTGCAGCTGCGGAAGGGACTGTGATAGTCTGTGGATCATAGTATATTGTGACTGGTGCTCTGATGGGAGTAGCACTTTGTGAGTTGTAGGCAGAATCATTTTCAGGATCATAATAAATTGTAACCGTTGAGACATTTGCTGCTGAAGTTGTAGGAGACATTATTGGATGAATGGGTGTTGCTGTTGTAGGAGATTCAAAATGAAGTGGTGCCGAAGTTGTATAAGGAATGTTCATTGATATCTGGTCAGTTGAGATGACAGATGAAGCATTTGTTGATGAAACCGAAGAGTTGTCGGGAACAATGGTTGTTGCAGTTGTAGGAGATACTGGAATTGTTGCTGATGGGATTGCTGGATTGGTTGGAATTGATGTTGTAATTTAAAGCAGGCCACTCTGGATGAGACCATCTATGCCATCTCTCAAGTTATCACATCCATTCACTGAAATGTTGCAATAAGCACACCCTAGCTCACATCCCGGGAATATTTGACATTCGAGGAGTTGAGCCTTAATTTCTACCAACGGTGTCCGAATCTGACCCACACTGGTTATTAAATAAGACGGCTTGTCTTCTTCAATAGCATTGATTCTGGGACCCCCGTGGTGCGGCATAGGGTTTTTGTTAACATTTGGTGGTGGTGCAAAATTCAGAGCCTTAGAGTCCACCAAGTCCTGTACCTTCATGTGCAAAGCTCTGCACTTTTCTGTACTGTGGCCAGGCGCATTTGAATGAAAAGCGCATCTGGCGTTGGAGTCATAATTTCTGGGTAGACTATTAGGATCTGGAGGTGCCAACGTCCTTAGCTCAACTAGGTTGAGTTTCAGGAGTTGTGGCAATAATGTTGCATAGGGCATAGGGATCGGATCGATCACCCTATTGGCCTGAGAAGGTCTCTGTTGGAACGGTCTTTGCTGATTGTTGTTGGTGTTGTTGTAGTTTCTCGGAGGATACTGAGCTTGTTGCTGGTACTGAGGTTGTTGCTGATAATTTTGTGGCGGTGGTTGATAAACTGGTTGTGGATGAGCTGGAGCGGGAATGGTGACTGCTGCCACAGACCTATGAACATATTGGGGCCTGCCCCTGCTGGCATGGATAGCCTTGGTCTCACCAGTTCTTCTTGGGCCTACAAAAGGCTTTCTTGTGTTACTGGATGAGCTGGCACCGTTGTCAGAAATCTTGCCCATCTTTAACAGGCTCTCAATTCTCTCTCCAGCTATAACGACATCTGCAAAGCTGGTAGAAGAGAAAGCAGCCAGCCTGTCAATGTATGTTTCTTGGAGGGTGTTCATAAACATATCTGCCATCTCCCTCTCTGACATAGGTGGCTGGACAACAGCAGCCAATTGCCTCCACCTTTGGGCATACTCTCGGAAACTTTCTCTAGACGAATGTGACATTCCCATCAGGAGGGTCCTGTTGGGTGCCATATCCAAATTATACTGGTATTGTCTGATGAAGGCCTCTGCCAAGTCCTTCCAACACCTGATGGTTGCTCTAGTCAGATGGGAGTACCATTCCCTTGACGCTCCAGTTAAGCTATCCTCGAAATAAAACATCCATAGCTTCTCGTCCATGGTATACGCTTTCAACCTTCCCAAAAAGGATTGTAAGTGGGTCCGTGGGCAGGAAGTCCCGTTATACTTTTCAAAACAAGGAGGCTTAAACTTATGGGGAATCCTGACTCCGTCTACCAAGCCCATGTCCATAACATCGAAACCCAAAGAGTTTTGAGACTCTAAGGATCTTAATTTCTCAGCTATCTCATCCAGCCTTCTGTCATAAGCTTCCTCCCCAACACCCATTACTGTGAACTGATCCTCCTGGGGGTCTTCTTGCAGCACTCTACCTGCAGTGGCAGTCCCTTGAACATTAGCAGGAATGTTGATCTCCGGATGAAGATGGGGTCCAAATACCGGGGGATTGACATGAGGTTGGACCCTCTCATTGTTGCTTGTGCCAGCAGTCCCTATATGGGGATCTTCTTGATTCTGCCTTTCCACCATTGCTCTCAATCTTTCTTGGCTCTGAGCCATATTGTTCATCACTTCCATAAACTGCGTCATCTGAGTTCTCATTTCCAATCTTTCGTTTGCCATTTGGTTTCTGACCTCTGCAAGGTCCTGTTGTACCTGATCCATTTGTATGCCCGGAAGGTTGTTACGGGTTGGATATCGGTGTGGACGGTTGAGTGGAAATACCCCCGTCGAGCAATAATTCCTGAACATCACAACAGAGTTAGCAACAATGAAACAAAAGCCTGCAAAACAAAACAAAAGGTTAGCATGCAATGCAGTATGCTTTTTTGTTTTCAAGGTATCCGGTTTGGCATTCAGTTTTGACCCTTCCAGACCCTTGAAGATGCTGTTGATGTTGCTTTTGAAGTAAACTCGGATGGAACAAACTGATACATATATTACAAAAGGCAAATGGTACATAGTTTGTTTTTTTACAAAACGTGCCCTCAGAGGGGTAAAAATACATCACAAGAAAATAAAAATACATAGAATGAAAGCAACAACAAGCAAAAAGTCAAACACCAAGACCAAACTCATCCTCCTGAACTTCCTTGAGAAGTGCTTCAGTCACAGGATCAGCTGGACGCTCCGTGAGATTCCTGATAAGGAGATTCCGGGTAGTAACAGCTGCAGTTAGCTTCTTGTGTTGACTTTGGTCCTTTGACCTCTTCACTCCAGCTCTGATCTTCAGCTCTGATATCTCTCTCTGGGCTGCTGTCAGGGCTTCCTGCTGCTCTTTTGCACTAGCTTCCAGCTGCTCTATCTTGTCTTGGACCCTCTTATCCTCCAGAGTACGAGCTTCGGTGATCCTGACCCACCTAGCTTGACTCTCCTTCAGATACAAGTCAGTCCTGGCTTTCTGGAACTGGGCTTCCTTGCAAGCATTCTTCAGAATTTGCTCTCCAGCCCTAGACTTTTTGATGTAATCCTCAGACTTCTCAATTTTAGCCAGATGCTCTACTCTCAGCTTCTCTAACCTCTCAATATCCAACCTACCATCACTCCTCTCCCGGAGGGTCTTCTGCAAAGCCTGAGTCAACTTCTCATTTCTCTCCTTCAAACCCTCAAACTCCTCTAAGCTGACAGTGGCAGGGGGTGGTGCTGAAGATGATCCAGGCATATCCTCCATGGTAAAGGGCATTCCAGAAAATTGAGCCCTGGCATGGGACCACTCATGGTACTGTGCTGATGCCACATTGTTGCACTTCCCCAAAATGGTTACTCCTTTAGTTTGAACATTGTCCCAGGCCCAGGCTGCCTGCCTGACAATAGCTAGATTGGGCTTGTTCTCACAGTAAAGAGTCTCAGCCAAGTCTTGTGCCTTAGGAGTGTGGACCAATGCATAGCCCAGTTGTCTTTTGAACAGCAGAGGATTGTAATTAATACAACCCTTAACTCCTATCAGGGGTACATTGGGAAAATGCCCACAACTGGTAATGATATCCCCGCCCTTTGTGCTTTGAGTGCACCACCTGATATTAGCTGAAGTCAGAGCAGTGAGTCTTCTAGCCCAGTTTCTCTGCTGATGAGGATTCAAAAATGCATCTGTCTTGGGCAAATGCTTGAGAAGCCAAGTATGGAACAAAGGAGCACAACACCTCACTAATCTTCCCCTCTGCTTTTCATTCCTCTGGTGAACAGAGTAGTAGAAATCTCCCAGTAAGGTGGGTACTGGGTTCCTCAGAATGAAAAGGTGGATTGCATTCTTGCTAACAAACTTAGGCTCATCTGCAAATAAAATGACCCCATATATGCTAAGGGCCAATAATGCACAGACTGCCTTCCACTCCCCCAAGGAGGCCTTCAGAATAGCCTGAGAGGTCAAGAAATCCAAATGTAGACCAGAGATTCCAGCCTTGGTAGTCAAATTCTGCCCAATTAGAACTGGTTCCAGATGTAATGCCTTTGCTATCTCTTCATTATTTGGAAAAGCCATCTCAGGGGTGAAAGGGACTCCACCCCTGATAGGTATACCAACCAATGATGAATACTCCTCCAATAAAGGTCCCAACTGGAAATCCTGAAAAGTGAAACACCTCAGAGGGGGATCATAGAACTGTAGGCAAGTATGAATCAGGCTCCTCTGTGAAGGGTCCAAATCCATAACCACATCAAGTATGCCTCCATAGTGTTCTCTGAATAGTGGTATATGGTCTGGAGTAATCAGGGTCTGAATCTTCCTGATGTCAGCTATCTCAGGCTGAAAGAAGTGGTAGGAGATATTACTCTTCTTAGGTGCCATGTTGCTAAAGAAGAGCTGAGACAGATGCTGATGATGGAGAATAACACTGAAGATGGGCCACTGACAGGTAGGTGCTGGTGACTGAAGCAGGTAGCTGATGGCTGAAGCAGATAGGTCTATAATGATGATGGGGTCAAAACCAAGCCAAAATAAAGTATGGATACCCTGAAAAACAAATAAGCAAATGTTTAAATGATGCAATGATGATGTATGCAAATGATATGCAAGGGTTTGTGACTGAGCTGGATCTGATCAAGTGCTCTGATATAAGTCCAGGTATGTTCAAGAAATCCAGATGGAGGTTCATAAGTCCAGTAACCAAGGTGGGGGACTCAAATAAAGAGTCACATGTCCAGGGTTAAAAATCACAAGAACTGTTCCAACATGGAGTGCTCTTAATAAAAACAAAGTAACAGGGTATGCTGAGGTCAAGGGTACCTGCAAACCTGTAAATAGCCAAACCCCCTCACAGGTGGTGTTCTAAAACAAGGATCCTCAGACTTGGATCAGTTATGAGAGGTGTAAACACTTCTAACCCGGAGGTACAGTGTTTACAATAACCATAAAGAATCCTCCTCTAATTCACCTCAGTTTCTGAAGGTCAATACTAAAGGTCATTCAGACTTAGCAGGCTTCCCAGATAGCCCTAGCACTACAGGAAATCTGCAGCACAGAGTTCTCAAGAAGAAACCCATATCTGAACCGTGTTTCATATTCCCGCACCAGACCGAAATGGAATGGGAAAGAACATGAACCACTCTAGCCTAGGTGTCACTCAGGTCCCAGGTATAGGACCTCAACTCTCAATAGAACACCCACCCACCAAAGCAACAAAACAGATCCAGCCAGCACAGTATGACAGTATGACATATGTAAAGCTATAAAGAAAGCAGTAAACAAACTGTACATAAAGCAAAAATAAATACAGATATACAAACACAGATATCACATAACACCCCAGTAAACACAAATCAATCAAGCGCTAGGAGGAACCCACGAAAAGAACCAGAAGCCCTGGTTACAGTATAAGGGTCCCCAGCAGAGTCGCCAAGCTGTCGCTCCCGATAGATGGGACTGGCCCAAATAAAGGTACAGACGCGAACGGTCGGCGAAAAGAACAATGAGAACACACAACAGTGAACTCACTGGAAAAGAAAAGAGTCGCCAGCTAGGCATTTTTATCCCGGAGGAAAGGTAATGCTGCATAAACCTAGAAAGAGATGGATAAGACGGTTGCGAACCAGAGAGACTGAGAAAGGGGGTTGGTTACAACCTGGGAAGGTATTAGCACCCATATTGTCCGCCGTACTCGACGGGATCCATGCTTAAAAGATTTGTGTTTTAAAGGGGTAGTGTCAGTGCAATTTGTGTATAAAAGGGCTGGAAGAAAATATACAGGTGTCAGTGTAACAGAAGTGTGAAGTGTATATATGTATGGTGTCAGTGTAAGGATAAGAGTGAACTGCTCAAGATCATGAGACTAAAAAAATGAAGCTGGAAGGAGGGGGAATATACAGAGACTTTTGTTCGATAACTGTTAAGTTATGCCTACGTATCCTCTCGTGCAATGAGGAAGTCAGAACACCGTAGTTCGACCCAAAGAGACTGAAAGATGAATTGACTTGTGAACTGTTTGCTTGTCAATGCTCAAGTGTATGACCTGTCTGGCTCAGGTGCAAGCTGTCTTGCGTTAGACGGAAGAAGCAAGTTCTCGGTTGTGAGTGAATGAGATGAGAAAAGAATCCCGGAGGAGACGATTATTGTTTGTTTTTGAGTTTTCAGTCTTTTATTGCTTTTGAAAGTTTGTCATAAGTTAATGAGCTTAAGCCTAAACCAATGGATTTAGTAAACTCATCACATCTTCCCTCTGATTAGGGGTAATGAGAATACCTTAAGTGTGAAGTCAGCATCTCACACTTAATCACCATGGTGTAGGGTTAAGATCATTAACCTACTTGTGATTATTTATATGTTTTTGTTTAGTGTTAAGTAATGAGATTAAGCCATAATCAAGGATTAAACAGACTCATTACACCATCCTAATAGAAGGATAATAGATGAGAATGTTTAAGCTGAGGAAAGCTCCTCAACTTAATCCATGATTAGGGATTAAACTCATGACAAAACAAAGCCTTTATTAAGTGGATTTTATTTATTGATATGATGATGAAGTGAGTTTTATGGTTTGTAAGACAACTTGAGGGGGACTTGTCCATTAACACTAGGGTTAGTCCTTCTTAACCAGTTAAGGAAGAATTAGAACCCTAATGCAAGGCCCAAGTTACAAGTGTGAAGTCTTGATGATTATTATGTGGATTGATTAAAGGATTTAAACACATTAAGGGCTTAACACTAAGGATTAAAGTTATACACTCCATCCTAATAGAAGGATGCAGGCATACACCTAATCACAAAGCCTTAAAGCCTTTATGGTTTAGTCCTTGATTATGAGATAAGAAGAGAAGACTCAAAAGAGACACAAAGGTAAAACTAAGAGGGGAGACTAATCAAAACCCTAATCATTTTCATGCTTGGTTGTTCCTAAGGTTTGTGAGGTTTGCAAGAGAAGTCTTCAATGGAACCACCAGGAAGCAGATGAAAGGATCAGGAGAAGCAAAGTAACTTGCTTCACTTAAGAAGACAAGTCACTTGAGGAAAGGAAGTGAGGAGAAGGAGAATGAACAAGCTCAAACTCAAACACATGATAAAATGCAGCATGGATGCAATAGAGAGATGAGAAGAAAGTATGAGAAGTGAAGGCAAATTCACTTCTCAAAGTGACTTACCACCTGAAAAATTAGTGAAAAGAATGCAATGCAATGCAAAATGAAATGAAATGGCATGATGGGAAACAAAACCAGAAGCACACATGAGATGATAATGATGCTATAAGATGCTGCAAACATGTGACAAGGCATGGGGATGATCATACAAGCTCATGGATGCAAATGAAGCAAGTTAAGACACATGAACATACATGAAAAGTTATGAGATGCATATGGCATATTACATGGCAAATGCAAGATGCAATGAGCAAACATGCTTTCAATATGTCTTATGATGTTAAATGAATCACATGGATGCATAAAATATCATGGCAAGTCAAGGTATGAGTGCAAATGCAAGATGGATGCATATGGAAGCCCAAATTAGGGTTTATGAACAATACATCAAACAAACACCAAAATCAGAAGCAAACAACACTATAAAAAATTGAAAATGCACTCAAAGCAACCCTAATCCTATACTAACTCACTTCCCAAAGGAGAAGTCCCAACTCTAAACCTAGCTCAAGTTATGAATTTTCTAAGTTTTCTAGGGTTTTAGGGTTCCTTAACAAGAAAATTACCAAACAAATTGAAAATGAAAGATCAAATCATGGCCATTTAACTTCACAAACTACATGCTAAACACAATGCAATGCAAAAAGAATCAAGGTCCAACACTTTAGGGTTAGGCAGAAATGATTTTTGGAAGTTTGGATCAAAATAATGCATAAAAATGATTTTAATTCCATGGAAAATTCTCAAAATGCATCAAGATCAAAAAAGAAATTTTGTTTGAGGGTTGGACAATGTTTCTAAATGTTTTCAAATGTTTTATGAATTTTTTGGTGATTTTTAAATACCTAAAAGCATTTTTAATTAATTAATTCTCATTAATTAATAAAAAAGAAACTTTTAAATATTTAAAAATACTTTTTTAATGCTAAAAATAAAAATAAAAATATTTTTGTGTTCTGAAATTAAATAATAACTTGTACAAAAAATTTCAGAATTTTTAAAGTATTTTTGCTATTTTTAATAAATTGTACAAGTTAAATGGCAAGAAAATAAAATAAAACAAAATAAAATGAAAAGTAATTCAATCTAAAGGCTGAGATTTGAATCTGGGAGAGAAGGTTTGACCACGCGCGTTAATGAATGGCCTGGATTGACTCTGGCCTTAATTAAGTTTTACGAATTAATTAAATGGATTAATTAGATTTAATGGTGATTAGGGCAAAATGGACCCATCTGAACCACTCATACACGCGCCAAGTCAACCCAAGTCAGCTGATCCAACGCATGAGATTCAAATGCCATTAATGACTGGGATTAGGGTTAAGCATTTTCAGGTGACCGGAGGGAAGCTCCGGTCATCTTCTCCGGCGGGTTGAAAACCCTAGAACATGATTCAGGCTACCATTCATCAAATTAAAAGCAGGGAAATGTTCCTCTACCCAAACTCCACTCAAATCATCTCTCAAACTAAATTTATCTTGCACAAATGAAGAGAATCGAAGCCAAGAAGATTCACGGGCAAAGTTTCAGAGCCCTGGTAAATCTTCATTTCTCACTCATTTTTGATTCTAAACACACCCTCATGATCAGCAAGACATACACAACCAAATTATAACTTAAAAAGCAAGCTCTGAGAGAAAAAGTTCATGGCCATACCTGAGATGGAAGCTTCTGTTTATGGACTTTCTGAGCTATTCTTTGGTGCAAGCTTACTCCACTGATTCCCCTGGTGCTAATGGCAGGCTTGGAAGGAGCTTAAACAAGCTATTTTGAGAGGTCCAGTTCTGGTGTATCAGAAAATGAGGTCTGTGTGTGTGAGGTTTCAAGCTCTACCAATGGTTGATTCTGGTTCCTTTTAGTGTGTTTGATTTGTT
The DNA here is from genome assembly GCA_963966055.1 of Lathyrus aphaca. NCBI lineage: Eukaryota > Viridiplantae > Streptophyta > Magnoliopsida > Fabales > Fabaceae > Lathyrus > Lathyrus aphaca. Next base: position 457,342,335 of record OZ014523.1, on the reverse strand, counting down.
GGTGAAGAGAAAATGGATGTTTAATGGCTGAAAAATGAGATTCGAAGGAGGGAAGCTTCTTGACAGTTTTTGTGGGGACTGAGTTCTGGCTTGTCTCAAGGGCCAATGCTTTGCTATAATCTTCCCAAGTTGTGTGAATAGCCTGTGGAGCAGGTCAGTAGGGGTGGCTGTTTACTGTTCCATGAGTATGGGAGTTTTGGCCAAAAAGTCAAGTTGGCTTGTACTTGCAGCATGGGCTATGGCAGCAGCAGTTTGAGTTCATGTCTGGCTTCAGCTTGGGTTAGGGATAGCCCTTGGATTGCTTGAGAGTGACTGCAACATATGGATCATGAGCTATGCTAGCTTTTGCAACTTGCCCACTTGTGCTTTCTTTGAGATTTTATGCTATGTACATGAGGCATTTCTTGCTGAATTTTGTTACATGATGTCTCAATTGGTCATGGCAATGTATAGAAATCAGTTGGTAATCACATGACCCTTTGGAAAATGACTTTGCCAAAAATCCATCTTTTGCACTTGTAATGAAAAATGACTTAAAGATCTTTGAAAACCAAAGCAAGCAATGCAAAATCCCTTGGGCCAATTCTGTTTTTTAGGTCATGTATGATCATGTGATGAAGTTTTGAAGCCATTTTGAAGTCACTAGAATGCTTGGTACATGAATTTGCAAGTTTTCCATTTGGTGCATAACTTGAAATTTAGTGATTTTTGCCAACTTTGATGAACCATAACTTTTGATCCAAAATGAATTAGGTCATGTTCTTGTACTTTTTGAAAAGGGAAAGATCTATTCTAAAACTTTCATGACCAAAGTTTTTCCATTTGAAGCATTTTTGGATCAAAAAGTAAGGGTTGAAAAGTTGCCTAAAATGACAAATTTCTTAAAAGTCAAACTTACCCCAAAAAGTCAACTTTGCAAAAACTTGTAATTCTTGTATTTTGTGAACTTCAACCTTCTTCCATGATCAAATAAAGATCAAATACACTCAAAATGATGAAGATCAACCCTTGGTTGGGTCATTGGGGGCCTCAGATGCCCTGATTTTGCACTGACTTGCCTGAAAAGTCAACTCTTGATCAGATGACTTCCCCATGGAATTTCTTCATGAAAATTGATATGCATACTCCCTATACCATATAGAGACCAATAGAAACAAGAATGACCAAAAAATTTGAAGTTATGGCCTCTGAAACCAAAACCCTAATTTCAGGTCATCTGTGCAGTCAAACCTGGCTCTGCTTCCACAGCAATCCCAGTTCTTGTGATTCTTTGATATTCTTGACTTTGAGGGAGTATAATATGATACTTGAACACACATGGGCCCCTCTGAAGTGATTGATGGCCTTTGGAGTGGCCCAAGAAGCTCTTGGATTGCTCAGATCACAAACCCTAGATGCAGATGACTTAGAACCAATGCAGTGAAACAAAAATGTAATATGAGATGGTATGATTGAGCTTATGCATATGAAATGATCACAAGCCATGGTGTGAATGGGTGAGGGAAAATTTGGGGTGTTTACAAGTGCCTCCTACAACATCAACAGCAATTAATAAGAGTGTCTCAACGGTTACAATTTATTATGATACTGCAAATGATTCTGCCTACAACTCACAAAATGCCACTCCTGTCAGAGCACCAGTAACAATATACTATGATCCACACACTATCATGGTCCCTTCTGCAGCTGCTATCAGTCCAGTCACTATCACAGTGCCTGGGCCAGTTCCTTACGAAAGCAATAATGCCATCCCTTGGCATTACGGCTCAGATCTATACTGCGAAGGGAAGAAAATCACTTTGGAATCATCAACTTCTTCACCACAGATAGACAATGTGGGGGGAGGAGGAGGCTTCACTCGAAGCGGACGTCTCTTTGCCTTGCAAATTCCAAGACCCAATGCCGAAGCAGAAGTTGCTGCCAAGGCAAAAGGGAAGAGTATGGTGCAAGAAGAACAAGTTGCTAAAGAAGCTTTAAAGACCCCTTTTGATCAGGAGGTTGATGAATTCATGAGAATCATCAAGAAAAGTGATTACAAGATAGTGGACCAGCTTCACCAAACACCTTCCAAAATCTCCATTTTATCATTGCTAATGTGCTCCGAAGCTCATCGGAACGCACTACTAAAAGTCTTGCACGCAGCTTATGTGCCAGAGGAGATTACAGTCAATCAGTTAGAGGCAGGGGTTGGAAACGTCAACGCTAGTCATGGACTAGGATTTACCAACACTGATTTGACGACGGAAGGTCGCAATCACAACAAGGCATTGCACATTACCTTGGAGTGTAAGGGTGCAGTTCTTTCTCATGTATTGGTGGACACAGGGTCATCCCTCAATATCCTACCTAAGAAAGCCCTTGTGAAGCTGGAGTATGAAGGATTGGCATTACGCCCCAGTAACTTGGTAGTGAGAGCCTTTGACGGTTCTAAGAGATCAGTTCTGGGAGAAATTGAGTTGCCTATAATGATTGGCCCACAGACTTTCAAAACGACCTTCTATGTGATGGACATTCAGCCAGCCTACAGCTATTTGTTGGGTAGACCATGGATATACGCCGCTGGCGCCGTGACGTCAACCCTTCACCAGAAGTTAAAATTCGAGTGGGAGGGCCAAGTCGTTACTATTTGTGGGGAGGAAGATATCTTTGTTAGCCATCTGGCTACATACAAATACATTGAGATGGATGGGGAGATCCACGAGACTATGAGTCAAGGGTTTGAGGCCTTGAACATAAATGAAGCATCCGTTGTACCTGGAACCTCAATGACATCTTATCTGCAAGCCCGGAAGGTTGTTGAAGAGGGGACTGCCCAAGGCTGGGGCAAGTTGCTGCCCGTGGAGAAGAAGGAGGATAGATTTGGGTTGGGTTACAAACCAACTCAACAAGATCAAGCAGAGGTTGCTAAGAAGCCCAATTTTGTCAGTGGGGGGATGCTCACCCCAGATGCCGTGAACAACTTGGAAGACGAGGATGAAAGCGACCGCAACCTGGAGAGCTGGATACGTCCAAGGATCCCGGGGAGCAGTATCTCAAACTGGTCTTCCCAGGAAATTATAAGAGTTACTCCTGCAGAGTAATTATTATTTCCTGTATTTTTAAGCATGCATCAAGTCTTGCGTCTTGCCCAAGACGACAAGACTCATTTTGTAATCGGGCCATCTGTAATTTTGTGCAAATAGATCAATCAATGATAATCAGACATCTTTTGCAAATGAGTCTTTTTCTTTTCCGCTCACTGTTTTTCCATTTTTCTTTTTGTACAAAAAATAAATGGCAATGTTTTCAAAATGATAACTTCATTTCACTTTTTCTAAACAAGATTAAAATCAATCACTAAAATGAACAGTCTGAACCCTTGCAGAGAGTGCCTTTCAGACTACACCGACAACAGCACGGGTATGACTTCGTATGACTTTGACAATCCGATCAATCAAGCTCATGAAGGGGTTGAAGAAGAGTATGAGCTTCCTGAAGAGCTAGCCAGGTTGTTGAGACAAGAGGAGAAGGTCATCACTCCTCATCAGGAGGAGGTCGAAACGATTAATCTTGGTACAGATGAAGATATGAAAGAAGTTAAAATCGGGGCCTGCTTACAAGACTCAGTGAAGAGACAGCTGATTGATCTGCTTCGGGAATATGTGGATGTGTTCGCTTGGTCTTATCAGGATATGCCAGGGTTGGACACCGACATTGTTATGCACAAGCTGCCTTTAAGAGAAGATTGCCCGCCGGTTAAACAGAAGCTACGCCGTACTCGCCCAGACATGGCAATGAAGATTAAAGAAGAGGTACAAAAGTAGTGGGACGCCGGGTTCCTTGCTGTGACTAGCTACCCGCCGTGGGTTGCTAATATTGTACCTGTACCTAAGAAATATGGCAAGGTGAGGATGTGTGTGGACTACCGGGATTTGAACAGAGCAAGCCCGAAAGATGATTTCCCTTTACCTCACATTGATGTATTGGTTGATAATACGGCTCAGTTCTCGGTATTCTCCTTCATGGATGGATTTTCGGGATACAATCAGATCAGTATGTCACCTGAAGACATGGAGAAGACAACCTTCATCACACCCTGGGGCACGTTCTGTTATAAGGTGATGCCATTCGGACTGAAGAATGCTGGTGCAACATATCAACGGGCTATGGTGACATTATTCCACGATATGATCCATAAAGAAATCGAATGTTATGTGGATGACATGATTGCCAAGTCCCTCACCGAAGAAGACCACCTAGTAAATCTGCTGAAGCTATTCAAGCGCCTGAGGAAGTACCAACTGAAGTTAAACCCCAAAAAGTGCACATTCGGGGTGCGATCCGGTAAGCTACTGGGTTTTATTGTAAGTGAGAAAGGGATTGAAGTTGACCCTGATAAAGTTAAAGCTATTCAAGAAATGCCTGCACCGAAGTCAGAAAAAGAAGTTCGAGGGTTCTTAGGACAATTGAACTACATTTCACGGTTCATATCTCACCTTACAGCAACCTGTGAACCTTTGTTCAAGCTGCTAAGAAAAGAACAAACGGTCAGGTGGAACGAAGACTGCCAGAAGGCTTCTGACAAAATCAAGGAGTACTTACAAGAGCCTCCAATCCTTATGCCTCCAGTTGAAGGAAGACCTCTAATAATGTACTTGACAGTATTAGAAGAGTCAATGGGGTGTGTGATGGGCCAGCATGACGAGTCTGGTCGAAAAGAGTATGCAATATACTACCTAAGCAAAAAGTTTACCGACTGTGAACTGCGTTATTCACTGCTCGAGAAAACTTGCTGTGCTTTAGCGTGGGCTGCTCGCCGACTAAGACAGTATATGTTGACCCACACTACCTTATTAATCTCAAAGATGGACCCAGTCAAGTATATTTTTGAGAAGCCAGCACTTACCGGACGGGTTGCAAGATGGAAAATGGTCCTCACAGAATATGACATCCAGTACACATCTCAGAAAGCCATCAAGGGCAGTGTATTGTCTGAATATCTTGCTAAGCAACCTATTGATGATTACCAACCTATGAGATTTGACTTCCCGGATGAAGACATCATGTTCATAAAAGCAAAAGATCGTGAAGAGCCTGTTCACACTGAAGGACCTGACCCAGAAGAAGGATGGACTATGATGTTTGATGGGGCTGTTAATATGAATGGTCGTGGTGTTGGTGCAGTACTCATTACACCTAAGGGAGTTCACATGCCTTTCTCGGCGAAACTCACCTTTAACTGCACTAACAACGAAGCTGAATACGAAGCTTGCATTATGGGTCTTGAGGAAGCCATTGACCTCAGGATCAAGACACTGACGGTATTCAGAGATTCAGCTTTGGTAGTTAATCAAACCAATGGCAAATGGTACACACACCAGGATCATCTGATACCTTACAGGGATTATACAAGAAGTTTACTGACTTTCTTCACAACAGTCAAGCTTGAGTATATCCCTCGGGACGAGAATCAGTTTGCAGATGCTCTGGCTACCATTTCGTCCATGATCAAAGTTCAAGCTGCCAACTTTGTACCTCAAATTTCAGTGTCCAGACTTGACAGACCAGCATATGTGTTCTCAGCAGATGTTGTTAAGGATGATAAGCCTTGGTTCCACGACATTAAGTGCTTCTTGGAGGATCAAACATACCCACCTGGGGCATCTTCCAATGATAAGAAGACATTAAGAAGGCTTGCTGGTAGTTTCTTCCTGAATACTGATGGTTCCCTGTACAAGAGAAACTTTGATATGGTGCTCCTCAGATGTGTTGATAGAACAGAAGTAAACTTGTTGATGCATGAAGTGCACGAAGGATTCTTTGGTACCCATGCAGGAGAGCATGCCATGGCTAAGAAATCGCTAAGATCAGGTTATTACTGGATCACGATGGATGCCGACTGTTGTGCCTATGCCAGAAAATGCCATAAATGCCAGATTTATGCGGATAAGGTGCATGTGCCTCCCAATCCTTTGAATGTGATGTCTTCACCCTGGCCCTTCGCCATGTGGGGCATTGATATGATTGGCAAGATTGAACCGAATGATTCAAACGGCCACAGATTCATCCTGGTTGCCATTGACTATTTCACCAAGTGGGTCGAAGCAGCTTCCTATGCAAACGTTACAAGACAAGTGGTAGCTAGATTTCTGAAGAGAGATATCATCTGTCGATACGGAGTTCCCGAGCGAATCATTACTGATAATGGTTCCAACTTGAACAACAAAATGATGGCAGAGCTATGCCGGGACTTCAAGATCCAACACCACAATTCTTCTCCTTACAGGCCAAAGATGAACGGCGTTGTTGAGGCAGCTAATAAGAATATCAAGAAGATTGTGCAGAAGATGGTAGTTACTTACAAAGACTGGCATGAAAAGCTACCATTTGCCTAGCATGGGTACCGTATGTCAATCAGAACATCCAGTGGGGCAACGCCGTATCAACTTGTGTATGGTATGGAAGCAGTCCTACCTGTCGAAGTTGAATTACCCTCCTTACGGGTATTAATGGATGTTAAGATGAACGAAGCAGAATGGGTCCGATCCCGATACGAACAACTGAGTCTGATCGAAGAAAAGAGATTGGCTGCGATTTGTCACGGGTAGTTATATCAGAAGAGAATGAAGAAAGCCTTCGATCAGAAAGTCAGGCACCGAGAGTACCAAGTAGGAGATCTTGTGCTGAAAAGAATCCTCCCTCCTCATACAGACCACAGGGGCAAGTGGACTCCGAATTATGAAGGACCATTCGTAGTAAAGAATGTTTTCTCTGGTGGAGCACTGATGCTCGGCACTATGGATGGTGAAGACTTCCCGTCCCCTGTGAATTCAGATGCAGTTAAAAAATACTTCGCATAAAATGACCCGCTGGACACAAAAACAGAATGTAAGTCCAGGCAAAAATAGGGCATCCTGGCGAGTCAAAAACAGAATAAAAGACTCGGGCAAAAATAAGGGAAAATAAACAAAAAATGTACACCCGCTGAGTTGAAAAGCCGCATTGGACAACTCAGGCAAAAATGGGTATCCCGATGGGTTGAAAACCCGAAAGGGCGATCCATGCAAAATAAGGGAATGAGCGAACAACTGCATTCTGAATTCGTCTGTATCACCTACAACTTGGTAAACCTCGAAGGGATCAAGCGCTGTTCGGAATCAACCTTCTTCAGAAAGCAATACGAAAAGGACGTCAAATGTCATACGAGTCATAGCAAAAGGGAAGCTCCTTGAAGCGTCGTCAACATTGCCAGCATTTTGTTTCTTAATTTGTAACAATCTCCTCATTTTAGGAGATATGTTTCTTTGACTGTATCTTGCTAATCCAGGGCACATGAATTAATAAAATCAGATTTTTATTCACACGTTGTCTCGTACTCTTTTATTTGCAAAAATGTCTGATATCATTAACGTATTGATTGCATAAATACGGATACGTCCTTCTGAAACTACGTGCTTGCAGGAAATGTACTTATTCCCGGGAATGTCTGAACTCTCATGATGGGATCCAGTAAAGGATACCTCGGGATTACTTGTGCGTCCCTCTGTATTTGCAGGATTGCAGGTATTCAAGCGCAACATGGGGCATGTAAGCTTCATCCCAGCAAGCTGGCAAATCAACACTCACTCAGTCTTGGCACCCAAAGTGTTTTCTCCCCAGCTGAGTTGCCACTTGTTATTTCTCCCCAGCCGAGTACAGAAGCCAGGGAACCATCTCCCCACAGAGTTTCAGCCTCTATCCAGAAGAGCAACGCTTGAAGGAATCACAACAGAGTAACGAAAGCTTCTTCAAACCCCAGCTGGGTCCTTCATTTGCTGGAACAGGTCTATCATTGACCCATTTCCCCGAGCAGAATCATATGCGTTAGATCTACCAATGATCTCATCCCCAGCTGGGATATCCATTTCAAACAGATCGACTAGAGATCTTCGCAGCAATGGGATCCGAATCCCAGATTGGTATCCTTGCATAATCATAGCATTCACATCATATTTTCCCCACAGAGCGTAGCATTCCGTCTAATACGGAGCATTACGGCAAAAATCAAACATATCGCATAATCATGAGCCATGTTCTGAATCAAACACTTGTGAATGATGGCAACCCATCAAAGATATGCAGAAAACTCTCCCAGATTCTCCAGTAGAGAGCTAAAGCTAAAGAATTTGCCCTACACTCATAAATACAAATACACACTCCTTTTGACACACGTCCGTGTCATCATTCCCCAGTAAAGTCGCCCGAGCAATCTTTACAAACAGACCACCCGTATTACAGATACTTCTTGACACCCGTCCGTGTCATACCCCCAGCAGAAAGCCAAAGCGTCCCCTTTGCATTCACAGATACTTATACATATATAACTTTCTTGACACCCGTCCGTGTCACTTTCCCTAGCAGTGTAACCTAAACACTTTGTATATCAGATACTTGTTTATACTATACTTTTCTCCTTTTGACACTCGTCCGTGTCACTCTCCCCATCAGGTTAAACACTCATCTATACACCATTCATACTTATTACTCTTATACAGGTACTCGTCTGTATCTTGTATGCACCACTTATATCATCTCAGATTCGACACTAGTCCTTGTTCTTTGTTAACCAGTTGGTACTCGTCCGTACCATCATCTCAGAGCATGCGTCAAGCGTTTGTTTCTACCTGATACTCGTCTGTATCATAGTCTTAAGGATGCTCGTCCGCATCTTTAATCCATACACGTGTCAAACACTCATGGCTTCTTGAATTTAGACACTCGTCTGTGTCTACTATTCCCCAGAAGAGTCCCCTCAGATTCAACACTCGCCCGTGTTCCTGGTTAACCAGTTGATACTCGTTCGTATCATCATCCTTGAACACGTGTCGGTATTTGTTTCTACCCGATACTCGTCCGTATCGTAGTCTTAGGAATGCTCGTACGCGTCTTTAATCTATACACAACATCAAAACACTTATACCTTTTATTTCTTGGATATAAACACTCGTCCGTGTTTACTATTCCCTAGTAGATCGCCAGCAAAGCAAAATTTCTTTTCTATCTGACATTCGTCCTATGTCATGATAAACCTTGAGAGCAGCCGTACCCTGCTAGGTGATCGTCCTTCACCTCTTGATGATCGTCCTTCATCATGCTCATCCGATGGTAGTCCCTATCATTGACCTGTTATCCGACATTCGTCCTATGTCGTGATATTTAGCAGCCGTCCCCTGCTAGGTGATCGTCCTTCACCTTTTGATGATCGTCCTTCATCATTTTATCCGATGGCCGTCCCCATCGTTGATATTGTTATCTGACATTCGTCCTATGTCATGATAAACCTTGAGAGCAGCCGTCCCCTGCTAGGTGATCGTCCTTCACCTCTTGATGATCGTCCTTCATCATGCTCGTCCGATGGCCGTCCCCATCGTTGACCTTTTATCCGGCATTCGTCCTATGTCGCGATATTTTCGGCAGCCGTACCCTGCCAGGTGATCGTCCTTCACCTTAGATGACCGTCCCTCATCTTACCCCTTTCAGAGCAGCCGTCCCCTGCTAGGTGATCGTCCTTCACCTTTGATGACCGTCCCGCATCATTATTTCATTTATTCTTTAACCCGATGGCCGTCCCCGTCGTGGTCCCTTTTCCTTTTCCTGATGATCGTCCTTCATCAGTTTTAGCCCGATGGCCGTCCCCATCGTTGTTTACATTACTTTATGAACTTGATGGCCGTCCCCATCATTTTTCATTAATCCCCAGAGAATCTTACAGCTTTACTTGATGGTCGTCCCCATCATTATTTCTCATATCCCCAGCATGTCGGCCGTCCCCGTCATCGCTTATTCCCCAGCAGTCGTCCTCTGCTCGACGGTCGTCCTCCGTCGCCCATACTTTACAATATACTTTATTTTCTTTTACAATCCATATCCCTTTTCTTCTTCATTCTGCGAGTGCAAATTCTGGGCTGTCTTTGGTATTCAACCACAAGTTATCTTGTTTGCCTGTTAAGCCGTTGCTTACACCCTGCACAGCTAACTCATGTTTGAATAGGGGCAGCTGTAAACACCCCAAATTTTCCCTCACCCATTCACACCATGGCTTGTGATCATTTCATGTGCATAAGTTCAATCAGAGCATCTCATATCACATTTTTGATTCATTGCATTGGTTCAAAGTCATCTGCATCTAGGGTTTGTGATCTGAGCAATCCAAGGGCTTCTTGAGCCACTCCAAAGGTCATCAATCACTTCAAAGGGGTCCATGTATGATAAAGCATCATATTATATCCTCTCAAAGTCAAAGAAGTCAAAGAATCACAAGAACTGAGAATGGCATGGAAGCAGAGCCAGTTTTAACTGCACAGATGACCTAGAATTAGGGTTTTGGTTTCAAAGGCCATAACTCCAAATTTTGTGGTCATTCTTCTTTCTATTGGTCTCTATATGGTATGGGGATCATGCATATTAATTTTCATGAAGAAATTCAATGGGGAAGTCATCTGATCAAGGGTTGACTTTTTAAGCAAGTCAGTGTAAAATCAGGGCATCTGAGGCCCCCAATGACCCAACCAAAGAGTGTTCATCATAATTTTGATTATGTATGATCTTTATTTGACCATAGAAGATGTTGGAAGTTCACAAAATTGAAGAATTTCAAGTCATTTGCAAAGTTGACTTTTTGGGAAAGTTGACTTTTAATGAAAATTGCCATTTTGGGAAACTTTTTCAACCCTTGCTTTTTGATTCAAAAATGTTTCAAATGGAAAAACTTTGGTCATGAAAGTTGTAGAATGGATCATTCCCTTTTCGAAAAGTACAAGAACATGACCTAATTCATTTTGGATCAAAATTTATGGCTTGTCAAAGTTGGCTAAAATCACAAAATTTGAAGTTTTCCACCAAAGAGACATTTTGCAAAATGGTTTGATCAAGTGTTCTAAAGGCCTCAAATGTGTATCATTTCTTCACAACATGATCATGTGACATCCAAAATTCAGAATGGGCCAAGGGATCACTCATCTTCATGACTTATGGAGCAAGAATTCTCAAAGGAAACAAAAGTGAAGCAAGTTGCAAAAACTCACTCAAGTGTGAATCCACTTGCTTGCTGACTTCACAATCAATCCTATGGCTCTCCACACATCTTGCTGCGTAGGACACCCCATCTTTCCTTGGCTATCTAGTAGTCCATGCCTCTCTTACACAAGTTTGACATTTTGGCAACTTGAGCCATACCAATCAAAAAAGCACACATCAACTCATTTGACCAATCCCATTTGTTTATACAAACCAAAAGCAAGCAAAAGCACAGAACACACAAGCCTGAAAGCTCCCACAACACAGCTCTCTCATTTTCACCCCATTTTGCAAAAGCTTTCGAAACACTCTCCACAAGCTGCAAACACACAAACCAACTTCACAAATCAACTCAGCATACTTCACTGGTCATAAACCACCCATCACCATGGCCTAAAACTTCCAGAAACCAAGATACGATTTCTCTCCCCCTTTGAGCATAACTTCAGCTATCTTTCAAACCAACCATTGTAAACTTCAAACAAGCATTGAAAGCTTCTCAGGAGGTCCATTGGAGGTGATTGGAAGCAAGAAACCAGCCAGAAAGTGCCAGAAATCAAAGCTTCGATTCAGGTAGCCATGGCATTTCATTTTTCCAGAACCTTTATTTCTTGTTTCTAAATGATAAAGCATGCTTCCCTGAGTTCACTGAGCCTTTTACTTTTGAAAAAGATTGAGAAATGAGCTTGTATCGTGTTTCTGAAATTTCTGCAGTTTTTTATGTTTGATTCGTATCTTGATCTTGAGTAGAAATAAATGGAATTTGTTGCTGGATTGTTGTTTAGGAGGGTTAGTTGAGTTGATCTGGAGAGTTTGACATGATTTAGTGAAGATTTGAGAGAGTTTGAAAGAGGAGCTTGCCGGAGAAGACGACCGGAACAGTGTTCCGGTCGTCTGAAAGTCATTAGGGTTAATTAATTAGGGTTTAGTCTTAATTGCGTGAATTTGAATATTGGCCGTCCAGATGCGCGCCAAGTCCACTCCCGCGCGTGTGAGTTTGAATACTGGCCATTGATCTTGCTGACTTTCTCATTTTCAGTTTAATTTCATTTTATTTTTCATTTTATTTGATTTGTTTTGTCCAATTTATTAAAAATAGCAAAATATTTTTAAAAATTCTGAAAATTTTTATGTAACCTTTTATTAATTATCAGAAACCAAAAACATTTTTATTTTTATTTTTTGCATTAAAAAATATTTTTAAATCATTTAAAAGATTATTTTTAATTAATTAATGAGAATTAATTAATTAAAAATACTTTTAGGTATTTAAAAATCTCCAAAAAATTCATGAAACATTTAAAATCATTTAGAAACATTGTCCAACCTTGAAACCAAATTTATTTTTTGATCTTGATGTCTTTTGACAATTTTTCATGGAATTAATTTCATTTTAAGGCATTGTTTTGATCCTAGCTTTGAAAATTCATTTCTGCCTAGCCTTTAAGAGTTGGACTTTGATTCTTTTTGCATTGCATTTTGTATATCATGTAGTTTATAGGGTTAAATTGGCATGATTTGATCTTGCATTTTCAATTTGTTTGACATTTTTCTTGACAAGGTACCTTAAAACCCTAGCAATCTTAGGAAATTCATAACTTTCACTAGGTTAAGAATTGGATCCCCTCCTTTGGGCAGTGAGTTTGTATAGGTCTAGGGTTCCCTTGGATGCACTTTCAATTTTTTATCTTGATGTTTGCTTCTGGTTTTGATTTTTGTTTTGTGCATTGATCATAAACCTTAACTTGGGCTTCCTTTTGCATTCATCTTGCATTTGTTTGCACACCATGACTTGCCATGACATTTTATGCATCCATTTGATTCATAACACATCTTAGGACATATTAGAATCATGTTTGATCATTGCATCATTCATTTTCCATGTTGTATATCATTTGCATTCCATAACTTTTCATGTATGCTTATGGTTCTAAGCATGCTTCTCTTGCATCCATATGCTTGTATGATCATCCCCATGCCTTGTTTCATGTGTGCATCACCTCATAGCATCATTAAAATCATATTTATGCTTCTGGTTTTGGTTTGCATCATGCCATTCCATCTCATTTTGCATTGCATTGCATTCCTTTCACTAACTTTTCAGGTGGTAAGTTACTTTGAGAAGTGAATTTGCCTTCACTTCTCACAATTTCTTTTCATCTCTCTTATGCATCATTGCTGAATTTTGTCTTGTGTTTGAGATTGAGCTTGCTCATTCTTCTTCTTCTTACTTTCTTTCTTCAAGTGACTTGTCTTCTTCAATGAAGCAAGTTACTTTGCTTCTCTTTGTTCCTTTCATCTGCTTCCTGGTGGTTCCTCTGAAGATCTTTCTTGTAAATCTCACAAACCTTAGGAACAACCAAGCATGACAATAATTAGGGTTTTGATTAGTCCCCCCTTTAGATTTTACCTTTGTGTCTCATTGAGTCTTCTCTTCTCACCTCATAATTAAGGACTAAACCATAAAGGCTTTAAGGCTTTGTGATTAAGCTTATGCCTGCATCCTTCTATTAGGATGGAGTGTATAACTTTAATCCTAAGTGTCAAACCCTTAATGTGTTTAAATCCTTTAATCAATTCACCTAATAATAATCAAGACATCAAGCTTGTAACTTGGGCCTTGCATTAGGGTTCTAATTCTTCCTTAATTGGTTAAGAAGGACTAACCCTAGTGTTAATGGACAAGTCCCCCTCAAGTTGTCTTCAAAACCCTAAAAATCATTTCTTCATCATATCATTAACTAAAATCCACTTAATAAAGGCTTTGTTTTGTCATGGGTTTAATCCTTGATCATGGATTAAGTTGAGGAGCTTTCCTCAGCTTAAACATTCTCATCTATTATCCTTCTATTAGGATGGTGTAATGAGTCTGTTTAATCCCTGATTATGGCTTAACCTCATTACTTAACACTAAACAAAAACAACAAAAACATCTAATTAATCACAAGTAGGTTAATGATCTTAATCCTACATCAAAGGTGATTAAGTGTGAGAAGCTGACTTCACACTTAAGGTATTCTCATTACCCCTAATCAGAGGGAAGATGTGATGAGTTTACTAACCCATTGGTTTAGGCTTGAGCTTATTAACTTATGACAAACATCCAAAAGCAATAAAAGACTGAAAATACAAAGAAACAAACAATAATCGTCTCCTTCGGGATTCTTTTCTCATCTCATTCACTCACAAACGAGAACTTGCTTCTTCTGTCTAATGCAAGACAGTTAGCACCTGAGCCAGACAGGTCATACACTTGAGCATAGATAAGTAAACAGTTCACAAGTCAATTCATCTTTCAGTCTCTTTGGGTCGAACTACGGTGTTCTGACTTCCTCATTGCACGAGAGGATACGTAGGCATAACTTAACAGTTATCGAACAAAAGTATCTGTATATTCCCCCTCCATCCAGCATCATTCTTTAAGCCTCATAGTCTTGAGCTTCATACTCTTACACTGACACTTCTCTTATACACTTCACTTTTCTTTTGCACTGACACTTGCATTCTTTCCAGCTTTGATACACAAATTGCACTGACACTACCCCTTTTAAACACAAATCTTTTAAGCGTGGATCCCGTCGAGTACGGCGGACAATCTGGGTGCTAATACCTTCCCAGGTTGTAACCAACCCCCTTTCTCAGTCTCTCTGGTTCGCGACCGTCTTGTCCATATCTTTCTAGGTCTATGAAGCATTACCTTTCCCCCGGGATAAAAATGCCTAGCTGGCAACTCTTTTCTTTCCCTGTGAGTTCACTCCTGTGTGTTCTCGCATTCATCCTTTCGTCGACCGTTCGCGCTTGTACCGGGATGCAAATCTTTGGGAGCGACAGTAAATATGAGATAAGTATCTCAACTTAATTACCATGATGATGTAGGATTAAGATCATTAACCTACTTGTGATTAACTAGATGTTTTTGGGTTTTGGGTTTAGTGTTAAGTAATGAGTTTAATCTCTAATCATAGATTAGTGAACTCATTACACCATCCTAATAGAAGGACAATAGATGAGAACACTTAAGTTGAGGAAGATACCTCAACTTAATCCATGGTTAGGGATTAAATTCATTATATAACAAACCTTTATTAAATGGATTTTAATTAAAGGATGAGATTAAGAAATGGATTTTAAGTTTGTAAGACAACTTGAGGGGGACTTGTCCATTAAACACTAGGGTTAGTCCCTCTTAATCATAAGGAAGAGATAGAACCCTAATGTAAGGCCCAAGTTACAAGATAAAGTCTTGGTGATTAGTAATATGATTTGATTAAGAGGTGTAAACAAATTAAAGGGTTAACACTTAGGATTAAAGTTATACATTCCATCCTAAGAGAAGGATGCAGGCATAGCCCTAATTCAAAGTCCTAAAGCTTTAAGAGTTTTGTCTCTGATTATTGAGATGAGAAGAGAAACTCAAGGAGACTCAAAGGTAAAAGACTAAGGGGGGTTATACACAACCCTAAAATTTATCATGCTTGGGTATCCTATGGTTTGTTAGGCTTAGGAGAAAGGATCTTCAAGGCCACCAATGGAAGAAGCAGATGAAAAGAGAAGGAAGAAGAAGAATAAGTTACTTACTTCCTGAAGAAGATAAGTAACTTTAAAGAAAGAAAGTAAGAAGAAAGGAACACAAGTGAAAGAAATTCTCTTCAAAGACAAGTAAATATGCATATGAATGATGAGAAGATATGGTAAGTGAAGGCAAATCCATCTCCCAAAATAACTTACCAAAAGTTCATAAAAATGTCAGTATGAATGCATAAGACATAAAGCAAAAGGAAATGAATTGAAATGATATGTAAAGACCAAATTCAAGAGTGAAAATGCAATGTAAAAGGCATATGAGATGATGCAAAGTCATACAAGATGCATATGAATGATCATACAAAGATGAGATGCAAAGGAAGCATGTTTAGAAGCATGAAAACACATGAATGCCCATGAAGTGTAATGGATGCAAAACATAGCAAATGAATGAAGAAATGATCAAGAAATGTTCAAACATGTCTTAAGATGTCTAAGATGTCATACAAATGCTTGAAATGGCATGGCAAGTTCACATGATGATGATATGCAAAGATGAATGCAAATGAACATGAGAAATTAGGGTTTTATGAATGTATGAGATGCAAATTACCAAAACAGAAGCAAGCAACATGATAAAAAAATTGAAATTAGCACAAACAAACCCTAATCCTATATAAGATCACACCCCAAAGGAGAAGGTCAGAAGCTTAACCTAGTGAGAGTTATGAATTTTCTATGTTTGTTAGGGTTTTTGGGTGATTCTTAAAGGAAAATGAAAATCAAATTGAAAATGCAAGATAAATTCATGAGAAAAATAATCTAGAAACTATATTCAATATGTGAAACAATGCAAAAAGAATCAAGTTCAAACTTATCATGGTTAGGTAGAAATGAATTTTTCAAGTTAAGGTTTGAAAATATAATTTTTAAGGACCCTATTTCAAATAAAATTGTGGAATTATGATCAAACCTAAAAAGAAATTTGTATGATGAGTTTGAAAAATTTTCTAAATGTAAAGAAATTTGTATGATGAGTTTGAAAATTTTTCTAAATGTATTGGAATCGTTCATGAATTTTTTGGTGATTTTTAGAAGCCTAAATGAATTTTTAATTAATTAAAATCCATTAATTAATTAAAATTAACATTTAAATATTTTAAAAATACTTTTTAAATGCAAAAAAAAAAATCATTTTTGGGTTAGGAAAAATATTTGCATCAGGATTGCAAATGATCATATTTTTTTGATGTTTTTAACTATTTTAAATAAAATATGAAAGAAAATTCAATAAAAATGAAAATAAAAATGATTTAAATGAAAAGTATGCACATCCAAGGCTCCAGATTCAAACTGGGATGGAGGGAGTTGACTGGTGCGCAGATGGAGGGTCAGGACCCATTAAAATTAAAATTAACCTAATTAACTAATTAATATTAATTAAATGAGGATTTGGGCTTAATGGATGAATCTGGGTCACACACACACGCGTGGGTAAAACATGATCAAAGGGTCCAAATTTAAACTAGGGAATTAATTGAGATTAGGGCTAAACACTTTCAGCGACCGGAGATGAGCTCTGATCGTCTTCTCCGGCGGGTTCCTCACCCCATCTCCCTCAAAACGCCACAAAAACTCATTAAACTCTCCAGAATCAAACTTTAAACATCAATAAACTCAAATCCAGCAACAAAAACAATTTATCATGCACATACAAAGAGAATCGAAGAAGAACAAATTTTAGGTCAAACTTTCAGAAGCTTCATACACTCTCAAATCTCAACCATTTTCAATACAAATTACATCAGCATGCTCAGGGGAACGCATAGAATCATTTAGGAACTTAAACTAAAGCTTCTGGAAAAAATGTTCTTGAGGTATACCTGAGATGGAGCTTTCTGACTCTGGGCTTTCAAGACCTTTCCTTGATGCAAAAACACTCCAATGGATCCCCTTAGGCTTCTGGAATGCTTGAAATAAGTTTGTGATGGCTAATTTTGATGATTCAGTTCTGCTGCACCAGAAATCGTGTTTTGGTTTTGTGTGCTTTCAGACCAATTCAAAGGTTGCTTTGTGTTCTACGGACCATTTGAAGATGATTGGTGAAGTTTGTTTTGAGATTTGATGGTTGTTTTTTGAGAATCGAAGAAAGGAAGCTTTTTAGCAAATTTGTGAATGCCGAGTTCTTGGAGGTTTTTGGCTTGCTTCTTGTGTGCTTTGGAGTGCTTGATGTTTGTATAAACAAATGTGATTGGTTCAGAGAGTTGGTATGGCCTATTGTGATTGGTATGGGCAAGTTGCAAAAAAGTCAACAACTTTGTACTTCAAGCATGGGCCATGGAAGGAGCTGCTCCAAGGGGTGTCTGGCCTCAGCCTGATTAATGGAGGGCCATAGGATTGATTTTATGCAGCTGGCACAAGTGGATGGAAAGTTTCAAGGCATTTTGCAAATTTCCCTCTTTGAACTTTCTTGAGAAGCAAGGCCTGTAAACTTGTGATTTTTGATGCAATCTTGATCAAAATGCATTGCATTATGTTTTTATGATGTTTATCAATCCATTAGAGGTCATGAAATGGCTTGAAACTTGAATTTGCAAAAAATCCTCTTTGGCATGAACTTTGAAAATTATAGGATTTTTGCCAACATTGAAAGGCCATATCTTGAGTTCTAGGATGAATCAAGACATGTTCTAGTACTTTTTGAAAATGGGAAGACATAATATACAACTTTCATGCCCAAATTTTTTTCATTTGAAGCATTTTTGGTCATGAAAGAATAGGTTGAAAATCTTTCCTAAAATGGAAAGTTTCCATTACAAGTCATTTCCAAAAATAGCAAGTTTGCACTTGGCTCAAAATTCTTCAACTTTGTGAACTTCCAACCACTTCTAAGATCAAATAAAGATCATAGAGACCCAAAATGATGATGTTGACCCTTTGGTACCCTTGTTGGAGGCCTCAGATGCCCTGATTTTGACTTTACTTGCTCAAGAAGTTACCCAATGATCAGATGACTTCCACAATGAATTTCTTCATCAAATTTGGTACACATGATCCTTATAACATATTAAGACCAATAGAATCAAGAATGACCAAAATTTTTGGAGTTAAGGCCTCTGAAACCAAAACCCTAATTTTGGTCATCTATGCAAGAAAACCCTAGCTCTACTTCTATGCCTTTACCATTCTTTGTGATCTATTGACTTTCATGAACTTTGGGGAGCATATTATGATCATGGAACACACATGGACCCTCTTTGTAAGCTTCAAGACCCTTGGTATGACTCAAATCACTTCTTGGATTGCTCAGATCACAAACCCTAGATGCAGATGAAAAGGAACTATGTAGATGAAACAAATATGCTATATGAGATGGTATGCTTATGCTAATGCAAAAATGAAAGATCACAAGACATTGTGTGATAAAAAGTGAGGGAAAATTTGGGGTGTTTATAACTACCTATTCCGAGATGTTGAGGCAATGTTATGTTGCCGAGCATAGTTTGAGGAAAGTGCAAATAGAAGCCAGTGTTGGGAGAGCGGTTCAAGGTGAGCGGGGAAGAGCCAATCAATCCTTTAGGCCGAGGCCTCAACCCTTCAAAGGGAAACAAGTGTTGAGTCCTAGATCTAGTGCTCCTCCGTTGTGCTCCAGGTGTCACAAGAACCATTTTGGAAGGTGTGAGCAGAATGGTGTAATTTGTTACCATTTTCAGAAGGAAGGACAAGTTGCTAGGGATTGTCCACAGAGAAAGAATCAGATTCAAGGGATAGTATATACTATGGATGCTAGAAAGGAAAAAGGCGACAATTCTCTAATTGCGGGTAATTATCTTATTAATGACATTCCTTGTCTTGTTTTATTTGATTGTGGAGCTACACATTCTTTTGTATCTTCTAGAAGCCCCTCTGAAGGATGTGCTGACAACAATCTTGGAAGGTACGGTTGGAATGGTAAACTTTTTATTTGTGAATGAGAAGTCTGTTTTATTAGTCCTTACTAAGGAAGAGAGTAATGGTCCGCAAACTCTAAATATTCCAATTGTTTGTGAGATTCCAGAAGTTTTTCCCGAGGATGTCACTTCCTTACCTCCGGTAAGAGAAGTAGAATTCTCAGTTGACCTGATACCGGGGACGTCTCCTATATTTGTTTCCCCTTATCGGATGGCGCCACTCGAGTTGAAAGAATTGAAGGATCAATTAGAGGATTTGATGGCAAAGCATTTTGTGAGACCAAGTGTTTCACCGTGGGGAGCTCCTATTTTGTTGGTAAAGAAGAAGGACGGTGGTATGCGGATGTGTATTGATTACCGTAAGTTAAACAAGGTTACTATCAAGAATAAGTCTCCCTTGCTGAGGATAGACGATCTCTTAGATCAATTGAAAGGAGCTTGTGTATTCTCGAAGATTGATTTGAGATCGGGTTATCACCAAATCCGTGTGAAGAGTCCCAATGTGCCAAAGACCGTGTTTTGAACCCGTTACGGTCATTACGAATTCCTAGTGATGCCTTTCGGTGTGACAAATGCTCCAGCTGTCTTCATGGACTACACGAACCAGATATTTCAAGCTTACTTGGATCAGTTTGTAGTGATCTTAATTGATGATATTCTTATTTATTCTCGTACTCCCCAAGAGCACGGAGAACACCTAAGAATTGTTCTAACGATACTGCATGAGAAGCAACTTTTTGCTAAGTTTAGTAAGTGTGAGTTTTGGATATAGGAAGTTAAGTTTCTTGGACATGTTATATCTCAGGGAGGTGTAGCGGTGGATCCGTCAAAGGTTGAAGTTGTGATTAATTGGGAGAGACCGAGGAATGCTTCGGAAGTGAGAAGTTTCTTAGGCTTGGCTGGTTACTACAGAAGGTTCATTAAAGGTTTTTCTCAGTTGGCATTACCATTGACTAAGCTTACTAGAAAGGATTTTGCTTACAAATGGGATTCTGGTTACAAGCAAAGTTTCATGTATTTGAAAGAAAGATTGACTACTGCTCCGGTGTTGGTTATTCCCGATCCTGATAAATCCTATGAGATGTTCAGAAGGAATTAAATATGAGACAAAGAAGGTGGATGGAATATCTGAAGGATTATGATTTGGATTTGAAGTACCATCCGGGAAAAGAAAACAAGGTGGCATATGGTTTAAGTCGGAAGGTGATTCATGGTGCCGCATTGATGATGTTAGAATATGCATTGTTGGAAAAGTTTTGAGATCTTAATCTACAATTTGTATGGACTCCAAATAGTGTAATGATGGGAAATCTAAATATTGATTCTACCTTGAGGAATGAGATTCTACAAGCACAAGTTCTGGATGAGAAGTTGCAAGAGATGCTACTCCATCCGAGATTTATAAGGGCGTTAGACAGGGTCATCTTATTTAACCAAAGGATTTGCATTCCAAGCAATGATGTATTAAAGAGAAAGATTTTGGAGGAAGCTCATAAGGGTATTTTTACGATACATCCGGGTTCTTCGAAGAATTATTAAGATTTGAAGAAAGAGTATTGGTGGTCCGGTATGAAAAAGGATGTCGCGGTGTTCGTGTCCGAATGTGCGGTGTGCCAACAAGTAAATATCGAGCACCAAAGACTAGGTGGGTTGTTACAACCTTTGGACGTCCCAGTTTGGAAGTGGGATGGTATCTCTATGGATTTTGCAGTGGGGTTACCAAGTACTCAAGGTGGTTATTATTCTATTTGGGTAATTATGGATTGACTAAGGAAATTTGCGCATTTCTTAGCTGTTAAGACTACATACAAGGCAAGTCATCTTGCAAGGTTGTTTATTTCTGAGATTGTAAGGTTCCACGGTGTACCGTCTAATATTTTGTCGGATAGGTATCCAAAGTTTACTTCGAGGTTTTTGAAAGCGTTCCAACAAGCTATGGGTACGAATTTATGTTTCAATACTTATAATCATCCTCAAACGGATGGTCAGACGGAGCGTACGATCCAAACGATGAAAGACATGTTAATGGTGTGTGTGTTGGAAATTAAAGGAAGTTGGAAAGAACTTTTACCTTTGATCGAGTTCCAAAATCACAAAGGATTGCATAGAGGTCCAGGAAGGCTAGGGTTTTCTATGTTGATGACCTAAAAATAGGGTTTTGGGTTTGAGGCCCTTAATATCAATTTTTTTGGACATTATTGTTTCTAATGGTCTTAATATGTTATAAGGAGCATGTGTACCAAATTTGATGAAGAAATTCATTGTGGAAGTCATCTGATCAACTAGTAACTTATTGTGCAAGAAAATTCAGAATCAGGGCATCTGAGGCTCCCAACAATGGTACCAAAGGGTAATTTTCATCATTTTGAGGTTCTATGATCTTTATTTGATCTTAGTAAGTGGTTAGAAGTTCACAATATTGAATAATTTCAAGCCATTTGCAAACTTTCCATTTTTGGACATGACTTGTAATGAAAACTTTCCATTTTGGGAAAGATTTTCAACCTCCTATTTCTTGATAAAAAATGCTTCAAATGAAAAATTCTTAAACATGAAAGTTGTAGATTGGATCTTCCCATTTTCAAAAAGTACAAGAACTCCTCTTGATTCATCCTAGAACTCAAGATATGATGTTTCAAAATTGGGAAAAATCTTGTAATTTTCAAGTATGTGCCAAGGAGGAATTTTTTCAAAATCAAG
Source organism: Lathyrus aphaca (assembly GCA_963966055.1). Taxonomy (NCBI): domain Eukaryota; kingdom Viridiplantae; phylum Streptophyta; class Magnoliopsida; order Fabales; family Fabaceae; genus Lathyrus; species Lathyrus aphaca. The sequence goes on along the minus strand of OZ014523.1, from coordinate 457,320,127 downwards.
TTTCAAGACTTCTAATGACCTCTAATCCACTTCTAAGCTTCATCACATGATAACACATCTTGCCTTGATCATAATTGGGCATTGGACCTAAGGTTTTCATGACTTGTGATCCAAGAAATTTTCAAAGAGGGAAAATGCAAAACACATGCTATGTCTTGCATCAAGCGATCCATATCATCACAAGCAATCCCATGGCTCTCCTTGAAGTTGGCTGAGGCAAGACACCCCTTGAAACAACCTCTGACCCGTGCCATGCCTCATAGTACACAACATTGACTTTTTTTGCAACTTGGCCCATACCAATCACACTATGCCACACCAACTCTTCTGATCACTCCTATTGGTTTATACAAACCTCAAGCAACATAAAACATAACACACATAAGCCTGAATCAAGCAAGAAGCTCAGAATCACAAAAATCCCCAAAACTTTCATTCCTTCGAATCTCTCAAAACAGCCATCAAAACTAAAAAATTCCTTCACCAATCATCTCCACATAACCTATAGAACACAAACCAACCATTACAATGGCCTGAAACACTCCCAAACAAAAATACGATTTCTAAGTTATCAGAACCAAACCTCACAAACCAGCTCATATAAACTCCATCTAAACCTTTCAGAAGCATCAGGGAGTCAAGTGGAGTGGCTTTGCACAAAAGAAGGGGCCAGAAAGTTCAGATTGAGAAAGCTTCAACTCAGGTAATCATCAAGAACATTTTTTCCAAAACTTGTTTTTTAAGTTACAAATTGATTCTACATTATGTGCTGATCATTGTGGTATGTTTACTTTTGAAAATGGTTGAGTTTTAAGCATTTCATAGCCTTCTGAAAGTTTTGTACATTTTTCTGTTTTGCTTCGATTCTCTCTTTTGATGCATGATAAATGATTTTTGTTGCTGGATTCTTGATTAATGATGTCTAGTGAGTGATTATGGAGAGTTTGAGGTGTTTTCATGGTGTTTTGAGAGAGATAGGATGAGTGAGCTGCCGGAGAAGATGACCGGAGGTCTTCTCCGGCCACCTGAGAGTCATTAAACCCTAATCTACAATTAAATGCCAGTTTGAATAATAGCCCTTAGATCTTAGGTTAGCGCGTTTTTGGATGGCCATGATGCATTCAGTTAGCCCTAATTCTTAATTAATTTAATTAATTAGGTTAATTAGCCAGATTCAATCTGGACCTTAGGATCACGCGCACAGTCTTCCCTCATTTGAATCTGAGCCATTACATTAGTTGACTTCTCTTTTTTTATTTTTTTTTTATTTTCTTGCATTTCTTTTCCATATTTATTTTAAAATAGCAAAAAGACCCTAAAAAATCTAATTTTCTGCATTTTTACTTTAAATATTTTTCTTAACTCAAAAAAAAAAAATTTTAATTTTTTCATTAAAAAGGTATTTTTAAATCATTTAAATGTTTTATTTAATTAATTAATTGATTTTAATTAATTAAAAATGCATTTAGGTTTCTAAAAATCACCAAAAAATTAATGATGCATTCTCATAAATTTAGAAACATTTAGAAAACTCATCACACAAATTTCTTTTTAGGTTTGATCACATTTTCACAATTATCTTTGAATTAGGGTTCTTAAAAATCACTTTTTGCTAACCCTAACTTGAAAAAATTACTTCTGGTCAACCATTATGAGTTTGAACTTGATTCTTTTTGAATTTTTTCATATATTGAATCTAGTATCTAGGTTATTTATCTCATAATTTTGCATTGCATTTTCAATTTGATTTGCATTTTTCCCTTAGAAGTACCCAAAAACCCTAGTTAACTTAGGAAATTCATAACTTTCACTAGGTGTAGCTTCTGACCTTCACCTTTGGGTAGTGATCTTGTATATATTTAGGGTTTGTTTGAGTTCATTTTCAATTTTTTTATCATGATATATGCTTCTGTTTTGGTCATTTTCATCTCATACATTCATAAAACCCTAATTTCTCATGTTCATTTGCATTCATCTTTGCATATCATCATCATATGAACTTGCCATGACATTCCGAGCATTTGTATGTCATCTTAAACTTCTTAAGACATGCTTGAACATTTCTTGATCATTTCTTCATTCATTTGATATGCTTTTCATTCATTACATTTCATGAACATCCATGTGTTTTCAAGCTTCTTTCATTCTTCATTTGCATCTCATCCTTTGTATGATCATTCATATGCATCATGTATGACTTTGCATTATCTCATAACATATTTTCCTTGCATATACACTTCTGGTTTTGGTCTTTGCATCTTTATTCATCTCATTTCCTTTTGCTTTGCATCTTATGCATTCATACTAATCTTTCAGGGGCTTATGGTAAGTTGTTTGGGATGTGGATTTGCCTTCATATCCCACTTCTTCTCATCTCTTCATATGCATTATTTACTTGTCTTTGAAGTGAAATTGCTTCACTTGTGCTATCTTGATCCTTTTCTTCTCTCTTAGGTTACATATCTTCTTCAGGAAGTAAGTAGCCTATTCTCCTTTCTCTTCTCTTTTCGTCTACTTCTTCTTCCTTGGTGGCCATCAGAAGATCTTCTCTTATGCCTCAAAAACCATAGGATATCCAAGCATGATAATTTTTAGGGTTGTATATAGTCCCCCCTAACATTTTACCTTTGAGTCTCCTTGAGTCTCTATTTTCATGTCATAATCAGAGGCTAAACACTTAAAGCTTTGGGACTTTGAATTAGGGTTATACCTGCATCCTTATCTTAGGATGTGGTGTATGAATTTAATCCTTAGTGTTAAACCTTTAATTTGTTTACACCTCTTAATCAAAACATCTAATAACTATTAAGACTTAAGCTTGTAACTTGGGCCTTACATTAGGGTTCCATCTCTTCCTTATGGTTAAGAGGGACTAACCCTAGTGTTTAATGGACAAGTTCCCCTCAAGATAAGTCTTACAAACTTAAAACTCACTTCTTAATCCCACCCTTTAATTAAAATCCACTTAATAAAGGCTTGCTATATAATGAATTTAGTCCCTAACCATGGATTAAGTTGAGGTATCTTCCTCAACTTAAGTGTTCTCATGTATGATCCTTCTCTTAGGATGGTGTAATGAGTTCACTAATCCCTGATTAGAGATTAAACTCATTACTTAACACTAAACAAAAACCCAAAAACATCTTAATAATCACAAATAGGTTAATGATCTTAATTCTATATCATCATGGTAATTAAGTTGAGATGTTTATCTCATGCTTAAGTAGGCTCATTATCCCTAATCAGGTAGGATATAATGAGTTTACAATCTTTAATTTAGGCTTAAGCTCATTATCCTATGAAAACACCAAAAACCATAAAAAACTGAAAACACAAAAACAAACAATAAACGTCTCCTCCGAGATTCTTTTCTCATCACACTTACTCACAAACGAGAACTTTCTTCTTCCGTCTAATGCAAGACAGTTAGCACTCGAGCCAGACGAGTCATATACTTGAGCATAGATAAGCAAGCAGTTCACAACAAATCATTCCAGTCTCTTTGAGTCGAACTACGGTGTTCTGACTTCCTCATTGCACGAGAGGATACGTAGGCATAACTTAACGGTTATCGAACAAAAGTCTCTTTGTCATCCCCCTCTTTCAGCTTTCTTTTCTAAGCCTCAGTCTTGAGCATCTCACACTTTTTTTTGCACTTACACACTCTTTTCTCCCAAGCTTTTTATGCACAGACAGCACATACACTTCTTCCCAGGTCGTAACTAACCCCCTTTCTCAGTTTCTTTGGTTTATACAACATTACCTTTCCTTCGGGATAAAAATTCCTAGTTGGCGACTCTATTCAACCTCAACCTCCAACATCGCTGACCGTTCGCGTCTGCACGGGGACGTAAGTCTTTCGGGAGCGACAACTTGGAGACTCTGCTGGGGAAGCATATGCAACCAGGGCTTCCGGTTCTCTTGTGGGTTTCTCCTAGCGCTTGTTTGTTTGTGTTTATTGGGGGTGTTATATGCTATAGTGTTTTTGTTTTTTGCTCTATTTATTTCTTTCTGTATAGCTTTATTTATCGCATTTACTTTATCGCTTTCATTTACTATTATTATGCATTTCATTTTTATTATCATATCATATATGTGCTGGATTTGTTGGTTTGCCTTGGTGGGAGGGGTATTCCAGTGAGAAAGGTCCAACACAAAGGCCTGAGTGACAGATATAGGATTAGAGTGGCTTCATATTCTTTCACATTCCATTTCGGTCTGGTGCGGGAATATGAAACATGGTTCAGACATGGGTTTCTTCTTGAGAACTCAGTGCTACGGATTTCCTGTAGTGCTAGGGCTATCTGGGAAGCCTGCTAAGTCTGGATGACCTTTTTAGATGAATTTCAGCATCTGAGGTGAATTAGAGGAGGATCCTTTATGATTAGGGTAAACACTGTACCTCCGGGTTAGAAGTGTTAACATTTCTCATAATAGATCCGAACTTGAGGATCCTTGTTCTAGAACAATACCTGTGAGTGGGTGGGGTTGTTTACAGGTTTGCAGGAACCCTTGGCCTCAACATACCCTGTTACTAATATTGTTTTTAAGGTTACAATGATTTTGGACTGATCTTATGAAACCCTGGACAAGTGACTCTTTATTTGAGTCCCCCACCTGGTTACTGGTTCTCAGACCTTCATCCGGAATTCTGAACACTCATAGACCCTATCAAAAGCAATAGACAAATCCAAAACCTGATCACAAACCCTTGCATATCATTCAGCATACCTCATACTGCATCATTTTAACATTTGTCTATTTGTTTTACAGGGTATCCACATCTTCTTTAGTTTGGTTTTGACCGTTCTTCTGCTTCAGCCATCTTCATCAGATATCCTCTCCAGCACTTCTTCAGTTACCTTTTTCAGTTATCTTCATCATCACCCATTGTCAATATGGACTCAACCAGGAAAAGCAATATCACATACCATTTCTTTGAGTACCCACTAGCAGGCATCAGGAAGATTCAGGCCCTCATCACTCCTGATCATGTCCCCTTATTCCGAGAACATTATGGTGGGATCCTGGACATGATCATGGACTTGGATGCATCACAGAGGAGCATAATTCACACCTGCCTTCAGTTTTACGATCCTCCTCTCCGTTTCTTCACTTTCCTAGATTTTCAGATTGGTCCTTTGATGGAAGAGTATTCTATGATATTGGGTGTCCCTATCAAAAGAGGAATTCCTTTCAACCCTGAGATGACTACTTCCTAGAATGAAGAAATAACCAAGGCTCTACATCTGGAAGCCACTATCATTGATCAGCATATGACCATCAAGGCTGGAATCCCAGGCCTCCATTTGGACTTCTTAATCACTCAGGCTACCAATCATGCTGCAACTGGGAAGTGGGAAATTCTTTGTGCTCTCCTAGCTCTCAGTATATATGGTATCATCTTGTTTGCAGACAAGCCTAAGTTTGTAAGCAAGAATTCTATCCACATCTTCATGCTCAAGAATCAAGTTCCCACCCTGTTAGGAGATTTCTATTACTCAGTGCATCAGAGGAATGAGAAGCAGAGGAAAAGACTAGTCAGATGTTGTGCACCCCTTTTCTACAGTTGGTTGTTGAGACATGTGCTGAAGACAGAAGCTTTCCTGAATCCACATTAGTCAAGGAACTGGGCTAAGAGGATGATTGCCCTTACTTCAGAAGAAATCATATGGTGTACTCAGAATACCAAGGGCAGGGACATAATTACAAGTTGTGGACATTATCCTAATGTTCCACTTATTGGAGTGAAGGGTTGCATCAATTACAATCCTTTGCTATTCAGAAGACAATTAGAGTATGCCTTGGTATATCCACCAAAGGAGCAAGACTTAGCATAGTCTCTTTACTATGCTATTTTGAACAATCATGCCACCGTCTGACAAGCAGCCTGGGCTTGGGACCACATACAGACAAAAAGGACTGCCATTCTAGGTAAGTGTAACAACATAGCTTCTGCTCAGTACATTGAATGGTCGCGCATCAGAGGACAAATCACTCGTATGCCATTCACCCTAGAGGATGTGCCAGGGCCATCAATAGTAGAGCCCATAACCACAGTGAGTCTGGAGGAATTTGAAAATTTGAAAGAGAGGAATTCCCAGTTAGCTGAAGCCTTGAAGAAGACCATTTGGGAAAGGAATGACGGTCGTCTGGACATTGAGAGGTTAGAGAAGCTCTGTATCGAGCATGTGGCCAAGATAGAAAAGACAGAGGACTTCATCAGAAATGCCCGAGCAGGGGAATTAGTATAGAAGAATGCTAGCAAAGAAGCCAAAATTCAGAAGGCCAGAGTTGAACACTACCTAGAAGAGAGTCAGGCTAGATGGATCAGAATCACTGAAGCTCGTTTGCAAGAAGATCAGAAGACACAGGCTAAGATAGAGCAGCTGTGTAAACACCCCAAATTTTCCCTAACTTTTTCTCACACCTTGGCTTGTGATCTTTCATTTTTGCATAAGCATAAGAGTACCATCTCATATTGCATATTTGTTTCATCTGCATAGTTTCATTTCATCTGCATCTAGGGTTTGTGATCTGAGCAATCCAAGAAGTGATTTGATCCATCCCAAAGGTCTTGAAGCTTACCTAGAGGGTCCATGTGTGTTCCATGATCATAATATGCTCCCCAAAGATCATAAAAGTCAAAAGATCACAAAGAATGGCAAAGGCATAGAGGCAGACTGAAGATTTCCAACACAGATGACCTAAAATTAGGGTTTTGGTATCAGAGGCCTTAATCCAATTTTTTTTGGTCATTATTGTTTCTAATGGTCTTAATATGTTATAAGGATCATGTGTACCAAGTTTGATGAAGAAATTCATTGTGGAAGTCATCTGATCATTGGGTAACTTCTTGAGCAAGTAAAGTCAAAATCAGGGCATCTGAGGCCTCCCTCAAGGGTACCAAAGGGTCACATTCATCATTTTGAGGTTCTATGATCTTTATTTGATCTTAGAAGTGGTTAGAAGTTCACAAAGTTGTAGAATTTTGAGCCAAATGCAAACTTGCTATTTTTGGAAAGGACTTGTATTGGAAACATTCCATTTTGAGAAAGATATTCAACCTATTCTTTCATGACCAAAAATGATTCAAGTGAAAAATTCTTGGACATGAAAGTTGTAGATTATGTCTTCACATTTTCAAAAAGTACAAGAACATGTCTTGATTCATCCTAGAACTCAATAAATGGCCTTTCAAAGTTGGCAAAAATCCTATAATTTTCAAGTTCATGCCAAAGAGGGATTTTTGTAAAATCAAGTTTCCAGCCATTTCACGACCTCTAATTGACTTCTAAGCATCATAAAAACATAGTGCAATTCATTTGGACCAAAATCATGCCTTGGATCACAAGTTTCCATAAGCCATTTTTCACAAAAATCTCAAAGAGGGGTTTTTTGCAAAACTGATTTTTAAGACTTTGTGTGACCTCTAATCCACTTCAATGCATCATAGCAACATCATACAACATGCCATGACCAAAATTCAGCCTTGAACGAACCAATTTCATGACCAATTTCTTCAAACTTCACAATGTTTCCAACTTGCAAAACCTTTTCAATCTCACCATTCAATCATCACAACTCATCACAATCAATCCTATGGTGCTCCACAATCTCAGCTGAACTCAAAGCAACACAAGAACAGCTTCTGCCATGGCCCATGCTTGTAGTACACCAACTATTGACTTTTTGGCCAATTGCTCCATACCATTTCCACAGAGTTATGCAGTCTTTCTGACTCATTGCATTTGTTTATTCATGGCACAAGGATCATAAAATATAACACACACAAGCCTGAAACATCCAAGAACTCAGATTGCCCAAAAATTCCATAAACCTTCCCTTCTTCGATTCTCTCAAACCAGCCATCAAAACTCAAAAAATCTTTCACCATTCAACTCCACATACCTCAAGGATCATTTCCCACCCCTTGCCATGACCTAAAAACCTCTCAATCAGAAACACGATTTCTGAGTTATCAGAACTGAAACACACAAATCAGCCATCACAAACTTGTTTCAAGCCCTCCACAAGCTTCAGAGGATCCATTGGAGTGATTTTGCATCAAAGAGAAGGTCAAAAAGCTCAAAACAGTAAAGCTTCACCTCAGGTAGTTCCTTAGAACTTTTTTTCCCGAACTCTTTTATTTGGTTGCAATGTGATTCTATGTGATGTGCTGATCATAGGGATATGTTTACTTTTGAAAATGGTTGAGTTTTGAGCATTTCATAGCTTTTAGAAATTTTGCCCGTGAAAGTGTTCTTGTTTGATTCTCTTGATTCATTAAAAATAAATGGATTTTGTTGGTAGACTCTTGTTTAGGGTTGTTAGTTGAGTGATTTTGGAAAGTTTGATGCGTTTTCATGGCGTATTGAGAGAGATAGCATGAGGGTGTGGCCAGAGAAGATGATCGAAGCTTGCTCCGATCACCTGAAAGTGCTTAGGGTTTGTGATTAGGGCTAATCCTCCCAGTTTAAATGTAGGCCATTAGATTGTGTTTACCGCGCGTTTGGGGGGCCAGGAAGCATCCACTTAAACCCTAATCTTTTAATTAATTTAATTAATTAGGATTAACTAATAAAAATACCAGATTGAATCTCAGCCTTTAGATCACACACACAGTCAACATATTTTCCCCCAGTTTGAATCTTAGCCTTCAGATCCTCACACTTTCATTTAAATTCATTTAAATTTCATTTTATTTTTATTTCCTTGCTCATTTTATTAAAAATAGTAAAAATCATCAAAAAAATCTCAAACTTTGTATTTCTGTTTTAAATACTTTTCTTAACCTAAAAACATTTTTTATTTTATTTTTTGCATTATAAAAGTATTTTTAAAATATTTAAATGTTATTTTTTATTAATTAATGGATTTTAATTAATTAAAAATGCATTTAGTTTTCTAAAAATCACCAAAAAATTCATGAAGCATCCCAATACTTTTAGAAACATTTTCAAACTCACCATACAAATTTCTTTTAAGGTTTGATTACATTTTCACAATTTTCATTGAATTAAGATACTTAAAAATCACATTTTGTAACCCTAACTTGAAAAATTCATTTCTGCCTAGCCATGATGAGTTTGAACTTTTTTGCTTCTTGCATTGTTTCACATATTGCATATAGTTTCTAGGTTATTTATCTCATTATTGTATCTTGCATTTTCAATTTGATTTGCATTTTCCCTTTAGAAGCACCCAAAAACCCTAGTTAACTTAGAAATTTCATAACTTTCACTAGGTTCAGCTTCTGACTTTCCCCTTTGGGGTGTGATATTATATGGGATTAGGGTTTTTTTGAGCTTAACTTCAATTTTTTATCATGTTGAATGCTTCTGTTTTGGTCATATGCATCTCATGTTGTCTTAAAACCTTAATTTTGCATCACAGAGCATCTAGTTGGACCGGTGACTGATGCTCTCCTGAAGGAAGTCAGAGATGATGACTTTGGGCTGGATGTTTTATTTCTTTGTACTTGTATTTCATTTTGGTTGTACTTTATTTCTCATGATAATTTGGTTGTATTTCTCGACTTTGTTGTATTTTGACCCACCATGGGAACTTGTTGTAATCATAAACTATGTATCTCTTTGCATTTGTAATATATGGTTTATGTATTACTTGGGATTGTCTCTTGGGCTTCATTTCTCTTCAGTATCTTCATTCCTAGAGGTCGGGAAGGTTAAAACCAAAGAACCAAACCGGATACCCTTGGAAGACAAATAGACATAATGCATTGCATACTAACCTCATTCTTCATTTTGTAGGTGTTTTTGTTGTTGTTTTCTCACTTTGCTGTTGTTTCAGGAAACATTGCTTGTATGAGGGTTTCCCCATCAACAGAGTTCACCGGTATCCTACAAGAAACAACCTTCCAAGCTTATAGATGGACCAAGTTCAGCAAGATTTGACTGACTTTAGAACTCAGATGGCTAATGAGAGGACTGAGATGAGGACTCAGATGAACCAATTCATGGTAGTAATGATTGGGTTGGCCCAAAGCCAAGAAATATTAAGGGAATTAGTCAAGCGGAAAACTCTCGAAGAGAATCATCCAGGTACAGGAGGTACTAGCAACAATGATCACGGGTAGCCACGCCAGAGTTTGGGCCTCACCTCAATCCTGAAGTCACTGCTTTCAAAAATACTCAAGGAAACACTTGAGGTTGTGCCTTGCAAGAAGACCCTCAAGAAGAATAGTTTACAGTAATTGGTGCTGGGGATGAAGTCTATGATCGTCGTCTGGACAAATTAGAAGAGAAGCTGAGATCCTTGGAGTCCCAAAACTCTTTGGGATTTGATGTAATGGACATGGGTCTAGTTGAGGGAGTCAGGATTCCTCACAAATTCAAGCCTTCATTCTTTGAGAGATATAATGGTAACTCTTGTCCACGTACTCACCTACAGTCCTTTCTGGGGAGACTGAAAGCTTATACCATGGACGAAAAGTTTTGGATGTGCTACTTCGAAGACAATCTGACCCGGGGCATCCCGTGAATAGTATTCTCACCTGTCCAGAGCAACAGTCAGAAATTGGAAGGATTTGGCCGAAGCTTTCATACGCTAGTATCAATATAACTTGGACATGTCCCCCAACAGAACTCTCCTAATGGGTATGTCACAGTCTTCAAGAGAAAGCTTCAGGGAATATGCCCAAAGATGGAGACTGCTTGCTGTTGCTGTCCAGCCTCCGATGTCTGAGAGAGAAATGTGTAAACACCCCAAATTTTCCCTCAATTTTTCTCACACCATGGCATGGGATCTTTCATTTTTTTTTTAACATAAGCATTACATCTCATATTGCATGTTTGTTCCACTACATAGTTTCATTTTCATTTGCATCTAGGGTTTGTGATCTGAGCAATCCAAGAATCAATCTGAGTTATCCCAATGTTCTTAAAGCTTTCCAAGAGGATCCATGTGTGTTCTATGATCATATTATGCTCCCCAAAGTTCATGAAAGTCAAGGGATCACAAGAATTGGCAAAGGCATGGAAGCAGAGCTAGGGTTTTCCTACATAGATGACCAAAATTAGGGTTTTGGTTTCAGAGGCCTTAACTCCAAATTTTTTGGTCATTCTTGTTTCTAATGTTCTTAATATGTTATAAGGATCATGCGTACCAAGTTTAATGAAGAAATTCATTGTGGAAGTCATCTGATCATTGGGTAACTTCTTGAGCAAGTTAAGTCAAAATCAGGGCATCTAAGGCCCCCAACAAGGGAACCAAAGGATCATTTTCATCAAATTGAAGTTCTATGATCTTTATTTGATCTTATAAGTGGTGGGAAGTTCACAAGATTGAAAAATTTTGAGCCAATTGCAAACTTGCCATTTTTGGAAATGACTTGTAATGGAAACTTTCCATTTTGGGAAAGATTTTCAACCTCCTCTTTCATGATCAAAAATGCTTCAAATGAAAAATTCTTGGACTTGAAAGTTGTAGATTAGGTCTTTCCCTTTTCAAAAAGTACAAGAACATGTTTTGATTCATCCTAGAACTTAAGATATAACCTTTCAAAGTGGGCAAAAATCACATAATTTTCAAGTTCATGTCAAAGAGGGATTTTTGCATATTGGCATTTAAAGCTTCTAAGTGACCTCTAATGTGCTCAATTATGTCATAACATATCAAAGCAACCTTCATAGATCAGAATTATGCCTTGAACCTAGGGTTCTGGTGACTTAATTCACAATAAATTTCAAAATGGCCAAGTTGCATAAAGCTTGCCATCTCTTCATCCAAGCATTACAACTGCCTTTCTTTGATCCAAGGGCCCTCCATGAAGCATGTTGAGGCAATCTATGCTCAGAATCCCCTGCTGCATCGACCCATACCTCAAGTACACATAAGTTGACATTTTTGCATTTCCTCCCATACCAATCACACTATGCCACTAACCACTCTCTGACAAATCACAATGACTTATGTGAACCCTAAGGACCTCATTCCATAACAGATTCAAGCCTGAAACATTGGAGAGCTCAAAATTCACAAAAATTGTCAAAACCTTCCCTTCTTCGAAACTCAAAACACAGCCATCAAACTTCAAAACAAACTCCACCAATCATCTCCAAATCACTCATAGAACACAAAGTAACCCTCAAAATGGCCTGAAACCTCCCAAATCAAAAATACGATTTCTGCAAGACCAGAACCAAACACTTCAAAATAGCCATCACAAGCTTGTTCTAAGCTTCTCTTTAACTTCAATGAGTCAATTGGGGTTGATTTGCATCAAAGGAAAGGTCAGAAAGCTCCAAACAGAAAAGCTTCAACTCAGGTATACCTCAAGAACAAATTTTCCAGAAACCTTCTTTTAAGTTTTAGAATGATTCTATATGTTCTCTAGATCACACTGATATGTTTAGTTTTGAAAATGGTTGAGAAATGAGCATGTATGGTTGTTTTGAAAGTTTGCCCGAAAATCTTGTTTGCTTCGATTCTTGCATTTGATGAAATATAAATGTTATCTGATGATGGATTCTTTCTTAGAGGGGTTAGAAGATCATTTTTGGAGCTTTAGAGCTTTTAATTTGACCTATGGAAGAAGTTGAGGTTTTTAGTGGCCGAAGAAGATGACCGGAGCTAGCTATGGTCACCTGAAAATCATTAAAATCCTAATTAGGGTTAGCTGCCCAGATTCATTCTTGACCTTTGGATCATGATTAGGGTTAGCACGCGTACGACTCAGATTAGCTCACTTAAGTTTAATCCTGATTAATTATATTAATTATATTTAATTAGCTAGTTTGAATGTGGAACTTTGGATAGCGCGTCAGTCAATTCCCACCTTTTTCATTCAAATCTCAGCCATTGGATGCGCTGACTTTTCTTTTTATTCAATTTTAATTCATTTTATTTTATTTTCTTTTCATTTATTTTGTTTAATTTATAAAAAATATCAAAACACTTTCAAAAAATATGATTTCATGCATTCTGGTTTTAAATAATTTTCTCAACTTGAAAATGATTTTTATTTTATTTTTTTTCATTTTAAAAGTATTTTTAAAATATTTAAAGTTTATTTTTAATTAATTAAAGTATTTTAATTAATTAATAATGCATTTAGGTTTCTAAAAATCACCAAAAAATCATGAACCATTCCAATTCATTTAGAAACATTTTCAAACTCTTCATACAAATTTATTTTTAGGTTTGATCATAATTTCACAATTTTCTTTGAATTAGGGTTCTTTAAAGTCACATTTTTAACCCTAACTTTAAAAAATCATTGCTGCCTTACCATGAAGAGTTTGAACTTGATTCTTTTTGCATTGTTTCACATATTGCATGTAGTTTCTAGGTTATTTTTCTCATGAATTTATCATGCATTTTCAAATTGATTTGCATTTTCGCTTTTGAATCAACCAAAAACCCTAGTAAACTTAGAAAAATCCTAACTTTCAATAGGATTAGCTTCTGACCTTCTCCTTTGGGGTGTGACCTAATATAGGTTTAGGGTTTGATTGAGCTTGGTTTCAATTTTTTATCATAAAATATGCTTTTGTTTTGGTCATATGCATCTCATGTTGTCTTAAAACCCTAATCTTGCATCTTCATTTGCATTCTCCTTTGCATATCATCATCATATGAACTTTCCATAACATTTCAAGAATTTTTATGACATCTTAGACATATTAAGACATGCTTGAACTTTGCTTGATCATTTCTTCATTCATTTGCTATGCTTTGCTTCCATTACATTTCATGAACATTCATGTGTTTTCATGCTTCTAAACATGCTTCCATAGCATCTCATACTTGTATGACCATTCATATGCATCTTGTATGACTTTGTATCATCTCACAATGAATTTTCATTGCATAATCACTTCTGACTTTGGTCTTTGCATCCCATTTCAATTCATTCCTTTATGCTTTATGTCTTAGGCAATCATGCTAACACTTTTAGGTACTTTTGGTAAGTTATTTGGGAGGTGGATTTTCCTTCACCTCTCACCTTTTCTTATCTCATTAATATGCATATTTACATGTCCTTGAAGTGAACTTTTTCACTTGTTTTCCATCCTTCCTACTTTTCTTTCTTTAAGTTACTTATCTTCTTCAGGAAGTAAGTAACTTATTCTTGTTCTTCTTTCTCTTTTCATCTGCTTCTTCCATTGGTGGCCTTAAAGATCCTTCTCTCTTAAGCCTAACAAACCATAGGATATCCAAGCATGATAACTTTTAGGGTTGTGAATAGTACCCCTTAGTATTTTACCTTTGAGTCTCCTTGAGTCTCTCTTCTCATATCAATAATCTGAGACTAAACTCTTAAAGTTTTAGGACTTTGGATTAGGGTTATGCCTGCATCCTTTATTTAGGATGGAGTGTATAACTTTAATCCTAATTGTTAAACCTTTATTTTGTTTAATCCTCTTAATCAAATCATATTAATAATCATTAAGACTTTATCTTGTAACTTGGGCCTTACATTATGGTTCTATCTCTTCCTTATGGTTAAGAGGGACTAACCCTAGTGTTTAATGGACAAGTTCCCCTCAAGTTGTCTTACAAACCATAAAATCGACTTCTTAATCTCACCCTTTAATTAAAATCCATTTAATAAAGGCTTATTATATAATGAATTTAGTCCCTAACCATAGATTAAGTTGAGTTATCTTCCTCAGCTTAAGTGTTCGCATCTATTATCCTTCTATTAGGATGGTGTAATGAATTCACTAATCTGTGATTAGAGATTAAACTCATTACTTAACACTAACAAAAACCCAAAAACATGTAAATAATCACAAGTAGGTTAATGATCTTAATCCTACATCATCATGGTAATTAAGTTGAGGTGTTTATCTTATACTTAAGTATGCTCATTATCCCTAATCAGGGAGGATATAATGAGTTTACAAGACCTTGAGATAGGCTTAAGCTCATTAACTTATGCAAAACACAAAAAACAATAACAAAACTGAAAATATCAAAAACAAACAATAATCGTCTCCTCCGGGATTCTTTTCTCATCACTCTCATTCACAAACGAGAACTTGCTTCTTCCGTCTAATGCAAGACAGTTAGCAATCGAGCCAAACGAGTCATACACTTGAGCATAAACAAGCAAGCAGTTCACAGTCAATTCATTTTTAGTCTCTTTGAGTCGAACTACGGTGTTCTGACTTCCTCATTGCACAAGAGGATACGTAGGCATAACTAAACAGTTATCGAACAAAATTCTCTTTATCTTCCCCCTCTTTCAGTATTCTTTATAAAGCCTCGGTCCTGAGCATTTCACTTCCTTTTACACTGACACCTATACATTCATTCTTAGCTTTTGCACACAGACAACACATACACTACCCCTTTAAACACAATCTTGTAAGTGTGGATCCCGTCGAGTACGACGGACAAACTGGGTGCTAATACCTTCCCTGGTTGTAACCAACCCCCTTTCTCAGTTTCTCTGGTTCGCAACCGTCTTATCCATCTCTTTCCAGGTTTATGCAGCATTACCTTTCCTTCGGGATAAATATGCCTAGTTGGCGACTCTATTCACTTCATTTTCTTTTCTCTTTTCGCCGACCCTTCGTGTCTGCACTGGGATGCAAATCTTTGGGAGCGACAGCTTGGCAACTCTGTTGGGGAAATAATCTTGCAACCAGGGCTTCTGGTTCTTTTGGTGGGTTTCTCCTAGCCCTTGTTTGATTTGTGTGTTATGGGGGTGTTATGTGTTATATGTGCTTTTGTTTATTGCTTTATTTATTGCTTTCAGTATAGTTTTATTTATTGGTGGGAGGGATATTCAGTGAGTAAGGTTCCATACCGGGAGCCTGAGTGACACATAGGATATAGTGGCTTCATATTCTTTCCCATTCCATTTCGGTCTGGTGCGAGAATATGAAACACGGTTCAGACATGGGTTTCTTCTTGAGAACTCTGTGCTACGAATATCCTATAGTACAAGGGCTATCTGGGAAGCCTGCTAAGTCTGGATGACCTTTTAGATGACCTTCAGCATTTGAGGTGAATTAGAGGAGGATCCTTTATGATTAATGTAAACAATGTACCTCCGGGTTAGAAGTGTTTACACTTCTCATAACTGAACCAAGTCTGAGGATCTTTGTTCTAGAACAATACATGTGAGGGGGTTGGGATGTTTACAGGTTTGCAGGAACCCTTGGCCTCATCATACCCTTGCAGGGACGGTGTAATGAGCCCACTAATCTGTGATTAGAGATTAAACTCATTACTTAACACTAAACGAAAAATCCAAAAAACATCTAAATAATCACAAGTAGGTTATGACGCTCCCACCTGATGACACCTGGTCAGAAAGGGTACAGACACGAACGGTCGGCGAAAGAGAAAAAAAGGAAAGAGTCGCCAGCTAGGAATTTTATCCCGAAGGAAAGGTAATGCTGCATAAACCTGGAAAAAAGATGGATAAGACGGTCGCGAACTAGAGAAACTGAGAAAGGGGGTTGGTTACAACCTGGGAAGGTATTAGCACCCAGATTGTCCGCCGTACTCGACGGAATCCACGCTTGAAAGTTTGTGCTTCAAAGGGGTAGTGTCAGTGCTATTTTGTGTGCAAAAGCTGGAAAAGAAAACAAGTGTCAGTGCAAAAGAAGTGTGAAGTGAAGTAAGAGGGTGTCAGTGTAAGAAAAGAATGTGAAGCTCAAGACTATGAGGCTTAAAAGAACAATGCTGGAGGAGGGGGAATATACAGAGACTTTTGTTCGATAACTGTTAAGTTATGCCTACGTATCCTCTCGTGCAATGAGGAAGTCAGAACACTGTAGTTCGACTCAAAGAAACTGAAAGATAAATTGACTTATGAACTGCTTACTTTTCTATGCTCAAGTGTATGACCTGTCTGGCTCAGGTGCAAACTATCTTGCATTAGACGGAAGAAGCGAGTTCTCATTTATGAGTGAATAAGATGAGAAAAGAATCCCGGAGGAGACGATTATTGTTTGTTTTTGATGGTTTCAATCTTTTATTGCCTTTTGGAGTTTGTCATAAGAAAATGAGCTTAAGCCTAAACCAAGGGTTAGTAAACTCATCACTTCCTCCCTCTGATTAGGGGTAATGAGAATACCTTAAGTATGAAGTAAGCACCTCACACTTAATCACCATGATGTAGGATTAAGATCATTAACCTACTGGTAATTATTTAGATGTTTTTGGAGTTTTTGTTTAGTGTTAAGTAATGGGTTTAAGCCATAATCAATGATTTAATAGACCCATTACACCATCCTAATAGAAGGATGATAGATGAGAACATTTAAGCTGAGGAAGGCTCCTCAACTTAATCCATGATTAGGGATTAACCTCATGATAAAACAAAAACTTTATTAGAGTGGATTTTATGGTGTGTAAGACAACCTGAGGGGGACTTGTCCATTAACACTAGGGTTAGTCCTTCTTAACCAATTAAGGGAGAATTAGAACCCTAATGCAAGGCCCAAGTTACAAGTTTGATGTCTTGATGATTATTAAGTGGATTGATTAAAGGAATTAAACACATCAAGGGTTTAACACTTAGGATTAAAGTTATACACTCCATCCTAATAGAAGGATGCAGGCATAAGCTTAATCACAAAGCCTTAAAACCTTTAAGGTTTAGTCCTTGATTATGAGGTGAGAAGAGAAGACTCAAAGATGACGCAAAGGTAAAACTAATGGGGAACTAATCAAACCCTAATTGTTAACATGCTTGGGTGTTCCTAGGGTTAATGAGGCTTGCAAGAAGATCTTCAGAGGAACCACCAAGGAAGAAGCAGATGAAATAAAAAGAAGCAGCAAGAAGCAAGACAACTTGCTTCACTTAAGAAGGCAAGTTGCTTGAAGAAAGAAGGAGGATAAAGAGGATGAATGAGCAAGCTCATTCTAATTCACATGTAAAAATGCAGCAAATATGCATAAGGGAGATGAGAAGAGGTTATGAGAAGTGAAGGCAAATTCACTTCTCAAACACTTACCACCTGAAAAGTTAGCGAATGAAATGAAATGAAATGGATGCATGGTTGCAAACCAAAATTAGAAGCACAATAATGATGCAAATGACATTGTGAGATGGTATTAAAGCATGTCAAGTGATATGAATGTTCATACAAGAGATGGGAATGCAAATGAGACATGTAAGAAGCATGAAAGTTCATGAAAACCTATGAAATGCAATGGATGCATAACATGGTAAATAGATGATGCAATGATCAAACATGGTTCTAACAAGTCCTAAGATGTCTTATATGTCATATGGATGCACAAAATGTCATGACAAGTTCATGTATACAAGCATATGAAGAATGAATGCAAATGAAGACAAAAATTAGGGTTTATGTACAAGATGCAATGCAAAATTCAAAATTAGAAGCAAATGACAAGATAAAAAATTGAAAATAGGATCAAAGGTACCCTAAACCTATACAAGTTCACTGCCCAAAGGGGAAGGTCAGAATCTAAACCCTAAAGGACTTATGATTTTTCTAAGTTGGCTAGGGTTTTAAGGGTGATCCTAAAGGAAAAATGCCAAACAAATTGAAAATGCAAGATAAAATTGAAACAAAAATGTTTTTAGAAGCTTGAAAGTATGTATAACAAAATGCAAAAAGAACCATTCACAAACTCAACTTGGATCAGAAGTTATGAATTTTTGAAGTTAGGGTTAAAAATATTCAAATTAAAGAACCCTAATTCAAATGAAAATTGTCAAAGCATGATCAAAACCAAAAAAAAATTTGTCTTGTGAGTTTGTAAATGTTTCTAAATGTTTTGGAAAGCTCTCTGAATTTTTTCGGAATTATTTAAATACTTAAATGTATTTTTAATTAATTAATTCTCATTAACTAATTAAAAATAATCATTTAAATGATTTAAAAATAATTTTCAATGCAAAAAATAAAAATAAAAATATTTTTGGTTTCTGAAAAATAAACAGAAGCTTGGATAAAAAGTTTCAGAATTTTTTGATATTATTTGCTATTTTTAAAAATTCGTTCAAATAAAATAGAAAACAAATGAAATAAATATTAAATAAAATGAGAAAAAGGGAAAGTCAACTAATCCCAAGGCCTAGGTTTAAAGTCAGATTGAAGGGAATTGACTTCGCGCGTAATCCAAGGGCTAGAATTCAAACTACGCTAATTATGATTAGAGCCCTAATCTGAACCCTAATGACTTTCAGGTGACCGGAACAGTGTTCCGGTCATCTTCTTCGGCTAGCCTCTCATTCAATCTCTCTCAATACGTAAAATCAAACCACCAAACTCTCCAGAAATGATCCTAACCCCATTCTAAACAAGAATCAGCCATCAAACAACATTTATTTCACATGAACAATGAGATTCGAAGCAAAACGAAAAATCCTTCAGAAATTTCAGAAGCTTCATACATGCTTAAAACTTAATCATTTCCAAAACCAAAAGGTGCAGTGTGATCAGTGAAGCATGGAGAACAATCTAAGAACTTAAGAAATCATTTCTGGAAAATTTGTTCTTGAGGTTACCTGAACTGAAGCTTTCGAAAATGGCACTGGCTGGCTGCTTCTTTGCCTCAAATCAACTCCAATGATCCTCCTGAAGAGTTTGTGATGCTTGGTTGGAGTTTATATGGCCTCTAAGTGATGTTGGCTGAAACTCAGTTCAAGAAATGTGAAAATCGTGTTTTTGATACAGGGTGTTTCAAAGCAAAATGAAGGGTGGGAAATGATCAGTGATGAATGTGGAGTTGAATGGTGGAAAAGGTTTGGAGATTTGATGGCTGAGCTATGATTTTCGAAAGCTTTTGCAAGTTGGAGTGATTTTGTGTATGCTGGGGATTCTTAGGTTTTAGCTTGCAATGTTGTTTGTTATGGCTTGGGTTTGATCCACATATTAAACTGTGATAGGTCAGAGAGTGGGTGATGGCCTATGGTGATTGGTATGGGCAAGTTGCCAAAATGTCATCATGACTTGTACTTGAGGTATGGGCATGTGGCAGGTTGGGATAGAGGCATGGCTGTGTGCAGCAAGGATCAAGGAATGCTATGAAATCAGATTTGATGAGCTGTGGCAAGTGGATGAAAGGTTTTGATCCATTTTGAAATTTTGGGGAAGTTTGTCCCCTTTTGAAATTTGTGAAGTTCAAGGCATGAAAGCTTGTGATTCAAGGAACAAATCTGATCCAAATGAGTTGCACTAGGATGGTATGATGTGTAGAGATGTATTAGAGGTCCCAAATTGGCTTGGTATGAGAATTTGCAAACTTCCCTCTTTGGTGCAAAAGTGAAATTTAAGTGATTTTTCCCAATTTTGACAAACCATAACTTGAGTTCTAAAATGAATTAGGTCAAGTTCTTGTACTTTTTGAAAAGGGAATGATCCAATCTACAACTTTCATGACCAACAATTTTTCATTTGAAGCATTTTTGAATCAAAAAGAGGAGGTTGAAAAACTTTCCCAAAATGGCAAGTTTGCATTACAAGTCACTTTCCCAAAATGACAACTTTGCAAATGGCTTGAAATTCTTCAATTTTGTGAACTTCTAACTTCTTCTAAGACCAAATAAAGATCATATACACCCAAAATGATAGAGAAGACCCTTTGGTTGGATGATTGGGGGCCTTAAATGCCCTGATTTTGCACTGACTTGCTCAAGAAGCCATCTATTGATCAGATGCCTTCCCCATTGAATTTCTTCATGAAAATTGGTATGTATGATCCTTATATCATATAGAGACCAAAAGAAACAAGAATGAACAAAAAATTTGGAGTTGTGGCCTCTGAAACCAAAACCCTAATTTTAGGTCATCTGTGCAGTTAAGCTTGGCTCTGCTTCCATGCCTTTCTTAGTTCTTGTGATTCTTTGTCTTCCTTGACCTTGGGAGGATATAATATGATGCTTGAACATACATGGACCCTCTTGAGATTATTGGAGACCTTTGGAGTGGCTCAAATGGCTCAGGGATGGCTCAGATCACAAACCCTAGATGCAGATGACTTTGAACCAATGCAATGAAAGCAAAAATGCAATGTGAGATGATATGTTTGAACTTATGCATATGAAAGAATCACAAGCCATGGTGAAAATAGTGAGGGCAAATTTGGGGTGTTTACAGGTTAATGATCTTAATCCTACATCATCAAGGTAATTATGTTGTGGTGTTTACCTCATACTTAAGTATTCTCATTATCCCTAATCAAAGGGAGGATATAATGAGTTTACAAGCCTTTGATTTAGGCTTAAGCTCATTAACTTATGCAAAACACCAAAAACAATAAAAAGCTGAAAACACAAAAACAAACAATAATATTCTCCTTTGGGATTCTTTTCTCATCACACTCATTCATAAACGAGAACTTGCTTCTTCCGTCTAATGCAAGACAGTTAGCACTCGAGCCAGACGAGTCATACACTTGAGCATAGGCAAGCAAGCAGTTCACAGTCAATTTATCTTTCAGTCTCTTTGAGTCGAACTATGGTGTTCTGACTTCCTCATTGCACGAGAGGATACGTAGGCATAACTTAACTGTTATCAAACAAAAGTCTCTTTGTCTTCCCCTTCTTTCAGCATTCTTTAAAAGCCTCAGTTCCTGATCAATTCACCCTTTTGCACTGACACTTGTACATTTCTTTTCCAGCCTTTGCACACAGATAGCACATACACTACCCCTTTAAACACAAACTTTTAAGCGTGGATCTCGTCGAGTACGATAGAAAATCTGGGTGTTAATACCTTCCCAGGTTGTAACCAACCCCCTTTCTCAGTTTCTCTGGTTCGCAACCGTCTTATCTATCTTTTTCTAGGTTTATGCAGCATTACCTTTCCTTCGGGATAAAAATGCTTAGCTGGCAACTCTATTCACCTTCATTTCATTTTCTCTTTTCGCCGACCGTTCGCGTCTGTACCCTATTTGACCCGGTGTCTTTTAGGGGAGCGATAGCTTGGCAACTCTGCTGGGGATATTCTCTTGCAACCAGGGCTTCTGGTTATTTTTGTGGGTTTCTCCTAGCGCTTGTTGGATTTGTGTTTATGGGGGTGTTATGTGTTACTTGTGCTTATTGTTTATTGCTTTATTTATTGCTTTCTGTACAACTTTATTTATTGCTTTCATTTACAGTTTAATGCATTTCATACTGTTATCATCATCTGTGTTGGATCTGTTGCTTCCTTTGGTGGGAGGGATTTTGAGTGATTAAGGTTCCATACCAGGGACCTGAGTGACACATAGGATATAGTGGCTTCATATTCTTTCCCATTCCATTTCGTTCTGGTGCGGGAATATGAAACACGTTTCAGACATGGGTTTCTTCTTGAGAACTCTGTGCTACGGACTTCCTGTAGTACTAGGGCTATCTTGGAAGCCTGCTAAGTCTGGATGACCTTTTTATGACCTTCAGCATCTAAGGTGAATTAGAGGAGGAGCCTTTATGATTATTGTAAACAATGTACCTCCGGGTTAGAAGTGTTTACACTTCTCATAACTGATCCAAGTCCGAGGATCCTTGTTCTAGAACAATACATGTGAGGGGGTTGGGATGTTTACAGGTTTGCAGGAACCCTTGGCCTCATCATACCTTGTTACTAGTTTTGTTAAGGTTGTATCACTTTGGATTGTTCTTGTGAAACCCTGGACTTGTGACTCTTTATTTGAGTCCCCCACCTGGTTACTGGTTTTCTAAGCCTCCATCCGGACTTATGAACACGCATGGACCCTATCAAGGCAGATAATAGATCCAACACTTGATCACAAACCCTTTGCATATCATTCTGCATACATCATTTTGCATCATTTAACATTTGTCTATTTTTTTACAAGGTATCCACATCTTATCTTTGGTTTGGTTTTGACCTGTTGTGCTGCTCAGACGTCTTCAGTTATCTGCACCAGCATCTTCACCAGAGATTCTTTCCAGTTTCTCTTCATCATTTGTCTTCATCAGAGACTTTTCTCCAGCACCTTCTCTAGTTATCTTCATCAGTTTTCAGTAGTTACCTTCATCAGTGCTTCTCCTCAGTTTTCTTCACCAGCATCCATTGTCAGCATGGACACATCCAGGAAGAGCAACATCACATATCATTTCTTTGAGCCCACTTTGAGAAGCATTAGGCATATGCTGTCTCTCATCACTCCTGATCATGTCCCTTTATTCAGGGAACATTATGGTAGCATTTTGGACATGATCATGGACCTGGATGCATCCCAGAGGAGCATGATTCACACATGTTTCCAGTTCTATGACCCTCCTATCAGATGTTTCACTTTCCCAGATTTTCAGTTGGGACCGTTGATGGAAGAGTTCTCCATGTTGTTAGGTGTCCCCATCAGGAGGGGAATTCCTTTCAACCCTGAGATGGTTGCTCCTAAGAATGAAGATATAGCTAAGGCTTTATACTTGGAGCCTACCATCATTGACCAGAGCATGACCACTAAGGCTGGAATTCCAAGCCTTCACTTGGACTTCTTGGTTACTCAGGCCACCCTGCATGCTGCAGTAGGGAAGTGGGATACTGTTTGTGCTCTCCTAGCCCTCAACATATATGGGGTTATCTTATTTGCAGACGAGCCGAAGTTTGTAAGCAAGTGTTCTATTCACCTCTTCCTGTTAAGGAACCTAGTTCCTACCTTGCTTGGAGACTTTTATTATTTAGTGCATCAAAGGAATGAGAAGCAAAGGGGAAGATTGGTCAGATGTTGTGCACCCCTCTTCTACTGTTGGTTGTTAAGATACTTGACGAAGTAAGACACTTTCTTAAATCCTCATCAGCCAAGGAACTGGGCTAAGAGAATGATTGCCCTTACCTCAGATGACATCAGATGGTGCACTCAGAGCACCAAGGGCAAAGATATCATTACTAGCTATGGGAAGTATCCCAATGTACCCTTGATTGGAGTAAAAGGTTGCATCAATTACAACCCTTTACTTTTCAAGAGGAAATTAGGGTATGCCTTATTACATCCCCCAAGAGGGCAAGATTTGACAGAGACCCTCTATTGTGACATTCAGCACAACCTTGCCATTGTCAGACAGGGAGCATGGGCCTGGGACAACATTCAGACCAAGGGGACAACTATCCTTGGCAAGTGCAATAACATAGCCACAACTCAGTATCTTGACTGGTCTCATGTCAGGGGACAGATCACCCGGATACCATTCACCTTAGAGGATGTACCTGGACCATCAGTAGTGGAGCCTGCAGCTACTGTCAGTTTAGAGGAGTTTGAGAAATTAGAGGAGAGGAATGCTCAGCTCTCTGAAGCTTTGAAGAAGACCCTCTGGGAGAGGAATGACAGCCGTCTAGATAATGAAAGGTTAGAGAAGCTCCGGATCGAGCACTTGACCAAGATTGAGAAGACGGATGACTACATCAGAAAGGCTAGAGCAGGAGAGTTAGTATTGAAGAACGCTTGAAAGGAAGCTAAGACTCAGAAGACCAGAGCTGAGCATTATTTAGAAGAGAGCCAGGCTAAGTGGATCAGGATCACTGAGGCTCGTGCACAGGAAGATCAAAGGACCCAAGCTAGGATAGAGCTGCTGAAGGCTAGTGAGAAGAAGAATCAGGCAGCTTTGTTAGTAGCACAGAAGGAGATCTCTGAGTTGAAACTTTGGGCGAGGTTGAAGAGATCAAAGGACCAGGATAAGCACAAGAAGTTGACCAGTGCCATTGCCACCAGGAACCTACTCATCAGGACCATCGTAGAGCACCCAGTAGGTCCAGTGTCTGAGGCTCTCCTGAAGGAAGTCAGAGAGGATGACTTTGGGCTGGATGTTTGATTTTTTTGTATTTGTACCTCCTTTTGTTTGTACTTTTGATTTTGTTGTTGTATCTTAACCCACCATGGGGATATTTATTGTAATCAAACTATGTATCTTCACATTTTTTGTAATATATGGTTTGTATTATTCCATGGGTTTAATCTCTCTGCAACATCATCATTTCCTCGAGGTCTGGAAAGGTCAAAACCAAAGAACCAAACCGGATATCCTTGGAAGGCAAATAGGCATCATGCATTGCATATTAATATCATCTCTTTGTTTTGTAGGTTTTTGTTTTTGTTATTTCTCACTTTGTTATGGTTTCAGGAAACATTGCTCGTAGAAGGGTGTTCCCCGTCAATAGAGTGCACCGGTATCCGACAAGAAACAACCTTCTGGGATTACAAATGGATCAGGTTCAACAGGATTTGACTGATGTGAGGACCCAAATGGCCAATGAGAGGACAAAGATGAGGGCCCAAATGAATCAGTTCATGGCAATGATGACTGGTTTGGCTCAGAACCAGGAGAGACTGAGAGAGTTAGTCGAGCGGCAAACTCCCGAGGAAAACCACCCAGGTACAGGGGGTACCAATAACAACGATAACGTACAACCTCGTACTGATCCCCCAGAGTTTGGACCTCATCTGAAACCAGAAATCAATGCTATAAGAAACACCCAAGGTAATGATGGGCTAAAGACGTATCCAATTATGTGTCTAGCGGTATCTTAACTGCAAGTGCACAGCCTATCGAAGTAATATTTAAGATTATCGATCCACAGGGACTCTATGATTACTTAGTGCTAGAGGAATTTCTAGTTTAGCTAAGGTGAAGGGTTGTCACGATTTTTGGTTGTTTTTAAAGATTAAAAGCGGGAATTAAATTTAAGTTTAATAAAATAATACTAAGGCGGACGGTATGTAATTATGCTAACTTAGGCGGGACAATCTAACCTAGGCTTATAAAGATGGTTCACTTAATCTATTCTGTAGAGATTACCAGTTTAAATAGCTTTAACTCACACTCTCGTGGTCTTATCTCAGATCTTACCCCTAAAGCCCTATGTCTGCTCTCGCTAGCCCATAAGTGTTTAGAGATAATTTTTGGAAACTTAGTAATTCTAATTCATTTTAAAGCGCTCTCGCTGTGTTTAAATTAAATGCCTAACTTTAGCTATCTGGTTAAAATCTCACACTCTCGTGGTCTTGACCTAACCTAATACACTTTCCTTACTCTCGTAACAAAAAGGTTGATTTTATAATAAAAAGTCTCAGCCAGAATTTTAAGTTCTTAATTATTTTAAGCCTAGAGTTGATTTTACCGATTTAGTTTGTTTTAATTACATACCGCCCTAAGGTGCTTAGCTACTCATTATTGTTGAACCAGACAGAGGCAGAGAAATATAAAATAAAATATGCATGGCAGAAAAATAAATACTCAACATTAATATAAATGCAATTTAAATAAAAACCTGGATAACAATAAAAATAGTAGACTCCTTCTTCCACAGGCTGGAAAGCTCGGAGTACTGACCGGACTCGGAAATAAAAATTCTAAAAGAATTCTGAAGGCTTTGAAACAAATTAATTTATAACAATTTCCTGATGTTGGAAATTGTTATATGGTTGGTTGGGATACAGAAAATTAAAGCAAGAAATTAATGTTGGAAATATAAAAGGGTGCAAAGAAAAACGGCCGAGCTTCCGCAAGAAAATTAAAATCAAAACTCCGTCAATTGTTTCTTGAAGTTAAGCTATTTATAGAAAACAATGTGGGCTTGGCAGTTGGAATTGGTGCTTGGGCCTCGTAGAAATTGAGAGAATCCAGGGAAACGTTGGAATACTTGGTCTGCTGGAAAATAGGCATGTTGGATTTCACGTAGCGTACACGTTCAGGACCAAGTCTTAGCACAATACCCTAATTTCCCCTTGTCACGGTCGTGACAAGGGTGTCACGGGCGTCTTCCGTGTTTGATGCGCGTCACGGTCGTGAGGGACTTGTGACGACCGTGACTGCTCCTTTTAGCGTGTCACGGTCGTGACTCCTAGGTGACGATCGTGACTCCTTCAAAAAATGCAGGTTTAAGCAGAATTCCTCCTTTCTTCATCTTTTAATGGTTGATTTTGCTCATTTCACTTGTGGCTCATGATTTAGCTCTATATATGATGTACCTGCAAAATGGCAAAGAAAACTCGAGGAATCGGGTGTTAAAACAACAATTATGCGATAAAACGGTATTGAAACATAACAATATAATCGATACTTTTTCTCGTTATCAAACTTCTCCAAACTTAAACCTTTGCTTGTCCTCAAGCAAATAGTCGGTTGAAAATTGTCGGACAAGTTTTTATCGACGCACACACATAACAAACCGTACGAAGGATCGTTTGGTCAGATAAACCGGTACTTTGATAAAACACTAACGATACACTAATGACACAAGCAACAAGCTAAGTCGTCGACTTCCCGTTAAACGAAACATTCGGTAATTGCTTTACGATTTTACCTAGAGTCTTTCGATCTTATTTCGCCGGTTTCATTCTAGCGCAATCACATTAAGCCCTTTGCCTTAGCACGCACGTAGTGGAGTAGCCGGTTAGCGACTTTGATCCTTTATAAGCACGGGGTCTGGTACACGAATGTGGTAACCCTTCATACATTATCCAATTTGTTGGTTGTGGGGGGTCGAGCCGTAGCACGCCCTACCAAGTTCAAAACCAGTACCTCTGAACCAACCCGCAATGGACTCCTTCTCATATTTCTCGTT
Source organism: Lathyrus aphaca (assembly GCA_963966055.1). Lineage (NCBI taxonomy): Eukaryota > Viridiplantae > Streptophyta > Magnoliopsida > Fabales > Fabaceae > Lathyrus > Lathyrus aphaca. Next base: position 457,292,657 of record OZ014523.1, on the reverse strand, counting down.
TCATATATGCGACCGTGTACTTTGGTGCAATTTCTTTTCATTTGCATCGAGATATGAAGGATCATTATAGATTAGGCATCAAACACTTATATTCATCGGCTCCCCACGTGGTTTGTGTTCAGACGGTGTTGACTGCTAGTATAAACTACTAGGGGTAACTTTTGAACTGAAACTTAAGGTGTAGTCGTTACAATTATCGGAACGGAATTGAATAAGTGGGAAGTCTAAGGTGTCAAGACTGTATTGATCTTGTTGAATCGTTCTCAGCTTCATGATTATGATTTCGTAGGTAAGTCGGGTAATGCGAAGAATTAATTAAAGATTTTTTTTTCCGGTATGGCTAAATAAACGGGGAAAGTTCGAAACTAAAGAAAATAGCACACATATTGCTCTGTTTCATTAACTTACGAAAAGGAAATACAACGAAATGGAAAAGTGCGGAAAGGGAAAATGCGGAAAATGAAAGGTACCTCTCCCACACTATATCAGACATTGTCCTCAATGTTGTGATATAATAGCGGTTAAAGTACAATACAAACAACGGAAATGGAAAAAACATAAACAAAAACTAAAACTAAGGCTGCTGATGACCATGGCCTCGGCTTCTGGTGCGGGAGCGTCTGGTCGGAGTCGCTTCGAGATCAGAACCGGTACCGGTGATAGCAGTTATATCAATGCGCAAATCCTTTAGCTCGCTAAAGATCTCTCCGAGCTTCTCATCAGTAGTCCTCTGGTTGGTGTTAACAGCTAGGAGTAATGCATCATGCTGCTCCTTTTGTCTTCGCTCCAGTGCGGCATTCATCTGATTTTGCTGATGAATCGCACGGAGGACGTCCTCAAGTGTGATGTCGGGTAAAGGAGGCTGTCGGGCGGAGGACTCAGGAATGTCCTGGACAGGCTCAGCTGCATCCATGGTGTCTTGCATCTCGTCCGCTGGTGGATCGGCCTGCTCATCAGGAATGGGGGTGTGGCCGGCAGCATCCGGTAAAGCATATAGCCAGTTGGCTCGCCTAGACGGATCGATGAGGCCGCGGCACGGCAAGATGATGTGGTGATAAACAGTGCCTTAGATAATAGGGCTGAACCTGCCATCCTCTCTCTGAGCAATCAAGTGGGCGGACCTGCAATAATTCTTCGTTAGGAACTCGGCGGCTTTGCTAGGCAAATTGACGACCAAGTCACCAAGATCCAGCTGAATGGCGAGGGTAGTGACAATGCCGCCTATGTAAAAGGGGGTTGCGCCTCTTTGCGCTATGGACTGGATATGGGATAGCATGAATGGGGCAGCATTAATGGGCTCGTCATTTAAGGCGCAGTGCAAGAACAAGAGCTCCTTGGAGTTGAGCTTGTGGTTGCTCTCTCTTGCAAAGATGGTGTTGCAGATGATGCGATGAAAGTATCTGATCGCCGGGTTGTGGATATGCGTAGCATTCAGGCTCTGAAAGGCTGAGGCACGGGTGTTGGTGATGTCGTGCCATAAGGTGAAAGCGGTTTCACTGAAATTGTCTGGCACGCGGAGGTGAGCTTCATTCCCGTGATCGAAGCCTAGCAGCTCGGCGATCCTTGTTTGCGTAACATCAAACTCCCGGCCGAGCAATTTGAACTTAGCAACGCCGGTGAGTTGACTCTGTGAACCGGTAGGAGTGATGTAATTAAATGAGCTTAGAAATTCCAATGTCAGAAGCTCGAATGTGGGCTGGGGCTGACTGCATAGATCCCACAAACCAACCTTCTGAAGCAGGTTCTTGACACTGTTGAGCATTCCCAACTCTCTCAAACAGACAGTGTCAACATATCGCGTGGGTTGAACACCACGGTTCTAGAATCTGATGAACCTCTGTCTCTGATTTTCTCCATGCTCACCATCTCTAAACTGAATTGCTTCCATTGCATGCAAGAACAAGAGTGGGAGATAAGAGGTTTTTGAGGTTTGTGAGAAAAGTGTAAAATGAGAGGAAATTGGTTCGGATTATAATGCAAGGTGAGAATGTGATAGGTGTGGAGTTAATGGAGAGGTTAATGGAGTTTAATTTGGGTAATGGGAGGTTACGGGAGTTGGAAGAGATAATGGGGGATTTTGAAAGTTATGGAAGTTGAAAGAGGAAGAGGTTTCGAAGAAGAACAGTTATGTTTCTCACGATTCCTATAACTGGGGTCGTCACGATCGTGATGGGGGGATGACGGTCGTGACGCGCTAATTAGCTTGTCACGATCGTTAGAGGGTGATGACGACCGTGAGGGCTTAAAACTTAGAATATTTTCCAGAATGCATTATCTCTCTCACGTTCAATATAATTTATATAATATTTTCTTATGATCACTTCTCACTTTATTTTAAACACAAACAACATATAATAATATATGATACCAACATATTACTTGTAAATTTCATCACAAGAGAGATTATATAAAACATTAATCAATTTAAACATAACAGTAAATAAATTGAAAGCATAGAAATTGATTAAATTGGAAAAATTTGTAAACTAGAAGTGCTTTGCTTTTGATAATTGAAGTGGAATTACATTAATAAAAATACGGTACGAAAATGTTTGCGAAACGTTAAACTAACTAGAAACGAAAACAATAAGTAAAATAAGCTAGATCACTACAGCATTTTCAAAAGTGCTTCTTCAAATCTTCGATTGTAGAGTTCAGGTGGTAGAATTGCTCACATGTTATGTCAGTTAAACCTATAATGTCCAATCGCATGCTCTTAATCTCATCCTTAACAGTATTAATATCGGCTTGGTAAGCTTCAAGAGTGTTCATGATTTTCTTTAAGTTGTCAGCATATTCTACTTGATTCACTTCAGGGGTTTCAATCACTTCGTCAGTGTGGTCAATGTCATGGTAACCAGGAGGTGTCTCAGGGTCACTTTCTACATCGGTCATTATATCATCCTTTATCTTGTAAGATTGAGGTGTTTCAGGAGTAGATGGATAGTCAGGAGGGATTAACTCATAGAACCAATTATCCTTATTGTGAACACTTACTCTAGCATGGTTTGGTAGTGTGAACAGGGTTACTACTTCATTCCTGATTAGGTACTCGAAAGGTGGTTGTCCTAAATTCCTTATGATATGGCGGTTAAAGCAAAAGTTAAGATTCATAGGATGGATGGTACCCAAACGGTTACACCTGTGTAATTGGTATCTAAGTCCTAAGGCATCAGCAATCATGGTGACAAGACCTCCTACTAATATGGGTAGATCAGGTTCTTCTTGGATTCGGGTGAAGGTTTGCATCATGAAAGGCACACCATTGACTGGCTGTCCATTAGTAAAACATGACATAATGAATATCTCATCTTTAGATACTCCAGTAAGGTTTTCTTCTTTTCCAAAGAAGGTGTGGGCAAGGATCTTATGGAAGTAACGGATAGCAAGGTTATGTATCTCATCATTGTTCATGTTATTTGGTTCAGGATGGTAATTTCCGGTTAAGGTTCCCCAAAAGAAATCCAGCTCAATGTCCATCAATTCTACCTGTGTGGTAGTAAAAGCAAAGGGTCCACTAGGGAATCCTAATAAGTCAGCTAGTTCTCTATGGTTAAAATCATATTCTATTCCAAATAGGCGGAAACTGATAAATCCTTTCCTGAATCCAAAACCGCGCTCGGGTAGGTAAACTAAGGAGATGAGGAACTCAAGGGTGAGCTCGTGGTAAGTCACAAACTTTTGTTGAATCAGTGCATTCTCCCATCCAAGTCGGTTAAACAAGTATAGGATGCTATCATGTATACCTAAGGTTTCCATAGTCAGATCATCCGGGTACAGAGTCAAATCCATTGGTCTCTGTGATAACTCTTCAAATTTCATTCTTTGGTTCCTACCTTTAAATTTGGTTTCCATAAGGTTTATCGGTTGGTTAGCCATAGTTAGTGTAAATACGGAGGAAACAAATCAGGGGGAGAAGGAAAGTGGAAAAGACTTTAGAAAATCTGTAAAAGTGATTTAAAATTAAAATAAGGAAAAATAAGAAAATAAAATGCATAAATAAAAGCAATAATAGTAATAATGAAATAAAACTATAAAATGGAAAAACAAATAAACGAATAATAAAATGATAAATGAAAAAATAATAAAATGATCAAAATGATTTAAAGGATTAAATGGGTTGCCTCCCACTAAGCGCTGTTTTTATCGTCTAAAGCCTGACGTAATGCTTAGGTTAGATTAATCAGGGAAATTAGTGGACAACTCTAAAAGCCTTAGACTATTTGCATAATCTCTATTTTCAACTTTATGATAATGTTTTAAACGTTGTCCGTTTACTGTGAATGGTTCACTATTCCTACCCTTAATTTCTATCGCTCCGCTCGGGAACACTCTAGTTATTTCAAAGGGTCCTGACCATCTAGATTTTAGTTTTCCAGGAAAGAGCCTAAGTCTTGAATTAAAGAGGAGTACAACGTCTCCCACACTAAATTATTTCCTAGATAGGTGTTTATCATGCCATCGCTTAGTTCTTTATTTATATATCTTAGCATTCTCATAAGAATCTAGCCTTAACTCTTCTAATTCGTTAATATCTAGGATTCGCTTTTCTCCTGCAGCATTATAGTTTATATTGAGAGTTTTGATCGCCCAATAAGCTTTGTGTTCTAGTTCTACCAGGAGGTGACAAGATTTTCCATAAACTAATTTGAAAGGTGTAGTTCCTATGGGTGTCTTGTAAGCTGTCCTATAAGCCCATAAAGCTTCATTAAGTTTAGATGACCAATCTTTCCGAGATATGGCGACAGTCTTTTCTAAGATTTGTTTGATTTCTTGTTCGAGACTTCGACTTGTCCACTTGTTTGTGGATGATATGGTGTTGCCACACGGTGTCTTACTCCATACTTAGATAGTAATTTGTCAAAGATTTTTGAAATGAAGTGCGAGCCACCGTCACTTATGACGAGTCTAGGCACACCAAATCTGGGAAAGATTATATTTTTGAAAAGCTTTATTACTACTCGTGTGTCATTTGTAGGAGAAGCTATAGCTTCAATCCACTTTGAAACATAATCAACCGCTACGAGTATGTAATTATTACCGAAAGATGATGGGAATGGTCCCATGAAATCTATTCCCCACACGTCAAAGATTTCTACTTCCAATATTCCTTTTTGAGGCATTTCATCTCTTCTTGAAATATTACCGGTGCGTTGACACCGATCGCAATTTATAACAGCGATGTGGACATCCTTCCATAGATTAGGCCAGAATAGGCCGGCTTGTAAGATTTTTGCACAAGTCTTGGAAGTGCTTGCATGTCCACCATAAGGAGATGAATGGCAATGAGCAATGACATCTTCTATTTCTTCTTCGGGAATACATCGACGAAAGATTCCATCGGGTCCTCTTTTGAACAATAATGGTTCATCACAATAGTAATGTTTGAGATTGTGAAAGAATTTCTTTTTCTGCTGATAGGTTAAATCAGGTGGAAGAGCTCCTGCAGCTAGGTAGTTAACAATGTCAGCGTACCATGGCAGTCCTACAGTTGTTTGGATTGTTTCCACGGGTTCTGGTTCATCTACGTCTAACTGAACTGGGTAGTTTCCTATTTGTGCTATCAGCTGTTCATACGGAAAATCATTGTTAATCGGCACTTGTTCGGGTTTAATACCTTCTATTCTAGATAAATGGGCCGCTACGACGTTTTCAGTACCTTTCTTATCTTTTATTTCGAGATCAAACTCTTGTAAGAGTAAAATCCATCTCAAGAGTCTTGGTTTAGCATCTTTCTTAGTCAATAGATATCTGATAGCAGCGTGGTCTGTGTAAACGATTATTTTTGCTCCTACTAGGTAAGAACGGAATTTGTCAAGCGCAAAGACAACTGCTAACAATTCTTTTTCAGTAGTGGCGTAGTTCATCTGAGCAGAATCTAAGGTTTTATTGGCATAGTAAATCGCATGAAGTTTCTTGTCCTTCCTCTGGCCTAGAACTGCGCCTACAGCATAGTCACTCGCATCGCACATGATTTCGAAAGGTAATCTCCAGTCAGGGGGTTGCATGATTGGTGCGGTGATGAGGGCTGTTTTTAGAGTTTCGAATGCTTTAAGACAATCTTCATTGAATATGAACTCAGCGTCTTTCATTAATAAACCGGTAAGAGGTTTAGTGATTTTCGAGAAATCTTTGATGAATCGTCGGTAGAAACCGGCGTGTCCTAAAAAGCTTCGTATTTCTCGAACGGTTTTAGGGGGTTCAAGATCTTTTATGACTTCTATCTTAGCTTTATCAACTTCAATTCCCTTGTCGGATATAACGTGTCCTAATACGATTCCTTCTCTGACCATAAAATGACATTTCTCCCAGTTAAGCACGAGGTTTACTTTTACACATCTTTCTAACACCATTTCTAAATTTGATAGGCATCCTTCAAAACTTTGCCCGCATACAGAGAAGTCGTCCATGAACACTTCCATGATGTTGTCTATAAAATCTGCGAAGATTGACATCATACATCTTTGAAAGGTTGCAGGAGCGTTGCATAATCCAAAGGGCATTCGTCTATAAGCGAACGTTCCATAAGGGCATGTGAATGTAGTCTTCTCTTGGTCATCCGAGTGGATAGGGATTTGGAAGAATCCTGAGTAACCATCAAGATAACAGAAATAAGAATGCTTGGCTAATCGTTCTAACATTTGATCTATAAAAGGTAGTGGGAAATGATCTTTCCGAGTGGCTTTGTTTAGTTTACGATAATCGATGCACACTCTATGTCCCGTCACTACTCTTTGCGATATCGATTCGCCTTTTGCGTTTTTCACAACAGTGATACCTCCTTTCTTTGGTACTACATGTACTGGACTAACCCATTTACTATCAGAGATTGGATATATTATTCCGGCATCTAGTAGTTTCTTAACTTCTTCCTTTACTACAGTGCTAAGGATTGGGTTAATTCTTCTTTGAGATTCTCTGGAGGTTTTGCAATCTTCTTCTAGCAGAATACGATGCATACAGATTGAAGGGCATATTCCTTTGAGATCAGATATGTTATATCCTAACGCAGTTGGATATTTCTTTAAGACATCTAAAAGTTTCTTTGTTTCGATTGTTCCTAAACTGGAATTTATTATAACTGGTCTTGTACATTCACTGTCTAAGAATTCGTATCTTAGGTTCTTAGGTAATGTTTTTAATCCTAATGTAGGTTTATCTTTACTTGGCATGGGATCCGGTGTAAGTGCTAAACTTTCGCTTAGACTATCATCCTGATATGGTTCACGCCAATTATCATCTTCGAAAATCGGAGGGATTTGAATTTTCATAATTTCAGAATAGGTAGTTTCTTTCATTTCCATTTCTCTTACACATTCGTCAATTACGTCCAATAGATAGCATGTATCCTCTATAGCTGGTGATTGTAAGAATTGTGCTAAAATAAATTCAACTTTCTCTTCACCTACTTCAAAGGTTAGCTTTCCTCTCTTTACGTCTATTATAGCTCCGGCGGTAACTAAGAATGGTCTTCCTAGTATGATAGGTGTAGTGGAGTCTTCAGAGATGTCCATGATTATGAAATCAGTAGGGATGTAGAATTGTCCTATACGTACTGGGACGTTTTCTAGTATGCCTACAGGATATTTAACAGAGCGATCGGCTAGTTGAACAAACATTTTAGTTGGTCTTAGGTCTCCCATGTCTAGCCTTTTGCAAATCGTTAAGGGCATAACACTAATACTGGCTCCTAAATCACATCGAGCTTTGTCAATGACGAATTTTCCTATTACATAGGGTATAGAGAAACTTCCTGGATATTTTAGCTTAGGAGGCATATTATTCTGAATTATGGCGCTACACTCAGCAGTAAGTGTAACGGTTCCATTATCCTCTATCTTTTTCTTATTGGATAAGATTTCTTTTAAAAACTTAGCATACGAGGGCATTTGAGTGATAGATTCTGTAAACGGAATAGTAATATTCAACTGTTTCAGAAGTTCGACAAATTTCTTAAACTGGCCCATCGTCTTGGAATTGGTAAATCTCTGAGGGTACGGAATTGGTGGTTTATAGGGTGGTGGAGGCACATAAGGCTTTTCTTTCTCCACTGCCTCTTGATTATCATCTTCCTTTTCTTCTGGATCATTCATCATTTCAGTCGGTTTATCCGGTTTTTGGTACATGGCTGGATTGTCAAGTCTTGGATCGGTAGGTCCGTCAAGTTCCTTTCCACTTATTAATATCACAGCATTGGCCTGTCCTTTCGGATTAGGTTGAGGTTGTCCAGGAAATACTCCAGCTGGTGCAGCGGTAGGTGCTTGTTGTTGAGCTACTTGTGAAATCTGAGTTTCAAGCATTTTGTTATGTGTAGCTAATGCATCTACTTTGCTCACTAATTGCTTAATCTGCTCACTAGTGTGTATGTTTTGGTTTAACAAGTCCTTGTTTGTTTGAGATTGGTTAGCTATAAATTTCTCCATCATCAATTCAAGGTTCGATTTTCTAGGGACATTAGGAGCAGTCTTTTGATATCCTGGTGGTGTAGCTGGTGCTTGACCTGGTGCGTATAAAGCATTGTCATTCTTATAGGAGAAGTTCAGATGATTCTTCCAACCTGGGTTGTATGTGTTTGAGTATGGGTTTCCTTGAGCATAATTCACTTGATCTGTGGGAATTCCTGTTAATAGTTGACAATCAGGAACTTCATGTCCTGGAACTCCACATAACTCACAATTAGGTGTTACTGCAGCCACGGTGGCTGTTGGTGTTATGGCCAAGTTGTCGATCTTTTGGTTTAGTTGGTCAAACTTTGCATTGACTTGGTCCATACTACTCACTTCGTACATACCTCCTTTTGTTGGTTTCTCAGTCGCGACTCTCTCGCTTCCCCATTGGTAATGGTTTTGAGCCATACTTTCGATAAGTGCATAAGCATCGTTATATTCTTTGTCCATTAGTGCACCGCCTGCGGCAGCGTCAATTGTCATTCTTGTATTGTACAAGAGTCCATTATAGAAGGTATGGATGACCATCCATTCTACTAATCCGTGATGTGGAAAAAGTCTCAGCATATCTTTATAGCGTTCCCAAGCTTCGAAAAGTGATTCATTTTCCCTTTGCTTAAATCCGTTGATCTGAGCTCTCAGCATAGCTGTCTTGCTAGGTGGGAAATATCTGGTCAAGAAAACTCTCTTTAGTTCCTCCCACGTAGTTACTGAATTCGAAGGCAGAGATTGAAGCCAGGCTCTTGCTCTGTCTCGAAGTGAAAAAGGAAACAGACGTAGTCTGATAGCTTCTTGGGTAACTCCATTGGCTTTTACGGTATCTGCGTATTGCACAAAGATCGAAAGATGAAGGTTTGGATCCTCGGTAGGATTTCCGGCGAATTGATTTTGTTGTACGGCTGATATCAGCGAAGGTTTTAGTTCAAAATCATTTCGGTTGATAGTCGGTGCGGCAATGCTGGAATGCAGTTCAGCTTGTGAAGAACTAGCGTAATATTTGAGTGGATGATTCTGTTCTTCAGCCATCTCTGCGTCCTTTGATGTTACGACTGGTTTAGGTGGATCTAATTGAATATCTGGAATATTGAAATTTTGTTCGTAATCGAATATCCGTCTTCTTACGTGTAAGAAGCGTTCCGATTCTGAGATTAGAGGTTGCAAGTCTTTGCCTTGAGAGCGAGTACTTGGAATACACTCGGGAATTTAGATTAAGAAAAGTAAATAGTTGTTACCTTAGTCTAGACAATGCTACCCTAAAGTGCACTAGTAACTAAATTAAGGTCCCCGGCAACGGCGCCAAAAACTTGATGGGCTAAAGACGTATCCAATTACGTGTCTAGCGGTATCTTAACTGCAAGTGCACAGCCTATCGAAGTTATATTTAAGATTATCGATCCACAGGGACTCTATGATTACTTAGTGCTAGAGGAATTTCTAGTTTAGCTAAGGTGAAGGGTTGTCACGATTTTTGGTTGTTTTTAAAGATTAAAGGCGGGAATTAAATTTAAGTTTAATAAAATAATACTAAGGCGGTCGGTATGTAATTATGCTAACTTAGGCGGGTCAATCTAACCTAGGCTTATAAAGATGGTTCACTTAATCTATTCTGTAGAGGTTACCAGTTTAAATATCTTTAACTCACACTCTCGTGGTCTTATCTCAGATCTTACCCCTAAAGCCCTATGCCTGCTCTCGCTAGCCCATAAGTGTTTAAAGATAATTTTTGGAAACTTAGTAATTCTAATTCATTTTAAAGCGCTCTCGCTGTGTTTAAATTAAATGCCTAACTTTAGCTATCTGGTTAAAATCTCACACTCTCGTGGTCTTGACCTAACCTAATACACTTTCCTTACTCTCGTAACAAAAAGGTTGATTTTATAATAAAAAGTCTCAGCCAGAATTTTAAGCTCTTAATTATTTTAAGCCTAGAGTTGATTTTACCGATTTAGTTTGTTTTAATTACATACTGCCCTAAGGTGCTTAGCTACTCATTATTGTTGAACCAGACAGAGGCAGAGAAATATAAAATAAAATATGCATGGCAGAAAAATAAATACTCAACATTAATATAAATGAAATTTAAATAAAAACCTGGATAACAATAAAAATAGTAGACTCCTTCTTCCACAGGCTGGAAAGCTCGGAGTACTGACCGGACTCGGAAATAAAAATTCTAAAAGAATTCTGAAGGCTTTGAAACAAATTAATTTATAACAATTTCCTGATGTTGGAAATTGTTATATGGTTGGTTGGGATACAGAAAATTAAAGCAAGAAATTTAATGCTGGAAAAATAAAAGGGTGCAAATAAAAACGGCAGAGCTTCCGCAAGAAAATTAAAATCAAAACTCCGTCAATTGTTTCTTGAAGTTAAGCTATTTATAGAAAACAATGTGGGCTTGGCAGTTGGAATTGGTGCTTGGGCCTCGTAGAAATTGAGAGAATCCAGGGAAACGTTGGAATACTTGGTCTGCTGGAAAATAGGCATGTTGGATTTCACGTAGCGTACACGTTCAGGACCAAGTCTCAGCACAATACCCTAATTTCCCCTTGTCACGGTCGTGACAAGGGTGTCACGGTCGTCTTCCGTGTTTGATGCGCGTCACGGTCGTGAGGGACTTGTGACGACCGTGACTGCTCCTTTTAGCGTGTCACGGTCGTGACTCCTAGGTGACGATCGTGACTCCTACAAAAAATGCAAGTTTAAGCAGAATTCCTCCTTTCTTCATCTTTTAATGGTTGATTTTGCTCATTTCACTTGTGGCTCATGATTTAGCTCTATATATAATGTACCTGCAAAATGGCAAAGAAAACTCGAGGAGTCGGGTGTTAAAACAACAATTATGCGATAAAACGGTATTGAAACATAACAATATAATCGATACTTTTTCTCTTTATCAGGTAACACTGGAGGGAGGGCCTTGCAGGAGGACCCTCAAGAAGAACAATTCAATGTGGTTGGGGCTGGAGACGAAGTCTACGATCGTCGGTTGGATGAAATAGTAGAAAAGCTAAGGTCTCTTGAATCCCAAAACTCTCCGGGTTTTGATGTCATGGACATGGAATTAGTGGATGGGGTTAGAATTCCTCATAAGTTCAAACCTCCTTGTTTTGAAAGATACAATGGCACATCCTACCCACGTACCCATCTTCAATCTTTCCTTGGGAGATTGAAAGCCTACACCATGGATGAGAAATTGTGGATGTTTTACTTTGAGGATAGCTTGACAGGGGCATCCCGAGAATGGTACTCTCACTTGACCAGGGCCACGGTAAGAAATTGGAAAGACATGGCCGAAGCTTTCATCCGTCAATATCAGTATAATATGGACATGGCCCCAAACAAAACCCTTCTGATGGGAATGTCACAGTCTTCTCGAGAAAGCTTTAGAGAGTATGCCCAAAGGTGGAGGCAACTAGCTACTTCCGTTCAACCCCCAATGTCAGAAAGGGAGATGGCAGATATGTTCATGAACACTCTCCAGGGTACTTATATTGACAGGTTGGCTGCATTTTCTTCCTCCAGCTTCGCAGACGTGGTTATAGTAAGGGAAAGAATTGAAAGCTTACTGAAGATGGGAAAGATTTCTGACAACGGCGCCAATTCAAGCAGTAGAAGGAAGCCATTTGCAGGGCCCCGTAGATCCGATGAAACAAATTCTGTACTTATGGGAAGAAGGAGACCCCAATATCTGCCAAGATCAGTTGCCGCCGTCACTATTCCTGCTCCACCTCCCCAGTATACTCAACAACCACAACACTTTCCTCAATAGCCACAGTTTCCTCAACAAAGATCCTACAACAACAATAACAGCAACTAACAACAACACCCTTTTCAGCAGCGGCCATCTCAGATCAATAGGGTGATTGACACTATTCCAATGCCATATGCCTCATTGCTGCCACAACTCCTAAAGCTTAATCTTGTCGAGTTAAGGACATTGGCTCCACCAGATCCTCAAAACCTTCTAAGAAATTACGACGTCAACGTCAGGTGTGCTTTTCATTCTAATGCACCTGGTCACTCCACAAAAAAGTGCAGGGCTCTGCATATGAAGGTCCAGGATCTGGTAGATTCAAAGGCCCTGAATTTTGCACCACCTCCCAATGTCACGAAGAATCCTATGCCCAACCATGGTGGGACAAGGATTAATGCAATAGGGGAGGGCTCACCCATGAATTTGATTGAAGATATTGCAAGTATTCAGACACCTCTGGCAGAGGTTAAAGCTCAGCTTTTGAAATGCCAGGTGTTTCCAGGTTGTGAGGCCTGCTGTGAATCTTGCAAGGTTTCTGAGAATGGGTGTGCAAGCTTGAGGAATGGCATCAATGGCCTGATCAAAGAAGGTATTCTGCAAATAACCACATCAGCTTCTACAACACCAGCAACTCCTTTTCAACAACAAGTATTTCTCCTACAACTGCAAAGACAATTGTTCCTACAGACTCGTCTACAAAATCAGCGACCACCTCTTCCATCACTTCAACAAAAAACAGTTCCATCTCATCTACTTCTATAACTATAGCAACCACCAACAACAACATCTCCACAGTTACCATCAATTATGACCCTGCAACGGTCCCGGATTCCAACAATTATCAACAACAATCTCAGCAACAGTTTCAACAACAATCAAGCTTCAATCAATCACCATCCACTATAAGTCCTGTCACCATTTTCTATTATCCACGTACAATAATGGTTCCAATCTCTGCAGCAGTGAGCCCAGTCACCATCACGGTGCCAGGGCCCATTCCATATGATAAAGACAATGTTGTACCATGGCATTATGGTGCAGACCTTTACTGCAACGGAGAAAAATTCCTTCTTGATTCTTCAGTTCCTACCTCACAAGTGGATAATGTCGGGGGAGGAAGAGGCTTCACTCGAAGCGGACGCCTCTTCGCGTCACAAGCTCCAAAGACCAATACTGAGGCAGAGGCTGCTGCCAAAGCCAAAGGGAAAAGTGTGGCACCTGAAGAACCTGCACCAAAAGAAAATCATAAATCATCCTTTGATCAGGATGTGGATGAATTTACGAGGATAATTAAAATAAGTGAATACAAAGTTGTGGATCAGCTCCACCATACTCCTTCTAAGATCTCCTTCTTATCCCTGCTGTTGTGTTCTGAAGCTCATCGGGATGTACTACTTAAAGTCTTGCACGCTGCCTACGTGCCGGAGGAGATCATAGTGAATCAGCTTGAGACAGTAGTGTCCAATGTTAATACTAGCCATGGGCTAGGTTTCACCAATGCTGACTTAACAACGGAAGGACGTCACCATAACAAAGCTTTACATATCACCCTAGAGTGTAAAGGAGTTATTCTTTCTCATGTTTTTGTTGAAACTGGTTCCTCACTCAATGTCTTTCCAAAGAAGGCTCTTGTCAAGCTCGAATATAATGGTATAGCTCTCCAACCAAGCAATCTGGTGGTCAGGGCTTTTGATGGCACCAAGAGGTATGTTCTTGGAGAGGTGGAGCTGCCTGTGATAATCGGTCCGCAGGTCTTTCAGACTACTTTCTATGTGATGGACATTCAGCCGGCCTACAACTGTTTGTTGGGTCGACCATGGATTCACGCCACTGGCGCAGTTACGTCTACCATTCACCAGAAAATGAAATATGAGTGGGAAGTGCCGATTATCACCATTTGTGGTGAAGAGGACATCTTTGTTATCCATCTGGCTACATACAAATACGTCGAGATGGATGGTGAAATCCATGACACTATGAGTCAGGGGTTCGAAGCTCTGAGTGTCAATGAGGCAACGACTGAAGTATTTGCTGCATCCCAGGAGGATAGGTTGGGTACTTCAATTGTCTCCTATCAGCAAGCCCGAAAGGTTGTTGAAGATGGAAATGCTCAAGGCTGGGGAAAGCTGCTACCAGTTGAGAAGAAGGAGGACAGATTCAGTTTGGGTTACAAACCATTCCGACAAGATGTTGTTAACAACATGGAAGACGAGGCAGAAAGCGACCTCAACCTGGAGAGCTGGATACATCCAAGGATCCCGGGTCACCAAGTCCTTAACTGGTCTTCCCAGGAAATTATAAGGGTTACTCCTGCAGAGTAATTATTATTTCCTGCCTTTTTTAGCATGCATCAAGTCCTGCATCTTGCCCAAGGTGTCAGGACTCATTTTGTAATAGGGTCATATTGTAATTTTGTGCAAATGGATTATCAATGAATATCGGACATCTTTTGCAAACAAGTCTCTTTTTTCGCTCACTATCTTTTCATTTTTCGCTTTTGTACAAAACAATAAAATGGCAATGTTTTCAAAAAAAAAACTTCATTTTTTACACTTTTTAAATAAGATTAAAATTGATCACTAAAATGAAGAAATCTCAAATCTTGCAGAGATTATCCTCCAGATTGCACCGACAACAGCACTACTATGACCTTGTATGACTTCGATATCCAATTAAGCTGATGAAGGGGTTGAAGAAGACTATGAGTTACCTGAAGAGTTAGCCAGGTTGTTGAGGCAAGAAGAGAAAGTGATCACTCCTCATCAGGAGGAGGTTGAAACAGTTAATCTTAGTACCGAAGAGGATTTGAAAGAAGTGAAGATTGGGGCCAGTCTGCAGGCTTCAGTAAAAGGAAAACTTATCAACATGCTATGAGAATACGTCGACGTCTTTTCTTGGTCCTATCAGGACATGCCAGGTCTAGATACGGATATTGTTATGCACAAGCTGCCCTTGATAGAAGATTGCCCTCCAGTGAAGCAAAAGCTACGTCGTACTCGCCCAGATATGGCCATGAAGATTAAGGAAGCGGTACAAAAACAGTGGGACACCGGTTTCCTTGATGTAACTTGTTACCCGCCGTGGGTTGCTAACATTGTACCAGTGCCTAAGAAGGATGGCAAAGTATGAATGTGTGTGGATTACCGGGATCTGAACAAAGCTAGCTCGAAGAATGATTTCCCTTTACCTCACATTGATGTATTTGTGGACAACACAACTCAGTTCTCGGTGTTTTCTTTCATGGATGTTTTTTTTTGGTATAATCAGATCATGATGTCACCCGAAGACATGGAGAAAACAACCTTCATGACACCTTGGGCACATTTTGTTACAAGGTAATGCCATTTGGACTGAAGAATGCCGGTGAAACCTATCAACGGGCTATGGTAACATTATTCCACGACATGATCCACAAAGAAATTGAATGCTACGTGGATGACATGATTGCCAAGTCCCTCACTGAAGAAGATCATCTGGTAAATCTGCTGAAGTTGTTCAAGCGTCTGAGAAAGTATCAGTTAAAGCTAAACCCCAACAAATGCACATTCGGGGTACGGTCTGGTAAGTTCCTGGGATTTATCGTAAGTGAAAAGAGAATTGAAGTTGATCCTGACAAAGTCAAAGCAATTCAGGAGATGCATGCACCTAGGACTGAAAAAGAAGTTCAGGGGTTCTTAGGTAGATTGAACTACATATCAAGGTTCATATCTCATCTAACTGCAACCTGCGAACCCCTGTTCAAACTGTTAAGAAAGGAACAAACGATCAGGTGGAACGAAGATTGTCAGAAAGCTTTCGACAAGATCAAGGAGTACCTGCAAGAACCTCCAATTTGCATTCCTCAAATTGAAGGAAGACCTCTAATAATGTACCTGACAGTATTAGAAGGATCAATGAGGTGTGTGTTGGGCCAGCATGACGAGTCTGGTCGAAAAGAGTATGCAATATACTACCTAAGAAAAAAGTTTACCGACTGTGAACAACGTTATTCACTGCTCGAGAAAACTTGTTGTGCTTTAGCATGGGCTGCTCGCTGACTAAGATAGTATATGTTGACTCACACTACTTTGTTAATCTCAAAAATGGACCCCGTCAAGTACATATTTGAGAAGCCAGCACTTACCGGAAGGGTTGCAAGATGGAAAATGATTCTGACAGAGTATTACATTCAATACACATCTCAAAAAGCCATCAAAGGCATTGTATTGTCTGACTATCTAGCTGAGCAACCCATTGATGATTACCAGCCCATGAGATTTGACTTCCCTGATGAAGACATCATGTACTTAAAAGCAAAAGATCATGAAGAGACAATTCATGCCGAAGGGCCTGATCCAGAAGAAGAATGGATAATGATGTTTGATGGGGCTAACAATATGAATGGTTGGGGAGTTGGTGCAGTGCTCATTACACCTAAGGGAGTTCATATGCCTTTCTCGGCAAAACTCATTTTTGCCTTGTCGCTCCCACCAAATGAGGCTAAGTCAAATGGGTACAGACGCGAACGGTCGGCGAATGGGATGAGAACACACAGGGGTGAACTCAGAAGAAAAGAGTCGCCAGCTAGGAATTTTTATCCCGAAGGAAAGGTAATGCTGCATAGACCTAGAAAAGATGGATAAGACGGTTGCGAACCAGAGAAACTGAGAAAGGGGGTTGGTTACAACCTGGGAAGGTATTAGCACCCAGATTGTCCGCCGTACTCGACGGGATCCACGCTTGAAAGATTTGTGTTTTAAAGGGGTAGTGTCAGTGCAATTTGTGTATCAAAGCTGGAAAGAATGCAAGTGTCAGTGTAAAAGAAATGTGAAGTGTATAAGAGAAGTGTCAGTGTGAGAGCAAGAGTGGAATGCTCAAGACTATGAGGCTCAAAGAATAATGCAGGAAGGAGGGGGAATATACAGAGACTTTTGTTCGATAACTATTAAGTTATGCCTACGTATCCTCTCGTGCAATGAGGAAGTCTGAACACCGTAGTTCGACTCAAAGAGACTGAAAGATGATTTGACTTGTGAACTGCTTACTTGCCTATGCTCAAGTGTATGACCTGTCTGGCTCAGGTGCTAACTGTCTTGCATTTGACGGAAGAAGCGAGTTCTCGTTTGTGAGTGAATGAGGTAAGAAATGAATCCCGAAGGAGACGATTATTGCTTGTTTTTGATGTTTTCAATCTTTTATTGCTTTTTTGAAGTTTGTCATAAGAAAATGAGCTTAAGCCTAAACCAAGGGTTAGTAAACTCATCACATCCTCCCTCTGATTAGGGGTAATGAGAATACCTTAAGTGTGAAGTAAACATCTCACACTTAATCACCATGATGTAGGTTTAAGATCATTAACCTACTTGCATTTATTGAGATGTTTTTGTAGTTTTTTGTTTAGTGTTAAGTAATGAGTTTATGCCATAATCAAGGATTTGATGGACTCATTACACCATCCTAATAGAAGGATAATAGATGAGAACATTTAAGCTGAGAAAGGCTCCTCAACTTAATCCATGATTAGGGATTAACCTCATGACAAAACAATGCCTTTATTAAAGTGGATTTTAGTTAACGATAAGATTAAGAAGTGGATTTTAAGGTTTGTAAGACAACTTGAGGGGGACTTGTCTATTAACATTAGGGTTAGTCCTTCTTAACCAATTAAGGAAGAATTAGAACCCTACTGCAAGGCCCGAGTTACAAGCTTTGATGTCTTAGTGATTATTAGGTGGATTGATTAAAGGATTTAAACACATTAAGGGTTTAATACTTAGGATTAAAGTTATACACTCCATCCTAATAGAAGGATGCAGGCATAAGCTTAATCACAAAGTCTTAAAACCTTTAAGGTTTAGTCCTTGATTATGAGATGAGAAGAGAAGACTCAAAGATGACACAAAGGTAAAATTAATGGGGGACTAATCAAACCCTAATTGTTATCATGCTTGGTTGTTCCTAGGGTTTATAAGGCTTGCAAAAAATCTCCAGGAGGGAAGCCACCAGGGAAGAAGCAGGATGAGGGAAGGAGAAGCAGAAGAAGCAAGACAACTTACTTCACTTAAGAAGATATGTTGCTTGAAGAAAGAAGGAGGGGAGGGAACATGAATGAGAAATCTCACTCTAAGACAAAGACAAAATTCAGCAATGAATGCATAAGAGAGATGAGAAGAGATTGTGAGAAGTGAAGGCAAATTCACTTCTCAAAACAACTTACCACCTAAAAAGTTAGCAAAAGAAATGAAATGAAATGAAAATGAAATGAATTCAAGGGTGCAAACTAAATCCAGAGGCATAAACATGATGTTGATGATGCTAAGAGATGATGCAAACACATATCAAGAGTTGTGGATGATCATACAAGAATGAGGATGCAAATGAAGCATGTTTTGAACCATGAAAGTTCATGAAAGTTTCTGAAATAGAATGAATGCATAACATGGCAAATGAATGAACAAATGATCAAACATGATTCCAATATGTCCTAAGATGTCTTAGAAGTCATGTGAGTGCACAAAATGTCATGGCAAGTTCATGTATGCAAGCAAATGAAAGATGAATGCAAATGAAGGCTAAAATTAGGGTTTACATACAATATGCAATGCAAAATTCAAAATCAGAAGCAAATGACAAGATAAAAAAATTGAAAATGGGATCAAAGGTACCCTAACCCTACACAAGTTCACTGCCCAAAGGAGGGGACCTAACTCCAAACCTAATGGGGGTTATGATTTTCTCAAGTTGGCTAGTGTTTTAAGGCACTTCAAAAGGAAAAATGCACATCAAATTGAAAATGAAAGATAAATTCAAACCAATTTTACCCTAGAAACTACATGATGTGAAGAGTGCAATGCAAGAAGAACCATCATCAAACTCTTCATGGTTAGGCAGAATGAATTTTTCTAAGTTAAGACCAAAATATTGCCTTTTAATAACGTTTATTCCAATGAAAAATGTCAAAGTAGGTCAAGAACCAAAAATAAATTTGTTTGAAGAGTTTGATAATGTTTCTAAATGTATCAAAATGCAATGTGAATTTTTTTGTGATTTTTAAATACCTAAATTCATTTTTAATTAATTAATCTTCATTAACTAATTAAAAATAAACATTTAAATGATTTAAAAATAATTTATGATGCAAAAAATAAAAATAAAAATATTTTTGGGTTCTGAAAATTAATAAAAGATTTGATAAAAATTTTCAGAATTTTTTAATGTATTTTACTATTTTTAAAAAATCGTGGAATTTAAATAGAAATAAAATGAAATAAAACAAATAAAATGGAAAAGTATGAGGATCCTGAGGCTGAGATTCAAAGATTTTTGGCGGGAGTTGACCCGCGCGCAATTCAGTGGCTAGGATTGATTCTGGCAAATTTCAAATTTAATCCTAATTAATTAACGTTAATGACATGGATTAGGGCTAAATCAAAAGATCTGGGCCGTTCACAGCGCGTGGGAAGAGGGATCCAAAGGCCTACATTCAAACTCACCTAAACCCTAACCCTAATTTAATCACTTTCAGATGACCGGAACAGTGGTTCCGGTCATCTTCTCCGGCAAGCAGAAAAGTATAACTTCTTGTATAGGAAAAATTAAGAGCTCTAAAGCTCCATATCATACCTCCTAACTACCCTGAAGATGAATCAAGCATCAAAACCAATTTCTACAACCTACATCTCAAGATATGGATCAAAACAGAAAAACTGGAAAAATTTCAGAGCTTCGATACAGGCTTATTTCTTAACCATTTCAAAAAGTAAAAACACCAGAGTGATCAGTGAAGCATAAGCAACAATTCTATAGCATAAAAAGTAATTTCTGGAAAAAAATGTTCTTAAGGTACCTGAGCTTGAGCATCCTCAGTTTGCAACTTTCTGGGCAGTTCTTTGCTTCAAATCACCCCCAATGGCCCCCTTGAAGTGTTTGTGATGCTTGGTGGGAGTTTGTATGGCCCCAAGATTGAAATGGCAGAAACTCAGTTCATGGAGTGTGGAAATCGTGTTTTTGATTCTAGGCCTTTTATGGCAAAGTGATAGTTGGGAAATGATCAGTGGATCATGGTGAATTGTTCTGTGAAGTTTGTTTTGAGGTTTGAGGCTTGTGTGATTGGATTCGAATGAAAATGCAAAGAGGGAGGTTTTTATGAACTACGGTGATGCTCTGGTTTCAGGCTCCAAGATTGTGTGAAATGTGATCCTTGAGGCATGTATGTGAAGTTGTGATTGGTCAGAGTAGTTGGTGTGGCTCAGTTTGATTGGTATGGCTCAAGTTGCATAAAGTCAACATTTGTGTAAGTGAAGGTATGGGATGGTTCAGTCATGGTACAAGGGTATGGTTCGAATCAGCTTGCTTCAAGGAGGTCCATGGAAGTCATTTTTTGCAGCTGGCACAAGTGGATGAGAAGCTTTGGGTCATTTTGCAAATTCATGGAGTTTTGGCCCCTTTTGGATTTCTTAGTGATCAAGGCATGAAAATGAGTGATTCTTTGGGACATTCAGAGTTTTAGGTCATGTGTTGTGTTTATGTGATGCTTAGAAGTCATTTTGAAGTCATAGAAATGCTTGGCATGTGAATTTGCAAGGTTCCCTCTTTGGTGCAAAAGTGAAAATTTAGTGATTTTGCCCAACTTTGACAAGCAATAACTTTTGATCTAAAATGAATTAGAATGAGTTCTTGTACTTTTTGAAAATGGGAGGATCCAATCTACAACTTTCATGACCAAAGATTTTTCATTTGAAGCATTTTTGAATCCAAAAGAGGAGGTTGAAAAACTTTCCCAAAATGGCAAGTTTGCATTATAAGTCACTTTCCCAAAAAGGCAACTTTGCAAATGGCTTGAAATTCTTCAATTTTGTGAACTTCTAACATCTTCTAAGATCAAATAAAGATCACACACATTCAAAATGATGGAGAACACCCTTTGGTTAGGTGATTAGGGGCCTCAGATGCCTTGATTTTGCAGTGACTTGCTCAAGAAGTCATCTTTTGATCAGATGCCTTCCCCATTGAATTTCTTCATGGAAATTGGTATTCATGATCCTCATATCATATGGAGACCCATAGAATCAAGAATGACCAAAAAATTTGGGGTTATCGCCTCTGAAACCAAAACCCTAATTTTAGGTCATCTGTGCAGTTAAATCCTAGCTCTGCTTCCAAGCTTTGCCAGTTCTTGTGATTCCTTGACTTCCTTGACCTTGAGAGGATATAATATGAGGATTGAACATACATGGACCCTCTTGAGATGCTTGAAGACCTTTGGAGTGGCTCAAATGGCTCTTGGATTGCTCAGATCACAAACCCTAGGTGCAGATGACTTTGAATCAATGCAGTGAAGCAAAAATGCAATATGAGATGATATGATTGAACTTATGCAATATGAAAAGAAACACAAGCCATGGTGAAATGAGTGAGGGAAAATTTGTGGTGTTTACAGCTTCCCCTATTCAAACATGAGTTAGCTGTGCAGGATGTAAGCAACGGCTTAACAAGCAAATAAGATAACTTGTGGTTGAATACCAAAGACAATCCAAAATTTGCACTCACTGAATGAAGAAGAAAAGGGATATAGATTGTAAGAGAAAATAAAGTATAATTATAAAGTGCGGGCGACGAAGGACGACCGTCGAGCAGAGGACGACTGCTGGGAAAAAGCAATGACGGGGACGGTCGACATGCTGGGAAACAGAGAGATTACGATGGGGGCGACCATCAAATACAACAAGGTTCTATGGGGATTGAAGGTGACGTCAATGATGGGGACAACCATCAGTTTGAAGAAATAAATGACGAGGAACAGTCATCAAAGGTGAAGGACGATCACCTAGCAGGGGACGGCTGCTCTGTTGGGGATAAGATGAGGGACGGTCATCTAACGGTGAAGGACGATCACCTGGCAAGGTACGGTTGCCGAAAGTATCACGACATAGGATGATTTCCGGATAGAAAAGGTCGACGATGGGGACGGCCATCGGATAAGCATGATGAAGGAAGAACATCAAGAGGTGAAGGACGATCACCTAGCAAGGTACGGCTGCTCACGGGTTTATCATGACATAGGACGAATGTCAGATAACAAGATCAACGATAGGTACGGCCATCGGATAAAATGATGAAGGACGATCATCAAGAGGTGAAGGACGATCACCTAGCAGAGGACGGCTACCGAAAGTATCACGACATAGGACGAATGTCGGATAGGAGGGGGTTTTAATGAATAGAGACTCCGCTGGGGATGATGAAGGACGATCATCAAAAAGGTGAAGGACGATCACCTGACAGGGTACGGCTGCCGAAAATATCATGACATAGGACGGATGTCAGATAAAAGGAGATAATTTATCAAGATTTTCCGGGAATTCTTCTTGGGAATGGTAGACACAGACGAGTGTCTAATTTTAAGAAAGCAAAGGCATAAGTGTCTGACACGGTGTATAGATTAAAGATGCGGACGGGCATCCTTAAGACTATGATATGGACGAGTATCAGCAGAAACAAACATTTGACGCATGTTCAGAGATGATGATATGGACGAGTACCAACTAGTTAACAAAGAACACGGACAAGTGTCGACTCTGAGGGGATTTAAGTGATGTATACAAGATACGGACGAGTATCTGTATGAGTAAAAAGTGATGAGTGAGACATAGACGAGTGTCCAGCTTGCTTGGGAGAGCACGACACGGACGGGTGTCGGAAGAAGTGTATTATAAACAAGTATTTAGGCGACCGTGCTGGAGGAGGTGACACGGATGGGTGTCAGGGAAGTGTTTATATATGTATCTGTCTGTAGAGATTGCTCGGGCGACTTTATTGGGGAATGATGACACGGACGAGCGCCAACAGTAGCGAGTGCAAAAAAGGACGTTTTGGCTTTCCGCTGGGGAATTTGAGGGGTAATTTGTATATTGTTGATGGAATATCAGTATTTGCAAGTGGAGTGTTGGTATATACAGCTGTTTGATTCAGAACACGGCTTATGATTATGCAGTATGTTTGATTTTTGCCGTAATGCTCTGTATTAGACGGAATGCTACGCTCTGAGGGGAAAATATGATGTGAATACTATGATTATGCAAAGATACCGATCCGGGATTCGGATCCCGTTGCTGTGGAGATCTCCGACTGATCTGTCTGAAGGGGATATCCCAACTAGGGATGAGATCATTGGTAGATCTGATGAAGTGATTCTGCTTGGGAAAACAGGTCACTGATTGACCTTTCTTTGGTGATGAGGAGCCCAACCGGGGCTGTGGAAGCTTTCGTCGCTTTGTTGCGAGATCTTCGGACATTGCTCTTCTGGATAGAGGCTGAGACTCTGCGGGGAGTTAGTTCCCTGTCTGACATTTGGCTGAGGAAGAATGATGACTGGCAACTCAGCTGGGGATGAAGCATCTCTGGTGCTACTTAGGAAATAATGATTTGGTAGCTTGTTGGGAAGAAGCTTTCATGCCCCCATGTTGCCCTTTGACTACCTGCAATCCTGTTATGGTAAAGAAACGTACAAGTATCCCGAGGTATCCCTTACTGGATTCCATCCCCGGAATTTAGACACTCCTGGAGTGAATATATTTCCTATAAGCATGTAATTTAGAAAGGCGCATCTGTACTTATGCAATTAACATCTTAAGGACATCGGACATTTTGCAAATGAAAATAAAATGTACGAGACGAAATATGACTGAAAATCTGATTTTTTTTATTAATTTGCGTGCCTTGAATTGGCAAGATACAGTCAAAGAAACAAATCCCCTGAAATGAGGAGATTGTTACAAATTGAGAAATAAAAAGATGCTGGCAATGTTGATGACGTTTCAAGGAGCTTTCCTTTTGCTATGACCCGTATGACGTTGACGTTCTTCTCATCTTGCTTTCTGAAGAAGGCTGATTCTGACCGATGCTCGAACCTTTCGAAGCTTGCCGTGTTGTAAGTGATACAGACGAATTCAGAATGCAGTTGTTCGCTTATTCCCTTATTTTGCGTGGATCGCCCTTTCGGGTTTTCAATCCACCGGGATACCCATTTTTGCCTAAGTTGTCCAATGCGGCTTCTCAACTCAGCGGGTGTACATTTTTTTGTATTTATTTTCCCTTATTTTTGCCCGAGTCTTTTATTCTGTTTTTGACTCGCCGGGATGCCCTATTTTTGCCTGGACTTACATTCTGTTTTCATGTCCAGCGGGTCGTTTTTTATGCGATGTATTTTTTTAACTGCATCTGAATTCACAGGGGACAGGAAGTCTTCACCATCCATAGTACTGAGCATCAGTGCTCCACCAGAGAAAACTTTCTTTACTATGAATGGGCCATCATAATTCGGAGTCCACTTGCCCCTGTGGTCTGTATGGGGAGAGAGGAGTCTCTTCAGCACAAGATCTCCTACTTGGTATTCCCGAAGCCTGAATTTCTGATCGAAGGCTTTCTTCATTCTTTTCTGATACAGCTGCCCATGACAGATTGCAGCTAATCTCTTTTCTTCAATCAGATTCAGTTGCTCGTATCGGGATCGGACCCATTCTGCTTCGTTCAATTTGACATCCATCAGTACCCGTAGGGAGGGTAATTCAACTTCAACAGGTAGGACTGCTTCCATACCATACAGAAGCTGATACGGTGTTGCCCTAGTGGATGTCCTGATTGACGTTCGGTATCCATGCAAGGCAAAAGGTAGCATTTCATGCCAGTCTCTGTAGATGACCACCATCTTCTGTACAATTTTCTTGATATTCTTGTTAGCTGCCTCTACAGCACCATTCATCTTTGGCCTGTAGGGAGAAGAATTGTGGTGTTGGATCTTGAAGTCCCGACACAGTTCTGCCATCATTTTGTTGTTCAAGTTGGAACCATTATCAGAAATGATTCTCTCGGGAACTCCATACCGACAGATGATGTCTCTCTTTAGAAATCGGGCTACCACTTTCCTGGTAACATTTGCATAAGAAGCTGCTTCAACCCACTTGGTGAAATAATCAATAGCTACCAAGATGAATCTGTGGCCATTTGAAGCTGTCGGTTCAATCTTGCCAATCATATCAATGCCCCACATGGCAAAGGGCCAGGGTGAAGACATCACATTCAAAGGATTGGGAGGCACATGTACTTTATCCGCATAAATCTGGCATTTATGGCATTTTCTGGCATAGGCACAGCAGTCTGCATCCATTGTGATCCAGTAATAGCCTGATCTTAGCAACTTTTTAGCCATAGCATGCCCTCCAGCATGGGTACCAAAAGATCCTTCGTGCACCTCGCGCATTAACAAGTCTGCCTCTGTTTTATCAACACATCTGAGAAGTACCATATCAAAGTTTCTCTTGTATAAGGAACCATCAGTATTCAGAAAGAAACTACTAGCTAGCCTTCTTAATGTCTTCTTGTCATTGGAAGATGCCCCTGGTGGGTATGTTTGATCCTCCAAGAAGCACTTAATGTCATGGAACCAAGGCTTATCATCTTTAGTGAGGTCTGCTGAGAACACATATGCTGGTCTGTCAAGTCTGGATACTGAAATCCGAGGCACAATGTTGGCAGCTTGAACTTTGATCATGGACGAAATGGTTGCCAAAGCATCTGCAAACTGATTTTCATCTCGAGGGATATACTCAAGCTTGACTGTTGTGAATAAAGTCAACAACCTCCTTGTATAATCCCGATAAGGTATCAGATGATCTTGGTGGGTGTACCATTTGCCGTTGGTTTGATTAATTACCAGAGTTGAATCTCCGAACACAGTCAAAGTCTTGATCCTGAGGTCAATGGCTTCCTCAAGACCCATAATACAAGCTTCGTATTCAGCTTCGTTGGTAGTGCAGTTAAAGGTGAGTTTTGCCGAGAAAGGCATGTGAACTCCCTTAGGTGTAATGAGTACTGCACCAACACCACGACCATTCATATTAACAGCCCCATCATACATCATAGTCCATTCTTCTTCTGGGTCAGGCCCTTCAGTGTGAATAGGCTCTTCATGATCTTTTGCTTTAATGAACATGATGTCTTCATCAGGGAAGTCAAATCTCATAGGCTGGTAATCATCAATGGACTGCTCAACGACATAATCAGACAATACATTGCCTTTGATGGCCTTCTGAGATGTGTACTGAATGTCATATTCTGTGAGGATCATTCGCCATCTTGCAACCCGTCCGGTAAGTGCTGGCTTCTCAAAAATGTATTTGAATTTGTCCATCTTAGAAATCAATAAAGTGGTGTGGGTCAACATATACTGCCTTAGTCGGCGAGCAGCCCACGCTAAAGCACAACAAGTTTTCTCGAGCAGTGAATAACGCTGCTCACAGTCGGTAAACTTTTTGCTTAGGTAGTATATTGCATACTCTTTTCGACCAGACTCGTCATGCTGGCCCAGCACACACCCCATTGATTCTTCTAATACTGTCAAGTACATTATTAGAGGTCTTCCTTCAACTGGAGGCATAAGGATTGGAGGCTCTTGTAAGTATTCCTTGATTTTGTCAAAAGCCCTCTGACAGTCTTCGTTCCACCTGACTGTTTGTTCTTTTCTTAACAATTTGAACAAAGGTTCACAGGTTGCAGTAAGATGAGATATGAACCTTGAAATGTAGTTCAATCTACCTAGGAACCCCAAACTTCTTTTTCAGTCCTCGGTGCAGGCATTTCTTGAATGGCTTTGACTTTATCAGGGTCAACTTCAATCCCTTTCTCACTTACAATAAATCCCAGCAGCTTACCGGATCGCACCCCGAAAGTGCATTTGTTGGGGTTAAACTTCAACTGGTACTTCCTCAGACGCTTAAACAACTTCAACAGATTCACCAGGTGGTCTTCTTCTGTGAGGGACTTGGCAATCATGTCATCCACATAACATTCAATTTCTTTATCGATCATGTCATGGAATAATGTTACCATAGCCCGTTGATAAGTGGCACCCGCATTCTTCAGTCCGAATGGAATCACCTTATAACAGAACGTACCCCAGGGTGTAATGAAAGTTGTCTTCTCCATGTCTTCAGGTAAAATTTTGATCTGATTATATCCTGAAAAACCATCCATGAAGGAGAATACCGAGAACTGAGCCGTATTGTCCACCAATACATCAATGTGAGGTAAAGGGAAATCATCTTTTGGGCTAGCTCTATTCAGATCCCGGTAATCCACACACATTCTCACCTTGCCATCTTTCTTAGGCACTGGTACAATGTTAGCAACCCACGGCGGATAGCTAGTCACATCAAGGAAACCGGCGTCCCACTGCTTTTGCACCTCTTCTTTTATCTTCATTGCCATATCTGGGCGAGTACGGCGCAACTTCTGTTTTATTGGTGGGAAATCTTCTTTCAGAGGCAGCTTGTGCATAGCAATGTCGGTGTCCAACCCTGGCATATCCTGATAAGACCAAGCAAAAACATCCACATACTCCCGAAGCATGTCAATCAATTGCTCTTTCACTGAATCTTGCAGGCAGGCCCCGATCTTAACTTCCTTCAAATCTTCTTCTGTACCAAGATTAACCGACTCAACCTCCTCCTGATGAGGAGTGATAACCTTCTCCTCTTGCCTTAACAACCTGGCTAGCTCTTCAGGTAGCTCATAATCTTCTTCAACCCCTTTATCAACTTGATTGATTGGATTGTCAAAGTCATACGAAGTCATAGCAGTGTTGTTGTCGGTGCAGTCTGGAGGGCACTTTCTGCAAGGGTTTAGATTTGTTCATTTTAGTGATCAGTTTTATCTTATTTAGAAAAAGTGAAAATGAAGTTATTTATTTTGAAAAACATTGCCATTTTATTTTTGTACAAAAAATGAAAAATGAAAAACAGTGAGCGGAAAAGAAAAGACTCATTTGCAAAAGATGTCCTGATATTCATTTAATTGATCTTTGCACAAAATACAAGATGGCCCGATTACAAAATGAGTCCTGACATCTTGGGCAAAATGCAGGACTTGATGCATGCTTTAAAAAAAACAGGAAATAATAATTACTCTGCAGGAGTAACTCTTATAATTTCCTGGGAAGACCAGTTTGAGACATGGCTCCCCGGGGTTGTCGCTCCCACCAAATGACACCTCCGGTCAGAAGGGGTACAGACGCGAACGGTCGGCGAAAAGAGAAAGGGAGAACACACACGGGTGAACTCAGAAGACAAGAGTCGCCAGCTAGGCATTTTTATCCCGAAGGAAAGGTAATGCTGCATAAACCTAAGAAAAGATATGGATAAGACGGTTGCGAACCAGAGAAACTGAGAAAGGGGGTTGGTTACAACCTGGGAAGGTATTAGCACCCAGATTGTCCGCCGTAGTCGACGGAATCCACGCTTGAAAGATTTGTGCTTTAAAGGGGTAGTGTCAGTGCTATTTTGTGTGTCAAAAGCTGGAAAAGAATGTAAGTGTCAGTGCAACAGAAATGTGAATTGAATGGAAGGAGTATCAGTGTAAGAAAAGAATATGAAGCTCAAGATCATGAGGCTTAAAGAATGATGCTGGAAGAGGGGGAAGACACAGAGACTTTTTGTTCGATAACTGTTAAGTTATGCCTACGTATCCTCTCGTGCAATGAGGAAGTCAGAACACCGTAGTTAGACTCAAAGAGACTGATAGATAAAATTGACTTGTGAACTGCTTGCTTGTCTATGCTCAAGTGTATGACCTGTCTGGCTCAGGTGCAAACTGTCTTGCATTCGACGGAAGAAGCAAGTTCTCGTTTGTGAGTGAATGAGATGAGAAAAGAATCCCGAAGGAGACGATTATTGTTTGTTTTTGAGTTTTCAGTCTTATGTTGCTTTTGAAAGTTTGTCATAGGTTGATGAGCTTAAGCCTAAACCAATGGGTTGGTAAACTCATCACATCCTCCCTCTGATTAGGGGTAATGAGAATACCTTAAGTGTGAAGTCAGTATCTCACACTTAATCACCATGGTGTAGGATTAAGATCATTAACCTACTTGTGATTATTTAGATGTTTTTGTTGTTTTTGTTTAGTGTTAAGTAATGAGTTTAAGCCATAATCAAGGATTTAATGGACTCATTACACCATCCTAATAGAAGGATAATAGATGAGAACATTTAAGCTGAGAAAGATTCCTCAACTTAATCCATGATTAGGGATTAACCTCATGACAAAACAAAGCCCTTATTAAGTGGATTTTAGTTAATGGTAAGGTGAAGAAATGACTTTTATGATTTGTAAGACAACTTGAGGGGGACTTGTCCATTAACACTAGGGTTAGTCCTTCTTAACCAATTAAGGAAGAATTAGAACCCTAATGCAAGGCCCAAGTTACAAGCTTGATGTCTTGATGGTTATTAAGTGAATTGATTAAAGGATTTAAACACATTAAGTGTTTAACACTTAGGATTAAAGTTATACACTCCATCCTAATAGAAGGATGCATGCATAAGTTTAATCACAAAGCCTTAAAGCCTTTAGGGTTTAGTCCTTGATTATGAGATGAGAAGAGAAGACTCAAAGATGACACAAAGGTAAAAGATAAATGGGGGACTAATCAAACCCTAAATATTATCATGCTTGGTTATCCTAGGGTTAATGAGGCTCAAGAGAGAAAGAAACTTCAGAGAAACCACCAGGAAGGAAGCAGATGAAAGGAGCAAAGAGAAACAAAGCAACTTGCTTCAATTAAGAAGACAAGTTTCTTGAAGAAAGAAAGTAAGAGAAGGAGCAAGAATGAGCAAGCTCAATCCAATGCACATACAAAATGCAGCAAGGGAAGTATGAAAGAGATAAGAAGAGATTATGAGAAGTGAAGGCAAATTCACTCCTTAGATAACTTACCACCTGAAATGTTAGTATAAGAAATGAAGTGCAATGCAAAATGAGATGCAATGTCATGATGCAAACCAAAACCAGAAGCATGAGTATGATGTTAATAATGCTAAGAGATGATGCAAACATGAGGCAAGGCATGAGAATGATCAAACAAACATATGGATGCAAAAGAAACATGCTTTGAACCATGGATGTTCATGAAAAGTTATGGAATGCAAAAGACATATAACATGGCAAATGAAAGATGCAATGATCAAACATGATTCTAATATGTCTTAATATGTATTATGATTCAAAAGAATGCACAAAATGTCATGGCAATTCATGGTATGCAAGCAAATGGGGAATGGATGCAAAGGAAGGCACAAATTAGGGTTTCATGCATCACACAAAGCAAAAATCCAAAACCAGAAGCAAA
The DNA here is from genome assembly GCA_963966055.1 of Lathyrus aphaca. Taxonomy (NCBI): domain Eukaryota; kingdom Viridiplantae; phylum Streptophyta; class Magnoliopsida; order Fabales; family Fabaceae; genus Lathyrus; species Lathyrus aphaca. The sequence continues at coordinate 457,262,296 of OZ014523.1, read as the reverse complement.
TGACATGATAAAAATTTGAAAATGCAATCAAAGATACCCTAAGCCTATACAAGTTCACTGCCCAAAGGAGAGGATCTAACTCTTAACCTAGTGAGAGTGATGAATTTTCTAAGATTGCTAGGTTTTAAGGTACCTTGTCAAGAAAAATGCAAAACAAATTGAAAATGCAAGATCAATTCAAGCCAATTTTATCCGATTAACTACATGCCATACAAGATGCAATGCAAAAAGAATCATGATCCAACTCTCATAGGTTAGACAGAAATGAATTTTTGAAGTTTGACACAAAATATTGCCTTGAAATGAAATTAAATCCAAAGAAAATTATGAAAAGGCATCAAGGTCAAAAAAGAAATTTGGTTTGAGAGTTGGACAATGTTTCTAAATGTTTCTAAATGCTATGTGAATTTTTGGTGATTTTTAAATACCTAAATGTATTTTTAATTAATAAATTTTCATTAATTAATTAAAAATAAATATTTAAATGATTTAAAAATAATTTTTAATTCAAAAAATAAAAATAAAAATATTTTTGGGTTTTAAAAATTAATGGAACTCTTGACAAAAAATTTCATAATTTTTAAAAGGGTTTTGCTATTTTAAATAAAATGAGGAAAAGAAATGAAGTTAAATGAAATAAAAATTAAAAATAAAGGAAAGTATGCACAAGGAATGGCCAGGATTTGATCTGGGCTTGGACAGGTTGACTGCGCGCCAGATCCAAGGGCCCAGATTCAAATCTGGCTAATTTTATTTATGAATTAATTAATCAGGTTTTTGAATTAATTAAACAAGCTTAGGGTTTTAATGATGCATCCTGGCCACACGTTTGCGCGCAAGTCAACCAAAGTCAGCCTGATCTACGCTCCACATTCAATCTACAATTAATGACATAATTAGGGTTAATGAACTTCAGGTGACCGGAACAGTGGTTCCGGTCATCTTCTCCGGCGAACACAAACCCTAGATTTCGCTACAGGTTACCAATCATGAAATTTCTTCCACCAAAATGATCCTCTCCCCAATCTAAACCTAACCCCTCTTCCAAAATTCATTTATTTTCATTCACAAGCCTGAATCGAAGGAAAATACAAAACACGAGCAAACTTTCAGAACAACATGAAATGGTCATCTCTTGATTATTTTCAATTCTAAATACATCTAGATGATCAGTGCAACATGTAGATTCATTTTGTAACAAGAAAATGAAGTTCTGAGAAAAAAGTTCTTAGGTTGTACCTGAGCTGGAGACCTTCAAAAGTGAGCTTTCAGAGCTTCCCTTTTGTGTAAATGATCTCCCTTGAACCCCCTGAGGCCAATGGAACACTTGAATGAGGCTGAAAGTGGCTAGTTTTTGTTGTTCAGTTCTGGTGTGACAGAAAATGCAGTTCTTGTGTGTTGTGTTTCAGATCATTGTAAGGGGTGGGATCTGTTCTATGAATGATTTTTGGTTGATTGGTGAAGGAATTTTTGAAGTTGGATGGTTGTGCTGTGTGTTTCGAAGAGGGAAAGGTTTTGACAGTTTTTTGTGTATGCTGGATTGTGTGTGTTTATGGCTTGTGTGTGTTATGTTTTATGATCCTTAGGTGATCCATAAACTATCCCAAAAAATCTGGAGAGCAGGTGTGCACTGTGGGATTGGTATGGGATGATTGGCCCAAAAAGTCAAAAATGGTGTACTTGCAGCATGGGCTATGGCAGAGATGGTTTCTTGGCCTATACTACATCAGCTTGAGTCAAGGATGGCCCTTGGATGGTTCATGAAAGACTGCTGCATTTGGATCATGAGTTTTGAGGGTTTTTGCAACTTGACAACTTGTTACATTTCATGACTTTTGGTTATGTACATGTGAGAAATCTTGCTGAATTGTTGGTGAGGCATGCTTCATTAGGTCATGGCAAAGTCTTGAAACCAGCTAGAGGTCAAACAAACCCTTTGAGAATCAATTTGCAAGAAATCCCTCTTTGCACTTTCATGAAAAATGGCTTATGGTTATGTGAAAATCAAGGCATAGAAATGGGAAATTCTTTGGGCCAAACTGATTTTTAGACATTGGTTTATGTTTGTACAAAGATTATAAGTCACTTTGAGGTCTCATTTTGCCTTGGCAAAGGATTTCGCAACTTTGCCTCTTTGGTGCATAACTTGAAATTATGTGATTTTTCCTAACTTTGACAAGCCATAACTTTTGATCCAAAATGAATTAGAATGAGGTCTTGTACTTTTTGAAAAGGGAATGATCCATTCTACAACTTTCATGACCAAAGTTTTCCCATTTGAAGCATTTTTGAATCAAAAAGCAAGGGTTGAAAAAGTTTCCCAAAATGCAAGTTTCCATTACAAGTCATTTTCCCAAAAAGTCAACTTTGCAAATGGCTTGAAATTCTTCAATTTTGTGAACCTCTAACCTCTTTCTATGATCAAATAAAGATCATACACAATCAAAATGATGAAAAACACCCCTTGGTTGGGTCATTGGGGGCCTCAGATGCCCTGACTTCACACTAACTTGCTCAAGAAGTCAACTCTTGATCAGATGCCTTCCCCATTGAATTTCTTCATGAAAATTGATATGCATGATCCCTATACCATATAGAGACCAATAGAAACAAGAATGACCAAAAAAATTGGAGTTATGGCCTCTGAAACCAAAACCCTAATTCTAGGTCATCTGTGTAGTTAAACCTGGCTCTGCTTCCATGCTTTTCTCAGTTCTTGTGATTTTTTGACTTTCTTGACTTTGTGGGGACATAATATGATGCTTGAACATACATGGATCCATTTGAAGTGATTGATGACCTTTGGAGTGGCTCAAATGGCCCTTGGATTGCTCAGATCACAAACCCTAGGTGCAGATGACTTAGAAGCAATGCAGTGAATCAAAAATGTGGTATGAGATGCTATGATTGAACTTATGCATATGAAAAGATCACAAGCCATGGTGTGAATGGGTGAGGGCAAATTTGGGGTGTTTACAGGGGTCCTTGGACGTATCCAGCTTTCCAGGTTGCGTTCTTCTTCTGACTCATCTTCCAAATTGTTCACAGCATCCGGGGTGAGCATTCCCCCACTGACAAACTTGGGCTCCTTTGCAGCCTCTGGTTGATCTTGTTGAGTTGGTCTGTAACCCAACCCAAATCGGTCTTCTTTCTTCTCCACGGGCAGCAACTTGCCCCAGCCTTGAGCGGTACCTTCCTCAACAACCTTCCAGGCTTGCTGATATGATGTGATGGAAGTCCCAAGCACAGCAGATGTTTCATTAATATTAAGGGCTTCAAACCCATGGCTCATGGTTTCATGGATCTCCCCATCCATCTCAATGTATTTGAAAGTAGCCAGTTGGCTAACAAAAATATCCTCCTCCCCACAAATAGTAATGACTTGGCCTTCCCACTCAAATTTTAACTTCTGGTGAAGGGTTGACGTCACGGCGCCAGCGGCGTGTGTCCATGGTCTACCCAATAGACAGCTATAGACAGGCTGTATATCCATCACAAAGAAGGTCGTTTTGAAAACCTGTGGGCCAATCATTATAGGCAACTCTATCTCTCCCAAAACTGATCTTTTAGAACCGTCAAAGGCTCTTACTACCAAGTTACTTGGGCGTAGTGCCAGTACATCATACTCCAGCTTCACAAGGGCTTTCTTGGGTAGGACATTGAGGGATGACCCTATGTCTACCAATACATGAGAAAGAACTGCACCCTTACACTCCAAGGTAATGTGCAAAGCTTTGTTGTGGTTGCGACCTTCCGTTGTCAGATCAGTGTTGGTAAATCCTAGTCCATTACTAGCATTGACATTTCCGACTACAACCTCCAACTAATTGACGGTAATCTCCTCTGGCACGTAAGCTGCGTGCAGGACTTTCAGTAGTGCGTTCCGATGAGCCTCGGAGCACATTAGCAATGATAGTATGGAGATTTTGGAAGGTGTTTGGTGAAGCTGGTCTACCACCTTGTAATCACTCTTCTTTATGATTCTCATGAATTCATCAACCTCTTGATCAAAAGGAGTCTTCAAAGCTTCCTTGACAACTTGTTCTTCTTGCACCATGCTCTTCCCTTTTGCCTTAGCAGCAGCTTCTGCTTCGGCAATGGGTCTTGGAATTTGCGAGGCAAAGAGACGTCCGCTCCTAGTGAAGCCTCCGCCTCCCCCGACATTGTCAATCTGAGGTGAAGAAGTTGATGATTCCAAAGTGATTTTCTGCCCCTCGCAATATAGATCTGAGCCATAATGCCAAGGGATGGCATTATTGCTTTCGTAAGGAACTGGCCCAGGCACTGTGATAGTGACTGGACTGATAGCAGCTGCAGAAGGGACCACTATGGTGTGTGGATCGTAGTATATGGTGACTAGTGCTCTGACGGGAGTAACATTTTGTGGGTTGTTGGCAGGAACATTTGCAGGGTCATAGTATATGGTAACTGTTGAGACGCTTTCGTTAATTGTTGCTGATGTTGTAGAAGACACTGTTGACTGGATGGGTGTTGAAGTTGTAGCAGGAATGGTGACTGAACTTATATCCGTTGAAGTGATTGATTGAGCAGTTGTTGGAGTTGTAGTAGAATCTGTTGGAACAATGGTTGTTGACGTTGTAGGAGTATCTGTGATTGCTGGTGAAGGGATTGCTGGATTTGTAGGCGCCGTTGTCGTAATCTGAAGAATACCATCCTTAATAATACCATCTATGCCGTCTCTCAGCCTTTCACACCCATTGACTGCAATATTGCAATATCCACAGTCGAGCTCACACCCGGGGAACACTTGGCATTCTAAAAGCTGGGCTTTGATTTCAACCAAAGGTGTCCGAATTTGTGTAACACTGGTGATTAAGGTGAATGGTTTGCCTTCCTGAATAGCATTAATCCTAGGCCTGCTGTGACTAGGCATTGGATTCCTTGTGACATTTGGAGGAGGTGCAAAGTTGAGAGCTTTTTAGTCCACCAGGTCTTGGACTTTCATCTGTAAGGCCCTGCATTTTTCAGTGTTATGCCCCAGTGCGTTCGAGTGGAATGCACACCTGGCATTGGCATCATAGTTCTTTGGCATATTGGAAGGATCTGGAGGTGCCAATGTCCTTAACTCAACCAGGTTAAGTTTCAGGAGTTGTGGCAAGAGTGCAGCATATGGCATGGGAATTGGGTCAATTACTCTATTTGCTTGTGATGGTCTTTGTTGGAAAGGACGCTGTTGTTGATTGTTGTTGTTGTTGTAGGTTCTTTGTTGCGGATACTGAGCTTGTTGTTGATACTGTGGTTGTTGTTGTTGAGGATATGCTGATTGTTGAGGAAACGGAGCTGGAATGGTAACAGCTACTACTGACCGATGAACATACTGAGGTCTGCCCCTGCTTGCATGAATGGAATTGGTTTCACCAGCCCTTCTGGGTCCTGCAAAAGGCTTTCTGGGATTGCTGGATGAACTTGCACCACTATCAGAGATCTTGCCCATCTTTAAGAGGCTCTCAATCCTCTCACCATCTATGACCACATCAGCAAAGCTAGTAGAGGAAAAGGCAGCCAATCTATCAATGTAGGTCCCTTGCAATGTGTTTATGAACATGTCAGCCATTTCTCTCTCTGACATGGGTGGTTGGACAGCAGCAGCAAGCTGTCTCCACCTTTGGGCATATTCCCTTAAACTTTCTCGGGAAGATTGAGACATTCCCATTAAGAGGGTCTTGTTGGGAGCCATGTCCAGATTGTACTGAAATTGCCTAATGAAAGATTCATCTAAATCCTTCCAGCATCTTATGGTGGCTCTAGACAAATGTGAATACCATTCCCTCGAGGCCCCAGTCAGATTGTCTTCAAAGTAGAACATCCACAGCTTCTCATCCATAGTATAAGCTTTAAGTCTTCCCAGGAAAGATTGCAGGTGAGTGCGAGGACAGGAGGTACCATTGTACTTTTCAAAGCATGGGGGTTTGAATTTGTGGGGAATTCTCACCCCATCCACTAGCCCCATGTCCATCACATTGAAGCCCAAGGAATTTTGAGACTCTAGAGATCTCAACTTCTCAGCAATCTCATATAATCTCCTATCATAAACTTCATCTCCAGCTCCCATAACAGTAAATTGTTCTTCTTGGGGATCTTCTTACAAGATTCTCCCCCCAACTGTATTACCTTGCACATTCCTCGGGATGTTAGCTTCTGGATCCAGATGAGGTCCAAATACTGGTGGATCAATACGAGGATGGCCCCGCTCATTGTTACTAGTTCCTCCCATTCCAAGATGAGGCTCTTCAGGAGTTTGCCTTTCCACCAGCTCTCTTAACCTTTCTTGACTCTGGGCCAAGCCAGTCATCACAGCCATGAATTGAGACATCTGATTTCTCATCTCCACTCTCTCATTAGCCATCTGATTTCTGACCTCAGTCAGATCCTGCTGTACTTGTTCCATTTGAATACCGGGAAGGTTGTTGCGAGTCGGGTACCGGTGTGCGCGGTTGACAGGGAACACTCGGCGACGAGCAATGTTTCCTGAGATCACAACAAAGTTAGAAACAAATAATAATAAAACCTACAAAACAAAACAAAAGTTAATATGCAATGCAGTATGCTTATTTGTTTCCCAAGGTATCCGGTTTGGTTCTTGGTTTTGACCTTTCCAGACCTCGAGGAAGATGTTTGATGTTGTTGAGAGAAAAAACCCAAATGAGAACAAACTGAAATATATTACAAATGGTGAACAATACATAGTCTGTTTTACAGCATATGCCCATGGAGGGTCAAAATACATCAAAAAGAAAAAGTACATCAAATGGAAATAACAACAAACAAAGAATCAGACATCCAGTCCAAATTCATCCTCTCTGACCTCCATCAGGAGTGCCTCAGTCACTGGACCAGCTGGGTGCTCTGTAATGGTCCTAATGAGGAGGTTCCTGGTGGCAATGGCAATGGTCAGCTTCTTGTGCCTATCCTGGTCCTTTGACCTCTTCAATCCTGCTCTGAGCTTCAACTATGAAATCTCCTTCTGGGCTGCCAACAAAGCTTCCTGCTGCTTCTTCTCATTGGCCTCTAACTGTTCAATCTTGGCTTGAGTCTTCTGGTCTTCTTGTGTACGGGCTTCGGTGATCCTGACCCACCTAGCCTGACTCTCTTGCAGATAGAGCTCAGTCCTAGCCTTTTGAAACTTGGCTTCTTTACAGGCATTCTTCAATATTTGTTCCCCGGCCCTCGCTTTCCTGATATAGTCCTCTGTCTTCTCAATTTTGGCAAGATGCTCCACCCTAAGCTTCTCCAATCTCTCAATATCCAGACGACCATCACTCCTTTCCCAAAGAGTCTTCTTCAAAGCTTGAGATAGGTTCTCATTCCTTTCCTTCAGCTTCTCAAATTCTTTTAGGCTGACAGTTGCTGTTGGTTGTACTGTAGATGGTCCAGGTATGTCTTCCAAGGTGATAGGCATTCCAGTAATCTGAGCTCTAGTACGGGACCAATCATTGTATTGGGCTGAGGCAACATTATTACACCTTCCAAGAATAGCCATCCCCTTTGTCTGAATGTTGTCCCAAGCCCAGGATGCTCGTCTGATAGCAACTAAATTAGGTTTAACTTCACAATACAGGGTCTCAGCTAGATCTTGCACTCTGGGAGGGTGGACCAAAGCATAACCCAGTTGTCTCTTAAACAACAAAGGATTGTAGTTGATGCAACCCTTTACTCCTATCAGAGGTACATTTGGGTATTGCCCACAGCTGGTGATAATGTCTTTGCCTTTGGTGCTCTGGGTGCACCATTTAATATCATATGAAGTCAAAGCAATGAGCCTCTTGGCCCAATTCTTCTGTTGGTGAGGGTTCAGGAAGGCATCTGACTTAGGTAGGTGTCTGAGCAGCCAGGTGTAAAACAAAGGAGCACAACATCTCACCAACTTCCCCCTTTGTTTCTCATTCCTCTGATGAATGGAATAGTAAATGTCTCCCAACAGCATGGGTATTGGGTTCTTCAGAAGAAACAAATGGATGGCATTCTTGCTGACAAATTTGGGCTCATCTGCAAACAGTATAACCCCATATATGCTGAGGGCCAACAGTGCACAGACTGCCCTCCATTCCCCCACTGAGGCCTTCAGGATGGCCTGAGAAATCAGAAAGTCCAAGTGCAAACCAGGGATCCCAGCTTTTGTTGTCATACTTTGTTCAATAAAGGCAGGCTCCAGGTACGGTGCTTTTGCTACTTCTCCATTGCTAGGAGCTGGCATTTCTGGGTTGAAGGGGATTCCACCCCTGATAGGTACCCCAATCAGTAAAGAAAACTCTTCCAGCAGAGGCCCTAGCTGAAAGTCTGGAAAGGTGAAGCATCTCAAAGGTGGGTCATAAAACTGCAAGCATGTGTGGATCATGCTCCTCTGTGAAGGGTCAAGGTCCATAACCATATCCAGGATACCTCCATAATGCTCCCTAAACAATGGGATGTGGTCAGGTGTGATAAGTGACTGGACCTGCCTAATACCAGTCAACACAGGCTCAAAGAAGTGGTAGGATATGTTGCTCTTCCTAGGAGTAGTCATGAACACTGCTGAAGAAGATGAAGATAGGTGCTGATGAAGATCACAGACTGATACTGGAAATGACCCACTGACAGGCTGATGCTGGTGATGAAGAAGATAGCTGAAGCAAATAACTGATGAAGCAGGGGTCTATGCAGAAGAAGGGGTCAAAACCAAACCAGATATAATGTGGATACCCTGAAAAACAAATAAACAAATGTTAAATGATGCGATGATGATCTATGCAAATGATATGCAAGGGTTTGTGATCAAGCTGGATCTGATTATCTGTCTTGATGTAAGTCCATGTATGTTCAAAGAAAGTCCAGATGGAGGTTCAGAAATCCAGTAACCAGGGTGGGGGACTCAAATAAAGAGTCACATGTCCAGGGTTAATCACAAGAACTGTCCAAAATGAGGTACTCTTAAACCAAATAGTAACAGGGTATGATGTGGCCAAGGGTACCTGCAAACCTGTAAACAGCCCAACCCCCTCACACGTAGTGTTCTAGAACAAGGACCCTCAGACTTGGATCAGTTATGAGAAGTGTAAACACTTCTAACCCGGAGGTACAGTGTTTACAATAACCATAAAAGATCCTCCTCTAATTCACCTCAGTTTCTGAAGGTCATAATAAAGGTCATCCAGACTTAGCAGGATTCCCAGATAGCCCTAGCACTACAGGAAATCTGTAGCACAGAGTTCTCCAGAAGAAACCCACATCTGAACCGTGTTTCATATTCCCGCACCAGACCGAAATGGAATGGGAAAGAACATGAACCACTCTAGCCTAGGTGTCACTCAGGTCCTAGGTATAGGACCTCAAACTCTCAATAGAACCTCACCCACCAAAACAGAAGCCAGATCCAACAATGATAATGACAGTATGAAATATGTAAAACTGTAATGAAAGCAATAAATGAAGCTGTACATAAAGCAATAAATAAAGAAAATAAATAAACACAAATAGCACATAACACCCCAGTAAACACAAATCAAACAAGCGCTAGGAGGAACCCACAAAAAGAACCAGAAGCCCTGGTTACAGTATAAGGGTCCCCAGCAAAGTCGCCAAGCTGTCGCTCCCACCAAATGAGGCTAAGTCAAATGGGGTACAGACGCGAATGGTCGGCAAAGGGGATGAGAACACACAGGGGTGAACTCAGAAGAAAAGAGTCGCCAGCTAGGCATTTTTATCCCGAAGGAAAGGTAATGCTGCATAGACATAGAAAAGATGGATAAAACGGTTGCGAACCAGAGAAACTGAGAAAGGGGGTTGGTTACAACCTGGGAAGGTATTAGCACCCAGATTGTCCGCCGTACTCGACGGGATCCACGCTTGAAAGATTTGTGTTTTAAAGGGGTAGTGTCAGTGCAATTTGTGTATCAAACCTGGAAAGAATGCAAGTGTCAGTGTAAAAGAAATGTGAAGTGTATAAGAGAAGTGTCAGTGTGAGAACAAGAGTGGAATGCTCAAGACTATGAGGCTCAAAGAATAATGCTGGAAGGAGGGGGAATATACAGAGACTTTTATTCGATAACTATTAAGTTATGCCTACGTATCCTCTCATGTAATGAGGAAGTCAGAACACCATAGTTCGACTCAAAGAGACTGAAAGATGAATTGACTTGTGAACTTCTTACTTGCCTATGCTCAAGTGTATGACCTGTCTGGCTCAGGTGCTAAGTGTATTGCATTAGACGGAAGAAGCGAGTTCTCGTTTGTGAGTGAATGAGGTAAGAAAAGAATCCTGGAGGAGACGATTATTGCTTGTTTTTGATGTTTTCAATCTTTTATTGCTTTTTTGAAGTTTGTCATAAGAAAATGAGCTTAAGCCTAAACCAAGGGTTAGTAAACTCATCATATCCTCCCTCTGATTAGGGGTAATGAGAATACCTTAAGTGTGAAGTAAACATCTCACACTTAATCACCATGATGTAGGTTTAAGATCATTAACCTACTTGCATTTATTTAGATGTTTTTGTAGTTTTTTGTTTAGTGTTAAGTAATGAGTTTAAGCCATAATCAAGGATTTTATGGACTCATTACACCATCCTAATAGAAGGATAATAGATGAGAACATTTAAGCTGAGAAAGGCTCCTCAACTTAATCCATGATTAGGGATTAACCTCATGACAAAACAAAGCCTTTATTAAAGTGGATTTTAGTTAATGATAAGATTAAGAAGTGGATTTTAAGGTTTGTAAGACAACTTGAGGGGGACTTGTCCATTAACATTAGGGTTAGTCCTTCTTAACCAATTAAGGAAGAATTAGAACCCTACTGCAAGGCCCAAGTTACAAGCTTTGATGTCTTAGTGATTATTAGGTGGATTTATTAAAGGATTTAAACACATTAAGGGTTTAATACTTAGGATTAAAGTTATACACTCCATCCTAATAGAAGGATGCAGGCATAAGCTTAATCACAAAGTCTTAAAACCTTTAAGGTTTAGTCCTTGATTATGAGACGAGAAGAGAAGACTCAAAGATGACACAAAGGTAAAACTAATGGGGGACTAATCAAACCCTAATTGTTATCATGCTTGGTTGTTCCTAGGGTTTATGAGGCTTGCAAAAAATCTCCAGGAGGGAAGCCACCAGGGAAGAAGCAGGATGAGGGAAGGAGAAGCAGAAGAAGCAAGACAACTTACTTCACTTAAGAAGATAAGTTGCTTGAAGAAAGAAGGAGGGGAGGGAACATGAATGAGAAAGCTCACTCTAAGACAAAGACAAAATGCAGCAATGAATGCATAAGAGAGATGAGAAGAGATTGTGAGAAGTGAAGGCAAATTCACTTCTCAAAACAACTTACCACCTGAAAAGTTAGCAAAAGAAATGAAATGAAATGAAAATGAAAGGAATGCAAGGGTGCAAACTAAATCCAGAGGCATAAACATGATGTTGATGATGCTAAGAGATGATGCAATCACATATCAAGAGTTGTGGATGATCATACAAGAATGAGGATGCAAATGAAGCATGTTTTGAACCATGAAAGTTCATGAAAGTTTATGAAATGGAATGAATGCATAACATGGCAAATGAATGAACAAATGAACAAGCATGATTCCAATATGTCCTAAGATGTCTTAGAAGTCATGTGAATGCACAAAATGTCATGGCAAGTGTAAACACCCCAAATTTTCCCTCACCCATTCACTCCATGGCTTGTGATCATTTCATGTGTATAAACACAATCATAACATCTCATACCACATTTTTGATTCACTGCATAGATTCAAAGTCATCTGCATCTAGGGTTTGTGATCTGAGCTATCCAAGAGCTTCTTGAGCCACTCCAAAGGTCAACAATCACTTCAAAGGGATCCATGTGTGTCCAAGCATCATATTATATCCTCTCAAAGTCAAGAATGCCAAAGAATCACAAGAACTGGGATTAGTATGGAGGCAGAGCCAGGTTTGACTGTACAGTTGACCTAAAATTAGGGTTTTGGTTTCAGAGACCATAAACCCAATTTTTTTGGTCATTCTTGTTTCCATTGGTCTATATATGGTATAGGGAGTATGAATATCAATTTTCATGAAGAAATTCCATGGGGAAGTCATCTGATCAAGAGTTGACTTTCTGGACAAGTCAGTGCAAAATCAGGGCATCTGAGGCCCCCAATGACCCAACCAAGGGGTGATCTTCATCATTTTGAGTGTATATGATCTTTATTTGATCATGGAAGAAGGTTGAAGTTCACAAAATTCAAGAATTACAAGTTTTTGCAAAGTTGACTTTTTAGGGCATGGTTGACTTTTCATGAAATGGCACTTTATGCAACTTTTTCAACCCTTGCTTTTTGATCCAAAAATGCTTCAAATGGAAAAACTTTGGTCATGAAAGTTGTAGATTAGATCTTTACCTTTTCAAAAAGTACAAGAACATGATCTAATTCATTTTGGATCAAAAGTTATGGTGTGTCAAAGTTGGCAAAAATCATTAATTTTCAAGATATGCCTCAAATGAGAAACTTGCAAGAACTTTGTACCAAGGCATTTGTAACTTCTAATTCATGTCTAACCATCACACAAACATCACATGTGACCAAAAATTCAGAATGGACTAAGTATTTCTCATTTTTCATGGTTTGTATAGCAAGAAAGTTTCATGTGAACCAAAGATGATCAACTTGCAAAAACCATCATCACACCTCACCCACTTGTTGCCTACAATGCTGAACCATTCTAGCCTCTCCCTCACACCATGCTGCGCCAGCCCACACACTTGTACCTGCCTAGAACCCAGCCCATGCCCTCCTTACACCAAAGTTGACATTTTGCAAAAGTTAACTTACCTATCACAGCAGGCCAGGTCACATCATCTGACCAATGGGATTATTTTATGCAAGCAAAATGCAGGCCATTTCACATAACAAGCCATGCTGAAACACACAAGAACATCACATACACAAACTCACTCCAACTTGCATTTCTCTTCGAATCTCTCTACACAGCTCACAAACACAAAAACCAATTCCACTAATCAACTCACCTTGCTTCACTGAGCCAAAACCAGCAAGACATAGGCCTGAACCAAGCAAGAACTGAGCTTCACCATTTTTCATCCTCAAAGCCAGAACTTTCGAATCTCATTTTCCAGCCATCAAACACCCCATCTCTCTTCATCAACAAGTAAAACACACTCAAAGGAGCAAGAATCCACCATTGGAATAGCTTGAAACTTCACAAAACCTGACTGTGAAATCTGCTACACCAGAACATTTCTCCTCAAACCAGCCATCCACAAGAACTTCTAAGCATCTCATTGAGTTCAAGGGAGTCAAGGAAGTTCATTTGCACACAAAGTAGACTCTGGAAGCTCAGTATTGAAGCTTTCCAGCTCAGGTATGACCATGGATTCTTTCTCTCAGAGTTTGTATTTTATGTTATAAATGGATTGCTTGTGTCTTGCTGGTCATGGGGATGTTCATAGAATCGAAAATGAGTAAGAAATGAGTTTGTATTGAGGTTCTGAAATTTCACCCGTGAAATTTGTTTCCTTCGATTTGCTTGATTCTTGATGTTTAAATAATGTTTGAAGGTGGATTTGTATCCTAGGATGTTAGAGGATCACTTGGCTGTGTTTAATTTGATGTTTAGAAGCCTAAATCAGGATCTAGGGTTTTGTTGTCGCCGGAGAAGATGACCGGAGCTTCCCTCCGGTCACCTGAGTTTGATTAACCCTAATCCCAGTCATTAAGTCCATTTGAATCTCATGCGTTAGATGGCCTGACTTTGTTGACTTCCCGCGTACATGGATGGCCCAGATTCATTTGTTTTGCCCTAATCACCTTTAGTTAGTTTAATTAATCATAATTAAATTAATTTAATCAGAACCAACCTCAGCCCTTGGATGACGCCCCAGTCAACCTTTTTCATTCCAGTTTAAATCTCCACCATCAGATCAGCTTACCTTTCATTTATTTTATTTTCTTTTCAATTTTTCTCATTTGTTTTATATAATTTATTTAAAATAGCAAAATTGCTTTAAAAATTATGAAACTTTTTGTCAAGAGTTTCATTAATTTTTAAAACACAAAAATATTTTTATTTTCATTTTTAGCATTTAAAAAGTATTTTTAAATATTTAAAAGTTTATTTTTAATTGATTAATGAAAATTAATTTATTAAAAATACTTTTAGGTATTTAAAAATCACCAAAAAATTCATGAAATGTCCTAAGACATTTAGAAACATTTTCCAACATTCAAACCAAATTTCTTTTTTGATCTTGATGCATTTTGAGAATTTTTCATTGAATTAAAATCATTTTTTATACATTATTTTGATCTAAACTTCAAAAAATCATTTCTGCCTAGCTATGAAGAGTTGGACCTTGATTCTTTTTGCATTGCATTGTGTATAGCATGTAGTTTGTGAGATTAAATGGTAATGATTTGATCTTTCATTTTCAATTTGTTTGGTAATTTTCTTGTTTAGGAACCCTAAAACCCTAGAAAATTTGTGAAAGCCATAACTTGAATTTGGTTAGGAGTTGAGACCTCTCCTTTGGGCATTGGTTTAGTATAGTATTAGGGGTCCTTTGAGTGCATTTTCAATTTTTTGTAATGTTGTTTGCTTCTGGTTTTGGTTTTTGTTTGTTGCATCAATCATAAACCCTAATTTGGGCTTCCATATGCATCCATCTTGCATCTTCTTGCATAACATGACTTTCCATGACATTCCATGCCTCCATTTGATTCATTTAACATCATAAGACATATTGAAAGCATGTTTGATCATTGCACCTTGCATTTGTCATGTTGTATGCCATATGCATCTCATAACTTTTCATGTATGTTCTTGGTCCTTAACTTGCTTCATTTGCATTCATAAGCTTGTATGATCATCCACATGTTTTGTCTCATGTTTATATCACTTCATGGCATCATTATCATCATAAGCATGCTTCTGATTTTGATTTACATCATACCATTTCATCTCATTTTGCATTGCATTGCATTTTGTTTTCTAACTTTTCAGGTGGTAAGTGGCTTTGAGAAGTGAATTTGCCTTCACTTCTCATAACTTCTCTTCATCTCTCTTTTGCATCCATGCTGCATTTTTATATGTGTTTGAGTTTGAGCTTGCTCATTCTTCTTCTTCCCACTTTCTCTCTTCAAGTAACTTGACTTCTTGAATGAAGCAAGTTACTTTGCTTCTCTTGATCCTTTCATCTGCTTCCTGGTGGTTCCATTGAAGACTTCTCTTGTAAACCTCACAAACCTTAGGAACAACCAAGCATGACAATGATTAGGGTTTTTATTAGTCTCCCCTCCTAGTTTTACCTTTGTGTCTCTTTTGAGTCTTCTCTTCTCATCTCATAATCAGGGACTAAACCCTAAAGGCTTTAAGGCTTTGTGATTAAGCTTATGCCTGTATCCTTCTATTAGGATGGAGTGTATAACTTTAATCCTAAGTGTTAAACCCTTAATGTGTTTAAATCTCTTAATCAATTCACTTAATAAGTATCAAGACATCACACTTGTAACTTGGGCCTTGCATTAGGGTTCTAATTCTTCCTTAATTGGTTAAGAAGGACTAACCCTAGTGTTAATGGACAAGTCCCCCTCAAGTTGTCTTACAAATCATAAAATCCACTTCATCATCATATCATTAAGTAATATCCATCTAATAAAGGCTTGTTTGGTCATGAGTTTAATCCCTAATCATGGATTAAGTTGAGGAGCTTTCCTCAGCTTAAACATTCTCATCTATTATCCTTCTATTAGGATGGTGTAATGAGTTTGTTAAATCCCTGATTATGGCTTAACCTCATTACTTAACACTAAACAAAAACCACAAAAACACCTAAATAATCACAAGTAGGTTAATGATCTTAATCCTATACCAAAGGTGATTAAGTGTGAGAATCTGACTTCACACTTAAGGTATTCTCATTACCCCTAATCAGAGGGAAGATGTGATGAGTTTACTAACTCCATTGGTTCAGGCTTAAGCTCATTATCCTATGACAAACTTTCAAAAGCAATAAAAGATTGAAAACACAAAAACAAACAATAATCGTCCCCTCCGGGGTTCTTTTCTCATCATCTTCACTCACAAACGAGAACTTGCTTCTTCCGTCTAATGCAAGACAGTTTGCACCTGAGCCAGACAGGTCATACACTTGAGCATAGGCAAGTAAGCAGTTCACAAGTCATTTCATCTTTCAGTCTCTTTGGGTCGAACTACGGTGTTCTGACTTCCTCATTGCACGAGAGGATACGTAGGCATAACTTAACAGTTATCGAACAAAAGTCTCTGTATATTCCCCCTCCTTCTAGCTTCATTCTTTAGCCTCATAGTCATGAGCATTTCACTCCTGTCCTTACATTGACACTGTATATATCACACTTATACACTTTACACTGACACCTGTACATCTTTTCCAGCTCTTTTATACACAGATTGCACTGACACTACCCCTTTAAAACACAAATCTTTCAAGCGTGGATCCCGTCGAGTACGGCGGACAATCTGGGTGCTAATACCTTCCCAGGTTGTAACCAACCCCCTTTCTCAGTCTCTCTGGTTCGCAACCGTCTTATCCATCTCTTTCTAGGTTTATGCAGCATTACCTTTCCTCCGGGATAAAAATGCCTAGCTGGCGACTCTATTCATTCCCAGTGAGTTCACGGATGTGTGTTCTCACTGTCCCTCTCGCCGACCGTTCGCGTCTGTACCTTTATCTGGGCCTATTCCCCATTTATCGGGAGCGACAGCTTGGCGACTCTGCTGGGGACCCTTATACTGCAAACCAGGGCCTCTGGTTCTTTTTGTGGGTTCCTCCTAGCGCTTGTTTGATTTGTGTTTACTGGGGTGTTATGTGCTTATTTGTGTTTGTATATTTGTATTTGCTTTATGTACAGTTGCTTTACTGCTTTCTTTATTGCTTTACATATATCATACTGTCATGCTGTCTGGCTAGATCTGGTTTTGCTTTGGTGGGTGGGTGTTCCATTGAGAGTTAAGGTCCTATACCTGGGACCTGAGTGACACCTAGGCTAGAGTGAATCATATTCTTTCCCATTCCATCTCGGTCTGGTGCGGGAATATGAAACACGGTTCAGATATGGGTTTCTTCTGGAGAACTCTGTGTTGCAGATTTCCTACAATGCTAGGGCTATCTGGGAAGCCTGCTAAGTCTGGATGACCTTTAGTATTGACCTTCAGAAACTGAGGTGAATTAGAGGAGGAACTTTTATGGCTATTGTAAACACTGTACCCCCGGGTTAGAAGTGTTTACACTTCTCATAACTAATCCAAGTCTGAGGATCCTTGTTCTAGAACACCACCTGTGAGGGGGTTGGGCTGTTTACAGGTTTGCAGGTACCCTTGGCCTCAACATACCCTGTTACTTTGATTGGTTAAGAATACTCCATGTTGGATCAGTTCTTGTGATTCTAAACCCTGGACATGTGGCTCTTTATTTGGGTCCTCTACCCTGTTTACTGGATTTATAAACCTCCATCTGGAATTCTTGAACATACTTGGACCTGTATCAGAGCATTTGATCAGATCCAGCTCAGTCACGAACCCTTGCATATCATTTGCATACATAATCATTGCATCATTTTGACATTTGTTCATTTGTGTTTCAGGGTATCCATCTTCATTTTTGGCTTAGGTTTTGACCCCATCATCAGTATTGACCTATCTTCATCAGCATCTGCTTCAGTTATCAGCTATCTACTTCAGTCACCTGCACCAGCCAGCCAGTGGCTCATTCTTCAGTCTCATCATCAGCATTTGTCTCTACTCATCCTCAACATCATGGCACCTAAAAAGAGTAACATCACCTACCACTTCTTCCAGCCAGAGCTAGCTGACATCAGGAGGATTCAGACCTTGATCACTCCAGACCATATACCACTGTTCAGGGAGCACTACGGAGATATACTTGATATGGTTATGGATCTGGACCCTTCACAGAGAAGCCTGATCCACACTTGCCTTCAGTTTTATGATCCCCCATTGAGATGTTTCACTTTTCAGGACTTTCAGCTGGGCCCCTTATTGGAAGAATACTCATCATTGATTGGTATACCTATCAGGGGTGGAATCCCTTTCAACCCTGAAATGGTCTTTCCTGGCAATGAAGGGGTAGCAAAGGCTTTGCATCTGGAATCAGTTATGATTGAGCAGCATATGACTTCTAAGGCTGGAATCCCTGGCCTGCATCTGGACTTCTTGATCTCTCAAGCTACCCTGAAAGCTTCTTTGGGAGAGTGGAAAGCAGTTTGTGCTTTGTTGGCCCTGAGCATATATGGGATTGTATTGTTTGCAGATGAGCCTCGATTCATTAGCAAGAATGCAATCCATCTGTTCATTCAAAGGAACCCAGTGCCAACTTTATTGGGGGATCTCTACTATTCAGTGCATCAGAGGAATGAAAAGCAGAGGGGAAGATTAGTGAGGTGTTGTGCTCTTTTGTTCCATACTTGGCTTCTCAGGCATTTGCCCAAGACAGATGCATTTTTGAATCCTCATCAGCAGAGAAACTGGGCTAGAAGACTCACTGCTCTAACTTCGGCCGATATCAGGTGGTGAACTCAAAGCACAAAAGGCAGGGATATCATCACCAGCTGTGGGCATTTTCCCAATGTGCCCCTAATAGGAGTTAAGGGTAGTATCAATTACAACCCTCTGCTGTTCAGAAGACAACTGGGTTATGCACTGGTCCACACTCCTAAGGAACAAGACTTGGTTGAGACTCTTTATTGTGAGAACAAGCCTAATCTGGCTATTGTTAGGCAGGCAGCCTGGGCCTGGGATAATGTTCAAACCAAGGGAGTAACCATTCTGGGGAAGTGCAACAATGTGGCACCAGCGCAATATTATGAGTGGTCCCATGCCAGGGCCCAATTCTCTGGAATGCCCTTTACCATGGAGGATATGCCTGGACCATCCTCAGCACCACCCCCTGCCACTGTCAGTTTGGAGGAGTTTGAGAGCTTGAAAGAGAGAAATGAGAGGTTGACTCAGGGTTTGCAGAAGACCCTCCGGGAGAGGAGTGATGGTAGGATGGATATTGAGAGGCTAGAGAAGCTGAAAGTGGAGCATCTGGCTAAAATTGAGAAGTCTGGGGATTATATCAAGAAGTCTAGGGCTGGAGAACAAATTCTGAAGAATGCTTGCAAGGAAGCCCAGTTCCAGAAGGCCAGGACAGACTTGTATCTGAAGGAAAGTCAAGCTCGGTGGGTCAGGATCACCGAAGCTCGTACTTTGGAAGATAAGAGAGTTCAAGACAAGATAGAGCAACTGGAAGCTAGTGCAAAAGAGTAGCAGGAAGCCCTGGCAGCAGCCCAGAGGGAGATATCAGAGCTGAAGATCAAAGCTGGAGTAAAGAGGTCCAGGGATCAAAGTCAGCACAAGAAGCTAACTACAGCTGTTACTACCCGGAATCTCCTCATCAGGAATCTCACGGAGCGTCCAGCTGATCCTGTGACCGAAGCACTCCTCAAGGAAGTTCGGGAGGATGAGTTTGGTCTTGGTGTTTGACCATTTGCTTGTTGTTGCTTTCATTCCGTGTACTTTTATTTTCTTGTAATGTATTTTGACCCCTCAGAGGGCTTGTATTTGTAAACAAACTATGTACCATTTGCTTTTTTGTAATATATATATTAGTTTGTTCCACTTCAAAAAAGCAACATCAATAGCATCTTCAAGGGTCTAGAAGGGTTAAAACTGAACGCCAAGCCGGATACCTTGAAAACAAATAAGCATACTGCATTGCATGCTAACCTTTTGTTTGTTTTGTAGGTTTTTGTTTTATTGCTACTAACTCTGTTGTGATGATCAGGAACTATTGCTCGACGCCGGGTATTTCCCCTCAACCGTCCGCACCGTTATCCAACCCGTAACAACCTTCCGGGCATACAAATGGATCAGGTACAGCAGGACCTTGCAGAGGTTAGAAATCAAATGGCAAACGAAAGATTGGAGATGAGAACGCAGATGACTCAGTTTATGGAAGTTATGAACAACATGGCTCAGAGCCAGGAAAGATTGAGAGCCATGGTGGAAAGACAGAATCAAGAAGATCCACATGTAGGGACTGCTGGCACCAGCAACAATGAAAGGGTCCAACCTCATGTCAACCCCCCTGTGTTTGGCCCCCATCTTCATCCAGAGGTCAATATTCCTACAAATGTTCAAGGGACTGCCACTGCAGGCAGGATACTACAAGAAGACCCCCAGGAGGATCAATTTACAGTAATGGGTGCTGGGGAGGAAGCTTATGATAGAAGGCTGGATGAGATAGCTGAGAAATTAAGATCCTTAGAGTCTCAAAACTCTTTGGGTTTTGACGTTATGGACATGGGCTTGGTAGACGGGGTCAGGATTCCCCATAAGTTTAAGCCTCCTTGTTTTGAGAAATACAACGGGACTTCATGCCCCCGGACCCATTTACAATCATTTCTGGGGAGGCTGAAGGCCTATACTATGGACGAGAAGCTCTGGATGTTCTATTTCGAGGATAGCTTAACTGGGGCGTCAAGAGAATGGTACTCTCATCTGACAAGAGCGACTATCAGGTGTTGGAAGGACCTGGCAGAGGCCTTTATCAGACAGTATCAGTACAACTTAGATATGGCACCCAACAGGACCCTCCTAATGGGGATGTCACAGTCGTCAAGGGAAAGCTTCCGAGAGTATGCCCAGAGATGGAGGCAATTGGCTGCTGCTGTTCAGCCACCTATGTCTGAGAGGGAAATGGCAGATATGTTTATGAATACCCTCCAGGGAACATATATTGACAGGCTGGCCGCTTTCTCTTCCACTAGCTTTGCAGATGTTGTCATAGCTGGGGAAAGAATTGAGAGCCTGTTAAAGATGGGCAAGATTTCTGACAATGGTGCCAGCTCGTCCAGCAATACAAGGAAGCCTTTTGCAGGCCCAAGAAGAACTGGCGAGACCAATGCCATCCACACCAACAGGGGCAGACCTCAGTATGTTCACAGGTCTGTGGCAGCGGTCACCATTCCCGCTCCAGCCCATCCTCAACCAGCTTATCAACCTCCGCAGCAAAACTATCAGCAACAACCTCAGTACCATCAACAAGCTCAGTACCCTCCAAGAAATTACAACAACACCAACAACAACAACCAGAAAAGGCCATTCCAACAGAGGCCATCTCAAGCCAATAGGGTGATCGATCCGATCCCTATGCCATATGCTACATTGCTGCCACAACTCCTGAAACTCAACCTAGTTGAGCTAAGGACGTTGGCACCTCCAGATCCCAACAGTCTACCCAGGAATTATGACTCCAACGCCAGATGTGCCTTTCATTCAAATGCACCTGGCCACAGTACAGAAAAGTGCAGAGCCTTGCACATGAAGGTACAAGACCTGGTAGACTCGAAAGCTCTGAACTTCGCACCACCACCCAATGTCAATAAGAACCCCATGCCAAACCACGGTGGTCCCAGAATTAACGCTATTGAAGAAGACAAGCCGTTTTATTTAATAACCAGTGTGGGTCAGATCCGGACACCGTTGGTGGAGATTAAGGCTCAGCTCCTCGAATGTCAAATGTTCCCGGGGTGTGAGTTAGGGTGTGCTTACTACAATATCTCAGTAAATGGGTGCGATAACTTGAGGAATGGCATAAATGGTCTCATTCAGAGTGGCCAACTTCAAATCACCACATCATTTCCAACAAATCCAGCAATCTCATCAGCAACAATTTCGGTATCTCCTACAACTGCAACAACCATTGTTCCCGACAACTCTTCAGCTTCATCAACAAGTACTTCATCTGTCGTTTCAACTAATCAGATATCAACAAATGTTCCTTCAACAACTTTGGCACCACATCATTTTGAAACTCCTACAACAACAACCCCCATCCTTCCGACAATGTCTCCTACAGCATCAGCAACAAACAATGAAGATGTCTCGACCGTTACAATCTATTACGATCCAGAAAATAACTCCGCTTACAACTCACAAAGTGCTACTCCCATCAGAGCACCAGTCACGATATATTACGATCCACAGACTATCACAATTCCTTCCGCAGCTGCAATCAGTCCAGTCACTATCACGGTGCTTGGACCAGTACCTTATGAAAGCAGTAATGCCATCCCCTGGCATTACGGCTCGGACCTGTACTGCGAAGGACAAAAAATCACTTTTGAATCGTCAACCCCTGCACCACAAATAGACAATGTGGGAGGAGGCGGAGGCTTCACTCGAAGCGGACGTCTCTTCGCTCCTCAAATTCAGAGACCCACTGCCGAAGCAGAAGCTGCTGCTAAGGCAAAAGGGAAAAGCTTGGTGCAGGAAGAGCAGGTTGTCAAGGAAGCTTTGAAAACACCCTTTGACCAAGAAGTGGATGAGTTCATGCGAATCATCAAGAAGAGTGATTACAAAATAGTGGATCAGCTTCACCAGACGCCTTCCAAGATCTCAATCCTATCATTGCTTATGTGCTCCGAGGCCCATCGGAATGCACTACTCAAAGTCTTGCACGCAGCTTACGTGCCTGAAGAGATCACTGTCAATCAGCTGGAAGCTGTAGTTGGAAATGTTAATGCTAGTCATGGACTAGGGTTCACCAACACTGATTTAACGACGGAAGGCCGCGACCATAACAAGGCCTTGCACATAACCATGGAATGTAAAGGTGCAGTCCTTTCCCATGTGCTGGTAGACACGGGGTCATCCCTCAATGTCTTACCTAAAAAGGCCCTGGTGAAGCTAGAGTATGACGGATTGGCGTTAAGACCCAGCAACCTGGTGGTGAGAGCCTTTGATGGTTCAAAGAGATCGGTTCTGGGAGAGATTGAGTTGCCCATAACGATTGGCCCGCAAACTTTCAAAACGACCTTCTACGTGATGGATATACAGCCTGCCTACAGCTGTTTATTGGGTAGGCCATGGATTCACGCCGCTGGCGCCGTGATCTCAACCCTTCACCAGAAGTTAAAATTCGAGTGGGAGGGTCAAGTCGTTACAATCTGTGGAGAGGAGGATATTTTTGTCAGCCACCTGGCTACTTATAAGTATATTGAGATGGATGGGGAGATCCATGAAACAATGATCCAGGGTTTCGAAGCCTTGAACATAAATGAGACATCTGCTGTACCTGGAACTTCAATGACATCATACCAACAAGCCCGAAAGGTTGTTGAGGAAGGAACTGCCCAAGGCTGGGGCAAACTACTACCGGTGGAGAAGAAAGAGGATAGATTTGGGTTGGGTTACAAACCAACTCAACAAGATCAAGCAGAGGCTGCAAAAGAGCCCAACTTTGTTAGTGGGGGGATGCTCACCCCTGATGCTGTCAACAATTTGGAAGACGAGATGGAAGAAGAATGCAACCTGGAAAGCTGGATTCGTCCAAAGATCCCGGGGAGCAGTATCTCGAACTGGTCTTCCCAGGAAATTATAAGAGTTACTCATGCAGAGTAATTATTATTTCCTGTATTTTATAGCATGCATCAAAGTCTTGCATCTTGCCCAAGATGACAAGACTCATTTTGTAATCGGGTCATCTGTACTTTTTGTGCAACAAGATTAATCAATGAAATATCAGACATCTTTTTGCAAACGAGTCTTTTCTTTTCCGCTCACTGTTTTTCCATTTTTCTTTTTGTACAAAAAAAAATAAATGGCAGTGTTTTCAAAATGACAACTTTATTTCACTTTTCTAAAACAAGATTAAAATCCAATCACTAAAATGAACAAACTGAACCCTTGCAGAGTGCGCCTCCCAGACAGCACCGACAGCAGCACGGCTACGACTTCGTATGACTTTGACAATCCAATCAATCAAGCTGATGAAGGGGTTGAAGAAGAATATGAGCTTCCTGAAGAGCTAGCCAGGTTGTTGAGACAAGAGGAAAAGGTTATTACTCCTCACCAGGAGGAGGTTGAAGTGATCAATCTTGGTACAGATGAAGACGTGAAAGAAGTTAAAATCGGGGCCTGCTTACAAGACTCAGTGAAGAGACAACTGATTGACCTGCTTCGAGAGTATGTCGACGTGTTTGCTTGGTCTTATCAAGATATGTCAGGGTTGGATACCGACATTGTAGTGCACAAGCTGCCTTTGAGAGAAGAATGCCCACCGGTCAAACAGAAACTGCGCCGTACTCGCCCGGACATGGCAATGAAAATCAAGGAAGAGGTACAGAAACAATGGGACGCTGGGTTCCTTGCTGTGACTAGCTACCCACCGTGGGTTGCTAATATAGTACCTGTGCCTAAGAAAGACGGCAAGGTTAGAATGTGTGTTGACTACCGGGATCTGAACAGAGCTAGCCCGAAAGATGATTTCCCTTTACCTCACATTGATGTATTGGTGGATAATACGGCTCAGTTCTCGGTATTCTCCTTCATGGACGGATTTTCAGGATACAATCAGATTAAAATGTCACCTGAAGACATGGAGAAGACAACCTTCATCACACCCTGGGGCACGTTCTGCTACAAGGTAATGCCATTTGGGCTCAAGAATGCCGGTGCAACGTATCAACGGGCTATGGTAACATTATTCCACGATATGATTCATAAAGAGATAAAATGCTATGTGGATGACATGATTGCCAAGTCCCTTACTGAAGAAGATCATCTGGTAAATCTGCTCAAGTTGTTCAAACGTCTGAGGAAGTATCAACTGAAGTTGAACCCCAACAAATGCACATTCGGGGTGCGATCTGGTAAGCTGCTGGGTTTCATTGTGAGTGAAAAAGGGATTGAAGTTGACCCTGATAAAGTCAAAGCCATCCAAGAGATGCCTGCACCGAAGACAGAGAAAGAAGTTCGAGGGTTCTTAGGTCGATTGAACTACATCTCAAGGTTCATATCTCACCTTACAGCAACCTGTGAACCTTTGTTCAAACTACTGAGAAAAGAACAGACGGTCAGGTGGAATGAAGACTGCCAGAAGGCATTTGACAAGATCAAAGAATACTTACAAGAACCTCCAATCCTTATGCCTCCAGTTGAAGGAAGACCTCTGATCATGTACTTAACAGTATTAGAAGAGTCGATGGGCTGTGTGCTGGGCCAGCATGACGAGTCTGGTCGAAAAGAGTATGCAATATACTACCTAAGCAAAAAGTTTACCGACTGTGAACAACGTTATTCACTGCTCGAGAAAACTTGTTGTGCTTTAGCGTGGGCTGCTCGCCAACTGAGACAGTATATGTTGACCCACACTACTTTGTTGATCTCAAAGATGGACCCGGTTAAGTACATATTTGAGAAGCCAGCTCTTACCGGACGGGTTGCAAGATGGCAAATGATCCTTACAGAGTATGACATCCAATACACATCTCAGAAAGCCATCAAGGGCAGTGTATTGTCAGAATATCTTGCTGAGCAACCCATTGAAGATTACCAGCCAATGAGATTTGACTTCCCCGACGAAGACATCATGTTCATAAAAGCAAAAGATCATGAAGAGCCTATTCACACTGAAGGGCCTGACCCAGAAGAAGAGTGGACTATGATGTTTGATGGGGCTGTTAATATGAATGGTCGTGGTGTTGGTGCAGTACTCGTTACACCCAAAGGAGTTCACATGCCTTTCTCGGCAAAACTCACTTTCAATTGCACTAACAACGAAGCTGAATACGAAGCTTGCATTATGGGTCTTGAGGAAGCCATTGACCTCAGGATCAAGACACTGACCGTATTCGGAGATTCAGCTCTGGTAATCAATCAAACCAACGACAAATGGTACACCCACCAGGATCATCTGATACCTTACAGGGATTATACAAGGAGGTTGTTGACTTTCTTTACAACAGTCAAGCTTGAGTATATCCCTCGGGACGAGAATCAGTTTGCAGATGCTCTGGCTACCATTTCGTCCATGATCAAAGTTCAAAACGCCAACTTTGTACCTCAGATCTCAGTGTCCAGACTTGACAGACCAGCATATGTATTCGCAGCAGACATTGTCAAAGATGATAAGCCTTGGTTCCATGACATTAAGTGCTTCTTATAGGGTCAAGCATACCCACCTGGGGCATCTTCCAATGATAAGAAGACTTTAAGAAGGCTCGCTGGTAGTTTCTTCTTGAACACTGATGGTTCCCTGTATAAAAGGAATTTTGACATGGTACTCCTCAGATGCGTCGATAAGACAGAAGCAGATTTGTTGATGCATGAAGTGCACGAAGGATCCTTTGGTACCCATGCTGGAGGACATGCCATGGCTAAGAAATTGCTAAGATCGGGTTATTACTGGATCACAATGGATGCCGACTGTTGTGCCTACGCCAGAAAATGCCATAAATGCCAGATTTATGCAGATAAGGTGCACGTGCCTCCCAATCCTTTGAACGTAATGTCTTCACCCTGGCCCTTTGCTATGTGGGGCATTGACATGATTGGTAAGATCGAACCAACTGCTTCAAACGGCCACAGGTTCATTCTGGTTGCCATTGATTATTTCACCAAGTGGGTCGAAGCAGCCTCCTATGCCAATGTTACAAGACAAGTGGTAGCAAGATTTCTAAAAAGAGATATCATCTGTCGATATGGAGTTCCCAAGCGAATCATTACTGATAATGGTTCCAATCTAAACAACAAAATGATGGCAGAACCGTGTCGGGACTTCAAGATCCAACATCACAATTCTTCTCCTTACAGGCCAAAGATGAATGGCGCTGTTGAGGCAGCAAATAAGAATATCAAGAAGATTGTGCAAAAGATGGTAGTCACCTACAAAGACTGGCATGAAATGCTACCATTTGCCTTGCATGGGTACCGCACGTCAATCAGGACATCCACTGGGGCAACACCGTATCAACTTGTGTATGGTATGGAAGCAGTCCTACCTGTTGAAGTTGAATTTCCCTCTCTGCGGGTACTGATGGATGTTAAACTGAATGAAGCAGAATGGGTTCAGGCCCGATACGAACAACTGAGTCTGATCGAAGAGAAAAGATTGGCTGCAATCTGTCATGGGCAGTTGTATCAGAAAAGAATGAAGAGAGCCTTCGATCAGAAAGTTAGGCACCGAGAGTACCAAGTGGGGGATCTTGTGCTGAAAAGAATCCTCCCTCCTCATACAGACCACAGGGGCAAATGGACCCCAAATTATGAAGGACCATTTGTGGTAAAGAAGGTTTTTTCCGGTGGAGCACTGATGCTCAGCACCATGGATGGTGAAGATTTCCCGTCCCCTGTGAATTCAGATGCAGTTAAAAAATACTTCGCAAAAAAAACGACCCGCTGGACACAAAAACAGAATGTAAGTCCAGGAAAAAATAGGGCATCCCGGCGAGTCAAAAACAGAATAAAAGACTCGGGCAAAAATAAGGGAAAATAAACAAAAAATGTACACCCGCTGAGTTGAAAAGCCGCATTGGACAGCTCAGGAAAAAATGGGTATCCCGATGGATTGAAAACCCGAAAGGGCGGTCCATGCAAAATAAGGGAATAAGCGAACAACTGCATTCTGAATTCGTCTGTATCGTTTACAACTTGGCAAGCTTCGAAAGGGTCAAGCTTCAATCAGAATCAACCTTCTTCAGAAAGCAAGATGAGAAGAACGTCAAAAGTCATACGAGTCGTAGCAAAAGAGGAAGCTCCTTAAAGCGTCATCAACATTGCCAGCATTTTGTTTCTCAATTTGTAACGATCTCCTCATCCCAGGAGATTTGTTTCTTTGACTGTATCTCGCCAATTCAGGGCATATGAATTAATAAAAATCAGATCTTCAGTCATGTTTCGTCTTGTACATTTTTTTGCAAAGATGTCTGATGTCTTAAAGAAAAAACTGATTGCATGAATACAGATGTTTATCTTCAAAAAAAATATATAATAAAAACGTGCTTGCAGGAAATATACTTACTCTCAGAAGTGTCTAAACTTCTATGACGGAGTCCAGTAAGGGATACCTCGGGATTATTTGCGCGTTTCCCTATCTTTGCAGGATTGCAGATATCCAGAATGTAACTTGGGGCATGAAAGCTTCATCCCAGCAAGATGGCAAATCAACACTCAAAGTGTCTTCTCCCCCCAGCTGAGTTGCCACTTACTACTTTTCCCCATCAGAGTTGCCGGGCAATGCCAGAAGGCGCCCATGTCCCCGGCTGAGTCAAGAAGCTATCTCAACGGAATTTCTAGGGAGGCCTTTCAGTGATTCCTCTCTTTCTCCCCAGCCGAGTTGCCATCTCGCCCTCAGCCGAGTACAAAAGTCAGGGAACCATCCCCCCACAGAGCTCCAGCCTCTATCCAGAAGAGCAGCGCATAGAAGACCACAACAGAGTGAAGAAAGCTTCTACAAACCCCAGCTGGGTCTTTTATTTATTGTATTAGGTCTCTCAGTGACCCGAATCCCCAGGAAGATATCATATCATCAGGTCTACCAATGATTTCACCCCCAGCCGGGAGGTTCACTTCAACAGATCGATCGAAGATCTTCGTGGCAGCGGGATCCGAATCCCGATTTGGTACCTTTGCATAATCATGGCATTCACATCATAATCACCCACAAAGCGTAGCATTCCGTTTAATACGGAGCATTACGGCAAAAATCAAACATATAGCGTAATCATAAGCCATGTTTTGAATCAACACTTGTGAATAATGACAATCCGTCAATATATAGAATACTTTCCCCATATCCCCAGCGGAAATTCCCCAGCAAAATCAGTTGCCCCATATTCACAAACACCAGTATATACTCTCTTTGACACCCATCCGTGTCATCATTCCCCAGCAAAGTCACCCGAACACCCTGTGCAAACAATAACACTCGTATTACAGATACCCTGTTGACACCCATCCGTGTCATAACCCCGGCAGAAAGCCAAAGCCATCCTCTTTGCACTCACATATACTTACATATAACAATCCTTTGACACCCGTCCGTGTCATATCCCCAGCGCAGTCATCTATACTTTGTATACCAGATACTTATCCATATCACACTCTTCTCCTTTTGACACTCGTCCGTGTCACTCATCCTAGCAGTTAAACACTCATACTGATACTCGTCCGTATCTTGTATATACCACTCAAATCCCCTCAGAGTCAGCACTCGTCCGTGTTCTCCGTTAATCAGTTGATACTCGTCCGTATCATCATTTTTGAACATGCGTCAAGCGTTTGTTTCTACATGATACTCGTCCGTATCATAGTCTTAAGGATGCTCGTCCGCATCTTTAATCTATACACAGCTCCCAAACACTTATACCCTTTTGTTTTTCGGATAAACACTCGTCCGTGTTTACTTATTCCCCAGTAGATCACCAACAAAGCATTTCTTTTCTTTTTATCTGACACTCGTCCTGTGTCATGATAAACTCTGAGAGCAGCCATACCCTGCTAGGTGGTCGTCCTCCACCTCTTGATGGTCGTCCTCCATCATGCTCATCTGATGGACGTACCCATCGTCGTGGATATTTAGCAGCCGTACCCTGCTAGGTGGTCGTCCTCCACCTTTTGATGATCGTCCTTCATCATTTTATCCAATGGTCGTCCCCATTGTTGATTATTGGTTATCTGACATTCGTCCTATGTCATGACAAACCTTGAGAGCAACCGTCCCCTGCTAGGTGGTCGTCCTCGACCTCTTGATGGTCGTCCTCCATCATGCTCATCCGATGGCCGTCCCCATCGTTGACCTTCTATCCGGCATTCGTCCTATGCCGCAATATTTTCGGCAGCCGTACCCTGCCAGGTGGTCGTCCTCCACCTTAGATGACCGTCCCTCATCTCATACCCAACAGAGCAGCCGTCCCCTGCTAGGTGATCGTCCTTCACCTTTGATGGCCGTACCCCATCATCTGTTTATTTCATTTATTCTTTAACCTGATGGCCGTCCCCGTCGTGGTCCCTTTTCTCTTTTTAGCTCGATGGCCGTCCCCATCGTTGGTTACTTTACCTTTATGAACTTGATGGCCGTCCCCGTCATGTTTCATTAACCCCCAGAGAATTTTATAGCTTTATCTTGATGGCCGTCCCCATCATAATTCTTTTATCCCCAGCATGTCGGCCGTCCCCGTCATTGCTCTTTACCCAGCAGTCGTCCTCTGCCCAACGGTCGTCCTCCGTCGCCCACACTTTACAATATACTTTATTTTCTTTTACAGTCCGTATCCCTTTTCTTCTTCATTCTGTGAGTGCAAATTCTGGACTGTCTTTGGTATTCAACCACAAGTTATCTTGTTTGCCTGTTAAGCCGTTGCTTACATCCTGCACAGCTAACTCATGTTTGAATAGGGGCAGCTGTAAACACCCCAAATTTTCCCTCACCCATTCACTCCATGGCTTGTGATCATTTCATGTGTATAAACACAATCATAACATCTCATACCACATTTTTGATTCACTGCATAGATTCAAAGTCATCTGCATCTAGGGTTTGTGATCTGAGCAATCCAAGAGCTTCTTGAGCCACTCCAAAGGTCAACAATCACTTCAAAGGGATCCATGTGTGTCCAAGCATCATATTATATCCTCTCAAAGTCAAGAATGCCAAAGAATCACAAGAACTGGGATTAGTATGGAGGCAGAGCCAGGTTTGACTGTACAGTTGACCTAAAATTAGGGTTTTGGTTTCAGAGACCATAACCCCAATTTTTTTGGTCATTCTTGTTTCCATTGGTCTCTATATGGTATAGGGAGTATGCATATCAATTTTCATGAAGAAATTCCATGGGGAAGTCATCTGATCAAGAGTTGACTTTCTGGACAAGTCAGTGCAAAATCAGGGCATCTGAGGCCCCCAATGACCCAACCAAGGGTTGATCTTCATCATTTTGAGTGTATATGATCTTTATTTGATCATGGAAGAAGGTTGAAGTTCAAAAAATTCAAGAATTACAAGTTTTTGCAAAGTTGACTTTTTAGGGCATGGTTGACTTTTCATGAAATGGCACTTTATGCAACTTTTTCAACCCTTGCTTTTTGATCCAAAAATGCTTCAAATGGAAAAACTTTGGTCATGAAAGTTGTAGATTAGATCTTTCCCTTTTCAAAAAGTACAAGAACATGATCTAATTCATTTTGGATCAAAAGTTATGGTGTGTCAAAGTTGGCAAAAATCATTAATTTTCAAGATATGCCTCAAATGAGAAACTTGCAAGAACTTTGTACCAAGGCATTTGTAACTTCTAATTCATGTCTAACCATCACACAAACATCACATGTGACCAAAAATTCAGAATGGACTAAGTATTTCTCATTTTTCATGGTTTGTATAGCAAGAAAGTTTCATGTGAACCAAAGATGATCAACTTGCAAAAACCATCATCACACCTCACCCACTTGTTGCCTACAATGCTGAACCATTCTAGCCTCTCCCTCACACCATGCTGCGCCAGCCCACACACTTGTACCTGCCTAGAACCCAGCCCATGCCCTCCTTACACCAAAGTTGACATTTTGCAAAAGTTAACTTACCTATCACAGCAGGCCAGGTCACATCATCTGACCAATGGGATTATTTTATGCAAGCAAAATGCAGGCCATTTCACATAACAAGCCATGCTGAAACACACAAGAACATCACATACACAAACTCACTCCAACTTGCATTTCTCTTCGAATCTCTCTACACAGCTCACAAACACAAAAACCAATTCCACTAATCAACTCACCTTGCTTCACTGAGCCAAAACCAGCAAGACATAGGCCTGAACCAAGCAAGAACTGAGCTTCACCATTTTTCATCCTCAAAGCCAGAACTTTCGAATCTCATTTTCCAGCCATCAAACACCCCATCTCTCTTCATCAACAAGTAAAACACACTCAAAGGAGCAAGAATCCACCATTGGAATAGCTTGAAACTTCACAAAACCTGACTGTGAAATCTGCTGCACCAGAACATTTCTCCTCAAACCAGCCATCCACAAGAACTTCTAAGCATCTCATTGAGTTCAAGGGAGTCAAGGAAGTTCATTTGCACACAAAGTAGACTCTGGAAGCTCAGTATTGAAGCTTTCCAGCTCAGGTATGACCATGGATTCTTTCTCTCAGAGTTTGTATTTTATGTTATAAATGGATTGCTTGTGTCTTGCTGGTCATGGGGATGTTCATAGAATCGAAAATGAGTAAGAAATGAGTTTGTATTGAGGTTCTGAAATTTCACCCGTGAAATTTGTTTCCTTCGATTTGCTTGATTCTTGATGTTTAAATAATGTTTGAAGGTGGATTTGTATCCTAGGATGTTAGAGGATCACTTGGCTGTGTTTAATTTGATGTTTAGAAGCCTAAATCAGGATCTAGGGTTTTGTTTTCGCCGGAGAAGATGACCGGAGCTTCCCTCCGGTCACCCGAGTTTGATTAACCCTAATCCCAGTCATTAAGTCCATTTGAATCTCATGCGTTAGATGGCCTGACTTTGTTGACTTCCCGCGTACATGGATGGCCCAGATTCATTTGTTTTGCCCTAATCACCTTTAGTTAGTTTAATTAATCATAATTAAATTAATTTAATCAGAACCAACCTCAACCCTTGGATGACGCGCCAGTCAACCTTTTTCATTCCAGTTTAAATCTCCACCATCAGATCAACTTACCTTTCATTTATTTTATTTTCTTTTCAATTTTTCTCATTTGTTTTATATAATTTATTTAAAATAGCAAAATTGCTTTAAAAATTATGAAACTTTTTGTCAAGAGTTTCATTAATTTTTAAAACACAAAAATATTTTTATTTTCATTTTTAGCATTTAAAAAGTATTTTTAAATATTTAAAAGTTTATTTTTAATTGATTAATGAAAATTAATTTATTAAAAATACTTTTAGGTATTTAAAAATCACCAAAAAATTCATGAAATGTCCTAAGACATTTAGAAACATTGTCCAACATTCAAACCAAATTTCTTTTTTGATCTTGATGCATTTTGAGAATTTTTCATTGAATTAAAATCATTTTTTATACATTATTTTGATCTAAACTTCAAAAAATCATTTCTGCCTAGCTATGAAGAGTTGGACCTTGATTCTTTTTGAATTGCATTGTGTATAACATGTAGTTTGTGAGATTAAATGGTCATGATTTGATCTTTCATTTTCAATTTGTTTGGTAATTTTCTTGTTTAGGAACCCTAAAACCCTAGAAAATTTGTGAAAGCCATAACTTGAATTTGGTTAGGAGTTGAGACCTCTCCTTTGGGCATTGGTTTAGTATAGGATTAGGGATCCTTTGAGTGCATTTTCAATTTTTTGTAATGTTGTTTGCTTCTGGTTTTGGTTTTTGTTTGTTGCACTAATCATAAACCCTAATTTGGGCTTCCATATGCATCCATCTTGCATCTTCTTGCATAACATGACTTGCCATGACATTCCATGCCTCCATTTGATTCATTTAACATCATAAGACATATTGAAAGCATGTTTGATCATTGCACCTTGCATTTGTCATGTTGTATGCCATATGCATCTCATAACTTTTCATGTATGTTCTTGGTCCTTAACTTGCTTCATTTGCATTCATAAGCTTGTATGATCATCCACATGTTTTGTCTCATGTTTATATCACTTCATGGCATCATTATCATCATAAGAATGCTTCTGATTTTGATTTACATCATACCATTTCATCTCATTTTGCATTGCATTGCATTTTCTTTTCTAACTTTTCAGGTGGTAAGTGGCTTTGAGAAGTGAATTTGCCTTCACTTCTCATAACTTCTCTTCATCTCTCTTTTGCATCCATGCTGCATTTTTATATGTGTTTGAGTTTGAGCTTGCTCATTCTTCTTCTTCCCACTTTCTCTCTTCAAGTAACTTGACTTCTTGAATAAAGCAAGTTACTACTTGCTTCTCTTGATCCTTTCATCTGCTTCCTGGTGGTTCCATTGAAGACTTCTCTTGTAAACCTCACAAAACTTAGGAACAACCAAGCATGACAATGATTAGGGTTTTGATTAGTCTCCCCTCCTAGTTTTACCTTTGTGTCTCTTTTGAGTCTTCTCTTCCCATCTCATAATCAGGGACTAAACCTTAAAGGCTTTAAGGCTTTGTGATTAAGCTTATGCCTGTATCCTTCTATTAGGATGGAGTGTATAACTTTAATCCTAAGTATTAAACCCTTAATGTGTTTAAATCTCTTAATCAATTCACTTAATAAGTATCAAGACATCACACTTGTAACTTGGGCCTTGCATTAGGGTTCTAATTCTTCCTTAATTGGTTAAGAAGGACTAACCCTAGTGTTAATGGACAAGTCCCCCTCAAGTTGTCTTACAAATCATAAAATCCACTTCATCATCATATCATTAAGTAAAATCCATCTAATAAAGGCTTGTTTGGTCATGAGTTTAATCCCTAATCATGGATTAAGTTGAGGAGCTTTCCTCAGCTTAAACATTCTCATCTATTATCCTTCTATTAGGATGGTGTAATGAGTTTGTTAAATCCCTGATTATGGCTTAACCTCATTACTTAACACTAAACAAAAACCACAAAAACACCTAAATAATCACAAGTAGGTTAATGATCTTAATCCTATACCAAAGGTGATTAAGTGTGAGAATCTGACTTCACACTTAAGGTATTCTCATTACCCCTAATCAGAGGGAAGATGTGATGAGTTTACTAAATCCATTGGTTCAGGCTTAAGCTCATTATCCTATGACAAACTTTCAAAAGCAATAAAAGATTGAAAACACAAAAACAAACAATAATCGTCCCCTCCGGGGTTCTTTTCTCATCATCTTCACTCACAAACGAGAACTTGCTTCTTCCGTCTAATGCAAGACAGTTTGCACCTGAGCCAGACAGGTCATACACTTGAGCATAGGCAAGTAAGAAGTTCACAAGTCATTTCATCTTTCAGTCTCTTTGGGTCGAACTACGGTGTTCTGACTTCCTCATTGCACGAGAGGATACGTAGGCATAACTTAACAGTTATCGAACAAAAGTCTCTGTATATTCCCCATCCTTCTAGCTTCATTCTTTAGCCTCATAGTCATGAGCATTTCACTCCTGTCCTTACATTGACACTGTATATATCACACTTATACACTTTACACTGACACCTGTACATCTTTTCCAGCTCTTTTATACACAGATTGCACTGACACTACCCCTTTAAAACACAAATCTTTCAAGCGTGGATCCCGTCGAGTACGGCGGACAATCTGGGTGCTAATACCTTCCCAGGTTGTAACCAACCCCCTTTCTCAGTCTCTCTGGTTCGCAACCGTCTTATCCATCTCTTTCTAGGTTTATGCAGCATTACCTTTCCTCCGGGATAAAAATGCCTAGCTGGCGACTCTATTCATTCCCAGTGAGTTCACGGCTGTGTGTTCTCACTGTCCCTCTCGCCGACCGTTCGCGTCTGTACCTTTATCTGGGCCTATTCCCCATTTATCGGGAGCGACAGCAAGTTCATGTATGCAAGCAAATGAGAGATGAATGCAAATGAAGGCGAAAATTAGGGTTTACATACAATATGCAATGCAAAATTCAAAATCAGAAGCAAATGACAAGATAAAAAAATTGAAAATGGGATCAAAGGTACCCTAACCCTTCACAAGTTCACTTCCCAAAGGAGGGGACCTAACTCCTAACCTAATGGGGGTTATGATTTTCTCAAGTTGGCTAGGGTTTTAAGGCACTTCAAAAGGAAAAATGCACATCAAATTGAAAATGAAAGATAAATTTAAACCAATTTTACCCTATAAACTACATGATGTGTAGAGTGCAATGCAAGAAGAACCATCATCAAACTCTTCATGGTTAGGCAGAATGAATTTTTCTAAGTTAAGACCAAAATATTGCCTTTTAATAACTTTTATTCCAATGAAAAATGTCAAAGTAGGTCAAGAACCAAAAATAAATTTGTTTGAAGAGTTTGATAATGTTTCTAAATGTATCAAAATGCAATGTGAATTTTTTTGTGATTTTTAAATACCTAAATGCATTTTTAATTAATTAATCTTCATTAACTAATTAAAAATAAACATTTAAATGATTTAAAAATAATTTTTTATGCAAAAAATAAAAATAAAAATATTTTTGGGTTCTGAAAATTAATAAAAGATTTGATAAAAAATTTCAGAATTTTTTAATGTATTTTACTATTTTTAAAAAATCGTGGAATTTAAATAGAAATAAAATGAAAAAAACAAATAAAATGGAAAAGTATGAGGATCCTGAGGCTGAGATTCAAAGATTTTTGGAGGGAGTTGAACCGCGCGCAATTCAGTGGCTAGGATTGATTCTGTCAAAATTCAAATTTAATCCTAATTAATTAACGTTAATGACATGGATTAGGGCTAAATCAAAAGATCTGGGCCGTTCACAGCGCGCGGGAAGAGGGATCCAAAGGCCTACATTCAAACTCACCTAAACCCTAACCCTAATTTAATCACTTTCAGATGACCGGAACAATGGTTCCGGTCATCTTCTCCGGCAAGCACAAAAGTCTAACTTCTTCTATAGGCAAAATCAAGAGCTCTAAAGCTCCAGATCATACCTCCTAACTACCTTGAAGATGAATCAAGCATCAAAACCAATTTCTACAACCTACATCTCAAGATATGGATCAAAACAGAAAAACTGGAAAAATTTCAGAGCTTCGATACAGGCTTATTTCTTAACCATTTCAAAAAGTAAAAACACCAGAGTGATCAGTGAAGCATAAGCAACAATTCTATAGCATAAAAAGTAATTTCTAGAAAAATTGTTCTTGAGGTACCTGAGCTTGAGCTTCCTCGGTTTGCAACTTTCTGGGCAGTTCTTTGCTTCAAATCACCCCCAATGGCCCCCTTGAAGTGTTTGTGATGCTTGGTGGGAGTTTGTATGGCCCCAAGATTGAAATGGCAGAAACTCAGTTCATGGAGTGTGGAAATCGTGTTTTTGATTCTAGGCTTTTTAGGGAAAAGTGATGGTTGTTAAATGATCAGTGGATCATGGTGAATTGTTCTTTGAAGTTTGTTTTGAGGTTTGAGGCTTGTGTGATTGGATTCGAATGAAAATGCAAAGAGGGAGGTTTTTGTGAACTATGGTGATGCTCTGGTTTCAGGCTCCAAGATTGTGTGAAATGTGATCCTTGAGGCATGTATGTGAAGCTGTGATTGGTCAGAGTAGTTGGTGTGGCTCAGTTTGATTGGTATGGCTCAAGTTGCATAAAGTCAACATTTGTGTAAGTGAAGGTATGGGCTGGTTCAGTCATGGTACAAGGGTATGGTTCGAATCAGCTTGCTTCAAGGAGGTCCATGGAAGTCATTTTTTGCAGCTGGCACAAGTGGATGAGAAGCTTTGGGTCATTTTGCGAATTCATGGAGTTTTGGCCCCTTTTGGATTTCTTAGTGATTAAGGCATGAAAATGAGTGATTCTTTGGGCCATTTTGAGTTTTAGGTCATGTGTTGTGTTTATGTGATGCTCATAAGTCATTTTGAAGTCATAGAAATGCTTGGCATGTGAATTTGCAAGGTTCCCTCTTTGGTGCAAAAGTGAAAATTTAGTGATTTTGCCCAACTTTGACAAGCCATAACTTTTGATCTAAAATGAATTAGAATGAGTTCTTGTACTTTTTGAAAATGGGAGGATCCAATCTACAACTTTCATGACCAAAGATTTTTCATTTGAAGCATTTTTGAATCCAAAAGAGGAGGTTGAAAAACTTTCCCAAAATGGCAAGTTTGCATTACAAGTCACTTTCCCAAAAAGGAAACTTTGCAAATGGCTTGAAATTCTTCAATTTTGTGAACTTATAACATCTTATAAGATCAAATAAAGATCACACACATTCAAAATGATGGAGAACACCCTTTGGTTGGGTGATTGGGGGCCTCAGATGCCTTGATTTTGCACTGACTTGCTCAAGAAGTCATCTTTTGATCAGATGCCTTCCCCATTGAATTTCTTCATGAAAATTGGTATGCATGATCCTCATATCATATGGAGACCCATAGAATAAAGAATGACCAAAAAATTTGGGGTTATGGCCTCTGAAACCAAAACCCTAATTTTAGGTCATCTGTGCAGTTAAATCCTAGCTCTGCTTCCAAGCTTTGCCAGTTCTTGTGATTCCTTGACTTCCTTGACCTTGGGAGGATATAATATGATGCTTGAACATACATGGACCCTCTTGAGATGCTTGAAGACCTTTCGAGTGGCTCAAATGGCTCTTGGATTGCTCAGATCACAAACCCTAGGTGCAGATGACTTTGAATCAATGCAATGAAGCAAAAATGCAATATGAGATGATATGATTGAACTTATGCAATATGAAAAGAAACACAAGCCATGGTGAAATGAGTGAGGGAAAATTTGGGGTGTTTACACGCCTGCACTAACAACGAAGCTGAATACGAAGCATGTATCATGGGTCTTGAGGAAGCCATTGACCTCAGGATCAAGACATTGAATGTGTTCGGAGATTCAACTTTGGTAATCAATCAGACCAACGACAAATGGTACACTTACCAAGAGCATCTGATTGCATACCGTGACTACACGAGGAGATTATTGACTTTCTTCACAACAGTCAAACTTGAGTATATCCCTCGAGATGAAAATCAGTTCGTAGATGCTCTAGCTACCATTTCCTCCATGATCAAGGTTCAAATTGCAAATTATGTTCCTCAGGTTTCGGTATCCAGACTAGACCGACCAGCATACGTTTTCTCTGTGGACATTGCTAAAGATGACAAGCCTTGGTTCCATGACATCAAAAGCTTCTTAGAGGATCAAACATACCCACCTGGGGCATCATCCAATGATAAGAAGACACTAAGAAGGCTGGTCGGTAGTTTCTTCCTTAATGCTGATGGTTCATTATACAAGCGAAACTTTGACATGGTGCTGCTCATATGTGTTGACAAGAAAGAAGCTGACTTGCTGATGCACGAGGTGCATAAAGGTTCATTCGGTACCCATGCCGGAGGACATGCAATGGCTAAGAAATTGTTAAGATCAAGTTACTACTGGATCACAATGGATGCAGACTGTTGTGCCTATGCAAGAAAATGCCATAAATTCCAGATCTATGCAAACAAAGTGCACGTGCCTCCGAATCCTTTAAACGTGATGTCTTCACCTTGGCCATTTGCCATGTGGGGCATTGAAATGATTGGAAAGATTGAACCGACTGCTTCAAATGGCCACATATTCATCCTGGTAGCCATTGATTACTTCACCAAATGGGTTCAAGCAACTTCGTATGCAAATGTCACAAGACAAGGGGTAGCCAGATTCTTGAAAAGAGACATCATCTGTCGATATGGAGTACACCAGCGAATCATTATTGATAATGTTTCCAATTTAAACAACAAAATGATGGCAGAACTGTGCCGGGACTTCAAAATCCAACATCACAACTCTTCTCCTTACAGGCCAAAGATGAATGGTGTTGTTGAGGCAGCTAACAAAAACATCAAGAAAATTGTGCAAAAGATGGTGGTTACTTACAAAGACTGGCATGAAATGCTACCATTTGCCTTGCATGGGTATCGAACCTCAATCAGAACATCTAATAGGGCAACACCGTATCAGCTTGTGTATAGTATGGAGGTTGTCCTACCTATTGAAGTCGTGCTACCCTCCATACGGGTAATGATGGATGTAAAGCTGGACGAAGCAGAGTGGGTCCGATCTCGGTACAATCAACTTAATCTGATAGAAGAGAAAAGATTAGCAACCATCTGCCATGGGCAGCAATATCAGAAAAGGATGAAGAAATCCTTCGATCAGAAAGTCAGGCTTCGGGAATACCAAGTAGGAGATATTGTGCTGAAAAGACTTCTTTCTCCTAATACAGAGCACAGGGGCAAGTGGACTCCAAATTACGATGGTCCATTCATAGTAAAGAAGGTTTTCTCTGGTAGAGCACTGATTCTCACTACTATGGATGGCGAGGATTTCTTATCCCCTATGAATTCAGATGCAGTTAAAAAATACTTCGCATAAAATGACCCGCTGGACATACAAACAGAATGTAAGTCCAGGAAAAAATAGGGCATCTCGGCGAGTCAAAAACAGAATAAGAGACTCGGGCAAAAATAAGGTAAAATTGAAAAAAATGTACACCCGCTGAGTTGAAAAGCCGCATTGGACAGCTCAGGCAAAAATGGGTATCCCGGTGGATTGAAAACCCGAAAGGGCGATCCACGCAAAATCAGGGAATAAGCGAACAACTGCATTCTGAATTCGTCTGTATCGTTCACAACATGGCATGCTTCGAAAGGATAAAGCATCGGTCAGAATCAACCTTCTTCAGAAAGCAAGATGAGAAGAACGTCAAGGTCATACAGGTCATAGCAAAGGAAGCTCACTAGAGCGTCGTCAACATTGCCAACACTTTTATTTTCTCAATTTATAGCAACCTCCTCATTTCAGGGGATTTGTTTCCTTAACTGTATTTGCCAATTCAGGGCACCCATATTAATAAAATCAGAGTTTCCAGTCACACCTGTAACGCCCGTTTATTTAATTAATTGTTTAATTAAATATAAGTGTATTGTGTCGTGTTGATTTGCGATGTTTTGTGTATTTGAAGTTGATTTAAGTTGATTTATGAAATATCAGAATATTCTGTTGATGTTCATAAGTTGGTTCAAGTTGAATTGATTAATTAAGTTGATATAAGTTGTGATAGACGATATGAAGTATCTTCGTTTATTGTGGGATATGTCGATCAGGTCGTTGGACCATTTGGTTAATAATCGGAAGATAATCTAATTAAGTCCGGAGAAAATAATTATATAGTGAATTATTAAATTAAATTTTGGTGTTGTGGTGAATTAAGTCGTTAAGTCAGAAAAATAAGTCGGAATCCGTAGAAATAATATCGGAGTTAATATTATCGTTGTTGTAATGGATTTAATTAGTGGGCTTGAAACCGTGTTGGGAATAACAATTAAGGGGGTGTTGCGGTTGGGCCCATTAGTTATAATTGGATTATTATTATTATTATTATAATAAAAAGAAAAATAAAGAGGAGAATTAGTCAAGAGAAGAAGTTGGAATCAGTAGAAGTTGAGAAAAGGAGATCGTGGAAATTAGGGAAAACGAGGAAAAAGTCTTAGAGAAAAATAAAGGTTTTAGAGGAGAGAAAACAACTTGGGAGAAAAGAAGGAGAAAGAAGGATTCATGTTCATATCTTAATTTTCGCACATTCGGTACAACTTCCACTAAACAGGTGATAACTTTTTACTCGTAATTCTGATTAAAGTGATTCTTGAATTTCTGGAAAGCTTACAAAATTCCCTTCGATTTGATATATAATTGTGTGTCAATAAGTTATGTATTGAAGGAGAAAAATGCATTTGAAGTTTGGAAGTTCATGCTGGAAATTGGTTAAATAGTAGTTACGGGATTGATGGTGATGAAGGCTGAATTTTGGTCAATATAGGAACTCAATGGCAGCGTATTCGTATTTCTAATCTCCATGG
This sequence comes from Lathyrus aphaca, assembly GCA_963966055.1. NCBI lineage: Eukaryota > Viridiplantae > Streptophyta > Magnoliopsida > Fabales > Fabaceae > Lathyrus > Lathyrus aphaca. The sequence goes on along the minus strand of OZ014523.1, from coordinate 457,220,952 downwards.
ATGAAAGAGAAGAGGAAAAGGGCTACATATGCAAAAGGGTTGGAAATTCGATCGGAGATTCGAAGCGGTCATCGATTAAGGTAAGGGTGGAATTCGAACTCTATACTCGGGATTATGATCATTATTATGGGGGATTGGGATTACGTGATTTTTATGATGTTGAATGTTGAGTTGATGTCGATTGGGTGATTTGAATTTGTCGTGAAAAGAAATTAAGTTATTGTAATGATTTTATAATCGATTCATTAATTTTTTTTGTGGTCTAAACGGTTGTTGGAATCAAAATAGAATTGGGGACGGAACCCCAAGGTAGAGAGTGGCGCAAGCCACCCTGTCATTTTGGGAAGGACTTTTATTTTATTTTGTAGTATTTCTTTATTAGCCTTACAAATAACTCTGAATTAATTTTAATAAATAATCCTAGTAAATTATATGCTTAAAACTAAAGTATATAATTAGTAGACTTAGAAAGAAATATGATTGGTAATGAAGTTTGGGATTTAATTACATATAATACGAACCATATGAAAACAGTTTTAAATTAGCATCGTATTAAGCAGTTAAGCAGAAAATAGTAGCAGGTTTAACCAGAATATGAAATTTAGCAGGTAATGGCATTGCAGCAGAATTGAAGTCGGTAACAATTAAGAGATAGTAGCATAGAAATGCAGATATTAGTAAATTAGAATTTAACAGAATAAGTGGAAGTTATCAGTAGTGTGAGCAGAAAATTAAGTAGTGCCGATTTAAACGGAAAAATTAGTTATTCGGAATTTAACGAACATTGGCGAGTTTGTTCGAAATAATAAATAAGTGATTTTAGTCGGTGTACTTTGTTAATTAGTGTTGAATGTGTGTATTTTCTATTATAGTTGCGTATGTTGTTCTGTCCCGGTTTGAGAGCATTTTAAGTTAAAGGTCGAAGGACCCATGTTGACTATTTGAGTTGTAGGTCGTAAGACCAATGTTGATATTCAAGTTGTAGGTCGTATGACCAATGTTGAAAGTTGTAGGCCCTTGGCCAAAGTTGAATCGATGTTGAATTAAAGTTGCGATGTTGTTTGTTGTATGTTGTTAGAGTTGATTGTTGTGATGTGTTGAGTCGTTGTATCATGGCATACACTGCATTTCTAAGTTGGAGCGGATGCTCACCACGTTGGCCTGGATTGGTAAATTTATTAAGTTGAAGGCTTATGCCTTGCAGATACCTCGATAACCTGGTATATTTTAAGTTGGGAGTTTTACTCCAATGGTACCACATGCATATGCACAGTCGAGTCACATTTTGTGTCACATTAATTATGTTGTTTGTGTTGTTTATGTAGTCGAGTTGATAAAGTTGTTCTTGTGCTTACATTGATAAGTTGTGTACGTTGCTCAGTAAGTTTTTTATGTAGATTTAAGTGGATTATGTGGTTTAAGTTGATTATGTTGAGTAAGTGGTTCATGCTGGATAAGTTGATTATATGATGATGTTGGATAAGTTGATTATATGATTATGTTTCTAAGTTGATTATATGACTATGTTGCTAAGTTAATTATGTGATTATTTTGAATTAGTTGAATGTATGATTATGTTGCCTGAGTTGTTTATATGTTTATGTTTGTAAAGTAGATTATGTTGATATTGAAGAAGTTGAGTATGTTGTATATGTTCGTCGAAGTTGGGGAAGGTGTCCATGCTAAGTTATAGTTGGAATTGATTATGTTGATGTGTGAATTAAGATGATAAAACGTGTTGATAGTTTGGGGTGATTGGTAAGATGTTGTTGTGGGATAGTATGAAAATTGTATAATTCTATCTAGCATATTAATTATCATACTCTTGTTTATATGGTTCGATATCTCACCCCTTTCTGTTGTTGAATGTTACCTTGATTGATAACGTGCAGGTATTCCAGATTAGCGTTGCTTACTTTCTTAGTAAAGTCAGTGTTGTCGCTCTGATACGTAACACTCGGGGGGATGAACGCATAATTGTTTTGTTGTTATATTTAGTTGTTGTTATTTTAAGTTGTCTCAATGAAAACCATGTTATTACTAAGTTGTTAGGTTGAAAAAGTTGTTAACTGATGCACAATTGAATATTCTGTGGATCCGCTGCCTATTTGTAAAAGTTGTGTTGTTTCAAGGAATTGAATAAGAGTTGACATTATAGTTTCATCCTATTTGAAGTGTTATGTATCGATGTTCATGAAGTTAAATGAACTTGTTAAAGTTGAAAAAAATGTAGCATCCTGTTTTATTGTTGAATTTTGAAACTCTGATTATGATTTTCCGCCGGGTAGATTTGGGGTGTTACATTGGTGGTATCAGAGCAGGTCGGTCCGTCCGGCCAATGTTGTCTAGTGTTGTTATTTCCTTTGTATGCGACATGTGTGTGAGACACTGTCGGTACTTGTTGTTAGTTTCTAGTCATTGTCTACAGATGTTAGTTTGGAAAATAGTGGGGGAGAAGCTTGACTCCCGGAATGTGTTAGAAAGTCGAAGTTGATTGCAAGAGTGCAAGGTTGTTGAAGAGACGTTGTTGTGGACCGGCGAGAGCATGGATTCATGAATTCGTATCGGTCGGAGTTGAGAAGTGCATGGATTTATGGATGGAGATTTCTTAAGAAAGAAGGATTTATTCCAAATAAAAGACAAGTTGATGGATCAAGTTGAGGGATCACGTCGGTAGATCACTATGCCTTGAGTGTAGTTGGATTAAAGTCGAGTAATTTTCGAAGTTGGATGTAGAGTAAGATTTTTGGTAGAAATTGGAAGTAAGATGGAGAGAGATGGAATTTACATTCATCAATCTCAAAAATTCTGGTTTTTGCAATCTTGGAGCAGCTGTCACGAGAAGTGGCATAACTTTTTAACCGTGAATCAGATTGAAGCGGTTATAAACGATTTGGAAAGCTTACAGAATTCCCTACAGTTTGCATATAAGATTTGCATTCAGGAGGTTTATGATGAGGGAGATAAGCGCATTTTAATAGTTGGGCCTGCTGCTGATTTTTGGAAAATTCTGCATACGGGAATTGTCGACCAGCCCCATTGCAAGGAGGATAACGTTTTACTTGTGAGTTGGATCCAAGTGATTTTTGAAGTTCTGGAATCTGCACAAAATTCTCTTCAAGTTAGAATATAATTTTGTGAGTTGGAGGTTTTTATTGGAAGAGAAAATTGTGTTCAAAGTGGAGCGTTTATTGCTAAATTTTTTGGAAAGACAAAGACGGGTGTGGGATGTTGATAGAAATAAGATGTCGGTATTAGAGGAAATGCGAAAGTATCAGAGAACGCATATAGATACAATTTATGTCGAATGAGGTCAATTAAAGTGTCTATGCTAGATGATGGTGATGTTGAGAGGAAGATGGATGTTTGATTGGTGTTGTTAAGAATCGTAACTTGGTTGGAAGTTGTAATTGGAGCTAACCACTTTGAATGGTACTTGTTGTATTGATTCCAATGTTAGAGGGATATTGAAATTCGTGTGGTAATATGTGTGTACATAAGAGAATGTATACTGGATTTTTGGACGTTTTGTATCGTTGATGAAGTTGGAATTAAGGGGACTAAGAAGGAGTTGATAAGCCATGGAGAGTTGGCGGAGCATTATGCTTACGGACTCTGGGCACAAGTTGAAGTACGCTATTGTGTTGGGTAATGATGATTTATGCCACCGTTATGGTTGTCTAACGTCTATGGACAAATTGAGGAACTGATCACCCTTAATCTATTGTTGATAGCAGACGTAATCATAATTGATGGATAGATGTGTCATGCCAACTAGTATAGTATGTACGTCAAATTGGTTGAAGTCAAGTCGAGTGCTTGAGTATTGTTTGTTTTGTTGATGCAAGTTATTATATGAGAGTATTAGTTGGAATTTAAGAGAGAAGTATGAAGTTGCGCTTGGATTGAATTGTAATAAGAAAATTCATAGTTGGACTCGGAATAATTGGAATGTTGTTTAATGATGAATTAAGTAGCTTGACACTTAAAGTTCTATTGAGATGTTTAGAAAGGAAAGTAGGTGGAAATATGAAATGATGATTTGATAAGAATTTCAGATATGATTGAGTTGCAAGTATTAGAAGTTAAATTATAAGTTGGTTTATTAAAGAGAGGTTTTGGTTGAAATAAGAGGAGTTGTTTGGTTGTGTTGATTCAGATAAGAATCTATAAAAGGATGTGTCGGTATGAGTTATCTTGTGGAGATTTGTTGGACCCTTGTACCTTATGTTGGTGTAATGATGTTGTGTGGTTAAGATGATTGTCGAAGACGTGTTGCTAAAAGATAGTAAAGTTGTAATTGTGTTGAGGATAATTGGGAAGAGTGTGTACATCTTATTCAAGATTGGGAAGTCGTCGTCGTTGTAATTACGCCAAACGTTCAAAGTTGTTGTATTATGGACCTAAGTTGGAAGTGTTCGGTAACTATGAAGAGTTAGAATACCTGTTGGAATGAAAATTCCGAGGAGTGAGTCGGAGGCTTTGTTGATATGTCGATTTTGGTGATTGTAAGTTGGATTTAAACCCGGTAAACTTGGCATTTTGCAAGTAATCAGAGTGCGCAGCGAACGCGTGGCATATCGTTGTTATTCTGATGTGAATGAGTTAAGATTTTGATAATTGATTGAGTTGATGTTGTGTTTAAGTTGGATGTTCTTGTGTTGATGTGTTCTAAATTGTAAGTTGGTTACTCGTTGTGTTGTGTTAATAGTTGTCAAGTTTATTGTTTGATTGTTGTTTGTGTTGTAGTTAACATTATGTTATGAATTGTTGTATGTGTTATAAGTGGGGTTGCCTTCGAGGATGAGAGTTGATTAGTCGAGATAAATAAGTAGTTGGAGTAGTTAAATCGGATAGATTTTCGAGGACGAAAATTTTCTAAGTGGGGGAGAGTTGTAACGCCCGTTTATTTAATTAATTGTTTAATTAAATATAAGTGTATTGTGTCGTGTTGATTTGCGATGTTTTGTGTATTTGAAGTTGATTTAAGTTGATTTATGAAATATCAGAATATTCTGTTGATGTTCATAAGTTGGTTCAAGTTGAATTGATTAATTAAGTTGATATAAGTTGTGATAGACGATATGAAGTATCTTCGTTTATTGTGGGATATGTCGATCAGGTCGTTGGACCATTTGGTTAATAATCGGAAGATAATCTAATTAAGTCCGGAGAAAATAATTATATAGTGAATTATTAAATTAAATTTTGGTGTTGTGGTGAATTAAGTCGTTAAGTCAGAAAAATAAGTCGGAATCCGTAGAAATAATATCGGAGTTAATATTATCGTTGTTGTAATGGATTTAATTAGTGGGCTTGAAACCGTGTTGGAAATAACAATTAAGGGGGTGTTGCGGTTGGGCCCATTAGTTATAATTGGATTATTATTATTATTATAATAAAAAGAAAAATAAAGAGGAGAATTAGTCAAGAGAAGAAGTTGGAATCAGTAGAAGTTGAGAAAAGGAGATCGTGGAAATTAGGGAAAACGAGGAAAAAGTCTTAGAGAAAAATAAAGGTTTTAGAGGAGAGAAAACAACTTGGGAGAAAAGAAGGAGAAAGAAGGATTCATGTTCATATCTTAATTTTCGTACATTCGGTACAACTTCCACTAAACAGGTGATAACTTTTTACTCGTAATTCTGATTAAAGTGATTCTTGAATTTCTGGAAAGCTTACAAAATTCCCTTCGATTTGATATATAATTGTGTGTCAATAAGTTATGTATTGAAGGAGAAAAATGCATTTGAAGTTTGGAAGTTCATGCTGGAAATTGGTTAAATAGTAGTTACGGGATTGATGGTGATGAAGGCTGAATTTTGGTCAATATAGGAACTCAATGGCAGCGTATTCGTATTTCTAATCTCCATGGATGAAAGAGGAGAGGAAAAGGGCTACACATGCAAAGGGGTTGGAAATTCGATCGGAGATTCGAAGCGGTCATCGATTAAGGTAAGGATGGGATTCGAACTCTATACTCGTGATTATGATCATTATTATGGGGGATTGGGATTACGTGATTTTTATGATGTTGAATGTTGAGTTGATGTCGATTGGGTGATTTGAATTTGTCGTGAAAAGAAATTAAGTTATTGTAATGATTTTATAATCGATTCATTAATTTTTTTTGTGGTCTAAACGGTTGTTGGAATCAAAATAGAATTGGGGACGGAACCCCAAGGTAGAGAGTGGCGCAAGCCACCCTGTCATTTTGGGAAGGACTTTTATTTTATTTTGTAGTATTTCTTTATTAGCCTTACAAATAACTCTGAATTAATTTTAATAAATAATCCTAGTAAATTATATGCTTAAAACTAAAGTATATAATTAGTAGACTTAGAAAGAAATATGATTGGTAATGAAGTTTGGGATTTAATTACATATAATACGAACCATATGAAAACAGTTTTAAATTAGCATCGTATTAAGCAGTTAAGCAGAAAATAGTAGCAGGTTTAACCAGAATATGAAATTTAGCAGGTAATGGCATTGCAGCAGAATTGAAGTCGGTAACAATTAAGAGATAGTAGCAGAGAAATGCAGATATTAGTAAATTAGAATTTAACAGAATAAGTGGAAGTTATCAGTAGTGTGAGCAGAAAATTAAGTAGTGCCGATTTAAACGGAAAAATTAGTTATTCGGAATTTAACGAACATTGGCGAGTTTGTTCGAAATAATAAATAAGTGATTTTAGTCGGTGTACTTTGTTAATTAGTGTTGAATGTGTGTATTTTCTATTATAGTTGCGTATGTTGTTCTGTCCCGGTTTGAGAGCATTTTAAGTTAAAGGTCGAAGGACCCATGTTAACTATTTGAGTTGTAGGTCGTAAGACCAATGTTGATATTCAAGTTGTAGGTCGTATGACCAATGTTGAAAGTTGTAGGCTCATGGCCAAAGTTGAATCGATGTTGAATTAAAGTTGCGATGTTGTTTGTTGTATGTTGTTAGAGTTGATTGTTGTGATGTGTTGAGTCGTTGTATCATGGCATACACTGCATTTCTAAGTTGGAGCGGATGCTCACCACGTTGGCCTGGATTGGCAAATTTATTAAGTTGAAGGCTTATGCCTTGCAGATACCTCGATAACCTGGTATATTTTAAGTTGGGAGTTTTACTCCAATGGTATCACATGCATATGCACAGTCGAGTCACATTTTGTGTCGCATTAATTATGTTGTTTGTGTTGTTTATGTAGTCGAGTTGATAAAGTTGTTCTTGTGCTTACGTTGATAAGTTGTGTACGTTGCTCAGTAAGTTTTTTATGTAGATTTAAGTGGATTATGTGGTTTAAGTTGATTATGTTGAGTAAGTGGTTCATGCTGGATAAGTTGATTATATGATGATGTTGGATAAGTTGATTATATGATTATGTTTCTAAGTTGATTATATGACTATGTTGCTAAGTTAATTATGTGATTATTTTGAATTAGTTGAATGTATGATTATGTTGCCTGAGTTGTTTATATGTTTATGTTTGTAAAGTAGATTATGTTGATATTGAAGAAGTTGAGTATGTTGTATATGTTCGTCGAAGTTGGGGAAGGTGTCCATGCTAAGTTATAGTTGGAATTGATTATGTTGATGTGTGAATTAAGATGATAAAACATGTTGATAGTTTGGGGTGATTGGTAAGATGTTGTTGTGGGATAGTATGAAAATTGTATAATTCTATCTAGCATATTAATTATCATACTCTTGTTTATATGGTTCGATATCTCACCCCTTTCTGTTGTTGAATGCTACCTTGATTGATAACGTGCAGGTATTCCAGATTAGCGTTGCTTACATTCTTAGTAAAGTCAGTGTTGTCGCTCTGATACGTAACACTCAGGGGGATGAACGCTTAATTGTTTTGTTGTTATATTTAGTTGTTGTTATTTTAAGTTGTCTCAATGAAAAACATGTTATTACTAAGTTGTTAGGTTGAAAAAGTTGTTAACTGATGCACAATTGAATATTCTGTGGATCCGCTGCCTATTTGTAAAAGTTGTGTTGTTTCAAGGAATTGAATAAGAGTTGACATTATAGTTTCATCCTATTTGAAGTGTTATGTATCGATGTTCCTGAAATTAAATGAACTTGTTAAAGTTGAAAAAAATGTAGCATCCTGTTTTATTGTTGAATTTTGAAACTCTGATTATGATTTTCCGCAGGGTAGATTTGGGGTGTTACAACACCTCGTTTTGTACATTTTTGTTTCGTTTGCAAAATTTCCAATATTCATGATACAGTACTTGCATAAAACAAATGAGCCATTTTTAATAAATGCTTGCAGGAAATATATTTACTCTCAGGAAAGTCTAACTCCTATGACAGAATTCGGTAAGGGATACCTTCGGATACTTGTGCTTTTCTTTTGACTTAACAGGTTGCAGGTATTCAATACGCAACATGGGGCATATATAACATCACATCCCCAACATGCTACTTCCCGGAAATAACCTCCTCCCCAAGCAGGATCTCCCGAGCAATATTTGAAATGCTTTTCCCTAGCGAAGTTGTCAAAGCCTCCTCTTTCCCCAGCACAAGTCTACTCAACAGGAGCTTCCCAAGCCGAGAGCCCCACCAGAGTGCCAGATCCCTCATCCTCAGTAAGGTTGAAAGAACTATCTCCCCACAGAGTTTCCATCCTCTCCCTAGAAGAGCAATGCATGAAACTCTTACACAACAAAGTGACCAAAGTTTCCCTCTCCCCAGCTGAGTTCTCCTTACGGGTAGATCAACCAAAGATCTATTTCCCCAAGAAGAGTTATCTCTCCTGAAAGATCCATTGATCTCTTCCCCAACCGGGACATCCCTCAAAGCGGATCAGCCATAGATCTTTATCCCAGCGGGATCCAAATCCCCGATCGGTTTCTCTTTTGCATGATGTCACTCCCGAAGATTTGCATCCCGGTACAAGCGTGAACGGTCGACGAAAGGAGAGAATTGAGGTGAAGTGAATACAGTCGCCAGCTAGGCATTTTTATCCCGAAGGAAAGGTAATGCTGCATAAACCTAGAAAGATATGGATAAGACGGTTGCGAACTAGAGAAACTGAGAAAGGGGGTTGGTTACAACCTGGGAAGGTATTAGCATCTAGATTGTCCGTCGTACTCGACGGGATCCACGCTTAAAAGTTTGTGTTTAAAGGGGTAGTGTATGTGTTATCTGTGTGCAAAAGCTGGAAAAGAAGTGTACAAGTGTCAGTGCAAAAAGGTAAATGCTCAGGAACTGAGGCTTAAAAGAGAATGCTGAAAGAGGGGGGAAGACACAGAGACTTTTGTTCAATAACAGTTAAGTTATGCCTACGTATCCTCTCATGCAATGTGGAAGTCAGAACACCATAGTTCGACTCAAAGAGACTGAAAGATAAATTGACTGTGAACTGCTTGCTTGTCTATTCTCAAGTGTATGACTCGTTTGGCTCAAGTGCTAACTATCTTGCATTAGACGGAAGAAGCAAGTTCTCGCTTGTGAATGAGGATGATGAGAAAAGAATCCCGAAGGAGACGATTATTGTTTGTTTTTTGTGTTTTCAGTCTTTTATTGTTTTTGGGTGTTTTGCATAAGTTAATGAGCTTAAGCCTAAATCAAAGGCTTGTAAACTCATTATATCCTCCCTTTGATTAGGGATAATTAGCCTACTTAAGTGTGAGATAAACATCTCAACATAATTATCATGATGATGTAGGATTAAGATCATTAACCTACTTGTGATTATTAAGATGTTTTTTTTTGTTTTTGTTTAGTGTTAAGTAATGAGTTTAATCTGTAATCACAGATTAGTGGGCTCATTACACCATCCTAATAGAAGGATAATAGATGAGAACACTTAAGCTGAGGAAGACTCCTCAACTTAATCCATGGTTAGGGATTAAATTCCTTATATAACAAGCCTTTATTAAAGTGGATTTTAATTAAGGATGAGATTAAGAAGTGAGTTTTATGGTTTGTAAGACAACTCGAGGGGGACTTGTCCATTAAACACTAGGGTTAGTCCTTCTTAACCATAAAGGAAGAATTAGAACCCTAATGTAAGGCCCAAGTTACAAGTTAATGTCCTAGTGATTTTTAGATGGATTGATTAAGAGGTTTAAACAAATTAAGGGTTTAACACTTAGGATTAAGGTTATACACTCCATCCTAAGATAAGGATACAGGCATAACCCTAATTCCAAAGTCCTAAAACCTTAAGGGTTTAGTCTCTAATGATGAGATGAGAAAAGAGACACAAAGAAGACTCAAAGGAAAAAGTCTAAGGGAAACTATCAATCCTAGAAGTTATCATGCTTAGGCATCCTATGGTTTTGTGAGGCTTAAAAGGAGAAGTCTTCAAGGAAGCCACCAAGGAGAAGCAAGATGAAAAGAGGAGGAAGCAGAAGAATAAGTTACTTACTTCCTAAGAAGATAAGTAACTTAAGGGAAGAAAGGAAGAGAGCACAAGAGAGGCAAGCCCACTCAAAGACAAACAAAAATGCAGTAATAATTCAATATGAAGAGATGAGAAGAGGTGGGAGATGAAGGCAAATCCACCTCCCAAACAACTTACTATTAACCCTGAAAAGTTAGTAGAAGATGCAATATGGAAGGAATGTAATGAAATGAAGAAAATGCATTTGCAAGGGAAAAGACCAAGACTAGAAGCATACACATAATTTAAATGATGCTATGATATGATGCAAAGACATACAAAATGAATATGTGTGATCATACAAGAGAATGAATGCAAATGAAGCATGTAGGAAACATGTAAACACATGGATGTTTATGAAATGAAATGGATGCAAAGCATAGCAAATGTATGGATAAATGATCAAGAAACGTTCAAGAAATGTCTTTAGATGTCTAATATGGCATACAAATGCTTAGAGTGGCATGGAAAGTTCATATGTTCATGAAATGCAATGTAAGATGCAAGTAAAGATGCAAAATTAGGGTTACAAGGCAACATGAGATGCAAATGACCAAAACAGAAGCATATGACATGATAAAAAATTGCAAATGAGCTCAAACAAACCCTAATCCCTTATGATATCACACCCCAAAGGAGAAGATCTAACTCTTAACCTATTGAAAGTTATGATTTTTTTAAGTTTGCTAGGGTTTTGGGGTGCTTCAAAAGGAAAAATACAAATCAAATTGAAAATGCAAGATAAATTCATGCCAAAATAATCTTAGATATTAAATGATATGTGTGAAACAATGCAAAAATAACTAACTTCAAACCCTTCATGGTTAGGCAGAAAAGATTTTTTAAATGTTAGGGTTTAAAAATGTGCTTTTATGAACCCTAAATTCAAAGAAAATTGTCAAGTTATGATCAAAACCAAAAAGAAATTTGTATGAATGGTTTGAAAATGTTTATAAATGTGTTAAGATGCAACGTGATTTTTTTGGTAATTTTTAGAAACCTAAATGCTATTTTAATTAATTAATTTCCATTAATTAATTAAAATAAGCATATAAATATTTTAAAAAATACTTTTAAAATGCAAAAAATAAAATAAAATGTTTTCTGGAGAAAGAAAATTATTTGGAACTAAAATGCAGAAAATGAAATTTTTAAAATGATTTTTGCTATTTTTAATAAAATAAGAAAGAAAATGCAAAGAAAATAAGAAAGAAAATGCACGCGTTTGTGTGGCTAGGATTCAATCTGGCATTTTTTAAAATTAATCCTAATTAATTAAAACTAATTAACTAATTAGGGTTTTAACAAGGCATCTGAGCCCTTTATCCACGCGCGAAATCTAAATCCTATGGCCCACATTCAAACTAACTCCTAAACCCTAATTAAGAACCCTAACCATTTTCAGGTGACCGGAGCTAGCTCCGGTCATCTTCTGCGGCAGCCCCTTCATGCTATCTCACTCAAAACGCAACCTCAAGCTCTCAAACTCTCCAGAATCAAACATCTAACAACCCTAAACATGAATCCATCCCCAAAACTCATTTATTTTACATCAAGAACACGAATCAAAGAAAAACGGAAAATACATCAAAAATTTCAGAAGCTCAGTATATGCACAAAACTCAACCATTTTCAAAACAAACTGCATCAAGGTGATCAGGAGAGCTCATAGATTCATTTAGAAATAAGAAATGCAAGTTCTGGAAAAACGTTTGCAGATGACTACCTGAGCTGGAGCTTTGCAACCTGGTACTTTCTGGACCTCTCCCTTGTGCAAATCCACTCCAATGAACTCCTTGATGATGTTGAGAAGCTTTGCAAGAGTTTATATGGCTTGGTTTGTGAGTTTTGGTTATGTGGAAGCAGAAATCGTGTTTTTGATTCTTAAGGTTTTAGGCTTGTTTAATGGTTGGGAAATGATCTTGAGGATGTATGGAGATGATTGGTGAAGTTTGTTTGAAGTTTTGTTGGCTGAGAAGAGAGATTTGAAGAGCTCAAGGTTTGGAGTGTTTTTGGGATTCTTGAGTTGTGATCAGTTTCAGGCCTTTGTGTTATGTGTTATGACTTGCATAATGTCCACATATCATGTCTTGATATGTCAGAAGAGTGGTTGTGGCCTATGATGATTGGTATGGGTGATTTTGCAAAAAGTCAAGCTTGGTTGTACTTGAGGTATGGGCATGGTTCAGGGCTGGATTTGGGCATGGCTGGGCTCATCTGAGATCAAGGAAAGCTTATGGATCAGATTTGATGAGCTGGAACACATGGAACTAGTGTTTGTATGAGTTTTGCATATTTTCCCTCTTTGGTGTATCTTGTGATTCAAGGTATGAAATGATCCAATTCTTTTGCCAATTCTGAGTTTTTGAAGTTGCTTGATCATGTTATGATGTATTTGAGCACATTAGAAGTCATTAGAAGCCTTGGCAAGTGGTTTTGCAAAAATTCCTCTTTGGTGCATTCTTGAAAATTATAGGATATATGCCAACTTTGAAGGATCATAACTTGAGTTCCATAATGAATTAAGACATGTTCTTGTACTTTTTTGAAAAGGGAAAGACCTAATCTACAACTTTCATGACCAAGAATTTTTCATTTGAGCATTTTTGGTTAAGAAAGAGGAGGTTGAAAAACTTTCCCAAAATGGAAAGTTTCCATTACAAGTCATTTCCATTTTTGGAAACTTTTTAAATGGCTCAAAATTCTTCAATCTTGTGAACTTTCAACCTCTTCTAAGATCAAATACAGATCATAGAACTTCAATTTGAAGAAAATACCCCTTTGGTTCCATTGTTGGGGGCCTCAGATGTCTTGATTTTGAATTAACTTGCTCAAGAAGTTACCAAGTGAACAGATGACTTCCACAATAAATTTCTTCATCAAACTTGGTACACATGATCCTTATAACATCTTAAGAACATTAGAAACAAGAATGGCCCAAAAATTTGGAGTTGAGGCCTCTGAAACCAAAACCCTAATTTTGGTCATCTGTGCAGTGAAAACCCTTTCTCTACTTCCATGCCTTGCCAGTTCTTGTGATTTCTTGACTTCCATGAACTTTGAGGGATATAATATGATTATAGAACACACATGGACCCTCTTGGAGTGCTTTGAGGCCTTTGGGATGGCTCAGATGGAATCTTAGATTGCTCAGATCACAAACCCTAGATGTAGATGAACTTGGACTATGCAGATGAAACAAATATGCAAACTGAGATGTAATGTTTATGCTTATGAAAAAATGAAAGATCACAAGCCATGGTGTGATATAAGTGAGAGCAAATTTGGGGTGTTTACAGCCGCCCCTATTCAAGCATGAGTTAGCTGTGTAGGATGTAAGCGCTTGGCTTATCAGACAAACAAGATAACTAGTGGTTGATTACCGAAGACAGTCCAAAATTTTCACTCGCTGGATAGAAGAAGGAAAGGGATATAAGTTGTAAAAGGTAGTATATCAAATAAAGGTGATGGAGGACGACCATCGGGCAGGGGACGACTGCTGGGGGAAAATTGGTAAGTAAAGCAACGACGGGGACGGCCGACAAGCTGGGGAAATAAAGAGATCATGATGGGGACGGCCATCAGGTAAAGAAACAAGATTTTCTGGGGATTAATGTAAAGGCAATGATGGGGACGACCACCAGGTTTGAAAAGTAAAGTAAGAAACGATGGGGACGGCCATCGGGTTAAAGAATAAATGAAATATTGATGAAGGATGATCATCAAAGGTGAAGGATGATCACCTAAAAGGGGACGACTACTCTTTATCACGACATAGGACGAATGTCGGATAGAAAAGGTCGACGATGGGGACGACCATCGGACAAAACGATGAAGGACGATCATCAAGAGGTGAAGGACAATCACCTAGCAGGGTACAACTGCTCTTTATCACGACATAGGACGAATGTCGGATAGAAAAGGTCGACGATGGGGACGGCCATCGGACAAAACGATGAAGGGCGATCATCAAGAGGTGAAGGACAATCACCTAGCAGGGTACAACTGCTCTTTATCATGACATATGACGAATGTCGGATAGAAAAGGTCGACGATAGGGATGGCCATCGGACAAAATGATGAAGGACGATCATCAAGAGGTGAAGGACGATCACCTAGTAGGGGACGGCTGCTAAATAATATCACGACATAGGATGAATGTCGGATAGAAAAGGGTTCCAATAATGGAGACTCTGCTGGGGAAAGGATGAGGGACGGTCATCCAAAGGTGAAGGAGGATCTCCTGGCAGGGGATGTCCGCCGAAAGTATCACGACATAGGACGAATGTCGGATAGAAGAAAAGTTGTTCTGTTGGTGACTTACTGGGGGAATAGTAAACACGGACGAGTGCTCACGCTCAAGAATAAAAAGGTATAATTGTTTGATGATGTGTATAGATTAAAGATACGGAAGAGCATCCTTAAGACCATGATATGGAAGAGTATCGGTAGAAACAAACGTTGACGCGTGTTCAGAGATGATGATACGGACGAGTACCAACTAGTTAACAAAGAACACGAACGAGTGTCAAATCTGTGGGGAGAGTGATGTATATATACGAGATACGGACGAGTATCAAAGATTTCTGTATAAGTATGCATAAGTATTGGTTTGCCGGTGAAGTATAAGCAAGACACGGACGAGTGTTCAACCTGCTGAGGATTGTATGACACGGACGAGTGTAAAAAGAGACCATATATAAGTTATGAACAAACATTTGTATGTGAGAGTGTAAAAGGTGTTCTGGCGACCTGTGGGGATAGGATGACACGGACAGGTGTCAAAAAGAGTGTGTTATGAACAAATGTCTTGTTTGCACCAAGTGATTTGACAACCATGTTGGGGAAAGGAGACACGGACGAGTGTCAAAAGAGTATGTATAGGTGTTTGTATTTGAAAATGCAAAGGGGACGCTTTGGCTTATATCTGCGGGGAATAATATGACACGGACGAGTGTCAAAAAAAGTGTATATGAACATACATTCGTGTTGGAGAGTGCAAAAGGGACACTTTGGATTTTATTTGCAGGGGATGTGAGTTTTTCCGCAATGCTCCGTATTAGACGGAATGCTACGCTTATTTCGGTGATTTATGATGCGGATGCTATGATTATGCAAAAGAGGAAACGATCCGGGATTTGGATCCTGCTGAAGAAAAGATCTCTGGCTGATCTACTTGGAGGGATATCCCAGCTGGGGAAGAGATCATTGGTAGACCTGTCAGGAGATATAGCTCTGCTATGGGAAATAGATTTCCGATCAATCTACCCATAAGGAGAACTCAGCTGGGGAGAAGGAAGCTTTCGTCACTTTGTTATGCAAGAATTTCAGGCATTGCTCTTCTGGGGAGAGGATGAAAACTCTGTGGGGAGTTTGGCTGCGGATGCTCCTATTGAGTAGACATGTGCTGGGGATGAGGAAGCTTTGACAACTCCGCTGGGGAAAGCATTCCAGATATTGCTTGGGGAGGAGGTATGTTGGGGAAGTGATGCTTGGCATGCCCCATGCTACGTATTGAATACTTGCAATTTGTTAAGACAAGAGAAATGCACAGGTATCCTGAGGTATCCCTTACCGGATTCCTTCATAGGAATTAGATATTCCTGAAAGTAAATATATTTCCCGCAAGCATTTTATTAAGAATGGCTCATTTGTTTTATGAAAGTATCATATCATGAATATTGGACATTTTGCAAACGAAACAAAAATGTACAAAAAAGAGATGTGACTGAAAATTCTGATTTTATTAATCTGGGTGCCCTGAATTGGCAAATACAGTCAAAGAAACAAATCCCCTGGGATGAGGAGCTAGCTATAATTTGAGAAAAGTAAGAGTGCTGGCAATGTTGGTGACGTTCCGGTGAGCTTTCTTTGCTATGATTTTTATGACCTTGACGTTCTTCTCATCTTGCTTTCTGAAGAAGGCTGATTCTGACTAATGCTTTATCCTTTCGAAGCTTGCCATGTTGTGAATGATACGGACGAATTCAGAGTGCAGTTGTTCGCTTATTCCCTGATTTTGCGTGGATCGCCCTTTCGGGTTTTCAATCAACCGGGATACCCATTTTTGCCTGAGCTGTCCAATGCGGCTTTCAACTCAGCGGGTGTACATTTTTTTTTATTTTCCCCTTATTTTTGCCCTAGTCTTTTATTTTGTTTTTGACTCGCCGGGATGCCCTATTTTTGCCTGGACTTACATTCTGTTTTTATGTCCAGCGGGTCATTTTATGCGAAGTATTTTTTAACTCCATCTGAATTCACAGGGGATAAGAAGTCTTCACCATCCATAGTAGTGAGCATCAGTGCTCCACCAGAGAAGGCCTTCTTTACTATGAATGGACCATCGTAGTTTGGAGTCCACTTGCCTCTGTGGTCTGTATAGGAGGAAGGAGTCTTTTCAGCACAAGATCTCCTACTTGGTATTCCCTAAGCCTGACTTTCTGATCGAAGGCTTTCTTCATTCTTGTCTGATATAACTTCCCATGACAGATTGCAGCTAATCTCTTTTCTTCTATCAGATTCAATTGATTGTACTGAGACCGGACCCATTCTGCTTCGTACAGCTTTACATCCATCATTACCCGTAAGGAGGGTAGTTCAACTTCAACAGGTAGGACAGCCTCCATACCATACACAAGTTGATAAGGTGTTTCCCCAGTAGACGTTCTGATTGAGGTTCGGTACTCGTGCAAGGCGAATGGTAGTAACTCATGCCAGTCTTTGTAAGTAACCACCATCTTTTGCACAATCTTCTTGATGTTCATATTAGCTGCCTCAACAGCGCCATTCATCTTTGGCTTGTAAGGAGAAGAGTTGTGATGTTGGATTTTGAAGTCCCAGCACAGTTCTGC
This sequence comes from Lathyrus aphaca, assembly GCA_963966055.1. Classification (NCBI taxonomy): domain Eukaryota; kingdom Viridiplantae; phylum Streptophyta; class Magnoliopsida; order Fabales; family Fabaceae; genus Lathyrus; species Lathyrus aphaca. The sequence continues at coordinate 457,203,706 of OZ014523.1, read as the reverse complement.
CATCATTTTTTTGTTCAAATTGGAACCATTGTCAGTAATGATTCGCTCGGGAACTCCATATCGACAGATGATGTCTCTTTTTAGGAATCTGGCTACCACTTGTCTGGTGACATTTGCATACGAAACTGCTTCAACCCATTTGGTGAAGTAATCAATGGCTACCAGGATGAATTTGTGGCCATTTGAAGCAGTCGGTTCGATCTTTCCAATCATGTTAATGCCCCACATGGCAAAGGGCAAAGGTGAAAACATTACGTTCAAAGGATTTGGAGGCACATGAAGTTTGTCTGCATAAATCTGGCATTTATGACATTTCCTGGCATAGGCACAACAGTCTGCATCCATTGTGATCCAGTAATAACCTGATCTTAGAAATTTCTTAGCCATTGCATGTCCTCCAGCATGGGTACCGAAAGAGCCTTCATGCACCTCGTACATCAGCAAGTCTGCTTCCCTCTTATCAATACATCTGAGCAGAACCATATAAAAGTTTCGCTTGTATAATGAACCATCAGGTTTAAGGAAGAAACTACCGGCCAGTCTTCTCAATGTCTTCTTATCATTAGATGATGCCCTAGGTGGGTATGTCTGATCTTCTAAGAAGCATTTGATGTCATAGAACCAAGGCTTGTCATCTTTAGCAATGTCCACGGAGAATACGTATGTTGGTCGGTCTAGTCTGGATACCGAAATCCGAGGCCCATAATTGGCAGTTTGAACCTTGATCATGGAGGAAATGGTAGCTAGAGCATCTGCAAACTGATTTTCATCTCGAGGGATATACTCAAGTTTGACTGTTGTGAATAAAGTCAATAATCTCCTCGTGTAGTCACGGTATAGAATTAGATGCTCTTGGTGGGTGTACCATTTGTCGTTGGTCTGATTGATTACCAAAGCTGAATCTCCTAATACAGTTAAAGTCTTGATCCTGAGGTCATTGGCTTCCTCAAGACCCATGATACATGCTTCGTATTCAGCTTCGTTGTTAGTGCAGGAAAAGGTGAGTTTTGCCGAGAAAGGCATATGAACTCCCTTAGGTGTAATGAGCACTGCACCAACTCCAAGACCATTCATATTGACAGCCCCATCAAACATAATTGACCACTCTTCTTCTGGGTCAGGCCCTTCAGTGTGAACAGGCTCTTCATGATCTTTTGCTTTTAGGTACATGATGTCTTCATCAGGGAAGTCAAATCTCATTGGTTGGTAATCATCAATGGGTTGCTCAGCCAGATAGTTAGACAGTACACTGCCCTTGATGGCCTTTTGAGATGTGTACTGAATGTCATACTCTGTTAGAATCATTTGCCATCTTGCAACCCTTCCGGTAAGTGTTGGCTTCTCAAATATATACTTGACGGGGTCCATTTTTTAAATCCACAAGGTAGTGTGAGTCAGCATATACTGTCTTAGTCGGCGAGCAGCCCACGCTAAAGCACAACAAGTTTTCTCGAGCAGTGAATAACGTTGTTCACAATCGGTAAACTTTTTGCTTAGGTAGTATATTGCATACTCTTTTCGACCAGACTCGTCATGCTGGTCCAACACACACCCCATTGTGTTAGACGATAGCGCAGATCTAGAAGGGGGGTTGAATAGATCCCTTTTTAAAATTTATCTTTTCAAAATTAAGTTGAAAGAGAATAGTAGAAGTTTCCCAGAAAATCGTCTATTTTAAATTTGAAGTCACCGGAGATCGGATATGCATAAAACCCAATTATAATGAAATGATGACTAGACGAATTAATGTTTTACAAATGATACACTTGAATATTCAGCACTTGATAAAACTAGTCTTAATGATGATTAGAGAAGAAAACAAATACAAAGATATTGATCTTGTGTGATTGAGCTTTTTGTCAAACACTTAGAGTGCACACTCCAAGGGAAATTTTGTTGTGTCAAATAGTGCAGAATTTTACTCACTCCAATCAACACTTTTGAGTGAAGCAATTTATCAAACACCTTGTTTGCACTAATTTGATACACCAGAATTTTCAAGTACACAATATCAATATGAACAAAAGTAGAATGCAAGAAATAATAAGAACACAAGGAATTTGTTGAGGCAGTTCCTTCGTCGTCCTCGCTCGAAGTACTCTGCCCCCAATTCGAAATTGAATTGGGCAATTTTATTAAATCGCAATAGTTTTACAAGAATAGAAATGAATTAACCAACAAACCAAACCAAGTTGAAAGTGTTGTCAATTCTTCTTCTTGTCCCTTGATCCAAAGTAGAATCAAGTCTTCCACGCGTGTCGAGAAAGCCTCCGATTAATTTGATCCCTTATTGCAAGAATACACGATTCTTCAAACTTTGAGCATGGTTGAGTTTCTCCCACACTTGTGAACCCACAAAGACCTTCGCAATCCTCCGTCTACCGTCATATGAGAGAACGATCCACTTGATCTTCAATCTACCTCACTCGGCTAAATTTATGACCGATCAATGTGTGCAAAACCCCCAAATCACCAACGATCTTGGAGGATAAAAACCTACAGATTTTTTCAAGGAAAACACACACACACTCTAAACCCAATCTGAAATTCTGATTCACAATTGAACGTTATCTCCAAAATGTACACCAAGATCGAACAAAGATTATTGTGTGTAATTGTTTGATTGATCAAGAATGAAGAAGATGAAGAGAGCTATGTGTATATCTTTCACTTTCCTTGTTACCCTTCTCAAAAGAAATTAAGCAGCTATTTATATTGGTTAGGGGAAATGAATCATAAGAGAGAGAAAAAAAATGAAAAAATGAGTCAGCACAGCAATGAGCCGACTCTAACCATTAAATGAGCCAGCTCAAACTTACAGATGAGTCGACCAAAATTAACAGAGAGGCAGCCTGTTGAGACCCGTGAAAATTGAGAAGAAAACATTTCTTGATGAGTTGACTCATGAGGGATTATGAGTCGGCTTATGCATTCTCATGAGTCGACCAAAATCATGTTCCAGGCAACCTGTTTGGACCCGTGCGTTTGCCACCATTTTACACTTGAATGAGTCGGCTCATAAAGAGTTGTGAGTCGACTCATCCACACTTGTGAGTCGACCAAAATGATGTATCAGGCAGCCTATTTGGACACGTTCATTTATCATCAATTTAACACTGAATGAGTCGGCTCATTGATGAATTTGAGTCGTCTCATTCAGTATGTTTTTCCAAAAATGCCAATCCTTCCTTTTTTATTTTGAACCTATCAAGCTTTCGAAACATGCCAATTTTTTGACACATTAAAACCATGCCATGTCACACAAACTCCCCCTTTTTGAGGATGGAAAAAACTTGACGAATTAATCGCCAAACTCCCCTTGATTATGTCAACCGATCTCATATACATCGATCTCAATATCATCTCCCCCTTTGACAACATCAAAAAGAAGAGAAACCACATGAGTGTATTGAAGCAATAAAAATAGCAAGCTGAATGAAATGTCAATTTGAGAAGCCAATTGTGATAGAAACCCAAATTCACAAACACACAATTAGGAAAGGCGAGTAAAAATGATAATAAACAAAAATAATGGGATTAACGCGAAATAAAAGTTCATTCAAACAAATAAAGCAAACATTACATAAACCAAAATAATATTCATGACAAGTGCATATGATACAACTATTCTCTCAAGGGTATGGATAACGATCCCTAGTGGAAGGATAGCGGCGATGATAGGTAATGGGCTGCGAATCATCCATGTCATTTTCCGTGAATTGAAGAAAGCTACTGTTCAGAGAGTTAAAGGCTGTGTCCTGAGCAACCAAGTGATCCTGCAATGCAGTATACCTAGTGTCTTGAACAGACACATACTCAGCAAAGGCGGTGTCTTGCTCAGTTAAACGCCTCTCTAACTCAGTGTATCGCTCAGCCTGAGTGGTGTAGTAAGCCTGTTGTTGGATTTGCATATTTTGAAGCATCACCATTATTTTTGATGAATCATCTTGTTGCGGTTGAGATGGAGGAGGAGAGGGAGGAGCAAACCGAGTAGTGGTGTTGGTCCACCCGGTGTGTTGCCATTCACCCCAACCTTAATTTTCATAGGAGTCATTTGAGTGTATGCCATACCACTCTTCATTGTCAGCAGGCACGTCTTCATTCAGAATCTCATTTTGTTCAGGTTGATCTTCAGGATCATCTCCATCAGAATAATTTTCAAGCGGTTGATTTTGATCACCTCTTCCCACATAACGATACCGGCGTTCTTGAGAATCCCATATGTGACCCATGAGGCTTAGGGTTTTCTGCTGAAACCAATTTGTATCCAGAACAGATATCAAAGGAACATCAAAACTAACAACCTCAGCTTTATCAATAATCTTCTGAATAATGGAAGGATAAGCAAGAGCAACGCCTTTCTTTTCCTTCAAGGCAAAAATACGACTCGCAAAGTAGTGAGGCCAGTTGACTTTGACCTTGTTTCGAAGAATATAAACCAAATGCACTTCACTCATATCAATACGAGAGAAGCCACCTTTCTAGGGTCGTAAATTGTGGGCAACAATCCAGTGCAGAATACGATCATCCGGCTTAACTTTTCCAGTAGTAATGTTATTCGGAAACAATTCAGAATTAACAACAAAATCGACAAAAAGGTTCTTTAAGCATACCATTGAGTTCATTACGGAAGACGTAGTTGTCAACTTGAGACGTATCTGTCATCAAAATGCTCGCTTCTTCAAGATCAATGCGAAAGAGGTCTTTCCACACTTGAGCATTGACGACAAACATTCGAGAGCCCATACGGAAATTGAACTCAAAACCCTTAAAGGTGCCAACCAACCTAGCATAGAACATATTAACCAAATCTTCTTTGTATTCATCATGACAAGATAGAAAAGGATTGATACCTTGGAAGTCCATAAGTTCAATAATGTGGGGAATGCGCATTTGAGTGGCAGTTGTCCTTGAGTAAACATATTGAGGAATTACCTTTTTGTTCTTGAATTTCTTGTTGTAGACTTCCCCCAGATCAGAAGGAAGAAGAGACAGAGCACTAATCGGAAGAGATGATTGAGAAGAGGAGCCACTGGACCTTTTCCCTGTAGTCTTTGATGCCATTTTTGCAGGAAAATGAAGCTTTGAGAGAGATTTGAATGTTGGAGGAAGATGATGAAACTTGAGAGAATATGAGAGTTTTATGTGTTGGTAATGATAATATGAAATGATAATGAGTTTTTAATGAAAAATAATTAAAGAAATAATAAATGGAAAGGTAAAAGTGAATGGATGCATTGATGTGCCGACCTAGGGAGGCGAACTGGCAGGCGGCACGTCTTTTCAAGACAGCCACACGTCAGTCGAGGTGTCAATGAGCCGACTCAAATTCATCCATGAGTCGACTCAATTTGAATTTGAAATGACTCGGCTTAAAGGAGCATATAGGTCGACTCATAAGAGTCCATGAGCCAACTCATGAGTCGGCCTGTTGGGACCCGACAATATTCAACACCACATGTCACCAAAAACCACTTAAAATGCCTCAAAATATGAAAACATCATCATGTATGCAAATTATTTTTTAAGCAATCACTCGTAATCCACTTAGAAAAGAAGAAATAGATTAATTTACAAACACAATCCATGCACCACATTCTTACTAAATACATACATCAAGAATGAATTAAGGTATGTAAGTAAAGAGTGATATTACCTCAAGTATATGAGAGATGGATGAAAGATAATACCTCATAATAGGATGTGAGATACAAGTGAAGTTAACTCAAGGGATAATATATAATCAAAACAATGATTACTAAGATCTATATGATATGTCAAGAACACCAAGTTCTCTACGGATAAAGAAGACAGGATCGGTAGCGAGTGGTTTTATAAAAATATCGGCTAGTTGATTTACACTATCAACATGCTCAAACACCACATCACCTTTCTCTACATGATCCCTAAGAAAATGATGTCTGATTTCAATATGTTTAGTGCGTGAATGAAGAATAGGATTCTTGGTAAGATTAATTGCACTAGTATTGTCACACAATATTGGAATTTGCTTGAGAGAGATATTGAAGTCGAGCAATTGTTGTTTTATCCATAGAATTTGGGCACAACAATTTCCAACTGCAATATACTCCGCCTCTGCAGTTGATAAGGCAACAGAGACTTGCTTTTTGCTATGCCAACTGATAAGAGAGTTTGAAAAGAAATGACAAGTTCCACTAGTAATTTTCCTATCCACTTTGCAACCGGCAAAATCGGAATCGGAAAAACCTACCAAGGAACAATCACTACCCTTAGGATACCATAACCAAACTTAGAAGTACCATAAAGATACCTAAGTATGCGTTTAACTGATTTTAAATGTGATTCCTTAGGGCAAGATTGAAATCTAGCACACATACATACACTGAACATAATATCGGGACGCGATGCAGTGAGATAAAAAAGAGAACCAATCATACCTCGATACCTTTTTATATCAACATCCTTACCTTTTTCATCACGATCAAGACTTGGTGCCGTAGGCATTGGTGTATCAATAGTCTTGGAGTTTGTCATATCAAACCTCTTGAGCAACTCATTGCAATATTTAGTTTGACTTATGAAGGTTCCATCTTCAAGTTGTCTAATTTGAAGTCCGAGGAAGAAATGTTGCTCCCCCATCATACTCATTTCAAACTCACCCTGCATAGAACTTGAAAGTTCTTTAACCAACTTCATATTATTAGAGCCAAAGATAATATCATCTACATATACTTGAACTAATATAGAATGTTTTCCTTCACGTTTAATGAAGAGATTAGTATCAACCTTTCCTCTTGAAAAACTTGATTGATTAAAAATTTGCTTAGACGCTCATACCAAGCTCTAGGAGCTTGTTTGAGACCATATAAAGCACGTTTTAATTTGTAAACATAATTTGGTTTTTCAGAGATTTCAAACCCAGGAGGTTGACACACATAAACCTCTTCATTTATATATCTGTTAAGGAAGGCACTTTTAACATCCATTTGATATAGTTTAAAGTTTTATGAACATGAAAATGCAAGTAAAAGGCGTATAGCTTCAAGGCGCGCAACAAGAGCATAAGTTTCCTCATAGTCTATGCCTTCCTCTTGATTATACCCTTGAGCAACAAGTAGAGCCTTGTTGCAAATGATAGTGCCGTTTTCATCCAATTTGTTCCTAAAAACCCATTTGGTGTCAATTACTCGATGATTTAATGGAGGTGGAACAAGGTCCCAAACCTCATTTTTTTTAAATTGATTTAATTCCTCTTGCATAGCTAGGAACCAATTTTCATCAAGTAATGCTTCTTTGGCATTCTTAGGCTCAATTTAAGATATAAAGGCATGATAAAAACAAAAATTACTTAGCCGTGATCTAGTAATGACACCCTTTGAGATATCTCCAATGATGTTATCGATAGGATGATCTTTTGATGTCTTCCATTCCAATGGTAGATCATTTTGAAGGGATGCTTGACCTTCATCTTTGAGACTAGACACATCAACCGGCTCCTTATTCACAACATCCGACAAGGGTTCAACACGAGAAACATCAATTTCTTTAAAAATCTCACTAGAGGAGGCACCTGCACCAATAACACCACTACCTTTTTCAACAACATTTGGATAAGCTTCATCAAAAGATACATGTACAAATTATTCGACTATAAGCAACCTTTTATTAAATATTCTATATGCTTTGCTTTAATTAGAGTATCCAAGGAAGATGCCTTCATCCGCCTTTGAATCGAATTTACCAAGATTTTCTTTTCCATTATTAAGCACAAAGCATTTGCAACCAAAAACATGGAGATGCGAAACATTAGGCTTTCTTCCTTTTAATAGTTCATAGGGCGTTTTGTTTAGAATAGGTCGAATAGTGATCCTATTCAAAACATAACAAGCGGTGCTAATGGCATCGGACCAAAAATATTTAGGAAGACCGCTATCATTAATCATAGTTCTTCCCAATTCCTCCAACACAAGATTTTTACGTTCCACAACACCATTTTGTTGTGGTGTTCTAGGAGCGGAGAAGTTATGATCAATGCCATGATTTTCACAAAACTTTTCAAAGAGATGATTATCAAATTCACCTCCATGGTCACTTCTAATAGTTACAATGTTTGTGCCAAGTTTGTTTTGAGATAATTTGGCAAAATTTTCAAAGGCCGAAAAGGTATCACTTTTACTAGCTAAAAAGATTGTCCAACAAAATCAAGAGTAGTCGTCAACAATAACAAAGCCATAATAGTTCCCTCCTATAATTTTGATTCTAGAAGGACCAAAAAGATCCATGTGTAGAAGTTCAAGAGGTCTAGAAGTAGAGACTAGATTTTTTGATTTAAAAGATATCTTAGTTTGCTTACCCATTTGGCACGCATCACAAAGATGATCTCTAGTGAACTTTATGTTAGGCAAACCGACAACTAAGTTTTTGGACACGATCTTATTTAGCAAGTCAAAGTTGATATGAGCTAAACGTCTATGCCAAAGCCAAGATTCCTCACTTTTGGAGATAAGACATTTAGGATTACTCATGGTCATCGAATTCAAATGAAGCATATAAACATTATTAACCCTCAGGCCTTTAAACACATCCTCTTTGTTGTCATTGTGTTCAATTATGCATCCTTCTTTAGAGAAAGAGACATTATATCCCTTCTCACATAATTGACTAATGCTAACAAGGTGATGTTTAAGACCCTCAACTAAAAGGACATTAGAGATATATGTAGAAGAGGGATTACCTACACTACCTTTACTGAGTATAGCTCCCTTGTTGTTATCACCATAGGTAACAAAGCCCTTCTTCTTAGCCACAAAGTCATAGAATAGGGAAATATCACCTGTCATATGTCTTGAGCATCCACTATCAAGAAACCACCATTTCTCCATAGTCTCAAGACACTCCACCTGTATGATTAGACAAGAGAGAAAGGTACCCCATTTTCATTGGGTCCTAGAGTGTGAGTGAAAATTTTGTTGCATTTAGGCAACCATTGACAAATGCCTTTTGGGACCAAGTATTTCCTAAAATGACATTTGGCAATTATATGACCTTCCTTGCAACAATAGTGACATTTCAAGAATGGTTTTGATTTGCATTGACTATTTTGATCCTTCACAACATAGGTTTTTTTTTTGAAATAGATTATTCATTGATTCCCTAAAGTTTGAATGATCAATAGTAAATGTCATTTTTGGTTGTGATAACTTGTTTAGTTTGGCTTGAAGAGTTTTGACTTCCTTTTGCCAAATCCAACATGTTTCACAACCATGAATGTTGTGCCATTCTCATTTGTCTTCTACTATAGATTCTACCATTGATGCCTTAAGAGCTTTCATAGCATTTTCACTATCCGAAACCTTGCTTTCTAAATAAGTAAAAATTCTTTTATCGGATGCAATACGCTTGAAGGCTTCTTTAGCTTCTTGATGGAGAATATTAAACTTACTAAGCAAATCATTATAAGACAATTTTTCAGTATATTCATATTTAGCATGTTTTACCTCTTTCTTGCCTTTGCTAGACGACTCACTATCGCTTTCTCAAGAAATATATGCTCTTCTAGCCTTGTTGCTTTTTCTTTGATATTTTTCTTTTGCCTTGTCTTTCTTTAACATAGGGCAATCCAGTTTGTAATGTCCCGGTTTTCCACAGTTGTAATAAGATCCTTTGCCTTTAGTACTTTTAACATACTCTTGTTTGGAAGGATTAGATTTTCTTCGATAGTTGATCAGACGCTTGTCCGAATGAGAAATCTCATTCTTTTTGAGATACCGATTGTATCTTCTTACAAATAAGCCCATATCTTCATTTGATTCGTCATCATCATCACTCGTATCACTCCCGCTATCTTTATTTGTGGAGGATTTTAATGAAGAAGCTTTTAATACAATAGACTTCTCCTTCTTCTCATGCTCTTTATTTTTCTCGATCTTTTCTTTCTTTTCTTTGTACTCATGCTCATTTAAGTTTAAGAGCTCTTGTTCGTGCTCTTGTAGTTTTCCAATGAGAGTCGTTAGGTCCAACATTCTTACGTCATTGGCTTCTTTAATTTCCGTAAATTTTGGCAACCATTCCCTAGTAAGAAATCTCAAAATCTTGTTAGTTGCAACATCATTAGGAGTCGTTTTACCGAGAGCATTTAATCTATTTGTCAAGTGAGAAAATCTTTTTCCCATTTCATCAACGGTTTCCCCTTGTTGTAGAGTATTAATTCGAGCAAGCTTAACATCATCGGTTCCTTCATGGGCAACTTGTAAGGCTTCCCACATAGCTTTAGCTGATGTGTGATGATAAACTCGAAAATATTCATCAGCTCCCAAGGAAGCTATAAGTATGTTTTGAGCTTTCCAATCGTAGCTATATTTCTTTTCATCATTATCATCCCATTGTGCTTCCGGTTTCTCAATTTGGACATTATATGGTCCGGCCATGGTTATTTGAAAAGGGCCTTCTTGGATAACTTTCCAAATTTTTCTATCAACAGAGTTGATATGGATACGCATACATCTTTCCAATGACTATAGTTTTCTCCGGTAAAAACTGGAGCTCTATTGTACGCCCCTGTTGGATCGTTGTCCATTTTCCAATAAGCTGTATGTGAAGCACTAGATGAACCGGTGCTCTTGATACCACTTGTTAGGCGATAGCGCGGATCTAGAAGGGGGGTTGAATAGATCCCTTTTTAAAATTTCTTTTCAAAATTAAGTTGAAAGAGAATAGCGGAAGTTTCCCGGAAAATCGTCTATTTGAAATTTGAAGTCACCAGAGATCGTATATGCATAAAACCCAATTAGAATGAAATGATGACTAGATGAATTAATGTTTTACAAATGATACACTTGAATATTCAGCACTTGATAAAACTAGTCTTAATGATGATGTAAACACCCCAAATTTGCCCTCACCCATTCACCATGGCTTGTGATCATTCTCATATGCATAAACACAATCATATCACATCTCATTTTTGAGTCACTGCATTGGTTCCAAGTCATCTGCATCTAGGGTTTGTGACCTGAGCAATCTCAGGGCTTCTTGAGCCACCCCAAAGGCAACCAATCACTTCAAAGGGGTCCATGTGTTCAAGCATCATATTACATCCTCACAAAGCCAAGAATTCAAAAGAATCACAAGAACTAGGGTTTGAGTGGATGCAGAGCCAGGATAGACTGCACAGTTGACCTAAAATTAGGGTTTTGGTTTCAGAGGCCATAACCCCCAATTTTTTTGGTCATTCTTGTTTCCATTGGTCTCTATATGGTATAGGGAGTATGCATATCAATTTTCATGAAGAAATACCATGGGGAAGTCATCTGATCAAGGGTTGACTTTTCAGACAAGTCAGTGTAAAATCAGGGCATCTGAGGCCCCCAATGACCCAACCAATGGGTGATCTTCATCATTTTGAGTGTATATGATCTTTATTTGATCATGGAAGAAGGTTGAAGTTCATAAAAATCAAGAATTTAGGGTTTTTGCAAATGTTGACTTTTTTGGGCATAGTTGACTTTTCAAGAATGCATCATTTTAGGTCATTTTTCAAGCCTTGATTTTTGATCCAAAAATGCTTCAAATGGAAAAACTTTGGTCATGAAAGTTGTAGATCTCATCTTTCCCTTTTCAAAAAGTACAAGAACATGATCAAACTCTTCTTGGATCAAAAGTTATGGTGTGGCAAAGTTGGCAAAAATCATTGATTTTCAAGTTATGCACCAAGTGTGAAAATTGCAAGATCATGTACCAAGGCAAATTGCAACTTCTAATTGGCATCAAACCATCACATAAGCATTCTATAAGTCATAAAATTCAGAATGAACCAAGAATGCCCATGGTTTAGGTTTGGTTGGATAAAGAGAATCACATGTGAACCAAAGTTGTAACAAGTTGCAAAACCACTCATTTCATCTCACCAACTTGATGCATTGGCTGCTGAACCAAGCTAGCCTCACACACACATCATGCTGCGCAGCCCATGCCCATTGTACTAGCTATAGATCAAGCCATACTTGCCTTACACAAAATTTTACTTTTTGCAAAAGGTGACTTACCAATCAATAAAGCACATGTCCAATCATCTGACCAATGAGAGAGGTTTATGTGGACAAAGAGCAAGCCATTCCATACATCTAGCAAGGCTGAAACTCACTCATTCATCACATACACCAAGACACACCAAGCTGCATTTGTCTTCGAATCTCTCTGCCCAGCCATCAAACACTCAAAACCATCTTCATCATTCATCTCACCACACTTCATAGACCTCAAACCACCAAAAGCCAGGCCTGAAACAAGCAAGAACACCCCACTGCCATTCTTCACCTCAATTTGCAGTTCCATTCGAATCTCTCTCCCTAGCTCACAAACATCAAAACAAACATCACAGACCTTCTCCACACATCATATGGACCACAAACAACCATTCACCATGACCTGATACTGCCTGAAACTCCATTGCCATTTCTGACTGAGCTTGAGCAGAAGTTTGTCAAACTTCTCATCCAGCCAACATAAATTCCTTTTGAGAATTCAAACATCATCTGGGGATCAAGTGGAGTGGATTGCACTGAAGGAAGTGGCCAGAAAGTCATCAGAGTGAAAGCTTCGAATCTCAGGTAGCTTGAAAATTATTTTTCCAGAAATCATTTCTTTTGTTCTAAACTTGTTCTACATGTCTTGCTGATCATGAGTATGCTTTTGGTTTTGCAAATGGTGGTGAATTGAGTATTTAATTAGCTTCTGAAACTTGCGTGCCCTAGTTCTTATTTTCTTCGATTCAGCTTTGTTAGGGAAAATAAATTTGTTTCGAGTGAGGGTTCTGGTTCGTGAGGGTGTAAGGATCATTTCCCAGTTCTTGGATTTCATTTTAGTTAGCTTTTTGAGGTTTTGGGGATTTTTCAGGGGAGATGCTGCCGGAGAAGACGACCGGAAGTCTTCTCCGGCAGCCTGAATGTCATTAGCCCTAATCTCAGGTCATTAATGTTTGTTTGAATTCTGGGCGTTGGATGCGTTGAAATGTTTGACTCCCCGCGCGAATGGATGGTTCAGATCAAGCCATTATGCCCTAATCCACGTGTTTAACTTAATTAATCCACAATTTAATTAATTTGATCAGAGGCCATCTGGACCCTCCATTCACGCGCCAGTCAACGCATTCAAACCCAGGGCTCATCTCAGCCTTCCATTTGGCTGACTTCTCCTTTTATTTAATTTTAATTCATTTTCTTTTCCTTTTATTTGCACATTTATTTAAAAATAGTGAAAAAGGTTTAAAAATTATAAAACTTTTTCCTCTGAGTTTTATTGATTTTGTAAACACAAAAATATTTTTATTTTATTTTTTATCATTAAAAAAGTATTTTTAAATATTTAAAAGATTATTTTTAATTGATTAATGGAAATTAATTTATTAAAAATACTTTTAGGTATTTAAAAATCACCAAAAAATTCATGAAATGTTCTAAGACATTTAGAAACATTGTCCAACCTTCAAACCAAATTTCTTTTTTGATCTTGATGCATTTTGAGAATTTTCCATTGAATTAAATCATATTTTGTGCATTATTTTGATCATAAGTTCAAAAAATCATTTCTGCCTATTAGAGAAGAGTTGGACATTGATTCCTTTTGCTTTGTTTTGTGTTTGGCATGTAGTTTCTAGGGTAAAATGTCCATGATTTGTTTCCTCATTTTCAATTTGTTTGGCATTTCTTTTGTTTAGGAACCCTAAAAACCCTAATAACTTAGAAAATTCATATCTTGAGATTGGTTAAGAGTTGAGACCTCCCCTTTGGACCTTGGTTTAGTATAGGGTTAGGGTTTCTTTGAGTGGCATTTTCCATTTTTTATCTTAGGGTTTGCTTCTGTTTTGGGTTTTTGTTTGTTGTTTGATTCATAAACCCTAATTTGGGCTTTCATTTGCATCCCTCTTGCATTCTCTTGCATAACATGACTTGTCTTAGCATTTCAAACATTCTTGTGATTCATTTGACATCTTAAGACACATAGGAAGCATGTTTGATCATTGCATCACATATTTGCTATGTCATTTGCCTTGTATGCTTCATAACTTTCCATGCTTGTTCATGCTCCTTAACTTGCATCATTTGCATCCATGATCTTGTATGAACATTTCCATGCCTTGCCTCATGTTTGTAGCATCTCATAGCATCATTATCATCATCAACATGCTTCTGGTTTTGTTTAGCATCATACCATTTCATCCCCTTTGGCATTGCATTGCATTTCTTTCTAACTTTTCAGGTGGTAAGTAAACTTGAGAAGTGAATTTGCCTTCACTTCTCATAACTTTTATTTTCATCTCTCTTGCATCCATTGCTGCATTTCTATATGTGTTTGAGATTGAGCTTGCTCATTCTTGTTTCTCCCACTTTCTTTCTTCAAGTGACTTGACTTCTTGAATGAAGCAAGTCACTTTGCTTCTCTTGATCCTGTCCATCTGCTTCCTGGTGGTTCCATTGAAGATTGTTCTTGTTAAACCTCACAAACTTTAGGAACAACCAAGCATGACAATGAATTAGGGTTTTGATTAGTCTCCCCTCATAGTTTTACCTTTGTGTCTCTTTGAGTCTTCTCCTTTCATCTCATAATCAGGGACTAAACCCTAAAGGCTTTAAGGCTTTGTGATTAAGCTTATGCCTGCATCCTTCTATTAGGATGGAGTGTATAACTTTAATCCTAAGTGTTAAACCCTTAATGTGTTTAAATCTCTTAATCAATCCACTTAATAACTATCAAGACATCACACTTGTAACTTGGGCCTTGCATTAGGGTTCTAATTCTTCCTTAATTGGTTAAGAAGGACTAACCCTAGTGTTAATGGACAAGTCCCCCTCAAGTTGTCCTACAAATCATAAAATTCACTTCATCATCATATCATTAAATAAAATCCACTTAATCAAAGGCTTGTTTTGTCATGAGTTTAATCCCTAATCATGGATTAAGTTGAGGAGCTTTCCTCAGCTTAAACATTCTCATCTATTATCCTTCTATTAGGATGGTGTAATGAGTCTGTTTAATCCTTGATTATGGCTTAATCTCATTACTTAACACTAAACAAAAACAACAAAAACATCTAAATAATCACAAGTAGGTTAATGATCTTAATCCTACACCAAAGGTAATTAAGTGTGAGAAGCTGACTTCACACTTAAGGTATTCTCCTTACCCCTAATCAGAGGGAAGATGTGATGAGTTTACTAATCCATTGGTTTAGACGTAAGCTCATTAACTTATGACAAACTGTCAAAAGCAATAAAAGACTGAAAACACAAAAACAAACAATAATCGTCTCCTTCGGGATTCTTCTCTCATCACCTTCATTCATAAACGAGAATTTGCTTCTTCCGTCTAATGCAAGACAGTTTGCACCTGAGCCAGACAGGTCATACACTTGAGTATAGGCAAGTAAGCAGTTCACAGGTCAATTTACCTTTCAGTCTCTTTGGGTCGAACTACGGTGTTCTGACTTCCTCATTGCACGAGAGGATACGTAGGCATAACTTAACGGTTATCGAACAAAAGTCTCTGTATATTCCCCCTCTTTCTAGCATCATTCTTTAAGCCTCATAGTCTTGAGCATACTCTCATCCTTACACTGACACTTCGTTTATACACTCTACACTTCTTTTACACTGACACTTGTACATTCTTTTCCAGCTACTTTACACACAGATTGCACTGACACTACCCCTTTAAAACACAAATATTTTAAGCGTGGATCCCGTCGAGTACAACGGACAATCTGGGTGCTAATACCTTCCCAGGTTGTAACCAACCCCCTTTCTCAGTCTCTCTGGTTCGCAAACCGTCTTATCCATCTTTTCCTAGGCTTATGCAGCATTGCCTTTCCTCCGGGATAAAAATGCCTAGCTGGCGACTCTATTCATTCTCCAGTGAGTTCACGGCTGTGTGTTCTCACTGTTCCCTCTCGCCGACCGTTCGCGTCTGTACCTTCAGTTGGGCCAGTCCCATTTGTCGGGAGCGACAGCTTGGCGACTCTGCTGGGGAAACTTATATTGCAACCAGGGCTTCTGGTTCTTTTTGTAGGTTCCTCCTAGCGCTTGATTGATTTGTGTTTACTGGGGTGTTATGTGCTTATTTGTGCTTGTATTTATTTTTTGCTTTATGTACAGTTTGCTTTACTGCTTTCTTTATTGCTTTTGCATTATACCATATTGTCATACTGTACTGCTGGCTGGATCTGGTTTTCCTTTGGTGGGTGGGGTTCTATTGAGAGTTAAGGTCCTATACCTGGGACCTAAGTGACACCTAGGCTAGAGTGAATCATATTCTTTCCCATTCCATTTCGGTCTGGTGCGGGAATATGAAACACGGTTCAGATATGGGTTTCTTCTTGAGAACTCTGTGTTGCAGATTTCCTGCAATGCTAGGGCTATCTGGGAAGCCTTCTAAGTCTGGATGACCTTTTAGTATTGACCTTCAGAAACTGAGGTGAATTAGAGGAGGAACTTTTATGGTTATTGTAAACACTGTACCTCCGGGTTGGAAGTGTTTACACTTCTCATAACTGATCCAAGTCTGAGGATCCTTGTTCTAGAACACCACCAGTGAGGGGGTTGGGCTGTTTACAGGTTTGCAGGTACCTTGACCTCAGAATACCTTGTTACTTTGATTGTTTTAAGAATACTTCAATTTGGGACAGTTCTTGTGATTCTAAACCCTGGACATGTGGCTCTTTATTTGAGTCCCCCACCTTGGTTACTGGTTTTGTAGACCTCCATCTGGAATTCTTGAACACACTTGGAACTATATCAGAGCAGTTTGATCAGATCCAGCTCAGTCACAAACCCTTTGCATATCATTTGCATACATAATCATTGCATCATATTGACATTTGCTTATTTGTTTCAGGGTATCCATCTTCATTTAGTTTTGGTTTTGACCCTATCTTCAGTATTGGCCCATCTTCACCAACACCTGCTTCAGTTATCAGCTGTCTGCTTCAGTTATCACCTGCACCAGCCAGTCAGTGGCCCACTTCTTCAGTATTATCATCAGCACCTGTCTCTACTCAGTCTTCAACATCATGGCCCCTAAAAAGAGCAATGTCACCTATCACTTCTTCCAGCCAGATCTATCAGACATCAGGAGGATTCAAACCCTGATTACTCCAGATCACATACCTTTGTTCAGGGAGAGTTATGGAGATATACTGGACATGGTCATGGATCTGGACCCTTCACAAAGAAGCCTGATCCACACCTGCATTCAGTTTTATGATCCTCCACTGAGATGTTTTACTTTTCAAGACTTTCAGTTGGGCCCCTTATTGGAAGAGTACTCCTCATTAGTTGGTATGCCTATCAGGAGAGAAATTCCTTTCAACCCTGAGATGGTCTTTCCTGCTAATGGAGAAGTAGCAAAGGCTTTGCACCTGGAACCTGTCCTGATTGAGCAGCATATGACCTCTAAAGCTGGAATCCCTGGTTTTCATCTGGACTTCTTAATCTCTCAAGCTAGTCTGAAGGCTTCCCAGGGGGAGTGGAAAGCTGTTTGTGCTTTGTTGGCCCTAAGTGTATATGGAATTGTATTGTTTGCAGATGAGCCTCGATTCATTAGCAAGAATGCAGTCCATCTGTTCATCTTGAAGAACCCAGTGCCAACTTTATTGGGGGATCTTTACTATTCAGTGCATCAGAGGAATGAAAAGCAGAGGGGGAGATTAGTGAGGTTTTGTGCTCCATTGTTTCACACTTGGCTTCTCAGGCACCTACCCAGGACAGATGCATTTTTAAACCCTCATCAGCAAAGCAACTGGGCTAAGAGACTCACTGTTCTAACTTCAGCAGACATCAGATGGTGCACTCAGAGCACCAAGGGCAGGGATATCATCACCAGCTGTGGACATTTTCCCAATGTGCCTTTAATAGGAGTTAAGGGAAGTATCAATTACAACCCTCTGCTGTTCAGGAGGCAATTGGGCTATGCACTGGTCCACACTCCTAGGGCACAGGACTTGGTGGAGACTCTCTATTGTGAGAACAAGGTTAGTTTGGCTGTTGTTAGGCAGGCTGCCTGGGCCTGGGATAATGTTCAAACCAAGGGAGTCACCATTCTGGGGAAGTGTAATAATGTGGCATCGGCACAATATTATGAATGGTCCCGTGCCAGGGCCCAATTCTCTGGGATGCCCTTTACTATAGAAGACATGCCTGAGTCCTCTTCAGCATCACCCCCTGCCACTATCAGTTTGGAAGAGTTTGAGAGCTTGAAGGAAAGAAATGAGAAGCTAACCCAGGCTTTGCAGAAGACCCTCCGGGAGAGGAGTGAAGGTATGAGGGAGATTGAGAGATTGGAGAAGTTGAGAGTGGAGCATTTGACTAAGATCGAAAAGTCTGGGGATTATATCAAAAAGTCTAAGGCTGGTGAACAAATTCTGAAGAATGCTTGCAAAGAAGCCCAGTTCCAGAGAGCAAGGACAGACTTGTACTTGAAGGAGAGTCAAGCCCGGTGGGTCAGGATCACCGAGGCTCGTACCCTGGAGGACAAGAGAGTTCAAGACAAGATGGAGCAACTTGAAGCTAATGCAAAAGAACAGCAAGAAGCCTTGGCAGCAGCCCAGAGGGAAATATCCGAATTGAAGATTAAAGCAGGGGTGAAGAGGTCCAAGGACCAAACTCAGCACAAGAGGCTAGCAGCAGCTATTGCAACCCGGAACCTCCTTATCCGGAATCTCACGGAGCGCCCGGCTGATCCTGTGACCGAAGCACTTCTCAAGGAAGTTCGTGAGGATGAGTTTAGCCTTGGTGTTTGACCATTTGCTTGTTGTTGTTTCTATTCCATGTACTTTTACTTTTTGTGATGTATTTTGACCCCTTAAGGGGCTTGTGTTGTAAAATGAACAAGTTGTATTATTTCACCTTATGTAATATATTCATGTTAGTTTACTTCGGAAGCAACATTCAACAGCATCTCCAAGGGTCTGGAAGGGTCAAAACTGAATGCCAAACCGGATACCTTGAGAGCAAATAAGCATAATTGCATTGCATGCTAACCCTTTGTTTGTTTTGTAGGTTTTTGTTTTGTTGTTGCTAACCTCTGTTGTGATGCTCAGGAATTATTGCTAGGCGCCGGGTATTTCCCCTCAACCGTCCGCACCGTTATCCAACCCGAAACAACCTTCCGGGAATTCAAATGGATCAGATGCAGCAGGACCTTACGGAGGTCAGAAACCAGATGGCCAACGAAAGGTTGGAGATGAGAACTCAGATAACACAGTTCATGGAAGTAATGAACAACTTAGCTCAAAGCCAGGAGAGGCTCAGAGCTTTGGTAGAAGGGAGGAATCAGGAGGAGCCCCATGTGGGAACTGCTGGCACAAGTAACAACGAGAGGGTCCAACCTCATGTCAATCCCCCAGTTTTTGGACCCCATCTCCATCCGGAGACCAACATCCCTGTCAACATACAAGGGACTGCCACAGCAGGGAGGGTACTACAGGAAGACCCTCAAGAAGACCAGTTCACAGTAATGGGTGCTGGAGAAGAAGCTTACGATAGAAGATTGGATGAGATAGCTGAGAAGTTAAGATCCCTAGAGTCTCAAAACTCTCTGGGTTTCGACGTGATGGATATGGGCTTGGTAGACGGGGTCAGGATCCCCCATAAGTTCAAGCCTCCTTGCTTTGAAAAATACAACGGGACTTCATGCCCCCGGACTCACTTACAGTCATTTCTGGGAAGGTTGAAGGCCTATACAATGGATGAGAAGCTCTGGATGTTCTATTTCGAAGACAGCTTAACTGGAGCGTCGAGGGAATGGTACTCTCACTTGACAAGGGCAACTATTAGATGCTGGAAGGACCTGGCAGAGGCCTTCATCAGACAGTATCAGTATAATCTGGACATGGCACCCAATAGGACCCTCCTGATGGGAATGTCACAGTCTTCAAGGGAGAGTTTCCGAGAATATGCCCAGAGATGGAGGCAACTGGCTGCTGCTGTTCAACCGCCTATGTCTGAACGGGAAATGGCAGATATGTTCATGAACACCCTTCAGGGAACTTATATTGACAGGTTGGCTGCTTTCTCTTCCACTAGCTTTGCAGATGTTGTCATAGCCGGGGAGAGAATTGAAAGCTTGTTAAAATCGGGAAAGATCTCAGACAACGGTGCAAGCTCGTCCAGTAGTACAAGAAAGCCTTTTGCAGGCCCAAGAAGAACTGGCGAGACCAATGCCATCCATTCAAACAGGGGCAGGCCCCAGTATGTTCAGAGGTCAATAGCAGCAGTCACCATTCCTGCTCCGGCTCATCCTCAACCTGTCTATCAACCTCCTCAGCAAAACTATCAACCACAACCTCAGTACCACCAGCAAAATCAGTATCCTCCAAGGAATTACAACAACAGCAACACCAACAACAACAGTCAACAAAGGCCATTTCAGCAGAGGCCCTCTCAAGCTAACAGAGTGATCGATCCGATCCCAATGCCATATGCTACATTGCTGCCACAACTTCTGAAACTCAACCTGGTTGAGCTAAGAACGTTGGCACCTCCGGATCCCAACAGTCTACCAAGGAACTATGACTCCAATGCTAGGTGTGCTTTTCATTCAAACGCACCTGGCCACAGCACAGAAAAATGCAGGGCTCTGCATATGAAGGTACAAGACCTGGTGGACTCGAAAGCTCTGAATTTTGCACCGCCACCCAATGTCAATAAGAACCCGATGCCAAACCATGGTGGTCCCCGAATTAACGCTATTGAAGAAGACAAGCCGTCTTATTTAATAACCAGTGTGGGACAGATCAGGACACCATTGGTAGAAATCAAGGCTCAGCTCTTGGAATGTCAGGTGTTCCCAGGGTGTGAATTGGGTTGTGCTTACTGCAATATCTCCGTAAATGGGTGCGATAATTTGAGGAATGGCATAGATGGCCTTATTCAGAGTGGCCAACTTCAGATCACTACATCATTTCCAACAAATCCAGCAATATCATCAGCAACGGTTTCAGAACCTCCTACAACTGCAGCAACTATTGTTCCTGTCAATTCTTCGGTTTCATCAACAAGTACTTCATCCATCATCTCAACCGATCAGTTTTCAACAAATTTTCCTGCTACAACTTCAGCTTCACTCCATTTTGAACCTCCTACAACAACAACATCATTTCTTCCGACAATATCTCCTACAACACCAGCAACAAATCATGAAGACGTCTCCACTGTCACGATATTCTATGATCCGAAAAACAACTCTGCCTACCATTCAGAAGGTGTTGCTCCCACCAGAGCACCAGTTACAATCTTTTATGATCCACAAACAATTACAGTCCCTTCAGCAGCGGCAATCAGTCCAGTCACTGTCACGGTGCCTGGACCAGTACCATATGAAAGCAATAGGGCCATCCCTTGGCACTATGGCTCTGACGTATACTGCGAAGGAAAAAGAATCACTCTTGAAACATCAACACCTGCACCACAAGTAGATAATGTGGGGGGAGGCGGAGGCTTCACTCGAAGCGGACGTCTCTTTGCTCCACCAATTCAAAGGCCTACCGCCGAAGCAGAAGCTGCTGCCAAGGCAAAAGGAAAGAGCCCGGTGCAGGAAGATCAAGCTGTTAAGGAAGCCTTGAAGACGCCGTTCGATCAAGAAGTTGATGAGTTTATGAGAATCATCAAAAAGAGTGATTACAAAATTGTGGATCAACTTCACCAAACGCCATCCAAAATCTCTATCCTCTCACTGCTTATGTGCTCCGAAGCCCATCGGAATGCACTACTCAAAGTCTTGCACGCAGCTTACGTGCCTGAAGAGATTACTGTCAACCAGTTGGAAACCGTGGTTGGAAATGTTACTGCTAGCAATGGGCTAGGGTTCACCAATACTGACTTGACAGCGGATGGCCGCAACCACAACAAAGCCTTGCACATCACCATGGAATGCAAAGGAGCAGTCCTTTCTCATGTACTGGTAGACACAGGGTCGTCCCTTAATGTCTTACCAAAGAAGGCTCTGGTGAAGTTAGAATATGATGGATTGGCATTGAGACCCAGCAACCTGGTAGTAAGAGCCTTTGATGGTTCTAAGAGATCGGTTCTGGGAGAGATTGAGCTGCCCGTGACAATTGGCCCACAGACCTTCAAAACTATCTTTTATGTGATGGACATTCAGCCCGCCTACAGCTGTTTGTTGGGTAGACCCTGGATTCACGCCGCCGGCGCAATAACGTCTACCCTTCACCAAAAGTTAAAATTTGAGTGGGAAGGCCAAGTTGTTACAATCTGTGGGGAGGAGGATATATTTGTTAGCCATCTGGCTACTTATAAGTATATTGAAATGGATGGGGAGATCCATGAAACAATGAGCCAAGGATTTGAAGCCTTGAATGTGAATGAAGCATCTGCTGTATCTGGGATCTCCATGTCATCATACCAACAAGCCCGGAAGGTTGTTGAGGAAGGAACTGCCCTAGGCTGGGGCAAAATTTTAGCTGTGGAGGAGAAGAAAGACAAGTTTGGGTTGGGTTACAGACCAACTCAACATCAAGCAAAGGCTGCTGAGAAGCCTGGTTTTGTCAGTGGGGGGATGCTTACCCCCGATGCTATCAACTGTCTGGAAGACGAGCTAGAAGAAGAACGCAACCTGGAAAGCTGGATTCGTCCAAAGATCCCGGGGAGCAGTATCTCGAACTGGTCTTCCCAGGAAATTATAAGAGTTACTCGATCAGAGTAATTATTATTTCCTGTATTTTATAAGCATGCATCAAAGTCTTGCATCTTGCCCAAGATGACAAGACTCATTTTGTAATCGGGCCATCTGTACTTTTTTGTGCAAACAAGATCAATTAATGAAATATCAGACATCTTTTTGCAAACGCGTCTTTTTTCTTTTCGTTCACTGTTTTTTTCATTTTTCTTTTTTGTACAAAAAAATAAATGGCAGTGTTTTCAAAATGACAACTTCATTTCACTTTTCTAAATAAGACTAAAATCAGATCACTAAAATGAACAACTTAACCCTTGCAGAGAGTGCCTTCCTGACAGCACCGACAACAGCACGGCTATGACATCGTATGACTTTGACAATCCGATCAATCAAGCTGATGAAGGGGTTGAAGAAGAATATGAGCTTCCTGAAGAGCTAGCCAGGTTGTTAAGACAAGAGGAAAAGGTTATTACCCCTCACCAGGAGGAGGTTGAAGTGATTAATCTTGGTACAGAGGAAGACGTGAAAGAAGTTAAAATTGGGGCCTGCCTGCAAGACTCAGTGAAGAAGCAACTGGTTGATCTACTTCAAGAGTATGTGGATGTGTTTGCTTGGTCGTATCAAGACATGCCAGGGTTGGATACCGACATTGTTGTGCACAAGCTGCCTTTGAGAGAAGAATGCCCTCCAGTCAAACAGAAGCTGCGCCGTACTCGTCCAGACATGGCTATGAAAATCAAGGAAGAGGTACAAAAGCAATGGGACGCCGGGTTCCTTGCTGTAACTAGCTACCCGCCGTGGGTTGCTAATATAGTACCTGTGCCTAAGAAGGACGGCAAGGTAAGAATGTGTGTTGATTACCGGGATCTGAACAGAGCCAGCCCGAAAGATGATTTCCCTCTACCTCACATTGATGTATTGGTTGATAACACGGCTCAGTTCTCGGTATTCTCCTTCATGGATGGATTTTCAGGATACAACCAGATTAAAATGTCACCTGAAGACATGGAGAAGACAACATTCATCACACCCTGGGGCACGTTCTGCTACAAGGTAATGCCATTTGGGCTCAAGAATGCCGGTGCAACATATCAACGGGCTATGGTAACATTATTCCACGATATGATCCACAAAGAAATAGAATGTTATGTGGATGACATGATTGCCAAGTCCCTTACTGAAGAAGACCATCTGGTGAATCTGCTCAAGTTGTTCAAGCGTCTGAGAAAGTATCAACTAAAGTTGAACCCCAACAAATGCACATTCGGGGTGAGATCTGGTAAGCTGCTGGGCTTTATTGTAAGCGAGAAAGGGATTGAAGTTGACCCTGATAAAGTCAAAGCCATCCAAGAGATGCCTGCACCGAAAACTGAGAAGGAAGTTCGAGGGTTCTTAGGTCGATTGAACTACATCTCAAGGTTCATATCTCACCTCACAGCAACCTGTGAACCCCTGTTCAAACTACTAAGGAAAGAGCAAACGGTCAGGTGGAATGAAGATTGCCAGAAGGCTTTTGACAAGATCAAGGAGTATCTGCAAGAACCTCCAATCCTTATGACTCCAGTTGAAGGAAGACCTCTAATCATGTACTTGACAGTACTAGAAGAGTCAATGGGTTGTGTGTTGGGCCAGCATGACGAGTCTGGTCGAAAAGAGTATGCAATATACTACCTAAGCAAAAAGTTTACCGACTGTGAACAACGTTATTCACTGCTCGAGAAAACTTGTTGTGCTTTAGCGTGGGCTGCTCGCCGACTGAGGCAGTATATGTTGACCCACACTACTTTATTGATTTCAAAAATGGACCCAGTTAAGTACATATTTGAGAAGCCAGCTCTTACCGGACGGGTTGCAAGATGGAAAATGATTCTTACGGAGTATGACATTCAATACACATCTCAGAAAGCCATCAAGGGCAGTGTATTGTCTGAATATCTTGCTGAGCAACCCATTGATGATTACCAGCCTATGAGGTTTGACTTCCCTGATGAAGACATCATGTTCATAAAAACAAAAGATCATGAAGAGCCTATTCACACTGAAGGGCCTGACCCGGAGGAAGAATGGACTATGATGTTCGATGGGGCTGTTAACGTGAATGGCCGTGGTGTTGGTGCAGTACTTATTACACCCAAAGGAGTTCACATGCCATTCTCGGCAAAACTCACTTTCAACTGCACTAACAACGAAGCTGAATACGAAGCTTGCATCATGGGTCTTGAGGAAGCCATTGACCTCAGGATCAAGACGTTAACTGTATTCGGAGATTCAGCTTTGGTAGTCAATCAGACCAATGGGAAATGGTATACACACCAGGATCATCTGATACCTTACAGGGATTATACAAGAAGGTTATTGACTTTCTTCACAGCAGTCAAACTTGAGTATATCCCTCGGGATGAGAATCAGTTTGCAGATGCCTTGGCTACCATTTCGTCCATGATCAAAGTTCAAGCTGCTAACTTTGTACCTCGGATTTCAGTGTCCAGACTTGACAGACCAGCATATGTGTTCGCAGCAGATGTTGTTAAAGATGATAAGCCTTGGTTCCACGACATTAAATGCTTCTTAGAGGATCAAACGTACCCACCTGGGGCATCTTCCAATGATAAGAAGACTTTGAGAAGGCTTGCTGGAAGTTTCTTTCTGAACACTGATGGGTCTTTATACAAAAGGAAATTTGATATGGTACTCCTCCGATGTGTTGACAAGACGGAAGCAGACTTATTGATGCATGAAGTGCATGAAGGCTCTTTTGGTACCCATGCAGGGGGACATGCAATGGCTAAGAAGTTGTTAAGATCAGGTTATTATTGGATCACAATGGATATGCAGACTGTTGTGCTTATGCCAGAAAATGCCACAAATGTCAGATCTATGCGGATAAGGTGCATGTGCCTCCCAATCCTTTGAACATCATGTCTTCACCATGGCCCTTTGCTATGTGGGGCATTGATATGATTGGCAAGATCGAGCCGACTGCTTCGAATGGTCACAGATTCATCCTGGTCGCCATCGACTATTTTACAAAGTGGGTTGAAGCAGCCTCATATGCAAATGTTACAAGGCAAGTGGTAGCCCGATTCCTAAAGAGAGATATCATCTGTCGGTACGGAGTTCCCGAGCGAATCATTACTGATAATGGTTCCAATCTAAACAACAAAATGATGGCAGAACTGTGTCGGGACTTCAAGATCCAACACCACAATTCTTCTCCTTACAGGCCAAAGATGAATGGCGCTGTTGAGGCAGCAAATAAGAATATCAAGAAGATTGTGCAGAAGATGGTAGTCACTTACAAAGACTGGCATGAAATGCTACCGTTTGCCTTGCATGGGTACCGCACGTCAATTAGGACATCCACTGGGGCAACACCGTACCAGCTTGTGTATGGTATGGAAGCAGTCCTACCAGTCGAAGTTGAATTACCCTCCCTACGGGTATTAATGGATGTTAAACTGAGTGAAGCAGAATGGGTTCGGGCCCGATACGAGCAACTGAGTCTGATTGAAGAGAAAAGATTGGCTGCAATTTGTCATGGGCAGTTATATCAGAAGAGAATGAAGAAAGCCTTCGATCAGAAAGTCAGGCACCGAGAGTACTAGGTGGGAGATCTTGTGCTGAAGAGAATCCTCCCTCCTCATACAGACCACAGGGGCAAATGGACTCCAAACTATGAAGGGCCATTCGTGGTAAAGAAAGTTTTCTCTGGTGGAGCACTGATGCTCAGCACCATGGATGGTGAAGATTTCCCGTCCCCTGTGAATTCAGATGCAGTTAAAAAATACTTCGCATAAAACGACCCGCTGGACATAAAAACAGAATGTAAGTCCAGGCAAAAATAGGGCATCCCGACGAGTCAAAAACAGAATAAAAGACTCGGGCAAAAATAAGGGAAATCAATGAAAAAATGTACACCCGCTGAGTTGAAAAGCCGCATTGGACAACTCAGGCAAAAATGGGTATCCCGATGGATTGAAAACCCGAAAGGGCGATCCATGCAAAATAAGGGAATAAGCGAACAACTGCATTCTGAATTCGTCTGTATCATCTACAACTTGGTAAGCTTCGAAAGGATCAAGCTTCGATCAGAATCAACATTCTTCAAAAAGCAAGATGAGAAGAACGTCAAAAGTCATACGAGTCATAGCAGGAGGGGAAGCTCCTCAAAGCGTCGTCAACACTGCCAGCACTCTGTTTCTCAATTTATAACAATCTCCTCATTTCAGGAGATATGTTTCTTTGACTGTATCTTGCCAATTCAGGGCACATGAATTAATAAAATCAGATTTTTCAGTCATGTTTCGTTTTGTATTTTTATTTGCAAAGGATGTCTGGTGTCTCTAAAAAACCAATTGCATAAGTACAGATGCTTTTCTCCCAAAAATACTAATAATAAAACACATGCTTACAGGGAATATACTTACTCTCGAAAGTACTTAACTCCTATGACGGAATCCAGTAAAGGATACCTCGGGACCTTTTATGCGTTTCCTTACCTTTGCAGGATCGCAGGTATACAGGACGCAACTTGGGGCATGTAAGCTTCATCCCAGCAAGCTGGTAAATCAACAAAAGATCTCAGCATCCGAAATGCTCTATCCCCAGCTGAGTTGCCTCTCGTTGCTCTCCCCAGCTGAGTTGCCTCTCACAATTCCCCAGCTGAGTACAGGAGTCAGGGAATCATCTTCCCACAGAGCTCCAACCTCTATCCAGAAGAGCAGCACATAGAAGATCACAACAGAGTGGAGAAAGCCTCTACAAACCCCAGCTGGGTCTCTCATGTCAAAGGATATGTCAATCGGTGACCTATATCCCCAAGCAAATATCATCTTATCAGATCTACCGATGATCTCATCCCCAGCTGGGAGGTTCGCCTCAAACAGATCAACCAAGAGATCTTCACGGCAACGGGATCCGAATCCCGGTTTGATATCTTTGCAAAATCATGGCATCTGCATCATATTATCCCCTCAGAGCGTAGCATTCCGTCTAATACGGAGCATTACGGCAAAAATCAAACACATAGCATAATCATAAGCCATGTTCGGAATCAACACTTGTGAATAATAACCGTTCATCATCATTGTACAGAAATCCTCACCAGAGTCCCTGCAAAAACAGTTGCCTCATATTCACAAATACCAGTATATTTCCTTTTGATACCCGTCCGTATCAACACTCCCCAGTAAAGTCGTCTGAACACTCTTTATAACAAAATCACCCGTATTACAGATACTTTCTTGACATCCGTCCGTGTCAAATCACCCGCAGAAAGCCAAAGACACCCTCTTTGCACTCACACATACCTATATACACACTTTCTTGACACCCGTCCGTGTCATATCCCCAGCGCAATCGCTTACACTTTTACGACCCGTATACTTGTTGATATTATACTTTCCTCCTTTTGGCACTCATCCGTATCACTCTCCCCAGCAGTTAAAGTATCCATCTATACAATACTCGTACTCGCTACTCATATCATACTACTCAGATACTCGTCCGTGTCTTGTATATACCTTTTATATACCCACAGATTCAACAATAGTCTTTGTTCTTTGTTAACCAGTTGGTACTCGTCCGTATCATCATCTCAGAACATTGCGTCTAATGTTTGTTTCTACATGATACTCGTCCGTATCATAGTCTTAAGGATGCTCGTCCGCATCTTTAATCCATACACTGTGTCAAACATTTTTGTCTTCTTGAATATAGACACTCGTCCGTGTCTACTATTCCCCAGAAGAGTCCCTTCAGATTCAACACTCGTCCGTGTTCTTTGTTAACCCGTTGATACTCGTCCGTATCATCATCTCTGAACATGTGTCAGTATTTGTTTCTACATGATACTTGTCCGTATCATAGTCTAAGGATGCTCGTCCGCATCTCTAATCTATACGCAATACCAAACACTTATACTTTCCTTTCTTGGTTGTGAACACTCGTCCGTGTTCACTATATCCCCAGTAGATCACCAACAAAGCTTTTTTCCTTTATATAACACTCGTCCTGTGTTATGATACCCCGAGAGCAGCCGTACCCTGCTGAGTGGTCGTCCTCCACTTCTTGATGGTCGTCCTCCATCATGCTCATCCGATGGCCGTCCCCATCGTTGTTTTTAGCAGCCGTCCCCTGCTAGGTGGTCGTCCTCCACCTTTTGATGATCGTCCTTCATCACTTTATCCAATGGCCGTCCCCATTGTTGATTTTGGTTATCTGACACTCGTCCTGCGTTGTGATAAACCTTGAGAGCAGCCGTCCCCTGCTGAGTGGTCGTCCTCCACTTCTTGATGGTCGTCCTCCATCATGCTCGTCCGATGGCCGTCCCCATCGTTGACCTTTTCTATCCGATGGCCGTCCCCATCGTTGATATTTTCGGCAGCCGTACCCTGCCAGGTGG
Source organism: Lathyrus aphaca (assembly GCA_963966055.1). Lineage (NCBI taxonomy): Eukaryota > Viridiplantae > Streptophyta > Magnoliopsida > Fabales > Fabaceae > Lathyrus > Lathyrus aphaca. The sequence continues at coordinate 457,174,635 of OZ014523.1, read as the reverse complement.
TCGCCCTCCACCTTTGATGGTCGTCCCCATCATAGTTCTTTTATCCCCACAGAGCAGCCGTACCCTGCTAGGTGACCGTCCTTCACCTTTGATGGCCGTACCCCATCATCTGTTTATTTCATTTATTCTTTAACCCGATGGCCGTCCCCGTCGTGGTCCCTTTCCCTTTTAGCCCGATGGCCGTCCCCATCGTTGGTTACTTTACCTTCATGAACTTGATGGCCGTCCCCGTCATGTTTCCCCAGAAAATTTTACAGCTTTTTCTTGATGGCCGTCCCCATCATAATTTCTTATTTTTCCAGCTAGTCGGCCGTCCCCGTCTTAGCTTTACCTTCTATCCCCAGCATGTCGGCCGCCCCGTCATCGCTTTATTTTCGTATACTTTTCCCAGCATGTCGGCCGTCCCCGTCATTGCTCTTTACCCAGCAGTCGTCCTCTGCTCGACGGTCGTCCTCCGTCGCTCACACTTTACAATATACTTTGTTTTCTTTTACAATCTATATCCCTTTTCTTCTTCATTCTGTGAGTGCAAATTTTGGACTGTCTTTGGTATTCAACCACAAGTTATCTTGTTTGCCTGCTAAGCCGTTGCTTACATCCTGCACAGCTAACTCATGTTTGAATAGGGGCAGCTGTAAACACCCCAAATTTGCCCTCACCCATTCACCATGGCTTGTGATCATTCTCATATGCATAAACACAATCATATCACATCTCATTTTTGAGTCACTGCATTGGTTCCAAGTCATCTGCATCTAGGGTTTGTGACCTGAGCAATCTCAGGGCTTCTTGAGCCACCCCAAAGGCAACCAATCACTTCAAAGGGGTCCATGTGTTCAAGCATCATATTACATCCTCACAAAGCCAAGAATTCAAAAGAATCACAAGAACTAGGGTTTGAGTGGATGCAGAGCCAGGATAGACTGCACAGTTGACCTAAAATTAGGGTTTTGGTTTCAGAGGCCATAACCCCCAATTTTTTTGGTCATTCTTGTTTCCATTGGTCTCTATATGGTATAGGGAGTATGCATATCAATTTTCATGAAGAAATACCATGGGGAAGTCATCTGATCAAGGGTTGACTTTTCAGACAAGTCAGTGTAAAATCAGGGCATCTGAGGCCCCCAATGACCCAACCAATGGGTGATCTTCATCATTTTGAGTGTATATGATCTTTATTTGATCATGGAAGAAGGTTGAAGTTCATAAAAATCAAGAATTTAGGGTTTTTGCAAATGTTGACTTTTTTGGGCATAGTTGACTTTTCAAGAATGCATCATTTTAGGTCATTTTTCAAGCCTTGATTTTTGATCCAAAAATGCTTCAAATGGAAAAACTTTGGTCATGAAAGTTGTAGATCTCATCTTTCCCTTTTCAAAAAGTACAAGAACATGATCAAACTCTTCTTGGATCAAAAGTTATGGTGTGGCAAAGTTGGCAAAAATCATTGATTTTCAAGTTATGCACCAAGTGTGAAAATTGCAAGATCATGTACCAAGGCAAATTGCAACTTCTAATTGGCATCAAACCATCACATAAGCATTCTATAAGTCATAAAATTCAGAATGAACCAAGAATGCCCATGGTTTAGGTTTGGTTGGATAAAGAGAATCACATGTGAACCAAAGTTGTAACAAGTTGCAAAACCACTCATTTCATCTCACCAACTTGATGCATTGGCTGCTGAACCAAGCTAGCCTCACACACACATCATGCTGCGCAGCCCATGCCCATTGTACTAGCTATAGATCAAGCCATACTTGCCTTACACAAAATTTGACTTTTTGCAAAAGGTGACTTACCAATCAATAAAGCACATGTCCAATCATCTGACCAATGAGAGAGGTTTATGTGGACAAAGAGCAAGCCATTCCATACATCTAGCAAGGCTGAAACTCACTCATTCATCACATACACCAAGACACACCAAGCTGCATTTGTCTTCGAATCTCTCTGCCCAGCCATCAAACACTCAAAACCATCTTCATCATTCATCTCACCACACTTCATAGACCTCAAACCACCAAAAGCCAGGCCTGAAACAAGCAAGAACACCCCACTGCCATTCTTCACCTCAATTTGCAGTTCCATTCGAATCTCTCTCCCTAGCTCACAAACATCAAAACAAACATCACAGACCTTCTCCACACATCATCTGGACCACAAACAACCATTCACCATGACCTGATACTGCCTGAAACTCCATTGCCATTTCTGACTGAGCTTGAGCAGAAGTTTGTCAAACTTCTCATCCAGCCAACATAAATTCCTTTTGAGAATTCAAACATCATCTGGGGATCAAGTGGAGTGGATTGCACTGAAGGAAGTGGCCAGAAAGTCATCAGAGTGAAAGCTTCGAATCTCAGGTAGCTTGAAAATTATTTTTCCAGAAATCATTTCTTTTGTTCTAAACTTGTTCTACATGTCTTGCTGATCATGAGTATGCTTTTGGTTTTGCAAATGGTGGTGAATTGAGTATTTAATTAGCTTCTGAAACTTGCGTGCCCTAGTTCTTATTTTCTTCGATTCAGCTTTGTTAGGGAAAATAAATTTGTTTCGAGTGAGGGTTCTGGTTCGTGAGGGTGTAAGGATCATTTCCCAGTTCTTGGATTTCATTTTAGTTAGCTTTTTGAGGTTTTGGGGATTTTTCAGGGGAGATGCTGCCGGAGAAGACGACCGGAAGTCTTCTCCGGCAGCCTGAATGTCATTAGCCCTAATCTCAGGTCATTAATGTTTGTTTGAATTCTGGGCGTTGGATGCGTTGAAATGTTTGACTCCCCGCGCGAATGGATGGTTCAGATCAAGCCATTATGCCCTAATCCACGTGTTTAACTTAATTAATCCACAATTTAATTAATTTGATCAGAGGCCATCTGGACCCTCCATTCACGCGCCAGTCAACGCATTCAAACCCAGGGCTCATCTCAGCCTTCCATTTGGCTGACTTCTCCTTTTATTTAATTTTAATTCATTTTCTTTTCCTTTTATTTGCACATTTATTTAAAAATAGTGAAAAAGGTTTAAAAATTATAAAACTTTTTCCTCTGAGTTTTATTGATTTTGTAAACACAAAAATATTTTTATTTTATTTTTTATCATTAAAAAAGTATTTTTAAATATTTAAAAGATTATTTTTAATTGATTAATGGAAATTAATTTATTAAAAATACTTTTAGGTATTTAAAAATCACCAAAAAATTCATGAAATGTTATAAGACATTTAGTAACATTGTCCAACCTTCAAACCAAATTTCTTTTTTGATCTTGATGCATTTTGAGAATTTTCCATTGAATTAAATCATATTTTGTGCATTATTTTGATCATAAGTTCAAAAAATCATTTCTGCCTATTAGAGAAGTGTTGGACATTGATTCCTTTTGCTTTGTTTTGTGTTTGGCATGTAGTTTCTAGGGTAAAATGGCCAGGATTTGTTTCCTCATTTTCAATTTGTTTGGCATTTCTTTTGTTTAGGAACCCTAAAAACCCTAATAACTTAGAAAATTCATATCTTGAGATTGGTTAAGAGTTGAGACCTCCCCTTTGGACCTTGGTTTAGTATAGGGTTAGGGTTTCTTTGAGTGGCATTTTCCATTTTTTATCTTAGGTTTTGCTTCTGTTTTGGGTTTTTGTTTGTTGTTTGATTCATAAACCCTAATTTGGGCTTTCATTTGCATCCATCTTGCATTCTCTTGCATAACATGACTTGTCTTAGCATTTCAAACATTCTTGTGATTCATTTGACATCTTAAGACACATAGGAAGCATGTTTGATCATTGCATCACATATTTGCTATGTCATTTGCCTTGTATGCTTCATAACTTTCCATGCTTGTTCATGCTCCTTAACTTGCATCATTTGCATCCATGATCTTGTATGAACATTTCCATGCCTTGCCTCATGTTTGTAGCATCTCATAGCATCATTATCATCATCAACATGCTTCTGGTTTTGTTTAGCATCATACCATTTCATCCCCTTTGGCATTGCATTGCATTTCTTTCTAACTTTTCAGGTGGTAAGTAAACTTGAGAAGTGAATTTGCCTTCACTTCTCATAACTTTTCTTTTCATCTCTCTTGCATCCATTGCTGCATTTCTATATGTGTTTGAGATTGAGCTTGCTCATTCTTGTTTCTCCCACTTTCTTTCTTCAAGTGACTTGACTTCTTGAATGAAGCAAGTCACTTTGCTTCTCTTGATCCTGTCCATCTGCTTCCTGGTGGTTCCATTGAAAATTGTTCTTGTTAAACCTCACAAACTTTAGGAACAACCAAGCATGACAATGAATTAGGGTTTTGATTAGTCTCCCCTCATAGTTTTACCTTTGTGTCTCTTTGAGTCTTCTCCTCTCATCTCATAATCAGGGACTAAACCCTAAAGGCTTTAAGGCTTTGTGATTAAGCTTATGCCTGCATCCTTCTATTAGGATGGAGTGTATAACTTTAATCCTAAGTGTTAAACCCTTAATGTGTTTAAATCTCTTAATCAATCCACTTAATAACTATCAAGACATCACACTTGTAACTTGGGCCTTGCATTAGGGTTCTAATTCTTCCTTAATTGGTTAAGAAGGACTAACCCTAGTGTTAATGGACAAGTCCCCCTCAAGTTGTCCTACAAATCATAAAATTCACTTCATCATCATATCATTAAATAAAATCCACTTAATCAAAGGCTTGTTTTGTCATGAGTTTAATCCCTAATCATGGATTAAGTTGAGGAGCTTTCCTCAGCTTAAACATTCTCATCTATTATCCTTCTATTAGGATGGTGTAATGAGTCTGTTTAATCCTTGATTATGGCTTAATCTCATTACTTAACACTAAACAAAAACAACAAAAACATCTAAATAATCACAAGTAGGTTAATGATCTTAATCCTACACCAAAGGTAATTAAGTGTGAGAAGCTGACTTCACACTTAAGGTATTCTCCTTACCCCTAATCAGAGGGAAGATGTGATGAGTTTACTAATCCATTGGTTTAGACGTAAGCTCATTAACTTATGACAAACTGTCAAAAGCAATAAAAGACTGAAAACACAAAAACAAACAATAATCGTCTCCTTCGGGATTCTTCTCTCATCACCTTCATTCATAAACGAGAATTTGCTTCTTCCGTCTAATGCAAGACAGTTTGCACCTGAGCCAGACAGGTCATACACTTGAGTATAGGCAAGTAAGCAGTTCACAGGTCAATTTACCTTTCAGTCTCTTTGGGTCGAACTACGGTGTTCTGACTTCCTCATTGCACGAGAGGATACGTAGGCATAACTTAACGGTTATCGAACAAAAGTCTCTGTATATTCCCCCTCTTTCTAGCATCATTCTTTAAGCCTCATAGTCTTGAGCATACTCTCATCCTTACACTGACACTTCGTTTATACACTCTACACTTCTTTTACACTGACACCTGTACATTCTTTTCCAGCTACTTTACACACAGATTGCACTGACACTACCCCTTTAAAACAAAAATCTTTTAAGCGTGGATCCCGTCGAGTACGACGGACAATCTGGGTGCTAATACCTTCCCAGGTTGTAACCAACCCCCTTTCTCAGTCTCTCTGGTTCGCAAACCGTCTTATCCATCTTTTCCTAGGCTTATGCAGCATTGCCTTTCCTCCGGGATAAAAATGCCTAGCTGGCGACTCTATTCATTCTCCAGTGAGTTCACGGCTGTGTGTTCCCACTGTTCCCTCTCGCCGACCGTTCGCGTCTGTACCTTCAGTTGGGCCAATCCCATTTGTCGGGAGCGACAGATGATTAGAGAAGAAACAAATACAAAGATATTGATCTTGTGTGATTGAGCTTTTTGTCAAACACTTAGAGTGCACACTCTAAGGGCAATTTTGTTGTGTCAAATAGTGCAGAATTTTACTCACTCCAATCAACACTTTTGAGAGAAGAAATTTATCAAACACCTTGTTTGCACTAATTTGATACACCGGAATTTTCAAGCACACAATATCAATATGAACAAAAGTAGAATGCAAGAAATAATAAGAACACAAGGAATTTGTTGAGGAAGTTCCTTCGTCGTCCTCGCTCGAAGTACTCTGCCCCCAATTCGAAATTGAATTGGGCAATTTTATTAAATCGCAATAGTTTTACAAGAATAGAAATGAATTAACCAACAAACTAAACCAAGTTGAAAGTGTTGTCAATTCTTCTTCTTGTCCCTTGATCCAAAGTAGAATCAAGTCTTCCACGCGTGTCTAGAAAGCCTCCGATTAATTTGCTCCCTTATTGCAAGAATACACGATTCTTTAAACTTTGAGCACGGCTGAGTTTCTCCCACACTTGTGAACCCACAAAGACCTTCGCAATCCTCCGTCTACCGTGATATGAGAGAATGATCCACTTGATCTTCAATCTACCTCACTCGGCTGAATTTACGATCGATCAATATGTGCAAAACCCCCAAATCACCAACGATCTTGGAGGATAAAACCCTATATATTTTTCCAAGGAAAACCCACACACTCTAAACCTAATCTGAAATTCTGATTCACGATTGAATGTTATCTCCAAAACGTACACCAAGATCAAACAAAGATTGTTGTGTGTAATTGTTTGATTGATGCAAGAATGAAGAAGATGAAGAGAGCTATGTGTATATATTTCACTTTCCTTGTTACCCTTCTCAAAAGAAATTAAGCAGCTATTTATATTGGTTAGGAGAAATGAATCATAAGAGAGAGAAAAATAAATGGAAAAATGAGTCAGCACAGCAATGAGCCGACTCAAACCATTAAATGAGCCGGCTCAAACTTACAGATGAGTCGACCAAAATTAACAGAGGCATCCTATTGAGACCCGTGAAAAATGAGAAGAAAACATTTCTTTATAAGTCGACTCATGAGGGATTATGAGTCGGCTCATCCATTCTCATGAGTTGACCAAAATCATGTTCAAGGCAGCCTGTTTGGACCCGTGCATTTACCACCATTTTACAATTGAATGAGTCGGCTCATAAAGAGTTGTGAGTTGACTCATCCACACTTGTGAGTCGACCAAAATGATGTATCAGACAACCTGTTTGGACCCGTGCATTTATCATAAATTTAACACTGAATGAGTCGGCTCAATGATGAATTTGAGTCGGCTCATTCAGTATGTTTTTCCAAAAATGTCAATCCTTCCTTTTTCATTTTGAACCTATCAAGCTTTCGAAACATGCCAATTTTTTGACACATTAAAACCATGCCATGTCACACACATTGATCCTTCTAATACTGTCAGGTACATTATTAGAGGTCTTCCTTCAACTGGAGGCATACGAATCGGAGGTTCTTGTAGGTACTACTTGATTTTGTCAAAAGCCTTCTAAAAATCTTCATTCCACCTGACTGTTTTTTCTTTTCTTAACAACTTGAACAGGGGCTCACAGGTTGCGGTGAGGTGAGATATGAACCTTGATATGTAGTTCAATCTACCTAGGAACCCCCGAACTTCCTTTTCAATCCTAGGTGCAGGCATCTCCTGAATGGCTTTGACTTTGTCAGGATCAACTTCAATTCCCTTTTCACTTACGATAAATCCCAGCAGCTTACCGGAACGGACCCCGAATGTGCATTTGTTGGGGTTTAGCTTCAGCTGATACTTTCTCAGACGCTTGAACAATTTCAGCAGATTTACCAAATGGTCTTCTTTAGTAAGGGACTTGGCAATCATGTCATCCACGTAGCATTCAATTTCTTTATAGATCATGTCGTGGAATAATGTCACCATAGCCCGTTGATAAGTTGCACCGGCGTTCTTCAGCCCAAAAGGAATTACCTTGTAACAAAATGTGCCCCCAGGTGTGATGAAGGTTGTTTTCTCCATTACTTCGGGTGACATCTTGATCTGATTATGCCCTGAAAATCCATCCATGAAGGAAAACACTGAGAACTGAGTTGTGTTGTCGACCAATACATCAATGTGAGGTAATGGGAAATCATCCTTTGGGCTAGCTCTGTTCAGGTCCCAATAATCCACACACATCCGTACTTTTTCATCCTTCTTAGGCACTGGTACAATATTAGAGACCCACGGCGGATAACTAGTCACACCAAGGAAACCGGCGTCCCACTGTTTTTGTACTTCTTCCTTAATCTTCATGGCCATATCTGGACGAGTACGGCGTAGATTTTGCTTCATTGGAGGGAAATCTTCATTTAATGGCAGCTTGTGCATAACAATATCCGTATCTAGACCTGGCATGTCTTGATAGAACCAAGCAAAGACGTCGACGTATTCTCGAAGCATGTCAATAAGTTGTTCCTTTACTGAAGCTTGCAGGCCGGCCCCAATCTTCACTTCTTTCAAATCCTCTTCGGTACCGAGATTAACTGTTTCAACCTCCTCCTGATGAGGAGTAATCACTTTCTCTTCCTGCCTCAACAACCTGGCTAACTCTTCAGGTAACTCATAGTCTTCTTCAACCTCTTCATCAGCTTGATTAATTGGATTGTCGAAGTCATACAAGATCATAGCAGTGTTGTTGTCGGTGCAATCTGGAGGATAATCTTTGCAAGGTTTGAGATTGGTTCGTTTTAGTGATCAATTTTAATCTTGTTTAGAAAAGTGAACATGAAGTTATTTATTTTGAAAACATTGTCATTTTATTGTTTTGTACAAAAGTGAAAAATGAAAAGACAGTGAACAAAAAAGAGACTAGTTTGCAAAAGTTGTCCGATATTCATTGATAATTGATTTGCACAAAATTACAATATGTCCCTATTACAAAATGAGTCCTGACACCTTGGGCAAGATGCAGGACTTGATGCATGCTAAAAAAGACAGGAAATAATAATTACTCTGCAGGAGTAACCCTTATAATTTCTTGGGAAGACCAGTTAAGGACTTGGTGCCCCGGGATCCTTGGACATATCCAGTTCTCCAGGTTGTGGTCGCATTCCACCTTGTCTTCTAGGTTGTTAACAGCATCTGGGGTGAGCATCCCCCCACTGATGAACTTGGGCTCCTTAGCAGCCTCTGATTGGTCTTGTCAGAATGGTTTGTAACCCAAACCGAATCTGTCCTCCTTCTTTTCCACCGGTAGTAGCTTGCCCCAGCCTTGAGCATTACCATCTTCAACAACCTTCTGGGCTTGCTGATAGGAGACAATTAAAGTACCCATCCTATCCTCCTGGGATGCAGCAAATACTTCAGTCGTCGCCTCATTGAAATTCAGGGCCTCGAACCCTTGGCTCATAGTTTCATGGATTTCACCATCCATCTCAATGTATTTATATGTAGCCATATGGCTAACAAATATGTCCTCTTCACCACAGATGGTGATAATCTGTCCTTCCCACTCATATTTCAATTTCTGGTGAAGGGTCAATGTAACTGCGCCAGCGGCATGAATCCATGGTCGACCCAACAAACAGCTGTAGGCCGGCTGAATGTCCATCACATAGAAATTAGTTTGAAAGACCTGCGGACCGATTATCACAGGCAGCTCCACCTCTCCAAGAACAGACCTCTTGGAGCCATCAAAAGCCCTGACCACAAGATTGCTTGGCCGGAGAGCTATTCCATCATATTCGAGCTTGACAAGAGCTTTCTTCGGCAAGACATTGAGTGAAGACCCAGTGTCAACAAGAACATGAGAGAGTACAACCCCTTTGCACTCCAGGGTTATGTGCAAAGCTTTGTTGTGGTGACGTCCTTCTGTTGTCAAATCAGCATTGGTGAAACCTAGCCCATGGCTAGTATTGACATTAGATACCACTGTTTCAAGCTGATTCACTGTGATCTCTTCTGGCACGTAGGCAGTATGCAGAACTTTGAGTAGTGCATCCCGATGAGCTTCGGAACACAACAGCAGGGATAGTATAGAGATATTAGAAGGAGTCTGGTGGAGCTGATCCACAACTTTGTAGTCAATTCTTTTAATTATCCTCATAAACTCATCCACATCCTGATCAAAGGATGATTTATGAGTCTCTTTTGGTGCAGGTTCTTCAGATATCACACTCTTCCCTTTGGCTTTCGCAGTAGCTTCTGCCTCACTGTTGGTTCTTGGAGCTTATGACGCGAAGAGGCGTCCGCTTCGGGTGAAGCCTCCCCCCCCCCCCGACATTATCCCCTTGGGGAGTATGAATTGAAGAATCGAGAAGGACTTTTTCTCCATTGCAGTAAAGGTCAGCACCATAATGCCATGGTACAACATTGTCTTTGTCATATGGAATAGGACCTGGCACCGTGATGGTGACTGGGCTAACTGCAGCGGAGGTTGGAACCATAATTGTTTGTGGATCATAGAAAATGGTGATAGGACTTTTGGTGGATGTTGGAGGTGATGAATTGAAGCTTGATTGTTGCTGAAACTGTTGTTGAGATTGTTGTTGAAAGTTACTAGAGTTCGGGACCGTTGTCGGGTCATAATAAATAGTAACTGTGGAGACGTCGTTTTTGGTGGTTGCTAGAGTTGTAGAAGGAGATGAAATGGAACTATTGTTTGTTGAAGTGAAGGAAGAAATGGTTGCTGAAGTTGTAGATGAATCGGTAGGAACAGTTGTTGTTGCAGTTGTAGAAGAATCATTTGTACAAGGAGTTGTTTGTGTTGTAGAAGCAATTGTGGTTATTTGCAGAATGCCATCTTTAATCAAGTCATTGATGCCATTCCTCAAACATTCACACCCGTTCTCGGAAACCTTGCAAGATACACAATAGGCCTCACAACCTGGAAACACTTGGCATTTCAAAAGTTGGGCTTTAACCTCTGCCAGAGGTGTTTGGATACTTGCAATATCTTCTATTAAACTCATGGGTGAGCCTTCCTCTATAGCATTAATCCTTGGCCCACTGTGGCTTGGCATAGGATTTTTCATGACATTAGGAGGTGGTGCAAAGTTTAGGGCCTTTGAATCTACCAGATCATGGACCTTCATATATAGAGCCCTTAATTTTTCCGTGGAGTGACCAGGTGCGTTAGAATGAAAAGCACACCTAGCATTGACATCGTAGTTTCTTGGAAGGTTCTGAGGATCAGGTGGAGCCAATGTCCTCAACTCAACAAGATTGAGCTTTAGGAGTTGTGGCAGCAATGCAGCATATGGCATTGGAATTGGGTTAATCACCCTGTTGATCTGAGATGGCTGCTGTTGAAAAGGGCGTTGTTGTTGATTGTTGTTATTGTTGTTGTAGGATCTCTGTTGAGGAAACTGTGGTTGTTGAGGAAAGTGTTGTGGTTGTTGAGTATACTGAGGAGGTGGAGTAGGAATAGTGACGTCAGCAACTGATCTGGGCAGATATTAGGGTCTCCCTCTTCCCATATGTACAAAATTTGTTTCACCAGATTTGCGGGGCCCAACAAATGGCTTCCTTGCACTTCTTGAACTGGCACCGGTGTCGAAAATCTTTCCCATCTTCAGCAAGCTCTCAATTCTCTCCCCAGCTATCACCACGTCTGCAAAGCTGGTGGAAGAAAATGCAGCCAATCTGTCAATATAGGTACCCTGGAGAGTATTCATGAACATGTCTACCATCTCCCTTTCTGACATCGGGGGTTAAACAGTAGCAGCTAGTTGCCTCCACCTTTGGGCATATTCTCTAAAAGTTTCACGGGAAGATTGTGACATTCCCATCAGAAGGGTTCTGTTTGGAGCCATGTCCAAATTATACTGATGCTGACGGATGAAAGCTTCAGCTAAGTCTTTCCAATTTCTTACTGTGGCTCTGGTCAAGTGGGAGTACCATTCCCAGGATGCCCCTATCAAGCTATCCTCGAAGTAAAACATCCACAACTTCTCATCCATGGTGTAGGCTTTCAATCTCCCCAAGAAAGACTGAAGGTAGGTGCGTGGGCAGGATGTGCCATTGTATCTTTCAAAATACGGGGGTTTGAACTTGTGAGAAATTCTCACCCCTTCCACCAATCCCATATCCATAACATCAAAACCCATAGAGTTTTGGAATTCAAGGGACCTTAGCCTCTCTGCAATTTCATCCAACCGACGGTCGTAAACTTCGTCTCCAGCCCCAACCACAGTAAACTGCTCTTCTTGAGGGTCCTCCTGCAAGGCCCTTCCTTCAGTAGTGTTACCTTGGGTGTTTCTTATGGAATTGATGTTTGGGTTCAGATGAGGTCCAAACTCTGGTGGATCAGTGCGAGGCTGCACGTGATCGTTGTTACTGGTAACCCCTGTACATGGATGGTGTTCCTCAGGAGTTTGTCGCTCAACCAACTCCCTCAGTCTTTCCTGGCTCTGAGCTAAACCAATCATCACCGTTATGAATTGATTCATTTGGGCCCTCATCTCTGTCATTTCATTGGCCATCTGGGCCCTCACTTCAGTCAAGTCTTGTTGAAATTGATCCATTTGTAGTCCCGGAAGGTTGTTTCTTGTCGGATACCGGTGTATTCTGTTGACATGGAACACTCTTCTGCGAGCAATGTTTCCTGAAACCACAACAAAGTGAGAAACAACAACAAAATAAAAACCTACAAAACAAAGAGAAAATGTTAGTATGCAATGCAGGATGCCTATTTGTCTTCCAAGGGTATCCGGTTTGGTTCCTTGGTTTTGACCTTTCCAGACCTCGAGGAAATACTGATGTTGAAGAGAGATTAAGCCCACAAAATAACACAAACCATATATTACAAAAATGTGAAAATACATAGTTTTGATTACAATAACATTCCCATGGTGGGTTAAAATACAACAACAAAATCAAAAGTACAGACAAAAGGAACTACAAATACAAGAAACTCAAACGTCCAGTCCAAAGTCATCTTCTTTAACTTCCTTCAGAAAAGCCTCAGTCACTGGACCCACTGGGTGCTCTGTGATAGTCCTGATGAGGAGGTTCCTGGTGGCAATGGCACTGGTCAACTTCTTGTGCCTATCCTGATCCTTTAACCTCTTTAACCCCACCCAGAGTTTTAACTCAGAGATCTCCTTCTGTGCTGCTAATAATGATGTCTGCTGCTTTTTCTCACTAGCCTCCAGTTGCTCTATCTTAGCTTAGGTCCTTTGATCTTCTTGTGCACGAGCCTCGATGATCCTGATCTACCTAACCTAGCTCTCCTCTAAATAATGCTCTGCCCTAGCCTTATGAGTCTTTGCTTCCTTGCAAGCATTCTTCAGTACTAACTCCCCAACCCTAGCCTTTCTGATGTAGTCATCCGTCTTCTCGATCTTGGTCAAGTGCTCAATCTGAAGCTTCTCTAACCTCTCATTATCTAGACGACTGTCATTCCTCTCCCAGAGGGTCTTTTTCAAGGCTTCAGAGAGTTGCGCATTCCTTTCCTTTAGTTTCTCAAACACCTCTAAGCTGACGGTGGCTGCAGGCTGCACTGCTGATGGTCCAGGTGTATCCTCTAAGGTGAATGGCATTCGGGTTCTCTGTGCCCTGGTACGAGACCAATCAAGATACTATGTTGAAGCTATATTGTTGCATTTGCCAAGGATAGCTGTCCCCTTAGTTTGAATGTTGTCCCAGGGCCAGGCTGCCTGTCTGACAATAGCAGAGTTGTGTTGGATGTCACAATAGAGGGTCTCTGTCAAGTCTTGGTGTAGACACCCTAAATTTGCCCTTTGGCTTTTTCTATCTTTTTCAGCTTTTCGTTTTGCATTCATACGCATTTTACATACCATTTGCATAGGCTCCTGAGACATGGGATCAACGTCATCTGAGGAATTTGGGTTTCACGTTTTTATTTGCGGATCGTCAGAAGAATTCAAAGTCCTTGGCTATGCAGCCATCAATGACATTTGTTTTTCTTATGCTATTGTCACTCAATTAGGGTTTATTTCCCTAGTTAAGTGTTGTTCAAGGATTTCATATCTGCAAGGACCGTTCAATATGCCTCTGGCATATCATCAGACTATTTTCTTCTTCATCAAGTTACAGGGATATTCTCGACTTCTCAGCATCTCAGACTATCTTTTATCTCAAAAGTTTTGGTTTCAGTTCAAGTGTGTTTGTTCAGTTGCGGTCTAATTCAGATGGATGTTTGACCTAATCTTGGTTGAACTATCAGGAGATTTCTTCAAGTGCAAGTTATCCATTTTAGGACTATTTCTCAGTCAGTGTGCATCCAAGATCAATTTATTGTGGTGTGTAGAATTCTTCAGGTTATTAAGTTTTGGTTTGCGTGGGGTTTGTTTCAGAAAATCGAGTTTATCAGAAGTCGTCAGTTCATATTGTGCTCCTCCGTGGATTTATTTCTCAGAGATTCATTCATACAGATGCAAAGTAATTCATGATTTATTTTGTCAGAGGAGGATTAATTTGGAATTGTTATTCATCTCAATTGTGGGGGTGTCTGGTGATAATTGTGTTCACATAATTAGTGGTTCGTAAAAATGCAAGTTTGAGTTTGGCCATGTGGACTTCTCGGGATTCAAATTCTAACTTGATTTCAAGTATATATCTCATTCCATTTTCTAGCCAAATTCTTGTTCATTCTCATTGTGTTTACCATTTAGATTCCATTGCATAAGTCATTTTCTTTTTACCCATTTTTATAACAATATCCAAATATTAACCATTTCATTTTCCCAGTGTTTTTCTGCCATATTCACTTAACATTCAAAGTCATCCAAATTTATTTCCAAATAATAAATCCCATTAAACCAATCCATGTCCATTTTTATTACTATCCCTCATTCACAATCATTTTTCAATCGAACGTTTATTCCACCATATCTCACCATGTCCATAACTCTTTCATTAACCAATTTATTTTGTATTTTCCATTTTTAAAACCATTTTCCTTAAATTAGTCCACTTCACATTTCTATCAATTTCCATGATATACATTTTTAATTCTTTTTCTTTATTCATTAACTATTCAACAATTTCAAATTCAATCCATTTCTCCATTCATTTTTTTTCTTTTTCCAATTAACCATTGCTATTCATTTTATCATTGCCAAATTACAAAAGCCCATCTTCCTAAAACAATAAATCCAAGCCCATATCATTTTCTTTTGGTGGCCCATGAAGTCAAGAAACAAGGGAGACTTTGACCTAGCATATATAAGAAAACAATTTATAGAAAATGCTGCAGACATTAAAGGGAAAACAGCGCCCTTATCAAGAAGGGTCTCTAAATCTCATTTTTCAGGTGATATCCATCTTTTGTTCATCATCTTCATAACCGAAATTCCCGTGAACACCTTCAACACAATTTCAACTCACCTCAACTCCCATCAACATCCACAAAACTTCAACAACAGCAACCACAACAATCCTCCATGTTTCACTTTCATTTCTTTTTGTTTTCTCCATAAACCATTAACAACACAACCTGCATTTTCACAACAGCACAACAGCTTCAGCCTACAATAAACAAACACAACCACCTTCTTTCTTTAAACATCACCAACTCATACCTTCAGCCATCCTGTAAACTCACTGCTACAACTCTCAAACCCTCCACAACCATAACTCCACTCAACATTCAACCATAACCTCCATTCGCCACTTTTGTTGAACCGCACCACAACCAGCAAATAACCTTCAACTCACTATCACAACAACAGAACCGACAAGCCTACAACCGCCCTTCATCATCTCCGTAACAACCTGTCTCATCACCAACCTTCATCAACACAAACCGAATCCACCTTTGAGCCTTGCACCATCACCTCTGCATAAATTGAACCGCACGCCATCCTCCACCATTGAACCACAACAAACCGCGTCAACACATCCAGCAACAAACTCAAAACAGAACCAAAAACAGAATGGAAGAAGAGAAAGATTCGGAAAATATCATCTCCGGAAAAAAAAACAAAAGCGAACCGCAACATCCAACTATCATCAGCAACCACCACCGTTCCATCATCAATCTCCAACTGAACATCAACAATAACAGAACACAAAATCAGATAGAGAGATTGAACTGAAACAACAACAACAAGAAGCAGAAACAATCTCAGAATCGAAACAGAAATAGAAGAAAGAGATGAGGCCGAAATCAAAATCGCCATGAACAAACCTCGAGACCATGAGTTTCGACGCCGGAGAGGGAGTCACCGCCGATGACGCCGCGCGGTGGTATTTTGGTTTGCGGCGAAAGATCTCGAAAGAGGATCGTGCGAAATCCGAAGGTGGTGATTGATATGAACGAACCGAGAGAGAGACATCGAGACCTTGAGCTTGGGAGCTTCCGTGAGATCTTGTCCGATTACCAATCACCTTCGCAAACATCCTTCCGTTTACACCCTCGACTCGCTGCTCCGATCACGTCTCCCATCACCGTATTCGTCAACGTCGACAATAACAGGGCCGCCGCCATGGAGTTCGATTGAGGAGCTTCGTCGCTTGGTGTGTTAAGGGAAAGAGTCACGGTTTTTGAATAGTGACGGTGAAGAGTAAATTACTTATTTAGAATCGTGTTTTAGGATGCTGAATTTGTTTTATATATTCATCTTAACCTTTTTCTTTTTTTTATATTTTAAGAAAATAAACCACTTGCTGCTTGTTGTTGTTGATGGGCTCAAGGCCCACTGATTTTTCATAACCACACCACCAGATCTCGGTACATCATTTTTTTCGGTTATTGTTGTTATTGTGGGCTTGGTAAGCTCATGTTCTGTTTCTATTTGCACCTTGATTGCTGCAGACATCACTCTCTTTCCTCTTCTTGTTATTTTCCTTTTGTTTAAATTAAAGTTACTTGTTATTAATTTTGATTAACTTTGTTTGAGAGGTTGATTTAGAGTTTTACTATATTTTAGTTAATTTTGATAATTCATTTCAATTTTTGTTTATTTAATTAGCTTTGTTAATATTTTATGAAGAATTAGATTTAGGGTTAAAGTAGTTTTCTTTTTATTTTTATTTCTAAATTCTTCTAACTCTGTTTATATTCTTAATTTATTTAGATTTCAATAGAATGGTGTTTAATCTTGGTTTTAGTTTGCGTTTGACGTTTTGTAGGTTCATTTCCCGATCTTGATGACGGTGTAGTATGATAATGACCCTGTGATTAATCTGTTAGTTATTTGTTGACTTATTTGTGCGATTGTTGATGCAAGTTGTGACATTGATAATGACTTGGCATGAGGATTCTGGTTGATTGGTAATTTTGGTGCACGCCTCTAGTTTGGTACCTCAAACAAGTATTCATGAGTTTTACGAGCCTATTGAAGAGGCAACGGACCTTCTCCGTTCGGTAACGCCATGGCCCGATTTTAATTACTACATGTTGTTGCATCTGGAAGTCCTACTGGTGTAGGCTCTGTTTGTTCATTATTCATCTTATCTCCATTTCGCATTCTCATCTCCTTATCTTATTCATTGTTCATCTCCATTGCATTCTTCTTCTTATCTTATTTTTCTTCCTCATCTTCTCTCATTCTTTCTCGACTGGAGGTGTGCTTAGGCCACCATGGAGCTTCTCCTTTCGTCTGTGTCTTCTTCCTTCTTCTTTAGGATAGTGGACCACACAAACCTTAGGAACAACCAAGCATGGCAATGATTAGGGTTTTGTTTAGTCTCCCCCCTTAGTTTTTACCTTTGTGTCTCTTTGAGTCCTCTCTTCTCATCTCACAATCAGGGACTAAACCCTAAAGGCTTTAAGGCTTTGTGATTAAGCTTATGCCTGCATCCTTCTATTAGGATGGAGTGTATAACTTTAATCCTAAGTGTTGAACCCTTAATGTGTTTAAATCCTCTAATTAATTCACATAATAATCATCAAGACTTCACACTTGTAACTTGGGCCTTGCATTAGGGTTCTAATTCTTCCTTAACTGGTTAAGAAGGACTAACCCTAGTGTTAATGGACAAGTCCCCCTCAAGTTGTCTTATAAACCCTAAAACTCACTTCATCATCATATCATTAACTAAAATCCACTCAATAAAGGCTTTGTTTTGTCATGAGTTTAATCCCTAATCATGGATTAAGTTGAGGAGTTTTCCTCAGCTTAAACATTCTCATCTATTATCCTTCTATTAGGATGGTGTAATGAGTCTGTTTAATCCCTGATTATGGCTCAATCTCATTACTTAACACTAAACAAAAACAACAAAAGCATCTAAATAATCACAAGTAGGTTAACGATCTTAATCCTACATCATGGTGATTAAGTGTGAGAAGCTGACTTCACACTTAAGGTATTCTCATTACCCCTAATCAGAGGGAAGATGTGATGAGTTTACTAACCCATTGGTTTAGGCTTAAGCTCATTAACTTATGACAAAATCCAAAAACAATAAAAGACTGAAAACTCAAAAACAAACAATAATCGTCTCCTCCGGGATTCTTTTCTCATCTCATTCACTCACAAACGAGAGCTCGCTTCTTCCGTCTAATGCAAGACAGTTTGCACCTGAGCCAGACAGGTCATACACTTGAGCATAGACAAGTAAGCAGTTCACAAGTCAATTCATCTTTCAGTCTCTTTGGGTCGAACTACGGTGTTCTGACTTCCTCATTGCACGAGAGGATACGTAGGCATAACTTAACAGTTATCGAACAAAAGTCTCTGTACATTCCCCTTCCTTCCAGCTTCATTCTTATTAGCCTCATGATCTTGAGCATTTCACTCTTATCCTTACACTGACACTGTATATATCACACTTCACACTTCTTTTACACTGACACCTGTACATCCTTTTCCAGCTATTTTATACACAGATTGCACTGACACTACCCCTTTAAAACACAAATCTTTTAAGCGTGGATTCCGTCGAGTACGACGGACAATCTGGGTGCTAATACCTTCCCAGGTTGTAACCAACCCCCTTTCTCAGTCTCTCTGGTTCGCAAACCGTCTTATCCATCTCTTCCTAGGTCTATGCAGCATTGCCTTTCCTCCGGGATAAAAATGCCTAGCTGGCGACTCTTTTCATCTCCAGTGAGTTCACGGCTGTGTTTTCTCATTGTCCCTCTCGCCGACCGTTCGCGTCTGTACCTTTATCTGGGCCGGTCCCACTTATCGGGAGCGACAGCTTGGCGACTCTGCTGGGGAGCCTTATACTGTAACCAGGGCTTCTGGTTCTTTTTGTGGGTTCCTCCTAGCACTTGTTTGATTTGTGTTTACTGGGGTGTTATGTGCTATCTGTGCTTGTATATTTGTTTTGTTTATTGCTTTATGTACAGTTGTTTTACTCCTTTCTTTATAGCTTTATATATACATCGTACTGTCATACTGTTCTGGCTGGATCTGGTTTTGTTTTGGTGGATGGGGTTCTACTGAGAGTTAAGGTCCTATACCTGGGACCTGAGTGACACCTAGGTTAGAGTGGTTCATGTTCTTTCCCATTCCATTTCGGTCTGGTGCGGGAATATGAAACACGGTTCAGATATGGGTTTCTTCTTGAGAACTCTGTGCTGCAGATTTCCTGTAGTGCTAGGGCTATCTGGGAAGCCTGCTAAGTCTGAATGACCTTTAGTATTGACCTTCAGAAACTGAGGTGAATTAGAGGAGGATTTTTTATGGTTATTGTAAACACTGTACCTCCGGGTTAGAAGTGTTTACACTTCTCATAACTGATCCAAGTCTGAGGATCCTTGTTTTAGAACACTACCCGTGAGAGGGTTAGGTTGTTTACAGGTTTGCAGGAACCCTTGACCTCAACATACCCTCATTACCAGTACAATTGTTGATCCAGTTGATCACACTAAAATTCACCGTATTTCTGACTCCGATTTCGCATGCATTCTTAGCTTTTATTGTTGTTTTGCTTTATTATTGCTTTGTTTTCTTATGTTTTCAGGTTTTTATAATAATCGGAGCTTGAATCGGGAAAAGGAGCGAAAAAGGGGTGAAAACGGACGAAAACCTAGAAATTCAGCATTTTGCACTTACGGCACCCACCGTGGCGGGCGCCATGGGGTTAGCCATGACGTGGCCACGTCTCAAGACCACTCCTCAACCTCCAAGACCCACGTTCCCCACTCCATCATCCCCTGTAGGGACCATGGCGGGCGCCATAGGCCTGTGGCGGGCGCCACAAGGCCAAAATCAGTAACCTCCACTTTTTAGTGGAGGGGCGTCCCGGTCATTTCATGCTTTCAGTTTTTACTATAAATAGGACCTTAGATTTTCGTTTTTCTTCATCCAGAATTAGAATTCTCTAGGCATATATCAGTTATAAAGCAGTTGCCATTTGTCGCTCCCGACAAGTGACACAGGGTCATATGAAGGTACAGACGCGAACGGTCGGCGAGAGGGACAATGAGAACACACAGCCGTGAACTCACTGGAGATGAATAGAGTCGCCAGCTAGGCATTTTTATCCCGGAGGAAAGGCAATGCTGCATAAGCCTAGAAAGAGATGGATAAGACGGTTTGCGAACCAGAGAGACTGAGAAAGGGGGTTGGTTACAACCTGGGAAGGTATTAGCACCCAGATTGTCCGTCGTACTCGACGGGATCCACGCTTAAAAGATTTGTGTTTTAAAGGGGTAGTGTCAGTGCAATCTGTGTAAAATAGCTGGAAAAGAATGTACAGGTGTCAGTGTAAAAGAAGTGAAGTGTAGTATATACAGTGTCAGTGTGAGATCAGGAATGAAATGCTCATGATAATGAGGCTTAAAGAGTAAAGCTGGAAGGAGAGGGAATGTACAGAGACTTTTGTTCGATAACTGTTAAGTTATGCCTACGTATCCTCTCGTGCAATGAGGAAGTCAGAACACCGTAGTTCGACCCAAAGAGACTGAAAGGTGAATTGACTTGTGAACTGCTTGCTTGCCTATGCTCAAGTGTGTGACCTGTCTGGCACAGATGCAAACTGTCTTGCATTAGACGGAAGAAGCAAGTTCTCGGTTGTGAATGAGTGTGATGAGAAAAGAATCCCGAAGGAGACGATTATTGTTTGTTTTTGGTGTTTTCAGTCTTTTATTGCTTTTTGGAGTTTGTCATAAGTTAATGAGCTTAAGCCTAAATCAATGGGTTAGTAAACTCATCACATCTTCCCTCTGATTAGGGGTAATGAGAATTACCTTAAGCGTGAAGTCAGATTCTCACACTTAATCACCTTTGGTGTAGGATTAAGATCATTAACCTACTTGTGATTATTCAGATGTTTTTGGGATTTTTGTTTAGTGTTGAGTAATGAGGTTAAGCCATAATCAAGGATTAAACAGACTCATTACACCATCCTAAAAGAAGGATAATAGATGAGAATGTTTAAGTTGAGAAAAACTCCTCAACTTAATCCATGATTAGGGATTAAACCCATGACAAAACAAGCCTTTGATTAAGTGGATTTTATTTAATGGTATGATGATGAAGTGTTTTTTATGGTTTGTAAGACAACTTGAGGGGGACTTGTCCATTAACACTAGGGTTAGTCCTTCTTAACCACTTAAGGAAGAATTAGAACCCTAATGCAAGGCCCAAGTTACAAGTGTAATGTCTTGATATTTATTAGATGAATTGATTAAGAGATTTAAACACCTTAAGGGTTTAATACTTAGGATTAAAGTTATACACTCCATCCTAAGAGAAGGATGCAGGCATAAGCTTAATCATAAAGTATTAAAGCCTTTAGGGTTTAGTCCCTGATTATGAGGTGAGAAGAGGAGACTCAAAGAGAGACACAAAGGTAAAACTACGGGGGGACTAATCAAAACCCTAATTCATTGTCATGCTTGGATGATCCTAAGGTTTGTGAGGTTTTCAAGAACAATCTTCAGAAGAACCACCAGGAAGCAGATGAACAGGATCAAGAGAAGCAAAGTGACTTGCTTCATTCAAGAAGTCAAGTCACTTGAGGAAAGAAAGTGGTGGAAGCAAGAATGAGCAAGCTCAATCTCAAACACAAATAGAAATGCAGCAATGGATGCAAGAGAGATGAAAAGAAAAGTTATGAGAAGTGAAGGCAAATTCACTTCTCAAGTTTACTTACCACCTGCAATGTTAGAAAGAAAATGCAATGCAATGCAAGATGAGATGAAATGATATGATGCTAAGCAAAACCAGAAGCATGTTGGTGATGATTATGATGTTATGAGGTGCTTCAAACATGAGGCAAGACATGGAGATGTTCATACAAGATTATGAATGCAAATGATGCAAGCTAAGGAGCATGGACAAGCATGAAATGCTATGAAGTATACAAGGCAAATGACATGGCAATCATGAGATACAATGATCAAAGATGCTTCATACATGTCTTGAGATGTCAAATGAATCAAGAGAATGCACAAAATGCAATGACAAGCCATGTTATGCAAGAGAATGCAAGAGGGATGCAAGAGAAGGCCCAAATTAGGGTTCATGGATCAAACATCAAACAAAAAACCCAAAACAGAAGCAAACCCTAAGATAAAAAATGGAAAATGGCACCCAAAGAAACCCTAGACCTATAACAAACCACTGCCCAAAGGGGAGCTCTCAACTCTCAACCAAACTCAAGATATGAATTTTGCAAGTTATTAGGGTTTTTTAGGGTTCTTAACAAAAGAAATGCCAATCAATTAGGAAATGCAAGATCAAATCATGGC
This sequence comes from Lathyrus aphaca, assembly GCA_963966055.1. NCBI lineage: Eukaryota > Viridiplantae > Streptophyta > Magnoliopsida > Fabales > Fabaceae > Lathyrus > Lathyrus aphaca. The sequence goes on along the minus strand of OZ014523.1, from coordinate 457,152,228 downwards.
CTTTTTATCCTTGAAAGTACATGCTAAATGGAAAACAATGCAAGAAGAATCAATGCCTCAACCTTCACCAAAAGGCAGAAATGAACTTTCAAACATGTGATCAAAATAATGCATAAAAAATGATTTAATTCAATGAAAAATTCTTAAAATGCATCAAGATCAAAAAAGAAATTTGGTTTGAAGGTTGGACAATGTTTCTAAATGTCTTAGAACATTTCATGAATTTTTTTGTAATTTTTAAATACCTAAAAGTATTTTTAATTAATTAATTCCCATTAATCAATTAAAAATAATCTTTTAAATATTTAAAGATATTTTTTATGAATAAAAAATAAAATAAAAATATTTTTGTGTCATAAAAATTAATAAAACCTTAAGGAAAAAGTTTCATAATTTTTATGAATTTTTACCTATTTTAAATTAATTGTGCAAAATAAATGAAAGAAAATGAATTAAAAAGGAATTAAAATAAAAGTAAACAGGATGGATGGATGAGATTGCTCCTGAGTTCAAAGGCATTGACTGCGCGCCAGAATGAAAGGCCTAGATTCAAACTTCTAAAACTTAATTAATTAATTTAATTAAACCTGATTATGAATTAATGATGCAATCCAGACCACACACACGCGCGCGGGAAAGATGATCCAATGGTCCACGTTTGAACTTTGCCCTAATTAATTACACTTAACCCTAATCACTTTCAGGCTGCCGGAGAAGACTTCCGGTCGTCTTCTCCGGCCAGCCCTCACCTGAGAATCCTCAAACTTCCTAAAAACGTAACATAAATGAAATCTAAGACCAGAGAAATGTTCCTCTCCTCCTCACGAATCAAACCCCTAACCTAAAACAAATTTATATTACCTAAACAAGCTGAATCGAAGAGGGAAAGTTCTAGGTCACGCAAGCTTCAGTCACGAATTAAACACTCAAATCAACACCATTTTCGAAACCAAAGGTACCAGAATGATCAGGCAAGCATGAAGAACAAGTTTATAACAATAAAAGTCACTTCTGGAAAAATTAATTTCAGGTTACCTGAGATTTGGAGCTTTCAGTTTAGGAACTTTCTGGCCTCCTCTCTTTGTGCAAACCACTCCACTTGATCCCCCAAAGATGCTTGAATGCTCAAAATGAGTTTGTGTTGGCTGGAGAAGGAGATTCGAATGGAACTGCTTCAAGCTCAGTCAACAATGGCTATGGTGATTTTGGCACTTTCAGGTCATGGTGATGGGTTGTTTGAGGTCCATACAATGTGTAGAGAAGATCTGTGGTGTTGGTTTGTGTGTTTGTGAGCTAGGATGGGAGATTCGAAAGTTTTTGCAAACTGAAGTGAGAAATGGCAGTGGGGTTTCTTGGCTGTTTCAGGCTTGGGCTTTGGGTGCTGGATGGTCTATGAAGTGTGTGGAGTTGAATGATGGAGAAAGTTTTAGTGTTTGATGGCTGTGTTAAAGGATTCGAAGCAAGCTGCAGTTAGGAGTGTTTTGTGTGAATGTGTTGAATGTGTGTGTTTCAGCCTTGCCTCTTGAGTGTTTTTGCTTGCAAATTGATAACATATTTTAATCCAAGTGGCCAGAGGATGTGACTTGTGCAGCTGTGATAGGTAAGTTTGCTTTTGCATAAAAGGTCAACTTTGTGTAAGATAGGGCATGGGCAAGGTCTAGGCAAGTACAAGGCATGGCTGGCGCAGCAAAGGTGAGGGAGAGGCCTAGCAAAGCTCAGCAGCCAATGCACCAAGTTGTAGGAAGTGATCATGAGTGTTTTGCAAGTTGGCTAGCTTTTGGTTCACATGTGAATGCCTTGTTACACAAACCAAACCATGAGCAAATTCAATTCAATTCTGATTTTTAGGACTTAGAGAATGTTTGTGTAATGGTTTGAAATGAATTAGAGGTCACATGATGCATTGGTCCAAGATTTTGCAAAGTTTCCAAATGAGGCATGCCTTGAAAATTAATGATTTTAGCCAACTTTGCATGGCCATAACTTTTGATCCAAGAAGAGTTTGATCATGTTCTTGTACTTTTTGAAAAGGGAAAGATGAGATCTACAACTTTCATGACCAAAGTTTTTTTATTTGAAGCCTTTTTGGATCATGAATCAAGGCTTGAAAATTGACCTAAAATGAGGCATTCTTGAAAAGTCAACTATGCCCAAAAAGTCAACTTTTGCAAAAACCCTAAATTCTTGATTTCTATGAACTTAAAACTTCTTCCATGATCAAATAAAGATCATATACACTCAAAATGATGAAGATCACCCATTGGTTGGGTCATTGGGGGCCTCAGATGCCCTGATTTTGCACTGACTTGTCTGAAAAGTCAACTCTTGATCAGATGACTTCCCCATGGAATTTCTTCATGAAAATTGATATGCATACTACCTATACCATTTAGAGATCAATGGAAACAAGAATGACCAAAAAATTTGGAGTTATGGCCTTTGAAACCAAAACCCTAATTTTCAGTCAACTGTGCAGTTCATCCTGGCTCTGCACCCACTCAAGCCCTAGTTCTTGTGATTCCTCTGCACTTTTGACTTTGAGGAGATAGAATATGATGTAAGAACACACATGGACCCCTTTGAAATGATTGATGACCTTTGGAGTTGTCTTAAGATGCTTTGGGATTGCTCAGATCACAAACCCTAGGTGCAGATGCCTTAGAAACTATCCAGTGAATTAAAAATGAGATGTGAGATGCTATGGTTGAGTTTATGCATATGATAATGATCACAAGCCATGGTGTGAATGGGTGAGGGCAAATTTGGGGTGTTTACAGCTGCCCCTATTCAAACATGAGTTAGCCGTGCAGGATGTAAGCGACGGCTTAACAGGCCAAACAAGATAACTTGTGGTTGAATACCAAAGACAGTCCAAAATTTGCACTCACAGAATGAAGAAGAAAAGGGATATGGATTGTAAAAGCAAAATAAAGTATATTGTAAAGTGTAGGCGACGGAGGACGACCGTCGAGCAGAGGACGACTGCTGGGTAAAGAGCAAAGACGGGGACGGCCGACGTGCTGGTAAAGTGTATAAAAATAAAGCAATGACGGGGACGGCCGACATGCTGGGAAAGTGCTGAAAATAAAGCAATGACGGGGACGGCCGACATGCTGGGGATAAACGGTAAAACCAAGACGGGGACGGCCGACTGGCTGGGGAAAGACAAGTAAGGCTAAGACGGGGACGACCGACTAGCTGGGGAAAATCAAATTATGATGGGGACGGCCATCAAGTTCACAAGGCAAAGTAACCATCGATGGGGACGGCCATCGGGCTAAAAAGGAAAAGGGACCACGACGGGGACGGCCATCGGGTTAAAGAATAAATGAAATAAACAGATGATGGGGTACGGCCATCAAAGGTGAAGGACGATCACCTAGCAGGGGACGGCTGCTCTGTTGGGTATAAAAATGATGGGGACGGCCATCAAAGGTGGAGGACGACCACCTGGCAGGGTACGGCTGCCGAAAACATCAACGATGGGGACGGCCATCGGATAGAAAAGGTCAACGATGGGGACGGCCATCGGACGAGCAAGATGGAGGACGACCATCAAGAAGTGGAGGACGACCACTCAGCAGGGTACGGCTGCTCTCGAGGTTTCTCATGACATAGGACGAATGCCAGATAACCAAAATCAACAATGGGGACGGCCATTGGATAAAGTGATGAAGGACGATCATCAAAAGGTGGAGGACGACCACCTAGCAGGGGACGGCTGCTAAAAACAACGATGGGGACGGCCATCGGATGAGCATGATGGAGGACGACCATCAAGAAGTGGAGGACGACCACTCAGCAGGGTACGGCTGCTCTCAAAGGTATTATAACACAGGACGAGTGTTAGATAAAAAGGAAATTTGTTGGTGATCTACTGGGGATAAAGTAAACACGGACGAGCATTTACATCCAAGAAACAAACGGTATAAGTGTTTGGTATTGTGTATAGATTAAAGATGCGGACGAGCATCCTTAGGACTATGATACGGACGAGTATCATGTAGAAACAAACTGACACATGTTCAGAGATGATGATACGGACGGGTATCAACTGGTTAACAAAGAACAAGGACTACTGCCGAATCTGCGGGGGGGTGTGAGTGATGATGCATACAAGATACGGACGAGTATCTGTATAAGCGTACCATGAGTAGTGAGTATTGTATTGTATAGATGAGTGTTTATCTGCTGGGGATAGTGACACGGACGAGTGTCAGGAGAGAAAAGTATGATATTAACAAGTGTATGGGTGATGGAGGTGTACGCGACTGCGCTGGGGATATGACATGGACGGGTGTCAAAAAGGGTGTATATAAGTATATGTGAGTGCAAAGAGGATGTCTTTGGCTTTCTGCTGGGGTATGACACGGACGGGTGTCAGGATGTATCTGTAGTACGGGTGATTTGTTTGTTGAGTGTATTCAGGCGACCTGCGGGGAAAGATGACACGGACGGGTGCCAAAAAGTGTATACACTGGTGTTTGTAATTTGTGAGGCAGCTGCTTTTGCTGGGACTCTGATGGGGATTCTGGGGAAAGTAATCTGTATTCTGATGAATGGTTACTAGTCACAAGCGTTCAATTCACAACATGACTTATGATTATGCTATGCATTTGATTTTTGCCGCAATGCTCCGCATTAGACGGAATGCTACGCTCTGAGGGATAGTATGATGCGAATGCTATGATTATGCAAAGGGGCACCGATCCGGGATTCGGATCCCGTTGCTGTGAAAATCTCTGGTCGATCTGCTTGAAATGGACATCCCAGCTGGGTATGAGATCACTGGTAGATCCAATGATGTATCTGCTCGGGGATATATGTCACTGGTTGACATACTCTTATAAATGAGAAACCCAGCTGGGGTTTGTAGAAGCTTTCCTCGCTCTGTTGTGATCTTCTCCGTGCGTTGCTCTTCTGAATAAAGGCTTGAAGCTCTGTGGGGAGATGATTCCCTGATTTCTGTGTCCTGTTGAGGAAGAATAGCAACTCGGCTGGGGACAGAGCATCTTGGATGCTGAGATTGAGTGTATGCTGATTTGGCAGCTCCGCTGGGGAAATGGGCACCTTCGATGCTGTATGGAAGATAGACCGAGTTGATAATGATTCGCCTACTTGCTGAGACGTAACCTGCATGCCCCAGGTTGCGTTCTGGATACCTGCAATCCTGCAAAGATAATGGAACGCGCAAAAGGTCCCGAGGTATCCCTTATTGGATTCCGTCATAGGAGTTAAGTACTTTCGAGAATAATCACATTTCCCGTAAGCATGTGTTTTATTTTATTTATTTATTTTTTTTTTTATTTTAGAGAAGGGCATTTGTACTTATGCAATTACATTTTTAGAGATATCAGAAAACTTTTTGCGAAACATAAATGTAAAACGAGACATGACTGAGAATCGGATTTTATTAATTCATGTGCCCTGAATTGGCAAGATACAGTCAAAGGAACATATCTCCTGAAATGAGGAAATTGTTACAAATTGAGAAATAAAGTGCTGGCGGTGTTGACGACGCTTTGAGGGAGCTTCCTCTTCTGCTATGACTCGTATGACAATGACGTTCTTCTCGTCTTGCTTTCTGGAGAGAGTTGATTCTGGTTGAAGCTTGATCCTTTGAAGCTTACCAAGTTGTAGGTGATACAGACGAACTCAGAATGCAGTTGTTCGCTTATTCCCTTGTTTTGCATGGATCGCCCTTTCGGGTTTTCAATCCATCGGGATACCCATTTTTGCCTGAGCTGTCCGATGCGGCTTTTCAACTCAGCGGGTGTACATTTTTTCATTTATTTCCCTTACTTTTGCCCGAGTCTTTTATTCTGTTTTTGACTCGCCGGGATGCCCTATTTTTGCCTGGACTTACGTTCTGTTTTTATGTCCAGCGGGTCATTTTACGCGAAGTATTTTTTAACTGCATCTGAATTCACAGGGGACGGGAAATCTTCACCATCCATGGTGCTGAGCATCAGTGCTCCACCGGAGAAAACTTTCTTTACAACAAATGGTCCTTCATAATTTGGAGTCCATTTGCCCCTGTGGTCTGTATGAGGAGGGAGGATTCTCTTCAGCACAAGATCTCCCACTCGGTACTCTCGGTGCCTGACTTTCTGATCGAAGGCCTTCTTCATTCTCTTCTGATATAACTGCCCATGGCAGATTGCAGCCAATCTCTTCTCTTCGATCAGACTCAGTTGTTCGTATCGGGATCGAACCCATTCTGCTTCATTCAGTTTAACATCCATCAAAACTCGTAGAGAGGGTAATTCAACTTCAACAGGTAGGACTGCTTCCATACCATACACAAGCTGATACGGTGTTGCCCTAGTGGATGTTCTGATTGATGTGCGGTACCCATGCAAGGCAAATGGTAGCATCTCATGCCAGTCTTTGTATGTGATTACCATCTTCTGCACAATCTTCTTAATATTCTTATTTGCCGCCTCAACAGCGCCGTTCATCTTTGGCCTGTAAGGAGAAGAATTGTGATGTTGGATCTTGAAGTCCCGGCACAGTTCTGCCATCATTTTGTTGTTTAAATTGGAACCATTATCAGTAATGATTCGCTCGGGCACTCCATACCGACAGATGATTTCTCTCTTCAGAAATCTGGCTACCACTTGCCTTGTAACATTAGCATATGAGGCTGCTTCAACCCACTTGGTGAAATAGTCAATGGCGACCAGGATGAATCTGTGGCCGTTTGAAGCAGTCGGCTCAATCTTGCCAATCATATCGATGCCCCACATGGCAAAGGGCCATGGTGAAGACATGATGTTCAGAGGATTGGGAGGCACATGCACCTTATCTGCATAGATCTGGCATTTATGGCATTTTCTGGCGTAGGCACAACAGTCTGCATCCATTGTGATCCAGTAATAGCCTGATCTTAACAACTTCTTAGCCATGGCATGCCCTCCAGCATGGGTACCAAAGGATCCTTCGTGCACTTCATGCATCAGCGAATCTGCTTCCGACTTATCAACACATCTGAGGAGTACCATGTCAAAGTTTCTTTTGTATAAAGACCCATCAGTGTTTAGGAAGAAACTACCAGCAAGCCTTCTCAAAGTCTTCTTATCATTGGAAGATGCCCCAGGTGGGTATGTCTGATCCTCCAAGAAGCACTTAATGTCGTGGAACCAAGGCTTATCATCTTTTACAACATCTGCTGCAAATACATATGCTGGTCTATCAAGTCTAGACACTGAAATCTGGGGTACAAAGTTAGCCGCTTGAACTTTGATCATGGACGAAATGGTAGCAAGAGCATCTGCAAACTGATTCTCGTCCCGAGGGATATACTCAAGTTTGACCGTTGTAAAGAAAGTCAGTAACCTCCTTGTATAGTCCCTGTAAGGTATCAGATGATCTTGGTGGGTGTACCATTTCCCGTTGGTTTGATTGACTACCAGAGCTGAATCTCCGAATACGGTCAATGTTTTGATCCTGAGGTCAATGGCTTCCTCAAGACCCATAATGCAAGCTTCGTATTCAGCTTCGTTGTTAGTGCAGTTGAAAGTGAGTTTCGCCGAGAAAGGCATGTGAACTCCTTTTGGTGTAATGAGTACTGCACCAACACCACGGCCATTCATGTTAACAGCCCCATCAAACATCATAGTCCATTCTTCTTCCGGGTCGGGCCCTTCAGTGTGTATTGGCTCTTCATGATCTTTTGCTTTAATGAACATGATGTCTTCATCAGGGAAGTCAAACCTCATAGGCTGGTAGTCATCAATGGGTTGCTCAGCAAGATATTCAGATAGTACACTGCCTTTGATGGCTTTCTGAGATGTGTACTGTATGTCATATTCTGTGAGAATCATCTGCCATCTGGCAACCCGTCCGGTAAGAGCTGGCTTCTCGAAAATGTACTTAACTGGATCCATTTTTGAGATTAATAAGGTAGTGTGGGTCAGCATATACTGTCTCAGTCGGCGAGCAGCCCACGCTAAAGCACAGCAAGTTTTCTCGAGCAGTGAATAACGCTGTTCACAGTCGGTAAACTTTTTGCTTAGGTAGTATATTGCATACTCTTTTCGACCAGACTCGTCATGCTGGCCCAGCACACACCCCATCGACTTTTCTAATACTGTCAAGTACATGATTAGAGGTCTTCCTTCTACCGGAGGCATGAGGATTGGAGGTTCTTGTAAGTACTCTTTGATCTTGTCAAAAGCTTTCTGGCAATCTTCATTCCACCTGACCGTTTGTTCCTTTCTTAACAGCTTGAACAAAGGTTCACAGGTCGCTGTAAGGTGAGATATGAACCGCGAGATGTAATTCAATCGACCTAAGAACCCTCGAACTTCTTTCTCAGTTTTCGGTGCAGGCATTTCTTGAATAGCCTTGACTTTATCAGGGTCAACCTCAATCCCCTTCTCGCTTACAATAAAGCCCAGCAGCTTACCGGATCGCACCCCGAATGTGCATTTGTTGGGGTTCAGCTTTAGTTGGTACTTCCTCAGACGCTTGAACAACTTTAGCAGATTCACCAGGTGATCTTCCTCTGTAAGGGACTTGGCGATCATATCGTCCACATAACATTCTATTTCCTTGTGGATCATATCATGGAATAATGTCACCATAGCCCGTTGATATGTTGCACCAGCATTCTTGAGCCCAAATGGCATTACTTTGTAGCAGAACGTGCCCCAAGGTGTAATGAATGTTGTCTTCTCCATGTCTTCAGGTGACATCTTGATCTGATTATATCCTGAAAATCCGTCCATGAAGGAGAATACCGAGAACTGAGCCGTGTTATCCACCAATACGTCAATGTGAGGTAATGGGAAATCATCTTTCGGGCTGGCTCTGTTCAGATCCCGGTAATCAACGCACATTCTTACTTTGCCATCCTTCTTAGGCACAGGTACTATGTTAGCAACCCACGGCGGGTAGCTAGTCACAGCAAGGAACCCGGCGTCCCATTGCTTTTGTACCTCTTCCTTGATTTTCATAGCCATGTCTGGGCGAGTTCGGCGCAGCTTTTGTTTCACTGGTGGGCATTCTTCCCTCAGAGGCAGCTTGTGCACAACTATATCGGTATCCAACCCTGGCATATCTTGATACGACCAAGCGAACACATCAACATACTCTTGAAGAAGATCTATCAGTTGTCTCTTCACTGAGTCTTGCAGGCAGGCCCCGATTCTAACTTCTTTCACGTTTTCCTCTGTACCAAGATTAATCACTTCAACCTCCTCCTGGTGAGGAGTAATGACCTTTTCCTCTTGTCTTAACAACCTGGCTAGCTCTTCAGGAAGCTCATATTCTTCATCAACCCCTTCATCAGCTTGATTGATTGGATTGTCAAAGTCATACGATGTCATAACTGTGCCGTTGTCGGTGTTGTCAGGAAGGCACTCTCTGCAAGGGTTAAGTTTGTTCATTTTAGTGATTGATTTTAATCTTGCTTTAAAAAAGTGAAATGAAGTTATCATTTTGAAAACACCGCCATTTATTTTTGTACAAAAAGAAAAATGGAAAAAACAGTGAGCAGGAAAGAAAAAAAAGACTCGTTTGCAAAAAGATTGTCTGATATTTCATTAATTTAATCTTGTTTGCACAAAAGTACAGATGGCCCTGATTACAAAATGAGTCTTGTCATCTTGGGCAAGATGCAAGACTTTGATGCATGCTTATAAAAATACAGGAAATAATAATTACTCTGCTCGAGTAACACTTATAATTTCCTGGGAAGACCAGTTCGAGACACTGCTCCCCGGGATCTTTGGACGAATCCAATTCTCCAGATTGCGCTCCTCTTCCAGCTCGTCTTCCAGACAGTTGATAGCATCAGGGGTAAGCATCCCCCCACTGACAAAACCAGGCTCTCCAGCAGCCTTTGCTTGATGTTGAGTTGGTCTGTAACCCAACCCAAACTTGTCCTTCTTCTCCTCCACAGCTAAGACCTTGCCCCAGCCTTGGGCAGTTCCTTCTTCAACAACCTTCCGGGCTTGTTGGTAAGATGACATTGGGGTACCAGATATAGCAGATGCTTCATTCACATTCAAGGCTTCAAACCCCTGGCTCATTGTTTCATGGATCTCTCCATCCATTTCAATGTACTTATAGGTTGCCAGGTGGCTGACAAAAATGTCCTCCTCTCCACAGATAGTGACAACTTGGCCTTCCCACTCAAATTTTAACTTTTGGTGAAGGGTAGACGTTATTGCGCCGGCGGCGTGAATCCAGGGTCTACCCAACAAACAGCTGTAGGCGGGCTGAATGTCCATCACATAAAAGATAGTTTTAAAGGTCTGCGGGCCAATTGTCACAGGCAGTTCAATCTCTCCCAGAACCGACCTCTTCGAACCATCAAAGGCTCTTACCACCAGGTTGCTGGGTCTCAATGCCAATCCATCATATTCAAGCTTCACCAGAGCCTTCTTTGGTAAGACATTCAGGGAAGAACCTGTGTCCACCAGCACATGAGAAAGGACAGCTCCTTTGCGTTCCATGGTTATGTGCAAGGCTTTGTTGTGGTTGCGGCCATCCACTGTCAGGTCAGAATTGGTAAACCCTAGCCCATTGCTAGCAGTAACATTACCAACCACGGTTTCCAATTGGTTGACAGTAATCTCCTCAGGCACGTAAGCTGCGTGCAGGACTTTAAGTAGTGCATTCCGATGGGCTTCGGAGCACATAAGCAGTGAGAGGATGGAGATTTTGGATGGCGTCTGATGAAGTTGATCCACAATTTTATAATCACTCTTTTTGATGATCCGCATAAACTCATCAACTTCCTGATCAAATGGAGTCTTCAGGGCTTCTTTGGCAGCTGGATCTTCCTGCACCGGGCCTTTACCCTTTGCCTTGGCAGCAGCTTCTGCTTCGGCAGTAGGTCTTTGAACTTGTGAAGCAAAGAGACGTCCGCTTCGGGTGAAGCCTCCGCCTCCTCCCACATTATCTACTTGTGGTGCAGGTGCTGTTGTTTCCAGAGTGATTCTTTTCCCTTCACAGTACACGTCGGAGCCATAGTGCCAGGGGATGGCCCTATTGCTTTCGTATGGTACTGGTCCAGGCACCGTGACAGTGACTGGACTTATTGCTGCTGCTGAAGGGACTGTTATTGTTTGCGGATCATAAAAGATTGTAACCGGTGCCCTGGTGGGAGCAGCACCTTCTGAATGGTATGCAGAATTATTTTCAGGATCGTAGAATATGGTAACAGTGGAGACATCTTCGTGATTGATTGCTGGTGTTGTAGGAGGTTCTGTTGGAAGGACTGTCGTTGTTGTTGATGGAGAGTCGAAATGGAATGAAGCTGAAGTTGTAGCAGGAGAAACTGTTGAAGTCTGATCATTAGGAGGGACAAGTGAAGTACTTGTTGATGGTGCTGATGAATTATCGGGAACAATAGTTGCTGTACTTGTAGGAGGGTCTGAAACCGTTGCTGATGAAGTTGCCGGATTTGCCGGGAATGATGTAGTGATCTGTAGCAAGCCACTCTGAATAAGGCTGTCAATGCCATTTCTCAAGTCTTCACACCCATTCCATGAAATATTGCAGTATGGGCATCCTAGTTCACACCCTGGAAATATGTTGTTTTCACGGAGTTGAGCTTTGATTTCTACCAATGGCATCCTGATCTGATCCACACTAGTTATGAAATAAGACGGTGTGTCTTCTTCAATTGCGTTAATTCGAGGACCACCATGGTTTGGCATTGGGTTTTTGTTGACATTGGGCGGAGGTGCAAAATTCAGAGCCTTGGAGTCTACCAAGTCTTGTACCTTCATATGCAGAGCCCTGCATTTTTCTGTACTGTGGCCAGGTGCGTTTGAATGGAAAGCACACCTAGCATTGGAGTCATAGTTTCTTGGTAAACTGTTGGGATCCGGAGGTGCCAACGTTCTTAGCTCAACCAGGTTGAGTTTCAGAAGCTGTGGCAGCAAAGCAGCATACGGCATTGGAATTGGGTCGATCACTCGGTTAGCCTGGGATGGCCTTTGTTGGAATGGCCTCTGTAGATTGTTGTTGTTGGAGTTGTTGTTGTTGTAGTTTCTTGGAGGATATTGATTCTGCTGATGATACTGAGGTTGTTGTTGGAAGTTTTGTTGAGGAGGTTGATAGATTGGCTGTGGATGAACTGGAGCAGGGATAGTGACTGCTGCTATTGTCCTTGGAACATATTGGGGCCTACCCCTGTTGGTGTGAATGGCATTAGTCTCGCCAGTTCTTCTCGGGCCAGCAAAGGGCTTTCTTGTACCACTGGACGAGCTGGCACCATTATCAGAGATCTTACCCATTTTTAACAGGCTTTCAATTCTCTCCCCGGCTATAACGACATCTGCGAAGCTGGTGGAAGAGAAAGCAGCTAACCTGTCAATATACGTTCCCTGGAGAGTGTTCATAAACATGTCTGCCATTTCTCTCTCAGACATAGGTGGCTGGACAGCAGCAGCAAGCTGTCTCCATCTTTGAGCATATTCTCTGAAGCTCTCTCTTGATGATTGTGACATCCCCATTAGGAGGGTCCTATTGGGTGCCATATCCAGATTATACTGATACTGTCTGATGAAGGCCTCTGCCAGGTCCTTCCAGCATCTTACAGTTGCCCTTGTCAAATGGGAATACCACTCCCTCGATGCTCCAGTCAAACTATCTTCAAAATAGAACATCCACAATTTCTCGTCCATGGTATAAGCTTTTAATCTTCCGAGAAAAGATTGCAGATGGGTTCGGGGACAGGAAGTCCCATTATACTTTTCAAAACATGGAGGCTTGAACTTGTGGGGAATCCTAACTCCGTCTACCAAACCCATGTTCATGACGTCGAAACCCAAAGAATTTTGAGATTCTAAGGACCTTAACTTCTCAGCTATTTCTTCCAATTTCCTGTCATAAGTTTCCTCTCCAGCACCCATTACTGTAAATTGGTCCTCCTGAGGATCTTCTTGAAGTACTCTGGCTGCAGTAGCTGTTCCTTGAATGTTTACAGGAATATTAGTCTCAGGATGTAGATGTGGACCAAACACAGGGGGGTTAACATGTGGTTGCACCCTTTCATTGTTACTGGTGCCTGCGGTCCCCACATGAGGTTCATCTTGGTTCCTCCCTTCTACCAAAGCTCTGAGCCTCTCCTGGCTTTGAGCTAAGTTGTTCATCACTTCCATGAACTGCGTTATCTGGGTTCTCATCTCCAACCTTTCGTTGGCCATCTGGTTTCTGACCTCCGTAAGGTCTTGTTGCATCTGATCCATCTGGATTCCCGGAAGGTTGTTTCTAGTTGGGTACCTGTGAGGCCTGTTGAGAGGAAATACCCGGCGGCGAGCAATAATTCCTGAGATTCACAACAGAGGTTAGCAACAACAAAACAAAAACCTACAAAACAAACAAAAGGGTTAGCATGCAATGCAGTTATGCTTATTTGTTCTCAAGGTATCCGGTTTGGTTTTCAGTTTTGACCCTTCCAGACCCTTGAAGGTGATGCTGTTGAAGTTGCTTTTGATGTGAACCCAGATAGAAACCAACACAAATATATTACAAAGGGTGAAATAATACAACTTGTTCATTTTACAACACAAGCCCTCAAAGGGGTCAAAATACATCACAAAAAAGCAAAAGTACATGGAAAAGGAATAACAACAAGCAAATGAATAAACTCCAAGGCCAAACTCATCCTCACGAACTTCCTTAAGAAGTGCTTCGGTCACAGGATCAGCCGGATGCTCTGTGAGATTCCTGATGAGAAGATTTCTTGTTGCAACAGCTGCAGTCAATTTCTTATTCTGACTTTGATCTTTGGACTTCTTCAATCCTGCTTTGATTTTCAGCTCTGATATTTCCTCCTGGGCTGCTGCCAGGGCTTTTTCCATCTGCTCCATCTTGTCCTGAACTCTCTTGTCTTCTAGAGTACGGGCCTCAGTGATCCGGACCCACCTGGCCTGACTCTCTTTCAAATACAAGTCTGTTCTTGCTTTTTGGAACTGGGCTTCTTTACAAGCATTCTTCAGAATCTGCTCACCAGCTTTAGACTTGTTGATATAATCTCCAGACTTCTCAATCTTGGTCAAGTGTTCCACTCTCAACTTCTCCAATCTCTCAATCTCCCTCACACCTTCACTCCTCTCTCTGAGGGTCTTCTGCAAAGCCTGGGCTAGCTTCTCATTTCTTTCCTTCAAGCTTTCAAACTCCTCCAAACTGATAGTGGCAGGAGGTGGTGCTGAAGATGACTCAGGCATGTCTTCTATGGTGAAGGGCATTCCAGAGAATTGAGCCCTGGCATAGGACCACTCATAATATTGGACTGATGCCACATTATTGCACTTACCCAGAATGGTAATTCCCTTAGTTTGAACATGATCCCAGGCCCAAGCAGCCTGCCTAACAGCAGTCAAACTAATCTTGTTCTCACAGTAGAGGGTCTCCACCAAGTCTTGTTCCCTAGGAGTGTGGACCAGTGCATAGCCCAATTGTCTCCTGAGCAGCAGAGGGTTGTAGTTGATACTCCCCTTAACTCCTATCAAAGGCACATTGGGAAAGTGCCCACAGCTGGTGATCATGTCTCTGCCCTTGGTGCTCTGAGTACACCATCTGATATCTGCTGAAGTTAGGACAGTGAGTCTCTTAGCCCAGTTGCTTTGCTGATGAGGATTTAGAAATGCATCTGTCCTGGGTAGATGCCTGAGAAGCCAAGCATGGAATAATGGAGCACAAATTCTTACTAATCTCCCCCTCTGCTTCTCATTTCTCTGATGTACTGAGTAATAGAGATCACCCAGTAAAGTTGGCACAGGGTTCTTCAGGATGAACAAGTGGATTGCATTCTTGCTGATGAATCGAGGCTCATCTGCAAACAGCACAATTCCATACACACTTAAGGCCAACAGAGCACAAACAGCTTTCCACTCTCCCAGGGAGGCTTTCAAACTAGCTTGAGAAATCAGGAAGTCCAGGTGAAATCCAAGGATCCCAGCTTTAGAGGTCAAGTGTTGTTCAATCAATACAGGTTCCAGGTGCAAAGCTTTTGCTATCTCTCCATTGCTGGGAAAGACCATTTCAGGGTTGAATGGGATTTCTCTTTTGATGGGCAGACCAGTCAATGATGAGTATTCTTCCAGAAGAGGACCCAACTGAAAGTCTTGAAAGGTGAAACATCTCAATGGGGGGTCATAAAACTGAATACAGGTGTGGATGAGGCTCCTCTGTGAAGGGTCTAGATCCTTAACCATGTCCAGTATATCTCCATAGCTCTCCCTGAACAAGGGTATGTGATCTGGAGTGATCAGGGTTTGGATCCTCCTGATGTCTGATAAGTCTGGTTGGAAGAAATGATAAGTGATGTTGCTTTTCTTTGGAGCCATGATGCTGAGGACTGAGTAGGATAAGTGCTGATGAAGATGCTGAGGAGTGGGCCACTGGCTGGCTAGTGCAAGTAACTGAAGTATGGCTGGCAGCTGAAGCAAGTGCTGGTGGAGATAGGTCAATACTGCAGATGGGGTCAAAACCAAAACCAGATGAATATGGATACCCTGAAACACAAATAAGCACATGTTAATATGATGCAATGAGTACGTATGCAAATGAAATGCAAGGGTTTGTGACTGAGCTGGATCTGATTAACTGCCTTGGTATAGATCCATGTGTGTTCAAGAATTCCAGATGGAGGTCTAAAAATCCGGTAACCAAGGTGGGGGACTCAAATAAAGAGCCACATGTCCAGGGTTCAGAATCACAAGAACTATCCAACATGGAGTACTCTTAACAAAGTCGAAGTAACAGGGTATTCTGAGGTCAAGGTACCTGCAAACCTGTAAACAGCCCAACCCCCTCACAGGTGATGATCTAGAACAAGGATCCTCAGACTTGGATCAGTTATGAGAAGTGTAAACACTTCTAACCCGGAGGTACAGTGTTTACAATAACCATAACAATTCCTCCTCTAATTCACCTCAGTTTCTGAAGGTCAATACTAAAAGGTCATCCAGACTTAGCAGGCTTCCCAGATAGCCCTAGCATTGCAGGAAATCTGCAACACAGAGTTCTCAAGAAGAAACCCATATCTGAACCGTGTTTCATATTCCCGCACCAGACCGAAATGGAATGGGAAAGAATATGATTCACTCTAGCCTAGGTGTCTCTCAGGTCCCAGGTATAGGACCTTAACTCTCAATGAAATACCCACCCACCAAAGAAAAACCAGATCCAGCCAGCACAGTATGACAGTATGAAAGATATAAAGCTATAAAGAAAGCAATAAATCAACTGTACATAAAGCAAAAACAAAAATAAATATAAGCACATACAAGCACATAACACCCCAGTAAACACAAATCCATCAAGCGCTAGGAGGAACCCACAAAAAGAACCAGAAGCCCTGGTTGCAGTATTTATTCCCCAGCAGAGTCGCCAAGCTGTCGCTCCCGACAAGTGACACAGGGTCATATGAAGGTACAGACGCGAACGGTCGGCGAGAGGGACAATGAGAACACACAGCCGTGAACTCACTGGAGATGAATAGAGTCGCCAGCTAGGCATTTTTATCCCGGAGGAAAGGCAATGCTGCATAAGCCTAGAAAGAGATGGATAAGACGGTTTGCGAACCAGAGAGACTGAGAAAGGGGGTTGGTTACAACCTGGGAAGGTATTAGCACCCAGATTGTCCGTCGTACTCGACGGGATCCACGCTTAAAAGATTTGTGTTTTAAAGGGGTAGTGTCAGTGCAATCTGTGTAAAATAGCTGGAAAAGAATGTACAGGTGTCAGTGTAAAAGAAGTGAAGTGTAGTATATACAGTGTCAGTGTGAGATCAGGAATGAAATGCTCATGATAATGAGGCTTAAAGAGTAAAGCTGGAAGGAGAGGGAATGTACAGAGACTTTTGTTCGATAATTGTTAAGTTATGCCTACGTATCCTCTCGTGCAATGAGGAAGTCAGAACACCGTAGTTCGACCCAAAGAGACTGAAAGGTGAATTGACTTGTGAACTGCTTGCTTGCCTATGCTCAAGTGTGTGACCTGTCTGGCACAGATGCAAACTGTCTTGCATTAGACGGAAGAAGCAAGTTCTCGGTTGTGAATGAGTGTGATGAGAAAAGAATCCCGAAGGAGACGATTATTGTTTGTTTTTGGTGTTTTCAGTCTTTTATTGCTTTTTGGAGTTTGTCATAAGTTAATGAGCTTAAGCCTAAATCAATGGGTTAGTAAACTCATCACATCTTCCCTCTGATTAGGGGTAATGAGAATTACCTTAAGCGTGAAGTCAGATTCTCACACTTAATCACCTTTGGTGTAGGATTAAGATCATTAACCTACTTGTGATTATTCAGATGTTTTTGGGATTTTTGTTTAGTGTTGAGTAATGAGGTTAAGCCATAATCAAGGATTAAACAGACTCATTACACCATCCTAAAAGAAGGATAATAGATGAGAATGTTTAAGTTGAGAAAAACTCCTCAACTTAATCCATGATTAGGGATTAAACCCATGACAAAACAAGCCTTTGATTAAGTGGATTTTATTTAATGGTATGATGATGAAGTGTTTTTTATGGTTTGTAAGACAACTTGAGGGGGACTTGTCCATTAACACTAGGGTTAGTCCTTCTTAACCACTTAAGGAAGAATTAGAACCCTAATGCAAGGCCCAAGTTACAAGTGTAATGTCTTGATATTTATTAGATGAATTGATTAAGAGATTTAAACACCTTAAGGGTTTAATACTTAGGATTAAAGTTATACACTCCATCCTAAGAGAAGGATGCAGGCATAAGCTTAATCATAAAGTATTAAAGCCTTTAGGGTTTAGTCCCTGATTATGAGGTGAGAAGAGGAGACTCAAAGAGAGACACAAAGGTAAAACTATGGGGGGACTAATCAAAACCCTAATTCATTGTCATGCTTGGATGATCCTAAGGTTTGTGAGGTTTTCAAGAACAATCTTCAGAAGAACCACCAGGAAGCAGATGAACAGGATCAAGAGAAGCAAAGTGACTTGCTTCATTCAAGAAGTCAAGTCACTTGAGGAAAGAAAGTGGTGGAAGCAAGAATGAGCAAGCTCAATCTCAAACACAAATAGAAATGCAGCAATGGATGCAAGAGAGATGAAAAGAAAAGTTATGAGAAGTGAAGGCAAATTCACTTCTCAAGTTTACTTACCACCTGCAATGTTAGAAAGAAAATGCAATGCAATGCAAGATGAGATGAAATGATATGATGCTAAGCAAAACCAGAAGCATGTTGGTGATGATTATGATGTTATGAGGTGCTGCAAACATGAGGCAAGACATGGAGATGTTCATACAAGATTATGAATGCAAATGATGCAAGCTAAGGAGCATGGACAAGCATGAAATGCTATGAAGTATACAAGGCAAATGACATGGCAATCATGAGATACAATGATCAAAGATGCTTCATACATGTCTTGAGATGTCAAATGAATCAAGAGAATGCACAAAATGCAATGACAAGCCATGTTATGCAAGAGAATGCAAGAGGGATGCAAGAGAAGGCCCAAATTAGGGTTCATGGATCAAACATCAAACAAAAAACCCAAAACAGAAGCAAACCCTAAGATAAAAAATGGAAAATGGCACCCAAAGAAACCCTAGACCTATAACAAACCACTGCCCAAAGGGGAGCTCTCAACTCTCAACCAAACTCAAGATATGAATTTTGCAAGTTATTAGGGTTTTTTAGGGTTCTTAACAAAAGAAATGCCAATCAATTAGGAAATGCAAGATCAAATCATGGCCTTTTTATCCTTGAAAGTACATGCTAAATGGAAAACAATGCAAGAAGAATCAATGCCTCAACCTTCACCAAAAGGCAGAAATGAACTTTCAAACATGTGATCAAAATAATGCATAAAAAATGATTTAATTCAATGAAAAATTCTTAAAATGCATCAAGATCAAAAAAGAAATTTGGTTTGAAGGTTGGACAATGTTTCTAAATGTCTTAGAACATTTCATGAATTTTTTTGTAATTTTTAAATACCTAAAAGTATTTTTAATTAATTAATTCCCATTAATCAATTAAAAATAATCTTTTAAATATTTAAAGATATTTTTTATGAATAAAAAATAAAATAAAAATATTTTTGTGTCATAAAAATTAATAAAACCTTAAGGAAAAAGTTTCATAATTTTTATGAATTTTTACCTATTTTAAATTAATTGTGCAAAATAAATGAAAGAAAATGAATTAAAAAGGAATTAAAATAAAAGTAAACAGGATGGATGGATGAGATTGCTCCTGAGTTCAAAGGCATTGACTGCGCGCCAGAATGAAAGGCCTAGATTCAAACTTCTAAAACTTAATTAATTAATTTAATTAAACCTGATTATGAATTAATGATGCAATCCAGACCACACACACGCGCGCGGGAAAGATGATCCAATGGTCCACGTTTGAACTTTGCCCTAATTAATTACACTTAACCCTAATCACTTTCAGGCTGCCGGAGAAGACTTCCGGTCGTCTTCTCCGGCCAGCTGTCGCTCCCGACAAGTGACACAGGGTCATATGAAGGTACAGACGCGAACGGTCGGCGAGAGGGACACCATTCCACATCGGGGTGCCTCTGCAATCGAGTGATCGAGTCTGTAATCTGTCTGTGGTTCGAGTTTTGGAGCACTCTGGAGGAAGTTAATCCTGCCGCCATTTTAATTCAAGTTCGTACTTTACTTTTATTTATTTCTGCCTCGCTTTTATTTTGTTTATTTCCCGCACTCGCACATTTACTTTGTTTATTTCCCGCACTCGCACATTTACGTTGTTTATTTCCTGCACTCGCACATTTACGTTGTTTATTTCCTGCACTCGCACATTTACGTTGTTTATTTCCTGCACTCGCACATTTACGTTGTTTATTTCCTGCACTCGCTTTAAATTACTTTTATGAAAAACTATAAAAAGAATATTTACTTTATCATGTCTAACTAATTCCATAAAGGTTAGAATGTAAGGATCGTAATTAAACCAGTAATCAGTATAATTGTTCGTGGAAACACCTAAGGGCTATTTTATCTTTCAATTCAAATAATTGTTTTTAACTATTTCAAAAACAGCCAAAAGCGCTTTGTATAGTTCATTAGGAGATTTTAGATTAAAAAGAAAAGAGATTTTAAAACGATTTTCGGACGCGTTAGGAAGTTTAAACTCTGGTTCGCAAGAACCTCTTTTTGCTAAGAAGTCCAGGTTAAAATACTTTTCAACTTAGTTAAGATACTATATTTCTTAAAAATAGGTTTACTACTCTAACGCAGTACGCACCTTTTTATCCGTGACAATAGGAGGGGTTGATTAGAGAGTACAACTCGGTTCTGAATACGCGAAAGCGACAGTTCCTGTTAAATTAGTTCTTTTCAAAGAAGAAAACACTGCCCATAAGTAGTTCCACTAACAAGTACTGGATTATCATTGATTACGTGAATTACATTCGAGCCTGTCTTTATTTATTATTTAAAAATTATAATTTTATTTACCATTGCACCCTTATTAAAACCCTTAAAAATAGTTGCCTTAGATACACACCATAACAACAGGTTTGATAGATTGACACTTGGTCTCTGTGGATTCGATAATCTTTTATATTACTTTGACGTGATTCGTACACTTGCGAAAAACACGCATCAAGTTTTTGGCGCCGTTGCCGGGGACCAATATTATCAAATTTCATTACCCTGTAGTTATACCGTTTAGACTAAGGTTGTTACCCACCGGTCAATGCGAAAGACTCGCAGTGCCGGAAGTTTAGTAGACCCTCTAGCTGAACCTGAACGTTACGCTCGCGCACGTTTATTTTTCCATAGGAATAGGATAGCTATGGCCGAAGAACAAAACCGAAGACCTCTTAAGGACTTCGCCCAACCATCAAACGAGGAACCTAGTTCCAGTATAGTAAACCCCGCTATCCCAGCCAATAATTTTGAACTTAAACCATCCCTGCTGCAATTAGTGCAACAGAGACAATTCTCAGGTCTCGCTACTGATAACCCGAACCAACATTTAAAAAACTTTCTTCAGTTAGCAGACACCTTTAAAACCAATGGAGCTTCTCCTGAGGCAATACGCTTAAGATTATTTCCCTTTTCCCTCAGAGATAAAGCTCTATCATGGTTAGATTCCCTTCCACCCAATTCAATAACAACTTGGGATGACCTTAGAAAAGTTTTCCTTGCTAGATATTTTCCCCCAAGTAAGACCGCTCTTCTTCGAAACCTAATAACTAGATTTACCCAACACCAAGGGGAGTCGTTGTTCGAAGCCTGGGAGAGATATAAAGAACTATTAAGAGCATGCCCACACCATGGCTTAGAGAATTGGCTAATCATCCAAACCTTCTATAATGGACTTCTTTATAACACTAAAATGACCATCGACGCTGCCGCTGGTGGCGCACTGATGAATAAACCTTACCCTGAAGCTAGTGCCCTTATCGAGGATATGGCCCAAAACCATCAATCATGGGGAGTAGAACGAGCGACAGTGGAAAAGAAGGAGGCCCAAGGAGGAATACATGAGCTAAGCTCTATAGACATGATGCAGGCTAAAATGGACGCGTTGGCCCTAAGAGTCGAACATATGTGTACAACTCCGAATACTGTAGCCGCAGTTTCGCCGAATTGTGAGATATGTGGAACGCAAGGACACCAATCCGCCGAATGCAATCTGTTAAATGAAACCAACACCGAGCAAGTGAACTATACCCAAGGGAACCCATTTTCAAACACATATAACCCTGGATGGAGGAATCACCCAAACTTCTCCTACAAAAATAATAACCCTACTCAAAATACCGCACCTCCGAGACAACAAGGTTACCAAGCCCCTAGAACAAATCAACCTATGCAACCTGTGCCACCAAACCCGAGCTTTGAGGAAATTGTAAAAGATTTCATCGTTGCTCAAAAACAGAAGAACAAAGAGTTCATGAACCAAAGCGTCCATGTTAACGAACTAATTACCCAGTTAGGAACCAAGGTTGATCAAATCATTACTCATAATAAGATGCTTGAAACCCAGATCTCTCAGGTAGCGTTAAACCAAGCCCCACAGACTACACCCGGAGGACAGTTCCCTGGACAACCTCAACAGAACCCGAAAGGGCAAGCTAATGCCATTACTCTACGAAGTGGAACCGCTTATAAGGAACCTTTGAACCCTAGATTAAGTGAGCCCGAAACTTCTGAGAGGAATGAGGAAAAGGAACCAGAGAAGCCTGAAACCCCGGAAAGTCAAGAAAAAGGAGAAGAACCTAAAAATAAAACCTATGTACCACCACCGCCATACAAACCACCAATACCTTACCCTCAAAGATTAAAGAAAACCCAAATCGATAATCAATATCAAAAATTCGTTAAGGTTATAGAAAAACTTCACGTAGAAATCCCTTTTACAGAAGCCATCACCCAAATACCTTCTTATGCTAAGTTTCTCAAAGACATACTTACAAATAAACGTAGACTTGAAGATCCGAAACCCGTGGAATGTAATTCTATTTCCGAAGATAGGTTAGCAAAGAAAGATAAAGATCCCGGAAATTTTTCCATTCCTTGTATTTTGGGGAATCATGTCATCGAAAAAGCTTTTCTAGACCTAGGAGCTAGTGTGAGCTTAATGCCTTTAGCAGTTTGTGAGAGATTAAACTTAGGAGAATTACAACCTACTAAGATGTCACTTCAATTAGCCGATAGATCCGTTAAATACCCTATAGGCATACTTGAAGACGTCCCTGTTAGGGTAGGTCAGTTGTTTATACCTACTGATTTTGTTGTCATGGACATTAAAGAAGATGACGACATACCGATACTCCTAGGTAGACCGTTCTTATCGACTGCTGAAGCCGTAATAGATGTTAAAAAAGGAAAACTAACTTTTGAGGTAGGTGAAGAGAAGATAGAATTTATATTGTCAAAATTTCTTATGGCACCTGTGATAGGAGATTCCTGTTATGCCTTAGATATCATCGAAGAATGCATTAGGGAATTAGAACAAGAAGAAGAAACTGAATCTATAAAATTGCCATCAACCCTTATTTTGGAAGATGACAATTATAAAACACCCTACATTGATGATAACCTTCACGAATGTTTATCTCTTACCCCAGATCCTATGCCTTGCCCTATGAAACCGACCGTAAAACTTAAGGAACTGCCTAAAAACCTGAGATATGAATTTCTCGATAAAGATATGAATCGTCCAGTTATAGTCAGTGCTACCTTAAACCAAAAAGAAACCGATCAATTATTAGAAGTTTTACGTAGGTACCCCTCAGCCTTAGGATATAAGATCTCTGATCTAAAAGGAATAAGCCCATCCGTATGCATGCATCGGATTTTGCTTGAAGAAGATTCAAAACCTTCCAGAGAACACCAACGAAGAATAAATCCTATAATGAGTACTGTAGTTAAGACTGAAGTTCTTAAGTTACTAGAGGCAGGTATAATATATCAGATCTCGGACAGTAAATGGGTGAGTCCTGTGCATGTAGTACCTAAAAAGGGAGGCATCACAGTCGTGCAAAACGAGAAGGGCGAACCTGTAGCAAAAAGAACCGATGGAGGTTGGCGTATGTGCATAGATTATAGAAAATTAAATAAAGCAACTAGGAAGGACCATTTCCCATTACCATTCATAGACCAAATGTTGGAGCGCCTAGCCAGACACTCTTACTTTTGTTACTTAGATGGATATTCCGGATTCTTCCAAATACCTATTCACCCCGAAGATCAAGAAAAAACTACCTTTACATGCCCAGTTGGAACCTTTGCCTATAGAAGAATGCCTTTTGGACTTTGTAATGCTCCTGCAACTTTCCAACGCTGCATGATGTCTATCTTTGCTGATTATTTAGATGGAATTATGGAAGTATTTATGGACGATTTCTCAGTTTGTGGATCAAATTTCAAAAATTGTCTTGTCAACCTTGAGAAAATCCTGGAGAGATGTGTGGAGGTAAACCTTGTGCTAAATTGGGAGAAATGTCATTTCATGGTCACCGAAGGGATTGTTTTAGGACATATAGTTTCCGAAAAAGGTATAGAGGTAGATAAAGCAAAAATAGAAGTCATAGAGAATCTAAAACCGCCGAAGACTATCAGGGAGATAAGAAGTTTTCTTGGACATGCCGGATTTTACCGACGTTTTATCAAGGATTTCTCCAAAATAACAAAACCCTTAACTGGTCTTTTGATGAAAGATGCTGAATTTATCTTCGATGAAAAATGTACTGAAGCATTTAATCTTCTGAAGCAAGCTCTGATTTCAGCACCTATAATGAAACCCCCTGATTGGTCAGAACCGTTTGAGATAATGTGTGACGCCAGTGATTACGCTGTTGGAGCCGTTCTAGGTCAAAGAAAAGATAAGAAGTTACATGTGATTTATTATGCCAGTAGAACCCTAGACGCTGCATAGCTCAACTACGCAACAACCGAAAAAGAGCTCCTAGCTGTAGTTTTTGCAATAGACAAATTTAGATCTTATCTAGTAGGAGCCAAGATTATAGTTTACACCGACCATGCTGCCATTCGTTACTTACTAAGCAAAAAGGATGCCAAGCCTAGGTTACTTCGATGGATTCTATTACTGCAAGAGTTTGATTTGGATATCCGTGATAAGAAAGGCACTGATAATGTGGTAGCTGATCACCTATCTAGGCTAGAATACCTGAAACCTGATCCAGTTCCCATAAATGACGATTTTGCCTATGATAGACTGATAGCCCAACTAGAAACCATTGAAGATGATAACCCAGACCCTCATGAGTATTTTCAAAAATCCTTAGCCATAAGTGATGTACCTTGGTATGCAGACTTTGTTAATTATCTAGCCGCTGACATCATACCCCCTGATCTAAACTACCACCGGAAGAAGAAGTTCTATAGTGATGTGAGAAACTTCTATTGGGACGAACCATTTCTTTTCAAGAGAGGTAAAGATGGCATTTTCCGCCGTTGTGTTCCAGAAGAAGAGGTAAATAATATAATTGAGCATTGTCATTCTGCACCCTATGGTGGACATGCAAGCACATCGAAGACCTACGCCAAGATTCTTCAAGCTGGCCTATTCTGGCCTACTATGTGGCGTGATGTCCATGCTTTCATTGTCAAGTGTGATAGATGCCAACGCACAGGAAATATTTCAAGACGTAATGAAATGCCGTTAAGAAATATCCAAGAAGTAGAACTCTTCGACGTATGGGGTATAGACTTTATGGGACCGTTCCCACCATCTTTTGGAAATCAGTACATATTAGTAGCTGTTGACTACGTGTCTAAATGGATTGAAGCTATCGCCACACCCACAAATGACACCAGAGTAGTCATCAAATTATTCAAGAATTATATATTTCCCAGGTTTGGAACCCCCCGTTTAGTCATAAGTGATGGAGGATCACACTTCATATCGAGAATATTTGATAAACTTTTAAGCAAGTATGGAGTTAAGCATAGAGTAGCAACACCATACCACCCACAGACCAATGGACAAGTGGAAGTATCTAATAGGGAGATAAAACAAATCCTCGAAAAGACTGTCTCTATATCTAGAAAGGATTGGTCACAGAAACTTCAAGAAGCATTATGGGCCTATAGAACCGCTTTCAAAACTCCTATAGGAACAACCCCTTATCAACTGGTCTATGGAAAATCATGTCACTTACCTTTTGAATTGGAGCATAAGGCCTATTGGGCCATCAAAACTTTGAATTTGGATTACTTGACTGCTGGTGAGAAACGTATCCTTGACATCCACAAATTAGAAGAGCTCAGACAATCTGCCTACGAAAATGCCATCATATACAAAGAAAGAACAAAAAGCTTGGCATGACAAAAGAATCATAAGAAGAGACTTCAAGATAGGCGATCCTGTTCTCCTGTTCGATTCTAGGTTACGACTATTTCCAGGTAAACTCCGTTCGAGATGGACTGGCCCTTTCGAAGTATCTAAGATCCTAAGATCCGGTGCTATTGAAATCAAGAACCAGACATGTAAACCATTCATCGTCAATGGAAAGAGGTTGAAGCCCTACGAAGGAGGTGACATTCCAACAACATACACCTGCCATACTCTGAGTGATCCACCATATCCTTCCAATGATGTTTAATTATCGGTCGTCGAGCTAATGACGTTAAACAAGCGCTGCATGGGAGGCAACCCATGGTTTTTCTTATTTTTGTACTTTTTATTTTTTACTTTTACTTTATTTTGTTTATATTATTATTATTATGTCAGGACTAACGATTGAATGTTTTATGTGCTTTCAGGACTTGTTTGCTAACCTTGTACAGAATGCAGAACCCTGATGACATGCACGTGGCCTTTAGAGGTGATGCACAGAGAGAGCGTTACTATGTCCACATGAGACGCCCTATGGCTCCTACCAGGTACCCTGACCATGACTGCATGGATGCCTTGGGGATAGAGCCAAGCGTCAGATTTTTATGCCATCAACTCCAGTGGGAACAGTTTGACTACAGGAACAACACTTATAGGAACTTGACTCTTGAGTTCCTCAGCTCGTTTCATTATGACCCTTGGGCTGGACCCGATGGACTCGCTGTTTTCAGGTTGTTCGGGATTGACTACTCATTCTCTCACAGAGAGTTTGGTGATTTGCTAGGTTTCCAGACTACTCCTGATGCTATTCCAGATACACCGATGGGGTATTTTATGAGCAGAGAAGTGGAAAAGTTTTGGACTAAAATATCCGGCGGAGGGAGCCAAGATCCTTCTACCCAGTTTTCTCAGGTAATCCACAACCCTGCATTGAGGTACTTCCAGATGATTCTAGCACATTCTTTCCTAGGTTTTCCAGATACAGAGACACTGCTAAGTGAAGAGGAGATTTTCCTACTGTTTTGTGCGACTCAGTCTCGCCCTGTTGCTTGTGGCAACTTTCTGTTAAAGGGCTTGGCTAGTGTTGCCAGATCATCAGTAGGCATCATCCATGTCGGTGGGATTGTTACACAGATAGCTACTGCATTGGGTTTGTCTCGCAAGTTATTGCACCTCAGGACCTTCTGCTGCTACACCACCCTGGATATTGATTTTTGTCTTGATAGAGGACTGATGAGGAGGGCTTCTTTTGAGCCCAACATGTTTAGATTGCTGATCGACGGCGAAGCGATACACTACTTTACATTACCAGATCAGCTGATGACCAGTGTCCATGATCCTGAAAATTGGAGTTATGCTCTAGAGGGTTATGGAGAGACTGTCGAAGAGCCGAAATCGCCTCCCGCCGCTGAGTACACTCCTACACCTCTTACTCCCCAAATCACTGTTATGTCTAACAATATGTCTCTGCAGCCACCTGACCTACAAACACAGATTTATGAGCTCCGCAAGGAGACTGCCCTGCTCAAGCAGGAAGTGGCAGACCTAGAGTTACAGATGCAGGTTTCTGATCTCACTCATGCCTCAGAGACCGATGCTCTACATCAGGCGATTGAAGAGCTTCGGAGGGAGATAGCTGAGATTCGTGGATCAAGCCAGGAAAAGACGCCTACCACATGACTCATTCTACCCTGACAGCATTACCCTAGTATTTTATTTATCGCATTTCCAGACATATTTTACTTTACTGCAGCTTTTATATTTTCATGCACTTTGAATTCCTTATATATATACATATTATGCACTAATGTTAACTTTTTTCTTTTTCTTTTGTTTCTTTAATCATTTTTTTTTTTTTTTGTCGTGCAAAGAAAATAAAAATATAAGACAAAAATAATTTCATTTTTGTCTTCACAAAAAAAATATGCAAGCCTCAAGCCTTGAAAAGAAGAAGAAAACGCTATCCAGACCCCCCGAAGACCAAAGGTGCAAGGAAGGCCCAAAAGGAGGATCCAAAACCACAAGGCCCAGGAATTGGCCTTGTGGCGGGCGCCATAGGCCCTGTGGCGGGCGCCACACCGTACCATCAACAAATACGGGATTCAATCCCCATTTCCACCATTTTCATCCCTTTCTTCACCCAAAACCCATTTTTCCAACCTTCCAAATCCTCCTTGAACCCCATTAAAGCTCCCTCATTTTCAAAATACCCACCATCCATAAAACATATCCAACATCCATTTCCATTTTCATCCATCAAAAACAAAAAAAATCAAAACTTTATCATTCCCTCATAAACCACTTTTTCTACCATTTTCACTACCTAAGGAGCATTCAACAATGGAGTTCAACGGATTTCTTCTTCGTGATGGAAGACCGGGCGAAAGGCAACGGAAAATTATTCAGAGGCTTCAAAGTCGAGAAATTCTCTCGACTAGGTACGTCGACGATAACTGTCTGTATGCTTTGGGTATTTATCATAGTGTTTTTAATTTATTAGAATTTCTAGGCTTGCATAATATCTTCATCAATCAGGAACCTACCTATGAGCGACTGACAACTGAGTTTTTGAGTTCTTTGATATACACTGTCAGTCCTAACACTGCTAGCACTGTTGGTACTGTTATTTTTAGACTGTTCGGAATTGAGTATGAATTCAGTACCGACGATCTAGCAGGTTTGTTAGGAATCCCTCATAGGGAAGGTGCAATTTGTGAGGCACCTTTGGATGCTGAGTGGTCGGCCGAGGTATTTACCTTTTGGCAAAGGCTTTCAAGTACTTCAATTAATTCTTTTGAAGGGATACTTGCGTCGACCATTCACAACCCGGCCATAAGAGTTTTTAGACTTCTTTTGGCATGTACTATTTTTGGCCGGGAAAGTCCAAACAAGGTAAATGCTCGTGAACTCCTATTTTTGCAAGGATGCCTCACTAGAACCCACATCAATCCGGTCCCGTTTATGCTTGCCCATATGACTTTATTTACTAACAAAACAGGACCGATTGTTTTTGGAGGACTTGTTACGTCTATTGCTCGGGCTCTTGGCCTGAACAATGAGATAGCTACACTTGAACCACTACCTCCTCGCACAATTAATTTAAAATTTCTGAAGGACATGAAATTGTGCCGAACGAGGAGAGAAGGTGGTTATGAGTTGATGGTTCATGGGGTAGCTATCCCATCTGTTGCTTTACCATGCAGTAGACGTACTGATGTACGTGATGAAAGGAACTGGACCTATGATCTTAATGCTCCACGTATTTTGGGTCCACTTCCTCCTAATATTCCCGATGGGGAGGCACATGACACTGATGATGAGTATGATCGGAGAGAGCAGTCTCCCATCCCTCACATGTCCCCCCATCGTCCTTCACAGTCACACACTGCACCATCTTCCTCTAACCCTGTTGCAGGTACTGCTCCTGGATTCTTTGTCACCGAGGAGATGTGGCGTGATATGACAGCTAGAGAAGAAAGGCGTGATGGCCTTCTCTCTACTATTTCACAGCAGCTGACGGACAACATGAGCTTCATGCAACAATCGCGATTGGTTTCGGATCGTGCTTATAGCAACGTTTGCCGTACCTTGAACGATATCTCATTAGAGCAGAACCGTCAGAGAGAGTTCAACAGCCGACACTACCAGCTTGTAGAGGCTACTCAGGGTTCCATCTTGGGTAACCTTCGAGAGGTCCGGAGTGCTCAAGCTGCTTTATCAGCACGACTCGACTGGAGGGACCAGCATCGTAGTAGATCCCGTCGTTCCAGACCATCACATCAGGACGGCGAAGGCACCAGTGCCCCTCCTCAGTAGTTTTTTTTCAGGTTACCCCCCTTATCTTATTTCGAAACATTGGGGACAATGTTCGATTTAAGTGTGGTAGGGGATTTTATTGCTTTCCGTCATTTCCCTTTTTAGTTAATTTCCTTTCAGTTATTTCCCTTTCAGTAATTTAATTTTCTTAGATAATGCATGAGTCTGACGAGTCACCAGTATAGTGTCTTTTTAGTTCATCTTCATTTTTTCCCATTTCCTTAGCCTTACCAGAAAAATTTTAAAAAAGAAAATAATGTTGTTTCACATGTTTTTTGGGCTTTGAGACAGGTTTAGATTAGGATGTGGTGACTTAGGTCAACTTTTTGAAACATCAGAACCATTTTAGCACCATAGACCTCTTGAATATAGGAATCACTCCTAAACCCCACCACATTGGCCTTTACTATCATTTTAAAAATTGTCCTAAGTAGTTTATCTTAGCAGTCAGCTCCGGCTTAAGCATGCTCTACGTAGGGGGTCGATGAATATAAGTGAATGATCCAGTTCTAATAAAAAAAAAAAAAAAAAAAAAAAAAAAAAAAAAGAAAAAAAGAAAAAAAAGGCAAACTCTGGTATAGGTGACCCTCACAAAGTCATTTAAACCGAAAAAAGAGAAAAAAATATTTGCCACAAAAAGAAAAAAATTGCAAGTCACCTATTGTTAGTTGGTTCAGAGGTATCTGGCACTGAACTTGGTAGGGCGGATTACGATCCGATCCCCCGCAGCTACATTTAGGCGAAATAAAAACAGGTTTACACATGCTTATGTGCCAGAAACCTTATGTTATGGATCAGAATCACTAACCGGTCACTCTACTATGAAGCATGTACGGATAACGGGCTTAATGTGATTGCGCCTGAATGAAAAGGACACAAAAAGATGAGAAGATAGGCCTAGGTATCGTGGGATGATATGGAGTGGTTAATATAGGATTGAAGTTTGTGTTTGTATTACTATGGTACCCTTGGTTCACTTAGTTAGTATCTGTCACTGCATCCTGACTTGAACTTAGAATCCCTTTAGCCCAAAGACAAGTGTTGACACCATATTTTTCTTAAGCTTTAATGTTTGCTTGAGGACAAGCAAAGGTTTAAGTGTGGGAGAATTTGATCACACTAAAATTCACCGTATTTCTGACTCCGATTTCGCATGCATTCTTAGCTTTTATTGTTGTTTTGCTTTATTATTGCTTTGTTTTCTTATGTTTTCAGGTTTTTATAATAATCGGAGCTTGAATCGGGAAAAGGAGCGAAAAAGGGGTGAAAACGGACGAAAACCTAGAAATTCAGCATTTTGCACTTACGGCACCCACCGTGGCGGGCGCCATGGGGTTAGCCATGACGTGGCCACGTCTCAAGACCACTCCTCAACCTCCAAGACCCACGTTCCCCACTCCATCATCCCCTGTAGGGACCATGGCGGGCGCCATAGGCCTGTGGCGGGCGCCACAAGGCCAAAATCAGTAACCTCCACTTTTTAGTGGAGGGGCGTCCCGGTCATTTCATGCTTTCAGTTTTTACTATAAATAGGACCTTAGATTTTCGTTTTTCTTCATCCAGAATTAGAATTCTCTAGGCATATATCAGTTATAAAGCAGTTGCCATTCCACATCGGGGTGCCTCTGCAATCGAGTGATCGAGTCTGTAATCTGTCTGTGGTTCGAGTTTTGGAGCACTCTGGAGGAAGTTAATCCTGCCGCCATTTTAATTCAAGTTCGTACTTTACTTTTATTTATTTCTGCCTCGCTTTTATTTTGTTTATTTCCCGCACTCGCACATTTACTTTGTTTATTTCCCGCACTCGCACATTTACGTTGTTTATTTCCTGCACTCGCACATTTACGTTGTTTATTTCCTGCACTCGCACATTTACGTTGTTTATTTCCTGCACTCGCACATTTACGTTGTTTATTTCCTGCACTCGCTTTAAATTACTTTTATGAAAAACTATAAAAAGAATATTTACTTTATCATGTCTAACTAATTCCATAAAGGTTAGAATGTAAGGATCGTAATTAAACCAGTAATCAGTATAATTGTTCGTGGAAACACCTAAGGGCTATTTTATCTTTCAATTCAAATAATTGTTTTTAACTATTTCAAAAACAGCCAAAAGCGCTTTGTATAGTTCATTAGGAGATTTTAGATTAAAAAGAAAAGAGATTTTAAAACGATTTTCGGACGCGTTAGGAAGTTTAAACTCTGGTTCGCAAGAACCTCTTTTTGCTAAGAAGTCCAGGTTAAAATACTTTTCAACTTAGTTAAGATACTATATTTCTTAAAAATAGGTTTACTACTCTAACGCAGTACGCACCTTTTTATCCGTGACAATAGGAGGGGTTGATTAGAGAGTACAACTTGGTTCTGAATACGCGAAAGCGACAGTTCCTGTTAAATTAGTTCTTTTCAAAGAAGAAAACACTGCCCATAAGTAGTTCCACTAACAAGTACTGGATTATCATTGATTACGTGAATTACATTCGAGCCTGTCTTTATTTATTATTTAAAAATTATAATTTTATTTACCATTGCACCCTTATTAAAACCCTTAAAAATAGTTGCCTTAGATACACACCATAACAACAGGTTTGATAGATTGACACTTGGTCTCTGTGGATTCGATAATCTTTTATATTACTTTGACGTGATTCGTACACTTGCGAAAAACACGCATCACCAGTCACTATGATCCTGAAGTTCTTGACCTTCGGTTCTCAGTTACTATTTTGGGTTATTATGCAGATCTTGTGGTTACAGACACTTGATTCTTGGCAGTATTCCAGATTCCAGGCAGTTTCCAGCTGTGATCCCATGTCTTTGCATCTTTTGCATCATCATATTGCATTTCGCATTTGCATCAACATTGCATTTCCTTCTTCCAGAGAGCTCATCCTTCCTCTTTTGTCCATGCCAGCCAGTTGATTTCCCGGTACTCAGTTTGAACAAGTGGACGACAGAGTGTGTGAAGCTAGACTGAACAGTGTCAAGAGGTAAAGGGTCAGTTTGAAAGCCGTCAGTAGCTATGTCAGAGAACAACCGTCAGAATGTTGAGTTTCCACCTGGTTTCACTTTGATGACCAATCCTCTGTATGGTCTTTCTCCTGATGAAGATCTTCCACAAGTGAACAATCTTGCTCAAGCTCAGCCTGTACAGACCCCGATCGTGAATCAGAATGTGCCTGGACCATTTGTTGTCCGAGGTGGACCTTCATCTTCTTCTGATTCTACAGATTATCAGGGTTTTGCCTTCCCTATGCCAGATTTCCAAGGGGCAATCCCTCTTGTGAAAACCAAGGATCCACAAGTTATTGGTCCTGCTGAAAGATTTCGTGTGTTGGACGAGCGACTCAAAGCCTTAGCGGATCCTGATGCCTTTGGTTTTGATGCTCTAAACATGTGTTTGGTGCCTGGTCTTATCATTCCTCCAGATTTCAAGACTCCGAAGTTTGAGAAATACACTGGTGTCAGTTGCCCGAAGCGTCATTTGGTGATGTTCTGTAGAAAAATGACTTCTTATGCCTCCAATGATAAGTTGATGATTCACTATTTTCAGGACAGTTTAAGTGGGGAATCTTTAAGTTGGTACATGGATTTGGAAAGCAGTCATATCCGATCTTGGAATGATTTATCCAGAGCTTTCGTAAAGCAATACCAGTACAATATGTATGTGGCGCCCAATCGCACGCACTTGCAGAGCCTATCCCAGAGGAGTGGTGAATCTTTCAGAGAATATGCACAGCGGTGGAGAGAATTGGCAGCCCAAGTGCAACCACCACTTTCAGACAGAGAATTAATTGACCTGTTCGTGGGCACCTTGCAGGGTCCATACTTGGAAAGAATGAGTAGCATTGGGATGACAAGCTTCTCTGATTTGATGATAGTTGGAGTACGCATTGAGAGCCTTCTCAAAAGTGGAAAGATCCAGGACTTTTCGAATATCCCAGCTAGTGAAGGTGAGTCTGTTGTTAGCTCCCAAGAGGAAGAATGGGATGACGTCAATGCAGTCATGGCAAATATCAAATATTCTAGACCAACATCTTCTCAAAGATCATCTGTTCCTGAATCTGATTACTCTTACGGGCATTCGGCAATGTTCAGAGCACCGTGTCAGAAACCCTGGGCTCCTCCTCGTCCAAATCTGCAATCTCATGGTCGAAGACCTCAGAATCAACTTCAGAGCCAGCCTAGGCCTCGTAACAATCTGGAAAGAAGGATTGCTCCTCTTCATCCAGTCCCCATGGCATACAGTGAACTCTTTCCGCATCTAATTCAGAGCTCAATGGTGTTTCCTAAGCCTCTCAAGCCGTTGCTAGAGCCGTACCCTCCAGGGTACAATCCTCATGAGCAGTGCGGGTATCATGGTGGATCAATGGGGCATTCAACTGAAGATTGCAAAGCTTTTCAAGCCAAAGTACAACAATTGATCGACAAGGGCTACATTTCCTTTCCAGAAGGAAGCTTGGTTGTGCACGTCAACCTCTCGCCTGATTGAGTTCAAAGACTTCAGAAGAAGCATATCTTGATTTCAATGGCTCAGACAACAGTATGTCAGCAGAGTTGGTGATCATTGTATCCTTTTATCATTTGCATTGTAGTTTCTTTCCTGTTAGCAGCTACTTGTCTTTTAAGCATTGTTATTTTAAATGGTAATGTTAATGTAGTGATCTTGCACTTTTGAATCAATTATGTCGCATTCGCTCATTTTTTTCTTTCCTTGCATCAAAAACAAAAATAAAAAAATTTGCATCCATATACCTCCCATTTATTTCACTGTTGTTTAGCAGGTTTGAGGGAGGATGATGACAACTGAATACTCATAATTGTTGAAGGTATGCTTTCAGGGTAGAACCTGCTGACGATGTACAGGCATTGTTTCAATTCCCAAACACCGGAGATATAAGGGAGATAAACCCTCGTCACCCCCTTTGAGCCTTGAAGTAGGAGTTTCTTTTCTGAACGAAAAAACCCTCACATTTAACCCGGGGCAGGGTAGTTATCAGTTAATTTGACCGAGCGTTCAAATTTCCAAAGGAGTGTGCATCCGAGGATCCATTACCTTTATTCATTACACCTCAAGAGGTCAAGGGACGGGAAACCACAATGGTTATCCCTCACCAACAAAGGAATGAGGCAGTCAACCCTTTCAGCAAGTCATGACAAGCCAGTGTCACACGATTTGTTCAACAAAGATCGAAAGAAAAAAGAAATAAAGCCCGCTAAGTCGCAAAAAAAGGTGAAAACATATGACTTAGGCAAAAGTTAGGGCATCCCGCTGGACTTCAAAATCGAAAAATTCAAAAAGAGAACCAGTCCAGGCAAAAGTTAGGGAGTAAAAAAAAATGAAAGAGAATCTTCCATGAGAACAAAGTCGTGTGACCGGACACAAAGTCAGAATGGGTGACTGTTACCCCAAGAAACCTCATTGGTGCGTAAACCATCAACGTCATTGGTTCCTCAATCATTACAAAACCCTTGTGAGAAGCGAGCGTTTAAGTCGAATTAGCTGAACATAGGACTGGAGAACATCAAGGAGAATGGGTGGGCACATATAAACTTTGAGCCATAAATCTTTCTTTCTAAAACCGTGAACCAGACCGCGTTATAACCCTTGAAAGTCCTAATTGAATCAGGTTCAATTCTGAAAGCATACTACGGCAAGGTTGCGTAAACTGACTCCTAACGATTTGCTAACTCAACACTACGTTTGGACTAATCGTCCATTCGTCACACACTGTCACAGCATCAAAATAAATAAATTTTCAAAAACTTGCATGTGTACTGCATTAAAATTACCATTTGTAAATGAACAGTTTTAATTGCAAGTCAGCCTGTGTCATCAGGGAAGTTCCTACAAAGAGCAATCGCGAGGGAGCTTGATCATTCAACAATGATGACTAGAGTCAAGAGCATCCTATAGGCCTATGAATCAGAGGCATGTCATCCAGTGGTTTTGTTGACCAAGGAATCTGTCAGGGTAAAGAGAGTTCCCAAGCATCAGTTGATCGAGGAACGTCATTCAAAGTCAGTTGATCAGAGCTGAATCTGCCAAGCAGGGGCAGGACACCCGGAGTTTCCGTTGACTAAGGGTCAATTCTTCCAATGCTCAGTCAGAATGAGTCAGGTCGCTTTCACGCTCATGCCGGGGCAGGACACTTCCAGAGATCACTAAGTGCAACTCTCTTCGGGAGAACATCCAAGTTTGCTATTCCAGAAATTGGATAATCAGTGACAGTCTGTTCAGAGACTCACCCAACAGGGGAAAACTTTAGCTATGCAAAGCAATTTGTATCAGTGATCTCAGAGTTCAAGACGAGTATCGGGAAATCATGCTACCCACCGTCGCCTTTGTCACCTTTCTCAACCAGAAGCCTTGTCACCTATGACTTTTTCCCCATCCTCGGGATTTCTTATAGCCTTTCATAATCATTGCATAAATCATTTGCATACGTTATTCATGTCGCTTCACTAGAGCATACGCATCATAAATGCATTGAGCATAACTCCCCACAACATCAGATCTCACATCAGAGGGCCTCGTAACCCCAACTTATCAACCTTTCAAAGTCCAGTTCTCGTCTGGCAAGCCTTTTTAAAGCCCAGTTCCCGTCTGGCAAACTTTTCAGAGTCTAGTCCTCGTCTGGCAGACAAACCCAAAGTCCAGTTCTCGTCTGGAAAACCAACTTCAAATACCAGTTCTCGTTTGGTAGGCGAATCTTTTACCATTTCTCGTCTGGTCACCTTTTCATTCAACCTTTTGGACGCCAGTTCCCTTCTGGTAGTCATTCTTTTTTTCAGAGTCAATTCTCGTTTGACAATGAACCCAAGGAGTCAGTTCTCGTCTGACGACTTATTCTTTGCCCATCAGTTCTCGTCTGTTGGCCTACCTTTAATAAACCAGTTCTCGTCTGGTAATTCACCTTCAAAAGTCCAATTGCTTGGCAACCAAAAAAAAATATATATTTATCAACCTGGCCCTAGCGCCCAACCATCCTTGTTTCATATCTTTGGTTATGAGCATACGTCTGCATTGTACATCACTTGCATTACATCTTCATACCGCATAGTTTCTGTTTTAGCTCTGATGTGGGGCAAGAATCGTTTCAAGACGTAATCTGGGGCAGTTATCCCAAGATTTGTTGAATTTCTGCAAGAGTTTGAAGACACCAGGGAAATCCTGGATGCCATGTCTTCTGTAAAATCCTCTGAAGATGATCAGTAATGGATAATGCAGTATGGTATAATTGAGGAGTTAAGGGAATGATAGTTCACTCAGGATGATCAGTAATACTTTTGTTGAGCTCAGAAGTTTGAAGCACTGTGTTAATTCTCAGGGAATGTCTGGTATTTATTTTACCAGCAGGGCATTGGAAGTTTATTTCTTCCCCGAGCATAAAGATCTTCTTTCAGCCGACAAGATTCCCTCATGAGGAGTTGGGTATTCGCATTCAGTCAAAGCCAATTTTCATTGGCACATCTTCTCAACACAGTCGTCATGCTATACTTGGGGGCATATTTTGACTTGCTTGATTCTCCAGCAAAGTCTCTCCTCAACAGAGTATTGCCAAATATGTTTCTCCGTCGGTCCAGAAGGGTGACACATCCCCAGCTGAGTTAGAGCAGACGATATCCCCAACAGAACTTCAAGGCTAATTGAATCGTTCTCGTCCCCAAGCGGACTTATCTTTCCACAGTGAAGTTTTCCCAACAGGAAGCTGAAGGCCTTGCTTCCCCACAAAGTTAGAATTATCAGAATTCCCTCCTCAGCAGGATTGTGTGATCAAGCATCTTCCCTGGCCAAGTCTAAAGATGATCTTTCCCCATAGAGTCATCGGGATTCTCTTTTCCAAGGGATTTCCCCAACAGAGCAAGAAGAAATTCTCCCCAATGGAGTCAGAGCAGGATGATCAGATCCTCAGCAGATGTTCAAAATGAAGAATACCTCACGCAGAGTCATCTTTCCTCCAGTGAAAACCTCTCCAACAAGCATCAGGTTGCCAACACTTCGTTCCCATCAGAGTCAAAAGCTTTCAACCCGTCAGCAGTATACAGATTGCTTCCCAAATTCCCCAGCGGAGAGCTAAAGCTAAAACAGTTGCCTCACAATCCCAAACATCAGTATATACTCCTTGTGGCACCCGTCCGTGTCATATCCCCAGCAGAAAACCAAAACACCTTCTTTGCACTCACAAATACTTGTATATACAGTTTTCTCGACATCCGTCCGTGTCACCTTCCCCAGCACAGTAACCTAAACACTTTGTATGTCAGATATTTGTTTATGCTATACTTTCCTCTTGACACTCGCCTGTGTCACTCTCCCCAGCAGAAAGCCAAAGCGTCCCCTTTGCACTCACAGATACATGTATATACAATTCCTTGACACCCGTCCGTGTTCTTTGTTAACCAGTTGATACTCGTCCGTATCACCATCTCAGAACATACGTCAAGCGTTTGTTTCTACCTGATACTCGTCCGTATCATAGTCTTAAGGATGCTCGTCCGCATCTTTAATCCATACACTGTGTCAAACACTCTTGTCTTCTTGAATATAGACACTCGTCTGTGTCTACTATTCCCCAGAAGAGTCCCCTCAGAATCAACACTCGTCCGTGTTCATTGTTAACCAGTTGATACTCGTCCGTATCATCATCTCTGAACGTGTGTCAGTATTTGTTTCTACCCGACACTCGTCCGTATCGTAGTCTTAGGGATGCTCGTCCGCATCTCTAATCTATACACAAACATCTACACACTTATACCTTTTGTTTCTTGGATATAAACACTCGTTCGTGTTTACTATTCCCCAGTAGATCGCCCGCAAAGCAAATTTTCTTTTCTATCTGACATTCGTCCTATGTCATGATAAACCCTGAGAGCAGCCGTCCCCTTCTAGGTGATCGTCCTTCACCTCTTGATGGTCGTCCTCCATCATGCTCATCCGATGGCCGTCCACATCGTTGACCATTTCTATCCGGCATTCGTCCTATGTCGCGATATTTTCGGCAGCCGTACCCTGCCAGGTGATCGTCCTTCACCTTAGATGACCGTCCCTCATCTTATCCCCAACAGAGCAGCCGTCCCCTGCTAGGTGATCGTCCTTCACCTTTGATGACCTTCCCTCATCATTATTTCATTTATTCTTTAACCCGATGGCCGTCCCCATCGTGGTCCCTTTTCCTTTTCCTGATGATCGTCCTTCATCAGTTTAGCCCGATGGTCGTCCCCATCGTTGCTTACCTTGCTTTATGAACTTGATGGCCGTCCCCATCATTTTTCATTAATCCCCAGAGAACTTTACAGCTTTGCTTGATGGCCGTCCCCATCATAATTCTTTTATCCCTAGCATGTCGGCCGTCCCCGTCATTGCCTTATTTTCCGCACTTATTTTTTCAGCATGTCGGCCGTCCCCGTCATTGCCCGTTACCCAGCAGTCGTCCTCTACTCGATGGTCGTCCTCCGTTGCCCACACTTTACAATATAATTTATTTTCTTTTACAATCTATATCCCTTTTCTTCTTCATTCTGTGAGTGCAAATTTCGGGGTCTTTTTGGTATTCAATCACTGTTTATCTTGAACGTCTAATAGTCGTTGCTCTCATTCCTTTTCAGATTAACAGTTGCTTGAATAGGGGCAGCTGTAGACACCCTAAATTTTCCCTTTGGCTTTTTCTATCTTTTTCAGCTTTTCATTTTGCATTCATATGCATTTTACATACCATTTGCATAGGCTCCTGAGACATGGGATCAACGTCATCTGAGGAATTTGGGTTTCACGTTTTTATTTGCGGATCGTCAGAAGAATTCAAAGTCCTTGGCTATGCAGCCATCAATGACATTTGTTTTTCTTATGCTATTGTCACTCAATTAGGGTTTATTTCCCTAGTTAAGTGTTGTTCAAGGATTTCATATCTGCAAGGACCGTTCAATATGCCTCTGGCATATCATCAGACTATTTTCTTCTTCATCAAGTTACAGGGATATTCTCGACTTCTCAGCATCTCAGACTATCTTTTATCTCAAAAGTTTTGGTTTCAGTTCAAGTGTGTTTGTTCAGTTGCGGTCTAATTCAGATGGATGTTTGACCTAATCTTGGTTGAACTATCAGGAGATTTCTTCAAGTGCAAGTTATCCATTTCAGGACTATTTCTTAGTCAGTGTGCATCCAAGATCAATTTATTGTGGTGTGTAGAATTCTTCAGGTTATTAAGTTTTGGTTTGCGTGGGGTTTGTTTCAGAAAATCGAGTTTATCAGAAGTCGTCAGTTCATATTGTGCTCCTCCGTGGATTTATTTCTCAGAGATTCATTCATACAGATGCAAAGTAATTCATGATTTATTTTGTCAGAGGAGGATTAATTTGGAATTGTTATTCATCTCAATTGTGGGGGTGTCTGGTGATAATTGTGTTCACATAATTAGTGGTTCGTAAAAATGCAAGTTTGAGTTTGGCCATGTGGACTTCTCGGGATTCAAATTCTAACTTGATTTCAAGTATATATCTCATTCCATTTTCTAGCCAAATTCTTGTTCATTCTCATTGTGTTTACCATTTAGATTCCATTGCATAAGTCATTTTCTTTTTACCCATTTTTATAACAATATCCAAATATTAACCATTTCATTTTCCCAGTGTTTTTCCGCCATATTCACTTAACATTCAAAGTCATCCAAATTTATTTCCAAATAATAAATCCCATTAAACCAATCCATGTCCATTTTTATTACTATCCCTCATTCACAATCATTTTTCAATCGCACGTTTATTCCACCATATCTCACCATGTCCATAACTCTTTCATTAACCAATTTATTTTGTATTTTCCATTTTTAAAACCATTTTCCTTAAATTAGTCCACTTCACATTTCTATCAATTTCCATGATATACATTTTTAATTCTTTTTCTTTATTCATTAACTATTCAACAATTTCAAATTCAATCCATTTCTCCATTCATTTTTTTTCTTTTTCCAATTAACCATTGCTATTCATTTTATCATTGCCAAATTACAAAAGCCCATCTTCCTAAAACAATAAATCCAAGCCCATATCATTTTCTTTTGGTGGCCCATGAAGTCAAGAAACAAGGGAGACTTTGACCTAGCATATATAAGAAAACAATTTATAGAAAATGCTGCAGACATTAAAGGGAAAACGGCGCCCTTATCAAGAAGGGTCTCTAAATCTCATTTTTCAGGTGATATCCATCTTTTGTTCATCATCTTCATAACCAAAATTCCCGTGAACACCTTCAACACAATTTCAACTCACCTCAACTCCCATCAACATCCACAAAACTTCAACAACAGCAACCACAACAATCCTCCATGTTTCACTTTCATTTCTTTTTGTTTTCTCCATAAACCATTAACAACACAACCTGCATTTTCACAACAGCACAACAACTTCAGCCCACAATAAACAAACACAACCACCTTCTTTCATTAAACATCACCAACTCATACCTTCAGCCATCCTGTAAACTCACTGCTACAACTCTCAAACCCTCCACAACCATAACTCCACTCAACATTCAACCATAACCTCCATTCGCCACTTTTGTCGAACCGCACCACAACCAGCAAATAACCTTCAACTCACTATCACAACAACAGAACCGACAAGCCTACAACCGCCCTTCATCATCTCCGTAACAACCCGTCTCATCACCAACCTTCATCAACATAAACCGAATCCACCTTTGAGCCTTGCACCATCACCTCTGCATAAATTGAACCGCACGCCATCCTCCACCATTGAACCACAACAAACCGCGTCAACACATCCAGCAACAAACTCAAAACAGAACCAAAAACAGAATGGAAGAAGAGAAAGATTCGGAAAATATCATCTTCGGAAAAAAAAACAAAAGCGAACCGCAACATCCAACTATCATCAGCAACCACCACCGTTCCATCATCAATCTCCAACTGAACATCAACAATAACAGAACACAAAATCAGATAGAGAGATTGAACTGAAACAACAACAACAAGAAGCAGAAACAATCTCAGAATCGAAACAGAAATAGAAGAAAGAGATGAGGCCGAAATCAAAATCGCCATGAACAAACCTCGAGACCATGAGTTTCGACGCCGGAGAGGGAGTCACCGCCGATGACGCCGCGCGGTGGTATTTTGGTTTGCGGCGAAAGATCTCGAAAGAGGATCGTGCGAAATCCGAAGGTGGTGATTGAGATGAACGAACCGAGAGAGAGACATCGAGACCTTGAGCCTGGGAGCTTCCGTGAGATCTTGTCCGATTACCAATCACCTTCGCAAACATCCTTCCGTTTACACCCTCGACTCGCTGCTCCGATCACGTCTCCCATCACCGTATTCGTCAACGTCGACAATAACAGGGCCGCCGCCATGGAGTTCGATTGAGGAGCTTCGTCGCTTGGTGTGTTAAGGGAAAG
This sequence comes from Lathyrus aphaca, assembly GCA_963966055.1. Classification (NCBI taxonomy): domain Eukaryota; kingdom Viridiplantae; phylum Streptophyta; class Magnoliopsida; order Fabales; family Fabaceae; genus Lathyrus; species Lathyrus aphaca. Next base: position 457,110,201 of record OZ014523.1, on the reverse strand, counting down.
AGTCACGGTTTTTGAATAGTGACGGTGAAGAGTAAATTACTTATTTAGAATCGTGTTTTAGGATGCTGAATTTGTTTTATATATTCATCTTAACCTTTTTCTTTTTTTTTATATTTTAAGAAAATAAACCACTTGCTGCTTGTTGTTGTTGATGGGCTCAAGGCTCACTGATTTTTCATAACCACACCACCAGATCTCGGTACATCATTTTTTTCGGTTATTGTTGTTATTGTGGGCTTGGTAAGCTCATGTTCTGTTTCTATTTGCACCTTGATTGCTGCAGACATCACTCTCTTTCCTCTTCTTGTTATTTTCCTTTTGTTTAAATTAAAGTTACTTGTTATTAATTTTGATTAACTTTGTTTGAGAGGTTGATTTAGAGTTTTACTATATTTTAGTTAATTTTGATAATTCATTTCAATTTTTGTTTATTTAATTAGCTTTGTTAATATTTTATGAAGAATTAGATTTAGGGTTAAAGTAGTTTTCTTTTTATTTTTATTTCTAAATTCTTCTAACTCTGTTTATATTCTTAATTTATTTAGATTTCAATAGAATGGTGTTTAATCTTGGTTTTAGTTTGCGTTTGACGTTTTGTAGGTTCATTTCCCGATCTTGATGACGGTGTAGTATGATAATGACCCTGTGATTAATCTGTTAGTTATTTGTTGACTTATTTGTGCGATTGTTGATGCAAGTTGTGACATTGATAATGACTTGGCATGAGGATTCTGGTTGATTGGTAATTTTGGTGCACGCCTCTAGTTTGGTACCTCAAACAAGTATTCATGAGTTTTACGAGCCTATTGAAGAGGCAACGGACCTTCTCCGTTCGGTAACGCCATGGCCCGATTTTAATTACTACATGTTGTTGCATCTGGAAGTCCTACTGGTGTAGGCTCTGTTTGTTCATTATTCATCTTATCTCCATTTCGCATTCTCATCTCCTTATCTTATTCATTGTTCATCTCCATTGCATTCTTCTTCTTATCTTATTTTTCTTCCTCATCTTCTCTCATTCTTTCTCGACTGGAGGTGTGCTTAGGCCACCATGGAGCTTCTCCTTTCGTCTGTGTCTTCTTCCTTCTTCTTTAGGATAGTGGACCACACAAACCTTAGGAACAACCAAGCATGGCAATGATTAGGGTTTTGTTTAGTCTCCCCCCTTAGTTTTTACCTTTGTGTCTCTTTGAGTCCTCTCTTCTCATCTCACAATCAGGGACTAAACCCTAAAGGCTTTAAGGCTTTGTGATTAAGCTTATGCCTGCATCCTTCTATTAGGATGGAGTGTATAACTTTAATCCTAAGTGTTGAACCCTTAATGTGTTTAAATCCTCTAATTAATTCACATAATAATCATCAAGACTTCACACTTGTAACTTGGGCCTTGCATTAGGGTTCTAATTCTTCCTTAACTGGTTAAGAAGGACTAACCCTAGTGTTAATGGACAAGTCCCCCTCAAGTTGTCTTATAAACCCTAAAACTCACTTCATCATCATATCATTAACTAAAATCCACTCAATAAAGGCTTTGTTTTGTCATGAGTTTAATCCCTAATCATGGATTAAGTTGAGGAGTTTTCCTCAGCTTAAACATTCTCATCTATTATCCTTCTATTAGGATGGTGTAATGAGTCTGTTTAATCCCTGATTATGGCTCAATCTCATTACTTAACACTAAACAAAAACAACAAAAGCATCTAAATAATCACAAGTAGGTTAACGATCTTAATCCTACATCATGGTGATTAAGTGTGAGAAGCTGACTTCACACTTAAGGTATTCTCATTACCCCTAATCAGAGGGAAGATGTGATGAGTTTACTAACCCATTGGTTTAGGCTTAAGCTCATTAACTTATGACAAAATCCAAAAACAATAAAAGACTGAAAACTCAAAAACAAACAATAATCGTCTCCTCCGGGATTCTTTTCTCATCTCATTCACTCACAAACGAGAGCTCGCTTCTTCCGTCTAATGCAAGACAGTTTGCACCTGAGCCAGACAGGTCATACACTTGAGCATAGACAAGTAAGCAGTTCACAAGTCAATTCATCTTTCAGTCTCTTTGGGTCGAACTACGGTGTTCTGACTTCCTCATTGCACGAGAGGATACGTAGGCATAACTTAACAGTTATCGAACAAAAGTCTCTGTACATTCCCCCTCCTTCCAGCTTCATTCTTATTAGCCTCATGATCTTGAGCATTTCACTCTTATCCTTACACTGACACTGTATATATCACACTTCACACTTCTTTTACACTGACACCTGTACATCCTTTTCCAGCTATTTTATACACAAATTGCATTGACACTACCCCTTTAAAACACAAATCTTTTAAGCGTGGATCCCGTCGAGTACGACGGACAATCTGGGTGCTAATACCTTCCCAGGTTGTAACCAACCCCCTTTCTCAGTCTCTCTGGTTCGCAAACCGTCTTATCCATCTCTTCCTAGGTCTATGCAGCATTGCCTTTCCTCCGGGATAAAAATGCCTAGCTGGCGACTCTTTTCATCTCCAGTGAGTTCACGGCTGTGTGTTCTCATTGTCCCTCTCGCCGACCGTTCGCGTCTGTACCTTTATCTGGGCCGGTCCCACTTATCGGGAGCGACACTTGGCCTCTTGGGGGATGAACCAAAGCATATCCTAATTTCCTCTTAAAAAGCAAGGGATTGTAGTTGATGCAACCTTTTACTCCAATCAAAGGCACATTAAGATATTGCCCACATCTAGTAATGATGTCCTTGCCCTTGGTGCTCTGAGTGCACCATCTGATGTCTTCTGATGTAAGGGCAATCAATCTCTTAGCCCAATTCCTTGGCTGATGAGGGTTCAGGAAAGTGTCTGATTTTGGCCAGTGTCTTAACAACCAACAGTAATAGAGGGGTGCACAACACCTGACCAATCTTCCTCTTTGCTTCTCATTCCTCTGGTGCACTAAATAGTAGAAATCTCCAAACAGGGTAGGAACTGGATTCCTCAACAAGAACAGGTGAATAGTATTCTTGCTTACAAACTTCGGCTCGTCTTCAAACAAGATAACTCCATATATGCTGAGGGCTAAGAGTGCACAGACAGCATCCCACTTCCTTGCTGCAGCATGCAGGGTGGCCTGAGTAACCAAGAAGTCTAAGTGAAGGCCTGGGATTCAAACCTTAGTGGTCATTCTCTGATCAATGAGGGTAGGCTCCAAGTGCAATGCCTTAGCTATATCTTCATTCTTGGGAGCAACCATCTCAGGGTTGAAGGGAATCCCTCTCCTGATGGGGACACCTAACAACATGGAAAATTCTTCTAGCAAAGGTCCCAACTGAAAGTCAGGGAATGTGAAACATCTGAGAGGAGGATCATAAAACTGCAAGTGTGGATCATGCTCCTCTTGGATGCATCCAGGTCCATGATCATTTCCAATATGCCTCCATAATGTTCCCTGATAATGGGACATGATCTGGAGTGATGAGAGACTGGATATGTCTGATGTCTGTCAGAGTGGGCTCAAAGAAGTGGTATGTGATGTTGCTCTTCCTGGAAGTGTCCATGCTGATTATGGATGCTGGTGAAGAAGACTGAGAGAAATCCTGATGAAGGCAACTGCTGAAGACAGATGAAGATAACTGGAGAAGGGTCTCTGATGAAGACAACCTAATGAAGGTGCTGGAGAAAGAACTCTGGTGAAGGCAACTAATCAAGGTACTGGTGCAGATAACTGAGGAAGTCTGAGCAGCAGAACAGGTCAAAACCAAACCAAAGATAATAATGTGGATACCCTGTAAAACAAATAGGCAAATGTTAAATGATGCAAAATGATGTATGCAGAATGATATGCAAAGGGTTTGTGATCAAGTGTTGGATCTGTTATCTACCTTGATAGGGTCCATGTGTGTTCATAAGTCCGGATGAAGGCTTAGAAATCCAGTAACCAGGTGGGGGACTCAAATAAAGAGTCACAAATCCAGGGTTTCACAAGAACTGTCCAAAGTGATGCATTCTTAAAACAAAACTGGTAACAGGGTATGATGAGGCCAAGGGTTCCTGCAAACCTGTAAACATCCCAACCCCCTCACATGTATTGTTCTAGAACAAGGATCCTTAGACTTGGATCAGTTATGAGAAGTGTAAACACTTCTAACCCGGAGGTACAGTGTTTACAATAACCATAAAAGATCCTCCTCTAATTCACCTCAGATGCTGAAGGTCATAAAAGGTCACCCAGACTTAGCAGGCTTCCCAGATAGCCCTAGTACTACAGGAAACTCGTAGCACAGAGTTTTGAAGAAGAAACCCATGTCTGAACCGTGTTTCATATTCCCGCACCAGACCAAAATGGAATGGGGAAGAATATGAAGCCACTCTATCCTATGTGTCACTCAGGTCCCTGGTATGGAGACTTAATCACTCAACAATCCCTCCCACCAAGGAAACAGCAGATCCAACACAAATGATAATGACAGTATGAAATGCATAAAACTGTAAATGAAAAGCAATAAATAAAGTTGTACAGAAATAAATAAATAAAGCAATAAAAAGCACAAGTAGCACATAACACCCCCGTAAACACAAATCAAACAAGTGCTAGGAGGAACCCACAAAAAGAACCAGAAGCCCTGGTTGCAATATAAGGGTCCCCAGCAGAGTCGCCAAGATGTCGCTCCCGAAGATTTGCATCCCGGTACAAGCGCAAATGGTCGGCGAAAGGAGAGAATGGAGGTGAAGTGAATAAAGTCGCCAGCTAGGCATTTTTATCCCGAAGGAAAGGTAATACTGCATAAACCTAAAAAGATATGGATAAGACGGTTGCGAACCAGAGAAACTGTGAAAGGGGGTTGGTTACAACCTGGGAAGGTATTAACACCCAGATTGTCCATCGTACTCGACGGGATCCACGCTTAAAAGTTTGTGTTTAAAGGGGTAGTGTATGTGTTATCTGTGTGCAAAAGCTGGAAAAGAAGTGTACAAGTGTCAGTGCAAAAAGGGGAATGCTCAGGAACTGAGGCTTAAAAGAGAATGCTGAAAGAGGGGGGAAGACACAGAGACTTTTGTTCGATAATAGTTAAGTTATGCCTACGTATCCTCTCGTGCAATGTGGAAGTCAGAACACCGTAGTTCGACTCAGAGAGACTGAAAGATAAGTTGACTATGAACTGCTTGCTTGTCTATGCTCAAGTGTATGACTCGTCTGGCTCAAGTGCTAACTGTCTTGTATTAGACGGAAGAAGCATGTTCTCGCTTGTGAATGAGGATGATGAAAAAAGAATCCCGAAGGAGACGATTATTGTTTGTTTTTTTTGTTTTCAGTCTTTTATTGTTTTTGGGTGTTTTGCATAAGTTAATGAGCTTAAGCCTAAATCAAAGGCTTGTAAACTCATTATATCCTCCCTTTGATTAGGGATAATGAGCCTACTTAAGTGTGAGATAAACATCTCAACTTAATTACCATGATGATGTAGGATTAAGATCATTAACCTACTTGTGATTATTAAGATGTTTTTTTTTTGTTTTTGTTTAGTGCTAAGTAATGAGTTTAATCTCTAATCACAGATTAGTGGGCTCATTACACCATCCTAATAGAAGGATAATAGATGAGAACACTTAAGCTGAGGAAGACTCCTCAACTTAATCCATGGTTAGGGATTAAATTCCTTATATAACAAGCCTTTATTAAAGTGGATTTTAATTAAGGATGAGATTAAGAAGTGAGTTTTATGGTTTATAAGACAACTTGAGGGGGACTTGTCCATTAAACACTAGGGTTAGTGTTTCTTAACCATAAAGGAAGAATTAGAACCCTTATGTAAGGCCCAAGTTAAAAGTTATTGTCCTAGTGATTATTAGATGGATTGATTAAGAGGTTTAAACAAGTTAAGGGTTTAACACTTAGGATTAAGGTTATACACTCCATCCTAAGATAAGGATACATGCATAACCCTAATTCCAAAGTCCTAAAACCTTAAGGGTTTAGTATCTAATGATGAGATGAGAAAATAGACACAAAGAAGACTCAAAGGAAAAAGTATAAGGGAAACTATCAATCCTAGAAGTTATCATGCTTAGGCATCCTATGGTTTTGTGAGGCTTAAAAGTAGAAGTCTTCAAGGAAGCCACCAAGGAGAAGCAAGATGAAAAGAGGAGGAAGCAGAAGAATAAGTTAGTAAATGTGTTAAGATGCAAAATGATTTTTTTGGTAATTTTTAGAAACCTAAATGCTATTTTAATTAATTAATTTCCATTAATTAATTAAAATAAACATTTAAATATTTTTTAAAAATACTTTTAAAATGCAAAAAATAAAATAAAAATTAATTTTTGGATAAAGAAAATTATTTGGAACTAAAATGCAGAAAATGAAATTTTTAAAATGATTTTTGCTATTTTTAATAAAATAAGAAAGAAAATGCAAAGAAAATGAAAATAAAATGATTTAAATAAAAGGTATGCGCATCCAAAGGCCCAGATTCAAACTAAATTGGAGGGAGTTGACTGGCGCACGTTTGTGTGGCTAGGATTCAATCTGGCATTTTTTTAAATTAATCCTAATTAATTAAAACTAATTAACTAATTAGGGTTTTAACAAGGCATCTGAGCCCTTCATCCACACGCGAAATCTAAATCCTACGGCCCACATTCAAACTGACCCCTAAATCCTAATTAAGAACCCTAACCATTTTCAGGTGACCGGAGCTAGCTCTGATCCTCTTCTCCGGCAGCCCCTTCATGCTATCTCACTCAAAACGCAACCTCAAGCTCTCAAACTCTCCAGAATCAAACATCTAACAACCCTAAACATGAATCCAGCCCCAAAACTCATTTATTTTACATCAAGAACATGAATCAAAGCAAAACGAAAAATACATCAAAAATTTCAAAAGCTCAGTACATGCACAAAACTCAACCATTTTCAAAACAAACTACATCATGGTGATCAGGAGAGCTCATAGATTCATTTAGAAACAAGAAATGCAAGTTCTGGAAAAAAATTTGAAGATGACTACCTGAGCTAGAGCTTTGCAACCTGGTACTTTCTGGACCTATCCCTTGTGCAAATCCACTCCAATGAACTCCTTGATGATGTTGAGAAGCTTTGCAAGAGTTTATATGGCTTGGTTTGTGAGTTATGGTTCTGTGGAAGCAGAAATCGTGTTTTTGATTCTTGAGGTTTTAGGCTTGTTTAGTGGTTAGGAAATGATCTTGAGGATGTATGGAGATGATTGGTGAAGTTTGTTTGAAGTTTTGTTGGCTGAGCAGAGAGATTCGAAGAGCTCAAGGTTTGGAGTACTTTTGGGATTCTCGATTTGTGATCAGTTTCAGGCCATTGTGTTATGTGTTATGGCTTGCATAATGTCCACATATCATGTCTTGATAGGTCAGAAGAGTGGTTGTGGCCTATGCTGATTGGTATGGGTGATTTTGCAAAAAGTCAAGCTTGGTTGTACTTGAGGTATGGGCACGTGTCAGGGCTAGATTAGATCATGGATGGGCTCAGCTGAGATCAAGGAAATCTTATGGATCAAATTTGATGAGCTCGAACACATGGAACTAGGGTTTGTATGAGTTTTGCATATTTTCCCTCTTTGGTGTATCTTGTGATTCAAGGCATGAAATGATCCAATTATTGGGCCAATTCTGAGTTTTTGAAGTTGCTTGATCATGTTTATAAGTATTTGGGCACATTAGAAGTCATTAGAAGCCTTGGCAAGTGGTTTTGCAAAAAATCCTCTTTGGTGCATTCTTGAAAATTATAGGATTTTTGCCAACTTTGAAGGATCATAACTTGAGTTTCATAATGAATCAAGACATGTTCTTGTAATTTTTTGAAAAGGGAAAGACCTAATCTACAACTTTCATGACCAAGAATATTTCATTTGAAGCATTTTTGGTTAAGAAAGAGGAGGTTGAAAAACATTCCCAAAATGGAAAGTTTCCATTACAAGTCATTTCCATTTTTGGCAACTTTTCAAATGGCTCAAAATTATTCAATCTTGTGAACTTACAAACTCTTCTAAGATCAAATAAAGATCATAGGACTTCAATTTGATGAAAATACCCCTTTGGTTCCATTGTTGGGGGCCTCAGATGCCCTAATTTTGACTTAACTTGCTCAAGAAGTTACCTAGTGAACAAATGACTTCCACAATGAATTTCTTCATCAAACTTGGTACACATGATCCTTATAACATCTTAAGAACATTAGAAACAAGAATGGCCCAAAAATTTAGAGTTGAGGCCTCTGAAACCAAAACCCTAATTTTGGTCATTTGTGTAGTGAAAACCTTGGCTCTGCTTGCATGCCTTGCCAGTTCTTGTGATTTATTGACTTCCATGAACTTTGATGGATATAATATGATTATAGAACACACATCGACCCTCTTGGATTTCTTTGAGGCCTATGGGGTGGCTCGGATGGAATCTTGGATTGCTCACATCACAAACCCTAGATGTAGATGAACATGGACTATGCAGATGAAACAAATATGCAAATTGAGATGTAATGTTTATGCTTATGCAAAAATGAAAGATCACAAGCCATGGTATGATATGAGTGAGGGAAAATTTGGGGTGTTTACACATGATCATAGCATTTGCATCATATTCACCAAATAAGTGTAGCATTCCATCTAAAACGGAGCATTACGACAAAAATCAAACATTTGCATGATCATAAGCCAGGTTCGAGCCAGTCACCTACAAATACCAAAATCACTTCAGCAATGAATATACAAAACTCACATCCCCTGCAGATATAAGCCAAAGCGTCCCCTTTTCACTCTCAAACACAAATGCATGTTCATATTCATATATACTCTTTCCGACACTCGTCCATGTCGTTTTATCCCCCGCAGGTCGCCAGAATACCTTTCGCATTCTCAAATACAGATACCTATACATACTCTGTTGACACTCGTCCATGTCATCCTTCCCCAACATGGTTGCCAGAACACCTTCTGCAAACTAAGTACTTATTTATAACACACTTTTTTAGACACCTATCCGTGTCATCTTATCCCCACAGAAAGACAAAGTATATCCTTTGCATTCTCGAAACAAATGCATGTTTATATAGTACATATTTGACACTCGTCCGTGTCATACATTCCCCAGCAGATCAAACACTCGTCTGTGTCATGCTCATACTTCACCAACAGATCAATACTCACTCATACTTATACAGAAGTCTCTGATACCTGTTCGTATCTTGTATATATATCACTCCTCAACAGATTTGACACTCGTCTGTGTTTCTTGTTAACTAGTTGGTACTCGTTCATACCATCATCTCTAAACACGCGTCAGCGTTTGTTTCTATCGATATCCGTCCGTATCATGGTCCTAAGGATGCTCGTCCGCGTCTTTAATCTATACACATCGTCAAACACTTATACCTTTTATTCTTAAGCGTAAGCACTCGTCCATGTTTGCTATTCCCCAATAAGTCATCAAAAGAACAACTTTTCTTCTATCCGACATTCGTCCTATGTCGTGATACTTTCGGCATCCGTCCCCTGCCAGGTGATCATCCTTCATCTTTGGATGACCGTCCCTCATCCCTTTCCCCAGTGGAGTCCCCGTTAGTGGAACCCCTTTTCTAGCCGACATTCGTCTTATGTCGTGATAAAGAGCAGTCGTCCCCTGTTAGGTGATCGTCATTCACCTTGTGATGACCGTCCTCATCATTTTATCCGATGGCCGTCCCCATCGTTGATCTTGTTATCCGACATTCGTCCTATGTCGTGATAAACCCCGAGAGCAGTTGTACCCTGCTAGGTGATCGTCCTTCACCTTTTGATGACCTTCTATCATCATTTTATCTGATGGCCGTCCCCATCGTCGATCTTTTCTATCCGACATTCGTCCTATGTCGTGATAAAGAGCAGCCGTCCCCTGCTAGGTGATCGTCCTTCACCTTTGATGACCGTCCCTCATCATTATTTCATTCATTCTTTAAACCGATGGTCGTCCCCATCGCTGTTTACTTTACTTTCCAAGCCTGATGGTCGTCCCCATCATTGCCTTTACTTTAATCCCCAGAGAATCTTACCAGATGGCCTTCCCCGTCATGGTCTCTTTATTTCCCCAGCTTGTCGGCCGTCCCCGTCATTGCTTACTCACCACTTTATCCCCAGCAGTCGTCCTCTGCTCGATGGTCGTCCTCCATCGCGTTTATTTGATAATCATACTATACTACCTTTTACAATTTATATCCCTTTTCTTCTTCTATTCAGCGAGTGCAAATTTTGGACTGTCTTTGGTATTCAACCACAAGTTATCTTGTTTGTCTGTTAAGCCAGGCGCTTACACCCTGCACAGCTAACTCATGCTTGAATAGGGGCAGTTGTAAACACCCCAAATTTGCCCTCACTCATATCACACCATGTCTTATGATCTTTCATTTTTGCATAAGCATAAACATTACATCTCAGTTTGCAAATTTGTTTCATCTGCATAGTCCAAGTTCATCTGCATCTAGGGTTTGTGATCTGAGCAATCCAAGATTCCATCTGAGCCACCCCAAAGGACTCAAAGAATTCCAAGAGGGTCCATGAGTGTTGTATAATCATATTATATCCCTCAAAGTTCATGGAAGTCAAGAAATCACAAGAACTGGCAAGGCATGGAAGCAGAGCCAGGGTTTTCACTACACAGATGACCAAAATTAGGGTTTTAGTTTCAGAGGCCTTAACTCCAAATTTTTGGTTCATTATTGTTTCTAATGTTCTTAAGATGTTATAAGGATCATATGTACCAAGTTTGATGAAGAAATTCATTGTGGAAGTCATTTGTTCACTGGGTAACTTCTTGGGCAAGTTAAGTCAAAATCAGGGCATCTGAGCCCCCCAACAATGGAACCAAAGGGGTATTTTCATCAAAATGAAGTTCTATGATCTTTATTTGATCTTATAAGAGGTTGTAAGTTCACAATATAGAAGAATTTAGAGCCATTTGCAAACTTGCCAAAAATGGAAATGACTTGTAATGGAAACTTTCCATTTTGGGAAAGTTTTTCAACCTCCTATTTCTTAATCAAAAATGCTTCAAATGAAAAATTCTTTGTCATGAAAGTTGTAGATTAGGCCTTTCCCTTTTCAAAGAGTACAAGAACATGTCTTTTTTATCCTAGAACTCAAGATATGGCCTTTCAAAGTTGGCAAAAATCCTAAAAATTCAAGTTTCATGTCAAAGAGGGATTTTGCAAAAGGCATATTCAAGCATTCTAATGACTTCAAACATGCACAAACACTTCATAATATGTCAAAAAAACCTCAAAGGATCAGAATTGTGCATTGAACTTAGGGTTTCCATGACTTATGATCCAAGAAACTTCAAAGAGGGAATTTTGCAAAACATGTGATAACTCCTCATCCAAGCCATGCAGCACATCAAAACCAATTCCATGGCTCTCCACAAAGTCAGCTGAGGCCAGACACCCCAAAAAATCAGACCTGCACCATGGCCATACCTCAAAGTACAAAATCTTGACTTTTTGCAAAAGCTCCCATACCAATCAGCCTGTGCCACAACAACTCTCTGGCCAATCAACATTGTTTATGTGGACAATAATCAACTCATAACACACAACATTGAGGCCTGAATCAATACACACAATCAGAATCACAAAAATCCTCAAGAAACCTTCCCTTCATCGAATTTCAAAACACAGCCAACAAAAATCACAAACTCTTCCACCAATCAACTCAGCATCACCCCAGGATCATTTCCCACCCATCACCATAGCTTCTAACAGAGCCAAACACAAATACGATTTCTGCAACTTCAGAAACAAAGCACTCCAAATAGCCACTCTAAGCTTCATTCAAGCTTTCCAATAGCTTCAGGAGGTCAAAGGGGAGTGGATTGCACAAAGGAAGAGCTCTGAAAGTCTAGATTGCAAAGCTCCAACTCAGGTAGTCATCAAGAACTTTTTTTCCAGAAATGTGTTTTCATGTTATAGAATGATTCCTCATGCTTCACTGATCATGCTGATGTCTTTATTTTCGAAAATGGCTGAGTTTTAAGCATTTCATGATGTTCTGAAATTTTTGTCGTTTTGATGTTTTGATTCGGATCTAGTTGATGATGAGTGATAAATTATTTTTGAGGCTGGATTATTGTTTAGGGTAGTTAGTTGATCATTTCTAGAGATTTTGGGGGCTTGGGGTGATGATTTGAGGAATTTCAGGTGAGGGGTTGGCCGGAGAAGATGACCGGAGGTCTTCTCAGGCCACCTGAAAGTGATTAGGGCTAATCCACATTTAAATCCCCAGTTTGAATCTTGGCCATTGGATTAGGATTATGGTTAGCGCATCAGTGGCCATGATTAGTTCATTAAGTTAATTTCAAATTAATTAAAATAAAACTCAATTAATTAGTCAGGAGTGATCCCAGCCATTAATTAACGCGCGCAGTCAATATCTCCCCCCTAGGTTTGAATCTCAGCCACTAGATCAGATTACTTTCCCATTAATTCATTTTTAATTCATTTTCTTTCTATTTTTCTTGCATATTTAATTTAAAATAGCTAAAAACATCCAAAAAAAATTTTCTTTTGCATTCCGACTTTAAATACTTTTCTCATTTCAAAAATGATTTTTATTTTATTTTTTGCATTAAAAAAGTATTTTTAAAAGATTTAAATATTATTTTTAATTAATTAAAGTCTTTTAATTAATTAAAAATACATTTAGGTTTCTAAAAATCACCAAAAAAATCATGAATCATCCCATTGCATTTAGAAACATTTTGATACTCTTCATACAAATTTATTTTTAGGTTTGATCATAATTTGAGAATTTTCTTTGAATTAAGGGTCATTAAAATCTTATTTTTGAACCCTAACTTTAAGAAAATCATTTATGCCTAACCAAGAAGAGTTTGAAGATGATTCTTTCTGCATTGTGTTACATATTGCATGTAGTATATAGGTCATTTATCTCATAAATTTACCTTGTATTTTCAAATTGATTTGCATTTTTCCCTTTGAATCACCCAAAAACCCTAGAAAAATTAGGAAATTCATAACTTTTGCTTGGTTATGCTTCTGACCTTCTCCTTTGGGGTGTGACCTAGTATGGGATTAGGGTTTGTTTGAGCTTGGTTTCAATTTTTTATCATGTCATATGCTTCTGTTTTGTTCATTTGCATCTCATACTTTCATAAAACCCTAATTTCTAATGTTCATTTGCATTCATCTTGCATATGCATAAATACATGAACTTGCCATGACATTTCTTGCATTCATATGTCATATTAGACATCTTAGGACATGTTAGAACCATGCTTGATCATTTATTCATTCATTTGTATGCATGCTTCCATTTGCATCTCATCTTTGTATGATCATACATATGCATGTTGTATGCCTTTGCATCATCTCACGTAACATTAACATTGCATAAACACTTCTGACTTTGGTCATTTCATCTCATTGCATTTAATTTAATTTCATTTCTTTATGCTTTGTACTTTATGCATTCATACTAACATTTTCAGGTGGTAAGTTACTATGAGAAGTGGATTTGCCTTCACTTATCACTTCTCGTTATCTCTTTCATTTGCATTTTGTTTGACTTTTAAGTGAACTTGTTCACTTGTGTTCCATTTCTTTCACTTTCTTTCTTTAAGTTACTTATCTTCTTCAATGAAGTAAGTAACTTATTCTTCTGCTTCATCCTCCTTTCATTTGCTTCTTCCATTGGTGGCTTCCTTGAAGATCTTTCTTAAGCCTCACTGTTGCTCCCCCGAAAAGACACCGGGTCAGATGGGGTACAGACGCGAACGGTCGGTAAAAGGGGAAGATGATATGAAGATGAATAGAGTCTCCATCTAGGCATTTTTATCCCGAAGGAAAGGTAATGCTGCATAAACCTGGGAAAAGATGGATAAGACGGTTGCGAACCAGAGAAACTGAGAAAGGGGGTTGGTTACAACCTGGGAAGGTATTAGCACCCAGATTTTCCATCATACTCGAAGGGATCCACGCTTGAAAGTTTGTGTTTAAAGGGGTAGGTGTATGTGCTATGTGTGTGCAAAAGCTGGAAAAGAAATGTACAAGTGTCAGTGCAAAAAGGTGAATGAAATGCTCAGGAGCTGAGGCTTAAAAGAGAATGCTGAAAGAGGGGCAAGACACAGAGGCTTTTGTTCGATAACTGTTAAGTTATACCTACGTATCATCTCGTGCAATGAGGAAGTCAGAACACCGTAGTTCCACTCAAAGAGACTGAAAATAAATTGACTTTGAGCTACTTGCTTTTCTATGCTCAAGTGTATGACTCGTCTGGCTCGAGTGCTAACTGTCTTGCATTAGACGGAAGAAGAAAGTTCTCGTTTGTGAATGAATGTGATGAGAAAAGAATCCCGGAGGAGACATTTATTGTTTGTTTTTGTGTTTTCAATGTTTTATTGTTTTTGGGGTTTTGCATAAGTTAATGAGCTTAAGCCTAATCAAGGGCTTGTAAACGCATTATATCCTCCCTGATTAGGGATAATGAGAATACCTAAGTATGAGATAGGCATCTTAACTTAATTGCCATGATGATGTAGGATTAATATCATTAACCTACTTGTGATTATTTAGATGCTTTTTGGGTTTTTGTTCAGTGTTGAGTAATGAGTTTAAGCCATAATCAAGGTTAGTAAACTTATTACACCATCCTAATAGAAGGATAATAGATGAGAACACTTAAGCTGAGAAAGATACCTCAACTTAATCCAAGGTTAGGGATTAAACTCATGGCAAAACAAGCCTTTATTAAAGTGGATTTTAATTAAGGGTGAGATTAAGAAGTGAGTTTTATGATTTGTAAGACAACTTGAGGGGGACTTGTCCATTAAAAGCTAGGGTTAGTCCTTCTTAACCATAGAGGAAGAATTAGAACCCTAATGTACGGCCCAAGTTACAAGTTAATGTCTTAGTGATTATTAGATGGATTAATTAAGAGGTTTAAACAAATTAAGGGTTTAACACTTAGGATTAAATTTATACACTCCATCCTAAGAGAAGGATGTAGGCATAACCCTAATTCCAAAGTCCTGAAGCTTTAAAGGTTTAGTCTCTAATGATGAGATGAGAAGAGAGACACAAAGAAGACTCAAAGGTAAAAACTAAGGGGGGATAATCACAACCCTAATTATTATCATGCTTGGATGTTCCTATGGTTTGTGAGGCTTGAGAAAGATCTTCAAGGAAGCCACCAATGGAAGAAGCAGATGGAAGGAGGAAGAACCAGAAGAAATAAGTTACTTACTTCATTGAAGAAGATGAGTAACTTAAAGAAATAAAGTTAGATGAACACAAGTGAGCAAGCCCACTCAAATACAATAAAAAATGCAGCAAAGATGCATATGAACAAGATGAAGAGAAATGAGAAGTGAAGGCAAATCCACTTCTAAATTAACTTACCACCTGAAAATGTTAGCACAAGATGCATAAGGAAAGAAAAGAAATGGAATGAAGCATATGCAAAGACAAAGACCAAAACCAGAAGCATACACATGATGCAAATGATGCTATGACATGATGCAAAGGCATACAAAGTGTATGTATGTGTTCATACAAGAGAATGAGTGCTAATGAAGCATGCTTTGAAGTTTTGAAAATTCATGAAAGTTAATGAAAGGAAATGAATGCAAATCATGGAAAATGAATGAAGAAATGATCAAGCATGATTCTAACATGTCCTAAGATGTCTAATATGACATATGAATGCATGAAATGTCATGAAAAGTTCATGTATGGATGCATATGCAAGATGAATGCAAGTGAAGATGCAAAATTAGGGTTTTATGAAAGGATGAGATGCAAATGGAAAAGACAGAAGCAAATGACATGATAAAAAATTGAAAATGCACTCAAAGGAACCCTAAACCTATACTAGGTTACCATCCAAATGGGGAGGTCAGAAGCAAAACCTAGAAGGAGTTATGAATTTCCTAAGTTTCTAGGGTTTTTTGGGTGATCCTCAATGTAAAATGCCAAACAAATTGAAAATGAAAGATAAATTCATGCCAAAAATATCCTAGAAACTATATGATGTGTGTGAAACAATGCAAAAAGAACCAACTTCAAACCCATTATGGTTAGGCAGAAAAGATTTTTCAAAGGTTAGGGTTTAAAATGTGATTTTATGAACCCTAAATTCAAAGAAAATTGTCAAATGATGATCAAAACCAAAAATAAATTTGCATTGGGGGTTTGAAAATGTTTCTAAATGTGTTAAGATGAAACATGAATTTTTTTGTGATTTTTAGAAACCTAAATGCTATTTTAATTAATTAATTTCCATTAATTAATTAAAACAAACATTTAAATATTTTAAAAATACAATTTTTATGCAAAAAATAAAATAAAAATCATTTTCTGATTAAGAAAAATATTTGGAGTAAAAATGCAAAAGGGAATATTTTTGGGATTTTTCTAAGTATTTTAAAATAATTATGCAAGATAAATGAATAAAAATGAAATAAAATTGAAATTAAATGGAAAGTATGAAGATCTGATGGACCAGATTCAAAGTTGAGGGAAAGGGGTTGACTGACACGCAGGTGGGTGGTCCAGATTGATTCTAACTAATTAATCTAAATTAAATTAATTAATTAGGTTTTAGGGTTTAATGACATGATCTGGTCCATCCAAGTGCGCGCGGGAAGCATGATCCTAGGGTCAGAATTCAAAGTTTCTAATTAAACAGGTTTTGCCCTAATTAACCTCAGGCGACCGGAGATAAGCTCCGGTCGTCTTCTCCGGTCATCCCCCTCACCTGAAACACTCAAAACGCATCCCCAAGACCCCTAAAGCCCCAAAATCAATCCTCTAACATCATAGAACACAAATCCAGCAACAAAAACAATTTCTCATGCATCAAAATGAAGAATCGAAGAAAAACATTTTTAGGTCAAAACTTTCAGAAGCTCATGAAATCCTCATTTCTTAACCATTTTAAAAAATAAAGACATCATGATGATCAACATATCACATAGAATCAATTAGTAACTTAAAAAACAAGTTCTGGAAAAAAAAGTTCTTGATGATACCTGAGCTGGAGCTTTCGAAACTGGAGCTTTATGACCACTTCTTTGATGATTTTCCACTCCCCTTGATCCCCTTATGCTTCTGGAATGCTTGAAAGGAGTTTATATGGACTATTTTTGAGGTTTCAGTTCAGAGGTGAGGGAAATCTTGTTTTGGATTCTTGAGGTTTCAGGCTTGTTTAATGGTTGGGAAATGATCCGGAGAGTGTATGGAGATGATTGGTGAAGTTTGCTTGATGTTTTGATGGTTGGTTTATGAATTTCGAAGAGATGAAGTTTTAGAGGGATTTTGGCAATCTAAATGTGTGAGAGCTTTCAGGCTTGTGTGTGTATGAAAATGAATCCCTTGAGGCATGTATGTGAAGCTGTGATAGGTCAGAATAGTTGGTGTGGGCTATGCTGATTGGTATGGGGTGATTTGCAAAAAGTAAAGGTTGGTTGTACTTGAGGTATGGGCACATGGCAGGTCCGGATTTGGGCATGGCTTGGCTCAGCAGAGATCAAGGGAAGCTATAGAAACAAATTTTGTGTGTTGATGCAAGTGTATGGGAAGCTTTGTACCATTTTGCAAATTTGAGATACTTTGGCCCTTTTAAGATTTCTTGAAGTTCAAGGCATGAAAGTGTATGATTGTTGGGCCAATTATGATCAAAATGAGTTATACTATGATGGTATGATGTTTAGAGATGCATTAGAGGTCATGAAATGGCTTGGCAAGTGGTTTTGCAAAAAATCCTCTTTGGTGCATTCTTGAAATTTATAGGATTTTTGCCAACATTGAAGGATCATAACTTGAGTTCCACAATGAATTAGAACATATTCTTGTACTTTTTGAAAAGGGAAAGTCCTAATATACAACTTTCATGACCAAGAAATTTCCATTTGAAGCATTTTTGGATGAGAGAGAGGAGGTTGAAAAACTTTCCCAAAATGGAAAGTTTCCATTACAAGTCATTTCCATTTTTGGCAACTTTTGGTTTAGCTCAATTTTCTTCAATTTTGTGAAATTCCAAGCACTTAAATGATCAAATAAAGATCATATAACTTCAATTTAATGAAAATACCCTTTTGGTTCCATTGTTGGGGGCCTCAGATGCCCTAATTTTGCTCTGACTTGCTCAAGAAGTTACCTAGTGAACAGATGACTTCCACAATGAATTTCTTCATCAAACTTGGTATATATGATCCTTATAACATCTTAAGAACATTATAAAAAATAATGGCCCAAAAATTTGGAGTTGAGGCCTCTGAAACCCAAACCCTAATTTTGGTCATCTGTGTAGTGAGAACCCTAGCTTTGCTTCCATGCTTTGCCAGTTCTTGTGATCTCTTGACTTACATGAACTTTGAGGAGTATAATATGATGATAGAACACACATGGACCCTCTTATAAAGCTTTGAGGCCTTTGGGATGGCTCAGATGGACTTCTTGGATTGCTCATATCACAAACCCTAGATGCAGATGAAACTGAATTGAGCAGATGAAACAAAAATGCAATATGATGTGGTATACTTATGATTATGCAAACATGAAAGATCACAAGCCATGGTGTGGAATTAGTGAGGTAAAATTTGGGGTGTTTACACTCACAAACCATAGGATATCCAAGCATGATGACAATTAGGGTTGTGATTAGTCCCCCTTAGTTTTTACCTTTGAGTCTCCTTGAGTCTCTCTTCTCATCTTCATAATCAGAGACAAAACTCTTAAAGTTTTAGGACTTTGGAATTAGGGTTATGCCTGCATCCTTCTCTTAGGATGAAGTGTATAACTTTAATCCTAAGTGTTAAACATCTAATTTGTTTAAACCTCTTAATCAAATCATCTTAATAATCACTAAGACTTCACCTTGTAACTTGGGCCTTACATTAGAGTTCTAATTCTTCCTTTATGGTTAAGAAGGACTAACCCTAGTGTTTAATGGACATGTCCCCCTCAAATTGTCTTACAAACCATGAAACTCATTTCTTAATCTCACCCCTTAATTAAAATCCACTTAATAAAGGCTTTGTTATATAATGAATTTAATCCCTAACCATGGATTAAGTTGAGGTATCTTCCTCAGCTTAAGTTTTCTCATCTATAGTCCTTCTATTAGGATGGTGTAATGAGCCCACTAATTTGTGATTAGAGATTAAACTCATTACTTAACAATAAACAAAAAACCCAAAAAACATCTAAATAATCACAAGTAGGTTAATGATCTTAATCCTACATCATCAAGGTAATTAAGTTGTGGTGTTTACCTCATACTTAAGTATTCTCATTATCCCTAATACAAGGGAGGATATAATGAGTTTACAAGCCTTTGATTTAGGCTTAAGCTCATTAACTTATGCATAACACAAAAAACAATAAAAAACTGAAAACACAAAAACAAACAATAATCGTCTCCTTCGGGATTCTTTTCTCATCACACTCATTCATAAACGAGAACTTGCTTCTTCCGTCTAATGCAAGACAGTTAGCACTCGAGCCAGACGAGTCATACACTTGAGCATTGGCAAGCAAGCAGTTCACAGTCAATTTATCTTTCAGTCTCTTTGAGTCGAACTACGGTTTTCTGACTTCCTCATTGCACGAGAGGATACATAGGCATAACTTAACTGTTATCGAACAAAAGTCTCTTTGTCTTCCCCTTCTTTCAGCATTCTTTAAAATCCTCAGTTCCTGAGCAATTCACCCTTTTGCACTGACACTTGTACATTTCTTTTCCATCCTTTGCACACAGATAGCACATACACTACCCCTTTAAACACAAACTTTTAAGCGTGGATCCCGTCTAGCACGATGAACAATCTGGGTGCTAATACCTTCCCAGGTTGTAACCAATCCCCTTTCTTAGTTTCTCTGGTTCACAACCGTCTTATCCATCATTTTTTAGGTTTATGCAGCATTACCTTTCCTTCGGGATAAAAATGCCTAGTTGGCGACTCTATTCACCTTCATTTCATTATCTCTTTTCGCCGACCGTTCGCGTCTGTACCCTATTTGATCTGGTGTCTTTTAGGGGAGCGACAACCTCTGATTGGAGTAATGGTTTGCATCAACTACAATCCTTTGCTGATCAAAAGACAACTAGGGTATGCCTTGGTGCATCCACCAAGAGAGCAGGACTTGTCAGAAACCCTTTACAGTGACATTCAGCATAACCATGCCATTGCCCGACGAGCAGCCTGGGCTTGGGATAATATTCAGACAAAAGGGACTGCCATTCTTGGCAAATGCAACAACATAGCTTCAGCACAGTATCTTGATTGGTCACGAATCAGAGGACATATTACTCGCATGCCATTCACCCTGGAGGATGTGCCTGGACCATCAGCAGTAGAGCCTGTAGCTACAGTCAGTTTAGAGGAGTTTGAGAAGTTAAAAGAAAGGAATACTCAGCTTTCTGAAGCTCTGATGAAGACCATCTAGGAGAGGAATGATAGTCGTCTGGACAATGAGAGGTTAGAGAAGCTCCGGATCGAGCATATGACCAAGATTGAGAAGACAGATGATTACATCAGAAGGGCTAGAGCAGGGGAGTTGGTATTGAAGAATGCCTGCAAAGAAGCCAAGATTCAGAAGGCCAGAGCTGAGCACTACTTGGAAGAGAGTCAAGCTAGATGGATCAGAATTACTGAGGCTCGTTCACAGGAAGATCAGAAGACCCAGGCTAGGATAGAGCATCTGGAAGCTATTGAGAAGAAGAGTCAGGAAGCCTTGCTAGCAACACAGAAGGAAATCTCTGAATTGAAACTCTGGGCGGGGTTGAAGAGATCAAAATACCAAGACAAGTATAAGAAGTTTAAAAATGTTATTTCCATAAGGAACCTTCTTATCAGGACCATCACAGAGCATCCAATTGGCCCGATGACTGATGCTCTCCTGAAGGAAGTTAGAGAGGATGATTATGGGCTGGATGTTTGATTTCTTTGTATTTGTACTTCATTTTGTTTGTACTTTTGTTGATTTTGTTGTATTTTGACCCATCATGGGGACTTGTTTGTAATCACAAAACTATGTATCTTTGCATTTGGTAATATATGGTTTGTGTGTTATTCTGTGGGCTTCATTTCTCTTCAGCATCATCATTCCACAAGGTCTGGAAGGTCAAAACCAAAGAACCAAGCCGGATACCCTCGTAAGACAAATAGACATACTGCTTTGCATACTAACTTCATTCTTTGTTTTGTAGGTTTTTTTGTTGTTGTTTCTCACTTTGTTGTGGTTTCAGGAAACATTGCTCGCAGGAGAGTCTTCCCCATCAACAGAGTTCACCGGTATCTGACAAGAAACAACCTTCTGAGCTTATAGATGGACCAGGTTCAGCAGGATTTGACTGATGTGAGAACCCAGATGGCTAATGAAAGAACTGAAATGAGGGCTCAAATGAACCAGTTCATGGCAGTAATGATTGGGTTGGCCCAAATCCAAGAAAGATTAAGAGAGTTGGTCGAGCGGCAAACTCTTGAAGAAAACTACCCAGGTACAGGGGGTACCAGCAACAATGATCATGTACAACCTCGTACTGACCCCTCGGAGTTTGGAACTCATCTTAACCCTGAAATTAATGCTATCAGGAATACACAGGGTAATACTGGAGGGTGTGCCTTGCAATAGGACCCTCAGGAGGAACATTTCACTATAGTTGGAGCAGGAGATGAAGTATATGATCGTCGGCTGGACGAGATAGCAGAAAAGTTGAGAACTCTGGAGTCTCAAAACTCCTTAGGGTTTGATGTTATGGATATGGGGCTAGTGGAGGGAGTAAGAATTCCTCACAAATTCAAACCTCCCTACTTCGAAAGATATAATGGAACATCTTGCCCTCGCACCCATCTTCAATCTTTTATGGGAAGATTAAAGGTTTATACTATGAATGAAAAGCTATGTATGTTCTATTTTGAAGATATCTTGACCGAGGCATCCCGCGAGTGGTACTCTCATCTGACTAGGGCTACAATCATAAATTGGAAAGATTTGGCCGAGGCTTTCATTCGCCAATACCAATACAATCTAGACATGGCTCCTAACAGAACACTTCTAATGGGTATGTCACAATCCTCCAGGGAAAGCTTCAGAGAGTATGCTTAGAGATGGAGACAATTAGTTGCTGATGTTCAACCTCCAATGTCGGAAAGAGAAGTGGCAGATATGTTTATGGACACCCTACTGGGGACATACATTGATAGGTTGGCAGCATTCTCTTCCACTAGCTTTGCAGATGTGGTCATAGCTGGAGAAAGGATTGAGAGTTTGTTAAAAATGGGTAAGATTTCTGATAATGGCGCCAGCTCTAGCAGCACAAGGAAACCATTTGCAGGGCCTCGCTGGTCGGGTGAAACAAACTCAATACACATGGGCAGAGGAAGGCCCCAATATATGCCAAGATCAATTGCCGCTATCTCAATTCCTACTCCACCTCCTCAACAACAATACACTCAGCAACCACAACAGTTCTCTCTGCAACATTTTCCTTAACAAAGGTCCTATAACAACAACAACCAACAACAACGTCCTTTCCAGCAAAGGCCATCTCAAGTCAACAGGGTAATTGAGCATATACCAATGCCCTATGCCACTTTGTTGCCACAACTTCTGAAGCTTAATCTTGTTGAATTAAGGACTCTGGCTCCACCAGATCCTCCGAACCTTCCACGGAATTACGACGTCAATGCCAGATGTGCCTTCCATTCTAACGCACCTAGTCACACCACAGAAAAGTGCAGAGCTTTGCACATGAAGGTCCAGGATCTAGTTGATTCAAAGGCTTTAAATTTTGCACCACCTCCTGATGTCACGAAGAATCCTATGCCCAACCATTGTGGGCCCAGGATAAATGCAATTGAGGAGGATCAACCCATGGATTTAATTGAAGATACTGCAATCATTCAAACACCTCTGGCAGAGGTTAAAGCTCAGCTTTTAAAATTCCAGGTGTTCCCAGGTTGTGAGGCTTGCTGTTAATCTTGCAAAGTTTCCATCAATGGGTGTGCAAGCTTGAGAAATGGCATCAATGGCCTTATCAGAGAGGGTATCCTGCAGATAACATCAACGGTTTCTACAACATTAGCAATTCCTCTTACAACAATAAGAAGCACTCCTCCTACAACTGCAAAAACAATTGTTCTGACATACTCGTCCACAAAATCAAAAATCATCTTTTCCACCACTTCAACAAACACTAGTTCAATCGCATCCGCTTCTACAACTACAACAACCATTAATAATGACATCTCCAAAGTCACCATATACTACGACCCAGCAATGGTCTCCGATTCCAACAATTTTCAGCAACAATCTCAACAACAAACCAACTTCAATCTTTCACCACCACCATCAGTCATAAATCATGTTACCATATATTACGATCCACAGACAATCACAGTTCCTACTCCCGCTGCAGTCAGTCCAGTCACCATCACGGTACCTGGACCTATTCCGTATGAAAAAGATAATGTTGTGCCATGGCACTATGGTTCAGACCTCTACTGCAACGGGGAGAGAGTCGTTCTTGATTCTTCAACTCATACACCACAGGTCAGTAATGTAGGGGGAGGCGGAGGCTTCACCCGAAGCGGACGCCTCTTCGCGTCATAAGTTCCAAGAGTTAATATTAAGGCAGAGGCTGTTGCCAAGGCTAAAGGTAAAAATGTGGTGCCTGAGGAACCACTTTTGAAAGAAGCTCATAAAGCATCCTTTGATCAAGATATGGATGAATTTATGAGGATAATCAAGAGAAGTGACTACAAGGTTGTGGATCAGCTCCACCAGACTCCTTCCAAGATCTCCATTTTATCATTGCTATTGTGTTTCGAAGCTCATCGGGATGCATTACTTAAAGTCTTTCACGCAGCCTACGTGCCCGAGAAGATCATAGTAAATCAGCTAGAGACAGTGGTGTCTAATGTTAATACTAGCCATGGGCTAGGCTTCACCAAAGCTGATTTGACTACGGAAGGTCGTCATCATAACAAAGCTTTACACATCACTCTGGAGTGTAAAGGGGCTGTGCTTTCACATGTTCTAGTTGACACTGGGTCTTCACTCTATATCTTGCCAAAGAAAGCCCTTGTTAAGCTTGAATATGATGGTATAGCTCTCCGACCAAGAAATCTGGTAGTCAAGGCTTTTGATGGTTCCAAGAGGTATGTTCTTGGAGAAGTGGAGCTTCCTGTGATAATTGTCCCTCAGGTCTTTCAAACTACTTTCTACGTGATGGACATTCAGCTGGCCTACAACTGTTTGTTGGGTCGACCATGGATTCACGCTGCTGGCACAGTTACGTCGACCCTTTAACAGAAATTAAAATACGAGTGGGAAGGGAAAATTATCAAAATCTATGGTGAAGAGGACATTTTTGTTAGCCATCTGGCTACCTATAAATATATTGAGATGGATGGTGAAATCCACGAGACCATGAGCCAAGGTTTTGAAGCACTGAATGTCAATGAGGAGACAACTGAAGTATTTGCTGCATCCCAGGAGGATAGGATGGGTACTTTAATTGTCTCCTACCAACAAGCTCGGAAGGTTGTTGAAGCTGGAAATGCCCAAGGCTGGGGTAAGCTGCTACCTGTGGAGAAGAAGGAGGACAGATTTGGTTTGGGTTACAAACCATTCCGACAAGATCAAGCAGAGGCTGTTAAGGAGCCCAAGTTCATAAGTGGGGGGATGTTAACCCTAGATGTTATCAATAACGTGGAAGACGAGGATGAAAGTGACCTCAACCTGGAGAGCTGGATTTGTCCAATGATCCCGGGCCAACAAGTCCTTAACTGGTCTTCCCAAGAAATTATAAGGGTTACTCCTGCAGAGTAATTATTATTTCCTGCTTTAGCATGCATCAAGTCCTGCATCTTGCCCAAGGTGTCAGGACTCATTTTGTAATAGGGCCATATTTGTATTTTGTGCAAATGGAATATCAATGAATATTAGACATCTTTTGCGAACAATTTTCTTTTTCGCTCACTGTCTTTTCATTTTTGTTATTTTTCGCACAAAACAATAAATGGCAATGTTTTCAAAATAATAACTTCATTTACACTTTTTCTAAACAAGATTAAAATTGATCACTAAAAAAGAACAAATCCCAACCCTTGCAGAGATTATCCTCTAGATTGCACCAACAACAACACTGTTATGACCTTGTATGACTTCGACAATCCAATTAATCAAGCAGATGAAGGGGTTGATGAAGACTATGAGTTGCCCGAAGAATTAGCCAGGTTGTTGAAACTGAAACTGTTAATCTTGGTACCGAGGAAGATGTAATGGAAGTAAAGATTGGGGCCAGTCTGCAAGCTCCAGTAAAAGAACATCTTATCAGTATGCTTCGGGAATATGTCAACGTCTTTGCTTGGTCTTATCAAGACATGCTAGGTCTAGATACGAATATTGTAATGCACAAGCTACCATTGAAAGAAGATTGTCCTCCAGTCAAACAAAAGCTACGCCGTACTCGCCCAGATATGGCCATGAAGATTAAGGAAGAAATACAAAAATAGTGGGACGCCGGTTTCCTTGCTGTAACTAGTTACCCGCCGTGGGTTGCTAACAATGTACTAGTTCCTAAGAAGGATGGCAAGGTGCGTATGTGTGTGGATTACCGGGATCTGAACAGAGCTAGCCCGAAGGATGATTTCCCATTACCTCACATTGATGTATTAGTAGACAACATAGCTCAGTTCTCGGTATTTTCTTTCATGGACGGATTTTCTGGGTATAATCAGATCAAGATGTCACCCGAAGACATGGAGAAAACAACCTTCATCACACCTTGGGGCACATTTTGTTACATGGTAATGCCGTTTGGACTAAAGAATGTCGGTGCAACATATCAACGGACTATGGTAACATCATTCCACGATATGATCCACAAAGAAATTGAATGCTACGTGGATGACATGATTGCCAAGTCCCTTACTGAAGAAGACCATCTGGTAAATCTATTGAAGCTGTTCAGGCGTCTGAGGAAGTATAAACTAAGGTTGAACCCTAACAAATGCACATTCGAGGACGTTCTGGTAAGCTGTTGGTTTTTATTTTAAGTGAAAAAGGAATTGAGGTTGATCCTGACAAAGTCAAAGCTATTCAGGAAATGCCTGCACGTAAGACTGAGAAAGAAGTTCAAAGGTTCTTAGGTAGATTGAACTACATATCAAGGTTCATATCTCATCTCACTGCAACCTGTGAACCCTTATTCAAGCTGTTAAGAAAAGAACAAACAATCAAGTGGAACGACGATTGTCAGAAAGCTTTTGACAAGATCAAGGAGTACCTGCAAGAACCTCCAATTCTCATGCCTTCGATTGAAGGAAGACCTCTGATAATGTACCCGACAGTATTAGAAGGGTCAATGGGGTGTGTGTTGGGCCAGCATGACGAGTCTGGTAAAAAAGAGTATGCAATATACTACCTAAGCAAAAAGTTTACCGACTGTGAACAACGTTATTCACTGCTCGAGAAAATTTGTTATGTTTTAGCTTGGGCTGCTCGTCGACTAAGACAGTATATGCTGACTCACACTACCTTGTTGATCTCAAAAATGGACCCCGTGAAGTACATATTTGAGAAGCCAGCATTTACCGGAAGGGTTGCTAGATGGCAAATGATTCTGACAGAATATGACATTCAGTACACGTCTCAAAAGGCCATCAAGGGCAGTGTACTGTCTGACTATCTAGCTGAGCAACCCATTGATTATTACCAGCCCATTAGATTTGACTTCCCTGATGAAGATATCATGTACTTAAAAGAAAAAGATTGTGAAGAGCTAGTTCACACTGAAGGGCCTAACCAAGAAGAAGAATGGACTATGATGTTTGACGGGGTTGTCAATATGAATGGTCGTGGAGTTGGTGCAGTGCTCATTACACCTAAAGGAGTTCATATGCCTTTCTCGGCAAAACTCACCTTTGCCTGCACTAACAATGAAGCAAAATACGAAGCATGTATCATGGGTCTTGAGGAAGCCATTGACCTCAGGATCAAAACCTTGAATGTATTCAGAGATTCGGCTTTGGTAATCAATCAGACCAATGGCAAATGGTACACTCATCAGGAGCACCTAATTCCATACCGTGATTATATGAGGAGATTGTTGACCTTCTTTACAACAGTCAAACTTGAATACATCCCTCGAGATGAGAATTAGTTTGCATATGCTTTAGCTACTATTTTCTCCATGATCAAAGTACAAGCTGCCAATTATGTGCCTCGGATTCTGGTATCTAGACTAGACCGACCGGCATGTGTATTCTCTATGGACATTGCTAATGATGACAAACCTTGGTTCCACAACATCAAATGCTTCTTATAGAATCAGACGTACCCACCGGGGGCATCATCTAATGATAAGAAGACATTAAGGAGGCTGGCCGGTAGTTTCTTCCTCAATGCTGATGGTTCATTATACAAGCGAAACTTCGACATGGTCCTGCTAAAATGTGTTGACAAGAAAGAAGCAGACTTGCTGATGCACGAGGTGCACGATGGTTATTCTGGTACCCATGTCGGAGGACATGCAATGGCTAAGAAATTATTAAGATCAGGTTACTACTGGATCACAATGGATGCAGATTGTTGTGCCTATGCCAGAAAATGCCACAAGTGCCAGACCTACGCAGATAAAGTGCATGTGCCTCCAAATCCTGTGAACGTGATGTCTTCACCTTGGCCCTTTGCTATGTGGGGCATTGACATGATTGGAAATATTGAACCGACTGCTTCAAATGGTCTCAGATTCATCCTGGTAGCCATTGATTACTTCACCAAATAGGTTGAAGCAGCTTCATATGCAAACGTCACCAAATAAGTGGTAGCCATATTTCTGAAAAGAGACGTCATCTGTCGATACGGAGTTACCGAGCGAATCATTACTGATAATGGTTCCAATTTAAATAACAAGATGATGGCAGAACTGTGTCGGGGCTTCAAAATTCAACATCACAACTCTTCTCCTTACAGGCCAAAGATGAACGACGCTGTTGAGGCAGCTAACAAGAACATCAAGAAGATTGTGCAAAAGATGGTGGTTACCTATAAAGATTGGCATGATATGCTACCATTTTCCTTGCATGGGTACCGAACCTCAATCAAGACGTCCATTGGGGCAACGCCTTATCATCTTGTGTATGGTATGGAAGTTGTCCTACCTGTTGAAGTTTAGCTACCCTCCTTACGGGTTATGATGGATGTGAAGCTGGATGAAGCAGAATGGGTCCGATCTCGGTACAATCAACTGAATCTAATTGAAGAGAAAAGATTAGCTGCCATCTGTCATGGATAATTATATCAGAAGCGAATGAAGAAAGCCTTCGATCAAAAAGTCAGACCTCGGGAATACCAAGTAGGAGAGCTTGTTCTGAAGAGAATCCTTCCTCCTCATACAGACCACAGGGGCAAGTGGATACCAAATTATGAAGGTCTCTATGTCATAACCAAAGTCTTCTCAGGTGGAGCACTGATGCTCGCAACCATGGATGGTGAAGACTTCCCGTCTCTTGTGAATTCAGATGCAGTTAAAAAATACTTCGCATAAAATGACCCGCTGGACATAAAAACAGAATGTAAGTCCAGGCAAAAATAGGGCATCCCGGCGAGTAAAAAACAGAATAAAAGACTCGGGCAAAAATAAGGGAAAAATAAAAAAAAATGAACACCCACTGAGTTGAAAAGCCGCATTGAACAACTCAGGCAAAAATGGGTATCCTGGTGGATTGAAAACCCGAAAGGGCGATCCACGCAAAATCAGGGAATAAGCAAACAATTGCATTCTGAATTCGTATGTATCATTCACATCATGGCAAGCTTCGAAAGGACAACGCGTCAGTCAGAATCAACCTTCTTCAGAAAGCAAGATAAGAAGAGCGTCAAGGTCATACAGGTCATAACAAAGGAAGCTCACTGAAGTGTCATCTTCAACATTGCCAACACTTTTATTTTCTCAATTTTACAGAAATCTCCTCATTTCAGGGGATTCGCTTCTTTGATTGTACTTGCCAATTCAGGGCACCCAAATTAATAAAATCAGAGTTTTCAGCCACACTTCGTTTTGTACATTTTTGTTTCGTTTGCAAAATGTCCAATGTTCATAATACAACACTTGCATAAAACAAATGAGCCATTTTTAATAAATGCTTGCAGGAAATATATTAGTTTCAGGTAAATCTAACTCCTATGTCGGAATCCGGTTAGGGATACCTCAGGACACTTGTGCGTTTTCCTTTGTCTTAACAGGTTGCAGGTATTCAATACGCAATAGGGGGCATATCAAGCATTGAATCCCCAACATACTACTTCCCAGAAGTTATCTCCTCCCCGAGCAGGACCTCCCGAGCAGTGCCTGACAACTAATTCACAACAAAGTGATCAAAAAACCTTCCATTCCCCTCAGAGATACCAGATTTCTCTCATCCTCAGCGAAGTTGATGGAATTGATTCCTCACAGAGTTGCCTTCCCAGTAGGGCAGTACCTGAAGCACATCCCCAGCTGAGTTACTAGAACTTCCTCATCCCCATTAAGGAATTCTCCCTCCAGATAGATCTACCAATGATCCATTTCCCCAAGCAGAGTTACCCCTCCGGACAGATCCATCAATGATCTCTTCCCCCAGCCGGGTTATTCTTCCAAACAGATCAACCAGGGATCTGTATCCCCGCAGGATCCAAGTCTTGGATCGAGCTTCTCATTTGCATAATCATAGCATTTGCATCATATCCACCGAAATAAGCGTAGCATTCTGTCTAATACAGAGCATTACGGCAAAAATCAAACATTTGCATGATCACAAGCCAGGTTCGAGCCAGTCACCTGCAAATACCATCAATATTTCATCAGCAATATACGAAACTCATATCCCGTGCAGATAAAAGGAAAAGCATCCTCTTTGCACTCTCAAATACAGATACTTATTCATAACATACTCTTTTCGACACTCGTCTGTGTCACCCTATCCCCCCACAGATCGCCAGAATACCCTCGGTACTCCCAAATATAGATACTTGTTCACAACTTGTACATATTCCTTTTGACACTCGTTCGTGTCATACTTCCCCAACAAGTCAAACACTCGTCCGTGTCCCTTACCTAATCTTTCAACACTCGTCCATGTCTTACACATACTTCACCAGAAGATCAATACTTGTACATACATATATAACCCTTTGATACTCGTTCGTATCTTGTATAAATTACCTCCCCGACAGATTTTACACTCGTCCGTGTTCCTTACTTAACCGATTGATACTCGTTCTTATCATCATCCTTAAACTCGTGTTAGCGTTTGCTTCTATCGATACTCGTCCGTATCGTGGTCCTATGGATGCTCGTCCGCATCTTTAATCTATACACTGTCAAACACTTATGTCGTTTATTTTAAAGCGTAAGCACTCGTCCGTGTTTACCGTTCCCCAGTAAGTCATCAATAAAACAACTTTCTTCTATCCGACATTCGTCCTATGTCGTGATATCTTCGGCAGCCGTCCCCTGCCAGGTGATCGTCCTTCACCTTTGGATGACAGTCCCTCGTCCTTTTACCCAGTGGAATCTCCATTATCAAAACCTTTTATCCGGCATTCGTCCTATGTCGTGATATTTTTAGTAGCCGTCCCCTGCTAGGTGATCGTCCTTCACCTTTTGATAACCATCCCTCATCATTAATCTGATGGTCGTCCCCATCATTGATCTTGTTATCTGACATTCGTCTTATGTCGTATAATCCCCAAGAGCAGTCGTACCCTGCTAGGTGATTGTCCTTCACCTCTGGATGATCGTCCTTCATCATGCTTACCTGATGGTCGTCCCTATCGTTGATCTTTTCTATCCGACATTTGTCCTATGTCGTGATATTTTCAGCAGTCGTCCCCTGCTAGGTGTTCGTCCTTCACCTTTGATGACCGCCCTCATCAATATTTCATTTATTCCTTAACCCGATGGCCATCCCCATCGTTGTTTACTCTACATTTCAAGCCTGATGGTTGTCCCCATCTATGTTTGTTTAAATCCACAGAGAGTTTTATTTTATTACCTGATGGCCGTCCCCGTCGTGGTCTCTTTATTTCCCCAACTTGTCGGTCGTACCCGTCATTGCTTTGCTTACCACTTTATCCCCAGCAGTCGTCCTCTGCTTGATGGTCTCCTCCATCGCCTTCATTTGATAATCATACTATACTATCTTTTACAATTTATATCCCTTTTCTTCTTCTCCCCAGCGAGTTCAAATTTCGGACTGTCTTTGGTATTCAACCACAAGTTATCTTGTTTGTCTGTTAAGCCAGGCGCTTACACCCTGCACAGCTAAATCGTGTTTGAATAGGGGCAGCTGTAAACACCCCAAATTTTCCCTAACTTGTTCTCACACCATGGATTGGGATCTTTTATTTTTGTTTTAACATAAGCATTACATCTCATATTGCATGTTTGTTCCACTACATAGTTTCATTTTCATCTGCATCTATGGTTTGTGATCTGAGCAGTCCAAGAATCAATCTGAGCTATCCCAATGTTCTTGAAGCTTTCCAAGAGGTCCATGTGTATTCTATGATCATATTATGCTCCCCAAAGTTCATGAAAGTCAAGGGATCACAAGAATTGGCAAAGGCATGGAAGCAAAGATAGGGTTTTCCTGCACAGATGACCAAAATTAGGGTTTTGGTTTCAGAGGCCTTAACTCCAATTTTTTTGGTCATTCTTCTTTCTAATGTTCTTAATATGTTATAAGGATCATGTGTACCAAGTTTGATTAAGAAATTCATTGTGGAAGTCATCTGATCATTGGGTAACTTCTTGAGCAAGTTAAGTCAAAATCATGGCATCTGAGGGCCCTAACAAGGGAACCAAAGGATCATTTTCATCAAATTTAAGTTCTATGATCTTTATTTGATCTTATAAGTGGTGGGAAGTTCACAAGATTGAAGAATTTTGAGCCAATTTCAAACTTGCCTTTTTTGGAAATGACTTGTAATGGAAACTTTCCAATTTGGGAAAGATTTTCAACCTCCTCTTTCATGATCAAAAATGCTTCAAATGAAAAATTCTTGAACATGAAAGTTGTAGATAAGGTCTTTCCCTTTTCAAAAAGTAAGAGAACATGTTTTGATTCATCCTAGAACTCAAGATATGACCTTTCAAAGTTGGCAAAAATCACATAATTTTCAAGTTCATGTCAAAGAGGGATTTTTGCATATTGGCATTTCAAGCTTCTAAATGACCTCTAATGTGCTCAATTATGTCATAGAATTACAACTGCCTTTATTTGATCCAAGGGCCCTCCATGAAGCATGTTAAGGCAATCTATGCTCAGAATCCCCTGCTGCATTGACCCATACCTCAAGTACACATAAGTTGACATTTTTGCATTTCCTCCCATACCAATCACACTATGCCACTAACCACTCTCTGACCAATCACAATGACTTATGTGAACCCTCAGGACCTCATTCCATAATAGATTCAAGCCTGAAACATTGGAGAGCTCAGAATTCACAAAAATTATCAAAACCTTCCCTTCTTCGAAACTCAAA
The DNA here is from genome assembly GCA_963966055.1 of Lathyrus aphaca. Classification (NCBI taxonomy): domain Eukaryota; kingdom Viridiplantae; phylum Streptophyta; class Magnoliopsida; order Fabales; family Fabaceae; genus Lathyrus; species Lathyrus aphaca. The sequence continues at coordinate 457,077,666 of OZ014523.1, read as the reverse complement.
ACACAGCCATAAAACTTCAAAACAAACTCCACCAATCATCTTCAAATCACTCATAGAACACAAAGCAACCCTCAAAATGGCCTGAAACCTCCCAAATCAAAAATACGATTTCTGCAATACCAGAATCAAACACTTCAAAATAGCCATCACAAGCTTGTTCTAAGCTTCTCTTTAACTTCAATGAGTCCATTGAGGTTGATTTGCATCAAAGGAAAGGTCAGAAAGCTCCAAACAGAAAAGCTTCAACTCAGGTATACCTCAAGAACAAATTTTCCAGAAACCTTCTTTTAAGTTTTAGAATGATTCTATATGTTCTCTAGATCACACTGATATGTTTAGTTTTGAAAATGGTTGAGAAATGAGCATGTATGGTTGTTCTGAATGTTTGCCCGAAAATCTTGTTTGCTTCGATTCTTGCTTTTGATGAAATATAAATGTTATATGATGATGGATTCTTGCGTGTGGGGGTTAGAAGATCATTTTTGGAGCTTTAGAGCTTTTAATTTGACCTAGGGAAGAAGTTGAGGTTTTGAGTGGCCGGAGAAGATGACCGAAAGGGTTAGCGCGCGTACAGCTCAAATTAGCTCACTTAAGTTTAATGCTGATTAATTAGATTAATTATATTTAATTAGCTAGTTTGAATGTGGACCTTTGGATAGTGCGCCAATCAATTCCCACCTTTTTCATTCAAATCTCAACCATTGGATGCGCTGACTTTTCTTTTTATTCAATTTTAATTCATTTTATTTTCTTTTCTTTTCATTTCTTTTGTTTAATTTATAAAAAATATCAAAACACTTTCAAAAAATATGATTTCTTGCATTATGGTTTTAAATATTTTTCTCAACTTGAAAATGATTTTTATTTTATTTTTTGCATTTTTAAAGTATTTTTAAATTATTTAAATGCATTTAGAAACATTCCAATGCATTTAGAAACATTTTCAAACTCTTCATATAAATTTATTTTTAGGTTTGATCATAATTTCACAATTTTCTTTGAATTAGGGTTCTTTAAAATCACATTATTTAACCCTAACTTTAAAAAATCATTTATGCCTAACCATGAAAAGTTTGAACTTGATTCTTTTTGCATTGTTTCACATATTGCATGTAGTTTTTAGGTTATATTTCTCAATAATTTATCTTGCATTTTCAAATTTATTTGCATTTTCCCTTTTGAATCATCCAAAAACCCTAGCAAACTTAGAAAAATCCTAACTTTCAATAGGATTAGCTTCTGACCTTCTCCTTTAGGGTGTGACCTAATATAGGTTTAGGATTTGATTGAGCTTGGTTTCAATTTTTTATCATGAAATATGCTTCTATTTTGGTCATATGCATCTCATGTTTTCTTAAAACCCTAATCTTGCATCTTCATTTGCATTCTCCTTTGCATATCATCATCATATGAACTTTCCATGAAATTTCAAACATTTGTATGACATCTTAGACATCTTAAGACATGCTTGAACATTGATTGATCATTTCTTCATTCATTTTCTATGCTTTGCATCCATTACATTTCAAGAACATTCATGTGTTTTCATGCTTCTAAACATGCTTCCATAGCATCTCATACTTGTATGACCATTCATATGCATCTTGTATGACTTTTCATCATCTCACAATGCATTTGCATTGCATAGTCACTTCTGACTTTGGTCTTTGCATCACATTTCAATTCATTCCTTTATGCTTTATGTCTTAAGCATTCATGCTAACACTTTCAGGTACTTTTGGTAAGTTATTTGGGAGGTGGATTTTCCTTCACCTCTCACCTTTTCTTATCTCATTCATATGCATATTTACATGTCCTTGAAGTGAAATTGTTCACTTGTGTTCCATACTTCCTACTTTTCTTTCTTTAAGTTACTTATCTTCTTCAGGAAGTAAGTAACTTATTCTTCTTCTTCTTTCTCTTTTCATCTGCTTCTTCCATTGGTGAATAGTCCCAACATTACTTATCCTTCTCTCTTAAGCCTAACAAAGCATAGGATATCTAAGAATGATAACTTTTAGGGTTGTGAATAGTCCCCATTGGTATTTTACCTTTGAGTCTCCTTGAGTCTCTCTTCTCATCTCAATAATCAGAGACTAAACTCTTAAAGTTTTAGGACTTTGGAATTAGGGTTATGCCTGCATCCTTCTCTTAGGATGGAGTGTATAACTTTAATCCTAAGTGTTAAACCTTTATTTTGTTTAAACCTTTTAATCAAATCACATTAATAATCATTAATACTTTATCTTGTAACTTGGGCCTTACATTAGGGTTCTATCTCTTCCTTATGGTTAAGAGGGACTAACCCTAGTGTTTAATGGACAAGTCCCCCTCAAGTTGTCTTACAAACCATAAAATCCACTTCTTAATCTCACCCTTTAATTAAAATCCATTTAATAAAGGCTTGTTATATAATGAATTTAGTCCCTAACAATATATTAAGTTGAGGTATATTCCTTAGCTTAAGTGTTCTCATCTATTATCCTTCTATTGGGATGGTGTAATGAGTTCACTAATTTGTGATTAGAGATTAAACTCATTACTTAACACTAATAAAAACCCAAAAACATCTAAATAATCACAATTAGGTTAATGATCGTAATCCTACATCATCAGGGTAATTAAGTTGAGGTGTTTATCTCATACTTAAGTATGCTCATTTTCCCTAATCAGGGAGGATATAATGAGCTTACAAGTCCTTGATTTAGGCTTAAGCTCATTAACTTATGCAAAACACCAAAAACAAAAACGAAACTGAAAATATCAAAAACAAACAATAATCATCTCCTCCGGGATTCTTTTCTCATCACTCTCATTCACAAACGAGAACTTGCTTCTTCCGTCTAATGCAAGACAGTTAGCACTCGAGCCAGACGAGTCATACACTTGAGCATAGACAAGCAAGCAGTTCACAATAAATTCATTTTTAGTATCTTTGAGTTGGACTACGGTGTTCTGACTTCATCATTGCACAAGAGGATACATAGGCGTAACTTAACAATTATGGAACAAAATTCTCTTTATCTTCCCCCTCTTTCAGCATTCTTTCTAAAGCCTCAGTCCTGAGCATTTCACTTCCTTTTGCACTGACACTTGTACATTCATTCTTAGCTTTTTCACACAGACAACACATACACTACCCCTTTAAACACAATATTGTAAGCGTGGATCCCGTCGAGTACGACGGATAATCTGGGTGCTAATACCTTCCCAGGTTGTAACCAACCCCCTTTCTCAGTTTCTATGGTTCGCAACCGTCTTATCCATCTCTTTCCAGGTTTATGCAGCATTACCTTTCCTTGTGGATGCAAATATTTGGGAGCGACAAAATGGCCGACATGTTTATGAATACCCTACAGGGGACATACATTGACAGACTTGCTGCTTTCTCATCCACCAACTTTGCGGATGTAGTTATAGCTAGTGAGAGAATTGAGAGTTTGTTGAAGATGGGCAAAATTTCAGACAACGGTGCTAGTTCCAGCAATACAAGGAAACCTTTCACAGGACCTCGCAGGACAGGTGAGACCAACTCAGTGCATATGGGCAGAGTAGACCTCAATACATGCCAAGATCAGTGGTTGTTGTCACCATTCCAGCACCAGCACCTCAACAACAATATCCTCCACAACCACAACACTTCCCACCGCAACAACAATTTCCTCAACAGATATCTTACAACAATAACAATCAGCAACAACGTCCGTTTCAACAGAGGACTTCACAAATCAACAGGGTTATCGATCCCATTCTGATGCCCTATGCTTCCTTACTTCCACAATTACTAAAGCTCAATTTGATCGAATTGAGGACTCTTGCCCCACCAGACCCCCAAAATCTTCCAAGAAACTATGATATCAATGCCCGGTGTGCCTTCCATTCTAATGCACCTGGCCATACTATAGAGAAGTGCAGAGCCTTGCATATGAAGGTTCAAGATTTGGTGGATTCTATGGCAATCAACTTTGCACCTCCTCCAAGTGTTACCAAGAATCTTATGCCTAGCCATGGTGGGCCTAGGATAAATGCTATTGAGGAGGATCAACCAGTGAACTTAATTGACAGTGTTGCAAGCATTCAAACACCTCTGGCTGAGGTTAAAGTCCAGCTTTTGAAATGCCAAGTGTTCCCAGGTTGTGAGGCCCATTGTGAGGCTTGCAAGACTTCTATCAACGGTTGTGCAAATTTGAAGACCGGTATCAACAATCTCATCAAAGAAGGCACTTTACAGATCACTTCAACAGTTATAGCTCCTACAACATCAACAACCATTCCTTCTACAACTCCAACATACATCACTTCATCAGATTTAACAGACATCACTCATACAACTTCAACAACAATCATTCCAACAGATTCTTCTACAACATCAACAATCATCCTTTCTTCAACTTCAACAGATATCAGTTCAACACATCCTTCTACAACTACAACAACTGTCAATGAAGACTTTACACCGTTACCATTTACTACGATCCGACAATAATCAACATTCCAGATTCACATCAACATCTCCATCAACATCAGCAACCTTCATCACTAGCACCATCTCCGGTCAGACCTCCTGTTACAATTTATTATGAACCCCATACTATCTCAATCCCTTCTTCCGCAACAATCATTCCAGTTACTATCACGGTACCAGGACCAGTTCCATATGACAACAGTAGTGCCATGCCTTGGCTCTATGGCTCAGATTTTTATTGCGACGGAAAGAAAGTCACTCTTGACACTTCTACACCACATATTAATAATGTGGGGGAGGCGAAGGCTTCACCCGAAGAGGACGTCTCTTTGCCTCACACTTCCAAAGAACTAATGTTGAAGCAGAAGTTGTTGCCAAGGTTAAGGGTAAAAGTGTGGTGCCTGAAGAATCTATTTCCAAGGAAGCTCAGAAGACATCCTTTGACCAGGAAGTAGACGAGTTCATGAGAATAATCAAGAAGAGTGACTACAAGGTTGTGGACCAGCTCCATCAGACCCCCTCCAAAATCTCTATTCTATCACTGCTAATGTGTTCCGAAGCTCACAGGAATGCACTTCTCAAAGTCCTGCACGCAGCTTACGTGCCAGAAGATATTATAGTTAATCAGCTAGAAACGATGGTTTCTAATGTCAATACTAGCCATGGGCTAGGGTTCACCGATGTTGATCTAACTACAGAGGGCCGTAACCATAATAAGGCTTTGCACATTACCCTAGAGTGTAAGGGTGATGTTCTCTCTCATGTCTTGGTTGACGTTGGGTCCTCACTCAATGTTCTTCCAAAGAAAGCCTTGGTCAAGATGGAATATGATGGTCTTGCGCTGCGTCCAAGTAACCTGGTGGTGAGAGCCTTTCACGGTTCTAAAAGATCGGTTCTTGGGGAAATTGAGTTACCTGTGGTGATTGGCCCACGGATCTTCAAAACTATCTTCTACGTGATGGACATTTAGCCTGCCTATAGTTGTTTGTTGGGTCGGCCATGGATTCATGCCGCTGGCGCTGTAATGTCGACCCTTCACCAGAAGTTAAAATACGAATAGGGGGGCCATGTCATCACAATTTGTGGGAAAGAGGATATCTTCGTTAGTCATCTAGCTACTTACAAGTATATTGAGATGGACGGAGAGATCCATGAGACAATGAGCCAAGGGTTTGAGGCCCTCAATGTCAATGAAGCAACAACTAAAGTATCTGGAACTTCAATCTCTTCTTACAAATAAGCTTAGAAGGTTGTTGAAGATGGGAATGCACGGGGCTGGGGCAAGTTGTTGCAAGTTCAGGTCAAGGAAGACAAGTTTGGGTTGGGTTACAAACCATCCCGACAGGTCCAAGACGAGGTAGCTGAAGCTCCCAAATTTATCATTGGGGGAATGCTAACCCCGGATGCAATCAACAATGTGGAAGACGAGGCTAAAAGTGACTTCAACCTGGAGAGCTGGATTCGTCCAAGGGTCCCAGGCCAGCAAGTCCTCAACTGTTCTTTCCAGGAAGTTATAAGGATTACTTCTGCAGAGTAATTATTATTTCCTGTTTAAGCATGCATCAAGTCCTGCATCTTGCCCAAGGTGTCAGGACTAATTATGTAATAGGGCCATATTTTTATTTTGTGCAAATGAATGATTAATGCACAAATGGACATCTTTTGCAAACGATCTTTTTTCCGCTCACTGTCTTTCATTTTTGTTATTTTCTCACAAAGCAATAAATGGCAATGTTTTTCTTAATAAAATTCATTCACTTTCTCTAAACAAGATAAAATCAATAAATCCACACACTTTTGCTGTAACTAGCTACCCTCCGTGGGTTTCTAACATTGTACCCGTACCTAAGAAGGATGGCAAGGTGTGTATGTGAGTGGATTACCGGGATCTGAACAGAGCCAACCCGAAAAACGATTTCCCATTACCTCACATTGATGTATTGGTGGATAACACAACTCAGTTCTCGGTATTCTCTTTTATGGATGGGTTCTCTAGATACAATTAGATTAAGATGTCACCTGAAGACATGGAGAAGACAACCTTCATCACACCTTGGGGCACGTTCTGTTACAAGGTAATGTCGTTCGGTCTGAAGAACGCCGGTGCAACTTATCAACGGGCTATGGTAACATTATTCCACGATATGATCCATAATGAAATTGAGTTCTATGTGGATGATATGATTGCCAAGTCCCAAACAGAGGAATATCATTTGGTGAATCTATTGAAGCTGTTCAAGCGTCTGAGGAAGTATAAACTAAGGTTGAACCCTAACAAATGCACATTCGAGGACGTTCTGGTAAGCTGTTGGTTTTTATTGTAAGTGAAAAAGGAATTGAGGTTGATCCTGACAAAGTCAAAGCTATTCAGGAAATGGCTGCACCTAAGACTGAGAAAGAAGTTTGAGGGTTCTTAAGTAGATTGAACTACATATCAAGGTTCATATCTCATCTCACTGCAACCTGTGAACCCTTATTCAAGCTGTTAAGAAAAGAACAAACAGTCAAGTGGAACGACGATTGTCAGAAAGCTTTTGACAAGATCAAGGAGTACCTGCAAGAACCTCCAATTCTCATGCCTTCGATTGAAGGAAGACCTCTGATAATGTACCCGACAGTATTAGAAGGGTCAATGGGGTGTGTGTTGGGCCAGCATGACGAGTCTGGTAAAAAAGAGTATGCAATATACTACCTAAGCAAAAAGTTTACCGACTGTGAACAACGTTATTCACTGCTCGAGAAAATTTGTTATGTTTTAGCTTGGGCTGCTCGTCGACTAAGACAGTATATGCTGACTCACACTACCTTGTTGATCTCAAAGATGGATCCAGTCAAGTACATATTTAAGAAGCCAGCACTTACCGAAAGGGTTGCAAGATGGCAAATGATTCTAACAGAGTATGATATTCAGTACACCTCTCAAAAGGCCATCAAAGGCAGTGTATTGTCTGATTATCTGGATGAGCAACCCATGGATGATTACCAGCCTATGAAATTTGACTTTCCTGGCAAAGACATCATGTTCTTAAAAACAAAAGATTGTGAAGAGCCTATTCACACTGAGGGGCCTGATCCAGAAGAAGCATGGACTATGATGTTTGACGGGGCAGTTAATTGCAACGGTCGTGGAGTTAGTGCAATGCTTATTACACCTAAAGGGGTTCATATGCCTTTCTCAGCGAGGCTCACCTTTGCCTGTACTAACAACGAAGCAGAATACGAAGCTTGTATCATGGGTCTTGAGGAAGCCATTGACCTCAAGATCAAAACCTTGAACGTATTCGGAGATTCAACTTTGGTAATCAACCAGACCAACGACAAATGGTACACTCATCAGGAGCATCTGATTCCCTACCATGACTATACGAGGAGATTTTTGACTTTCTTCACAACAGTCAAGCTTGAATACATCCCTCGAGCTGAGAATCAGTTTGCAGACTCTTTGTCTACCATTTCATCCATGATCAAAGTACAAACCGCCAATTATGTACCTCGGATTTTGGTATCCAGACTGGACAGATCGGCATATGTATTCTCTGTAGACATTGTTACTGAAAACAAGCCTTGGTTCCATGACATCAAATGCTTCTTGGAGACTCAGACATACCCACCTGGGGCATCTTCAAATGATAAGAAGACATTAAGAAGGCTAGCCGGTTGTTTCTTCCTCAATACATATTGTTCATTGTACAAGCGAAACTTCAACATGGTCTTGCTCAGATGTGTTGACAAGAAGGAAGCAGACCTACTGATGCACGAAGTACATGAAGGTTCTTTTGGTACCAATATTGAAGGATATGCAATGGCAAAGAAGTTGTTAAGATCAGGTTACTATTGGATCACAATGGATGCAGACTGTTGTGCCTATGCCAGAAAATGCCACAAATGTCAGATCTACACGGACAAAGTGCATGTGCCTCTGAATCCTTTTGAATGTAATGTCTTCACCTTGGCTCTTCACCATGTGGGGCATTGATATGATTGGAAAGATTGAACCAACTGTTTCAAATAGTCACAGATTCATCCTGGTAGCCATTGATTACTTCACCAAATGGGTTGAAGCGGTTTTGTATGAAAATGTCACCAGGCAAGTGGTAGCTTGATTTCTGAAAAGGGATATCATCTGTCGATATGGAGTTCCTGAGCGAATCATTACTGATAATGGTTCCAATTTGAACAACAAGATGATGGCTGAACTTTGCCGGGACTTCAAGATTCAACATCACAACTATTCTCCTTACAGGCCAAAGATGAATGGCGCTGTTGAGGCAGCTAACAAGAATATCAAAAAGATTGTGCAGAAGATGGTAGTCACCTATAAATACTGGGACGAAATGCTACCATTTGCCTTGCATGGGTACCGGACCTCTATCAGAACATCTACTGGGGCAACACCTTATCAGCTTGTGTATGGTATGGAAGATGTCCTACATGTTGAAGTTGAACTACCCTCCATACTGGTAATGATGGATGTGAAACTGGATGAAGCAGAATGGGTCCAATCTTGGTATAATCAACTGAGTCGGATCGAAGAAAAAATATTAGCGGCCATCTATCACAGGCAGTTATATCAAAAGCGAATGAAGAAAGCCTTCGATCAGAAAGTCAGACCTCGGGAATACCAAGTGGGAGAGCTTGTTCTGAAAAGACTTCTTCCTCCTCATACAGACCATAGGGGAAAATGGACGCTGAACTACGAAGGCCCATTCATAGTAAAGAAAGTTTTCTCTGGTGGGGCACTGATGCTCACTACTATGGATGGCGAGGATTTCTTATCTCCTGTGTATTCAGATGTAGTTAAAAAATACTTCGCATAAAAGACCCGCTGGACACAAAAACAAAATGTAAGTCCAGGTCAAAATATGGCATCCCGGCGAGTCAAAAACAGAATAATAGACTCGGGAAAAAAAATGTGTACACCCGTTGATTTGAAAAACCACATCGGACAGCTCGGGAAAAAATGGGTATCCCGGTGGACTGAAAACATGAAAGGGCGATCCACGCAAAATCAGTGAATAAGCAAACAACTGCATTCTGAATTTGTCTGTATGACTCACAACATGGCAAGCTTCGAAAGGATAAATCGTCGGTCAAAATCAACCTTCTTCAGAAATCAAGATAAGAAGAGCGTCAAGGTCATACAGGTCATAGCAAAGGAAGCTCTTCGGAGCGTCAAGTTCAACATTGCCATCACTTTTATTTTCTCAATTTTACAGCAATCTCCTCCTTTCAAGGATTCGCTTCTTCACTGTACTTGCCTATTCAGGGCACACAAATCAATAAAGTCATAATTTTCAGTCACGCTTTGTTTTGTACATTTTTGTTTCGTTTGCAAAATGTCCAAAGTTCATAATACAACACTTGCATGGAAACATAAGCCATTTTCAATATATTCTTGCAGGAAATATGCACTCTTGAGCAAATTTAACTCCTATGACGGAATCCGGTTGAGGATACCCCGGGACACTTGTGCGATGGACACTTAGCCATGTCAGCAATCACCTCATCAGCAGGATTACTTGATAGAAGTATTCCCCCCAAAGCTGCCATCCCCTTAGAGGATCCGTCGAGAAACTCATTAAATCCCCAGTGCGTTGCTTGAACGATGGAATTACAACAGATTACTTCCCAGAAGTGTTTCTTCTCCCCAAGCAAAATCTCCCAAGCAGTTCTTAAATTGTTGTTCCCCATCAGAGTTGCCAGGACTTTCTCATCCTCAGCAGAGTCGGAAGAATCGCTTTCCCGCAGAGTTTCCAATTTCTCCCCAGTAGAGTTGCCAGGGTTTTCTGCTCTTTTCTAGCGGAGTTGCCGAAGCCTCCTCATCCCCAGCATTAGTCTCTTAAACAGAAGATTCCCCAGCCGAGATCCCCACGGATTTCTTCCCCATTGCGCCACAAAGTTCCCTGAGAAGATTGTTCAGTGATCCTCTCTCCCCACAGATCGACCAATGATCTCTTTTCCCAGCCGAGTTCTCCCTCCAGACAGATCGCCCATAGATATTTATCCCCACAGGATCCGGATCTCGGATCGGTTCTCTCATTTTCATAATCATAACATTCACATCATTTTTCCCCATGCAAAGCATAACATTCCGTCTACTACGAAGCATTACGGAAATAATCAAACATTTGCATGATCATAAGCCAGGTTCGAGCCAGTCACCTGCAAATACCATCATCACTTCGCCAGCAATATACAAAACTTATCCCCCACAGACAAAGCTAGAATACGTTTTGCACTCTCAATACAGATACTTGTTCATACTTGTACAAAATCGTATTGACATTCGCTCGTATCATACTTCCCCAGTAAGTCATACACTCGTCTGTGTCCCTTGCTCAATCTTTTTGACACTCGTTTATGTCATACGTCCCCAGCAAGTCAAACTCTTGTACTTACTTATACACAATCCTCTGATACTCGTATTTATCTTGTATGTATCATCTCCTCGGTAGATAAACACTCGTTTGTGTTCCTTGCTTAATCGATTGATACTCATCCGTATCACCATACTTAAACACGTGTCAGCATTTGCTTCTATTGATACTCGTCTGTATCTTGGTCCTAAGGATGCTCGTCTGCATCTTTAGTCTATACACACTGTCAAACACTTATACCTTTTATTCCAAAGCATAAGCACTCGTCCGTGTTTACCATTCCCCAGTAAGTCACCAACAAAACAACTTTTCTTATCCGACATTCGTCCTATGTCGTGATATTTTCGGCAGCCGTCCCCTGCTAGGTGATCGTCCTTCACCTTTGGATGACCGTCCCTCATCCTTTCTCCAGTGGAATCCCCATTGTGGGAACCTCCTATCCGGCATTCGTCCTATGTCGCGATATCTTTTTAGCCGCCGTCCCCTACTAGGTGATCGTCCTTCACCTTGTGATGACCGTCCCTCATCATTTATCTGATGGCCGTCCCCATCATTAATCCTTTTATCCGACATTCATCCTATGTCGAGATAATCCCCAGAGCAGTCGTACCCTGCTAGGTGATCATCCTTCACCTCTTGATAACTGTCCCTCATCACTATTTTATTTATTCTTTTACCCGATGGTCGTCCCCGTCGCATATTATTTACCCTTTAAACCTGATGGCCGTCCCCGTCAATGCTTGCCTCATTTCTTCAAACCCCAGAGAGTTTTATTTCTTAACCCGATGGCCGTCCCCGTCGTGGTCTTTTCCTTTATCCTGATGATCGTCCTTCATTAGTTTACCTGATGGTCGTCCCCGTCGCGGTCTCTTCATTTCCCAGCATGATGGTCGTCCCCGTCATTGCTCTACTTACTGTTTTTCATCCCCAACAGTCGTCCTCTGCTCGATGGTCGTCCTCCATCGCTTTCATTTGATACTCATACTATAATGCCTGTTTTAATTTATATCCATTTTCTTCTTCTCCCCAGTGAGTGCAAATTTTGGATTGTCTTTGGTATTCAACCACAAGTTATCTTGTTTGCCTACTAAGCATGGCGATTACATCCTACACAGCTAACTCATGCTTGAATAGGGGCAGCTGTAAACACTCCAAATTTTCCTTCACTTTTTCTCACACCATGGCTTGTGATCTTTTCATATTGCATTGCATAAACATCACATTACATCTCACTACATAGTTCATTTCATCTGCATCTAGGCTTTGTGATCTAAGCAATCCAAGAAGTGATCTGATCCATCCCAATGGTCTTGAAGCATGCCAAGAGGGTCCATGAGAGTTCTATGATCATTTTACATCTCCAAGAAGTCTTTGAAGTCACAAAATCACAATGGATTGCACAGAGGTCCAGGCAGGCTAGGGTTTTCTATGCAGATGACCTAAAATTAGGGTTTTGGTTTTGAGGCCCTTAATCTCAAGTTTTTTGGTCATTCTTGTTTCTAATGGTCTTAATATGTTATAAGGAGCATGTGTACAAAATTTGATGAAGAAATTCACTCTGGAAGTCATCTGATCAACTAGTAACTTATTGTGCAAGAAAAGTCAGAATCAGGGCATCTGAGGCCCCTAACAATGGTACCAAAGGGTCATTTTCATCATTTTTAGGTTCTATGATCTTTATTTGATCTTAGAAGTGGTTAGAAGTTCACAAGATTGAAGAATTTCAAGCCATTTGTAAACTTTCCATTTTTGGACATGACTTGTAATGAAAACATTCCATTTTGGGAAAGATTTTCAACCTCCTCTTTCTTGATCAAAAATGCTTCAAATGAAAAATACTTAAACATGAAAGTTGTAGATTGGATCTTCCCATTTTCAAAAAGTACAAGAACTTCTCTTGATCCATCCTAGAACTCAAGATATGATGTTTCAAAAGAGGTATTTTTGCTAAATCAAGTTTCAAGACTTCTAATGACCTCTAATCCACTTCTAAGCTTCATCACATGATAAGACACCTTGCCTCGATCAGAATTGGGCATTGGACCTAAGGTTTTCACGACTTGTGATCCAAGAAATTTTCAAAGAGGGAAAATGCAAAACACATGATATCTCTTGCATCAAGCCATCCAGATCATCACAAGCAATCCCATGGCTCTCCTTTAAGTTGGCTGAGGAAAGACACCCCTTGAAACAACCTTTGACCCGTTCAATGCCTCATAGTACACAACATTGACTTTTTTGCAACTTGGCTCATACCAATCACATTATGCCACACCAACACTTCTGATCACTCCTATTTGTTTATACAAACCTCTAGCAACACAAAACATAACACACACAAGCCTAAATTAAACCCAAATTGTGATCATGCTTGGTTGTTCCTAGGGTTTATGAGGCTTAAGAAAGAAAGAGATCTTCAAAGGCCACCAAGAAGGAACAAGATGAAAGGAGGAGAAGAAAGGAGAAGTAAGCTAACTTACTTCACTTAAGAAGATAAGTTGCTTGAAGAAAGAAAGTGAGAAGGATACATGAATGAGCAAGCTCACTCTAATACACATACAAAATGCAGCAAAGGAAGCATAAAAGAGATGAGAAGGGATTGTGAGAAGTGAAGGAAAATTCACTTCTCAAAACAACTTACCACCTGAAAAGTTAGCAAAGGAAATGAAATGAAATGAAAATTCAAAAGATGCAATGATGCAAACCAAAACCAGAAGCATAAACATGATGTTAATGATGCTAAGAGATGGTGCAAACATAAGACAAGAGATGAGGATGATCATACAAGCATAAGGATGCCAATGGAGCATGCTTTGAACCATGAAAGTTCATGCAAGTTTATGAAATGGTATGAATGCACAACATGGCAAATGAAAGATGCAATGATCAAACATGATTCTAGTTTGTCCTAAGATGTCTAGTATGTCATGTTGATGCATAAGATGTCATGGCAAGTTCTTGAATGCAAGCAAATGAGAGATGAATGCAAATGAAGAAGCAAATTAGGGTTTATGCACAAGATACAAAGCAAAATTCAAAATCAGAAGCAAATGATAAGATAAAAAATTGAAAATGGGATCAAGGGTACCCTAAACCTATACAAGTTCACTGCCCAAAGGGGAAGAACTAACTCTTAACCCTAAAGAAATTATGATTTTCTCAAGTTAACTAGGGTTTTGGGACACTTCAAAAGGAAAAAATGCACATCAATTTGAAAATGAAAGATAAATTCAAATAAATTTTACCCTAGAAACTACATGATGTGAATATTGCAATGCAAGAAGAACCATCATCAAACTCTTCATGGTTAGGCAGAATGAATTTTTTCAAGTTAGGACCAAAATATTGCCTTTTAATAACTTTTATTCCAATGAAAAATGTCAAAGTAGGTCAAGAACCAAAAATAAATTTGTTTGAAGAGTTGGACAATGTTTCTAAATGTATCAAAATGCAATGTGAATTTTTTTGTGATTTTTAAATACCTAAATGCATTTTTAATTAATTAATTTCCATTAACTAATTAAAAATAAACATTTAAATGATTTAAAAATAATTTTTGATGCAAAAAATAAAAATAAAAATATTTTTGGGTTCTGAAAATTAATAAAAGATTTGATAAAAATTTTCAGAATTTTTAATGTATTTTACTATTTTTAAAAATTCGTACAAATAAAATAGAAAGAAAATGAAATAAAATTAATTAAATGGAAAAGTATGAGGATCCTGAGGCTGAGATTCAAAGGTTTTTGGAGGGAGTTGACCCGCGCGTGTTTCAATGGCTAGGATTCATTCTGGAAAAATTCAAATTTAATCCTAATTAATTAAATTAATAAATCAGAATTAGGGTTTAATGATGGATCTGGTTCGTTCATTCGCGCGCGGGAAGGCAAGATCAAAGGCTCACATTCAAACTAAGCCCTAATCCAGATTAAGGCATTAATGACTTTCAGGTGGCCGGAAATGACCTCCGGTCATCTTCTCCGGCCACACTTTTCCTGAGAATTTTCCAAATCACTCCCTAGGCCAATTCTGGAGCTCTAAAGCTCCAGATTGCTTCCTTTCACTCTCCTAAGATCAACCCCACCCTCAAAAACAATTTATTTTCACTCATTTTCAAGATTCGAAGCCAAAAACAAAAATGGTGAAACTTTCAAACAGACCATACATTCTCATTTCTTCATCATTTTCAAAAATACAAAGTTCATTTCACTCAGGGGAACAAGCTTAACCATTTAATAACTTAAAATAAAGGTTCTGGAAAAAATGATTATCATGGCTACCTGAGATGGAGCTTTCAACCCAAGAGCTTTCTGACTGTTTCCTTGCTTCAAAATGGCTCCAATGACCTCCCTGAAGAAGCTTTGAAGCTTGGATGGAGTTTTTTATGGCTGTGTTGTGAGTTTGTGATCAACTGGTCAGAAAATCGTATTTGAGTTTCAAGGGTTTTCAAGGCAAGATGAAGGGTGGCTTATGCTCTATGAAGCTTTTCTGAATGAATGGTGAAGTTGGTTTTGAGGTTTGATGTTTGTGTGATGAGATTCGAATGATAATGCAAAGAGGGAGGTTTTTGAGAACTATGGCAATGTTGTGGTTTCAGGCTTGCCTCTTGTGTGTTTTGACTTCCATTTGGTCCACATATCAAGCTTTGATAGGTCAGAGAGTTGTTGTGGGCTATGCTGATTGGTATAGCTTGTTTTGCAAAAAGTCATGGCTATGTGTCCTTTGAGGTATGGGCTGTTTCAGGCCTAGGACAAAGGCATGTCTGCTGCAGCTTGATTCAAGGATAACCATGGAAATGAAATTGAGGTAAATCAGCAAGTGGATTGAAACTTATGGGTGGTTTTGCAAAGTTCATGAAGTTTGGCCCTTTTTGGATTTCTTAATGATCAAGGCATGAAAATGAGTGATTCTTTGGGCCATTCTGAATTTGAGGTCATGTGTTATGTTTTGTTGATGCTTAGAAGTCAATTTGAAGTCATGGAAAGGCTTGGCATGAGGCTTTGCAAGTTTCCTCCTTTGGCACAAAAGTGAAAAATGAATGATTTTGTCCAACTTTGCAAGGCCATAACTTTTGATCTAAAATGAATTAGAATGAGTTCTTGTACTTTTTGAAAATGGGAGGATCCAATCTACAACTTTAATTACCAAAGATTTTTCATTTGAAGCATTTTTGAATAAAAAAGAGGAGGTTGAAAAACTTTCCCAAAATGGCAAGTTTACATTATAAGTCACTTTCCCAAAAAAGCAACTTTGCAAATGGCTTGAAATTCTTCAATTTTGTGAACTTCTAACTTCTTCTAAGACCAAATAAAGATCATACACATTCAAAATGATGGAGAAACCCCTTTGGTTGGGGGATTGGGGGCCTCAGATGCCCTGATTTTTCACTAACTTGCTCAAGAAGTCATCCTGTGATCAGATGCCTTCCCCATTGAATTTCTTCATGAAAATTGATATGCATGATCCTCATATCATATAGATACCCATAGAATCAAGAATGACCAAACAATTTGGAGTTATGGCCTTTGAAACCAAAACCCTAATTTTAGGTCATCTGTACAATTAAACCTGGCTCTGCTTCCATGCCTTTCTCAGTTCTTGTGATTATTTGACTTCATTGACCTTGGGAGGATATAATATGATGCTTGAAAATATATGGACCCTCTTGAGATGATTGATGACCCTTGGAGTGGCTTAAATGGCACAGGAATTGCTTAGATCACAAACCCTAGATGCAGATGACTTAGAAACAATGCAGTGAAGCAAAAATGCAATATGAGATGCTATGATGGAAACTATGCAAATGAAAAGAATCACAAGCCATGGTGTGAATGAGTGAGGGAAAATTTGGGGTGTTTACAGCTGCCCCTATTCAAACATGAGTTAGTTGTGCAGGATGTAAGCGACGGCTTAACAGGCAAGCAAGATAACTTGTGGTTGAATATCAAAGACAGTCCAAAATTTACACTCACTGAATGAAGAAGAAAAGGGATATAGATTGTAAAAGAAAATAAAGTATGATTATAAAGTGCGGGCGACGGAGGACGACCGCCGAGCAGAGGACGACTGCTGAGGATGAAGCAATGACGGGGACGGCCGACATGCTGGGGAAAGTAATAAGATTCTCTAGGGATTGAAGTTAAATGATGGGGACGACCATCGGGTTGAGGAAAATAAATGATGAGGGACGGTCATAAAAGGTGAAGGACGATCACCTGGCAGGGGACGGCTGCTCTGTTGGGGATATGGATGAGGGACGATCATCCAAGGTGAAGGACGATCACCTAGCAGGGTACGGCTGCCGAAAGTATCTCGACATAGGACGAATGCCGGATAGAAAAAGGTCGACGATGGGGACGGCCAACGGATAAGCATGATGAAGGACGATTATCAAGAGGTGAAGGACGATCACCTAGCAGGGTACGGTTGCTCTTGGGGTTTATCATGACATAGGACGAATGTCAAATAACAAGGTCAACGATGGGGGATGGTCATCGGATAAAGTGATGAAGGACGATCATCAAAAAGGTGAAGGACGATCACCTGGCAGGGTACGGCTGCCGAAAATATCACGACATAGGACGAATGTCGGATAGAAAAAGGTTCTAATGAATGGAGACTCCGCTGGGGATGATGAAGGACGATCATCAAAGAGGTGAAGGACGATCACCTGGCAGGGTACGGCTGCCGAAAATACCGTGACATAGGACGAATGTCAGATAAAAAGGAGATAATTTATAAAGATTTGCCGGGAATTCTTCTGGGTAATGGTAGACACAGACGAGTGTCTAATTTAATGAAGATATAAGTGTTTGACACGGTGTATAGATTAAATATGCGGATGAGCATCCTTACGACTATGATACGGACAGGTACCAGTAGAAACAAACGTTTGACGCATGCTCATAGATGATGATATGGACGAGTATCAACTGGTTAACAAAGATCATGGACGAGTGTTGACTCTGAGGGGATTTAGGTGGTATATACGAGATACGGACGAGTATCTGTAATAAGTAAACATGAGTGAGACACATACGAGTGTCTAACTTGCTGTGGGGAGCATGACACGGACGAGTGTCGGGAGAAGTGTATTATAAACAAGTATTTGGTTTACAAAGTGTTTAGGCAACTATGCTGGGGAAGGTGACACGGACGGGTGTCAGGGAAGTGTGTAGATATATGTAAACATGTGTTTGTGAGTGCAAAGGGGACGCCTTGGCTCTCTGATGGGGATATGACATAGACGAGTGTCAAGAAGCATCTGTAATGTATAAGCATCTGTTTGTAGAGAACGCTCGGACGACTTTACTGGGGAATGATGACACGGATGAGTGCCAAAAGGAGCATGTATCTGTATTTGTGAGTGTAAGGAAATGCTTTAATATTCTGCCGGGGAATTTGAGAAGTATCTCGTGTATTTGCAAACGGGGTGTTGGTATACACAGTTGTTTGATTCGGAGCACGGCTTGTGATTATGCAATATGTTTGATTTTTGCCGTAATGCTCCGTATTAGACGGAATGCTACGCTCTGGGGGGAAAATATGATGCGAATGCTATGTTTATGCAAAGATACCGATCCGGGATTCGGATCTCGTTGCTATGGAGATCTCTGGCTGATCTTCTTGAAGTGGATATCCCAGCTGGGGAATGAGATCATTGACAGATCTGACATTTATCTCTGTATGGGGGAATAGGTCACCGATAGACCCATCCTTGGTGATGAGGCACCCAGCTGGGGTCCGCAGAAGCTTTCCACACTTTGTTGTGAGATCTTCAGGCATTGCTCTTCCGGATAGAGGCTGAAACTCTGCGGGGAAATGGTTCTCTGTCTGACGCTCGGCTGAGGAGGAATGATGACTTGGCAACTCAGTTGGGGATAAAGCATCTCTGGTGCCATTTGGAAGATGAGCTGAGTAGATAATGATTTGGCAGCTTGTTGGGGAGAAACTTCCATGCCCCGTGTTGCGCTCCGAATACCTGCACTCTTGTTATGACAAAGAAACGTACAAGTATCCCAAGGTATCCCTTACCGGATTCCATCATAAGAGTTTAGACACTCCCGGGAGCAAATATATTTCCTGCAAGCGTTGTAGTTTAGAAAAGACGCATCTGTATTTATGCAATTAACATCTTAAGGAAATCGGACATTTTGCAAATGAAAAATAAAAAGTACGAGACGAAATATGACTGAAAATCTGATTTTATTAATTTGTGTGCCCTGAATTGGCAAGATACAGTCAAAGAAACAGATCCCCTGAAATGAGGAGATTGTTACAAATTGAGAAACACAATGACGTTGGCAATGTTGATGACGCTTCAAGGAGCTTCCCTTTTGCTATGACTCATATGACATTGACGTTCTTCTCATCTTACTTTCTGAAAAAAGGTTGATTCTGACCGATGCTTTTAACCTTTCGAAGCTTACCGCGTTGTAAGTGATACAACCGAATTCAGAATGCAGCTGTTCGCTTATTCCCTTATTTTGCATGGACCGCCCTTTCGAGTTTTCAATCCACCGGGATACCCATTCTTGCCTGAGCTGTCCAATGCGGCTTTTCAACTCAGCGGGTGTACATTTTTTTATTTATTTTCCCTTATTTTTGCCCGAGTCTTTTATTCTGTTTTCGACTCGCCGGGATGCCCTATTTTTGCCTGGACTTACATTCTGTTTTTATGTCCAGCGGGTCATTTTTATGCGAAGTATTTTTTAACTGCATCTGAATTCACAGGGGACAGGAAGTCTTCACCATCCATAGTACTGAGCATCAGTGCTCCTCTAGAGAAAACTTTCTTTACTATGAATGGACCATCATAATTCGGAGTCCACTTGCCTCTGTGGTATGTATGAGGAGGGAGGAGTCTTTTCAACACAAGATCTCCTACTTGGTATTCTCGGAGCCTGACTTTCTGATCGAAAGCTTTCTTCATTCTTTTCTGATAAAGCTGCCCATGACAAATTGCAGCTAATCTCTTTTCTTCAATTAGGCTCAGTTGTTCGTATCAGGATCGGACCCATTCTGCTTCATTTAGCTTGACATCCATTAATACTCGTAAAGAGGGTAATTCAACTTCAACAGGTAGGACTGCCTCCATACCATACACAAGTTGATATGGTGTTGCCCCAGTGGATGTTCTGATTGATGTACGGTACCCATGTAAAGAAAATGGTAGCATTTCATGCCAGTCTTTGTAGGTGACCACCATCTTCTGCATAATCTTCTTGATATTCTTGTTAGCTGCCTCTACAGCGCCATTCATCTTTGGCCGGTAAGGAGAAGAATTGTGATGTTGAATTTTGAAGTCCCGACACAGTTCTGCCATCATTTTGTTGTTCAAGTTGGAACCATTATCAGTAATGATTCGCTCGGGCATTCCATACCGACAGATGATATCTCTCTTCAGGAATCTGGCTACTACTTGCCTGGTAACATTTGCATAAGAAGCTGCTTCGACCCACTTGGTGAAATAGTCAATGGCTACCAGGATGAATCTGTGGCCATTTGAAGCAGTCGGTTCAATCTTGCCAATCATGTCAATGCCCCACATGGCAAAGGGCCAGGGTGAAGACATCACATTCAAAGGATTGGGAGGCACATGCACTTTATCCGCATAAATCTGGAACTTATGGCATTTTCTGGCATAGGCACAACAGTCTGCATCCATTGTGATCCAGTAATAGCCTGATCTTAGCAACTTTTTAGCCATTGCATGCCCTCCTGCATGGGTACCAAAAGATCCTTCATGCACCTCGTGCATTAACAAGTCTTCTTCTGTCTTATCAACGCATCTGAGAAGTACCATGTCAAAGTTTCTCTTATACAGGGAACCATCAGTATTCAGGAAGAAATTACCAGCTAGCCTTCTTAATGTCTTCTTATCATTGGAAGATGCCCCAGGTGGGTATGCTTGGTCCTTCAAGAAGCACTTAATGTCATGGAACCAAGGCTTATCATCTTTAACAACATCTACCGAGAATACGTATGCTGGTCTATCAAGTCTGGATACTGATATTCGAGGCACAAAGTTGGCAGCTTGAACTTTGATCATGGATGAAATGGTAGCCAGAGCATCTGCAAACTGATTTTTATCTCGAGGGATATACTCAAGCTTGACTGTTGTGAAGAAAGTCAATAACCTCCATTTATAATCCCGATAAGGTATCAGATGATCTTGGTGGGTGTACCATTTACCGTTGGTTTGATTAATTACCAGAGCTGAATCTCCGAACACAGTCAAAGTCTTGATCCTGAGGTCAATGGTCTCCTCAAGACCCATGATACAAGCTTCGTATTCAGCTTCGTTGTTAGTGCAGTTAAAGGTGAGTTTTGCCGAGAAAGGCAGATGGACTCCCTTAGGTGTAATGAGTACTGCACCAACACCACGACCATTCATATTAACAGCCCCGTCAAACATCATAGTCCATTCTTCTTCTGGGTCAGGCCCTTCAGTGTGAACAGGCTCTTCATGATCTTTTGCTTTTATGAACATGATGTCTTCATCAGGGAAGTCAAATCTCATAGGCTGGTAATCATCAATGGGTTGCTCAGCAAGATAGTCAGACAATACACTACCCTTGATGGCTTTTTGAGATGTGTACTGAATATCATATTCTGTGAGGATCATTTGCCATCTTGCAACCCGTCCAGTAAGTGTTGGCTTCTCAAAAATGTACTTAACTGGGTCTATCTTGGAGATCAATAAAGTGGTGTGGGTCAACATATACTACCTTAGTCGGCGAGCAGCCCACGCTAAAGCACAGCAAGTTTTCTCGAGCAGTGAATAACGTTGTTCACAGTCGGTAAACATTTTGCTTAGGTAGTATATTGCATACTCTTTTCGACCAGACTCGTCATGTTGGCCCAGCACACACCCCATTGACTCTTCTAATACTGTCAAGTACATGATTAAAGGTCTTCCTTCAATTGGAGGCATAAGGATTGGAGGCTCTTGTAAGTATTCCTTGATTTTGTCAAAATCCCTCTGACAATCTTCGTTCCACCTGATCGTTTGCTCTTTTCTTAACAATTTGAACAAAGGTTCATAGGTTGCAGTAAGATGAGATATGAACCTTGAAATGTAGTTCAATCTTCCTAAGAACCCCCGAACTTCTTTTTCAGTCTTCGGTGCAGGAATCTCTTGAATGGCTTTGACTTTATCAGGGTCAACTTCAATTCCTTTTTCACTTACAATAAATCCCAGCAGCTTACCGGATTGCACCCCAAATGTGCATTTGTTGGGGTTTAACTTCAACTGGTACTTCCTCAGACGCTTGAATAACTTCAACAGATTCACCAGGTGATCTTCTTTTGTGAGGGACTTGGCAATCATGTCATCCACATAACATTCAATTTCTTTATGGATCATGTCGTGGAATAATGTTACCATAGCCCGTTGATAAGTGGCACTCGCGTTCTTCAGTCCGAATGGCATTACCTTATAACAGAATGTTCCCCAGGGTGTGATGAAAGTCGTCTTCTCCATGTCTTCAGGTGACATTTTGATCTGATTGTATCCTGAAAATCCATCCATGAAGGAGAACACAGAGAACTGAGCTGTATTTTTGACCAATACATCAATGTGAGGTAATGGGAAGTCATCTTTTGGGCTGGCTCTGTTCAGATCCCGATAATCCACACACATCCTCACCTTGCCATCTTTCTTAGGTACTGGTACAATATTAGCAACCCACGGCGGATAGCTAGTCACAGCAAGGAAACCGGCGTCCCACTACTTTTGTACCTCTTCTTTTATCTTCATTGCCATATCTGGGCGAGTACGGCGCAGCTTCTGTTTAACTGGAGGACAGGCTTCTTTTAGCGGCAGCTTGTGCATAACAATATCAGTGTCCAACCCTGGCATATCCTGATAAGACCAAGCAAAAACATCCACATACTCCCGAAGCATGTCAACCAGTTGTTCTTTCACTGAATCTTGCAGGCAGGCCCCGATCCTAACTTCTTTCAAGTCTTCTTTTGTACCAAGATTAACCGTCTCGACCTCCTCCTGATGAGGAGTGATAACCTTCTCCTCTTGTCTCAACAACCTAGCTAGCTCTTCAGGTAGCTCATAATCTTCTTCAACCCCTTCATCGGCTTGATTAATCGGATTGTCAAAGTCATACGAAGTCATAGCTGTGTTGTTGTCGGTGCAGTCTGGAGGGCACTTTCTGTAAGGGTTTAGATTTTTTCATTTTAGTGATCAGTTTTATCTTATTTAGAAGAAGTGAAAATTAAGTTATTTATTCTAAAAGACATTGCCATTTTATTTTTGTACAAAAAGTGAAAAATGAAAAACAGTGAGCGAAAAGGAAAGACTCATTTGCAAAAGATATCCTGATATTCATTAATTGATCTTTGCACAAAATACAAGATGGCCCTGATTACAAAATGAGTCCTGACATCTTGGGCAAGATGCATGACTTGATGCATGCTTAAAAATAAAGGAAATAATAATTACTCTGCAGGAGTAACCCTTATAATTTCCTGGGAAGACCAGTTTGAGACATGGCTCCCCGGGGTCCTTGGACGTATCCAGCTTTTCAGGTTACGCTTGTCTTCCGACTCATCTTCCAAGCTATTCACAGCATCCGGGGTGAGCATTCCCCCACTGACAAACTTGGGCTCCTTTGCAGCCTCTGGTTGATCTTGTTGAGTTGGTCTATAACCCAATCCAAATCGGTCTTCTTTCTTTTCCATGGGCAGCAGCTTGCCCCAGCCTTAGGCGGTACCTGCCTCAACAACCTTTCGGGCTTGCTGATATGATGTTATGGAAGTTCCCAATATAGCAGATGTTTCATTAATGTTCAAGGCCTCAAACCCTTGGATCATGGTTTCATGGATCTCCCCATCCATCTCAATGTACTTATACGTAGCCAACTAGCTAACAAAGATGTCCTTCTCCCCACAGATGGTGATGATTTGGACTTCCCACTCGAATTTTAACTTCTGGTGAAGGGTAGACGTAACAGCGCCAGCGGCGTGGATCCAGGGTCTACCCAACAGACACCTGTAGGTCGGCTGTATGTCCATCACAAAGAAGGTAGTTTTGAAGGTCTGCGGGCCAATCAACACAGGCAGATCAATCTCCCAAAGCACTGATCTTTTAGAGCCAACGAATGCTCTCACCACCAAATTACTTGGACGCAATGCCAAGCCATCATTCTCCAGCTTCACTAAGGCTTTCTTTGGTAGAACATTGAGTGATGACCCAGTGTCCACCAGTACATGAGATAGAACAACACCCTTGCATTCCAAGGTGATATGTAAAGCCTTGTTGTGGTTACGTCCCTCTGTTGTTAAGTCAGCATTGGTAAAGCCCAGTCCATGACTGGTGTTGACATTTGCAACCACGGTTTCTAGCTGATTAACAGTAATCTCCTCCGGCACATATGATGCGTGCAGGACTTTCAACAGTGCGTTCCTGTGAGCTTCAGAACACATCAACAGTGATAATATGGAGATTTGGGAGGGAGTTTGGTGAAGCTGGTCCACCACCTTGTAATCACTCATTTTTATGATTCTCATGAACTTGTCTACATCTTGCTCAAAAGATGTCTTCTCAGTGTCTTTGGTAGTCGGCTCTTCGGATACCACATTCTTTCCCTTCGCTTTGGCAACTGCCTCTGCTTCAACATTAGGTCTTTTTGTTTGTGAGGCAAAAAGGCGTCCGCTTCTGGTGAAGCCTCCGCCTCCCCCAACATTGTCAATTTGTGGAGAAGAGGTTGATGAATCTAGAGTGATTTTCTCCCCGTTGCAGTAGTGATCAGAGCCATAATGCCAAGGTATGGCATTGCTGCTTTCATAAGGAACGGGTCCAGGCACCGTAATGGTGACCGGAATGATTGCTGCAGAGGAGGGTACCGTAATGGTGTGCGGATCATAGTAAATTGTGACTGGTGATTTGGCAGGAAGTGCCATGGCTTGTTGTTGGAAATTGCTGTTGGGAGGAACACTTGATGGGTCATAGTAGATTGTAACTGTAGAGACATCTTCATTAATCCTTGCTGGCGCTGTAGAAGATTCTAACAAAATGGATGCTGATGTTGTAGAAGAAAAGGTTGTTGACATTTGACTTGTTGAAGTGATGGATGGAGTAATTGCTGATGATATTGATGAATCGGTAGGAATGATTGTTGCTGCTGTTGTAGAAGAATCGGGAATTGTTGTTAAAGGAATTGCTGGATTTGTGGGCGCCGTTGTTGAAATTTGAAGGATACCATCCTTAATAAGACCATCTATGTCGCTTCTCAGCCTTTCACACCCATTGACTGCAATGTTGCAATACCCACAGTCGAGCTCACACCCGGGGAACGCTTGGCATTCTAAAAGCTGAGCTTTAATTTCGACCAAAGGTGTTCGAATTTGTGCAACACTGGTGATCAAGGTAGATGGTTTGTCTTCCTTAATGGCATTAATGCTCGGCCCGCCATGATTAGGCATAGGATTTCTGTTGACATTCGGAGGAGGTGCAAAGTTGAGGGCTTTAGAATCCACCAGATCTTGGACTTTCATTTGTAAGGCCCTGCATTTTTCAGTATTGTGACCAAGTGCATTGGAGTGAAAGCACACCTGGCGTTGACATCATAATTCTTTGGGAGATTGAGGGGATCTGGTTGTGCCAACATCATTAACTCAACCAAGTTAAGCTTCGGGAGTTGTGGCAATAAGGCAGCATAAGGCATAGGAATGGGGTCAATCACCATGTTTGCCTGTGATGGTCTTTGTTGGAAAGGACGCTGTTGTTGGTTGCTGTTGTTATTGTAGGTTCTCTGTTGCGGATACTGAACTTGTTGTTGATACTGTGGTTGTTGCTGAGGATATGCTGATTGTTGAGGAATCGGAGCTGGAATGGTAACTGCTGCTACTGATCTGTGAACATACTGAGGTCTGCCCCTGCTTGTATGAATGGAACTGGTCTCACCGGGTCTTCGGGGTCCCACAAAAGGCTTCCTAGGATTACTGGATGAACTTGCACCACTGTCAGAAATTTTGCCCATTTTTAATAGACTTTCAATCCTTTCACCAGCTATAACGACATCAGCAAAGCTGGTAGAGGAAAAGGCAGCCAGTCTATCAATATATGTTCCTTGCAGAGTATTCATGAACATGTCGGCCATTTCTCTTTCCGACATAGGTGGTTGGACAGCAGCAGCAAGCTGTCTCCACCTTTGGGCATATTCCCTCAAGCTTTCTCTGGAAGATTGAGACATTCCCATTAGGAGGTCCTGTTGGGAGCCATGTCCAGGTTGTATTGATACTGTCTAATGAATGCTTCAGCTAAGTCCTTCCAGCATCTGATGGTAGCCCTGGTCATGTGCGAATACCACTCTCTTGAAGCCCCAGTCAGATTGTCTTCAAAGTAAAACATCCACAGCTTCTCATCCATAGTATAAGCTTTAAGTTTTCCCAGGAAAGACTGCAGGTGAGTTCGTGGACAAGAGGTTCCATTGTATTTTTCAAAGCACGGGGGTTTGAATTTGTGAGGAATTCTCACCCCATCCACTAGCCCCATGTCCATTACATCGAAGCCCAAGGAATTCTGAGACTCCAAAGATCTCAACTTCTCAGCAATTTCATCTAACCTCTTGTCATATACTTCATCTCCTGCTCCCATAACAGTAAACTGCTCTTCTTGGGGATCCTCTTGCAAGATTCTCCCCCCAGCAGTATTACCCTGCACATTTCTTGGGATGTTAGCTTCTGGATCCAGATGAGGTCCAAATACTGGTGGATCAATACGAGGTTGACCCCTTTCATTGTTGCTAGTTCCTCCTGTCCCAAGATGAGGTTCCTCAGGAGTTTGTCTTTCCACCAGTTCTCTTAATCTTTCTTGACTCTGGGCCAAGCCGGTCATCACAGCCATGAATTGAGACATTTGATTTCTCATTTCCACTCTCTCATTAGCCATCTGATTTCTGACCTCAGTCAGATCTTGCTGTACTTGATCCATTTGAATACCAGGAAGGTTGTTGCGAGTAGGGTACCGGTGTGTGCGGTTGACAGGGAACACTCGGCGACGAGAAATGTTTCCTGAGATCACAACAAAGTTAGAAACAATATTAACAAAACCTACAAAACAAAACAAAGGTTAGCATGCAATGCAGTATGCTTATTTGCTTTCCAAGGTATCCGGTTTGGTTCTTGGTTTTGACCTTTCAAGACCTCGAGGAAGATGCTTGATATTGCTGAGAAAAGAAACCCAATGAAATCAAACTAATATATTACAAATGATGAACAAATACATAGTTTGTTTTACAACACATGCCCCTGGAGGGTCAAAATAAAAAAGAGAAAAGTACATCAAATGAAAATGAACAACAAGCAAAGAAGTCAAACATTCAGTCCAAACTCATCCTCCTTGACCTCCTTCAGGAGTGCCTCAGTCACAGGACCAGCTGGGTGCTTTGTAATGGTCCTAATGAGGAGGTTCCTGGTGGCAATGGCAGTGGTCAGCTTCTTGTGCCTGTCCTGGTCTTTTGACCTCTTCAATCTAGCTCTAAGCTTCAACTCTGAAATCTCCTTCTGGGCTGCCAACAAAGCTTCCTGCTGCTTCTTTTCATTGGCCTCTAACTGTTCAATCCTGGCATGAGTCTTCTGGTCTTCTTGTGTACGGGCTTCAGTGATCCTGATCCACCTAGCCTGACTCTCTTGCAAATAGAGCTTAATCCTAGCCTTCTGAAACTTGGCCTCTTTACAGGCATTCTTCAATATTTGTTCCCCAGCTCTTGCTTTCCTGATGTAATCCTCTATCTTCTCAATTTTGGCAAGATGCTCCACCCTGAGCTTTTCCAATCTCTCAATGTCCAAGCGACCATCACTCTTTTCCCAAAGGGTCTTCTTTAAAGCTTGAGACAGGTTCTCATTTCTTTCCTTTAGCTTCTCAAATTCTTCTATGCTGATAGTTGCTGCTGGATGAGCTGTAGATGGTCCAGGTATGTCCTCAATGGTGAAAGGCATTCCAGTAATCTGAGCTCTAGTACGGGACCAATCATAGTACTGAGCTGAAGCAACATTATTACACTTCCCTAGAATAGCCATCCCTTTTGTCTGGATGTTGTCCCAAGCCCAAGATGCTCGTCTGACAGCAGCTGAATTAGGCTTCACTTCACAATACAGGGTCTCAACTAAATCTTGCACTCTGGGAGGGTGAACCAAAGCATAGCCCAGTTGTCTCTTAAACAGCAAAGGATTGTAGTTGATGCAACCCTTTACTCCTATCAGTGGTACATTTGGGTACTGCCCACAGCTGGTGATAATGTCCTTGCCCTTGGTGCTCTGGGTGCACCATCTAATATCATCTGAAGTCAAAGCAATGAGTCTCTTAGCCCAATTCTTCTGTTGGTGGGGATTCAGGAAGGCATCTGACTTAGGCAGGTGTCTGAGCAGCCAGGTGTGAAACAAAGGAACATAACATCTTACCAACTTCCTCCTTTGTTTCTCATTCCTCTGATGAATGGAATAGTAGAAATCTCCCAGCAATGTGGGTACTGGGTTCCTCAGAAGAAACAGTAGAATGGCATTCTTGCTGACAAATTTGGGCTCATCAGCAAACAGTATAACCCCATATATGCTGAGGGCTAACAGGGCACAGACTGCCCTCCACTCACCCAAGGAGGCCTTCAGGATGGCCTGCGAAATCAAGAAGTCTAAGTGCAAACCAGGGATCCCAGCTTTTGTTGTCATGCTCTGCTCAATCAAAGCAGGTTCCAGGTACAGTGCTTTTGCTACTTCTCCATTGCTGGGAAAAGTCATGTCTGGGTTGAAAGGGAGTCCTCTCCTGATAGGTACTCCAATCAATGAGGAAAACTCTTCTAGTAGAGGCCCTAACTGGAAGTCTGGGAAAGTGAAGCATCTCAAAGGAGGGTCATAAAACTGTAAGCAGGTGTGGATCATGCTCCTCTGAGAAGGGTCAAGGTCCATAACCATATCCAGGACACCTCCATGGTGCTCTCTGAACAATGGGATATGGTCAGGGGTGATAAGTGACTGGACCTGCCTAATACCAGTCAATACAGGCTCAAAGAAATGGTAGGATATGTTGCTCTTCCTGGGAGTAGTCATAAATGTTGAAGAGGAGGAAGATAGGTGCTGATGAAGATCAAGGCTGATACTGGAGATGAGCCACTGACAGGCTAATGTTGGTGATGATGAGAATAGCTGAAGCAGATAACTGGTGAAGCAGAGGTCTATGTAGAAGAAGGGGTCAAAACCAAACCAGATATAATGTGGATACCCTGAAAAACAAATAAACAAATGTTAAATGATGCAATGATGATATATGCAAATGATATGCAAGGGTTTGTGATCAAGCTGGATCTGATTATCTGTCTTGAAATTAGGCCGCATATATGTTCAAAGAAGGTCCAGATGAAGGTTCAAAAATCCAGTAACCAAGGTGGGGGACTCAAATAAAGAGTCACATATCCAGGGTTAATCACAAGAACTGTCCAAAATGAGGTACTCTTAAACAATAGTAACAGGGTATGATGTGGCCAAGGGTACCTGCAAACCTGTAAACAGCCCAACCCTCTCACAGGTAGTGTTCTAGAACAAGGATCCTCAGACTTGGATTAGTTATGAGAAGTGTAAACACTTCTAACCCGGAGGTACAGTGTTTACAATAACCATAAAAGATCCTCCTCTAATTCACCTCAGTTTCTCAAGGTCATAATAAAGGTCATCCAGACTTAGCAGGCTTCCCAGATAGCCCTAGCACTACAGGAAATCTGTAGCACAGTGTTCTCAAGAAGAAACCCATATCTGAACCGTGTTTCATATTCCCGCACCAGACCGAAATGGAATGGGAAAGAACATGAACCACTCTAGCCTAGGTGTCACTCAGGTCCTAGGTATAGGACCTTAATCTCTCAATGGAACCCCACCCACCAAAACAGAAAGCCAGATCCAGCAATGATAATGACAGTATGAAATATGTATAAGACTGTAAAAGAAAGCAATAAATAAAGCTGTACATAAAGCAATAAATAAAGCAAATAAATAAACACAATTAGCACATAACACCCCAGTAAACACAAATCAAACAAGTGCTAGGAGGAACCCACAAAAAGAACCATAAGCCATGGTTACAGTATAAGGGTCCCCAGCAGAGTCGCCAAGCTGTCGCTCCCACCTGATGACACCTGGTCAGAAGGGGTACAGATGCGAACGGTCGGCGAAAGAGAAAGAATGAAAAGAGTCGCCAGCTAGGCATTTCTATCCCGAAGGAAAGGTAATGCTGCATAAACCTAAGAAAGGATGGATAAGCCGGTTGCGAACCAGAGAAACTGAGAAAGGGGGTTGATTACAACCTGGGAAGGTATTAGCACCCAGATTGTCCGCCGTACTCGACGGGATCCACGCTTAAAATATTTGTGTTTTAAAGGGGTAGTGTCAGTGCAATCTATGTATCAAAGCTGGAAAGAATGCAAGTGTCAGTGTAAAAGAAATGTGAAGTGAAGTATGAGAGTGTCAGTGTAAGAACAAAAGTGAAATGCTCAGGGTAATGAGGCTTAGAGAAATGCTGGAAGGAGGGGGAATATACAGAGACTTTTGTTCGATAACTGTAGAGTTATGCCTACGTATCCTCTCGTGCAATGAGGAAGTCAGAACACCGTAGTTCGACTCAAAGAGACTGAAATGTGAATTGACTGATGAACTGCTTACTTGTCTTTGCTCAAGTGTATGACCTATCTGGCTCAGGTGCAAACTGTCTTGCATTAGACGGAAGAAGCAAGTTCTCATTTGTGAGTGAATGAGATGAGAAAAGAATCCTGGAGGAGACGATTATGGTTTGTTTTTGTGTTTTCAATCTTTTATTGCTTTTTGTGTTTGTCATAAGAAAATGAGCTTAAGCCTAAACCAAGGGTTAGTAAACTCATCACATCCTCCCTCTGATTAGGGGTAATGAGAATACCTTAAGCATGAAGTAAACACCTCACATTTAATCACCATGATGTAGGATTAAGATCATTAACCTACTTGTATTTATTTAGATGTTTTTGGAGTTTTTGTTTAGTGTTAAGTAATGAGTTTAAGCCATAATCAAGGATTTAATGGACCCATTACACCATCCTAATAGAAGGATAATAGATGAGAACATTTAAGCTGAGGAAGGCTCCTCAACTTAATCCATAATTAGGGATTAACCTCATGACAAAACAAACCTTTATTAAATGGATTTTAGTTAATGGTAAGATTAAGAAATGATTTTTATTGTTTGTAAGACAACTTGAGGGGGACTTGTCCATTAACACTAGGGT
Source organism: Lathyrus aphaca (assembly GCA_963966055.1). Lineage (NCBI taxonomy): Eukaryota > Viridiplantae > Streptophyta > Magnoliopsida > Fabales > Fabaceae > Lathyrus > Lathyrus aphaca. The sequence goes on along the minus strand of OZ014523.1, from coordinate 457,046,563 downwards.
TAGTCCTTCTTAACCAATTAAGGAAGAATTAGAACCCTAATGCAAGGCCCAAGTTACAAGCTTGATGCCTTAGTGATTACTAGGTGAATTGATTAGAGGATTTAAACACATTAAGCGTTTAACACTTAGGATTAAAGTTATACACTCCATCCTAATAGAAGGATACAAGCATAACCCTAATCACAAAGCCTTAAAACCTTTAAGGTTTAGTCCTTGATTAAGAGATGAGGAGAGAAGACACAAAGATGACACAAAGGTAAAACTAATGGGGGAACTAATTAAACCCAAATTGTGATCATGCTTGGTTGTTCCTAGGGTTTATGAGGCTTAAGAAAGAAAGAGATCTTCAAAGGCCACCAAGGAGGAACAAGATGAAAGAAGGAGAAGAAAGGAGAAGTAAGCTAACTTACTTCACTTAAGAAGATAAGTTGCTTGAAGAAAGAAAGTGAGAAGGAGACATGAATGAGGAAGCTCACTCTAATACACATACAAAATGCAGCAAAGGAAGCATAAAAGAGATGAGAAGGGATTGTGAGAAGTGAAGGCAAATTCACTTCTCAAAATAACTTACCACCTGAAAAGTTAGCAAAGGAAATGAAATGAAATGAAAATGCAAAAGATGCAATGATGCAAACCAAAACCAGAAGCATAAACATGATGTTAATTATGCTAAGAGATTGTGCAAACACAAGACAAGAGATGAGGATGATCATACAAGCATAAGGATGCCAATGGAGCATGCTTTGAACCATGAAAGTTCATGCAAGTTTATGAAATGGTATGAATGCACAACATGGCAAATGAAAGATGCAATGATCAAACGTGATTCTAGTATGTCCTAAGATGTCTAGTATGTCATGTTGATGCATAAGATGTCATGGCAAGTTCTTGAATGCAAGCAAATGAGAGATGAATGCAAATGAAGAAGCAAATTAGGGTTTATGCACAAGATACAAAGCAAAATTCAAAATCAGAAGCAAATGATAAGATAAATAATTGAAAATGGGATCAAGGGTACCCTAAACCTATACAAGTTCACTGCCCAAAGGGGAACACCTAACTCTTAACCCTAAAGAAATTATGATTTTCTCAAGTCAACTAGGGTTTTGGGACACTTCAAAAGGAAAAAATGCACATCAATTTGAAAATGAAAGATAAATTCAAATCAATTTTACCCTAGAAACTACATGATGTGAAGATTGCAATGCAAGAAGAACCATCATCAAACTCTTCATGGTTAGGCAGAATGAATTTTTTCAAGTTAGGACCAAAATATTGCCTTTTAATAACTTTTATTCCAATGAAAAATGTCAAAGTAGGTCAAGAACCAAAAATAAATTTGTTTGAAGAGTTGGACAATGTTTCTAAATGTATCAAAATGCAATGTGAATTTTTTTTGTGATTTTTAAATACCTAAATGCATTTTTAATTAATTAATTTCCATTAACTAATTAAAAATAAACAATTAAATGATTTAAAAATAATTTTTGATGCAAAAAATAAAAATAAATATATTTTTGGGTTCTGAAAATTAATAAAAGATTTGATAAAAATTTTCAGAATTGTTAATGTATTTTACTATTTTTAAAAATTCGTACAAATAAAATAGAAAGAAAATGAAATAAAATTAATTAAATGGAAAAGTATGAGGATCCTGAGGCTGAGATTCAAAGGTTTTTGGAGGGAGTTGACCCGCGCGTGTTTCAATGGCTAGGATTCATTCTGGCAAATTTCAAATTTAATCCTAATTAATTAAATTAATAAATCAGAATTAGGGTTTAATGATGGATCTGGTTCGTTCATTCGCGCGCAGGAAGGCAAGATCAAAGGCTCACATTCAAACTAAGCCCTAATCCAGATTAAGGCATTAATGACTTTCTGGTGGCCGGAAATGACCTCCGGTCATCTTCTCCGGCCACACTTCCCCTGAGAATTTTCCAAATCACTCCCTAGGCCAATTCTGGAGCTCTAAAGCTCCAGATTGCTTCCTTTCACTCTCCTAAGATAAACCCCACCCTCAAAAACAATTTATTTTCACTCATTTTCAAGATTCGAAGCCAAGAACAAAAATGCTGAAACTTTCAGACAGACCATACATTCTCATTTCTTCATCATTTTCAAAAATACAAAGTTCATTGCACTCAGGGGAACAAGCTTAACCATTTAATAACTTAAAATAAAGGTTCTGGAAAAAATGATTCACATGGCTACCTGAGATGGAGCTTTCAACCCAGGAGCTTTCTGACTGTTTCCTTGCTTCAAAATGGCTCCAATGACCTCCCTGAAGAAGCTATGAAGCTTGGATGGAGTTTTTTATGGCTGTGTTGTGAGTTTGTGATCAACTGGTCAGAAAATCGTATTTGAGTTTCAAGGGTTTTCAAGGCAAGGTGAATGGTGGTTTATGCTCTATGAAGCTTTTCTGAATGAATGGTGAAGTTGGTTTTGAGGTTTGATGTTTGTGTGATGAGATTTGAATGAAAATGCAAAGAGGGAGGTTTTTGAGAACTATGGCAATGTTGTGGTTTCAGGCTTGCCTCTTGTGTGTTTTGAGTTCCATTTGGTCCACATATCAAGTTGTGATAGGTCAGAGAGTTGTTGTGGGCTATGCTGATTGGTATGGCTTGTTTTGCAAAAAGTCATGGCTATGTGTCCTTTGAGGTATGGGCTGTTTCAGGCCTAGGACAAAGGCATGTCTGCTGCAGATTGATTCAAGGATAACCATGGAAATGAAATTGAGGCAAATCAGCAAGTGGATTGAAACTTATGGGTGGTTTTGCAAATTTCATGAAGTTTGGCCCTTTTTGGATTTCTTAATGATCAAGGCATGAAAATGAGTGATTCTTTGGGCCATTCTGAATTTGAGGTCATGTGTTATGTTTATGTGATTCTTAGAAGTCAATTTGAAGTCATGGAAAGGCTTGGCATGAGGCTTTGCAACTTTCCTCCTTTGGCACAAAAGTGAAAAATGAATGGTTTTGTTTCCAACTTTGCAAGGCCATAACTTTTGATCTAAAATGAATTAGAATGAGTTCTTGTACTTTTTGAAAATGGGAGGATCCAATCTACAACTTTCATGACCAAAGATTTTTCATTTGAAGCATTTTTGAATCAAAAAGAGGAGGTTGAAAAACTTTCCCAAAATGGCAAGTTTACATTATAAGTCACTTTCCCAAAAAGGCAACTTTGCAAATGGCTTGAAATTCTTCAATTTTGTGAACTTCTAACTTCTTATAAGACCAAATAAAGATCATACACATTCAAAATGATGGAGAAACCCCTTTGGTTGGGGGATTGGGGGCCTCAGATGCCCTGATTTTTCACTAACTTGCTCAAGAAGTCATCCTGTGATCAGATGCCTTCCCCATTGAATTTCTTCATGAAAATTGATATGCATGATCCTCATATCATATAGAGACCCATAGAATGAAGAATGACCAAAAAATTTGGAGTTATGGCCTTTGAAACCAAAACCCTAATTTTAGGTCATTTGTGCAATTAAACATGGCTCTGCTTCCATGCCTTTCTCAGTTCTTGTGATTATTTGACTTCATTGACCTTGGGAGGATATAATATGATGCTTGAACATATATGGAACCTCTTGAGATGATTGATGACCCTTGGAGTGGCTTTAATGGCACAGGGATTGCTTAGATCACAAACCCTAGATGCAGATGACTTAGAAACAATGCAGTGAAGCAAAAATGCAATATGAGATGCTATGATGGAAACTATGCAAATGAAAAGAATCACAAGCCATGGTGTGAATGAGTGAGGGAAAATTTGGGGTGTTTACAACAGCCATCAAAACTCAAAAATTCCTTCACCAATCATCTCCACATAACCTATAGAACACAAACCAACCATTACAATGGCCCGAAACACTCCCAAACAAAAATAAGATTTCTGAGTTATCAGAACCAAACCTCACAAACCAGCTCATATAAACTCCATCTAAGCCTTTCAGAAGCATCGGGGAGTCAAGTGGAGTGGCTTTGCACAAAAGAAGGGGCCAGAAAGTTCAGATTGAGAAAGCTTCAACTCAAGTAATCATCAAGAACATTTTTTCTAGAACTTGTTTTTTAAGTTACAAATTGATTCTACATGATGTGCTGATCATTGTGATATGTTCACTTTTGAAAATGGTTGAGTTTTAGGCATTTCATAGCCTTCTGAAAAGTTTGTACATTTTTCCGTTTTGCTTCGATTCTCTCTTTTGATGCATGATAAATGATTTTTGTTGCTGGATTCTTGTTTAATGATGTCTAGTGAGTGATTCTGGAGAGTTTGAGGTGTTTTCATGGTGTTTTGAGAGAGACGGGATGAATGAGTTGCCGGAGAAGATGACTGGAGGTCTTCTCCGGCCACCTGAGAGTCATTAAACCCTAATCCACAATTAAATGCCAGTTTGAATAATAGCCCTTTGTAACACCCTAAATTTGCCCTCTGGCTTTTCTTTCTTTTTCTGGCTTTTCGTTTTACATCTCATTTGCATTTCTTTTAGATCATTAACATTTAGAGTTTCATATCATGTGCATGAGACATGGGATCGTCATTTCCTGAAGGATTAGGGTTTCACGCCTTATCGGTGGTTATCAGAAGAATTCAATGCTTTGGTTTGCAGTCAGCAGTGATATCATTTTCCTCATGTCACTGGATTAGGGTTTATTTCCCTGAAACAGTGATCCTTAGAGATGTTACGTCTGCAAATATTATTCACTATGCATTTGGCTCGTCACCATGGATTTCTGCTTCATCAGGATATTTCTTCAAGTACAAGTTATCTGTCTCATTGATTTGTTTCTCAGGCAATGCTTATCCTTTAATTGTGGTGTGTGGATTTCTTCAGGATCAAGTGTTGATTTGTGTGAGATAGTTTTTATTTCAATGGTGAATTGTTCAGTGGTAGCTGCATTATTTTTAATCATTGGTTTTCGTGGAAGCGGTGCAAGTTTGGTTTCAAGATGAAAATCGAGGTTGTGTGGTTGTGCGCATATTGCTGGTGGTCGGTCCATTCCCCAAAGGACTAATTCATTCCAAATTTTTATTTCACTATCATTTCTTTTTTTCCCATCCATTGTTATTAACCATTTTTATCCAATCCTTAAATCAATATTCGTTTAATGTCCGCTTATCAAGCCTTATTATCCATAATTCAATCCAACTTCATGTCTCAAATACAAAAAATCCCATTTATTGTTTTTCACAATCCAAATAACCATTTATCCTTTTATCCATTACCAATTCTAATTATACATTATTTTTATAATATATCATTTTCACAAACTTTTTTTTACCATTTCCATATTCCAACTAAACCATTTTTCCAAATTCAGTTTATTTTTCTGTCCGTAAGTCATTTTTTATACCTTTTTTAAGGCACATTACCACAATGTTAAAAAAGATAATAAAAGGTTTGAGGCATATGAGAAGTCATAGCCATGAGTTTACAGTGTGACGCTTGGCCCCACGGGAGTTTATTGAATTTTTTTCAGCACCACAATACTCACGCAAATTATTATCATTGTCTTCATAACAAAAGTCTCAATTCATGTCATAATTTCATGGACCCACAACAAAGTTTTTTTTTCTACCACCTACACCCAACCTCATGCTGACCCACCAATGCACCTTAACAACCCACCTTCACATACGGTACACATAAAATTATAATGACCACCACTCCAACAATTCCACTATTACAATTTTCCTTCCCCCCACCTTCAACTACTTTCCACTTCGTACGATCCTCACGCCACAATTTCACAATTAACAGAATTCCACCCACAACAATACTCCACATACACATCACTACATGAATGGCTCCCACAAAAAAAAGGCAACCAATTTCACGTATTCCTGACCTTTCTTTCATTCTCACGAGATCACCAACAAAACAAAATTTCACCATAACACTCTTCTTCAACAACCTCTTGCAACCTTCATCAACGATAATCCGAACAAGACCTTCAAACAACATTAAAACTCTTCAATCACCCACCGCAAACAAGAACAGAACAAAGAAGAAGATGATAATGAAGTAGAGAGAATCAAACAACAAACCTGTTCCAAATCCAACCCGCTCAAAATCACGTTCTCATCGACACCCATAATCCATTTTCTGAAACATCACCATCACGCCATTCACAGAACCACAAAAAATATCAACACTTCACTCTGCAAAATCATAACAATCACTACTCTCCTTCATCAACTTAAAACCTGAATCCACCATCATTCTTCAACGCATCTACAAATCAACAACAACAAAAATCGCTCAAACACCAAAACCATCACAACACCACCACCCGTTTTCGTCACCACCTTCATCGCTACATCACTCTACAACAACAGAAAACAAAATCAAGGAAGCAGATGAATCTGAAACGGAGGATTCAAGCAGAGATAGACTCAACACTCATTGCAGGAACGACGACGATCTGAGCGGAGAAAGCACGGGACGCACGACTTCTCGTCGTTTCGTCAAATCGGGACCAAGTTCGACCGACGAAGCCTCGCCGGCGCCAATGAGCTCCGATTAAAGCAGATAAATCTCGAGGTGAGGTCGAACGTAATCGACGAACTATTTTGAAACAGACGGCGTGCTTCGATTTCGTCGCTAGTTTGAGGAAGCGAGAAGAATGAAGGAAATATGAGAGGCTGGAGGTGAAGAATCCGCTGTGAAAAGTTGATTCTCGGCCGTCGCGGTTGGAGCTTTACGTTTCATTCAACCTAGTTGTATCTTCTCCCCTGTTTTGCATTTTTGTTTTGTTTATATAATTATTTTGTGAAGATTAATTAGACTCTGATTTTAATTTATGTGAATTATTAGACTTTTGTTTCTCCATAAAGCCTAGTGTTTGTTTCGTTTTCACATACTATGCAGGTTGTCTTCCGTTTTTGTTGTTGTTGGTAATGGGCATGGGTCCTAGGCCCATTTAACTTTAAGGTTTCCACACTTCCGTGCCCAGCAATTTCCCCCTCCATCTTGTCATTTCTTTTTTTATTTAGATTTTCTCCATAGTTTGTTTTATTTAATTATTATTTATCTTTTTAATGAATATTTGTTAAAGGTTTAGAGAATTTGTTTTTTTTTGAATTTTAGCTTAGCAATTTATTTTAATTTCAATTATTAATCTTAGTTTAAGTTTTAATTTCGTTTATTTTAATTAAATAGGATTCTGTTTAATTTTGGTTTTAGTTTTAGCTTTATTTTGTGTAGGTTTCTTATTTGATTTCAATGAGGGGGATGTAACATGGTGATGACCTCGCGATCGATTATTTTAGACTGATGATGCAAATCGCACTTAAACTTCGATATCGTTCAAACTGATTCTTGGTTTTTAATTTTGGATGTTGGAAGTCTGTATTTGACCTTTGTCTCATATCTTGATACCGGACAATTGCGCTCGATTGTGTGAATCTTCTTCTGATAAGTATTCTTGAATTCTTGTGTGTATTGAAGAGGCAGCGGACCTTCTCCGTTAGGTACCACTGATGACTGATTTTACTTATTGCATGTTGTTGCATCTGGAAGTCCTATTGGTGTAGGCTCTGTTTGTGCATTGTTTGATTATCGTCATATTGCATTCTCTTCTCCTCACTTATTTCTTCTTCATTCTCAGCATCTCCCTCACCTTCTCTATCTCTTTCTTGCTTGAGGTGTGCTTAGGCCACCATGGAGCTTCTCCATTCATCTTTCTCTGCTTCTTTCTTTCTTCTTTAGGATAGTAAGCCTCACTAACCTAGGACCATCCGAGCATGTGAATATTAGGATTAGACTTTTCCCGTTAGCTTTTACCTTTATGATCCTTTTGGTCCTTCTTCTCTTCTCATCTCATAACCTTAAAGAAAACATCTTAATAAAGTTTGAAGTGATACCTTGAGTAATAGCCTTATCCCATGAGGTACTTGTAGTCTTCCCATCTTGGGATAGTACAAGCTTCCCTTGTGATGCACGAGTTTTATCAAGGTATCTTCTTCACCAAGAAAAGCATAAAAAAACACTTCTTCACTGTAAATACCAAAAAACACTTAATAAGTTAATGCGTTAGTGAGCTTAGGCCCTAATCTTTGGATTCAAGTTTTGGGGATCTTCTCCTTACTTGAGTGTGCTTGTTCTATTATTCCATCTTGGAATGTAGTGACAAGTGCACATTCCATGGAAAAGAACTTGAGTTCACTTCCTTGTGACACACTCATAAAAGCTTCATAAAAAACACAAACAAACAATAAGCGTCTTTCCTTCGGGAATTCTTTTCTCACCTCCTTCGCTCCGTACGCGAACTTGCTCCTACTTGTCACTTTGCAAGACGGTTACGCACTCGTCGTCTGAGTCTGCAACACTTGATCAATGGCATAGGCAGTTCAAGCCTTAAATCACAAGCAAGTTCCTTGCCACCCCTAGTTAGGGGAACTATGGCGTCTTTGATCCTCATGTCCAGTGAGGTACGTAGGCAGCGGGGTAGGGCCCGTTCGAGCACAATCTTTATTTTCCCTACATTTTTCTCTTTTGTTTTCTTATTCAGTTCTTTTCTCAGTTTCTTTTCCAGTTCATTTTCTTTTCTTTTGCAGCAGCTTTCATACCCTCACCCTTTGAAACAGTTTCTTTTGCAAGCGTGGATCCCGTCGGGTACGGCGGACGATCTGGGTGCTAATACCTTCCCATGTCGTAACCGACTCCCGAACTCAGTCTCTTTGGTTCGTAGGACTTGTGTCCTTCCTCTTCTTTTCTTTTGGTTTGTGCAGCATTACCATTCCTTTTCTTCAGGATAAAAATGCCTGACTGGCGACTCTATTTCTTTTTCCGCGTCACTTTCGCGTTTGTACCAGGATGGAAATCTAGGGAGCGACACCCTTAGTTCTTGGGTTAACGCATTTTTGGATGGCCAGGATGCATTCAGTTAGCCCTAATTCTTAATTAATTAAATTAATTAGGTTAATTAGCCAGATTCAATCTGGACCTTAGGATCACGCGCGAAGTCTTCCCCCATTTGAATATGGGCCATAAGATTAGCTGACTTCTCATTTTTTTTGTTTTTATTTCATTTTCTTGCATTTCTTTTCCATATTTATTTTAAAATAGCAAAAAGACTTTTAAAAATCTTATTTTCTGCATTTTTACCTTAAATATTTTTCTTAACTCAAAAACATTTTTTATTTTAATTTTTGGATTAAAAAAGTATTTTTAAATAATTTAAATGTTTATTTAATTAATTAATTGATTTTAATTAATTAAAATGCATTTAGGTTTCTAAAAATCACCAAACAATCCATGATGTATTCTCATACATTTAGAAACATTTACAAACTCATCACACAAATTTCTTTTTAGGTTTGATCATATTTTCACAATTATCTTTGAATTAGGATTCTTAAAAATCACATTTTTCTAACCCTAACTTGAAAAAATCACTTCTGGTCAACCATGATGAGTTTGAACTTGATTCGTTTTGCATTGTTTCATATATTGCATCTAGTATCTAGGTTATTTATCTCATAATTTTTCATTGCATTTTCAATTTGATTTGCATTTTTCCCTTAGAAGTACCCAAAAACCCTAGTTAACTTAGGAAATTCATAACTTTCACTAGGTGTAGCTTCTGACCTTCACCTTTGGGTAGTGATCTTGTATATATTTAGGGTTTGTTTGAGTTCATTTTCAATTTTTTATCATGATGTATGCTTCTGGTTTGGTCATTTGCATCTCATACATTCATAAAACCCTAATTTCTCATGTTCATTTGCATTCATCTTTGCATATCATCATCATATGAACTTGCCATTACATTCCAAGCATTTTTATGTCATCTTAGACATCTTAAGACATGCTTGAACATTGCTTGATCATTTCTTCATTAATTTGATATGCTTTGCATTCATTACATTTCATGAACATCCATGTGTTTTCAAGCTTCTTTCATGCTTCATTTGCATCTCATGCTTTGTATGATCATTCATATGCATCATGTATGACTTTGAATTATATCATAACACATTTTCCTTGCATATACACTTCTTTTTTTGGTCTTTGCATCATTATTCATCTCATTTCCTTTTGATTTACATCTTATGCATTCATACTAATCTTTCAGGGGCTTATGGTAAGTTGTTTGGGATGTGAATTTGTCTTCACATCCCACTTCTTATCATCTCTTCATATGCATTATTTACTTGTCTTTGAAGTGAACTTTCTTAACTTGTGCTCTCTTGATCCTTTTCTTCTCTCTTAGGTTACTTATCTTCTTCAGGAAGTAAGTAACCTATTCTCCTTTTTCTTCTCTTTTCATCTACTTCTTCTTCCTTGGTGGCAATCTGAAGATCTTCTCTTATGCCTCACAAACTATAGGATATCCAAGCATGATAATTTTTAGGGTTGTATATAGTCCCCCCTAGCTTTTTACCTTTGAGTCTCCTTGAGTCTCTCTTCTCATCTCATAATCAGAGGGCTAAACACTTAAAGCTTTAGGACTTTGAATTAGGGTTATACCTGCATCCTTATCTTAGGATGGAGTGTATAAATTTAATCCTTAGTGTTAAACCTTTAATTTGTTTACACCTCTTAATCAAAACATCTAATAACTATTAAGACTTAAGCTTGTAACTTGGGCCTTACATTAGGGTTCCATCTCTTCCTTATGGTTAAGAGGGACTAACCCTAGTGTTTAATGGACAAGTCCCCCTCAAGATAAGTCTTACAAACTTAAAACTCACTTCTTAATCTCACCCTTTAATTAAAATCCACTTAATAAAGGATTTTTATATAATGAATTTAGTCCCTAACCATGGATTAAGTTGAGGTATATTCCTCAGCTTAAGTGTTCTCATCTATCATCCTTCTCTTAGGATGGTGTAATGAGTTCACTAATCCCTAATTAGAGATTAAACTCATTACTTAACACTAAACAAAAACCCAAAAACATCTTAATAATCACCAATAGGTTAATGATCTTAATCATATATCATCATGGTAATTAAGTTGAGATGTTTATCTCATGCTTAAGTAGGCTCATTATCCCTAATCAGGGAGGATATAACGAGTTTACAACCTTTGATTTAGGCTTAAGCTCATTATCCTATGAAAACACCAAAAACCATAAAAAACTGAAAACACAAAAACAAACAATAATCGTCTCCTCCGGGATTCTTTTCTCATCACACTCACTCACAAAAGAAAACTTTCTTCTTCCGTCTAATGCAAGACAGTTAGCACTCGAGCCAAACGAGAAATATACTTGAGCATAGACAAGCAAGCAGTTCACATCAAATCATTCCTGTCTCTTTGAGTCGAACTACGGTGTTCTGACTTCCTCATTGCACGAGAGGATACATAGGCATAACTTAACGGTTATTGAACCAAAGTCTCTTTGTCATCCCCCTCTTTCACCTTTCTTTTTTGAGCCTCAGTCTTGAGCATCTCACTCTTTTTTTTGCAATGACACACTCTTTTCTCCCTAGCTTTTTATGCACAGTCAGCACATACACTACTCCTTTTAAACACAATCAAGTAAGCGTGGATCCCGTCGAATACGATGGACGATCTGGGTGCTAATACCTTCCCAGGTCGTAACCAACCACCTTTCTTAGTTTCTTTGGTTCGCAACCATCTTATCCATACCCTTCCAGGTTTATGTAGTATTACCTTTCCTTCGGGATAAAAATACCTAGCTGGAGACTCTATTCAACCTCAACCTCCAACATCGCCGACCATTCGCATCTGCACCGGGATGTAAGTCTTTCGGGAGCGACAAATAGTTACCATGCGAGCATTGGTATGGCTCCGTATGAGGAATTATATGGAAGAAAATGTAGAACACCATTGTGTTGGTCGGAAGTGGGCGAAGACAAAATTTTGGGACCCGAAGTTATTCAAGAGACAACGAAAAAGATTCGAATGATTCAAGAGAAAATTAAGCAAGCCCAAGATCGTCAAAAGAGCTATGCTAACAATCGAAGGAGACCTTTGGTTTTTGAGGAAGGTGATCATGTCTACTTGAAAGTTACTCCGAGATTGAGGTTGAAAGGACCGTTCAAGTCGCGCAAGCTAAGTCCGAGATACGTAGGACCGTATCAGATCTTAGAAAGGATTGGTGAAGTTGCTTATAGATTAGCCTTACCACCCTCTCTGTCGAAAATGAATGATGTTTTCCATGTATCTCAACTTCGTAGGTTCATTCCCGATCCTCTTCAGCCTATTCTTCCATATTCTTTCGAGATAGAAACAGATTTAATTTTCGAACCCCAACCGAGCCGTGTTGTTGGAAGAGAAATGAAGGTGCTAAGAAACAAATAGATCCCACTTGTTAAATTACAAAGGGATACAACACATCCGGGAGATGCTACGTGGGAATTGGAATCGGAGATGCGGGAGTTGTATCCGCACCTATTCAGGTAATCTTTTAAATTCGAGGACGAATTTCTGTTTAAGGGGGGGATGTAACACCCCGTAATTTATCTTAACTCTCCGAATAATATTATTTAATACCAATAAGATTTCCAATTTATTCTAAGAAATTTTAATGAAAAACCATTTAGAGTAAATGGAAATTTAAGTTGGATAACTGATATTATTTATGTCGAGGTTTTATTTAAATTAAGGATTGAAAGACATTTTTGGATACTCTCTATTTTTGGACCCATTGGTAAGAAATTAAGTGTTATATATTTTGTTTATATAGAAGGAAAAATAGATAAAAGAGTTAGTTAGTAAGAAGAAAAAGGAAAAGAAAAGGAAAAGAGAAGAAGAAGGAGAGAAAAACCCTAAACCTTCAAATTCATCATTCTCAATCATCCGTCCGTCGAATCGACTCATTTCTTCCGTAAATCTTCATCTCTCGAGGTGGGTTCATAGTTAGATACTTTTGTTTTAGTTTTTGGTTGAGTTTTGAAGTTTATAAGTTTAGGGTTTTTGGTAGAAATCTTGAAAACAAATTATTTAAATGGTTAAAAACTCGATTAAACCTAACTATGTTGCTCACATTATGCCTATGAATAAGTTTAGTGTTGTTTCTTATGTTGGTCGGTGTTTTGGATGATTTTTGGCTTGGAATGATAAGTTTCCTGTAAGCTGAGTTTTCTGGAAAATGCAGAGCTCGCTCAGCGAGAAATGCAGGAGGTTCCTCGCTCAGCGAGTTGAACCCTCGCTCAACGAGACCTGGAAGTTTCAGTTTTGTTTTTAATTCATAACTTTTGATTCGGGCATCTGATTTTAGTGTCCACATATCGAATCGAAGCTAAATATATTTACAATTTTATGATTCCAAAAGATGTTATTTTTACCCGACTTTTTCCTGACTTTTACCGAATTTTTCAAATGACCAAAACCTTGTTAAATTGGAAAGTGTGAGTTAATGGATATAAAGAAAGGTACGACTTGTGAGGTGTCTAGGTTTCCCTTAAGCTAAAGTAAATCATAAATTATGTATTGTTTTAAGGTCCTCCGTAAAGTCTTGATTAAGGCTCTTCGCTGTTACATTGTGTTTTGCAAGAGCATTCGTAAGGACTTGAGATACCAGTTGATTTAAATGCGGATTGTGGTTTGATGAGTGTAGGTCTCAAGCCCTCCGTAAGGTCATGAGTAAGTCTTGAGGTGGGTTGCCTTGAGTCCCATAAGAAGCATCTGTAAATACTTGAGGTGAGTGTTATACTAGTTATGTGTTAATCTTGAGTAAGTCTTTAGGTTGGTTACCTTTAGTCCCACGGGAAGCATCCGTAAAGATTGAAGAGAGTGTTATGTTGAATCCTCCGTAAGGTCTTGAGTAAGTCTTGAGGTGGGTTGTCCTTAGTCCCACGAGAAGCATCTATAAGAACTTGAGGTAGACGTTTCTCTTATTGTATATTAAGATCATGTGTGGACCTTAGTTCCCCTTTTTTATTAGTCCTTGTGTGAGATGGTTCGTGGAACTTGTGAGATTTATTTAGGAATAAACCCTTATAGCCGAGAGAACTCTAAGATAGGGAACTCACTGAGATGTTTTATCTCACCCCATGTTGATGTTGTTATTTCAGGTACCTTAGGTTCCGAAAAGGGTAAAGATAAGGTGATTTGATTATCTTTACTTGTTTCATGGCTTTGTCTTCCCCTGTGGACTTTTGAGATCTTCAGATCTAGTTCTTAGACTTTTGTATTCTTTCGAAAATCTTGTATAATTTATAGCCTTGTTTTAGTACCTTATGTTGTAGTGGTTATACTTATGCAATGTGTTGCTAAGAACTTGTGTATTTCAATACCAAAATTGATTTTTATATATGAAAAATATGCTTTGACGTATGTCTTTTATATATGGGTATTACAGTTGGTACCAGAGCAGGTCGTATCCTCGACCTAGCCTTGGAATATTATAAGTGTTTCCTTTCCGTTCATACATGTAATATCATTGTAGGACTAAATGTTATGTTTATGGTATTGAGCCTGATCAACTTAATCATGTTTTGATGAAATTAAGGATATGGCTGGTAGGCGTGGAACACGTGGTCGTCCTAGTGTCACTCCTCCTAGTAACGATCAAACAGGTGGTGACAGGAATGCTCCTATATTCCAATTCATGCAACAGATGCAGCATCGGCAACATCAATTCATGCAGGAGATGATGCACCAAATGAATGAGGGTCTATATCCTCATGTGGTTGCTCCTGGAACTGGTGGTGGAACCTTCCGGGATTTCTTCTGCATGAATCCCCATGAGTTCCATGGTGTTTTGGACACAGTGAAGGCGCATGAGTGGGTAGTAGGAATGGAGCGGATCTTCCAAATCGTGGTTTTTGGGGAAGAGGATAAGGTGACCTTTGCATCACATTTGTTGAAAGGTACCGCTGCTAGGAGGTGGGAGAGTGCTTCAAACCTGATGATGGTACAAGGAATTCCAAGAGTGTGGGATCAATTTAAGACAATTTTTATGGATAAGTATTTTCTAAGTTCCTTGAGAATTCAAAAGGAGTTTGAGTTTCAACAATTAAGGCAAGGGAGCATGATTGTAGCCAGTTATGTTGAGAAGTTTGAGAACATGGCGGCCTACTCTAGGCAGGCTATGTATTCCCCTGATGAAAGGGTGAAAATTGATCAGTTCTTGTTTGGATTAAGGGCTGAAATCTCGCATAGTTTCTCGCAACCGGAATTCACTACCTATTCCGATATGTTGAGGCAATGCTATGTTGCCGAGCATAGTCTGAGGAAAGTGAAAACAGAAGCCAGTGCTGGGAGAGCGGTTCAAGGTGAGCGGGGAAGAGCCAATCAATCCTTTAGGCCGAGGACTCAACCCTTCAAAGGGAAATAGGTGTCAAGTCCTAGATCTAGTGCTCCTTCGTTGTGCTCCAGGTGTCACAAGAACCATTTTGGAAGGTGTGAGCAGAATGGTGTAATTTGTTACCATTGTCAAAAGGAAGGACATGTTGCTAGGGATTGTCCATAGAGAAAGAATCTGATTCAAGTGATAATATATACTATGGATGCTAGAAAGGTGAAAGGCGACAATTCTCTAATTGCAGGTAATTATCTTATTAATAACATTCCTTGTCTTGTTTTATTTGATTGTGGAGCTACGCATTCTTTTGTATCGTCTAGTTGTGTAAAGCGACTCAGATTGAGAGTTTTTCCCTTGTTTCCTCCTATGGTGGTTACTACCGCTATGGACGAAACCGTAGAAACACCCCTTATGTGTGAAAGTTGTACCTTGTCTATGGACGGTAGGACCTTCCAGATAGATCTTATTTGCTTACCTCTCAAGAAGGTTGATGTCATTTTGGGAATGGATTGGTTGTTTGTGAATTTTGTGTTTATCGGATGCGAAGAAAAGTTGATCCTTATTCCATCCGTAGAAGCCCCTCTGAAGGATGTGCTGAAAACAAT
This sequence comes from Lathyrus aphaca, assembly GCA_963966055.1. NCBI lineage: Eukaryota > Viridiplantae > Streptophyta > Magnoliopsida > Fabales > Fabaceae > Lathyrus > Lathyrus aphaca. Next base: position 457,030,722 of record OZ014523.1, on the reverse strand, counting down.
CTTGGAAGGTACGGTTGGAATGGTAAACTTTTTATTTGAGAATGAGAAGTCTATTTTATTAGTCCTTACTAAGGAAGAGAGTAATGGTCCGCAAATTCTGAATATTCCAATAGTTTGTGAGTTTCCAGAAGTTTTTCCCGAGGATGTCACTTCCTTACCTCCGGTAAGAGAAGTTGAATTCTCAGTGGACCTGATACCGGGGATGTCTCATATATTTGTTTCCCCTTATCGTATGGTGTAACACCCCAAATTTTCCCTCTTCTTTTTAAGCATAATATCATATCATATTCATCATGAACATATCATATTTTTAGCATCTTAGCATAGAAAGATGAGGCATAACATTCTCATGACCTAGCATTAGGCATATGATCATCTGTGGAGGGTTTTGAAGCATCAAAAGCTATGAAAAGGGGCCCAATGGATTTGTTCAAGTCCTATGAGAAGTCTACATTGCATTCACAAGTTCAAGATCATTCACAAAAGCTCAGAAGGTTGGAAGATCATCAGGGAATTCAGGCTAGGGCAAAGCTCCTACACAAGGATCCCAAATTAGGGTTTGAGTTTCAAGCATGAAAACCTTATGAATTTGGCCATTTCATTTGGGCAAAGTATCTCATATGTCAAGAGGATCCTAGGGATGAAATTTGGTGAGAAAATTCCTTGTGCAAGTCAAGTATTTCTTCAGTTGCTTGTAAATGAAGTAATTGGTCAACTGTGCATTCTGAAAGTCAACTGTGAGATTTCAAGGGGTCCAACCCCATTTTTTCTAGCCAAAGGATGTTCTTATAACATTAAAAGAGGTTTGGCAAGATCAAAGATCAAGAATCATGAGGTTTTGAGGTGTTTTACAAAATTGGCATAAGCTTGGTCATGGAAAATGTCATTTTTAGTAAGTTTTTGCCCTAATTTTCAAGTAAGCATAACTTGGTGAAAAAAGCTTCAAATGAACCAAAGCCAAACATGAAAGTTGAAGATTAAAGCCTACCATTTTCAAAAATTACAAGAGCATTTTTGTAGCCCTCATGGTTAAAGAGATAAGGCCCTCGAAAATTGCATGAAAACTAGGGCATGACATGAAATTTCAAGTTCCCACAAATGCAAAAAGTCTTGAAACTTATTATTAAGTTGTTTTATGGGCCAAGTGAGGTCAAAATACTCTAAAGCAATGCAAATGATCCATTTTTCTCCAAGAATAGTGTCAATTTCGTGCATGGCATGAGGGGTATTTCACAAAGTGCAAAACATGCATGATCATGAGAAAGGTGTGATCCCCACATCCAAGGGCCAGAATAATTGTTGATTTAAATCAAGGGTGAGATTTTGAAAGCAAATGGGAAAGGAATGAGTGGAATGCACGAGTAGAATACCTCATCACACCAAACTTGCCAATTTTGCAAATTCTCTCCCACACTCCCATCTCACGTGCCATTGCTCTCATCTTTTCAGCATTGAACCTTGGCACCATATATAAACCAATTATGGTTTTAGTTTGCCTCAGATCCATCACATTTGTTCACTCTCAAGTTTTTTCCATTTCTGCATTTCTCTTTGAATCTCATCACACACTCACTCATTGTCAAAACCATTTGCATATTCTTCATCCCTGAGGGTTCAGGATCACAAATCCATACCTTGTTCAAGCTGATTCTCAAGATTCCACACCTTGCCATTTCAGTGCAGCAAGCTTCGAGCTCCTAGATCCAGCAGCTTTCAAGGCTCTAGTTGCATTTATTTTGCAACTAGAGTGTATTTGGAGTGGATTTGCAACTATTCTTGGCTTCTATCAAGCTATTTCCAGATCTGCAGCTCTCAGGTTAGCATCAAAATCTCAGATATATAAATGAAATTGGTGGTGCTTTTTATGATCTACGTGTTTGGCTGATGATGTTGACATATTTAGAATGTAAAATAAGCATGAAATGAGCTTGTTATGATGAATTGCAGTTTGATGTATGAAGTTTGTTGTCTTCGATTTGGCTTGTTCTTTGATCCATTGTGAAATCTAAGTGCATATTCGGATTCAGCTTGGTTTAATTGCTTGATCTGGATATTTTGATGCATTTATGTTTGGTTTTGTTCATAGTTTGATTATCCGGTGCCGAAGCCCTAGCTCCGGTCACCGGATTCTGGAGATTGTCTCACTTGTGTTTGAACGAAGAAGATGATGGTTAGCCATTGGATAATTGATCTGGAGGGTCCTGGTTGCGCCAACACATTAAAATCCCACCCTCCTGGTCACGTGTTTTTCTTTTTAATTTTGAAACTGAATAATATGCAATGTTATGCACCACACCAAATTAATATGCTCCCTCTATGCTGACCAATCATTGTGATGACTAACTTAAGTGAGTTGACTGATCTGGCATCTCCATTTGATCCCATGGCTCTTGTTTTTTGCTGATTTATTTGAATATCCACCCCAAATGTTGTGAACATGCGCAGGACCTAGTGGGCCTGGATGATTATCCCAACCCCCTGCGTATGAAGCCCAGTGAGATTGAACTGAAAATCCTTTCTATTCACACCCCCAATTTCATCCTTTCATTTTTAATTCTTTTTTTATTTCCATTTTATTTCAGTTTGGATTTTAATTTTTAAAAATAGTTTTAAGCATCTAAAAATTCTAAAAAAATTCATGAATGTTATTTTTAGTTTTCTTTAATTTTTGACATTTTTATTTTCCATTTATTTTATTTTGACACGTGTAAATTAATTCTCCCCTTTTATTAATTCATTTTAATTCATTTTTGAACCTGGCTAACTTGTCCATTTTCTATATTGATCATCATTTTGAATTTTTGGTTGGTTCTTTTTGCTCTGGATCCATAATAGAGTGTACTTTATGTGTGATTTTTATTCTGATTTTAGAAGCTTGTTCAATTGTTTTTGTTCCCTAACTTGTAAGTGAAGATTCTTAACCCTAGTTCACGTTTGACCTCCGTCTTGACTTGTTTAGCTTCTGAATTTCTTTCTCTCCTTTTGGCATGTTGTTTTGGTATGATTGAAGGTCTCTTGTCCAAGGTTGTGGAATTTTTGGGTGCATACTTGATTTGATTTGAATTTTTGTTCTTGACTAGTCCCATTTTGCTTCTTTTTTTATCATAAGTCCCCTCTTTAGCTTAGAAGGGCACTTGTGCCAACTTCTTCATCTTGTTTGGGGTCTTTTTAGGGCCTTGATACCTCTCTGTTCATGGGTTGGGGTTTGGGTTCTTGGAAATCTTGTAATTTGTTTGCCTTTGGAGTTCTTCCATTCTTATGTATATCCATCTCACTTCCTTTGCTTCTTTCTTCCCATAATGTAATTGCTTAGCTTTGTGCCCTTCTTCTTTTCATCTCTCTTGCTTCTTAAGCACTTTTCTAACTTGATTAGGGTTCTGGTCTTATGCTTTGAGTTTGTACTTTGTTTATTTTGCTTTACATCTTCTCAAGTTTACTTTGCTTTGCTATGTGCTTCATGTTGCATCATGTTGATTGGTGTGTTTCTTTTCTCATTCTTGTGACTTGTATTTGCATTGAGCATTTATGTGTATGACTTCACTTCTGTTTGTATGATGTTGGTATGACATTGTGATCATTTTATGTTGCCTTTATACTTGTGTCACTAACCATTTCAGGGGCTTTGGTAAGTGAGAGGTGTGGATGTGATTCCCACATCACCAAATCTTATCTCTTCTCTTCTTATTATTATTTGTTCTAACCTTGTGATTGTTGGGCTTAGGCCTTTCTTCCTCCTCTTCTATTCTTCTTTTTTTTTCTTCTTCTCTCTTCCTTTCTTTCTTCTTTAGGATAATAAACCTCACTAACCTAGGATTTCCATGCATGAGAACACTTAGGATTCATTAGTCCCCCATTAGAATTTTGCCTCTGTGATCCTTTTGGTTTCTTTTCTCTTCTCATCTCAAAACTCTAAAGAAGACACTTAATAAAGTTTGAAGTGATATCTTGAGCAATAGCCTTATCCCATGAGACACTTGTAGTCTTCCCATCTTGGGATAGTACAAGATTGTCTTGTGATGTACAAGTCTGATCAAGATGTCATCTTCACCAAGAAAATCATAAAATACACTTCTTCATTGTAAATACAAAAACACCTAATAAGTTAATGAGTTAGTGAGCCTAAACCCTAATCTCTGGGTTCAAGTTTTGGGGATCTTCTCCTTACTTTAGTGTGCTTGTTCTATTATTCCATCTTGGAATGTAGTGACAAATGCGCATTCCATGGAAAAGAGATCGAGTTCACTTCCTTGTGACACACTCCTAAAAGCTTCTAAAAAAACACAAACCAACAATAAGCGTCTGTCCTTCGTGTCGCTCCCACCAAATGAGGCCAGGTCAAATGGGGTAGAGACGCGAACGGTCGGCGAAAGAGGAGAGTACACACAGGGGTGAACTCAGAAAAGAAAGAGTCGCCAGCTAGGCATTTTTATCCCGGAGGAAAGGTAATGCTGCATAGACCTAGAAAGATATGGATAAGACGGTTGCGAACCAGAGAGACTGAGAAAGGGGGTTGGTTACAACCTGGGAAGGTATTAGCACCCAGATTGTCCGTCGTACTCGACAGGATCCACGCTTGAAAGATTTGTGTTTTAAAGGGGTAGTGTCAGTGCAATTTGTGTATCAAAGCTGGAAAGAATGCAAGTGTCAGTGTAAAATAAATGTGGAGTGTAGAGGTGTCAGTGTAAGAACAGGAGTATGAAGCTCAAGACTATGAGGCTCAAAGAATAATGCTGGAAAGAGGGGGAACATACAGAGACTTTTGTTCGATAACTGTTAAGTTATGCCTACGTATCCTCTCGTGCAATGAGGAAGTCAGAACACCGTAGTTCGACCCAAAGAGACTGAAAGATAAATTGACTTGTGAACTGCTTACTTGTCTATGATCAAGTGTATGACATGTCTGGCTCAGGTTCAAACAGTCTTGCATTAGACGGAAGAAGCAAGTTCTCGGTTAAGAGTGAATGAGATGAGAAAAGAATCCCGGAGGAGACGATTATTGTTTATTTTTTGGGTTTTCAATCTTTTATTGCTTTTTGTGTTTGTCATGAGAAAATGAGCTTAAGCCTAAACCACGGGTTAGTAAACTCATCACATCTTCCCTCTGATTAGGGGTAATGAGAATACCTTAAGTATGAAGTAAGCACCTCACACTTAATCACCATGATGTAGGATTAAGATCATTATTCTACTTACATTTATTTAGATGTTTTTGGAGTTTTTGTTTAGTGTTAAGTAATGAGTTTAAGCCATAATCAAGGATTTAATGGACTCATTACACCATCCTAATAGAAGGATAATAGATGAGAACATTTAAGCTAAGGAAGGCTCCTCAACTTAATCCATGATTAGGGATTAACCTCATGACAAAACAAAGCCTTTATTAAAATGTATTTTAGTTAATGGTAAGATTAAGAAGTGGATTTTATGGTTTGTAAGACAGCTTGAGGGGGACTTGTCCATTAACACTAGGGTTAGTCCTTCTTAACCAGTTAAGGAAGAATTAGAACCCTAATGCAAGGCCCAAGTTACAAGCTTGATGTTTTAGTGATTATTAGGTGAATTGATTAAGAGATTTAAACACATTAAGGGTTTAACACTTAGGATTAAAGTTATACACTCCATCCTAATAGAAGGATGTAGGCATAAGCTTAATCACAAAGCCTTAAAGCCTTTAGGGTTTAGTCCCTGATTATGAGATGAGAAGAGAAGACTCAAAGATGACACAAAGGTAAAAGCTAAACGGGGGACTAAAGAATCCTAAGTGATTTCATGCATGGATATTCCTAGGGTTAATGAGGTTTGCAAGAAGATCTTCAGAGAAACCACCAGGAAAGAAGCAGATGAAAGGAGCAAGGAGCAAAGAGAAGAAAAACAACTTGCTTCACTTAAGAAGACAAGTTGCTTGAAGAAAGAAAGTAAGAGAACATGAATGAGGAATCTCAATCCAATACACAAGATAAAATGCAGCAAAGATGCAAGAGAGATGAGAATAGATTGTGAGAAGTGAAGGCAAATTCACTTCTCAAAACAACTTACCACCTGAAAAGTTAGCCAAAAGAAATGAAATGCAATGCAAATGAGATGAAATGTCATGATGAAAACCAAAATCAGAAGCATTCACATGATGTTGATGATGCTAAGATATGATACAAACATAAGGCAAGACATGAGAATGATCATACAAGGCAATGGATGCAAATGAAGCATGCCTTGAACCATGAATGTACATGAAAAGTTATGAAATGCAATGGACATATAATATGACAAATGAAAGATGCAATGATCAATCATGATTCTAATATGTCCTAAGATGTATTATGAATCATGTGGATGCACAAAATGTCATGGAAAGTCATTGGATGTAAGTAAATGAGAAATGGATGCAAAGGAAGGCACAAATTAGGGTTTCATGCATCATACAAAGCAAAAATCCAAAACCAGAAGCAAATGATATGATAAAAAATTGAAAATGCAATAAAAGATACCTTAAACCTATACAAACTCACTACCCAAAGGAGAGGATCCAACTCTTAACCTAGTGTAAGTTATGAATTTCCTAAGATTGCTAGGGTTTTGGGGTACCTCACCAAGAAAAATGCTAAACAAATTGAAAATGAAAGATCAAATCAAACCAAATTTATCCTATAAACTACATGCTATGAAGAGTTCAATGCAAAAATAATCATCATCCAACTCTCAATGGTTAGGCAGAAGGGATTTTTCAAAGTTTGAACCAAAATATTGCCTTAAAATGAAATTAAATACAATGAAAATGATCAAAAGGCATCAAGAACCAAAAAGAAATTTGGTTTGAGGGTTGGACAATGTTTCTAAATGTTTCTAGGAACAATGTGAATTTTTTTGTGATTTTTAAATACCTAAATGTATTTTTAATTAATTAATTTTCATTAACTAATTAAAAATAATCATTTAAATGATTTAAAAATAATTTTCAGTGCAAAAAATAAAGATAAAAATATTTTTTGGTTTTAAAAATTAATGAAATCTTTGACAAAAAATTTCATAATTTTTAAAGGTATTTTGCTATTTTAAATAATTCGTATAAATAAAATGAAAAGAAAATGAAATAAAAATGAGATAATGAAAAGTATGCAAATCTGAAGGCTGACATTCAAATGGAAAAGGAGGGAATTGACTGGCGCGTCATCCAACGGCTGTAATTCAAACTGACCAGATTAATTTAAAAACCTAATTAATTAAACTAATGACGTGGATTAGGGCTTAAGTGATGGATCTGAGCCATTCGTTTGCGCGCGGGTCAATGCAAGTCAACTGGATCTATGGCCTATATTCAAACCAAACCCTAATCACAATTAAGGACTTAATGACATTCAGGTGGCCGGAAATGACCTCCGGTCATCTTCTCCGGCCACCTTCCTCCCTGAAAATTGCTAACTCACTTCCTAGGTCACTAAAACTTGATCTCTCTGCCCAGAATCCAACCCCATACATCATATAACAAGAATCAACAATCAAAACGCATTTATTTTTCGTATCAAAGCTGAATCGAATCAAAAGGTTTTTAGGTCAAAAAATTTCAGAAGCTTCATACATACTCAATACTTAACCATTTGCAAAACTAAACATATCAGCATGATCAGCACATCACATAGATTCATTTAGGAACTTAAAAATGCATTTCTGGAAAAAAAAGTTCTTGAGCTCACCTGAAATGGAGCTTTCAATCCAGGAGCTTTCTGCTTGCTTCTCTGCTTCAAAATGGCTTCAATGATCCTCCTGATGAAGCTTTGAAGCTTGGTTGAAGTTTAAAGTGGCTGGTTTGTGAGTTTGATGATGTTCTGTTCAGTGAGGGGTGAGAATCGTGTTTTAGTTTCAGGGGGTTTCAAGGCAAGGTGAAGGGTCAGGGATGATCAGTGGAACATGTTGAGAGTTTCTATGAAGTTTGTTTTGGTGTTTGTATCTTGTGTAATGAGTTTCGAAGGAAAGTGCATAAAAGGTGAAAACTTGGAACTATGACTTGGGGGATGTTTCATGCTTGTGTGTCTGTGGTGTTGAGTCCCTTTTGGTCCACTTATCACATTTGGATGGGTCAGAGAAGTTGGTGTGGCACTGTGGGATTGGTATGGGAGTTTTTGCAAAAAGTCAAGTCTAGGAGTAAGAGAGGTATGGGTCAATGGTAGGCCAAGGACAAAGGGGTGTCCTGCGCAGCAAGGAACGAGGAGAGCCATGGGATCAGTCTTGAAGCCAATTAGCAAGTGGATTAGGGTTTGTATGATGTTTTGCAACTTTGTCCAACTTTGGCCCTTTTGTGATTTCTTGATTCATAAGTCATGAAAATGGGCAAACCTTTGGTGCATTCTGAATTTTAGGCATTTGTTTATGTTTGTGCAAAGATTAGAAGTCCATTTGAAGTTACAATTTGCCTTGGCAAGAGATTTTGCAGCTTTGCCTCTTTGGTACAAAACTTGAAATTATGTGATTTTCTTCAACTTTGACAAGCTATAACTTTTGATCCAAAATGAATTAGAATGAGTTCTTGTACTTTTTGAAAATGGAATGATACATTCTACAACTTTCATGACCAAAGTTTTCTCATTTGAAGCATTTTTGAATCAAAAAGAAAGGGTTGAAAAACTTTCCCAAAATGGCAAGTTTCCATTACAAGTCATTTTCCCAAAATGGCAACTTTGCAAATGGCTTGAAATTCTTCAATTTTATGAACTTCTAACATCTTATATGATCAAATAAAGATCATACACCTTCAAAATGATGAAGAACACCCTTTGGTTGGGTCAATGGGGGCCTCAGATGCCCTGATTTTACACTGACTTGCTCAAGAAGTCAACTCTTGATCAGATGCCTTTCCCATGGAATTTCTTCATGAAAATTGATATGCATGATCCCTATGACATATAGAGACCAATAGAAACAAGAATGACCAAAAAAAATTGGGGTTATGGCCTCTGAAACCAAAACCCTAATTCTAGGTCATTTGTGCAGTCAAGCCTGGCTCTGCTTCCATGCCATTCTCAGTCCTTGTGATTCTTTGAATTTCTTGAGTTTGTGGGGATATAATATGATGCTTGAACATACATGGACCCCTTTGAAGTGATTGATGACCTTTGAAGTGGCTCAAATGGCTCAGGGACTGCTCAGATCACAGACCCTAGATGCAGATGACTTAGAACCAATGTAGTGAAACAAAAATGCAATGTGAGATGATATAGTTGGATTCATGCATATGAAATGATCACAATCCATGGTGTGAATGGGTGAGGGCAAATTTGGGGTGTTTACAGCTTCCCCTATTCAAACATGAGTTAGCTGTGTAGGATGTAAGCGACGGCTTAGCAGGCAAACAAGATAACTTGTGGTTGAATACCAAAGACAGTCCAAAATTTGCACTCACAGAATGAAGAAGAAAAGGGATATAGATTGTAAAGGAAAAATAAAGTATTTAAAAGTGCGGGCGACGGAGGACGACCGTCGAGCAGAGGACGACTGCTGGGGATGAAGCAATGACGGGGACGACCGACAAACTAGGGAAAGATGCGGGAAATAAAGCAATGACGGGGACGGACGACAAGCTGGGGATATAAGAGATTATGATGGGGACATCCATCAAAATAAAGCAACAAATATTCTCTGGGGATTATAGGTAGATGATGGGGATGACCATCAGGTTCAAGGTATGAATGAAATAAATGATGAGGTACGGTCATCAGAGGTGAAGGAAGATCACCTAGAAGGGGACGGCTGCTCTGTTGGGGATAAGATGAGGGACGGTCATCTATGGTGAAGGACGATCACCTGGCAGGGTACGGCTGCCGAAAGTATCACGGCATAGGACGAATGTCGGATAAAAAGGTCGACGATGGTGTCGCTCCCGAAGATTTTCATCCCGGTACAAGCGCGAACGGTCGGCGAAAGGGACAATGAGAACACACAGCCGTGAACTCACTGGAGATGAGTAGAGTCGCCAGCTAGGCATTTTTATCCCGGAGGAAAGGCAATGCTGCATAGACCTAGAAAGAGATGGATAAGACGGTTTGCGAACCAGAGAGACTGAGAAAGGGGGTTGGTTACAACCTGGGAAGGTATTAGCACCCAGATTGTCCGCCGTACTCGACGGGATCCACGCTTAAAAGATTTGTGTTTTAAAGGGGTAGTGTCAGTGCAATCTGTGTATAAAAGAGCTGGAACAGGATGTACAGGTGTCAGTGCAAAAGAAATGGAGTGTATAAATGAAGTGTCAGTGTAAGAACAAAGAAATGAGATGCTCAAGATCATGAGGCTTAAAAGAATGAAACTGAAAGGAGGGGGGATATACAGAGACTTTTGTTCGATAACTGTTAAGTTATGCCTACGTATCCTCTCGTGCAATGAGGAAGTCAGAACACCGTAGTTCGACCCAAAGAGACTGAAAGGTGAATTGATTGTGAACTGCTTGCTTGTCTATGCTCAAGTGTATGATCTGTCTGGCACAAATGCTAACTGTCTTGCATTAGACGGAAGAAGCAAGTTCTCGTTTGTGAGTGAATGAGATGAGAAAAGAATCCCGGAGGAGACGATTATTGTTTGTTTTTGAGTTTTCAGTCTTTTATTGCTTTTGAAAGTTTGTCATAAGTTAATGAGCTTAAGCCTAAACCAATGGGTTAGTAAACTCATCACATCTTCCCTCTGTTTAGGGGTAATGAGAGTACCTTAAGTGTGAAGTCAGATTCTCACACTTAATCACCTTTGGTGCAGGATTAAGATCATTAACCTACTTGTGATTATTTAGATGTTTTTTGTTGTTTTTGTTTAGTGTTGAGTAATGAGGTTAAGCCATAATCAGGGATTAAACAGACTCATTACACCATCCTAATAGAAGGATAATAGATGAGAATGTTTAAGCTGAGGAAAGCTCCTCAACTTAATCCATGATTAGGGATTAAACTCATGACAAAACAAGCCTTTGATTAAGTGGATTTTATTTAATGGTATGATGATGAAGTGATTTTTATGGTTTGTAAGACAACTTGAGGGGGACTTGTCCATTAACACTAGGGTTAGTCCTTCTTAACCAGTTAAGGAAGAATTAGAACCCTAATGCAAGGCCCAAGTTACAAGTGTGATGTCTTGATGATTATTAAGTGAATTGATTAAGGGAGTTAAACACATTAAGGGTTTAACACTTAGGATTAAAGTTATACACTCCATCCTAAGAGAAGGATGCAGGCATAAGCTTAATCACAAAGCCTTAAAGCCTTTAGGGTTTAGTCCCTGATTATGAGATGAGAAGAGAAGACTCAAAAGAGACACAAAGGTAAAACTAAGAGGGGAGACTAATCAAAACCCTAATCATTGTCATACATGGTTGTTCCTAAGGTTTGTGAGGTTTTCAAGAGAAGTCTTCAATGGAACCACCAGGAAGCAGATGAAAGGATCAAGAGAAGCAAAGTGACTTGCTTCTTTCAAGAAGTCAAGTCACTTGAAGAAAGAAAGTGAGAAGAAGAAGAATGAGCAAGCTCAATCTCAAACACAAACAAAAATGCAGCAATGGATGCAAGAGGGATGAAAAGAAAGGTTATGAGAAGTGAAGGCAAATTCACTTCTCAAAGTTACTTACCACCTGAAATGTTAGGAAAGAAATACACTGCAATGCAAAATGGGATGGAATGACATGATGCAAACCAAAACCAGAGGCATGTATGAGATGGTAATGATGCTATGAGGTGCTACAAACATGAGGCAACACATGGAAATGATCATACAAGTTCATGAATGCAAATGAAGCAAGTTGAGAAGCAAGGACATACATGAAAAGTTTTGAAGTGCAAATGACATACAACATGGCAAATACATGATGCAATGATCAAACATGCTTTCAATATGTCTTATGATGTTAAATGAATCACATGGATGCTTGAAATGTCATGGCAAGTCATGTTATGCAAGAGAATGCAAGATGGATGCATATGGAAGCCCAAATTAGGGTTTATGATCAATGCAACAAACAAAAACCAAAATCAGAAGCAAACCCTAAGATAGAAAAATTGAAAATTCCACTCAAAGGACCCCTAATCCTATACTAAACCAATGCCCAAAGGAGAAGTTTCAACTCTTAACCAAACTCAAGTTATGATTTTTACAAGCTTGCTAGGGTTTTAGGGTTTCCAAACAAAAGAATTGCCAAACAAATTGAAAATGAAAGATCAAATCATGGCCATTTAATCTCACAAACTTCATGCTAAACACAATGCAATGCAAAAATAATCAATGTCCAACTCTTCATGGATAGGCAGAAATGATTTTTTGAACTTTGGATCAAAATAATGCACAAAAATGATTTTAATTCAATGAGAAATTCGTAAAATGCACCAAGATCAAAAAATAAATTTGGTTTGAAGGTTGGACAATGTTTCTAAATGTCTTAGAACATTTCATGAATTTTTTGGTGATTTTTAAATACCTAAAAGTATTTTTAATGAATTAATTTTCATTAATCAATTAAAAATAATCTTTTAAATATTTAAAAATACTTTTTTAATGCAAAAATGAAAATAAAAATATTTTTTGTGTCATAAAAATTAATGAAACTCTTGAGAAAAAATTTCATAATTTTTAGACAATTTTTACTATTTTAAATAAATTGTGCAAATTAAATGACAAATAATGAAATAAAAATAAGAAAAATGGAAAGTATTCAGATCCAAGGGTGGAGATTTGAACTGGGTTTAAAAGAGTTGACTGGCGCGCGAATCCAAGAGTTGTGGTTGGCTCAGATTAATTAACTTAATTATGATTTATTTAATTAATTAAAGTGGATTAGGGCAAAGCAAAAGGATCTGAGCCCTTCATGCGCGCGGGAAGTCCACTGGGTCAACCAATCCAACGCTCAACATTCAAACGCACTTAATGACCTGAGATTAGGGCTAACCACATTCAGGTGACCGGAGAGAAGCTCCGGTCATCTTCTCCGGCGGCAGCACAACCCTAATTCACGATTCAGGCCACTATTCTTCAAATTAAAGCCAGGGAAATGATCCTCTAACAACCTAGGTCATGAATCTATGCTCAAACATCATTTAAACCCCAAAAATCATGCAAATCGAAGAGAACAAAATCCACGGGTGAAATTTCAGGGGGACCATACAAACTCATTTCCCACTTATTTTTGATTCTGAAAGCATCCCCATGACCAGCAAAGCATAAGCAATAGATTTATAACTTAAAATGCAAGCTTTGGGGGAAAATGTCCATGTTCATACCTGGGCTGGAAAGCTTCAATACTGAGCTTCCAGGGCCTTCTTTGTGTGCAAATGAACCTCCTTGACTCTCCTGAACTCAATGGGATACCTCAAAGCTCTTGTGGATGGCTGATTTGAGAGGAATGGTTCTGGTGTAGCAGATGGCACAGTCAGGAATAGGGAGGTTTCAGTCCACTCCAATGGTGGATTCTTGCTCCTTTAGGTGTGCTTGACTTGTTGGTGAAGAAAAATGGTGTGTTTGATGGCTGGATAATGGGATTCGAAGAGTTCTGGTTTTGAAGATGAGAAATGGTGAAGCTCAGTTCATGCTAGTTTCAGGCTTGAGTCTTGTTGGTTTGGGACCACTGAAGCATGGTGAGATGAGTAGTGGAATTGGTTTGAGTGTTTTTGGTTTGTGGAGGCAGATTCGAAGAGAAATGAAAAATGGGGTGAGTTTGTGAATGTGATGTTATGGTGTGTTTCAGCTTGGCCTCTTGATGTGTTTAGCTTGCAAATGGATAGTATAAAATAATCTCATAGGTCAGATGATGTGACCTGACCTTTATTGATTGGTAAGTTCACTTTTGCAAAATGTCAACTTTGTTGTAAGAGAGGTATGGCTTGAGTTCTAGCTTGGTACAATGGCTAGGGCTGGCGCAGCATGGTGTGTATGTGATGCTAGGAAGGTTCAGCAACCAATGCAGCAAGTTGGTGAGGTGTGATCATGAGTTTTTGCAAGTTGGTTACTTTTGAAACTTCATGAAAATATCTTGTTATACAAACCATGTACATGAGAAACTTTGGTTCAATTCTGATTTTTTAGAACTTATGTGATGTTTGTACATTGGTTTGAAGTGAACTAGAAGTTACAAATGACCTTGCTACATGATTTTGCAAATTTTCCAATTGGTGCATGTCTTGAAAATTAGTGATTTTTGCCAACTTTGTCACACTATAACTTTTGATCCAAAATGAATTAGGTCATGTTCTTGTACTTTTTGAAAAGGGAAAATGTATTCTACAACTTTCATGACCAAAGTTTTTCCATTTGAAGCTTTTTTTGGATCAAAAATCAAGGCTTGAAAAATGACCTAAAATGACATATTCCTTAAAAGTCAACTATGCCCTAAAAAGTCAACTTTGCAAAAACTTCAAATTCTTGAATTTTGTGAACTTCAACCTTCTTCCATGATCAAATAAAGATCATATACACTCAAAATGATAAAGATCACCCCTTGGTTGGGTCATTGGGGGCCTCAGATGCCCTGATTTTGCACTGACTTGTCTGAAAAGTCAACTCTTGATCAGATGACTTCCCCATGGAATTTCTTCATGAAACTTGATATGCATACTCCCTATACCATATAGAGACCAATGGAAACAAGAATGACCAAAAAAATTGGAGTTATGGCCTCTGAAACCAAAACCCTAATTTTAGGTCAACTGTGCAGTCAAACTTGGCTCTGCATTCACACCAATCCCAGTTCTTGTGATTCTTTTGCATTCTTGACTTTGAGAGGATATAATATGATACTTGAACACATGTAGACCCCTTTGAAGTGATTGATGGCCTTTGGAGTGGCTCAAGAGGCTCTAGATTGCTCAGATCACAAACCCTAGGTGCAGATGACCTAGAACCAATGCAGTGAATCAAAAATGAGATATGAGGTGATATGATTGTGTTTATGCATATGAAATGATCACAAGCCATGGTGTGAATGGGTGAGGGCAAATTTGGGGTGTTTACAGCTGCCCCTATTCAAACATGAGTTAGCTGTGCAGGATGTAAGCGACGGCTTAACAGGCAAACAAGATAACTTGTGGTTGAATATCAAAGACAGTCCAAAATTTGCACTCACAGAATGAAGAAGAAAAGGGATATAGATTGTAAAAGAAAATAAAGTATATTGTAAAGTGTGGGCGACGGAGGACAACCGTCGAGCAGAGGACGACTGCTGGGTAAAGAGCAATGACGGGGACGGCCGACATGCTGAGAAAAGTGCTGAAAATAAAGCAATGACGGGGACGGCCGACATGCTGGGGATAAAAGGTAAAGCCAAGACGGGGACGGCTGACTAGCTGGAAAAAAAAATAAGAAAATATGATGGGGACGGCCATCACGATAAAGCTGTAAAAATCTCTGGGGATTAATGAAACATGACGGGGACGGCCATCAAGTTCATAAAGCAAAGTAACCAACGATGGGGACGGCCATCGGGCTAAAAGAAAAGGGACCACGACGGGGACGGCCATCGGGTTAAAGAATAAATGAAATAAACAGATGATGGGGTACGACCATCAAAGGTGAAGGACGATCACCTAGCAGGGGACGGCTGCTCTGTTGGGGAATAAAGGAATCATGATGGGGACGACCATCAAAGGTGGAGGACGACCACCTGGCAGGGTACGGCTGCCGAAAATATCAACGATGGGGACGACCATCGGATGAGCATGACGGAGGACGACCATCAAGAGGTGGAGGACGACCACCTAGCAGGGGACGGCTGCTCTCAGGGTTTATCATGACATATGACGAATGCCAGATAACCAAAATCAACAATGGGGACGGCCATTGGATAAAATTGATGAAGGACGATCATCAAAAGGGTGGAGGACGACCACCTAGCAGGGGACGGCTGCTAAAATCAACGATGGGGACGGCCATCGGATGAGCATGATGGAGGACGACCATCAAGAGGTGGAGGACGACCACCTAGCAGGGTACGGCTGCTCTCAAGGTTTATCACAACACAGGACGAGTGTCAGATAAAAGAAATTTGTTTGTTGGTGATCTACTGGGGAATGGTAAACACGGACGAGTGTTCACATCCAAGAAACAAGAGGTATAAGTGTTTAGATATTGTGTATAGATTAAAGATGCGGACGAGCATCCCTAAGACTATGATACGGACGAGTATCAGGTAGAAACAAACGCTTGACGCATGTTCTGAGATGATGATACGGACGAGTACCAACTGGTTAACAAAGAACAAGGACTAGTGTTGAATCTGAGAGGACTCTTCTGGAGATTAGTAGACACAGGCGAGTATCTATATTCAAGAGGACATAAGTGTTTGACACGGTGTATGGATTAAAGATGCGGACGAGCATCCTTAAGACTATGATACGGACGAGTATCATGTAGAAACAAACGCTGGACGCATGTTCAGAGATGATGGTACGGACGAGTACCAACGGGTTAACAAAGAATAAGGACTAGTGCTGACCCTGAGGGGACATATAAGTATATACAAGATACGGACGAGTATCCGTATAGGTAGTATGAGTATATATGGATGAGTGTTTATCTGCTGGGGAAGGTGACACGGACGAGTGTCAAGAGAGAAAAGTATAATATGAACAAGTATCTGATATATAAAGTGTAGGCGACTACGCTGGGGATATGACACGGACGGGTGTCAAGGAATTGTATATACAAGTAGGTGAGTGCAAAGATGATGTCTTTGGCTTTCTGCTGGTGATTCGACACGGACGGGTGTCAGGAAGTATCTGTAATATGGGTGGTTTTGTTTGTAAAGAGTATTCAGGCGACTTTACTGGGGAAAGATGGCACGGACGAGTGTTAAAATGAGTATATACTAGTGTTTGTGATTTGTGAGGCAGCTGTTTTTTGCTGGTGGCTCTGGTGGGGATTTTTCTGTACATTGATGAGCTGTCATTATTCACAAGTGCTGGTTTAGAACATGGCTTATGATTATGCTATATGTTGTATTTTTGCCGTAATGCTCCGTGTAAAAACGGAATGCTACGCTTTGTGGGGTGAATATGATGCGAATGCCATGATTGTGCAAAGATACCAAACCGGGATCCGGGTCCCGCTGTTGCGAAGATCTTTGATCGATCTGCTTGAAATGGACATCCCAGCTGGGGGTGAGATCACTGGTAGATCTGATGATATGATATCTGCTTGGGGATATGGGCCATTGATAGACCTATCCTTATAAATGAGAGACCCAGCTGGGGTTTGTAGAAGCTTTCTTCACTCTGTTGTGATCTTCTATGCGTTGCTCTTCTGGATAGGGGCTGGAACCCTGTGGGGAGATGGTTCCCTGACTTTTGAGCTTGGCTGAGGGCGAGATGGAAACTCGGCTGGGGAAAAAGAGAGGAATCACTGAAAGACCTCCCTAGGGATTCTGCTGAAGTAGATTCTTGACTCAGCCGGGGATATAGGTGCCTTCTGTGATGCCTGGCAGCTCTGATGGGGCAAGCAACAAGTGGCAAACTCAACTGGGGAAGTCATGAGAGGCAACTCAGCTGGGGAGAGAGCACTTCGGGTGCTAAAATTGAGTGTTGATTTGTCAGCTTGCTGGGATGAAGCTTACATGCCCCAAGTTGCATTCTGGATACCTGCAATCCTGAGAAAGATAGAGAAACGCACAAGATAATCCCGAGGTATCCTTACTGGATTTCGTCATAGGAGTTTAGATACTTCTGAGAGTAAACATATTTCCTGCAAGCATGTTTTTATTTGAAGATAAACACCTGTATTCTTATGCAATCAGTTTCTTCTTTTAAGACATCAGACATTTTTTGCAAATAAAATGTACAAGACGAGACATGACTGAAAATCTGATTTTATTAATTCATATGCCCTGAATTGGCGAGATACAGTCAAAGAAACAAGTCCCCTGAAATGAGGAGGTTGTTACAAATTGAAAAACAAAAATGCTGGCAGTGTTGACGATGCTTCGAGGAGCTTCCTCTTCACTATGACTCGTATGACTTTTTGACGTTCTTCTCATCTTGCTTTCTGAAGAAGGTTGATTCTGATTGAAACTTGATCCTTTTGAAGCTTACCAAGTTGTAGATGATACAGACGAATTCAGAATGCAGTTGTTCGCTTATTCCCTTATTTTGCATGGATCGCCCTTCCGGGTTTTCAATCCATCGGGATACCCATTTTTGCCTGAGCTGTCCAATGCGGCTTTTCAACTCAGCGGGTGTACATTTTTGTTTATTTTCCCTTATTTTTGCCCGAGTCTTTTATTCTGTTTTTGACTCGCCGGGATGCCCTATTTTTGCCTGGACTTACATTCTGTTTTTATGTCCAGCGGGTCATTTTTCATGCGAAGTATTTTTTAACTGCATCTGAATTCACAGGGGACGAGAAGTCTTCACCATCCATGGTGCTGAGCATCAGTGCTCCACCAGAGAAAACTTTCTTCACTACGAATGGTCCTTCATAGTTTGGGGTCCATTTGCCCCTGTGGTCTGTATGAGGAGGGAGGATTCTCTTCAGCACAAGATCTCCTACTTGGTACTCTCGGTGCCTGACTTTCTGATCGAAGGCTCTCTTCATTCTTTTCTGATATAACTGCCCATGACAGATTGCAGCCAATCTCTTCTCTTCAATCAGACTCAGTTGTTCGTATCGGGACCTAACCCATTCTGCTTCACTCAGTTTAACATCCATTAGTACCCGTAGAGAGGGTAATTCAACTTCAACTGGTAGGACTGCTTCCATACCATACACAAGTTGATACGGTGTTGCCCCAGTGGATGTTCTGATCGACGTGCGGTACCCATGCAAGGCAAACGGTAGCATTTCATGCCAGTCTTTGTAGGTGACTACCATCTTCTGCACAATCTTCTTGATATTTTTATTTGCTGCCTCAACAGCGCCATTCATCTTTGGCCTGTAAGGAGAAGAATTGCGATGTTGGATCTTGAAGTCCCGGCACAGCTCTGCCATCATTTTGTTGTTTAGATTGGAACCATTATCAGTAATGATTCGCTCGGGCACTCCGTATCGACAAATGATATCTCTTTTCAGAAATCTGGCTACCACCTGTCTTGTGACATTTGCATATGAAGCTGCTTCAACCCACTTGGTGAAATAGTCAATGGCGACCAGGATGAATCTGTGACCGTTCGAGGCAGTCGGTTCAATCTTGCCAATCATGTCAATGCCCCACATGGAAAAGGGCCAGGGTGAAGACATTATGTTCAAAGGATTGGGAGGCACATGCACCTTATCTGCATAAATCTGGCATTTATGGCATTTTCTGGCGTAAGCACAACAGTCTGCATCCATTGTGATCCAGTAGTAACCTGATCTTAACAATTTCTTAGCCATGGCATGCCCTCCTGCATGGGTACCAAAGGATCCTTCGTGCACTTCATGCATCAACAAGTCTGCTTCTGTCTTATCAACACATCTGAGGAGTACCATATCAAAGTTTCTCTTATACAGGGAACCATCAGTGTTCAGGAAGAAACTACCAACAAGCCTTCTTAAAGTCTTCTTATCATTGGAAGATGCCCCAGGTGGGTATGTTTGATCCTCCAAGAAGCACTTAATGTCATGGAACCAAGGCTTATCATCTTTAACAACATCTGCTGCGAACACATATGCTGGTCTGTCAAGTCTGGACACTGAAATCTGAGGTACAAAGTTGGCAGCTTGAACTTTGATCATAGATGAAATGGTGGCAAGAGCATCTGCAAACTGATTCTCGTCCCGAGGGATATACTCAAGCTTGACTGTTGTGAAGAAAGTCAATAACCTCCTTGTATAATCCCTGTAAGGTATCAGATGATCCTGGTGGGTGTACCATTTGCCATTGGTTTGATTGACTACCAAAGTTGAATCTCCGAATACGGTCAATGTCTTGATCCTGAGGTCAATGGCTTCCTCAAGACCCATAATACAAGCTTCGTATTCAGCTTCGTTGTTAGTGCAGTTGAAAGTGAGCTTTGCGGAGAAAGGTATGTGAACTCCCTTGGGTGTAATGAGTATTGCACCAACACCACGGCCATTCATATTAACAGCCCCATCAAACATCATAGTCCATTCTTCTTCCGGGTCAGGCCCTTCAGTGTGAACAGGCTCTTCATGATCTTTTGCTTTTATGAACATGATGTCTTCATCAGGGAAGTCAAACCTCATAGGCTGGTAGTCATCAATGGGTTGCTCAGCAAGATATTCAGATAGTACACTGCCCTTGATGGCTTTCTGAGAAGTGTACTGGATGTCATATTCAGTAAGGATCATTTGCCATCTTGCAACCCGTCCGGTAAGAGCTGGCTTCTCGAAAATGTACTTGACTGGGTCCATTTTTGAGATCAACAAAGTAGTGTGGGTCAACATATACTGTCTCAGTCGGCGAGCAGCCCACGCTAAAGCACAGCAAGTTTTCTCGAGCAGTGAATAACGCTGTTCACAGTCGGTAAACTTTTTGCTTAGGTAGTATATTGCATACTCTTTTTGACCAGACTCGTCATGCTGGCCCAGCACGCACCCCATTGACTCTTCTAATACTGTCAAGTACATTATCAGAGGTCTTCCTTCAACTGGAGGCATAAGGATTGGAGGTTCTTGTAAGTATTCTTTGATCTTGTCAAAAGCCTTCTGGCAGTCTTCATTCCACCTGACCGTCTGCTCTTTTCTTAACAGCTTGAACAAAGGTTCACAGGTTGTAGTAAGGTGAGATATGAACCGTGAGATGTAGTTCAATCGACCTAAGAACCCTCGAACTTCTTTTTCTGTCTTCGGTGCAGGCATTTCTTGGATGGCTTTGACTTTATCAGGGTCGACTTCAATCCCTTTTTCGCTTACAATAAAACCCAGCAGCTTACCGGATCTCACCCCGAATGTGCATTTGTTGGGGTTCAACTTCAGTTGATACTTCCTCAGACGCTTGAATAACTTCAGTAGATTCACCAGGTGGTCTTCTTCAGTAAGGGACTTGGCAATCATGTCATCCACATAACATTCTATCTCTTTATGAATCATATCGTGGAATAGTGTCACCATAGCCCGTTGATATGTTGCGCCAGCATTCTTCAGTCCGAATGGCATCACCTTGTAACAGAACGTGCCCCAGGGTGTAATGAAGGTTGTCTTCTCCATGTCTTCAGGTGACATCTTGATCTGATTATATCCTGAAAATCCGTCCATGAAGGAGAATACCGAGAACTGAGCCGTATTATCCACCAATACATCAATGTGAGGTAATGGGAAATCATCCTTCGGGCTAGCTCTGTTCAGATCCCGGTAGTCAACACACATTCTTACTTTGCCGTCTTTCTTAGGCACAGGTACTATGTTAGCGACCCACGGCGGATAGCTAGTCACAGCAAGGAACCCGGCGTCCCATTGCTTTTGTACTTCCTCCTTGATTTTCATTGCCATGTCTGGACGAGTACGGCGTAGCTTTTGTTTAACCGGCGGGCATTCTTCTCTTAAAGGCAGCTTGTGCACAACAATGTCGGTGTCCAACCCTGGCATATCTTGATAAGACCAAGCAAACACGTCCACATATTCTCGAAGCAGATCAATCAGTTGTCTCTTCACTGAGTCTTGTAAGCAGGCCCCGATTTTAACCTCTTTCACGTCTTCATCTGTACCAAGATTAATCGTTTCGACCTCCTCCTGATGAGGAGTGATGACCTTCTCCTCTTGTCTCAACAACCTGGCTAGCTCTTCAGGAAGCTCATACTCTTCTTCAACCCCTTCATCAGCTTGATTGATTGGATTGTCAAAGTCATACGAAGTCATAGCCGTGCTGTTGTCGGTGCTGTCTGGAAGGCACTCTCTGCAAGGGTTCAGTTTGTTCATTTTAGGGATTGATTTTAATCTTGCTTAGAAAAGTGAAATAAAGTTGTCATTTTGAAAACACTGCCATTTATTTTTTGTACAAAAAAGAAAAAATGGAAAAACAGTGAGCGGAAGAAAAAGACTCATTTGCAAAAAGATGTCTGATATTTCATTGATTAATCTGGTTTGCACAAAAAGTACAGATGGCCCGATTACAAAATGAGTCTTGTCATCTTGGGCAAGATGCAAGACTTTGATGCATGCTATAAAAATACAGGAAATAATAATTACTCTGCATGAGTAACTCTTATAATTTCCTGGGAAGACCAGTTTGAGATACTGCTCCCCGGGATCTTTGGACGAATCCAGCTTTCCAGGTTGCGTTCTTCTTCCAGCTCGTCTTCCAGACAGTTGACAGCATCAGGGGTGAGCATCCCCCCACTCACAAAGTTGGGCTCTTTTGCAGCCTCTGCTTGATCTTGTTGAGTTGGTTTGTAACCCAACCCAAATTTGTCCTCTTTCTTCTCCACCGATAACAGTTTGCCCCAGCCTTGGGCGTTTCCTCCCTCAACAACCTTCCGGGCTTGTTGGTATGACGATATTGAAGTACCAGGTACAGCAGATGTTTCGTTGACATTCAAGGCTTCAAAACCCTGGCTCATTGTTTCATGGATCTCCCCATCCATCTCAATATACTTATAGGTAGCCAGGTGGCTGACAAAAATATCCTCTTCTCCACAGATCGTAACGATTTGACCCTCCCACTCGTATTTTAACTTCTGGTGAAGGGTAGAGGTCACGGCGCCAGCGGCGTGAATCCATGGCCTACCCAATAGACAGCTGTAGGCAGGCTGTATATCCATCACGTAGAAGGTCGTTTTGAAGGTCTGCGGGCCAATCGTTATGGGCAACTCAATCTCTCCCAGAACCGATCTCTTTGAACCATCAAAGGCTCTCACCACCAGGTTGCTGGGTCTCAACGCCAATCCGTCATATTCTAGCTTCACCAGGGCCTTTTTAGGTAAGACATTGAGGGATGACCCCGTGTCTACCAGCACATGGGAAAGGACAGCACCTTTACATTCCATGGTTATGTGCAAGGCTTTGTTATGGTTGCGGCCTTCCGTTGTCAAATCAGTATTGGTGAACCCTAGTCCGTGGCTAGCATTGACATTTCCAACTACAGCTTCCAGCTGATTGACAGTGATCTCTTCAGGCACGTAAGCTGCGTGCAAGACTTTGAGTAGTGCATTCCGATGGGCTTCGGAGCATATAAGCAATGATAGGATTGAGATCTTGGAAGGCGTTTGATGAAGCTGATCCACTACTTTATAATCACTCTTTTTGATGATTCGCATGAACTCATCAACCTCTTGATCGAAGGGTGTTTTCAAAGCTTCTTTGACAGTCTGCTCTTCCTGCACCAAGCTTTTTCCTTTTGCTTTAGCAGCAGCTTCTGCTTCGGCAGTGGGTCTCTGAATTTGTGGAGCGAAAAGACGTCCGCTTCGAGTGAAGCCTCCGCCTCTTCCCACATTGTCAATTTGTGGTGCAGGGGTTGATGATTCAAAAGTGATTCTTTGTCCTTCACAGTACAGGTCAGAGCCGTAATGCCACGGGATGGCATTGCTGCTTTCATAAGGTACTGGTCCAGGCACCGTGATAGTGACTGGACTGACTGCAGCTGCGGAAGGAATTGTGATAGTCTGTGGATCGTAATGAATTGTGACTGGTGCTCTGATGGGAGCAGCACCTTCTGAGTTGTAGACAAAGTTATTTTCAGGATCATAAAATATTGTGACAGTTGAGACATCTTCATGATTTGTTGCTGGTGTTGTAGGAGACATTGGTGGAAGGATGGATGTTGTTGTTGTAGGAGTTTCAAAATGGAGTGGTGCTGGAGTTGTAGAAGAAAAATTTGTTGATAACTGATCTGTTGAGATGATAGATGAAGTACTTGTTGATGAAGCCGAAGAATTGTCAGGAACAATGGTTGTTGCAGTTGTAGGAGGTTCTGGAGTCGTTGCTGATGAGATTGCTGGATTTGTAGGAAATGATGTGGTGATCTGAAGTTGGCCACCCTGAATGAGACCGTCTATGCCATTCCTCAAGTTATCGCACCCATTGACTGAAATATTGCAGTAAGCACACCCTAACTCACCCCCCGGGAACATTTGACATTCGAGGAGTTGAGCCTTAATTTCTACCAACGGTGTCCGGATCTGACCCACACTGGTTATTAAATAAGACGGCTTGTCTTCTTCAATAGCGTTAATTCTGGGACCTCCATGGTTTGGCATGGGGTTCTTATTGACATTAGGTGGTGGTGCGAAATTCAGAGCTTTTGAGTCTACCAGGTCTTGTACCTTCATATGCAGAGCTCTGCACTTTTCCGTACTGTGGCCAGGTGCATTTGAATGGAAGGAACATCTGGCGTTGGAATCATAATTCCTGGGTAGACTGTTGGGATCCGGAGGTGCCAACGTCCTTAGCTCAACTAGGTTGAGTTTCAGGAGTTGTGGCAGCAATGTAGCATATGGCATAGGGATCGGATCGATTACCCTGTTGGCTTGAGAAGGCCTCTGTTGGAATGGCCTTTGCTGGTTATTGTTGTTGGTGTTGCTGTTGTTGTAATTTCTCGGAGGATACTGATTCTGTTGATGGTACTGAGGTTGTGGCTGATAGTTTTGTTGCGGAGGTTGATAGGTTGGCTGAGGATGAGCTGGAGCGGGAATGGTGACTGCTGCCACTGATCTGTGAACATATTGGGGCCTGCCCCTGTTGGTGTGGATGGCATTGGTCTCGCCAGTTCTTCTCGGGCCTGCAAAAGGCTTTCTAGTACTACTGGACGAGCTTGCACCGTTGTCTGAGATCTTACCCATTTTTAACAGGATCTCAATTCTCTCACCAGCTATGACAACATCTGCAAAGCTAGTGGAAGAGAAAGCAGCCAGCCTGTCAATGTAGGTTCCCTGAAGGGTGTTCATAAACATGTCTGCCATTTCCCTTTCAGACATAGGTGGCTGAACAGCAGCAGCCAGTTGCCTCCATCTCTGGGCATATTCTCGGAAACTTTCCCTTGACGACTGTGACATTCCCATTAGGAGGGTCCTGTTGGGTGCCATGTCTAGGTTATACTGATACTGTCTGATAAAGGCCTCTGCCAGGTCCTTCCAACACCTGATAGTTGCCCTTGTCAAGTGAGAGTACCATTCTCTTGACGCTCCAGTTAAGCTGTCTTCGAAATAGAACATCCAAAGCTTCTCATCCATAGTATAGGCCTTCAGCCTCCCCAGAAATGATTGCAAATGAGTCCGGGGGCATGAAGTCCCGTTATATTTTTCAAAACAAGGAGGCTTGAACTTATGGGGAATCCTGACCCCGTCTACCAAGCCCATGTCCATGACATCGAAACCCAAAGAGTTTTGAGACTCTAAGGAACTCAACTTCTCAGCTATCTCATCCAACCTTCTATCATAAGCTTCCTCCCCAGCACCCATTACTGTAAACTGGTCCTCTTGGGGGTCTTCTTGAAGTACCCTGGCTGCAGTGGCAGTCCCTTGAACATTTGCAGGAATATTGACCTCGGGATGGAGGTGTGGTCCAAATACAGGGGGGTTAACATGAGGTTGGACCCTTTCATTGTTGCTAGTGTCGGCAGTTCCTATATGTGGATCTTCTTGATTCTGCCTTTCCACCATGGCCCTCAATCTTTCCTGGCTCTGAGCCATGTTGTTCATCACTTCCATAAACTGAGTCATCTGCGTTCTCATTTCCAATCTTTCGTTTGCCATTTGATTTCTGACCTCAGTAAGGTCCTGCTGCATCTGATCCATTTGGATGCCCGGAAGGTTGTTACGGGTCGGATAACGGTGCGGACGGTTGAGGGGAAATACCCGGCGCCGAGCAATAGTTCCTGAACATCACAACAGAGTTAGTGGCAATAAAACAAAAACCTACAAAACAAACAAAAGGGGTTAGCATGCAATGCAGTTATGCTTATTTGTTCTCAAGGTATCCGGTTTGGCATTCAGTTTTGACCCTTCCAGACCCTTGAAAATGCTGTTGATGTTGCTTTTGAAGTGAAACTCGGATGGAACAAACTAATACATATATTACAAAAGCAAAATGGTACATAGTTTGTTTACAAATACAAGCCCTCTGAGGGGTCAAAATACATTACAAGAAAAATGAAAAATACACGGAATGAAAGCAACAACAAACAAATGGTCAAACACCAAGACCAAACTCATCCTCACGAACTTCCTTGAGAAGTGCTTCGGTCACAGGATCAGCCGGACGCTCCGTGAGATTCCTGATGAGGAGATTCCGGGTCGTAACAGCTGCTGTTAGCTTCTTGTGCTGGCTTTGGTCCTTTGACCTCTTCACTCCAGCTTTGATCTTCAGCTCTGATATCTCCCTCTGGGCTGCTGCCAGGGCTTCTTGCTGCACTTTTGCACTAGCTTCCAGTTGCTCCATCTTGTCTTGAACTCTCTTGTCCTCCAGAGTACGAGCCTCGGTGATCCTGACCCACCGGGCCTGGCTCTCCTTCAGATACAAGTCTGTCCTTGCTCTCTGGAACTGGGCTTCTTTGCAAGATTTCTTCAGAATTTGTTCTCCAGCTTTTGACTTTTTGATATAATCCCCAGACTTCTCGATCTTAACCAAATGCTCCACTCTCAATTTCTCTAGCCTCTCAATCTCCATCCTACCATCACTCCTCTCCCGGAGGGTCTTCTGCAAAGCCTGGGTTAACTTCTCATTTCTTTCCTTCAAGCTCTCAAACTCCTCCAAACTGATAGTGGCAGGGGGTGGTGCTGAAGATGATTCAGGCATATCCTCTATGGTAAAGGGCATTCCAGAGAATTGAGCCCTGGCATGGGACCACTCATAATATTGTGCTGATGCCACATTGTTGCACTTCCCCAAAATGGTTATTCCCTTGGTTTGAACATTATCCCAGGCCCAAGCAGCCTGCCTAACAATATCCAGATTAGGCTTGTTCTCACAATAAAGAGTTTCAACCAAGTCCTGTGCTTTAGGAGTGTGGACCAGTGCATAGCCCAGTTGCCTTTTGAACAGCAGAGGGTTGTAATTGATACTACCCTTAACTCCTATCAAGGGCACATTGGGAAAATGCCCACAGCTGGTGATGATATCCCTACCCTTGGTGCTTTGAGTGCACCATCGGATATCTGCTGAAGTTAGAGCAGTGAGTCTCTTAGCCCAGTTTTTCTGCTGATGAGGATTCAAAAATGCATCTGTCCTGGGTAGATGCCTGAGAAGCCAAGTATGGAACAATGGAGCACAACACCTCACTAATCTTCCCCTCTGCTTTTCATTCCTCTGATGCACTGAATAGTAGAGATCCCCCAATAAAGTGGGCACTGGGTTCTGCAAGACGAAAAGATGAATTGCATTCTTGCTAATGAATCGAGGCTCATCTGCAAACAACACAATTCCATATATACTCAAGGCCAATAAAGCACAGACAACTTTCCACTCTCCTAAAGAAGCCTTCAGGGTAGCTTGAGAGATCAAGAAATCCAGATGGAAGCCAGGGATTCCAGCTTTAGAAGTCATATGCTGCTCAATCAGAACAGGTTCCAGATGCAAAGCCTTGGCTACTTCTCCATTACCAGGAAAGACCATCTCAGGGTTGAAAGGGATTCCACCCCTGATAGGCATACCAACCAATGATGAGTATTCTTCTAGTAGAGGGCCCAACTGAAAGTCTTGGAAAGTGAAACATCTCAGTGGGGGATCATAGAACTGAATGCAAGTGTGGATCAGGCTTCTCTGTGAAGGGTCCAGATCCATAACCATATCAAGTATATCTCCATAATGCTCCCGGAACAATGGTATGTGATCTGGAGTGATCAGGGTCTGAATCCTCCTGATGTCAGATAGCTCTGGCTGGAAAAAGTGATAGGTGATGTTGCTCTTTTTAGGAGCCATGATGCTTAAGATGAGTAGAGACAGGTGCTGATGATAAAACGGAAGAATGGGCCACTGATTGGCTGGTGCAGGTGACTGAGGTAGATAACTGATAGCTGAAGCAGGTGCTGATGAAGATAGGTCAAATACTGAAGATGGGGTCAAAACCAAAACCAAAGATGAAAGTGGATACCCTGAAACACAAATAAGCAAATGTTAATATGATGCAATGTTTATGTATGCAAATGATATGCAAGGGTTTGTGACTGAGCCGGATCTGATCAAATGCCCTGATATAGGTCCAAGTATGTTCAAGAATTCCAGATGGAAGTCTATAAATCCAGTAACCAAGGTGGGGGGCTCAAATAAAGAGCCACATGTCCAGGGTTTAAGAATCACAAGAACTATCCCAAAATGAAGTACTCTTAAACAAACAAAGTAACAGGGTATTCTGAGGTCAAGGTACCTGCAAACCTGTAAACAGCCCGACCCCCTCACAGGTAGTGTTCTAAAACAAGGATCCTCAGACTTGGATCAGTTATGAGAAGTGTAAACACTTCTAACCCGGAGGTACAATGTTTACAATAACCATAAAAGTTCCTCCTCTAATTCACCTCAGTTTCTGAAGGTCAATACTAAAGGTCATCCAGACTTAGCAGGCTTCCCAGATAGCCCTAGCATTGCAGGAAATCTGCAACACAGAGTTCTCAAGAAGAAACCCATATCTAAACCGTGTTTCATATTCCCGCACCAGACCGAGATGGAATGGGAAAGAATATGATTCACTCTAGCCTAGGTGTCACTCAGGTCCCAGGTATAGGACCTTAACTCTCAATAGAACACCCACCCACCAAAGCAAAACCAGATCCAGCCAGACAGCACAGTATGACAATATGAATATATATGCATAAAGCTATAAAGAAAGCAATAGACAAAACTGTACATAAGGCAAAAATAAATACAAATATACAAACACAAATAAGCACATAACACCCCAGTAAACACAAATCAAACAAGCGCTAGGAGGAACCCACACAAAGAACCAGAAGCCCTGGTTACAGAATAAGGGTCCCCAGCAGAGTCGCCAAGCTGTCGCTCCCGAAGATTTGCATCCCGGTACAAGCGCGAACGGTCGGCGAAAGGGACAATGAGAACACACAGCCGTGAACTCACTGGAGATGAATAGAGTCGCCAGCTAGGCATTTTTATCCTGGAGGAAAGGCAATGCTGCATAGACCTAGAAAGAGATGGATAAGACGGTTTGCGAACCAGAGAGACTGAGAAAGGGGGTTGGTTACAACCTGGGAAGGTATTAGCACCCAGATTGTCCGCCGTACTCGACGGGATCCACGCTTAAAAGATTTGTGTTTTAAAGGGGTAGTGTCAGTGCAATCTGTGTATAAAAGAGATGGAACAGGATGTACAGGTGTCAGTGCAAAAGAAATGGAGTGTATAAATGAAGTGTCAGTGTAAGAACAAAGAAATGAGATGCTCAAGATCATGAGGCTTAAAAGAATGAAACTGAAAGGAGGGGGGATATACAGAGACTTTTGTTCGATAACTGTTAAGTTATGCCTACGTATCCTCTCGTGCAATGAGGAAGTCAGAACACCGTAGTTCGACCCAAAGAGACTGAAAGGTGAATTGATTGTGAACTGCTTGCTTGTCTATGCTCAAGTGTATGATCTGTCTGGCACAGATGCTAACTGTCTTGCATTAGACGGAAGAAGCAAGTTCTCGTTTGTGAGTGAATGAGATGAGAAAAGAATCCCGGAGGAGACGATTATTATTTGTTTTTGAGTTTTCAGTCTTTTATTGCTTTTGAAAGTTTGTCATAAGTTAATGAGCTTAAGCCTAAACCAATGGGTTAGTAAACTCATCACATCTTCCCTCTGTTTAGGGGTAATGAGAGTACCTTAAGTGTGAAGTCAGATTCTCACACTTAATCACCTTTGGTGCAGGATTAAGATCATTAACCTACTTGTGATTATTTAGATGTTTTTTGTTGTTTTTGTTTAGTGTTGAGTAATGAGGTTAAGCCATAATCAGGGATTAAACAGACTCATTACACCATCCTAATAGAAGGATAATAGATGAGAATGTTTAAGCTGAGGAAAGCTCCTCAACTTAATCCATGATTAGGGATTAAACTCATGACAAAACAAGCCTTTGATTAAGTGGATTTTATTTAATGGTATGATGATGAAGTGATTTTTATGGTTTGTAAGACAACTTGAGGGGGACTTGTCCATTAACACTAGGGTTAGTCCTTCTTAACCAGTTAAGGAAGAATTAGAACCCTAATGCAAGGCCCAAGTTACAAGTGTGATGTCTTGATGATTATTAAGTGAATTGATTAAGGGAGTTAAACACATTAAGGGTTTAACACTTAGGATTAAAGTTATACACTCCATCCTAAGAGAAGGATGCAGGCATAAGCTTAATCACAAAGCCTTAAAGCCTTTAGGGTTTAGTCCCTGATTATGAGATGAGAAGAGAAGACTCAAAAGAGACACAAAGGTAAAACTAAGAGGGGAGACTAATCAAAACCCTAATCATTGTCATACATGGTTGTTCCTAAGGTTTGTGAGGTTTTCAAGAGAAGTCTTCAATGGAACCACCAGGAAGCAGATGAAAGGATCAAGAGAAGCAAAGTGACTTGCTTCTTTCAAGAAGTCAAGTCACTTGAAGAAAGAAAGTGAGAAGAAGAAGAATGAGCAAGCTCAATCTCAAACACAAACAAAAATGCAGCAATGGATGCAAGAGGGATGAAAAGAAAGGTTATGAGAAGTGAAGGCAAATTCACTTCTCAAAGTTACTTACCACCTGAAATGTTAGGAAAGAAATACACTGCAATGCAAAATGGGATGGAATGACATGATGCAAACCAAAACCAGAGGCATGTATGAGATGGTAATGATGCTATGAGGTGCTACAAACATGAGGCAACACATGGAAATGATCATACAAGTTCATGAATGCAAATGAAGCAAGTTGAGAAGCAAGGACATACATGAAAAGTTATGAAGTGCAAATGACATACAACATGGCAAATACATGATGCAATGATCAAACATGCTTTCAATATGTCTTATGATGTTAAATGAATCACATGGATGCTTGAAATGTCATGGCAAGTCATGTTATGCAAGAGAATGCAAGATGGATGCATATGGAAGCCCAAATTAGGGTTTATGATCAATGCAACAAACAAAAACCAAAATCAGAAGCAAACCCTAAGATAGAAAAATTGAAAATTCCACTCAAAGGACCCCTAATCCTATACTAAACCAATGCCCAAAGGAGAAGTTTCAACTCTTAACCAAACTCAAGTTATGATTTTTACAAGCTTGCTAGGGTTTTAGGGTTTCCAAACAAAAGAATTGCCAAACAAATTGAAAATGAAAGATCAAATCATGGCCATTTAATCTCACAAACTTCATGCTAAACACAATGCAATGCAAAAAGAATCAATGTCCAACTCTTCATGGATAGGCAGAAATGATTTTTTGAACTTTGGATCAAAATAATGCACAAAAATGATTTTAATTCAATGAGAAATTCTTAAAATGCACCAAGATCAAAAAATAAATTTGGTTTGAAGGTTGGACAATGTTTCTAAATGTCTTAGAACATTTCATGAATTTTTTGGTGATTTTTAAATACCTAAAAGTATTTTTAATGAATTAATTTTCATTAATCAATTAAAAATAATCTTTTAAATATTTAAAAATACTTTTTTAATGCAAAAATGAAAATAAAAATATTTTTTGTGTCATAAAAATTAATGAAACTCTTGAGAAAAAATTTCATAATTTTTAGACAATTTTTACTATTTTAAATAAATTGTGCAAATTAAATGACAAATAATGAAATAAAAATAAGAAAAATGGAAAGTATTCAGATCCAAGGGTGGAGATTTGAACTGGGTTTAAAAGAGTTGACTGGCGCGCGAATCCAAGGTCTGTGGTTGGCTCAGATTAATTAACTTAATTATGATTTATTTAATTAATTAAAGTGGATTAGGGCAAAGCAAAAGGATCTGAGCCCTTCATGCGCGCGGGAAGTCCACTGGGTCAACCAATCCAACGCTCAACATTCAAACGCACTTAATGACCTGAGATTAGGGCTAACCACATTCAGGTGACCGGAGAGAAGCTCCGGTCATCTTCTCCGGCGGCAGCACAACCCTAATTCACGATTCAGGCCACTATTCTTCAAATTAAAGCCAGGGAAATGATCCTCTAACAACCTAGGTCATGAATCTATGCTCAAACATCATTTAAACCCCAAAAATCATGCAAATCGAAGAGAACAAAATCCACGGGTGAAATTTCAGGGGGACCATACAAACTCATTTCCCACTTATTTTTGATTCTGAAAGCATCCCCATGACCAGCAAAGCATAAGCAATAGATTTATAACTTAAAATGCAAGCTTTGGGGGAAAATGTTCATGTTCATACCTGGGCTGGAAAGCTTCAATACTGAGCTTCCAGGGCCTTCTTTGTGTGCAAATGAACCTCCTTGACTCTCCTGAACTCAATGGGATACCTCAAAGCTCTTGTGGATGGCTGATTTGAGAGGAATGGTTCTGGTGTAGCAGATGGCACAGTCAGGAATAGGGAGGTTTCAGGCCACTCCAATGGTGGATTCTTGCTCCTTTAGGTGTGCTTGACTTGTTGGTGAAGAAAAATGGTGTGTTTGATGGCTGGGTAATGGGATTCGAAGAGTTCTGGTTTTGAAGATGAGAAATGGTGAAGCTCAGTTCATGCTGGTTTCAGGCTTGAGTCTTGTTGGTTTGGGACCACTGAAGCATGGTGAGATGAGTAGTGGAATTGGTTTGAGTGTTTTTGGTTTGTGGAGGCAGATTCGAAGAGAAATGCAAAATGGGGTGAGTTTGTGAATGTGATGTTATGGTGTGTTTCAGCTTGGCCTATTGATGTGTTTAGCTTGCAAATGGATAGTATAAAATAATCTCATAGGTCAGATGATGTGACCTGGCCTTTATTGATTGGTAAGTTCACTTTTGCAAAATGTCAACTTTGTTGTAAGAGAGGTATGGCTTGAGTTCTAGCTTGGTACAATGGCTAGGGCTGGCGCAGCATGGTGTGTATGTGATGCTAGGAAGGTTCAGCAACCAATGCAGCAAGTTGGTGAGGTGTGATCATGAGTTTTTGCAAGTTGGTTACTTTTGAAACTTCATGAAAATATCTTGTTATACAAACCATGTACATGAGAAACTTTGGTTCAATTCTGATTTTTTAGAACTTATGTGATGTTTGTACATTGGTTTGAAGTGAACTAGAAGTTACAAATGACCTTGCTACATGATTTTGCAAATTTTCCAATTGGTGCATGTCTTGAAAATTAGTGATTTTTGCCAACTTTGTCACACCATAACTTTTGATCCAAAATGAATTAGGTCATGTTCTTGTACTTTTTGAAAAGGGAAAAATGTATTCTACAACTTTCATGACCAAAGTTTTTCCATTTGAAGCTTTTTTTGGATCAAAAATCAAGGCTTGAAAAATGACCTAAAATGACATATTCCTTAAAAGTCAACTATGCCCTAAAAAGTCAACTTTGCAAAAACTTCAAATTCTTGAATTTTGTGAACTTCAACCTTCTTCCATGATCAAATAAAGATCATATACACTCAAAATGATAAAGATCACCCCTTGGTTGGGTCATTGGGGGCCTCAGATGCCCTGATTTTGCACTGACTTGTCTGAAAAGTCAACTCTTGATCAGATGACTTCCCCATGGAATTTCTTCATGAAACTTGATATGCATACTCCCTATACCATATAGAGACCAATGGAAACAAGAATGACCAAAAAAATTGGAGTTATGGCCTCTGAAACCAAAACCCTAATTTTAGGTCAACTGTGCAGTCAAACTTGGCTCTACATTCACACCAATCCCAGTTCTTGTGATTCTTTTGCATTCTTGACTTTGAGAGGATATAATATGATACTTGAACACATGTAGACCCCTTTGAAGTGATTGATGGCCTTTGGAGTGGCTCAAGAGGTTCTAGATTGCTCAGATCACAAACCCTAGGTGCAGATGACCTAGAACCAATGCAGTGAATCAAAAATGAGATATGAGGTGATATGATTGTGTTTATGCATATGAAATGATCACAAGACATGGTGTGAATGGGTGAAGGCAAATTTGGGGTGTTTACAGCTGCCCCTATTCAAACATGAGTTAGCTGTGCAGGATGTAAGCGACGGCTTAACAGGCAAAAAAGATAACTTGTGGTTGAATATCAAAGACAGTCCAAAATTTGCACTCACAGAATGAAGAAGAAAAGGGATATAGATTGTAAAAGAAAATAAAGTATATTGTAAAGTGTGGGAGACGGAGGACAACCGTCGAGCAGAGGACGACTGCTGGGTAAAGAGCAATGACGGGGACGGCCGACATGCTGAGAAAAGTGCTGAAAATAAAGCAATGACGGGGACGGCCGACATGCTGGGGATAAAAGGTAAAGCCAAGACGGGGACGGCTGACTAGCTGGAAAAAAAAATAAGAAAATATGATGGGGACGGCCATCACGATAAAGCTGTAAAAATCTCTGGGGATTAATGAAACATGACGGGGACGGCCATCAAGTTCATAAAGCAAAGTAACCAACGATGGGAACGGCCATCGGGCTAAAAGAAAAGGGACCACGACGGGGACCGCCATCGGGTTAAAGAATAAATGAAATAAACAGATGATGGGGTACGACCATCAAAGGTGAAGGACGATCACCTAGCAGGGGACGGCTGCTCTGTTGGGGAATAAAGGAATCATGATGGGGACGACCATCAAAGGTGGAGGACGACCACCTGGCAGGGTACGGCTGCCGAAAATATCAACGATGGGGACGGCCATCGAATGAGCATGACGGAGGACGACCATCAAGAGGTGGAGGACGACCACCTAGCAGGGGACGGCTGCTCTCAGGGTTTATCATGACATATGACGAATGCCAGATAACCAAAATCAACAATGGGGACGGCCATTGGATAAAATTGATGAAGGACGATCATCAAAAGGGTGGAGGACGACCACCTAGCAGGGGACGGCTGCTAAAATCAACGATGGGGACGGCCATCGGATGAGCATGATGGAGGACGACCATCAAGAGGTGGAGGACGACCACCTAGCAGGGTACGGCTGCTCTCAAGGTTTATCACAACACAGGACGAGTGTCAGATAAAAGAAATTTGTTTGTTGGTGATCTACTGGGGAATGGTAAACACGGACGAGTGTTCACATCCAAGAAACAAGAGGTATAAGTGTTTAGATATTGTGTATAGATTAAAGATGCGGACGAGCATCCCTAAGACTATGATACGGACGAGTATCAGGTAGAAACAAACGCTTGACGCATGTTCTGAGATGATGATACGGACGAGTACCAACTGGTTAACAAAGAACAAGGACTAGTGTTGAATCTGAGAGGACTCTTCTGGAGATTAGTAGACACAGGAGAGTATCTATATTCAAGAGGACATAAGTGTTTGACACGGTGTATGGATTAAAGATGCGGACGAGCATCCTTAAGACTATGATACGGACGAGTATCATGTAGAAACAAACGCTGGACGCATGTTCAGAGATGATGGTACGGACGAGTACCAACGGGTTAACAAAGAATAAGGACTAGTGCTGACCCTGAGGGGACATATAAGTATATACAAGATACGGACGAGTATCCGTATAGGTAGTATGAGTATATATGGATGAGTGTTTATCTGCTGGGGAAGGTGACACGGACGAGTGTCAAGAGAGAAAAGTATAATATGAACAAGTATCTGATATATAAAGTGTAGGCGACTACGCTGGGGATATGACACGGACGGGTGTCAAGGAATTGTATATACAAGTAGGTGAGTGCAAAGATGATGTCTTTGGCTTTCTGCTGGTGATTCGACACGGACGGGTGTCAGGAAGTATCTGTAATATGGGTGGTTTTGTTTGTAAAGAGTATTCAGGCGACTTTACTGGGGAAAGATGGCACGGACGGGTGTTAAAATGAGTATATACTGGTGTTTGTGATTTGTGAGGCAGCTGTTTTTTGCTGGTGGCTCTGGTGGGGATTTTTCTGTACATTGATGAGCTGTCATTATTCACAAGTGCTGGTTTAGAACATGGCTTATGATTATGCTATATGTTGTATTTTTGCCGTAATGCTCCGTGTAAAAACGGAATGCTACGCTTTGTGGGGTGAATATGATGCGAATGCCATGATTGTGCAAAGATACCAAACCGGGATCCGGGTCCCGCTGTTGCGAAGATCTTTGATCGATCTGCTTGAAATGGACATCCCAGCTGGGGGTGAGATCACTGGTAGATCTGATGATATGATATCTGCTTGGGGATATGGGCCATTGATAGACCTATCCTTATAAATGAGAGACCCAGCTGGGGTTTGTAGAAGCTTTCTTCACTCTGTTGTGATCTTCTATGCGTTGCTCTTCTGGATAGGGGCTGGAACCCTGTGGGGAGATGGTTCCCTGACTTTTGAGCTTGGCTGAGGGCGAGATGGAAACTCGGCTGGGGAAAAAGAGAGGAATCACTGAAAGACCTCCCTAGGGATTCTGCTGAAGTAGAGTCTTGACTCAGCCGGGGATATAGGTGCCTTCTGTGATGCCTGGCAGCTCTGATGGGGCAAGCAACAAGTGGCAAACTCAACTGGGGAAGTCATGAGAGGCAACTCAGCTGGGGAGAGAGTACTTCGGGTGCTAAAATTGAGTGTTGATTTGTCAGCTTGCTGGGATGAAGCTTACATGCCCCAAGTTGCGTTCTGGATACCTGCAATCCTGAGAAAGATAGAGAAACGCACAAGATAATCCCGAGGTATCCTTACTGGATTTCGTCATAGGAGTTTAGATACTTCTGAGAGTAAACATATTTCCTGCAAGCATGTTTTTATTTGAAGATAAACACCTGTATTCTTATGCAATCAGTTTCTTCTTTTAAGACATCAGACATTTTTTGCAAATAAAATGTACAAGACGAGACATGACTGAAAATCTGATTTTATTAATTCATATGCCCTGAATTGGCGAGATACAGTCAAAGAAACAAGTCCCCTGAAATGAGGAGGTTGTTACAAATTGAAAAACAAAAATGCTGGCAGTGTTGACGATGCTTCGAGGAGCTTCCTCTTCACTATGACTCGTATGACTTTTTGACGTTCTTCTCATCTTGCTTTCTGAAGAAGGTTGATTCTGATTGAAACTTGATCCTTTTGAAGCTTACCAAGTTGTAGATGATACAGACGAATTCAGAATGCAGTTGTTCGCTTATTCCCTTATTTTGCATGGATCGCCCTTCCGGGTTTTCAATCCATCGGGATACCCATTTTTGCCTGAGCTGTCCAATGCGGCTTTTCAACTCAGCGGGTGTACATTTTTGTTTATTTTCCCTTATTTTTGCCCGAGTCTTTTATTCTGTTTTTGACTCGCCGGGATGCCCTATTTTTGCCTGGACTTACATTCTGTTTTTATGTCCAGCGGGTCATTTTTCATGCGAAGTATTTTTTAACTGCATCTGAATTCACAGGGGACGGGAAGTCTTCACCATCCATGGTGCTGAGCATCAGTGCTCCACCAGAGAAAACTTTCTTCACTACGAATGGTCCTTCATAGTTTGGGGTCCATTTGCCCCTGTGGTCTGTATGAGGAGGGAGGATTCTCTTCAGCACAAGATCTCCTACTTGGTACTCTCGGTGCCTGACTTTCTGATCGAAGGCTCTCTTCATTCTTTTCTGATATAACTGCCCATGACAGATTGCAGCCAATCTCTTCTCTTCAATCAGACTCAGTTGTTCGTATCGGGACCTAACCCATTCTGCTTCACTCAGTTTAACATCCATTAGTACCCGTAGAGAGGGTAATTCAACTTCAACTGGTAGGACTGCTTCCATACCATACACAAGTTGATACGGTGTTGCCCCAGTGGATGTTCTGATCGACGTGCGGTACCCATGCAAGGCAAACGGTAGCATTTCATGCCAGTCTTTGTAGGTGACTACCATCTTCTGCACAATCTTCTTGATATTTTTATTTGCTGCCTCAACAGCGCCATTCATCTTTGGCCTGTAAGGAGAAGAATTGCGATGTTGGATCTTGAAGTCCCGGCACAGCTCTGCCATCATTTTGTTGTTTAGACTGGAACCATTATCAGTAATGATTCGCTCGGGCACTCCGTATCGACAAATGATATCTCTTTTCAGAAATCTGGCTACCACCTGTCTTGTGACATTTGCATATGAAGCTGCTTCAACCCACTTGGTGAAATAGTTAATGGCGACCAGGATGAATCTGTGACCGTTCGAGGCAGTCGGTTCAATCTTGCCAATCATGTCAATGCCCCACATGGAAAAGGGCCAGGGTGAAGACATTATGTTCAAAGGATTGGGAGGCACATGCACCTTATCTGCATAAATCTGGCATTTATGGCATTTTCTGGCGTAAGCACAACAGTCTGCATCCATTGTGATCCAGTAGTAACCTGATCTTAACAATTTCTTAGCCATGGCATGCCCTCCTGCATGGGTACCAAAGGATCCTTCGTGCACTTCATGCATCAACAAGTCTACTTCTGTCTTATCAACACATCTGAGGAGTACCATATCAAAGTTTCTCTTATACAGGGAACCATCAGTGTTCAGGAAGAAACTACCAACAAGCCTTCTTAAAGTCTTCTTATCATTGGAAGATGCCCCAGGTGGGTATGTTTGATCCTCCAAGAAGCACTTAATGTCATGGAACCAAGGCTTATCATCTTTAACAACATCTGCTGCGAACACATATGCTGGTCTGTCAAGTCTGGACACTGAAATCTGAGGTACAAAGTTGGCAGCTTGAACTTTGATCATAGATGAAATGGTGGCAAGAGCATCTGCAAACTGATTCTCGTCCCGAGGGATATACTCAAGCTTGACTGTTGTGAAGAAAGTCAATAACCTCCTTGTATAATCCCTGTAAGGTATCAGATGATCCTGGTGGGTGTACCATTTGCCATTGGTTTGATTGACTACCAAAGTTGAATCTCCGAATACGGTCAATGTCTTGATCCTGAGGTCAATGGCTTCCTCAAGACCCATAATACAAGCTTCGTATTCAGCTTCGTTGTTAGTGCAGTTGAAAGTGAGCTTTGCGGAGAAAGGCATGTGAACTCCCTTGGGTGTAATGAGTATTGCACCAACACCACGGCCATTCATATTAACAGCCCCATCAAACATCATAGTCCATTCTTCTTCCGGGTCAGGCCCTTCAGTGTGAACAGGCTCTTCATGATCTTTTGCTTTTATGAACATGATGTCTTCATCAGGGAAGTCAAACCTCATAGGCTGGTAGTCATCAATGGGTTGCTCAGCAAGATATTCAGATAGTACACTGCCCTTGATGGCTTTCTGAGAAGTGTACTGGATGTCATATTCAGTAAGGATCATTTGCCATCTTGCAACCCGTCCGGTAAGAGCTGGCTTCTCGAAAATGTACTTGACTGGGTCCATTTTTGAGATCAACAAAGTAGTGTGGGTCAACATATACTGTCTCAGTCGGCGAGCAGCCCACGCTAAAGCACAGCAAGTTTTCTCGAGCAGTGAATAACGCTGTTCACAGTCGGTAAACTTTTTGCTTAGGTAGTATATTGCATACTCTTTTCGACCAGACTCGTCATGCTGGCCCAACACGCACCCCATTGACTCTTCTAATACTGTCAAGTACATTATCAGAGGTCTTCCTTCAACTGGAGGCATAAGGATTGGAGGTTCTTGTAAGTATTCTTTGATCTTGTCAAAAGCCTTCTGGCAGTCTTCATTCCACCTGACCGTCTGCTCTTTTCTTAACAGCTTGAACAAAGGTTCACAGGTTGCAGTAAGGTGAGATATGAACCGTGAGATGTAGTTCAATCGACCTAAGAACCCTCGAACTTCTTTTTCTGTCTTCGGTGCAGGCATTTCTTGGATGGCTTTGACTTTATCAGGGTCGACTTCAATCCCTTTTTCGCTTACAATAAAACCCAGCAGCTTACCGGATCTCACCCCGAATGTGCATTTGTTGGGGTTCAACTTCAGTTGATACTTCCTCAGACGCTTGAATAACTTCAGTAGATTCACCAGGTGGTCTTCTTCAGTAAGGGACTTGGCAATCATGTCATCCACATAACATTCTATCTCTTTATGAATCATATCGTGGAATAGTGTCACCATAGCCCGTTGATATGTTGCGCCGGCATTCTTCAGTCCGAATGGCATCACCTTGTAACAGAACGTGCCCCAGGGTGTAATGAAGGTTGTCTTCTCCATGTCTTCAGGTGACATCTTGATCTGATTATATCCTGAAAATCCGTCCATGAAGGAGAATACCGAGAACTGAGCCGTATTATCCACCAATACATCAATGTGAGGTAATGGGAAATCATCCTTCGGGCTAGCTCTGTTCAGATCCCGGTAGTCAACACACATTCTTACTTTGCCGTCTTTCTTAGGCACAGGTACTATGTTAGCGACCCACGGCGGATAGCTAGTCACAGCAAGGAACCCGGGGTCCCATTGCTTTTGTACTTCCTCCTTGATTTTCATTGCCATGTCTGGACGAGTACGGCGTAGCTTTTGTTTAACCGGCGGGCATTCTTCTCTTAAAGGCAGCTTGTGCACAACAATGTCGGTGTCCAACCCTGGCATATCTTGATAAGACCAAGCAAACACGTCCACATATTCTCGAAGCAGATCAATCAGTTGTCTCTTCACTGAGTCTTGTAAGCAGGCCCCGATTTTAACCTCTTTCACGTCTTCATCTGTACCAAGATTAATCGTTTCGACCTCCTCCTGATGAGGAGTGATGACCTTCTCCTCTTGTCTCAACAACCTGGCTAGCTCTTCAGGAAGCTCATACTCTTCTTCAACCCCTTCATCAGCTTGATTGATTGGATTGTCAAAGTCATACGAAGTCATAGCCGTGCTGTTGTCGGTGCTGTCTGGAAGGCACTCTCTGCAAGGGTTCAGTTTGTTCATTTTAGGGATTGATTTTAATCTTGCTTAGAAAAGTGA
This sequence comes from Lathyrus aphaca, assembly GCA_963966055.1. Taxonomy (NCBI): domain Eukaryota; kingdom Viridiplantae; phylum Streptophyta; class Magnoliopsida; order Fabales; family Fabaceae; genus Lathyrus; species Lathyrus aphaca. The sequence goes on along the minus strand of OZ014523.1, from coordinate 456,989,952 downwards.
AATAAAGTTGTCATTTTGAAAACACTGCCATTTATTTTTTGTACAAAAAAGAAAAAATGGAAAAACAGTGAGCGGAAGAAAAAGACTCATTTGCAAAAAGATGTCTGATATTTCATTGATTAATCTTGTTTGCACAAAAAGTACAGATGGCCCGATTACAAAATGAGTCTTGTCATCTTGGGCAAGATGCAAGACTTTGATGCATGCTATAAAAATACAGGAAATAATAATTACTCTGCATGAGTAACTCTTATAATTTCCTGGGAAGACCAGTTTGAGATACTGCTCCCCGGGATCTTTGGACGAATCCAGCTTTCCAGGTTGCGTTCTTCTTCCAGCTCGTCTTCCAGACAGTTGACAGCATCAGGGGTGAGCATCCCCCCACTCACAAAGTTGGGCTCTTTTGCAGCCTCTGCTTGATCTTGTTGAGTTGGTTTGTAACCCAACCCAAATTTGTCCTCTTTCTTCTCCACCGATAACAGTTTGCCCCAGCCTTGGGCGTTTCCTCCCTCAACAACCTTCCGGGCTTGTTGGTATGACGATATTGAAGTACCAGGTACAGCAGATGTTTCGTTGACATTCAAGGCTTCAAAACCCTGGCTCATTGTTTCATGGATCTCCCCATCCATCTCAATATACTTATAGGTAGCCAGGTGGCTGACAAAAATATCCTCTTCTCCACAGATCGTAACGATTTGACCCTCCCACTCGTATTTTAACTTCTGGTGAAGGGTAGAGGTCACGGCGCCAGCGGCGTGAATCCATGGCCTACCCAATAGACAGCTGTAGGCAGGCTGTATATCCATCACGTAGAAGGTCGTTTTGAAGGTCTGCGGGCCAATCGTTATGGGCAACTCAATCTCTCCCAGAACCGATCTCTTTGAACCATCAAAGGCTCTCACCACCAGGTTGCTGGGTCTCAACGCCAATCCGTCATATTCTAGCTTCACCAGGGCCTTTTTAGGTAAGACATTGAGGGATGACCCCGTGTCTACCAGCACATGGGAAAGGACAGCACCTTTACATTCCATGGTTATGTGCAAGGCTTTGTTATGGTTGCGGCCTTCCGTTGTCAAATCAGTATTGGTGAACCCTAGTCCGTGGCTAGCATTGACATTTCCAACTACAGCTTCCAGCTGATTGACAGTGATCTCTTCAGGCACGTAAGCTGCGTGCAAGACTTTGAGTAGTGCATTCCGATGGGCTTCGGAGCATATAAGCAATGATAGGATTGAGATCTTGGAAGGCGTTTGATGAAGCTGATCCACTACTTTATAATCACTCTTTTTGATGATTCGCATGAACTCATCAACCTCTTGATCGAAGGGTGTTTTCAAAGCTTCTTTGACAGTCTGCTCTTCCTGCACCAAGCTTTTTCCTTTTGCTTTAGCAGCAGCTTCTGCTTCGGCAGTGGGTCTCTGAATTTGTGGAGCGAAAAGACGTCCGCTTCGAGTGAAGCCTCCGCCTCTTCCCACATTGTCAATTTGTGGTGCAGGGGTTGATGATTCAAAAGTGATTCTTTGTCCTTCACAGTACAGGTCAGAGCCGTAATGCCACGGGATGGCATTGCTGCTTTCATAAGGTACTGGTCCAGGCACCGTGATAGTGACTGGACTGACTGCAGCTGCGGAAGGAATTGTGATAGTCTGTGGATCGTAATGAATTGTGACTGGTGCTCTGATGGGAGCAGCACCTTCTGAGTTGTAGACAAAGTTATTTTCAGGATCATAAAATATTGTGACAGTTGAGACATCTTCATGATTTGTTGCTGGTGTTGTAGGAGACATTGGTGGAAGGATGGATGTTGTTGTTGTAGGAGTTTCAAAATGGAGTGGTGCTGGAGTTGTAGAAGAAAAATTTGTTGATAACTGATCTGTTGAGATGATAGATGAAGTACTTGTTGATGAAGCCGAAGAATTGTCAGGAACAATGGTTGTTGCAGTTGTAGGAGGTTCTGGAGTCGTTGCTGATGAGATTGCTGGATTTGTAGGAAATGATGTGGTGATCTGAAGTTGGCCACCCTGAATGAGACCGTCTATGCCATTCCTCAAGTTATCGCACCCATTGACTGAAATATTGCAGTAAGCACACCCTAACTCACACCCCGGGAACATTTGACATTCGAGGAGTTGAGCCTTAATTTCTACCAACGGTGTCCGGATCTGACCCACACTGGTTATTAAATAAGACGGCTTGTCTTCTTCAATAGCGTTAATTCTGGGACCTCCATGGTTTGGCATGGGGTTCTTATTGACATTAGGTGGTGGTGCGAAATTCAGAGCTTTTGAGTCTACCAGGTCTTGTACCTTCATATGCAGAGCTCTGCACTTTTCCGTACTGTGGCCAGGTGCATTTGAATGGAAGGAACATCTGGCGTTGGAATCATAATTCCTGGGTAGACTGTTGGGATCCGGAGGTGCCAACGTCCTTAGCTCAACTAGGTTGAGTTTCAGGAGTTGTGGCAGCAATGTAGCATATGGCATAGGGATCGGATCGATTACCCTGTTGGCTTGAGAAGGCCTCTGTTGGAATGGCCTTTGCTGGTTATTGTTGTTGGTGTTGCTGTTGTTGTAATTTCTCGGAGGATACTGATTCTGTTGATGGTACTGAGGTTGTGGCTGATAGTTTTGTTGCGGAGGTTGATAGGTTGGCTGAGGATGAGCTGGAGCGGGAATGGTGACTGCTGCCACTGATCTGTGAACATATTGGGGCCTGCCCCTGTTGGTGTGGATGGCATTGGTCTCCAGTTCTTCTCGGGCCTGCAAAAGGCTTTCTAGTACTACTGGACGAGCTTGCACCGTTGTCTGAGATCTTACCCATTTTTAACAGGCTCTCAATTCTCTCACCAGCTATGACAACATCTGCAAAGCTAGTGGAAGAGAAAGCAGCCAGCCTGTCAATGTAGGTTCCCTGAAGGGTGTTCATAAACATGTCTGCCATTTCCCTTTCAGACATAGGTGGCTGAACAGCAGCAGCCAGTTGCCTCCATCTCTGGGCATATTCTCGGAAACTTTCCCTTGACGACTGTGACATTCCCATTAGGAGGGTCCTGTTGGGTGCCATGTCTAGGTTATACTGATACTGTCTGATAAAGGCCTCTGCCAGGTCCTTCCAACACCTGATAGTTGCCCTTGTCAAGTGAGAGTACCATTCTCTTGACGCTCCAGTTAAGCTGTCTTCGAAATAGAACATCCAAAGCTTCTCATCCATAGTATAGGCCTTCAGCCTCCCCAGAAATGATTGCAAATGAGTCCGGGGGCATGAAGTCCCGTTATATTTTTCAAAACAAGGAGGCTTGAACTTATGGGGAATCTTGACCCCGTCTACCAAGCCCATGTCCATGACATCGAAACCCAAAGAGTTTTGAGACTCTAAGGAACTCAACTTCTCAGCTATCTCATCCAACCTTCTATCATAAGCTTCCTCCCCAGCACCCATTACTGTAAACTGGTCCTCTTGGGGGTCTTCTTGAAGTACCCTGGCTGCAGTGGTAGTCCCTTGAACATTTGCAGGAATATTGACCTCAGGATGGAGGTGTGGTCCAAATACAGGGGGGTTAACATGAGGTTGGACCCTTTCATTGTTGCTAGTGCCGGCAGTTCCTATATGTGGATCTTCTTGATTCTGCCTTTCCACCATGGCCCTCAATCTTTCCTGGCTCTGAGCCATGTTGTTCATCACTTCCATAAACTGAGTCATCTGCGTTCTCATTTCCAATCTTTCGTTTGCCATTTGATTTCTGACCTCAGTAAGGTCCTGCTGCATCTGATCCATTTGGATGCCCGGAAGGTTGTTACGGGTCGGATAACGGTGCGGACGGTTGAGGGGAAATACCCGGCGCCGAGCAATAGTTCCTGAACATCACAACAGAGTTAGTGGCAATAAAACAAAAACCTACAAAACAAACAAAAGGGGTTAGCATGCAATGCAGTTATGCTTATTTGTTCTCAAGGTATCCGGTTTGGCATTCAGTTTTGACCCTTCCAGACCCTTGAAAATGCTGTTGATGTTGCTTTTGAAGTGAAACTCGGATGGAACAAACTAATACATATATTACAAAAGCAAAATGGTACATAGTTTGTTTACAAATACAATCCCTCTGAGGGGTCAAAATACATTACAAGAAAAATGAAAAATACACGGAATGAAAGCAACAACAAACAAATGGTCAAACACCAAGACCAAACTCATCCTCACGAACTTCCTTGAGAAGTGCTTCGGTCACAGGATCAGCCGGACGCTCCGTGAGATTCCTGATGAGGAGATTCCGGGTCGTAACAGCTGTTGTTAGCTTCTTGTGCTGGCTTTGGTCCTTTGACCTCTTCACTCCAGCTTTGATCTTCAGCTCTGATATCTCCCTCTGGGCTGCTGCCAGGGCTTCTTGCTGCACTTTTGCACTAGCTTCCAGTTGCTCCATCTTGTCTTGAACTCTCTTGTCCTCCAGAGTACGAGCCTCGGTGATCCTGACCCACCGGGCCTGGCTCTCCTTCAGATACAAGTCTGTCCTTGCTCTCTGGAACTGGGCTTCTTTGCAAGCATTCTTCAGAATTTGTTCTCCAGCTTTTGACTTTTTGATATAATCCCCAGACTTCTCGATCTTAACCAAATGCTCCACTCTCAATTTCTCTAGCCTCTCAATCTCCATCCTACCATCACTCCTCTCCCGGAGGGTCTTCTGCAAAGCCTGGGTTAACTTCTCATTTCTTTCCTTCAAGCTCTCAAACTCCTCCAAACTGATAGTGGCAGGGGGTGGTGCTGAAGATGATTCAGGCATATCCTCTATGGTAAAGGGCATTCCAGAGAATTGAGCCCTGGCATGGGACCACTCATAATATTGTGCTGATGCCACATTGTTGCACTTCCCCAAAATGGTTATTCCCTTGGTTTGAACATTATCCCAGGCCCAAGCAGCCTGCCTAACAATATCCAGATTAGGCTTGTTCTCACAATAAAGAGTTTCAACCAAGTCCTGTGCTTTAGGAGTGTGGACCAGTGCATAGCCCAGTTGCCTTTTGAACAGCAGAGGGTTGTAATTGATACTACCCTTAACTCCTATCAAGGGCACATTGGGAAAATGCCCACAGCTGGTGATGATATCCCTACCCTTGGTGCTTTGAGTGCACCATCGGATATCTGCTGAAGTTAGAGCAGTGAGTCTCTTAGCCCAGTTTTTCTGCTGATGAGGATTCAAAAATGCATCTGTCCTGGGTAGATGCCTGAGAAGCCAAGTATGGAACAATGGAGCACAACACCTCACTAATCTTCCCCTCTGCTTTTCATTCCTCTGATGCACTGAATAGTAGAGATCCCCCAATAAAGTGGGCACTGGGTTCTGCAAGACGAAAAGATGAATTGCATTCTTGCTAATGAATCGAGGCTCATCTGCAAACAACACAATTCCATATATACTCAAGGCCAATAAAGCACAGACAGCTTTCCACTCTCCTAAAGAAGCCTTCAGGGTAGCTTGAGAGATCAAGAAATCCAGATGGAAGCCAGGGATTCCAGCTTTAGAAGTCATATGCTGCTCAATCAGAACAGGTTCCAGATGCAAAGCCTTGGCTACTTCTCCATTACCAGGAAAGACCATCTCAGGGTTGAAAGGGATTCCACCCCTGATAGGCATACCAACCAATGATGAGTATTCTTCTAGTAGAGGGCCCAACTGAAAGTCTTGGAAAGTGAAACATCTCAGTGGGGGATCATAGAACTGAATGCAAGTGTGGATCAGGCTTCTCTGTGAAGGGTCCAGATCCATAACCATATCAAGTATATCTCCATAATGCTCCCGGAACAATGGTATGTGATCTGGAGTGATCAGGGTCTGAATCCTCCTGATGTCAGATAGCTCTGGCTGGAAAAAGTGATAGGTGATGTTGCTCTTTTTAGGAGCCATGATGCTTAAGATGAGTAGAGACAGGTGCTGATGATAACACTGAAGAATGGGCCACTGATTGGCTGGTGCAGGTGACTGAGGTAGATAACTGATAGCTGAAGCAGGTGCTGATGAAGATAGGTCAAATACTGAAGATGGGGTCAAAACCAAAACCAAAGATGAAAGTGGATACCCTGAAACACAAATAAGCAAATGTTAATATGATGCAATGTTTATGTATGCAAATGATATGCAAGGGTTTGTGACTGAGCCGGATCTGATCAAATGCCCTGATATAGGTCCAAGTATGTTCATGAATTCCAGATGGAAGTCTATAAATCCAGTAACCAAGGTGGGGGGCTCAAATAAAGAGCCACATGTCCAGGGTTTAAGAATCACAAGAACTATCCCAAAATGAAGTACTCTTAAACAAACAAAGTAACAGGGTATTCTGAGGTCAAGGTACCTGCAAACCTGTAAACAGCCCGACCCCCTCACAGGTAGTGTTCTAAAACAAGGATCCTCAGACTTGGATCAGTTATGAGAAGTGTAAACACTTCTAACCCGGAGGTACAGTGTTTACAATAACCATAAAAGTTCCTCCTCTAATTCACCTCAGTTTCTGAAGGTCAATACTAAAGGTCATCCAGACTTAGCAGGCTTCCCAGATAGCCCTAGCATTGCAGGAAATCTGCAACACAGAGTTCTCAAGAAGAAACCCATATCTAAACCGTGTTTCATATTCCCGCACCAGACCGAGATGGAATGGGAAAGAATATGATTCACTCTAGCCTAGGTGTCACTCAGGTCCCAGGTATAGGACCTTAACTCTCAATAGAACACCCACCCACCAAAGCAAAACCAGATCCAGCCAGACAGCACAGTATGACAATATGAATATATATGCATAAAGCTATAAAGAAAGCAATAGACAAAACTGTACATAAGGCAAAAATAAATACAAATATACAAACACAAATAAGCACATAACACCCCAGTAAACACAAATCAAACAAGCGCTAGGAGGAACCCACACAAAGAACCAGAAGCCCTGGTTACAGAATAAGGGTCCCCAGCAGAGTCGCCAAGCTGTCGCTCCCGAAGATTTGCATCCCGGTACAAGCGCGAACGGTCGGCGAAAGGGACAATGAGAACACACAGCCGTGAACTCACTGGAGATGAATAGAGTCGCCAGCTAGGCATTTTTATCCCGGAGGAAAGGCAATGCTGCATAGACCTAGAAAGAGATGGATAAGACGGTTTGCGAACCAGAGAGACTGAGAAAGGGGGTTGGTTACAACCTGGGAAGGTATTAGCACCCAGATTGTCCGCCGTACTCGACGGGATCCACGCTTAAAAGATTTGTGTTTTAAAGGGGTAGTGTCAGTGCAATCTGTGTATAAAAGAGATGGAACAGGATGTACAGGTGTCAGTGCAAAAGAAATGGAGTGTATAAATGAAGTGTCAGTGTAAGAACAAAGAAATGAGATGCTCAAGATCATGAGGCTTAAAAGAATGAAACTGAAAGGAGGGGGGATATACAGAGACTTTTGTTCGATAACTGTTAAGTTATGCCTACGTATCCTCTCGTGCAATGAGGAAGTCAGAACACCGTAGTTCGACCCAAAGAGACTGAAAGGTGAATTGATTGTGAACTGCTTGCTTGTCTATGCTCAAGTGTATGATCTGTCTGGCACAGATGCTAACTGTCTTGCATTAGACGGAAGAAGCAAGTTCTCGTTTGTGAGTGAATGAGATGAGAAAAGAATCCCAGAGGAGACGATTATTGTTTGTTTTTGAGTTTTCAGTCTTTTATTGCTTTTGAAAGTTTGTCATAAGTTAATGAGCTTAAGCCTAAACCAATGGGTTAGTAAACTCATCACATCTTCCCTCTGTTTAGGGGTAATGAGAGTACCTTAAGTGTGAAGTCAGATTCTCACACTTAATCACCTTTGGTGCAGGATTAAGATCATTAACCTACTTGTGATTATTTAGATGTTTTTTGTTGTTTTTGTTTAGTGTTGAGTAATGAGGTTAAGCCATAATCAGGGATTAAACAGACTCATTACACCATCCTAATAGAAGGATAATAGATGAGAATGTTTAAGCTGAGGAAAGCTCCTCAACTTAATCCATGATTAGGGATTAAACTCATGACAAAACAAGCCTTTGATTAAGTGGATTTTACTTAATGGTATGATGATGAAGTGATTTTTATGGTTTGTAAGACAACTTGAGGGGGACTTGTCCATTAACACTAGGGTTAGTCCTTCTTAACCAGTTAAGGAAGAATTAGAACCCTAATGCAAGGCCCAAGTTACAAGTGTGATGTCTTGATGATTATTAAGTGAATTGATTAAGGGAGTTAAACACATTAAGGGTTTAACACTTAGGATTAAAGTTATACACTCCATCCTAAGAGAAGGATGCAGGCATAAGCTTAATCACAAAGCCTTAAAGCCTTTAGGGTTTAGTCCCTGATTATGAGATGAGAAGAGAAGACTCAAAAGAGACACAAAGGTAAAACTAAGAGGGGAGACTAATCAAAACCCTAATCATTGTCATACATGGTTGTTCCTAAGGTTTGTGAGGTTTTCAAGAGAAGTCTTCAATGGAACCACCAGGAAGCAGATGAAAGGATCAAGAGAAGCAAAGTGACTTGCTTCTTTCAAGAAGTCAAGTCACTTGAAGAAAGAAAGTGAGAAGAAGAAGAATGAGCAAGCTCAATCTCAAACACAAACAAAAATGCAGCAATGGATGCAAGAGGGATGAAAAGAAAGGTTATGAGAAGTGAAGGCAAATTCACTTCTCAAAGTTACTTACCACCTGAAATGTTAGGAAAGAAATACACTGCAATGCAAAATGGGATGGAATGACATGATGCAAACCAAAACCAGAGGCATGTATGAGATGGTAATGATGCTATGAGGTGCTACAAACATGAGGCAACACATGGAAATGATCATACAAGTTCATGAATGCAAATGAAGCAAGTTGAGAAGCAAGGACATACATGAAAAGTTATGAAGTGCAAATGACATACAACATGGAAAATACATGATGCAATGATCAAACATGCTTTCAATATGTCTTATGATGTTAAATGAATCACATGGATGCTTGAAATGTCATGGCAAGTCATGTTATGCAAGAGAATGCAAGATGGATGCATATGGAAGCCCAAATTAGGGTTTATGATCAATGCAACAAACAAAAACCAAAATCAGAAGCAAACCCTAAGATAGAAAAATTGAAAATGCCACTCAAAGGACCCCTAATCCTATACTAAACCAATGCCCAAAGGAGAAGTTTCAACTCTTAACCAAACTCAAGTTATGATTTTTACAAGCTTGCTAGGGTTTTAGGGTTTCCAAACAAAAGAATTGCCAAACAAATTGAAAATGAAAGATCAAATCATGGCCATTTAATCTCACAAACTTCATGCTAAACACAATGCAATGCAAAAAGAATCAATGTCCAACTCTTCATGGATAGGCAGAAATGATTTTTTGAACTTTGGATCAAATTAATGCACAAAAATGATTTTAATTCAATGAGAAATTCTTAAAATGCACCAAGATCAAAAAATAAATTTGGTTTGAAGGTTGGACAATGTTTCTAAATGTCTTAGAACATTTCATGAATTTTTTGGTGATTTTTAAATACCTAAAAGTATTTTTAATGAATTAATTTTCATTAATCAATTAAAAATAATCTTTTAAATATTTAAAAATACTTTTTTAATGCAAAAATGAAAATAAAAATATTTTTTGTGTCATAAAAATTAATGAAACTCTTGAGAAAAAATTTCATAATTTTTAGACAATTTTTACTATTTTAAATAAATTGTGCAAATTAAATGACAAATAATGAAATAAAAATAAGAAAAATGGAAAGTATTCAGATCCAAGGGTGGAGATTTGAACTGGGTTTAAAAGAGTTGACTGGCGCGCGAATCCAAGGTCTGTGGTTGGCTCAGATTAATTAACTTAATTATGATTTATTTAATTAATTAAAGTGGATTAGGGCAAAGCAAAAGGATCTGAGCCCTTCATGCGCGCGGGAAGTCCACTGGGTCAACCAATCCAACGCTCAACATTCAAACGCACTTAATGACCTGAGATTAGGGCTAACCACATTCAGGTGACCGGAGAGAAGCTCCGGTCATCTTCTCCGGCGGCAGCACAACCCTAATTCACGATTCAGGCCACTATTCTTCAAATTAAAGCCAGGGAAATGATCCTCTAACAACCTAGGTCATGAATCTATGCTCAAACATCATTTAAACCCCAAAAATCATGCAAATCGAAGAGAACAAAATCCACGGGTGAAATTTCAGGGGGACCATACAAACTCATTTCCCACTTATTTTTGATTCTGAAAGCATCCCCATGACCAGCAAAGCATAAGCAATAGATTTATAACTTAAAATGCAAGCTTTGGGGGAAAATGTTCATGTTCATACCTGGGCTGGAAAGCTTCAATACTGAGCTTCCAGGGCCTTCTTTGTGTGCAAATGAACCTCCTTGACTCTCCTGAACTCAATGGGATACCTCAAAGCTCTTGTGGATGGCTGATTTGAGAGGAATGGTTCTGGTGTAGCAGATGGCACAGTCAGGAATAGGGAGGTTTCAGGCCACTCCAATGGTGGATTCTTGCTCCTTTAGGTGTGCTTGACTTGTTGGTGAAGAAAAATGGTGTGTTTGATGGCTGGGTAATGGGATTCGAAGAGTTCTGGTTTTGAAGATGAGAAATGGTGAAGCTCAGTTCATGCTGGTTTCAGGCTTGAGTCTTGTTGGTTTGGGACCACTGAAGCATGGTGAGATGAGTAGTGGAATTGGTTTGAGTGTTTTTGGTTTGTGGAGGCAGATTCGAAGAGAAATGCAAAATGGGGTGAGTTTGTGAATGTGATGTTATGGTGTGTTTCAGCTTGGCCTATTGATGTGTTTAGCTTGCAAATGGATAGTATAAAATAATCTCATAGGTCAGATGATGTGACCTGGCCTTTATTGATTGGTAAGTTCACTTTTGCAAAATGTCAACTTTGTTGTAAGAGAGGTATGGCTTGAGTTCTAGCTTGGTACAATGGCTAGGGCTGGCGCAGCATGGTGTGTATGTGATGCTAGGAAGGTTCAGCAACCAATGCAGCAAGTTGGTGAGGTGTGATCATGAGTTTTTGCAAGTTGGTTACTTTTGAAACTTCATGAAAATATCTTGTTATACAAACCATGTACATGAGAAACTTTGGTTCAATTCTGATTTTTTAGAACTTATGTGATGTTTGTACATTGGTTTGAAGTGAACTAGAAGTTACAAATGACCTTGCTACATGATTTTGCAAATTTTCCAATTGGTGCATGTCTTGAAAATTAGTGATTTTTGCCAACTTTGTCACACCATAACTTTTGATCCAAAATGAATTAGGTCATGTTCTTGTACTTTTTGAAAAGGGAAAAATGTATTCTACAACTTTCATGACCAAAGTTTTTCCATTTGAAGCTTTTTTTGGATCAAAAATCAAGGCTTGAAAAATGACCTAAAATGACATATTCCTTAAAAGTCAACTATGCCCTAAAAAGTCAACTTTGCAAAAACTTCAAATTCTTGAATTTTGTGAACTTCAACCTTCTTCCATGATCAAATAAAGATCATATACACTCAAAATGATAAAGATCACCCCTTGGTTGGGTCATTGGGGGCCTCAGATGCCCTGATTTTGCACTGACTTGTCTGAAAAGTCAACTCTTGATCAGATGACTTCCCCATGGAATTTCTTCATGAAACTTGATATGCATACTCCCTATACCATATAGAGACCAATGGAAACAAGAATGACCAAACAAATTGGAGTTATGGCCTCTGAAACCAAAACCCTAATTTTAGGTCAACTGTGCAGTCAAACTTGGCTCTGCATTCACACCAATCCCAGTTCTTGTGATTCTTTTGCATTCTTGACTTTGAGAGGATATAATATGATACTTGAACACATGTAGACCCCTTTGAAGTGATTTATGGCCTTTGGAGTGGCTCAAGAGGCTCTAGATTGCTCAGATCACAAACCCTAGGTGCAGATGACCTAGAACCAATGCAGTGAATCAAAAATGAGATATGAGGTGATATGATTGTGTTTATGCATATGAAATGATCACAAGCCATGGTGTGAATGGGTGAGGGCAAATTTGGGGTGTTTACAGATGGGGACGGCCATCGGATAATCATGATGAAGGACGATCATCAAGAGGTGAAGGACGATCACCTAGCAGGGTACGGCTGCTCTCAGGGTTTATCATGACATAGGACGAATGTCAGATTAACAAGATCAATGATGGGGACGGCCATCGGATAAAATGATGAAGGAAGATCATCAAGAAGGTGAAGGACGATCACCTAGCAGGGGACGTCTGCTAAAAATATCACGACATAGGACGAATGTCGGATGAGAAGGGGTTCTAATGAATAGAGACTCCACTGGGGGTGATGAAGGACGATCATCAAAAAGGTGAAGGACGATCACCTGGCAGGGTACGACTGCCGAAAGGTATCATGACATAGGATGAATGTCAGATAGAAAGGAAATAGCTTATTGGGATTTGCTGGGGAAAAGTAAACGCGGACGAGTGTCTACATCCAAGAAATGAGAGGGATAAGTGTTTGGGTGCTGTGTATAGATTAAAGATGCGGACGAGCATCCTTAAGACTATGATACGGACGAGTATCAGGTAGAAAAAAATGCTGACACATGTTCGGAGATGATGATACGGACGAGTATCAGGTAAAAACAAATGCTGACACATGTTCGGAGATGATGATACGGACGAGTATCAACTAGTTAACAATGAACACGGGCAAGTATTGATTCTGCGGGGACTCTTCTGGGGAACAATAGACACAGACGAGCGTCTAAATTCAAGAAGACATAAGTGTTTGACACGGTGTACGGATTGAAGATGCGGACGAGCATCCTTAAGACTATGATACGAACGAGTATCTGTAGAAACAAACGCTCGACGCATGTTCAGAGATGATGATACAGACGAGTATCAACAGGTTAACAAAGAACACGGACGAGTGTCGAATCTGAGGGGATTTAAATGGTATATACAAGATACGGACGAGTATCTGTACGAGTGAAACAGGAGTAACAAGTATGAGTTTGGCACAGATGAGTGTTTAACTTGCTGGACGGACGAGTGTCAAAAAAGAAGAAAAGTGTAATATAAACAAGTGTATGTGTACCAAGCAAGTTGTGTATTAGTATCTTGTGAGTGCAAAGGGGGTGCTTTGGCTTTCTACTGGGAATATGACACGAACGGGTGTCAGGAAGTATCTGTATCTTTAAGGAAAGTGCCTTGGCTTTCTGCCGGGGAATCTGGGGATTCTTCTGTATCTCATTGATGGATTGTCAATATTTACAAGTGTTTGATTCAGATCATGGCTTATGATTATGCAATATGTTTGATTTTTGCCGTAATGCTCCGTATTAGACGGAATGCTACACTCTGTGGGGAAAATATGATGCGAATGCTATGATTATGCAAAGATACCGATCCGGGATTCGGATCCCGTTGTTGTGAAAATCTCTGGCTGATCTGCTTGGAGTAGATGTCCCAACTGGGGATGAGGATCATTGGTAGATCTTCTATGACTATGCCTGGGGAAATAGGTCACTGATAGACCTATCTTGGTAATGAAGGACCCAGCTGGGGTTTGTAGAAGCTTTCGTCACTCTGTTGTGAGATCTCCAGGCATTGCTCTTCTGGATAGAGGCTGAAACTCCGTGGGGAGATGGTCCCCTGTCTATGCACTTGGCTGGGGAAAGAGAAAGATCACTGAAAGATCTTCTTAGAGATTTTTGCAGGGATCCTACTGAGGACGATATTTGACAACTTAGCTGGGGATATGAATATCTTCTGGTGCTGCTCTGAAGGAAGTGTTGGAGAAGTGATGCCTGGCAACTCTGACAGGGAGAAAGCATTCTTGGTACTGTTTGGAAAGTGTGCTGAGGAAACAAATGATTTGGCAGCCTACTAGGGAGAAGCTTTCATGCCCCATGTTGCGTTTTGAATACCTGCAATCCTGCAAAGACAAAGAAACGCGCAAGTATCCGAGGTATCCCTCACTGGATTCCATTATAGGAGTTTAGACACTCCCGGGAGCAAGTATATTTCCTGGAAGCACGTACTTTTTAGAAGAGAAGCATCTGTATTTATGCAACCTATATCTTAAGGACATCGGACATTTTGCAAATGAAAAATAAAATGTATGAGATAAGATATGACTGGAAATCTGATCTTATTAGTTCGTGTGCCCTGAATTGGCGAGATACAGTCAAAGAAACAGATCCCCTAAAATGAGGAAATCGTTACAAATTGAGAAACAAAAAGGTGCTGGCAATGTTGATGACGCTTCAAGGAGCTTTCCCTTTGCTATGACTCGTATGACATTGACGTTCTTCTCATCTTGCTTTCTGAAGAAGGCTGGTTCTGACTGACGCTCGAACCTTTCGGAGCTTTCCAGGTTGTAAGTGATACAGATGAGTTCAGAATGCAATTGTTCGCTCATTCCCTTATTTTGCATGGATCGCCCTTTCGGGTTTTCAATCCACCGGGATACCCATTGTTTGCCTGAGTTGTCCAATGCGGCTTTTCAACTCAGCGGGTGTACATTTTTATTTTTTTTCCCTTATTTTTTCCCGAGTCTTTTATTTTGTTTTTGACTCGCCGGGATGCCCTATTTTTGCCTGGACTTGCATTCTGTTTTTATGTCCAGCGGGTCATTTTATGCGAAGTATTTTTTAACTGCATCTGAATTCACAAGGGACTGGAAATCTTCACCATCCATAGTACTGAGCATCAGTGCTCCACCGGAGAAAACTTTCTTTACTACGAATGGCCCTTCATAATTCGGAGTCCACTTGCCCCTGTGGTCTGTATGAGGAGGAAGGAGTCTTTTCAGCACAAGATCTCCTACTCGGTATTCTCGAAGCCTGACTTTCTGATCGAAGGCTTTCTTCATTCTCTTCTGATACAGCTGCCCATGACAAATTGCAGCTAACCTCTTTTCTTCAATCAGATTCAGTTGCTCGTATCGGGATCGGACCCATTCTGCTTCATTCAGTTTAACATCCATCAATACCCGCAGAGAGGGTAGTTCAACTTCAACAGGTAGGACTGCCTCCATACCATAAACAAGCTGATACGGAGTTGCCCCAGTGGATGTTCTGATTGACGTTCGGTACCCATGCAAGGCAAACGGTAGCATTTCATGCCAGTCTTTGTATGTAACTACCATCTTCTGCACAATCTTCTTGATATTCTTATTAGCTGCCTCGACAGCGCCATTCATCTTCGGTCTGTAAGGAGAAGAATTATGGTGTTGGATCTTGAAGTCCCCGCATAGCTCTGCCATCATTTTATTGTTTAAGTTGGAACCATTATCAGTAATGATTCGCTCGGACACTCCATACCGACAGATGATATCTCTTTTCAGAAACCGGGCTACCACCTGCCTTGTAACATTTGCATAAGAAGCTGCTTCAACCCACATGGTAAAATAGTCAATAGCAACCAGGATGAATCTATGGCCATTTGAAGCAGTTGGTTTGATCTTGCCAATCATATCAATGCCCCACATGGCAAATGGCCAGGGTGAAGACATCACATTCAAAGGATTCGGAGGCACATGCACTTTATCCGCATAAATCTGGCATTTATGACATTTTCTGGCATAAGCATAACAGTCTGCATCCATTGTGATCCAGTAATAGCCTGATCTTAGCAACTTTTTAGCCATAGCATGCCCTCCAGCATGGGTACCAAAAGATCCTTCGTGCACCTCGTGCATCAACAAGTCTGCTTCTGTTCTATCAACGCATCTGAGAAGTACCATATCAAAGTTTCTCTTGTACAAAGAACCGTCAGTATTCAGGAAGAAACTACCAGCTAGCCTTCTTAATGTCTTCTTATCATTGGTACATGCCCCAGGTGGGTATGTCTGATCCTCCAAGAAGCATTTGATATCATGGAACCAAGGCTTATCATCTTTAGCAAGGTCTGCTGAGAATACGTATGCTGGTCTGTCAAGCTTGGATACCGAAATCCGAGGCACAAAGTGGCAGCTTGAACTTTGATCATGGATGAAATGGTAGCTAGGGCATCTGCAAACTGATTTTCGTCTCGAGGGATATACTCAAGTTTCACTGTTGTAAAGAAAGTCAATAACCTTCTTGTATAATCCCGGTAAGGTATCAGATGATCTTGGTGGGTGTACCATTTGCCGTTAGTTTGATTAATTACCAGAGCTGAATCTCCGAATACAGTCAAAGTCTTGATCCTGAGGTCAATGGCTTCCTCAAGACCCATAATACAAGCTTCGTATTCAGCTTCGTTGTTAGTGCAGTTAAAGGTGAGCTTTGCCGAGAAAGGCATGTGAACTCCCTTAGGTGTAATGAGTACTGCACCAACACCACGACCATTCATATTAACAGCCCCGCCAAATATCATAGTCCATTCCTCCTCCGGGTCAGGCCCTTCAGTGTGAATAGGCTCTTCATGATCTTTTGCTTTTATGAACATGATGTCTTCATCAGGGAAGTCAAATCTCATAGGCTGGTAATCATCAATGGGTTGCTCAGCAAGATAATCAGACAATACACAGCCCTTGATGGCTTTCTGAGAGGTGTACTGAATGTCATATTCTGTGAGGATCATTTGCCATCTCGCAACCCGTCTGGTAAGTGCTGGCTTCTCAAATATGTACTTAACTGGGTCCATCTTTGAAATCAATAAAGTAGTGTGGGTCAACATGTACTGCCTTAGTCGGCGAGCAACCCACGCTAAAGCACAACAAGTTTTCTCGAGCAGTGAATAACGTTGTTCACAGTCGGTAAACTTTTTGCTTAGGTAGTAAATTGCATACTCTTTTCGACCAGACTCGTCATGCTGGCCCAGCACACACCCCATCGACTCTTCTAATACCGTCAAGTACATGATTAGAGGTCTTCCTTCAACTGGAGGCATGAGGATTGGAGGCTCTTGCAAGTACTCCTTGATTTTGTCAAAAGCCTTCTGGCAGTCTTTGTTCCACCTGACCGTTTTTTCTTTTCTTAACAGCTTGAACAAGGGTTCACAGGTTGCTGTAAGGTGAGATATAAACTGTGAAATGTAGTTCAATCTACCTAGAAACCCCCGATCTTCTTTTTTAGTCTTCGGTGCAGGCATTTCTTGAATGGCTTTAACTTTATCAGGGTCAACTTCAATCCCCTTTTCACTTACAATAAATCCCAGCAGCTTACCGGATCGCACCCCGAATGTGCATTTGTTGGGGTTTAACTTTAGCTGGTATTTCCTCAAACGCTTGAATAGTTTCAGCAGATTCACCAGGTGGTCTTCTTCTGTGAGGGACTTGGCGATCATGTCATCCACATAACATTCAATTTCTTTATGGATCATGTCATGGAATAATGTTACTATAGCCCGTTGATAAGTGGCACCCGCATTCTTCAGTCCGAATGGCATCACCTTATAGCAGAACGTGACCCAGGGTGTGATGAAAGTTGTCTTCTCCATGTCTTCAGGTGACATTTTAATCTGATTGTATCCTGAAAATCCGTCCATGAAGGAGAACACCGAGAACTGAGCCGTATTATCAACCAATACATCAATGTGAGGTAAAGGGAAGTCATCTTTTGGGCTAGCTCTGTTCAGGTCTCGGTAATCCACACACATTCTCACCTTGCCATCTTTCTTAGGCACTGGTACAATATTAGCCACCCACGACGGATAGCTAGTCACAGCAAGGAAACTGGCGTCCCACTGTTTTTGTACCTCTTCCTTTATCTTCATTGCCATATCTGGGCGAGTACGGCGCAACTTCTGTTTTACCGGTGGGCAGTCTTCTTTCAGAGGCAGCTTGTGCATGACAATATCAGTGTCCAAACCTTGCATATCCTGATAAGACCAAGCAAAGACATCCACATACTCCCGAAGCATATCAATCAGTTGCTCTTTCACTGAATCTTGTAAGCAGGCCCCGATCTTAACCTCTTTCACATCTTCTTCCGTACCAAGATTAACCGTTTCGACCTCCTCCTGATGAGGAGTGATAACCTTCTCCTCTTGCCTTAACAACCTGGCTAACTCTTCAGGAAGCTCATAATCTTCTTCAACCCCTTCATCAACTTGATTGATTGGATTGTCAAAGTCATACAGAGTCATAGCTGTGTTGTTGTCGGTGCAGTCTGAAAGGCACTCTCTGCAAGGGTTTAGATTGTTCATTTTAGTGATCGATTTTAATCTTGTTTAGAAAAAGTGAAATGAGGTTATCATTTTGGAAAACATTGCCATTTTATTTTTGTACAAAAAGAAAAATGAAAAACAGTGAGCGGAAAAGGAAAAGACTCATTTGCAAAAGATGTTCGATATTCATTGATTGATCTGTTTGCACAAAATTACAAGATGGCCCGATTACAAAATGAGTCTTGACATCTTGGGCAAGATGCAAGACTTGATGCATGCTTAAAATATACAGGAAATAATAATTACTCTACAGGAGTAACCCTTATAATTTCCTGGGAAGACCAGTTTGAGATATGGCTCCCCGGGGTCCTTGGACGTATCCAGCTCTCCAGGTTGTGCTCATCTTCCGCCTCATCTTCCAAGTTGTTCACTGCATCCGGGGTGAGCATCCCCCCGCTGACAAAATTGGGCTTCTTAGCAGCCTCTGATTGATCTTGTTGAGTTGGTTTGTAACCCAACCCAAATCTGTCTTCCTTCTTTTCCACGGGCAACAGCTTGCCCCAGCCTTGGGCAGTACCCTCTTCAACAACCTTCCTGGCTTGATGATAAGACGTCATGGAGGTTCCCAGTACAGCAGATGCTTCATTTATATTCAGTGCCTCAAACCCTTGGCTCATAGTTTCATGGATTTCTCCATCCATTTCTATGTACTTGTACGTAGCCAGATGGCTAACAAAGATGTCTTCTTCCCCACAGATGGTGATGATCTGGCCTTCCCACTCGAATTTCAGCTTCTGGTGAAGGGTAGACGTAACAGCGCCAGCGGCATGGATCCAGGGTCTACCCAACAAACAACTGTAGGCCGGCTGAATGTCCATCACATAGAAGGTAATCTTAAAAGTCTGCGAGCCAATCATCACAGGCAGATCAATCTCCCCAAGCACTGATCTTTTAGAGCCATCAAATGCTCTCACCACCAAATTACTCGGACGCAGTGCCAAGCCATCATACTCCAACTTCACTAAGGCTTTCTTCGGTAGGACATTGAGCGATGACCCCGTGTCCACTAGTACATGAGATAAAATAGCGCCCTTGCATTCCAGAGTGATGTGTAAAGCCTTGTTGTGGTTACGTCCCTCAGTTGTTAAATCGGCATTGGTAAAGCCTAGTCCATGACTGGTATTGACATTTGCTACCACGGTTTCCAGCTGATTAACAGTGATCTCCTCTGGCACGTATGCTGCGTGCAGGACTTTCAGTAATGCATTCCTGTGAGCTTCAGAATACATTAACAGGGATAATATGGAGATCTTTGAGGGGGTTTGGTGAAGCTGATCCACCACCTTGTAATCACTTCTCTTTATAATTCTCATAAACTCGTCTACATCCTGTTCAAAAGATGTCTTCTGAGTTTCTTTAACAGCCGGCTCTTCAAATACCACACTCTTTCCTTTTGCTTTGGCAGCAGCTTCTGCTTCGGCATTGGGTCTTTGAGTTTGTGAGGCAAAAAGGCGTCCGCTTCTGGTGAAGCCTCCGCCTCCCCCAACATTGTCAATTTGTGGAGAAGAGGTTGAAGAATCCAAGGTGATTTTCTCCCCGTTGCAGTAAAGATCAGAGCCATAATGCCAAGGGATGGCATTGCTGCTTTCATATGGAACTGGTCCAGGTACCGTGATAGTAACTGGACTGACTGCAGCAGAGGAGGGTATTGAAATGGTGTGCGGATTGTAGTAAATGGTGACTGGTGACCTGGCAGGAGATGCCACTATTTGTTGTTGAAAGTTGTTGTTTGGTGGAACATTTGACGGATCATAGTAGATGGTGACTGCGGAGACATCTTCATTAAGTCTTGCTGGTGTTGTAGAAGATTCTGCTGAATAAATGGATGCTGATGTTGTAGAAGAAAGGGTTGTTGTCATTTGATTTGTTGAAGTGATGGGTGGAGCCATTGCTGATGATATTGATGAATCGGTTGGAATGATTGTTGTTGCAGTTGTAGGAGACTCAGGGATTATTGTCAGGGGAATTGCTGGATTTGTAGGCGCCATTGTTGTGATCTGGAGGATACCATCCTTGATACGACTATCTATGCCACTTCTCAAGTTATCACATCCGTTGACTGCAATGTTGCAATACCCACAACCGAGCTCACACCCGGGGAACATCTGGCACTCTAGAAGCTGAGCTTTAATTTCAACCAGAGGTGTTCGAATCTGTCCAACACTGGTTATCAAGAAAGATGGCTTGTCTTCCTCAATAGCATTAATTCTTGTCCCTCCATGATTGGGCATGGGATTCTTGTTGACATTTGGAGGGGGTGCAAAGTTGAGGGCTTTAGAATCTACCAGATCTTGTACTTTCATTTGTAAAGCCCTGCATTTCTCCGTATTGTGGCCAGGTGCATTGGAGTGGAAAGCACATCTGGCGTTGACATCATAATTTCTTGGAAGGTTGGAGGGATCTGGTGGTGCCAATGTCCTTAACTCAACCAAGTTGAGCTTCAGGAGTTGTGGTAATAAGGCAGCATAGGGCATAGGGATAGGATCAATCACCCTATTTGCCTGAGACGGTCTTTGCTGAAAAGGTCTCTGTTGTTGATTACTGTTGTTGTTGTTGTAGGCCCTCTGTGGCGGAAAAGGTCCTTGCTGTTGATAATGTGATTGTTGTTGTGGTTGATATGTTGGTTGCTGAGGAATCGGAGCTGGAATAGTGATAGCTGCTACTGATCTGTGGACATACTGAGGTCTGCCCCTGGTGGCATGAATGGCATTTGTATCACTGGTTCTTCTGGGTCCCACAAAAGGCTTCCTGGGATTACTGGACGAACCTGCACCATTATCAGAAATCTTACCCATCTTCAAAAGGCTTTCAATCCTTTCCCCATCTATGACTACGTCAACAAAACTGGTGGAAGAAAAGGCAGCTAGCCTATCAATATATGTTCCTTGCAGAGTATTCATGAACATGTCGGCCATTTCTCTTTCCGACATGGGTGGTTGGACAGCAGCAGCAAGCTGTCTCCACCTTTGGGCGTATTCCCTGAAGCTTTCTCTGGAGGACTGAGACATTCCCATCAGAAGGGTTCTGTTAGGAGACATATCCAGATTGTATTGGTACTGTCTGATGAAAGCTTCATCCAAGTCCTTCCAACATCTGATAGTAGCTCTGGTTAAGTGTGAGTACCACTCTCTGGAAGCCCCAGTCAAACTGTCTTCAAAGTAAAACATCCACAGTTTTTCATCCATGGTGTATGCCTTAAGTCTCCCTAGAAAGGATTGTAAGTGAGTTCGTGGACAGGAAGTTCCATTGTACTTCTCGAAGCACGGGGGTTTAAACTTGTGGGGAATCCTTACCCCATCCACTAACCCCATATCCATAACATCTAAACCTAAGGAATTTTAAGACTCCAGGGATCTCAACTTCTCAGCAATTTCATCAAACCTCCTATCATAAACTTCATCCCCAGCTCCCATTACAGTAAACTACTCCTCTTGAGGATCTTCTTGCAAGATCCTTCCTGTAGCAGTATTGCTCGGTACATTCCTTGGGATGTTGGCCTCTAGATCTAGATGAGGTCCAAACACTGGTGGGTTAACATGAGGCTGTCCTCCCTCATTGTTGCTGGTTCCTCCAGTGCCAGGATGATGTTCTTCGGGGGTCTGTCTTTCTACCAATGCCCTTAACCTCTCTTGACTTTGAGCCAGGTTAGTCATCACAGTCATGAACTGGGCCATTTGGTTCCTCATCTCCACTCTTTCGTTAGCCATCTGAGTCCTGACCTCTGTCAGGTCCTGCTGTACTTGATCCATTTGGATACCAGGAAGATTGTTGCGAGTAGGATACCGGTGCGGACGGTTGAGAGGGAACACCCGGCGGCGAGCAATAATTCCTGAGGCACAACAGAGTTAGAAACAAATAAAGACAAAAACCTACAAAACAAAACAAAAGGTTAGTATGCAGGGCAGTATGCTTATTTGCTTTCCAAGGTATCCGGCTTGGCTCTTTGTTTTGACCTTTCCAGACCCCGAGGGATATGCTTTGATGTTGCTTGAGAAAAGAAACTCATTGAAACAAACTAACAAATACATTACAAATGGTGGATCATACATAGTTTATTTTTACAACATATGCCCCTGAAGGGTCAAAACACAACATAAAAGAAAATTACATCAAATGGAAACAACAACAAGCAAACAAGTCAAACATCTAATCCAAACTCATCCTCCTTAACCTCCTTCAAAAGTGCTTCAGTTACAGGACCGGCCGGATGCTCTGTGATGTTTCTGATGAGGAGGTTTCTGGTGGCAATAGCAGTGGTCAGCTTCTTGTGCCTGTCTTGGTCTTTTGACCTCTTCAAACCAGCCCTAAGCTTCAATTCTGAAATCTCCTTCTGGGCTGCCAGCAAAGCTTCCTATTGTTTCTTTTCATTGGCCTCCAACTGCTCAATCCTGGCCTGAGTTTTCTGATCTTCTTGAGTACGAGCTTCAGTGATCTTGACCCACCTAGCTTGACTCTCTTGCAGATAAAGATCAGTCCTAGCCTTCTGAAACTTGGCCTCTTTACAGGCATTCTTCAATATTTGCTCCCCAGCTTTTGATTTCTTGATGTAGTCCTCTGCTTTCTCAATCTTGGCTAGATGCTCCACCTTGAGCTTTTCCAACCTCTCAATGTCTAGACGACCATCACTCCTCTCCCAGAGGGTCTTCTTCAGAGCTTGAGACAAATTCTCATTCCTTTCCTTCAGTTTCTCAAATTCTTCCAGGCTGACAGTGACGGGAGGTGGTATTGTGGATGGTCTAGGTACATCCTCAATGGTAAAAGGCATCCCAAAAATCTGAGCTCTAGCATGGGACCATTCATAGTATTGAGCTGAAGCCACATTATTGCACCTCCCAAGAATGGACATCCCCTTTGTCTGGATGTTGTCCCAAGCCCAGGATGCTTGTCTGACAACAGCTAGATTAGGCTTTATCTCACAATACAGGGTTTCAACCAAGTCTTGCACGCTAGGAGGGTGGACCAAAGCATAGCCCAGCTGTCTCTTAAGCAGCAAAGGATTGTAGTTGATGCAACCCTTTACTCCTATCAGAGGTACATTGGGGTATTGTCCACAGCTAGTGATTATATCCTTGCCCTTGGTGCTCTGGGTGCACCATCTGAAGTCAAAGCAATAAGTCTCTTAGCCCAATTCTTCTGCTGGTGAGGATTCAGGAAGGCATCAGTCCTAGGTAAGTGTTTGAGCAGCCATGTGTGAAATAGAGGAGCACAGCATCTTACCAACTTTCCTCTTTGCTTCTCATTCCTCTGATGAATGGAATAATAGAAATCTCCCAGCAAGGTGGGTACTGGGTTCCTTAGAAGGAAAAGATGAATGGCATTCTTGCTGATAAACTTGGGCTCATCTGCAAATAGTATAGCCCCATATATACTGAGGGCTAACAATGCACAAACTGCCCTCCATTCTCCCAAGGAGGCCTTCAGGATGGCCTGAGAAGTCAGAAAGTCTAAGTGCAAACCAGGGATCCCAGCCTTTGTTGTCATACTCTGCTCAATCAAAGCAGGCTCCAAGTACAGTGCTTTTGCCACTTCTCCATTGCTGGGAGAAGTCATTTCTGGGTTGAAGGGGACACCACCCCTGACAGGTACTCCAATCAATGATGAAAACTCCTCCAGCAGAGGTCCTAGCTGAAAGTTCTAGAAAGTGAAGCATCTTAAAGGAGGATCATAAAACTGTAGGCAGGTGTGAATCATACTCCTCTGAGAAGGGTCCAGGTCCATAAACATATCAAGGATGCCTCCATAATGCTCTCTGAATAATGGGATGTGGTCTGGAGTGATAAGTGCCTGGACCTGCCTGATGCCAGTCAGCACAGGCTCAAAGAAATGGTATGAAATGTTGCTCTTCCTGGGTGTCATGACTGCTGATGAAGAACTGAAGACAAGTGCTGATGAAGATCAAAACTGGTACTGGAGATGAGCCACTGATAAGCTGGTGATGAAGGTAACTGAAGCAAACAACTGATGAAGATAGCTGAAGTAGATAACTGATGAACAGAGGTCTATGCAGATGAAGGGGTCAAAACCAAGCCAGATGTAATGTGGATACCCTGAAAAACAAATAAACAAATGTTAAAATGATGCAAATGATGAGTATGCAAATGATATGCAAAGGTTTGTGATCAAGCTGGATCTGATTATCTGTCTTGATATAAAGTCCATGTATGTTCAAGAAGTCCAGATGGAGGTTCAGAAGTCCAGTAACCAAGGTGGGGGACTCAAATAAAGAGTCACATGTCCATGGTTAAATTACAAGAACTGTCCAAAATGGAGTACTCTTAATCAAAACAAAGTATCAGGGTATGATGTGGCTAATGGTACCTGCAAACCTATAAACAGCCCAACCCCCTCACAGGCAGTGTTCTAAAACAAGGATCCTCAGACTTGGATCAGTTATGAGAAGTGTAAACACTTCTTACCCAGAGGTACAGTGTTTACAATAACCATAAAAGACCCTCCTCTAATTCACCTCAGTTTCTGAAGGTCAATCATAAAGGTCATCCAGACTTAGCAGGCTTCCCAGATAGCCCTAGCACTACAGGAAATCTGTAGCACAGAGTTCTCAAGAAGAAACCCACATCTGAACCGTGTTTCATATTCCCGCACCAGACCGAAATGGAATGGGAAAGAACATGAACCACTCTAGCCTAGGTGTCACTCAGGTCCCAGGTATAGGACCTTATACTCTCAATAGAACCCCACCCATCAAAACAACAAACCAAATCCAACAAGATGACAGTATGACAGTATGATGTATAAAAATGTAAAGAAAGCAATAAATAACTGTACATGAAGCAGTACATAAAGCAACTATATAAACACAATTAGCACATAACACCCCAGTAAACACAAATCAAACAAGCGCTAGGAGGAACCCACAAAAAAGAACCAGAAGCCCTGGTTACAGTATAAGGGTCCCCAGCAGAGTCGCCAAGCTGTCGCTCCCACCAAATGAGGCCAAGTCAAATGGGGTACAGACGCGAACGGTTGGTGAAAGAGGAGAGTACACACAGGGGTGAACTCAGAAAAGAAAGATTCTCCAGCTAGGAATTTTTATCCCGGAGGAAAGGTAATGCTGCATAGACCTAGAAAGATATGGATAAGACGGTTGCGAACCAGAGAGACTGAGAAAGGGGGTTGGTTACAACCTGGGAAGGTATTAGCACCCAGATTGTCCGTCGTACTCGACGGGATCCACGCTTGAAAGATTTGTGTTTTAAAGGGGTAGTGTCAGTGCAATTTGTGTATCAAAGCTGGAAAGAATGCAAGTGTCAGTGTAAAATAAATGTGGAGTGCAGAGGTGTCAGTGTAAGAACAGGAGTATGAAGCTCAAGACTATGAGGCTCAAAGAATAATGCTGGAAAGAGGGGGAATATACAGAGACTTTTGTTCGATAACTGTTAAGTTATGCCTACGTATCCTCTCGTGCAATGAGGAAGTCAGAACACCGTAGTTCGACCCAAAGAGACTGAAAGATAAATTGACTTGTGAACTGCTTACTTGTCTATGCTCAAGTGTATGACATGTCTGGCTCAGGTGCAAACTGTCTTGCATTAGACGGAAGAAGCAAGTTCTCGGTTAAGAGTGAATGAGATGAGAAAATAATCTCGGAGGAGACGATTATTGTTTATTTTTTGGGTTTTCAATCTTTTATTGCTTTTTGTGTTTGTCATGAGAAAATGAGCTTAAGCCTAAACCACGGGTTAGTAAACTCATCACATCTTCCCTCTGATTAGGGGTAATGAAAATACCTTAAGTATGAAGTAAGCACCTCACACTTAATCACCATGATGTAGGATTAAGATCATTATCCTACTTGCATTTATTTAGATGTTTTTGGAGTTTTTGTTTAGTGTTAAGTAATGAGTTTAAGCCATAATCAAGGATTTAATGGACTCATTACACCATCCTAATAGAAGGATAATAGATGAGAACATTTAAGCTAAGGAAGGATCCTCAACTTAATCCATGATTAGGGATTAACCTCATGACAAAACAAAGCCTTTATTAAAATGGATTTTAGTTAATGGTAAGATTAAGAAGTGTATTTTATGGTTTGTAAGACAGCTTGAGGGGGACTTGTCCATTAACACTAGGGTTAGTCCTTCTTAACCAGTTAAGGAAGAATTAGAACCCTAATGCAAGGCCCAAGTTACAAGCTTGATGTCTTAGTGATTATTAGGGGAATTGATTAAGAGATTTAAACACATTAAGGGTTTAACACTTAGGATTAAAGTTATACACTCCATCCTAATAGAAGGATGCATGCATAAGCTTAATCACAAAGCCTTAAAGCCTTTAGGGTTTAGTCCCTGATTATGAGATGAGAAGAGAAGACTCAAAGATGACACAAAGGTAAAAGCTAAATGGGGGACTAAAGAATCCTAAGTGTTTTCATGCATGGATATTCCTAGGGTTAATGAGGTTTGCAAGAAGATCTTCAGAGAAACCACCAGGAAAGAAGCAGATGAAAGGAGCAAGGAGCAAAGAGAAGCAAAACAACTTGCTTCACTTAAGAAGACAAGTTGCTTGAAGAAAGAAAGTAAGAGAACATGAATGAGGAAGCTCAATCCAATACACAAGATAAAATGCAGCAAAGATGCAAGAGAGATGAGAAGAGATTGTGAGAAGTGAAAGCAAATTCACTTCTCAAAACAACTTACCACCTGAAAAGTTAGCCAAAAGAAATGAAATGCAATGCAAATGAGATGAAATGTCATGATGCAAACCAAAATCAGAAGTATTCACATGATGTTGATGATGCTAAGAGATGATACAAACATAAGTCAAGACATGAGAATGATCATACAAGGCAATGGATGCAAATGAAGCATGCCTTGAACCATGAATGTACATGAAAAGTTATGAAATGCAATGGACATATAATATGACAAATGAAAGATGCAATGATCAAACATGATTCTAATATGTCCTAAGATGTATTATGAATCATGTGGATGCACAAAATGTCATGGCAAGTCATTGGATGTAAGTAAATGAGAAATGGATGCAAAGGAAGGCACAAATTAGGGTTTCATGCATCATACAAAGCAAAAATCCAAAACTAGAAGCAAATGATATGATAAAAAATTGAAAATGCAATCAAAGATACCTTAAACCTATACAAACTCACTACCCAAAGGAGAGGATCCAACTCTTAACCTAGTGTAAGTTATGAAATTCCTAAGATTGTTAGGGTTTGGGGGTACCTCACCAAGAAAAATGCTAAACAAATTGAAAATGCAAGATCAAATCAAAGCAAATTTATCCTATAAACTACATGCTATGAAGAGTGCAATGCAAAAAGAATCATCATCCAACTCTCAATGGCTAGGCAGAAGGTATTTTTCAAAGTTTGAACCAAAATATTGCCTTAAAATGAAATTAAATACAATGAAAATGATTAAAAGGCATCAAGAACCAAAAAGAAATTTGGTTTGAGGGTTGGACAATGTTTCTAAATGTTTCTAAGAACAAAGTGAATTTTTTTGTGATTTTTAAATACCTAAATGTATTTTTAATTAATTAATTTTCATTAACTAATTAAAAATAATCATTTAAATGATTTAAATATAATTTTCAGTGCAAAAAATAAAAATAAAAATATTTTTGGGTTTTAAAAATTAATGAAATCTTTGACAAAAAATTTCATAATTTTTAAAGGTATTTTGCTATTTTAAATAATTCGTATAAATAAAATGAAAAGAAAATGAAATAAAAATGAGAATAATGAAAAGTATGCAAATCTGAAGGCTGACATTCAAATGGAAAAGGAGGGAATTGACTGGCGCGTCATCCAACGGCTGCAATTCAAACTGACCAGATTAATTTAAAAACCTAATTAATTAAACTAATGACGTGGATTAGGGCTTAAGTGATGGATCTGAGCCATTCATTTGTGCGCGGGTCAATGCAAGTTAATTGGATCTATGGCCTATATTCAAACCAAACCCTAATCACAATTAAGGACTTAATGACATTCAGGTGGCCGGAAATGACCTCCGGTCATCTTCTCCGGCCACCTCCCTCCCTGAAAATTGCTAACTCACTTCCTAGGTCACTAAAACTTGATCTCTCTGCCCAGAATCCAACCCCATACATCATATAACAAGAATCAACAATCAAAACGCATTTATTTTTCGTATCAAAGCTGAATCGAATCAAAAGGTTTTTAGGTCAAAATATTTCAGAAGCTTCATACATACTCAATACTTAACCATTTGCAAAACTAAACATATCAGCATGATCAGCACATCACATAGATTCATTTAGGAACTTAAAAATGCATTTCTGGAAAAAAGTTCTTGAGCTCACCTGAAATGGAGCTTTCAATCCAGGAGCTTTCTGCTTGCTTCTCTGCTTCAAAATGGCTTCAATGATCCTCCTGATGAAGCTTTGAAGCTTGGTTGAAGTTTAAAGTGGCTGGTTTGTGAGTTTGATGAAGTTCTTTTCAGTGAGGGGTGAGAATCGTGTTTTAGTTTCAGGGGGTTTCAAGGCAAGGTGAAGGGTCAGGGATGATCAGTGGAACATGCTGAGAGTTTCTATGAAGTTTGTTTTGGTGTTTGTATCTTGTGTAATGAGTTTCGAAGGAAAGTGCATAAGAGGTGAAAACTTGGAACTATGACTTGGGGGATGTTTCAGGCTTGTGTGTCTGTGGTGTTGAGTCCCTTTTGGTCCACTTATCACATTTGGATGGGTCAGAGAAGTTGGCGTGGCAATGTGAGATTGGTATGGGAGTTTTTGCAAAAAGTCAAGTCTAGGTGTAAGAGAGGTATGGGTCAATGGTAGGCCAAGGACAAAGGGGTGTCCTGCGCAACAAGGAATGAGGAGAGCCATGGGATCAGTCTTGAAGCCAATTAGCAAGTGGATTAGGGTTTGTATGATGTTTTGCAACTTTGTCCAACTTTGGCCCTTTTGTGATTTCTTGATTCATAAGTCATGAAAATGGGCAAACCTTTGGTGCATTCTGACTTTTAGGCATTGGTTTATGTTTGTGCAAATATTAGAAGTCCATTTGAAGTTACAATTTGCCTTGGCAAGAGATTTTGCAACTTTGCCTCTTTGGTACAAAACTTGAAATTATGTGATTTTCTTCAACTTTGACAAGCCATAACTTTTGATCCAAAATGAATTAGAATGATTTCTTGTACTTTTTGAAAAGGTAATGATCCATTCTACAACTTTCATGACCAAAGTTTTCTCATTTGAAGCATTTTTGAATCAAAAAGAAAGGGTTGAAAAACTTTCCCAAAATGGCAAGTTTCCATTACAAGTCATTTACCCAAAATGGAAACTTTGCAAATGGCTTGAAATTCTTCAATTTTATGAACTTCTAACATCTTCTATGATCAAATAAAGATCATACACCTTCAAAATGATGAAGAACACCCTTTGGTTGGGTCATTGGGGGCCTCAGATGCCCTGATTTTACACTGACTTGCTCAAGAAGTCAACTCTTGATCAGATGCCTTCCCCATGGAATTTCTTCATGAAAATTGATATGCATGATCCCTATGACATATAGAGACCAATAGAAACAAGAATGACCAAAAAAATTTGGGGTTATGGCCTCTGAAACCAAAACCCTAATTCTAGGTCATCTGTGCAGTCAAGCCTGGCTCTGCTTCCATGCCATTCTCAGTCCTTGTGATTCTTTGACTTTCTTGACTTTGTGGGAATATAATATGATGCTTGAACATACATGGACCCCTTTGAAGTGATTGATGACCTTTGAAGTGGCTCAAATGGCTCAGGGACTGCTCAGATCACAGACCCTAGATGCAGATGACTTAGAACCAATGTAGTGAAACAAAAATGCAATGTGAGATGATATAGTTGGATTCATGCATATGAAATGATCACAAGCCATGGTGTGAATGGGTGAGGGCAAATTTGGGGTGTTTACACTTCGGGAATTCTTTTCTCATCTCATTCGCTCCGTACGCGAACTTGCTCTTACTTGTCATTTTGCAAGACGGTTACGCACTCGTCGTCCGAGCCTGCAACACCTGAGCATTGGCATAGGCAGTTCAAGCCTTAAATTACAAGCAATCCTTTCCACTCCTAGTTAGGGGAACTACGACGTCTCTGATCCTCATTGTCCAAATGAGGTACGTAGGCAGCGGGGTAGGGCCCATTCGAGCACAATCTTTATTTTCCCTACATTTTTCCTCTTTGTTTTCTTTTTAGTTTCCTTTCTCATTTTCCAGTTTATTTTCCTTTGCAACAGCTTTCATTTCTTCACCCTTTGAAACAATTTCTTTGCAAGCGTGGATCCTGTCGGGTACGGCGGACGATCTGGGTGCTAATACCTTCCTAGGTCGTAACCGACTCCCGAACTCAGTCTCTTTGGTTCGCAGGACCCGTGTCCTTCCTTTCTTTTCTTCTGGTTTGTGCAGCATTACCATTCCCGTTCCTTCGGGATAAAAATGCCTGGCTAGAGACTCTATTCTTTTCCGCGTCACTTTCGCATTTGTACCAGGATGGAAATCCGGGGAGCGACAGCTGGCGACTCCGCTGGGGATCGAACCCAGAATCTCTAGTTCCCCTGTGAGTCTCTCCCAGCGCTTGCGTGTTTCTGTTTCTTTTGGTGTTGACTGCTTGTTGTTGTGTGTTGTATTTTACTATTGTTTACAGTTCCATTTACAGCTTTATTTATAGTTTTCAGTATTTATTTTCTGCATCATATTATTACTGGACTGTCTGGACTGGATTTTCTGTTTGGTGGGTTTGGGTGATACTGTTTCTAAGAGATGAGCTCATTACCACGGCTCGAGTGCACCTTAGGACTTAGAGTGGTTCCACTTTGGCCTCATGAGATCTTGTCATGGGGGTAGTAGTGAGTTCCACGCCCAGATTTGTGATCGTCTTGGAAATGTCTTGATTTGGGGATCTTCCTCTCTCATTTCATAACCTTGACAGTTATGTGCAGCTGGGGACCGATCATTGAGAACCTTGTGGAAACATCCCTCTCTAGTGATGACAGTGGCAGACCACATTTTGTGGCAAACCCATTCGCATCCGAGGGCCCACCTGGGACTTGCATAGGATGACCTTGTTTTCCCGGACTCAGCTGAGGCCTCCCTGCTTAGTATATAATGCCAAACCGATTCCCTCATCTGGTTATGTGCCATTTTTCGGAAATGGTAAGAGTATTATTGCTATTCGGCTTTGAGAGTCCGTGATGCTTGACCTGGAGCATACCAGTGAGGTTGGGAGGGGTTTACAGGTTTTCAGGAACCCTTGGCTTCTACATACCCTCATTATCAGTGGTCCTTGTTGAGATTTGGTCATATGGTTCTGGTGTTCTAGTTTTCTTGGTACAATGGTTCTGAGAATTTCTATCAGAGGGGGTTGTGACTCAGAGGATCTTGGGTTGCAGTGATTCAGAGGGTCCTTATGTTCAGTGTCCAGTATCTAGATGGTCCCAGATTGATCATATGCCTGCATTGCATTTGCATTTGCATCATTCTTGCATTAACTATTTATGTTTCCATTTTTCAGGTTATTGTTCATAGTCAGCTCCCAGTTCTGGTAAATCTTATCGCCAGATGGTAGAACTCAGAGAAATTACAAGGAAAAAGAATGTTCACTATACTTTTCTTCAGCCTGAAGTCAGAAGTGTTCAGAAATTAGCAGGTTTGATGAATGACCAAGTCTTGGGAAATTTCATAAAGAGATATGGCCAGATATTGAAGTATGTGGACAAGCCCACTGTAGACCAGAAGGACAGCTTGCATACCTTGCTTCAGTTTTATGATCCTCTGCTACAGTGCTTTGTGTTTCCAAACTACATCTTGGCTCCTACCTTGGAGGAGATTTCCAGCATTTTGAATGTTCCAGTCAGAGACACCTTGCCTTTCTATGGGTCTGAGGTGGTACTTAAGGAAGAGGACATAGCCAAAGTCTGTCATTTACCAGCTGCTACAGTCAAGAAGGCTCTGAAGGATAGTGAAGGCAGAGGACTCCTTTGGAATGTGCTCATACCGGAGGCTGAGGAATATGCTAAAGAGGTAAATGGGAGAATTTTGGTGCTTTGCTGGCTTTGATGGTGTATGGGTCTAGCTTGTTCCCAAGGAAGAAGGAATTTGTAAGCTTGGAAGTGATCTCTATCTTTGCTAAAGGCAATCCTGTGCCAACTCTGTTGGGAGATTTCTACTACAACGTTCATTACCGGAATGAGAAAGGTAGATGTGGACTAGTGGGATGTTGTGCTTCATTGTTTGCTGAGTGGTTTGCCAGACAATTGCCAAAATCAGGTGCTTTCAAGGAAATGAGGGATGAGTGGAGATGGTCTAGAAGGTTGATGGGGCTAACTGCTGAGGATATAGCTTGGGGATATGATAGAGATCTGCTGGGAAAAGAGTTGCTGGTCAGTTGTGGAAGATTTGCTGGAGTGCCTTTGCTAAGAAGGAAGGGTGTGATCAGTTATCATCCAACTTTAGCTAGGAAGCAATTTGGTTATCCTTTGAGAGATCCTCCAAATATGGAAAAGTTTGTTGAGTCTTTGTATTTTCCTGTGGAAGGAAACAGGGAGTTAGTTCTGCAAGCATCTCAGGCTTGGGCTCACAGGATAAGGAAGGGTAAGAAAGACTTTGGCAGAGTAGATCCCAAGACGTATCCTTCTTTTACTACATGGTTGCAAAAACATGTAGAAGAAATTCTCATGCCCTTCTCAGTAGAAGCTCCACTTTATCCCAAAGAAGTGCCAATCCAGAGTACTGTCTCCCTTGAAGAGTATAAGAAATTAGAAGCTTAGCTGCATGAAGTCCGAGTGGAGAATGCTGAAATGGTTAACCTGTACCATCTTGCCAACCGAGCCAAAAATGAAGCAGAGGGAAAGCTGCAGAAGATTCAATCCTCCTTAGAAGCTAAAGAGAAAGACTTTGCTAGAAGGGAAGCTCACTTTCAGAGGTTGGGTCTGATGGAGGCAAAAATAGAAGCGGAATGCAAAAAGACTTTGAAGACTCTCAAGGAAGCTCGCCAGTCCATTGTGTGGTTGCAAGGCCAAAGGGAGGAGGAGCAAAAGAAGTTTAAAGAAAAAGAAGAGTTTTTCGAGGTGCAAATGGCCTTCAAGAAGGAAGAGGTGGAGCAAGTCCATAAAATACGGAGGGAAAAGACCCAGCAGTTAGCACAAAGCCAGTTAGCCTTGGAGGAGGCACGGAAGGAGATTGAAGAGCTCAAGCTGAGAGCAGGTGTGAAGAAGCACAGAGCAGAGGTGGCTGCAGAAGAGCTTGGGTCTCTAGTTTAGTTTATTTATTTATTCAGACTACCTACAGACTTGTTGTAGGAGTCTTGCTTTATTCTTTTGTCTTTTATTCATGTAATGACATGTAACCCTTCGGGGAATATTTTTGTTGGTGCTCTAACTCTTGGCCGGCGGTGGGTTATCCATGATATACAGTGTTAATATGCAAATTATCATTTCTAAATATGCAAGGCTTGTTTGTCTGATACTGCTAATATTTGAACATTCTTCAAAGTGAAAGTCTGAAAGTTAATACTCAAAGAGGCTGTCTGGAGCAAATACCAGAACTGGGGCATACAAATGCTTAAAACATGGAAACATGAGCAGTTACATTGCATGCATATGACGTGTTTGTTTGTTTTGCAGGTAGTGCTTCAGTTTCTAATGTCTTTTCTGTTTCAGGCACTATAGCTCCCAGGAAAGTTCGAGAACATCCAGTCATACACAGATACCCCACAAGAGTCAACAGAGAAAGAGTCATGGATCAAATGCAAGCTGATTTAGCTGACTTGAGACTGAGGATGGACAATTTTATGACCCTTATGGCACGAATGGGTCAGAATCAGGAATGTCTGCGTGAATTGGTTGAAAATAGTCAAGCCAGGAACAACGGTACTATTGATGGAGGTAATCGTAATGGTGCGGGCGCCCGTCAAGTTGAAATCCATGTAGCACAGCCAGGGGTTACCATTATCAATGATGGACTGAACAATGTACAGAAGGACGGTCAAGACGAAAAGTTCACTCTGTTGGACAAAACTGAAGGCTAGGGGGCTGAAATGAACAGAAAATTTGAAGAGATGGCTGAACAGATCAGAGCCATTCAATTTCAGAACTCTTTGGGGTTCGACATTACTGACTTGGGCTTGGTTCCAGGGGTTAGAATCCCTTATGAGTTCAAAGTCCAAACTTTTGAGAAGCACAACGGCACAGCGTGTCCTAAGACTCATCTTCAGTCCTTTGTAGGAAGGATTGCTGCCCACGCTGATGATGAAAAGATATGGATGTACTATTTCCAGGATAGCTTGGTTGGGGCCTCCTTGGAATGGTATAT
Organism: Lathyrus aphaca; assembly: GCA_963966055.1. Lineage (NCBI taxonomy): Eukaryota > Viridiplantae > Streptophyta > Magnoliopsida > Fabales > Fabaceae > Lathyrus > Lathyrus aphaca. The sequence continues at coordinate 456,955,483 of OZ014523.1, read as the reverse complement.
GAAGCTAAGAAGACTCAACATTAAGAGCTGGAAGGACCTGGAAGAGGCTTTCGTGAAGCAATACCAGTACAATTTGGACATGGCTCCAAATCGCACTCAATTGCAAAACATGTCTCAAACTGCTAAGGAGGGGTTTAAAGAATATGCTCAAAGGTGGCGTCAGCTCGCTGCCAGAGTGCAACCACCGTTGCTGGAGAATGAGATGGCTGATATGTTCATGGGGACATTGCAAGGAGTGTTTATCGAAAGATTGGCATCTTGTTCGGCTACCAAGTTCAATGATATAGTAATTGCTGGAGAGAGGGTCGAGACTTTGTTAAAAATGGGAAAAATTCAGGATACAAGTGCGAGTAGTTCGAATGAAGTAAGAAAAGCTTTCAGCGCACCCCCGAGAAAAAGGGAAGGTGAAACCAATGATGTGTTTCGCCGAGGATGGGGTCGAGGATATAGAAGATCATATGAGCAAGTGGCAGTTGTCACTATCCCTTCTAGTCCTGTGCAGCAAGTGCAGCCTCAACAACAACAACAACAACAGCAACCACAACGTAACAACTATCAACAAAGACCTTATCAACCAAGACAAGCTCGTCCGGCTAATAGGGTGCTTGAAGCAATTCCCATGACTTATACTGCATTGCTGCAGAGATTGCTGGACCTGAATTTGATACAGCTGAGAACATTAGCACCACCACCACCTAGAGAGCTTCCAGTGGGGTATGATGCCAATGCTAGATGTGCTTTCCAATCAGGGGCACCCGGGCACTCAACTGAGAAGTGCAGGGCGCTATAGCACAAAGTTCAAAATTTGATCGACTCCAAGGCGATTAACTTTGCACCATCACTGAATGTTACTTCAAACCCTATTCCGAACCACGGAGGGGCTAGAATAAATGCTGTTGATAGTGGTGAGAAGTTAAGTTTGATTCTGAGCATAAAAGAAGTGAAGACTCCACTGTTGATGGTGAAGGAGAGGCTGTTGAAAGGACAGGTGTTTCCAGGATGCAGTTCTGATTGTGAGAAGTGCTTGAATTCAGTGAACGGTTGTGAAGACCTGAAGATGGGGTTGCAGAATATGATTAATGAAGGGTCATTGCAGTTTGACAAAGTTGATAACAAAATTGATGATGTGTCCATTATAACCATCTTTTATGATCCAGCTGAGATGCCTGCTAGAAGAGATCCTGTGACTATTTATGCTCCTGAAGTCAGTCCTGTGACTATCATTGTTCCTGGGCCTGTTCCTTATACAGATGATAAAGCCATCCCATGGCATTACGGCTCAGATGTGTACGTGGAAGGACAGAAGATCGAGAGTAAGTCGGCAACTATTGATCCGATTGTAGTGAACGTCGGAGGAGTTAGAGGTTTTACGAGAAGTGGTCGTCTATTTGCTCCCCCAGTTTTGAGAGGAGATCCTGAGGCTGAGGCTTCAGCAAAGGCTAAAGGAAAGCAAACAATGACTGAAGAAATAATAACTCCTGCTGTTGGACAGGGTACCTTTGAGAAGGAGGTGGAGGAATTTATGCGGATAATTAAAAAGAGTGATTATAAGGTGGTCGAACAGTTGAACCAGACGTCGTCCAAAATATCAATTCTGTCTTTGCTGATGTGTTCTCCAGCACATAGAGAAGCCTTGTTGAAAGTGTTGCAGATGGCGTACGTTCCTCAAGAAATAACTGTCAATCAACTGGAAGCTGTAGTGGGCATTGTGAATGCAAGCCACGGGTTGGGATTTACAGATAGAGACCTTACTTCAGAGGGCCGTAACCATAACAAAGCACTGCATATTACTATGGAGTGTAAGGGTGTTATTTTGTCGCATGTCCTGGTTGACACAGGCTCTTCTCTTAATGTACTTCCAAAGAAAGCATTGACGAAGATGAATATTGATGGTATCGTCTTAAGACCCAATGATTTGATAGTGAAAGCTTTTGATGGGTCCAGAAGGTCAATGTTTGGAGAAGTTGAGTTACCTGTGAAAATAGGGTCTCAAGTATTCAAAAGCACCTTCTACGTCATGGACATTCAGCCCGCGTGCAGTTGCTTGTTGGGACGTCCATGGATTCACGCTGCCGGAGCTGTAACATCCACTCTGCATCAAAAGCTCAAGTACGTGGTTGATGGCCAAGTAATCACTGTGTGCAGAGAGGAAGATATCTTTGTAAGCCACTTATCAACTTTCAAATATGTGGAGATTGACGGAGAGATCCATGAGACGCTGTGTCAGGCCTTCGAAGCGGTTAATGTCAGTATTTTGGCTCCAGTGGAGAAGAACAGTGAGAAAGAAGGTACCTCCATTCACTCCTACAAGCAGGCGAAGGAAGTGGTTCAGTCACGAAGCGCCCAAGGCTGGGGCAAATTGCTGGAATTAGAGAAGAAAGATGATAAGTTTGGTTTGGGTTATCATCCTAGTGAATCTAACTGGCCTCCAAGTGGTAAAGCTATTACTTTTACAAGCGCTGGGATGCTCGACCGCAACCATATCTGTGTGACAAGCCAAGAAGAGGGAGACAGTGATGGTGACTGGGACAACTGGATTCATCTGTGTGCGCCCGGAGAGGAGCTGAAGAACTAGTCTGCTGAAGACATCGTCCAAGTTACCTGGCACTCAGAGTAATTTATTTGTTTCCTTTTCTTATCATGCTGCATTGTCAAATCCTGCATTCTTCCCAAGGTGCTAGGATCCATTGTATGGGCCACCATGTTTGTTATGCACTTATTTTACCATGAAATAAAGGACATTTTCATACAAATTGTGTTCTCTTTCTTTCGTTTTAAAATTTTCACAAAACATAAAAAAAAAATGGCAATGTGTTTTTTTGTTTTTTTTTGTTTTTGTGTTTGTGTCTCTTTTGAAAAATAAACAAATTCTGAAATAAGCACATCATCTATGCAGTGTTGATCATCCGGATTCCATTGATAACGTTCCTGCTATGACCACGCATGACTTTGACAATCCTATCTACCAAGCTGATTAAGGGGTTGAGGAAGATTGTGAACTCCCTGAAGAATTGGTCAGATTGTTGAAACAAGAGGAACGAGTTATTCAGCCTCATCAGGAAGAAATTGAGATCATCAACATCGGCACTGAAGATGTGAAGAAAGAGATCAAGATTGGGGCCAGTCTGCAGGCCGAAGTAAAGAAAGAGTTAATTGGTATGCTGCGTGAGTATGAGGATATCTTCGCCTGGTCGTATCAAGATATGCCAGGGTTGGATACCGACATTGTTGTGCATAAGCTACCATTGAGAGAAGACTGTCCTCCTGTGAAACAGAAGTTGAGAATAACTCGTCCTGACATGGCGATGAAGATCAAGGAGGAAGTTCAGAAGCAATGGGATGTCGGATTTCTTGTTGTAACTAGCTACCCACCTTGGGTAGCTAACATTGTGCCTGTACCAAAGAAGGACGGCAAGGTCCGGATGTGCGTTGACTACCGGGATTTGAACAGAGCGAGCCTAAAAGACGACTTTCCATTACCTCACATTGATGTGCTGGTGGACAACACTGATCAATTCTCGGTATTTTCCTTCATGGATGGCTTCTCCGGATATAATCAGATTAAGATGGCACTGAAAGACATGGAGAAAACAACGTTCATTACCCCGTGGGGTACATTCTGCTACAAGGTCATGCCCTTTGGTTTGAAGAACGCCGAGGCAACGTATCAGCGGGCTATGGTCACATTGTTCCACGACATGATACATAAGGAGATAGAGTGTTATGTGGACGATATGATTGCTAAGTCCCGAGACGAAGAAGAGCATCTGGTCAATCTCAAGAAGCTGTTTGATAGACTGATAAAGTATAAGCTGAGATTGAATCCAAACAAGTGCACTTTCGGAGTGCGTTCCGGGAAACTGTTGGGTTTCATTGTTAGTCAGAAAGGAATTAAGGTGGATCCTGCAAAAGTAAAAGCAATACAAGATATGCCTGCACCGAAAACAGAAAAAGAAGTGCGCGGGTTTTTAGGGAGGTTGAACTACATTTCACGATTCATATCTCATCTAACTGCCACGTGTGAACCAATATTCAAATTGCTAAGAAAAGAGCAAACGGTCAGGTGGAATGAGGACTGCCAAAGAGCTTTTGATAAGATAAAAGAATATTTGCAGACACCTCCGATTCTAATGCCTCCAGTTCCAAGACGGCCACTTATAATGTACTTCACTGTGTTAGAAGGGTCAATGGGGTGTGTTCTAGGCCAACATGACGAGTCTGATCGAAAAGAGTATGTTATTTATTACCTTAGCAAAAAGTTTACCGACTGTGAATCCCGTTACTCACTGCTCGAGAAAACTTGATGCGCTTTGGTATGGGCTGCTCGCCGACTGAGACAGTACATGTTGACTCATACCACACTGCTAATTTCAAAAATGGATCCTGTCAAGTATATCTTTGAGAAACCAGCGTTAACTGGAAGGGTTGCTAGGTGGAAAATGATCTTAACAGAGTATGACATACAGTATACTTCTCAGAAAGCCATCAAGGGAAGTGTGTTGTCAGATTACCTTGCACATCAACCTCTTGAAGATGATTATCAGCCAATGAAGTTTAATTTCCCTGATGAGGACATCATGTACCTCAAAGTAAACGATTGCGAGGAACCACTTCCGGAGGAGGGGCCAGACCCTGAATCCAAATGGAAGTTGATGTTTGATGGGGCATTCAATATCAACGGACGTGGAGTTGGTGTCGTTCTTATTACTCCCGAAGGTGTTCACTTTCCATTCGCTGCCAGAATTACTTTTGGCTGCACCAACAATGAAGCGGAGTACGAGGCGTGCATAATGGGAATAGAGGAGGCAATTAATCTTTGGATTAAGACCCTCGATATATTCGGAGATTCAGCCCTCGTTATTAACCAGGTTACCAGCAAGTGGTATACGCATCAAGAGCACTTAATTCCTTACAGGGATTATGCCAGAAAATTGTTGACGTTCTTCACAATGGTTAAGCTTCAATACATACCATGTGATGAGAATCAATTTCCGACGCATTGGCTACTCTTTCTTCATCCATCATGGTCTTGTGTTGGAATTATGTGCCCAGGATTGACATTTACAGGCTTGACGCACCAGCTCATGCTTTCTCTGTAGACGCAGTGTCTGATGAGAAACCTTGGTACTTTTATATCAAGCACTTCCTGGAAAAGCAAGAATACCCAGCTGGGGCATTATCCAATGACAAGAAGACCTTAAGGCGACTCGCTGCTAGTTTCTTCTTAAATACAGACGGGGTTTTATACAAGAGAAACTTTGACATGGTGTTGCTCAGATGCGTGGATAGACACGAAGCAAGCCTGTTAATGCAGGAAGTCCACGAGGGATCTTTCGGTACTCATGCAGGAGGGCATGCTATGGCTAAGAAGTTGTTAAGATCGGGGTATTACTGGATGACAATGGATGCAGACTGTTGTTCATACGCCCATAAGTGTCACAAGTGCTAGTTTATGCAGACAAGGTGCATGTTCCTCCAAGCCCGCTCAACTTCATGTGTGCAAAAGATGGTTGTCACTTACAAAGATTGGCATGAGATGTTACCATTTGCGTTGCATGGGTACCGAACGTCAGTCAGGACGTCAACTGGGGCAACTCCCTTCTCATTGGTATATGGTATGGAGGCAGTCTTGCCTGTTGAAGTGGAGATTCCTTCATTGCGTGTAATGATGGATGTGAAGCTTGATGAGGCTGAATGGGTGTGTGCTCGATACAATCAGCTATGTCTAATTGAGGAAAAGAGATTAGCGGCTATCTATCATGTTCAGCTTTATCAGAGGAGAATGAAGCGAGCATTCGACCAGCGAGTACGTACTCGGGAGTATCAAGTGGGAGAGCTTGTACTCAAGAGGATTGTTTCCTCCAGGTTCAGATCACAGGGGCAAGTGGACCTCAAACTATGAAGGACCATTCATAGTGAAGAAAGTTTTCTCAGGAGGAGCACTGATTCTCACCACTATGGATGGAGAAGATTTCTAGTCCCCTGTCAACTCGGACGCAGTTAAAAAATACTTCGCATAAAAGACTCGCTGGACACAAAAACTGAATTAAAGTCCAGGAAAGAAAAGGGCATCCCGGCGAGCTAAAAACAGAATAAAAAGCTCGGGAAAAAGTTAGGGAAAATAAAAAAAAATGTACACCCGCTGAGTTGAAAAGCCACATCGGACAGCTCAGGCAAAAAAGGGTATCCCGATGGATTGAAAACCCGAAAGGGCGATCCACGCAAAATAAGGGAATAAGCGAACAACTGCGATCCGAGTAATCTGAACCAAATCATCATTTCGTACAACCTGACAATATCAGAAGGATAGGAATTAGTCCCCTCATCTTCTCAGAAAGCAAAGGAAAGAATGGAGAGTTTTGAAGACATGCTGGTCATAGCAAGAAGGAAACTCATTGGGATGTCGTGTCCATTGCCATTAGGATAGTTTATTTTCTCAATTTTATAGTAGCTACCTCTTTCCAGGTGGTTGCTTCCTGATGTAAATATTTTCCTATTCAGAGGCCTTTCAATAAAAGAATATTCAGTCAAAAGCTGTGTTGTGTGTATTTTTTGTTTGCAAAATGTCCTGAATTTTTGGCAAAAATAACATTTTTAAACATGGTGATAATTTGAAAGAAAAATGACATTGCAGGGAAACATTTGAAATATTCTTTGAGTGTCGGGCGATGATGGATGAACGGATCATACCATGCAAGTCCCCGGGGAACATTTGTGTTTTCTGTTGTTGCAGGTTGCAGGATGGCGTCACATTCTCCCAAAGCAGATTTTTCCCCAGCTAAGTCTTGGCAGGTAGCCCAAGCAGTTTATTTTCCCCAATGGAGTATGCCTAACAAAAAGTGGGAAGCCCATTCCCCACAGAGTTTATCTGTCAAAACTCTTTTCATTGACAAAGGACGGTTGAGGAAGTATCTCCCCAGCCGTGTTGAAGGACCGTCATTTCCCCGCACTCGTCTGTGTTCTTACTTTATTGTCGCGCGTCATCATTTCTCAACACTCGTCTGTGTTATCATTTTGGTATTCCTCGTCTGCTTTCCCCAGCAGTTGCCCATGATTACTTTGTTTTTTCTCGTCTGCACTTCCCAACACTCGTCTGTGTTTGGTAATTGTTGTTGCTCGTCCGCACTTCCCAACACTCGTCTGTGTTTGGTAATTGTTGTTGCTCGTCTGCACTTCCCAACACTCTTCTGTGTTTGATGTTTGATATTTGCTTGTTGCTCGTATGCATTCCCCAATGCTCGTCTATGTTTATTATCTGTTTGAAGCTCGTCTGCACTGTTTGGATACTCGTCTGTATCATCTCTCACACTCGTCTGTGTTGGCCTATATCCATATGTGTTGATGTGATAATTACCCCGATACTCGTCTGTATTGCTACTTCACATGCTCGTCTGTGTTTGGATTTCTGGTATTCGTCTGTACCAGTGGCTGATATTCGTCTATATCATTGCTTGAAGCGCTCGTCTGTGTTTCTTAGATCATAATTTGATACTCGTTTGTATCATTGACTCATGGCGCTCGTCTGTGTTCTCTTGATGATCGTCCAATACTCGTCTGTATTGAAGAGGTTTGAAATCCTGACTGTGGGAATAAAATGTCGAAATCGTTACCGGTCCTGGCGTAACAGGTTTATCCGAAGGAGGCTCGTCTGTCTCAAGTACCATTTATTAAAATTGCTCCTGGCGTAACAGGATTGGCCTAAGAAGTCTCGTCTGTCTTATATCATATATCCACGGATAATATATGAGGAGGATTCGTCTACCTGGATTATGCATGTCTATCCCACAGACTTAAGTGCATCACCGGTTCTGGCGTAACAGGTTTATCCGGAGGAGATTCGTCTGTCTCAAGTCATATGTTTTGCAAAGTATGTGAGGGCTCGTATGTCCAGGTCCTGGCGTAATAGGATTGTTATAAGAAGACTCGTCTGTCAAAGTATTCTGATTCCAGATAACAGTTTCAACTTAGAGGGAGCTCGTCTGCTTTCTCTTTACTTCAGTCACCAAAGCGTCATTTGGTTGGGTTTATTTCCCAGTTTTTGCATTCTTCATTAGAGTGCAAATTTCAGGTTTTCTTGGTATTCAACCACAATTTATCTTGAACGGTCGATAGCCCGCGTTAGCGTCCTTTTCAGATTAACAGTTGCTTGAATAGGGGCAGCTGTAACACCCCCAAATTTTCCCTCTTCTTTTTAAGCATCATATCATATCATATTCATCATGAACATATCATATTTTTAGCATCTTAGCATAAAATGATGAGGCATAACATTCTCATGACCTAACATTAGGCATATGATCATCTGTGGAGGGTTTTGAAGCATCACAAGCTATGACAAGGGGCCCAATGGATTTGTTCAAGTCCTATGAGAAGTCTACATTGCATTCACAAGTTCAAGATCATTCACAAAAGCTCAGAAGGTTGGAAGATCATCAGGGAATTCAGGCTAGGGCAAAGCTCCTACACAAGGATCCCAAATTAGGGTTTGAGTTTCAAGCATGAAAATCTTATGACTTTGGCCATTTCATTTGGGCAAAGTCTCTCATATGTCAATAGGATCCTAGGGATGAAATTTGGTGAGAAAATTCCTTGTGGAAGTCAAGTATTTCTTCAGTTGCTTGTAAATGAAGTAATTGGTCAACTGTGCATTCTGAAAGTCAACTGTGAAATTTCAAGGGGTCCAACCCCATTTTTCTAGCAAAAGGATGTTATTATAACATTAAAAGAGGTTTGGCAAGATCAAAGATCAAGAATCATGAGGTTTTAAGGTGTTTTGCAAAATTGGCATAAGCTTGGTCATGGAAAATGCCATTTTTAGTAGGTTTTTGCCCTAATTTTCAAGTAAGCATAAGTTGGTGAAAAAAGCTTCAAATGAACCAAAGCCAAACATGAAAGTTGAAGATTAAAGCCTCCCATTTTCAAAAAATACAAGAGCATTTTTGTAGCCCTCATGGTTAAAGAGATAAGGCCCTCGAAAATTGCATGAAAACTAGGGCATGACATGAAATTTCAAGTTCCCACAAAAGCAAAAAGTCTTGAAACTTATTCTTAATTTGTTTTATGGGCCAAGTGAGGTCCCAATACTCTAAAGCAATGCAAATGATCCATTTTTCTCCAAGAATAGTGTCAATTCCGTGCATGGCATGAGGGGTATTTCACAAAGTGCAAAACATGCATGATCATGAGAAAGGTGTGATCCCCACATCCAAGGGCCAGAATAATTGTTGATTTAAATCAAGGGTGAGATTTTGAAAGCACATGGGCAAGGAATGAGTGGAATGCACGAGTAGAATACCTCATCACACCAAACTTGCCAATTTTGCAAATTCTCTCCCACACTCCCATCTCACGTGCCATTGCTCTCATCTTTTCAGCATTAAACCTTGGGACCATATATAAACCAATTAAGGTTTTAGTTTGCCTCAGATCCATCACATTTGTTCACTCTCAAGTTCTTTCCATTTCTGCATTTCTCTTTGAATCTCATCACACACTCACTCATTGTCAAAACCATTTGCATATTCCTCATCCTTGAGGGTTCAGGATCATAAATCCATACCTTGTTCAAGTTGATTCTCAAGATTCCACACCTTGCCATTTCAGTGCAGCAAGCTTCGAGCTCCTAGATCCAGCAGCTTTCAAGGCTCTAGTTGCATTTATTTTGCAACTAGAGTGTATTTGGAGTGGATTTGCAACTATTCTTGGCTTCTATCAAGCTATTTCCAGATCTGCAGCTCTCAGGTTAGCATCAAAATCTTAGATATTGAAATGAAATTGGTGGTGCTTTTTATGATCTACGTGTTTGGCTGATGATGTTGACCTATTTAGAATGTAAAATAAGCATGAAATGAGCTTGTTATGATGAATTGCAGTTTGATGTATGAAGTTTGTTGTCTTCGATTTGGCTTGTTCTTTGATCCATTGTGAAATCTAAGTGCATATTTGGATTTAGCTTGGTTTAATTGCTTGATCTGGATATTTTGATGCATTTCTGTTTGGTTTTGTTCATAGTTTGATTTTCCGGTGTCGGAGCCCTAGCTCCGGTCACCGGATTTTGGAGATTGTCTCACCTGTGTTTGAACGAAGAAGATGATGGTTAGCCGTTGGATAATTGATCTAGATGGTCCTGGTTGCGCCAGCACATTAAAATCCCACCCTCCTGGTCACGTGTTTTTCTTTTTAATTTTGAATCTAAATAATACGCAATGTTATGCACCAATCCACATTAATATTCTCCCTCTATGCTAAACAATCATTGTGATGACTAACTTAAGTGAGTTGACTGATCTGGCCTCTCCATTTGATCCCATGGCTCTTGTTTTTTGCTGATTTATTTGAATATCCACCCCAAATGTTGTGAACCTGCGCAGGACCCAGTGGTCCTGGATGACTATCCCCACCCCCTACGTATGAAGCCCAGTGAGATTGAACTGAAAATCCTTTCTATTCAAACCCCCAGCCTCATCCTTTCATTTTTAATTCTTTTTTTATTTCCATTTTATTTCAGTTTGGATTTTAATTTTTAAAAATAGTTTTAAGCATCTAAAAATTCTAAAAAAATTCATGAATGTTATTTTTAGTTTTCTTTAATTTTTGACATTTTTATTTTCCATTTATTTTATTTTGACACGTGTAAATTAATTCTCCCCTTTAATTAATTCATTTTAATTCATTTTTGAACCTTTCTAACTTGTCCATTTTCTATATTGATCATCATTTTGAATTTTTGGTTGGTTCTTTTTGCTCTGGATCCATAATAGAGTGTACTTTATGTGTGATTTTTATTCTGATTTTTAGAAGCATGTTCAATTGTTTTTGTTCCCTAACTTGTAAGTGAAGCTTCTTAACCCTAGTTCATGTTTGACCTCCCTCTTGACTTGTTTAGCTTCTGAATTTCTTCCTCTCCTTTTGGCATGTTGTTTTGGTATGATTGAAGGTCTCTTGTCCAAGGTTGTGGAATTTTTGGGTGCATACTTGATTTGATTTGAATTTTTGTTCTTGACTTGTCCCATTTTGCTTCTTTTTTTATCATAAGTCCCCTCTTTAGCTTAGAAGGGCACTTGTGCCCACTTCTTCATCTTGTTTGGGGTCTTTTTAGGGCCTTGATACCTCTCTGATCATGGGTTGGGGTTTGTGTTTTTGGAAATCTTGTAATTTGTTTTCCTTTGGAGTTCTTCCATTCTTATGTATATCCACCTCACTTCCTTTGCTTCTTTCTTCCCATAATGTAATTGCTTAGCTTTTTGCCCTTCTTCTTTTCATCTCTCTTGCTTCTTAAGCACTTTTCTAACATGATTAGGGTTTTGGTCTTATGCCTTGAGTTTGTACTTTGTTTATTTTGCTTTACATCTTCTCAAGTTTACTTTGCTTTGCTATGTGCTTCATGTTGCCTCATGTTGATTGGTGTGTTTCTTTTCTCATTCTTGTGACTTGTATTTGCATTGAGCATTTATGTGTATGACTTCACTTCTGTTTGTATGATGTTGGTATGACATTGTGATCATTTTATGTTGCCTTTATACTTGTGTCACTAACCATTTCAGGGGCTTTGGTAAGTGAGAGGTGTGGATGTGATACCCACATCTCCAAATCTTATCTCTTCTCTTCTTATTACTATTTGTTCTAACCTTATGATTGTTGGGCTTAGGCCTTTCTTCCTCCTCTTCTATTCTTCTTTTTTTTCTTCTTCTCTCTTCCTTTCTTTCTTCTTTAGGATAATAAACCTCACTAACCTAGGATTTCCATGCATGACAACACTTAGGATTCATTAGTCCCCCATTAGACTTTTGCCTTTGTGATCCTTTTGGTTTCTTTTCTCTTCTCATCTCAAAACTCTAAAGAAGACACTTAATAAAGTTTGAAGTGATATCTTGAGCAATAGCCTTATCCCATGAGACATTTGTAGTCTTCCCATCTTGGGATAGTACAAGCTTGTCTTGTGATGTACATGTCTGATCAAGATGTCATCTTCACCAAGAAAATCATAAAAAAATACTTCTTCATTGTAAATACAAAAACACCTAATAAGTTAATGAGTTAGTGAGCCTAAGCCCTAATCTCTGGGTTCAAGTTTTGGGGATCTTCTCCTTACTTGAGTTTGCTTGTTCTATTATTCCATCTTGGAATGTAGTGACAAGTGCGCATTCCATGGAAAAGAGCTTGAGTTCACTTCCTTGTGACACACTCCTAAAAGCTTCTAAAAAAACACAAACCAACAATAAGCGTCTTTCCTTCGGGAATTCTTTTCTCATCTCATTCGCTCCGTATGCGAACTTGCTCCTACTTGTCATTTTGCAAGACGGTTACACACTCGTCGTCCGAGCCTGCAACACCTGAGCATTGGCATAGGTAGTTCAAGCCTTAAAACACAAGCAATCCTTTCCACCCCTAGTTAGGGGAACTACGGCGTCTATGATCCTCATTTTCCAGATGAGGTACGTAGGCAGCGGGGTAGGGCCCGTTCGAGCACAATCTTTATTTTCCCTACATTTTATCTCTTTGTTTTCTTTTCAGTTTGCTTTCTCATTTTCCAGTTTATTTTCCTTTGCATCAGCTTTCATTTCTTCACCCTTTGAAACAGTTTCTTTGCAAGCGTGGATCCCATTGGGTACGGCGGACGATCTGGGTGCTAATACCTTCCCAGGTCGTAACCGACTCCCGAACTCAGTCTCTTTGGTTCGCAGGACCTGTGTCTTTCCTTTCTTTTCTTCTGGTTTGTGCAGCATTACCATTCCCATTCCTTCGGGATAAAAATTCCTGGCTGGCGACTCTATTCTTTTCCGCGCCACTTTCGCATTTGTACCAGGATGGAAGTTCGGGGAGCGACAGATGGCACCACTCGAGTTGAAAGAATTGAAGGATCAATTAGAGGATTTGATGGAAAATCATTTTGTGAGACCAAGTGTTTCACCGTGGGGAGCTCTTGTTTTGTTGGTAAAGAAGAAGGACGGTGGTATGCGGATGTGTATTGATTACCGTAAGTTAAACAAGGTTACTATCAAGAATAAATATCCCTTATCGAGCATAGACGATCTCTTAGATCAATTGAAAGGAGCTTGTGTTTTCTCGAAGATTGATTTGAGATCGGGTTATCACCAAATTCGTGTGAAGAGTTCCGATGTGCCAAAGACCGCGTTTCGAACTCGTTACGGTCATTACAAATTCCTAGTGATGCCTTTCGGTGTGACAAATGCTCTAGCTGTCTTCATGGATTACACGAACTGGATATTTCAAGCTTACTTGGATCAGTTTGTAGTGATCTTTATTGATGATATTATTATTTATTCTCGTACTCCCCAAGAGCACAGAGAACACCTAAGAATTGTTCTAACGATACTGCAAGAGAAGCAACTTTTTGCTAAGTTCAGTAAGTGTGAGTTTTGGATGTCGGAAGTTAAGTTTCTTGGACTTGTTATATCTCAGGGAGGTGTAGCGGTGGATCCGTCAAAGGTTGAAGTTGTGATTAATTGGGAGAGACCGAGGAATGCTTCGGAAGTGAGAAGTTTCTTAGGCTTGGCTGGTTACTACAGAAGGTTCATTAAAGGTTTTTCTCAGTTGGCATTACCATTGACTAAGCTTACTAGAAAGGATTTTGCTTATGAATGGGATTCTTGTTACAAGCAAAGTTTCATGTATTTGAAAGAAAGATTGACTACTGCTCTGGTGTTGGTTATTCCCGATCCTGATAAATCTTATGAAGTGTTTTGTGATGCTTTCAAGATGGGGTTAGGAGGTGTTCTTATGCAAGAAGATCAAGTTGTAGCGTATGCTTCTTGACAATTAAAAGTTCATGAGAAAAATTATCCGACTCATGATTTGGAACTAGCGGCCGTTGTAACACCCCCTTTCTATACCCCCAAATAATCAATTAAATCATTTAGGCACATGTTAAAAATTTCATCAGAGTATAATTAAACATGGTATAAAAGAGGCATGTCACATTATGCTTGAAATTATACCACAACACCTGCTCATTAAGATATGAAACGATGGGGTAGTTCTCAACATAGGAAGTTGAATCCTTACACCCGTATCTCCAAAGATAAAATTACACAGCGGAAACTAAATCAACAACATCAAACATGCATATATATTCATATATCAACAAGTTTGATTCACCAAATATATCATGTTTATACGAAACGTTCATCACCAAAATACATATACAATGTATTACAAAAATGGCACTAAGCCAACCCTAACTACCCGGTGCTACATATCAGAGCCGACCGACCAAAAGGATAAAGACAAGCTTCACAAAAATACCTCCAACAAACCTACTCTGCAATGCCTCGTAGAGCATCATAAAACAGAAGAAGGCTGAGAAACATTATCATAATAACATTGCATATAATTATATATCTCAACATATAAAAATGCACATAAAACATATTCTCACCACAGATCATTCCTTATCACCTATACACATTGCAACGTGTACCTCAATACCAATCAAGCATATTCATCATGCACCAATTCACTAATTCACATAAACTTACATTATTTATGTTACTTCCTCAACTCAATTCATTCTGCATAAACATACGTCTAGCTATGTTTAATCACACATATACATTACAAATGTATAAATCACATACATATACACATATCAAACATGCATATATACAAACAAGTATGTTTCATCACACATACTATCATCTCCATAATACTCCAAATAAACATATGCACATTCATGTTTATTTATGCATATCATAATTAAAATGATAAAATGCAACTCATAGAGACTGACACATGACTCTATGCAGATGCAAATGCGGTACCGACTCAACATTTCAGCAGGTTCACTCAGGAACCAAATGGAATCATCGCTTGTTTCCAAAAGTAACTCCCCGTCGGGCACACGATGTTCCCTATTGCTCACACCCCACATAGGCACACAATGTTTATGGATTGCTCACACCCCACACAGGCACACAATCCGATTGCTCACACTCCACACGGGCACACAATCAATGTGAAAAAATCACCCATCGCTCACACCCCACACGGGCACACGATGTTTCTGGTTTTCTCACACCCCACACAGGCACACAATCCGATTACTCACACCCCACACGGGCACACAATCCGATTGCTCACACCCCACATGGGCACACGATCTTGTTGTAGTCAATGCTCACACTCTACATGAGCACACGATGCTACAACGGATTCACAAGGAATCCCACAACACAAGAATGCATACATTATGCTTACATGCAAAATGACACACAACATTCTTGAAAATGCATACATATTCACAATATAGTTATGCATTAATCTCATTCAATTAACAAACATAGACATTCAATTCAAACAATATATTCATTTTCCAAACGGCCACAACATCACATCAACCCACATTTCCATAATTAATTCATTTACGTTTTATCGGAAAAGTCGGGTGAAAGTCGGCTAAAAATTACTTTTCTTAGCATCATTAGTTTCTACGCGTTTCCAGCTTCGAATCGATATAAGGAACACTAAAAACGGATACTCGAAACTAAAGCTACGTATTAAAACACATAACCCCTCAAAAACCTACAGGCTCGCTGAGCGCTCTCTCGCTCGCTGAGCGAGGAAAACCCTGGAACATTCGCTAAGCGAGGGATAGCTCGCTGAGCGACCACTACGAATTCCAGAATTTCTCAGCTGCGAACAGACCTACCAAAACCTTCCCAATCTCCACAATACTTCCATAAACATGATCTAAAGCATATATTTAACATCATACTTTGATTACAACGATTTCTAACCGATTAATCTACAAAATCCTCACATTTTCTCTCAAACCCTAACTATTCATCTTCTCTAAACTCATCAAAACCAAAATCCAACCAATCAAACACATACATAATTATACACAATATCAAGATAACAATGCTTATCACCCTTACCCGATTATTTTGTCTACACAGATCAATCTTGATCAAAACCTAGCTTTTCCTCTTTTTCTCTTCTCTTTTCTCTTCGATTCCTTTCTTTCTTCTCTTTTTCTTTCTATTTCCTTTTCTTTCTTCTCTTTCTCACAACTTATAACTTTCTATTTCTATTTTTATTTTCTATTCTTTCCACCCAAATATCATTCTCTCACAAAATACCAATTTTACTAATTTCTAACTTATCACTAATTAACAAATACCTAAAGTACCCTCCAAACAAATTTTACCTGAAAATTCACAAATCGGTAAAATCACACAACATATCATATTATCACATTAATTCCTCAACATATCCTATCATCATGATAATTTCACAAATAAAACAATTATCATACAAATAAAATAAAAGACTCCACAAAAATTGGGAAAATCGAATAGGGGCGTTATAGCCGTGGTTTTTACTCTAAAGGTGTGGAGGCATTTCCTTTATGGTGTGCATTTTGAGATGTTTAGCGACCATAAGAGTTTGAAGTATCTCTTTGATCAGAAGGAATTAAATATGAGACAAAGAAGGTGGATGGAATATCTGAAGGATTATGATTTGGATTTGAAGTACCATCCGGATAAAGCGAACAAGGTGGCAGATGCTTTAAGCCGGAAGGTGATTCATGGTGCCGCATTGATGATGTTAGAATATGCATTGCTGGAAAAGTTTCGAGATTTTAATCTACAATTTGTATGGACTCCGAACAGTGTGATGATGGGAAATCTAAATATTGATTCTACCTTGAGGAATGAGATTCTACAAGCACATGTTCTGGATGAGAAGTTGCAAGAGATGCTACTCCAACCGGGATTTATAAGGGCGTTAGACAGGGTCATCTTATTTAACCAAAGGATTTGCATTCCGAGCAATGATGTATTAAAGAGAAAGATTTTGGAGGAAGCTCATAAGGGTAATTTTATGATACATCCAGGTTCTTAGAAGATGTATTAAGATTTGAAGAAAGAGTATTGGTAGTCCGGTATGAAAAAGGATGTCGCGGTGTTCGTGTCCGAATGTGCAGTGTGCCAACAAGTAAAGATCGAGTACCAAAGACCAGTGGGTTGTTACAACCTTTGGACATCTCAGTTTGGAAGTGGGATGTTATCTCTATGGATTTTGTAGTGGGGTTACCAAGTACTCAAGGTGGTTATGATTCTATTTCAATAATTGTGGATCGACTAACGAAATTTGTGCATTTCTTAGTCGTTAAGACTACGTACAAGGAAAGTCATCTTGTAAGGTTGTTTATTTCTGAGATTGTAAGGTTGCATGGTGTACCGTCTAATATTGTGTCGGATAGGAATCCGAGTTTACTTCGAGGTTTTGGAAAGCGTTCCAACAAGCTATGGGTATGAATTTATGTTTCAATACTTATAATCATCCTCATACGGATGGTCAGATGGAGCGTACGATCCAAATGATGGAAGACATGTTAATGGTGTGTGTGTTGGAAAGTAAAGGAAGTTGGAAATAACTTTTACCTTTGATCGAGTTCTCCTACAAAAATAGTTACCATGCGAGCATTGGTATGGCTCCGTATGAGGCATTATATAGAAGAAAATGTAGAACACCATTGTGTTGGTCGGAAGTGGGCGAAGACAGAATTTTGGGACCCGAAGTTATTCAAGAGACAACGAAAAAGATTCGAATGATTCAAGAGAAAATTAAGCAAGCCCAAGATCGTTAAAAGAGCTATGCTAACAATTGAAGGAGACCTTTGGTTTTGAGGAAGGTGATCATGTCTACTTGAAAGTTACTCCGAGATTGAGGTTGAAATGACCCTTCAAGTCACGCAAGCTATGTCCGAGATACGTAGGACCGTATCAGATCTTAGAAAGGATTGGTGAAGTTGCTTATAGATTAGCCTTACCACCCTCTCTGTCGAAAATGCATGATGTTTTCCATGTATCTCAACTTCGTAGGTTCATTCCTGATCCTCTTCAGCATATTCTTCCATATTCTATCGAGATAGAAACAAATTTAATTTTCGAACCCCAACCGAGCCATGTTGTTGGAAGAGAAACGAAGGTGCTAAGAAACAAAGAGATCCCACTTGTTAAATTACAATGGGATATGACGCATCCGGAAGATGCTACGTGGGAATTGGAATCAGAGATGCGGGAGTTGTATCTGCACCTATTAAGGTAATCTTTTAAATTTGAGGACGAATTTCTATTTAAGGGGGGATGTAACACCCCATAATTTATCTTAACTCTCTGAATAATATTATTTAATACCAATAAGATTTCCGATTTATTCTATAAAAAATTAATGAAAAACCATTTAGAGTAAATGGAAATTTAAGTTGGATAACTGATATTATTTATGTCGAGGTTATATTTAAATTAAGGATTAAGAGACATTTTTTAATACTCTCTATTTTTGGATCCATTGGTAATAAATTAAGTTTTATATATTTTGTTTATATAGAAGGGAAAATAGAGAAAAGAGTTAGTTAGTAAGAAGAAAAAGGAAAAGAAAAGGATAAGAGAAGAAGAAGGAGAGAAAAACCCTAAACCTTCAAATTCATCATTCGTCCGTCGAATCGACTCATTTCTTCCGTAAATCTTCATCTCTCGAGGTGGGTTCATAGTTAGATACTTTTGTTTTAGTTTTTGGTTGAGTTTTGAAGTTTATGAGTGTAGGGTTTTTGGTAGAAATCTTGAAAACAAATGATTTAAACGGTTAAAAACTCGATTAAACCTAACTATGTTGCTCACATTATGCCTATGAATATGTTTAGTGTTGTTTCCCATGTTGGTCGGTGTTTTGGATGATTTTTGGCATGGAATGATAAGTTTCTCGTAAGCCATGTTTTCTGGAAAATGCAGAGCTCGCTCAGCGAGAAATGCAGGAGGTTCCTCGCTCAGCGAGCTGAACCCTCGCTCAACGAGACTTGGAAGTTTTAGTTTTGTTGTTAATTCATAACTTTTGATCTGGGCATATGATTTTAGTGTTCCACATATCGAATCGAAGCTAAAAATATTTACAAATTGATGATTCCAAAAGATGTTATTTTTACCCAACTTTTACGACTTTTTCAAATGACCAAAACCTTGTTAAATTGGAAAGTGTGAGTTAATGGAAATAAAGAAAGGTACGACTTGTGAGGTGTCTAGGTTTCCCTTAAGCTAAAGTAAATCATAAATTATGTATTGTTTTAAGGTCCTCCGTAAAGTATTGATTAAGTCTCTTCGCTGTTACCTTGTGTTTCGCAAGAGCATCCGTAAGGACTTGAGGTACCAGTTGATTTAAATGCGGATTGTGGTTTGATAAGTGTAGGTCTCAAGACCTCCATAAGGTCATGAGTAAGTCTTGAGGTGGGTTGCCTTTAGTCCCACGTGAAGAATCTATAAATACTTTAGGCGAGTGTTATACTAGTTATGTGTTAATCTTGAGTAAGTCTTTAGGTGGGTTACCTTTAGTCCCACGGGAAGCATCCGTAAAGATTGAAGAGAGTGTTATGTTGAATCCTCCGTAAGGTCTTGAGTAAGTCTTGAGGTGGGTTGTCCTTAGTCCCACAAGAAGCATCCGTAAGGACTTGAGGTAGACGTTTCTCTTATTGTATATTGAGATCATGTGTGGACCTTAGTTCCCCTTTGTTATCGGTCCTTGTGTGAGATGGTTCGTGGAACTTGTGAGATTTATTTTGGAATAAACCATTAGAGCCGAGAGAACTCTAAGATAGGGAACTCACTGAGATGTTTTATCTCACCCCATGTTGATGTTGTTATTTCAGGTACCTCAGGTTCCGAAAAGGGTAAAGATAAGGCGATTTGATTATCTTTACTTGTTTGATAGCTTTGTCTTCCGCTGTGGACTTTTGATATCTTCGGATCTAGTTCTTAGACTTCTGTATTCTTTCGAACATCTTGTTTAATTTATAGCCTTGTTTTAGTACCTTATGTTATAGTGGCTATACTTATGCAATGTGTTGCTAAGAACTTGTGTATTTCAATACCAAAATTGATTTTTATATATGAAAAATATGCTTTGAAGTATGTCTTTTATATATGGGTATTACACATTATTGACTTTTCGGTGATTTTTACGGAGTAATGCATCATTGCATTTCATGACATTTTTGGTGAGGCTTCGACCTATTTGGTAGCTTCAATCCCATTGTGAGGATTGAAGTCATTTGGTGATTATTGGTGTGCTCCCTTGTGGAGGGTTGATGGCCATGTGTCTATCTCACGGATAAAATTGGTACCACATACATATTATGCATATTATGATAGTTGACATTGCATTTTAAGGAATGTGTTTATGATTGTGTTGTTGCTGAATTTTGTTGTTGACGTTGTTATGATATGGTTATACTTGATTTATGTATATTACATATCCTTGTATTATTATAATTAATTATAATTACTCACCCTGCCTACTTGGAAATATTGCCTCTTATGTGGGTAACTTGCAGATGATAAAGAATAGCTTTGCAGTGCGAGAGTATTTTCAGAGTCTTAAAGCGTGTCTTTTATTACTTTCAGAGTGGTTTTGGGAGTTTTGTGTCTTGCTCTGTGTCATGTAACACCGGGTTGGGGATTTATCTATTCAACTTGTTTTCCTATTATGTTTTATTGAGGATAATTTTTCTTTTACTCTATGATGTCAATTCTGGATGGATGAAGTTTATTTTTAAAAGGAAAAATGATGATTTAAATTATTTAAGTTTGATTCCGCTGCGAAATAAATATATATTTTGTTTATGTTAATGATGTAACCCGTGTTACGAGACAGGAACATGAATAAATGATGTTTTATATTAATATGTGATTCCCTTCTTGTGTTGTACTCTGTTAATATTTTAACTAAATTGTATTTGGGGTAGAAGGGTGTTACATTAGTGGTATCAGAGCAAGTCGGTTTGTCCAGCCAAGTCTAGTTGTTGTCAGATTGTTGTTAGTCGTTGTTTATTGACGATTATTCTTTTTTGGTGTGGTGAGTGTTGTGCAGAATTGCTGGAAACAACATGCGTGCTCTCGTTGATGCTATTGCAGCTCTTGCTCATACCACTGCTTGTAACAATGTGCATGATGAGTTTCGTGCCTTGGAGAAATTCCAGAGGAATAACACGCATGTGTTTGAAGGAACTCATGATCCGGCGAGCGCGTAGAAGTGGCTCAAGGCGATTGAGAAGATTTTCAGGGTGATGGCATGTGTTGATGCACAGAAGGTGCAATTTGGGACTCATTAGTTGTCTGAGGAAGCTGAAGATTGGTGGACAATACTCGTCAGCGTTTGGAGGATGAGGGTGTTGTAGTGACTTGGACTGTGTTTAAGACATAGTTCCTTAAGAAGTAATTTACTGAAGATGCTTGTGGTAAGTTAGAAGTAGAGTTCCTTGAACTGAAGCAAGGAAACATGAAGGTGGCAGAGTATGCTGCCAAATTTGAGAGGCTAGTGAAGTTTTGTCCTCACTACAACAGGGCAGATGCTGAACTTTCCAAGTGCCTTAAGTTCGAGAATGGACTGAGACCAGAAATTCAGCAAGGAATTGGGTGCCAACAGATTTGCAGATATGCGGAGTTAGTAGATAAGAGTCATATTTATGATGAGGACATCCGAGCTCGGTCTGCTCACTATAAGAAGTTGAGCGAGAAGAAAGACAAAGGTCAGTTTAGAGGGAAACCTTATGTGACCACCGGTGATAAAGGGAAACAGATGGTATCCGATGAGAAGAAGCAAAGTAAGGGAGCTGCTAATGTACCTATCAAGTTCTATGAGTGTGGAGAAGCGGGTCATAAGGCCGATGTGTGTACCGTCAGAGTTCTGAAATGTTATCGTTGTGGTAAGCTTGGACATAATATTGGTGATTGTCCAAACGAGGGACCAACCTGTTACAATTATGGTGAGCAGGGGCATATAAGCGCCCAATGCCAGAAACCAAAGAAAAATGCAGCTACCACTCAGAATACTGGGAGAGTTTTTGCTTTAGCTGGTTCAGAGGCTCCGAAGAAAGACAACTTGATTAGAGGTACTTGTTTTTATTAATAATTTTGTGTTTATTGCTATTATTGACACTGGAGCTACACATTCATTTATCTCTCTTGAGTGTGCTAATAGATTGGGTTTAAAGTTGTCTGATATGAATGGTAGTATGATAATAGAGACTCCTGCTAATGGATATGTGACTACGATGCTTGTTTGTTTAAAGTGTCCTTTGACGATTTTTGAGAAGAATTTTATGATGGATTTGGTGTGCCTACCTTTGCACCAAATCGATGTTATCCTTGGTATGAACTGGTTAGAATTCAATTATGTTAATATTAATTTCTACAGTAAGACTGTGAGGTTCCCTGAACTGAGCAAGAATGGCGAGTTGATGTTCCTATCTGCTAAGCAAGTTGATGAAATTTTATTATATGAAGCTTTGATGTTTCCGGTGTTTGAATCGTTGCAAGTTGATGATAAGGCTGTTAGTACAGAGTTACCTGTGGTTTGTGAATTTCAAGATGTGTTTCCTAATGATATAAGTGACTTACCTCCGGAATGTGAAATTGATTTTTCTATGGACTTAGTACCAGGTATGAGTCATGTCTCGATGGATCCTTATAGAATGTATGCTTCTTAGTTGAATGAGTTGAAGAAGCAATTAGAAGAATTGTTAGAGAAGAAGTTCATTAGACCCAATGTTTCTCCATGGGGTGCTCTGGTGTTGCTTGTTAAGAAGAAAGATGGTAGCATGAGGTTGTGTGTCGATTACTGATAGTTGAATAAAGTAACTATCAAGAATAAATACCCACTTTCGAGGATTGATAATTTGATGGATCAGATGGTAGGTGCTTGTGTGTTCAGTAAGATTGATCTGAGGTCTGGTTATCATCAGATACGAGTTAAAGCTGATGATATTCCTAAGATAGCTTTCAGGACGAGATATGGTCATTACGAGTATACTATGATGCCATTTGGATTTTCTAATGCGCCTAGTGTGTTTATGGAATATATGAACAAGATCTTTCATGAATATCTTGATAAATTCGTGGTGGTTTCCATTGACAATATCTTGGTATATTCTAAATCAGAAGAAGAACATGTTGAGCATTTGAAGATTGTGTTGCAAGTATTTAGGGAATTGAGTTTCCTCGGCCATGTAATTTTAAGTGGTGGAATTTATGTAGACCCTTCAAAGATTGATGTGGTATTACAGTGGGAGACTCCGGAGTCTGCTACGGAGATTCGTAGTTTTCTTGGATTGGATGGTTACTATCATAAGTTCATTGAGGGTTTTTCTAAGATAGCTTTACCGTTGACGTAATTTACTAGGAAGAGGCAATCGTATGTGTGGGATGTCGTATGCGAAGAGAGTTTTGTGGAACTGGAGAAGAAGTTGACAACTGCACCGATGTTGGTTTTACCGAATCCAGATGAGTCATTCGTGGTTTATTGTGATGATTCCAAGATGGGTCTTGGTGGAGTTTTGATGCAGAATAATAAAGTGGTTGCTTATGCTTCTAGGAAGTTAAGAATTCATGAGAGGAACTACCCTACTCACGACTTAGAGTTGGCGGCTGTGCTATTTGTACTTAAGATTTGGAGGCACTATTTGTTTGGTTCGAAATTTTAGGTATTTAGTGATCACAAAAGTTTAAAGTACTTGTTTGATCAGAAAGAGCTAAATATGAGGCAGAGGAGGTGGCTTGAATTATTAAAAGATTTTGATTTCGATTTGAATTGCCATCCTGGTAAGGCAAATGTAGTGGTCGATGCTTTGAGTAGGTTCGTTGCATATCTCGATGCTTATGGTGAGAGAGCTTGAGATTATTGAGCAATTCAGAGACATGAGCTTGTTGTGTGAGACTACTATAAATAGTGTGAAATTGGGTATGTTAAAGCTGACTAGTAGGATTTTGGAAGAAATTCGTGAAGGTCAGAAATCTGATTTGAAATTAGTTGATGAATTGATGTTGGTTGATCAATGTAATGCAGGTGACTTCAGAATTGATGAAGAGGGAGTTTTGAGATTTCGGGATAGAGTATGTGTTTCGGATATTCCAGGAATTAAGAAGAGTATTTTAGAAGAAGGGCATAAGAGTCGACTGAGTATCCATCCTGGCACTACGAAGATGTATCAGGATTTGCGTAAGTTGTTTTGGTGACCGGGAATGAAAAGAGATATTGTTGAATTTGTATATGCTTGTTTGACATCTCAGAAGTCAAAGATTGAACATCAGAAGCCTTCAGGTATGATGCAACCAATGAATCTTCCTGAGTGGAAATGGGATAGTATTTCCATGGATTTTGTGAATGGGTTACCTAAGACTGCAAGAGATAATGATTCGATTTGGGTGATTATAGATCGGTTAACTAAGTTGGCGCATTTCTTACCGATGAAGATTAATCATTCTATGCAAAGGTTAGATGAGATTTATATTGATGAAATTGTGAAGTTGCATGGTATACCTTTGAGTATTATGTCGGATAGAGATCCGCGGTTTAAATCGAGGTTTTGGAAGAGTTTGCAGGATGTTTTGGGTACTAAGTTGAGGATGCATTATACTTATCATCCGCAAACGGATTGTCAGACGGAAAGAACAATTCAATCTTTAGAAGATTTTTTGAGGGCTTGTGTATTAGACCAAGGAGGATCTTGGGATAGTCATTTTCCGTTGGTTGAGTTTACATATAACAACAATTTTCATGCTAGTATTGGAATGGCTCTGTATGAAGTGTTGTATGGTAGACGTTGTCGCACTCCGTTGTGTTGGTATGAGTCAGGAGAGAGTTTGGTGCTTGGACTTGAAATTGTCCAAGAAACAACTGATAAGATAAAGATGATTCAGGAAAGCATGAAGACGTTGCAGAGTTGTCAGAAGAGTTATCATGGTAAGAGAAGAAAAGCACTTGAGTTCCAAGAGGAAGATCATGTGTTCTTAAGGGTTACTCCTATGACTGGTGTGGGACGAGTTTTGAAGTTTAGAAAGCTCACTCCACGTTTTGCCGACCTGTATCAGATTATGTAGAGGATATGAGAAGTTTCCTATCGGGTGGCCTTACTGTCGTTAATTACTTGCAAATTTACATGATGTGTTCCATGTGTCGTAGTTGAGGAAGTATATTTTGGATCCGTCGCATGTAATCCAGGTAGATGATGTTCAGGTGAGGGATAATCTGACAATTGAAGCTTTACTTGTAAGGATTGATAGCAGATAATTGAAGCAACTACGAGGTAAATAAATTTCCTTAGTGAAGGTATTGTGGAGTGAACTAGCTGGAGAAAGTTGGACCCGTGAGCGGGATGTTCAGATGAAGGAGTCGTATCCGACTCTGTTTACTTTAGGTAATTTTTGAGGAAGAAAATTCTTTAAGTAGGGGAGAGTTATAACACCTCGAAAATCTAAATTTAATTATTTATTCATTTATTTAATTGATTTAGAAAGAATTGGAGGTTTTTAGGTAAATGTGGTGAATTTTGGGAGAAAAAGAGTATTTTTATATAATAAGAAAAATTAGTGTATTATTATACTATTATTGTTATTATTAATAAAAATATTTTAAGAAAAGGGCAAGGTGGTCTTTATGAGAAAAGAATGAGGTTAAGTTGGGGAAAACATTATCTGGGATAATTTTATCAAAAAGAAGAATATGATCAAAACTCTGATTTTATCGTGTTCTTGGTAAAAAGCTCTGAAGAACGAAGGAGAGGAAGCTTCGAGTCAGGAAGTTGCGAAGAACCTTGGAGAAGAGTATCAATCGTCAAAATTTTCTAAGGTGTGGGGAGTTTTCATAATCTATTATAATTGTATAGGAATTTATCTATGAGTAGATTAGGTTTGTATGAATGTTGGTGAGTTTTAGGATTATTGACTTAAATTGATTATAGGAGTGTAAATTGATGAATTGGAGTAGATAAGATGAGTTAGAATTGTATGTATGATGTGTGAATTGTCACTTTGTTGTTGTATGTATTTGATGAGTGAATTGAAGGAGTTTTGGAGTTCAATGAGGTGAAACCCGTAGGAAAAATTGGGATTTTTGTTGTTGATTTTCGTAAACAGCAGGAATTGCTGAAATGTGTGCATTAACCGATTAACCCATGGTGTTAACCGGTTAACCAGTGGAAAATTCACGTGTTTTTGGGAGAAACGGAGGCGTTAACTGGTTAATGCTATGGGTTAACAGGTTAACACAGTATCAGTGACAGATTTTGATTTTTGAAAAATGCATAACTTTTAATCCGTAAACCCGATTTGAGTTCCGTTTGAAGCATCGGAAAGGTAATAAAATGAACTTTATTTTGATGATGGAAAATGAGTGATGTGAGATATTTTTCATAACTGAATTTTCAGAAATCGATTAAAATTGCTTTATAATTTTTACCGTAAATGGTTTATAATTTGATGAATTGGAGTTGTTGATGAATGAGGATTATAGATGTGTTGTTGTAATGAAAAACATGTGTCCATCTCACGGAGAAAATTGGAACCACATGCATATTATGCATATCTGTGGTTTCAGACTAATTTCTGGACTAAAGATTAATTTTTCAAAAAGTTCTATCTTTGGCATTGATTTGGATTCAAACTTCATGATGGAAGCTGAACATTTCCTG
The DNA here is from genome assembly GCA_963966055.1 of Lathyrus aphaca. Taxonomy (NCBI): domain Eukaryota; kingdom Viridiplantae; phylum Streptophyta; class Magnoliopsida; order Fabales; family Fabaceae; genus Lathyrus; species Lathyrus aphaca. The sequence continues at coordinate 456,929,001 of OZ014523.1, read as the reverse complement.
CACTGCAAATTTGGAAAGTTGCCATTCAAATTTATGGGTTCAATTGTCAGAGGAAACCAAAGGAGGTAATATTTTTGGAGACCAGTTTTAACTTGTCTCAAGGCCAGACTGTCGAATTGGATTGGTTGGAACATTTTGATTAGTGGAAGAGTTATGTTAATAAATGTTGTTTTGGCTAATCTTTCCATTCACTACCTCTCTTTTCTTAAAGTTCCGTAGAGTGTCGTGAAGGAAATAATTTCCATCCAAAGAAAGTTTCTTTGGTCAGGTTCCAAAGACAAGTATAGCATCGCGTGGGTCAGTTGGACGAATATTGGTAAACCGAAGAGTTACGGAGGTCTCGGGATCAAAGATGTTGATTACTTCAATGGGGCACTTTTGGCTAATTGGGTGTGGAATTTCTATCAACAAGGAAAGTAAATCTAGCATCCTTTACTTAAAAATAGGTATGTCATGCTTGAAAAGAGGTTTCAATGTGGTTTTGCTGCAGAAATTATGGATTCGAAGTCGATCTGGTTTTGTGACTTGAAGTTGCTGTTTACGCAGAGGTGCGATAACTATTTTGGGGATTTCATTTTGTGTTCTATTGGCCTTAGAAATACTGCAGGTTTTTGGATGGATCAATGGGTGGGATCTTCACCACTGTGTGAAACGTTTCATAATCAATTTGAAGCTTATAACTTCAAATCTGTTACTATCAGCAACATAGGTGTGTGGATGAATAACGAATGACATTGGAGTTTAAGGCGTACCAACTTTGTTGAGTACCCCAACTTGGACAATGATATTCAAGAGATTTTGTTATTGTTGGTACAGTTTTCTTTGACGCGTGGTACACAAGATACATGGAGATAGAAGTTGCATGTAGCTAACAGTTTCACTGTTAATTCTTTTTACAAAGCATCATTTCTAGTAATATCAACCACATTGTTGAGGAGCCTACAACAATAGTGCTATATTTAGTTTGGGCATCAAAAATCCCTTTGAAGATCAAAATTTTTGCTTAGCGCTTATTTCTTTATAGATTACCCACATGTTCGGTTCTTTTGAAGAGGGGAGTTATTATGAATGTTCATGAGAAGATGTGTGCTCTTTGTTTTTATGAATTGGAAGATTCGAAAAACTTGTTTGTCAATTGCAACATATTTATTCAAGTGTAGAAGAAGGTATGTGATTGTAATCATATTGAGTGGATTAGCGAGTCGGATTGTCGTAATCACTTCATGACTTGGTTCTTGAGGTTGAACGGGAGGATTAACAAATCATTCATATCTTCTATTAGGTTTAATACATATTGGGTTCTTTGGAGGGTAAGGAACAATATTTTGTTCAATAATGAATTGGGTAATGTCGATTCTATCTTCTATAGTATTCTTGTATTCTCTTGGAATTGGATTAATAATAAGAAACTTAGTAGTTTGACATAAGGTCTTTACATTTGGAGTATGTTTTCTTTTGATTTCTTGTAATCTTAGATGACCTTGGTTGGTAGGTTTGTCTTTGATCTTTTTAGGCTTTATTCCTTTTAGTTGCTTGTACTTTTCATTGGGACCTGAGATCCCCTTAATCTCTCCTTAATGAATTAGTTTCAAATAAAAAAATAGAAATTTATTTAAACAAATATTATAAGAATTATTTCTAAACAACAAGTCTTCCATTCTTCTTCGTTTCTTAAACCAATAGTAATCTTAATGAATATATCAATAGTAACAAATACATTTACAAAAAAAAATATTTATTATTATTATTATTTTCAAATAATAAAAGTTGAACATAGTGCTAGATGAAAATAAATTAGCAGTGTTATTTTGAGAAATAAATACAACATTAATTAGTATACCACTAATGTGATATTTATTTATCAATATGGGTAATGTAAATATTTTCAAATTCAATGTTGATGCAGCTAATGGTAGGCTCGCATTTCAGTTGGATTGGATCTTTGGTTGAAGTTCCCCATAGATTGCGAAAAGTAATATCACTCACTACCACACCTTTTCCAGAGTCATCAAATATTTTAGGATTATAACTCTGGTCAATAATTATAGGGTTCTTTACTTCGATAAATTGAATATCTTCGTATCCGATCTTCCTCGCGTATCCATTTCCTCCCTAATTAATAAAAAACATATAATATTTTGAATTCAGACCTAACTCAATTCTATAAAATTAATTTATAAAATAAAAATCTAGATCACATAAACCTTTTCTATATCATATAACATGATATGAGATTATCAATAACATTATTATGATATTGTTACTACAATCATCCATTTGTTCTGCTAGATTTAATCTATACTTACCTCCCATGTCTTAACTCTAGCTCCATTTGAAGTTCTCCTAAAAGTGCAGTTTTTCACATATATATCTTCTACTTCCGCATATTCCCCATTTTTTCCAAGGCTACCAATACTAGAATCACCAATCCCATATAATTTTAATATTAATCAAATTATATAATATATATATATATATATATATATATATATATATATATATATATATATATATATATATATATATATATATATATATATATATATATATATATATATAAAGAAAATTGATTAACTTTGAATTAACCTAATGCCATGACCAGATCCACAAAAAACACCAGTTATGTTGATGAAGAAGGAGCCAGTATTAATGGCGACACAATCGTCACCTGAAAAAATATTGGACACAAATTTCAAAATAAAAATCAAGATGAAAATCAAAGAAAATTAATCTAATATCATTTTATAACTCTTTGATAAGTCTAACAAAGGTAACAAAAGAACATCAAGAAATCTAAGTGAAGTTATGTATTGTAATGACCAGTTGTGATTGTTGAATCCTTAATGATGACATTGGACGAATGTGCAATATTAATTCCATCAGTGTTAGGACTATCTTCTGGTGCAATCATTTTAAGATTGTAGATAGAAACATCTTTGCATGAATCTATACCCATATGATTTCTGGGACTATCATAGTGAGTCAAGTTAGCAATTGTAAGTCTTTCGCACCCAGAAAACTTAAGAGCCTGCACAAGTATATTATTATAAAGTAATTAAATGCTTAAATATTGTAAAGTACTTAAATTAATATAGACAAATTCAAATACTAGTTATCATATGGATCGACTTACAGAAGGCCTCTTACTTTCATCATTAGGATACTCTTTCCACCATGGAGCACCTTGGCCGTTAATTTGTCCATCTCCACTGACAATAAGACCAGATATATCCTCAAATTGGATCCATACTAACTCTTTATCTTCAGCCCATTTCCAACCCTCCATGCTTTTTGGGGCAATGATAGTTCCTCCAAGCTATAAAAAAAGAAGGCATTTAACATTATATATATCAAACATATTAATGTGACAACTGAAAAATATATATACTAAAAAAAGAGTACCTGGAGTTTAACTGATGCAGATTTACATGGACCTTGGAATCTTAAAGGTTGTAAGAAGAATGTTTTGTCCTTTGGTATGGAAAGTATTGGGTTATCTGGACTAGTACACACATCTTGCCATGCTTTTACAAAAGCCTAGTACCAAATAATTTAAAATGGTGTTAGATATTTGTGATTATCAATCATATTTAAATCTACTTTATACAACAATAATAATACCATGAAGACAATATATAAAACTAATAAAAATATACTTGTGAATCATCAGTGTAACCATCCCCAATAGCACCATATTTAGAAACATCAAAATAAGAGTCCCCATAATCTGCTCTAGGTGTTATTCTAGCACATAAGCTATGTGAAGCAATAAGTATTAGAAAAACAAATAATAAACCCTTCATATTTTATCAGAAAACACTAATATAATAATATACACGATATTGTTTTGATGTGAAAAATGGAGAAAGAAATACAATATATATAGAAATGTCGTCGATGTATTATCAAATGGAATAATAGTATAATTAGAAAGAAATATGAATTAATTTGTGTATGATTAATAAAACATTATAGATAGAAAAAAATCACATTAAAATTTTAGGTAATTGAACAAAATAACTAAAACTTTTAGGTAAAGTTGATGAATTATATATATTTTTGTACAAATGAATCAATATTCTTAGTTAGTAAAAATAAAAATCAAATTATGTTGAGAAGGAATTGGAAATTGATAGCTGATCTCAATAATTAGTACTATATAATAAAGATTTCCTTTATAAGCTATTATTTATATAGAAGTTAAATATGATTTATAGAATCTTATTAGTATTTTGTTTGACAATATTGATTAACTTGTTAACTTATATCGAATAAAAATAATTTAATGTTTTTTGGAAATTTACAATCTCTTATCTTATAATTTTTTTAGTAACTTTATACTACCTTTTGTTCTACTCATAAGAAAAAAATTATATTTTATATTTATTAAATAATCAATATATCTGAACTTATTCAATAAATTTAAAAAATTCAATTTTTTTTAAAAATAGAATTAAGGAAGTATTCTTTTTATTCAAACGGTTGGGGAATTGCATTTGATAAAAATGAAAAATATTTGCTGAAAAATATTTGATGAATTATAAATAAAGTATATAAACCTAATGAGTATTGTTTTAGTTGTTTCCTCACTTTGTTGTTTAGTTTTTGTAGCATCCTTACTATATGCACTTTACTGTGTTCCAGACCCATACGGACCAATTTTAAGAAGGCTTAATTCATAAAAATGTGCATCAGGCAGATTCAAATCTCATTATAGAAACTGCATCATATTTTATTATAGGTATTTTTTTATCTAGTAACTAAAGTTTATCCAAATAATTAAAAAAAAATTATAATATGAAAAAAATCTTGGTATCTTTCATAATTTTTAAGAAAAATTCTCAAAAATAACCAATTTTAAAATTGTAGTTATTTAAAGTCCAAATTTAAAGCTAAAAAAAAACAAAGTGATGATAATTTTTATTTTACCATAATTATTTATTTTCTTTATATATCGTTAAAATATCTATAAAAATATAAAAATATCAATTTAACTGTATAATTTATTCATCACACATTTATCATTCTTAAAGAAATTAAAAAATAAAATAACATCCATTTATCTTTTAAAGGTAACGTATTTATCATCTTTTTTTATTATAAATAATTGTATTTATTATTTTTATTGTTTTCCTTTTATAAATAAACAAAAGATACACCCATTTACCTTTTTAAGCTTATTACATTTTATATTTAATTTTATTTGTTATATTGATTAATTTCCTTTCAAAGTAAAAAAGAACATACCAAAAAAAATTAATTTTTGGGATAAATATTTTACTAAAAATGATAATATAATCGAAACAAAATCAATATTAAATGAAAAACTATCACTATTTCATTCACATCGACTTGTTTATTTTTCTTTGTCATCAATTTCATAAAAAAATGACAAAAATAAATTACTTGCTTTTTTTTTCATAATCTAATTATTTAATTTTTTTTCATTTATTCATTTTAAAAAACAAACATACTCCATATTAAAAAAAACATTCATTTGAAGAAGAAAGGTAAGAATGCACATATATCACTATTTTAGAAGTTAATTTTAAATTGATTTTAAATTGAACTTCCTTTTTAATAGGGATAATGGAGTAATGGTGATAATGAATTGTTGAGATTTATTATTTTCACCTTTTCTTACTATTAAGCATATATATATATATATATATATATATATATATATATATATATATATATATATATATATATATATATATATATATATATATATATATATATATATATGAGTGAGAATATTCTTACTCCAGAAATAAGTTATTAAAAGTTACTCCACATCTTAATCATTCATTCATTTGTAATCAATGATTATAATAATTAATAATTATTTAACATGTGATTAATTGTTTCTCTCTCCATATTTAATTAGTGCCTATTTATTATAACTATAGATTAAACATGAACAATTGGTCAAGACGTGCAGTAAGATTTTAAAATTTACTTCTGGAATAAAAATATCCCCACTTTATACTTCATTAAAAATAGGATTCATAATTGAACACATCACACAAATATCAATTTTGAAATTTGCATCAAAATATAAAAAAAATACAATAAATAAAAATAAAAGATAAATAAACAATTATTAAAAAAAATTGGCTCTACAAAAAGAGACAAAGTTGCAGTGCCTCCATCACCTCTTTCTCTTAATTGCTTACATTCTTTCTATTCTCTTATTAATGGCCTAAGTTTAATGGCCTAAGTTTGCACCAATTCAACACAACAAACATTTATCTATTTATATACCTACAATTATGAGCACAACTTTGTTTCATGATTAACTGAAATCACCAATAATAAAGTTTAAGAGCTATAAATTGTTACTTTGAATTAAATTGGAGGAGATTTTTTGGAAAAGGAAAAAAAGCATAAAATTGAGACATGGGTTTAGAACTAATAGAAACATAAAAGCAAAACAAGTGAATTTAAATTCTAAATTGCACAATTTCTTGAGAAGTATAAGGAGTTTCTTCAGAATTTACTTCCTGTGGATATGTTTCAGAAGTTGGGTTTGGTTATGTATCTCCATCTTATGAACATATCACCTTTTGAAAGAGGTATAACTTATGAATCATCTAGCTTTAGATCACAATGAGTATTCATTCTATCTTCTTTTGTTAAACCAAATTCTTGATCATAATAAGCAGCTAAGGTGAAAATTTTAAGACAGATTCAACTGAAGAAGTGAATAAGGTTGTGCAGAAGAAGAATGAGAAAAAGGTTGGAACTTCTACTAGGGCATACAGAGATAGAAGAACTAGAGAGACCATTATAGTTAGATGAATTTCAGAGATAGGTTAAGCATCTAAAGTACCAATTTCTGATAGATCAAGAGCATTCCTCCCAGTACCAGTAATCTCTTCTTGTTGGTTTCTTCCAAATTCCACATTTTCTTCCTCACTCTGACTTGAGAATTTTGAAATAGGATATTTGTTGTTGGATGTTGTACTTAGCCACTGTCCTGGAGCTGAAATTGTTGCTTTATCTTTCCTTTCAGCATATCTGCAACAAAAACAATCTCACTCTTTAGTACCCATATTCTTATGGCTCATTTGAGGTTAGTCTAACTAGGTTTCTTTTAGAACAAGAATTTTGATTCTACTCTCATTAAGTTAGTTTTAATGATAACAAATATTTTTGTGTCATAAGAACAAAATCTGACTATTAAATTATTATTTAAAATATGCAGGATTAGAAGTTCTCAAAGTGAAAGAAATTATGACGCATCATCTTCCTCACTAAAGTTAAAGTTCTTTAACAAGAAGATGTGCTGAAACACCTCTAAGAAGATCTCACTATGCAGTGCATGCTCAGAACAATTGCTTTGTAAACCAAACTCTGATACCTTATTATGCAAACTCTGATTCTCAGAATTAGCTACATTTATTGGAGATCAAAGGATTAACGGCTCCAGACACAAATCTATATTTTTGGCAACTCTTAAATGACGTTTATCAACATCCAAAAATAAATCAAGATGTCTCCAATGGATCTTATTTACTCATATATAAAAAGGAGGCTACTGAAGAATTTGGATTATCACTTACGCGCACAACTATATTCAAACATCTTTCTCTTCAAATCGAAAATTAATTTTGTGTAAAATATCACAGTTGTGATAACAGTTTTATAGAAACAAATTTTAGTTACACAATTTGTAATCAAACTTGATATTCCTTGAGTGACTAAGTGTTAGTCAGTAGACTCAAGAAGACTTTGACAGTGGGTCATTGTGATTGTAATCCTTATTTGATTAGTGGATTAAGACCTCATTGAGAGGCGAAATCACCTTGGCGGGTGGAATGGATGTAGTTTGAGTTCAAACGAACCAAGATAAATCAATCGAGTTTACTGCATTATTTTTGAAAACTCCAATTCAAACCTCCCATTTCTTTTGTTTTTCGCTCCATCAATTGGTATCAGCACGCATGTATCTGGGTGCTAGCACTTAACCGTGTCAGAAAAATATCCTGGAGAAAAACATTATGGCGGAACAATTCCAGAACAACAAAGACAATCAGAATGACTAGATCAATGGCAAACCTCCAGTGTTGAACGGTGAGAACTTTGATTACTGGAAGGATGTTTTGGAAAGCTTCTTTATGGCTCTAGATGGAGACCTCTGGGATATGGTTACTGATGGCTATATTCATCCTGTTGGAGATGATGGTCAGAAGATTGAAAGAAAATATATGACATTCCAATAGAAGAAAGAGTTCAGAAATCATCACAAAGCCAGATAATTCTTCTAAGTGCCATTTCATACACAGAGTATGAGAAGATCACAAACAGATAATCTGCCAAGCACATGTTTGACTCTCTGAGGATGATACATGAAGGCAACACTCAATTTAAGAAGACCAAAGCTCAGGCACTTATTCAGAAGTATGAAGTCTTCAAGATGGAAGAAGATGAAACGATTAAGAAAATGTTCTCAAGGTTTCAAATTCTGGTTGCTGGACTAAAAGTTCTGGATAAAGGCTACTCAATAGCAGATCATGTGAAAAATATCATCAAAAGTTTGCCAAAGGCTTGGAGGCCCATGGTCACTGCTCTAAAGCCGTCAAAGAATATGAATGAGATATCCCTTGAAGAACTGATCAGCTCTTTGAGGAGTCACAAAATAGAACTTGAAGAAGATGAACCTTAGAAGAAAGGTAAGTCTGTTGCTCTTAAATCTAACAAATCTGAATCTAAAGGTTTTCAGACAGAAGACGAAAGCTCTAGAGGTTCATCAGAAGAAGACGAATTATCACTCCTTTCCAGAAGGATTCAACAACTCTGGAAGTACAAACAAAAGAAATTCAGGAATCCCAGAAGATCATGAAATCACTCTGAATCATCCTCTGGCTACAAGAAGTCTAGAAACAAAGAAGTAGTATGCTATGAATGCAAGGAACTTGGACATTATAAAAGTGATTGTCCTAAACTTCAGAAAGAAAAGCCTAAGAAGAAATTCAACAGAGAGAAGACGAAAAGTCTTATGGCTACTTGGGATGACTCAGAATCTTCTGAAGCTAAATATGAATCAGAAGATGAACATGCCAACATCGCTTTAATGGCCAACATATCATATAATGTCAACTCATCAGAATCTAGATCAGATTCAGAAACAGAAGAGGTATTCTCTAAATTATCAAGAACTCAATTATAAAATAGTCTCTCATAAATTGTTGAAAAATATCAGAAACTCTAATTCAAATACAAAAACCTGAAACATGGTCTAGTATCTGAATCTGAGGAAACTAGAAAAATAAAAGCAAAAAATTCTGAGCTTAGAGAAAACATTTCAAAACTTGAAAAATCTTTTGAAAAACATAAAGTTCATAAAGAATCTGACTCAGAGGTCCCATCTAGTTTTAATAGTATCATATAGCAGTATGATCACAATTTTCAAAAATTTCTAGCTAAAAACATAGAAAGAAGCAAAATTGCCTCAATGATCTATGGAGTTAGCAGAAATGGTAGAAGAGACATATGATACATTAAATCTCTAGGGGAAGCACCATAGAAATTTAAACAGGTTGATGACATGGTCATAAAATTCAACACATCTTTAAATTCTCACTTTACATATGACACGAGCATGATTTAAAATATACAAGTGAGTCATTTTGTTCTACAAATTCTATTGAGAAATCTAAACTCAATCAGAATTTTGTAAATTCTAACAAACAAGGACCCATAAAGATATGGGTACCCAACAATAAAATTGTTTATGTTGCAGATGTCTTTAACAACAAGATTGAAACACCAATCCTGGTACCTGGACTCTGGATGATCGCGACACATGACGGGAAGAAAGCATATGTTCCAAAGTCTTGAGCTTAAAGCTGGAGGCTATATAGGTTTTAGAGGCAATCATAAAGGAAAAATCACTGGCTCTAGAACTATTGGTAACCGTACTCTTCCCTCTATATCTAATGTTCTGTTATTTGAAGGATTAATGCATAACTTGTTATCAATAAGTCAATTAATTGATAACAGTTATGATATAATCTTTAATCAAAAGTTCTGTAAAGTTGTTAGTCAGAAAGATGGAACAATCCTCTTTAATGGGAAGAGAAAGAACAACATATATAAAATAAAACTTTATGAACTTAAAAGTCAGAATGTGAAATGTCTTATGTCTGTTAACGATGAGCAATGAGTCTGGAATAGAAGATTGGGACATGTTAATTCGAGAAAATTATATCAGATTAACAAACTCAATCTGATCAGAGGACTTCCTAGTTTGAAGTTCAACTCAGAAGTTCTGTGTGAAGCATGTCTGAAAGGAAAATTTGCAAAATCTGCTTTCAAATCTAAGAATATTGTTTCTTCCTCTAGATCATTAGAACTTCTGCACACTGATTTGTTTGGACCAGTGAAAATTGCCTCAATTAGTGGTAAGAAGTATGATTAGTGATTGTAGATGACTATAGCAGATGGACATGGGTAAAGTTCCTTAGACACAAGGACGAGCCAATCGCTGTATTTCCCACCTTCTACAAACAAGTTCAAAATGAAAAAGGGTTTTGAATTGTAAAATTCAGAAGTGATCATGGTGGAGAATTTGAAAGCAAAAAATTGGAATAATTTCTTAATGAAAATTGCATCTCTCATGATTTCTCTTGTCCTATAATTCTACAACAAAATGGAGTTATAGAACGAAAGAACAAAACTTTACAAGAGATGGCCAGAACCATGATCAATGAGACTAACATGGCTAAACACTTTTGGGAAGAAGCAATAAATACAACGTGCTATATTCATAATAGAATCTCTATAAGACCTATTCTGGAAAAGACTCCATATGAATTGTGGAAGGACAAAAAGCCCAACATTTCGTATTTTCATCTTTTTGGATGCATTTGTTTTATTTTGAATATTAATGATCCCCTGAACAAGTTTGATTCTAAGGCACAAAAATGTTTCATGTTAGGATACTCTAAACTTTCAAAAGGATACAAAGTATATAATACAGAAACACGAACTGTGATGGAAACTATTTATGTCAGATTTGATGATAAGCTTGGTCTTGAAAAGCCAAAGCAGAATGAATCTCTTGCAGATATAAAAGTTAAAATTACAATAGCCAGAACATCTGAAGAACAACCATCTACAAAAAAAGACAACATAATATCCACAACAAGTTCTGAAGAACCCAGTCAGAAGAGAAAATCCAGAAGCACGTTGAATCTCCAATGGGATTAGTTTCTATGATTGAACCCAATTCCATTGACGAAACTCTCTCAGAAAATGATTGGATACTAGAAATGCAGGAAGAAGTAAATCAATTCACCAGAAATGACATATGGGATCTAGTTTCTAGACCCAGAGGATTCAACATCATTGGAACCAAATGGGTCTTCAGAATCAAACTAAATGAACAAGGAGAAGTTTTCTGAAACAAAGCACGACTGATTACACAAGGTTATAGTCAGCAAGATGGAATAGACTATACAAAAACCTTTGCACCAGCCATAAGGTTAGAATCTATTAGACTTTTAATTTCCTTTGTTGTAAATCATGACATCACCCTTTATCAGATGGATGTCAATAGAGCGTTTTTAAATGGTTACATTGATAAATAAGTTTATGTGCATCAACCCCCTGGTTTTGAAAACACTAAACATCCATAATATGTTTATAAACTTAAAAAATCATTTTATGATTTGAAACAAGCTCCCAGAGCTTGGTATGAAAGATTAAGCAACTTTCTCTTAGAAAATAACTTTACTAGAGGGAAGGTGGACATAGTTCTTTTATATAAAACATTTAAAAACGATATTCTGATTTGTCAAATTTACGTAGATGATATAATATTTGGATCTACTAAAAGCTCTTTGGGCAAGGAATTTTCTAAGACTATGCATGAAAATTTTGAAATGAGCCTAATGGGAGAATGAAGTTCTTTCTGGGAATTCAAATCAATCAATCATCAGAAGGAACCTACATTCATCAAAGCAAATATGTTAAAGAACTTGTGAAGAAATTTGATATGTCAGAAAGTAAACCATCCAAAACTCCAATGCATCCTACATGCATTCTGGAAAAGGAAGAGGTGAGTAAGAAAGTAGATAAGAAGATCTATAAAGGTATGATTGGCTCTCTTTTATACTTAACTGCCCCAAGACTTGATATTCTATATAGTGTCTGCCTATGTGCTAGATTCCAATCAGACCCTAGAGAATCTCTCTTAACAACTGTTAAGAGAATTCTCAGATATCTGAAAGGTACTACTAATCTTGGCCTTTGCTATAGAAAATCTAGAGAATATAAACATGTAGGGTACTGCGATGCTTACTTTGCTGGAGACAGAACATAAAGAAAAAGTACTTCTGGAAGTTGTCAATTTCTGGGAGGCAACTTAATCTCATTGTCTAGCAAAAGACAATCTACAATTGCACTTTCAACTGATGAAGCTAAATACATATCAGCAGCTGGATGTAGTACTCAGATGCTCTGGATGAAGAATCAACTTGAGGACTTCAATATTTCCGAGAGTAACATTTTTATCCATTGTGATAATACTTCTGCTATCTGTCTTTCTAAAAATCCTATTATACATTCTAGAGCTAAAAATATAGAAATTAAACATCATTTCATTAGGGACTATACTCAGAAGGGAGTTCTATTTTTAAAATTCATAGACACAGACCACCAATGTGCTGATTTTTTTTAAAAACCCCTTGCTGAAGATAGGTTTAATTTCATTCTAAAACATCTCAGTATGGAATTATGTCAAGAATAAATATTTTAATTCTATACAGTTAAGTCTTATATTTTTTTTAACTTCTAATCAATATTTCTTTTGAAGTAAGAAGGAGAATTGTATCACAATCTATCCAGAAAGATCTGATTGTTTGTATCTAAGAACATCTTATATCAAGGACAAAACAAGCAGATCATTACATCAACACCTGTCAACAAAGCTCTAAGTGTCTTCTGAATCAGAATATGTGTTTAAACTCTAAGAAAGGACACAACATGCAGTTCATGAAGTGAACATCTATCAACCAAGTTCCATGTGTCCTCTGAGGCTGAATACATGCTCAAATTATGGGAAACTAAAACAGATGAACTGACAAAGTTGAGGCGCTAGTCACGTTGGTAACTGTTCAAAAATCTTTTATGCCATCCCCTTTGTCAGAATTTATTAATTATGTTAATCATTGTGTTTGTGATTTAATTTTTTCATTAATTTTTTTACCGTTGCAAATACTATATATATGTGTTCACTTTCACTCCACAAACACTTTTCACATTCTCATACTCACTATTACTCTCTTCTTGTTTCTTGCTTTCTCTTGCTCTCTACAATCTTTTATCAAAACCCTCTTGTTAACAATGGCTTCCTCTTCCAAGAAAGCCCAACCTTCTTCATATACTCAACAAGCTTCTGCAGACCAAGCTTTTGAAGAAACCCATGTTATTCCGGCCAGAACTCTTCTAACTCCAGTTGATAAACTAGAAGTTCTCTATGAACTGTTCGTAGACTTTGATAACATGAAGTAAAATGGCTATGATCTCACTCCTGAAGTTAAATTTCAAGGTTGGACGATATGCTTTGATCGTCTTATGGGTCTCGTTTTTCCTAAGTTGGTTAAAGAGTTCTGGATTTTTGCTACATATTCAACCAACCAAGTAACATCTTATATTATGGGGAAGAAGATCATCATCACTGAAGATCTTATTGGAAGACTCATTGAATCTGATGGAAATGGGATTAAATGCAGCGATATGGATAAAAGCTCTGACCTAACAACAATTTCTAGGGAGATCTTTATTTCTGGGCAACATTCAAAGAAGATTAAGGATCTCAAAGATCGTTAGAGAATATGGGCAAAGACAATTCTGGGTTGCATCAGTCACAAAAACCCCATAAGTTCTCCAGATTATATCAACATTGATAAAAAATATCTTATCTAATTCATCTCAACCAACAAGAAAATCAACCTTGCTCACAGTCTATTCAAAAGAGGAGAAAACTAAAAGAGATTGGATACCTCTGGGAAGGCTAATCTCAGATATTCTAACAGAAAACAAACCGGTAGAACATCTGATTGAAACTCAGAAAGTTGATGATCTAGAAGAAGTTGCTGGAAATTTTCAATTAGCGTCAAAGAAGGTACCTTCTTATGGTTGGGTGAGCTCAAGGGGACCTATATATTTTTTTCAAAATGGATAAAGATAAATAAGGACAATTTGTAAATTATCCACCTATTCCAAATGACGCAAATTATGACTATTTGAAAGCCCTTGGAAACTCTTATTTTCTCAATTCAATTTTTAAAGGACCTAACAAAAACATATGTACACTCATCAATATGTCCAATTTCTCAAGAAGCATGGGATACTCTTAAGACTTCTCATGAAAGAAATTCAAAAGTATGCATGTCAAGACATCAACTCCTCACTACTAAATTTGAAAACCTGAGGATAAATTAAGATGAAACAATTAATGATTTAAATGTCCGACTCCATGAGATAGTCAACAACTCATTTTCTCTTGGTGAAAAAGAATTCTAAAGTGATGTTTTCCAAAAAAAAATTTGATCTCTTCCAAACTGTTTGACATGAAAGTTACAACAATTGAAGAAGCTTGAGAAATTGGCACTATTGAAGTGGATGAACTCATGGGCTCATTACTCATATTTGAGATGGCTATCAATAACAAGTTAAAGAAAAGAAACAAAGTTGTTAACTTCAAAGACAGAATTGAAAATTATGAGGAACATGTAGAAAAAGATATCGATGACAACCTACTTAATTCTATTATGTTACTTGCAAAAAGTTGGTAAGGTTATGAAAAGACTTGACACAAGATCAAGGAATAATGTCACACTAATGTCAAAGACAATCAACCGCCCAACTCTAGAGGTTTTGGCTCCCAACACAAAGGAAGAGAATGAGACAAACCAAACAAAGGCAAAGAGGTACAATTCCATGAATGAAAATGATTTGAACACATTCAGGCTTAATGTACCAATTTCCTTAGAAAAAAAGAGGTGATATATTGTCACATTGTCAAATGAAGAATAAAAAGATGAGAGTGAATGGGAAAAGGTAAAAATCTTTGTCGCCTTCACAACTAGTGTAAGATTCAAGCCAAATGTTAAGGATAACGGTGAATCTAGTGATGAAGATATATTTAGATGAATATGTTTTTGAATCATAGAGATTATTCTATCTCAAGTGAAAAGTGGAATAATTAACAGGTTAGAAATAAAAGGAAAAGATAAATGTTATGCTTCAAGACAAGGGAATTTTTATCACAACAATCACATACCTTAAGGAAGAAGTCAAACACCTGAACTTTAAGCTTGAAAGTATGACCAAGTAAGTTCGAATGCTTAATCATATTTCTAATACTCTTGTGCAGTTCATAAAAAAATTGCTACATGTGCAGTTCAAAATCATAGGATCAACCTCCGGCATGCATGATCTCTAAAGAAGAGGAAACCAAGTTGTTGCACAAAAAACTTGGTCATATAAATCTCAAAAAAATGAGTAAGATTATCTATGAAAATGATATCATTTTTCTTCCTAGCCTCAAGGTTGAGGAAGAATTATTTGTTGAGATTGTCAACTAGGTAAACATACCAATATTTCATGCAAGAGGGTGCAACATCTTACCACGTTCAGAGTTCTTGAGTTACTTCACATGGATTTCATGGGATCAAAGAAACTAGAAATCTTCTGTGGAAGAATATATTTTTTATGTATGTTAATGATTTCTTAAGGTACACTTAGGTTGAATTTATTAGAGACAAATTTGACACCTCCAACACATTTGAAATCTTGTTCCAACATCTTCAGCGTGAGAAAGGGAAAAATATGGGCAAGATCATCTAAATACAAAGAGACCATGGAAGGGGAATTTGAGAATTCTGGTTTTTCTAAACTTACTCTACTGAATGGATTTCTCATGAGTTCTTTGCATCCATCACTCTACAACAAAATGAAGTGGTTGAACCCAATAATGTAATTCTTCAAGAAATAGAAAGAGTAATGTTGCATGCTAAGAATATGCATTACCAATTATGGGTTGAAGCCGTGAATTACGCCTATCACATATGAAAGCAAGTGACCCTTTGATCATGAATCAAAGTTACTCATTAAGTCGTGGAAAGGAAGAAAGCCATGTGTCAAGTACTTTCATGTTTTGGCAGTAAGTGTTACATTCATTTTGACTGATAGCAAAAACTCAAGATGGATCCTAAAATTGACAAATGAACCTTGTTGGGCTACTTTACCAATAGTAGGGAATACTGATTTTATAATAATCATAGAAAGATCATGATGGAATCTATCCATGTTATTGTAGATAATTCACAATAGTATGGGTGAGTGAAGAAGAAGAGGAAGAACTTTCTAGTCATGACAAGAATGTCACACCAAATATCCCTAACAAAGGAACTAACATAATTTAGACACATGAAGATGATGACTCAGGAGACATAGAAGCAAATGTTCCAACTAACAAAGGGCTATCTGTAACACCCTAAATCCCCCGCGTAAAATAATACAATTTATCAAAGTAATTTGAAAAATAAAATTTCAACAAAAGGATGTTACTTCTCAACAGCACTGCTAATGCATAAGACATGTAACACATAATTAAAATTAGTGAGAATTAATACAATCATAATCCAAACAATCACTTTTATTAAACAACAAAAACTTATTCGGTTAAATCATAAAACATAACTTCTTCAAGCAAAAAGAATTAATTTGTAAGAAAAATGAAGACAAATGATCCTTCAACAATTAAAACAAAACAAAAAGTGTTCCCCGACTCCCTAGTTACATATCAGAGCAGACGCCAAAACTAAGTGAAGGACTTCAACTTCACTAACCGCAAATCCATGTTAATCCTGATTATTAGCATGCTACCCACATAGAGGCAACATTCAAACAGAAGAACGAGATTCTCAACCAATCAAAAGAAACAGATGATATAAATATGAAAGCATAAAATTATCAGATAAATCACCCTTCATCATAACCACCGACCAGAATCAATAATCACACCACACACAGATAATTATACATTTCAAAATGCAACACAACTCAACTATTATGCAATGAGACACCAACTTGACTCAATGCATGTGGTACCAAGTTCGATCCTTTTTTCATGATCATAATTCTCGTCGGAATTTCTATATAGGTCGCTCACACCCCATATGGGCACATGAGACCTGTGATTACTCACACCCACATGGGCACACAATCACCTCAACAAAAGCAACAACACCATTGGAGATGCAGAAGTCTGGAACTTGTCTTCCTAAGTAGATTTTGTAATGAAATTGATTTATGATGAAGGAGGATCCTCAAAGTCTTCCTTCCATGCATCTTGATTGTGCGAGAAATTGTCAGTTGTTTCTTCATCAATACTCTCAAAAAAGTCTCCACATCTAGTTGACTGGATGTCTTTTATATTGATGCGAGAACTTGTGGGAGCAGTGTACTTTACGAGGTAATCGTACTTTCCATTTGGTTGTCCCAAGGCGTCCCATATTTCTGTGGGAGTTGATGAGCCATCTTCAGTAATGACATTCACTTATGATAGTGGAAATTTGAGGAAGTCTTGTCCTGCAATACTTGAAAATTCGTTGATATGATGTTGCTTGTCTCTCGATTTTTCCTAATAAGGTTCCAATATGGGTAGATTGTTCATTGAATCTTTGAAGGAACAATCAGAGTTGTCTGTCGTTGGAGTGTCTTTCAATTAGTTGTGAGTAGTGGCAGGTACTTCAGAGATTTCTATGTCCTCAGTCTCTAAGATATATTTTGAAATGGAGATTGGCAAGTCGAATGGTTTGCGCGCTTCATCTTGAGAAATGTATCCTTCCTCATTGAAGTATGGTTTACCCTCGTCATCGGGATCTTCAGATACTTCTGAATTATTTTCCTTGATGGTATGAACCTCTTGAGAGATTGGGTGAAGGAAGCCTCCACTGTGGAAAAAGGTTTTAAAAAGGCCAAAGTTTCCATCCTTTGATGTAGGTTTTGTTGTTGCTGAAGAACAACCAAGACCTTTTCTTGATTCGTTGCTGACGGGAATTACAACTTGACCCCAACCTTTGATATTGTTGCTTTCCAGGGCTTGGATAGCATCTTTGTAGGAAGCGGTTGACGTTACTATTTCCGGTTGATCCTCATTGCTTACAGAGATCTTGGAACTGAGTTCCAATTACGTCTTATGGTTCTAAGTACGAGAATAAGGATAAGTTGCTACCAATCAAGGCTCTTTCATCAAATATTGTTACCAATTTGTTATTTTTCACAAACTTCAGCTTTTAATGAAGTGTGGAGGTCACTGCCCCTGCTTCATGAATCCATGGTCGGCCAAGTAAACAATTGTACATCGCACGGATGTCTATGAATTGAAATGTAATTTGAAAGGTGTGAGGTCCAATGGCTATAGGATGATCCACTTCGCCGATAACTGCTTTTTGATATTCATCAAATGCTTTGACTACGACCTCATGTTTTCTCATAGGAGGACCCTAAATTGTCAGTTTTGTGAGAGTGGGCCTTGGCATTACGTTCAAAGATGAACTTGTATGTACGAGTACGCTAGCTAGAGCATTGTCACCACAATTGATAGTAATGTTTAATGCCATATTGTGATTCATGCCTTTCTTCGGGAAGATCGTTGTCATTAAATCCCAAATTGTTGAAATTAGTGATGCTGGAGACGATACCGTCGAATTGGTTCATAGTTATGTCTAGTTCTATGAAAAATTGCTCCAGAACTGTAACACCCCATAATTTAATTAATGCTCTGAATAATATTATTTGATATCAATAGGGTTCCAGATTTGCTCTGAAATGTTTAACAAAAATAATTGGAGCAATCAGTGAATTAATTAATATTAACTAATATTATCTGACTCACATGTTTTATTAAATTGTGGATTAAGAGACATTTTTGGATACCCTCTATTTGGACCCGTTGGGAGAAATTTCTTCTTTTCCCATATAAGACCTAAGTTTGTTTTTCTTTATGTTTCATAACATAGAAACATAAAAAGAGGAAAGGAAAAAGGAGGAGAAAGAAGAGAAAAGGGGGAAAGAAGAAAAGGTTGAAGAAGAAGAAGGAAAAGCTCTTGATTCTTGAAGATTCATCACCCATTCATCTCTCAATCTTCTCAATCATCTTTGGTAGAGGTGGGTTCTAGTTATATACTTTTATTTTCTAGAGTTTTTGGTAGATTTTGAGGTTAGGGAAAATGCTAGAAAGTCGTAGAATCGAGAGTTTAAACGGTTAAATATCGATTAAAATGCATGAGTATGCTGACTATAGGTGTAGGAACCTTGTTGTTAATTGTTCTGGTATTTGATGATGTTTTAGATGAGTTTTGAAAAAAAATTGTATGTTAAAAACGTTGTTTTCAGCCACTGTCTGTTGGTTAACCGGTTAACCCTATGCGTTAACCGATTAACAAAGTTGTTTTGAGCTACTGGATTTTGTAACTAGATGTGGTTAACCGGTTAACCCAGCGCGTTAATTGGTTAACACTGTAAGTGTTGGAAAATATTAAATTGTTCCATCTTTAAAAATTCATAACTTTTTCTTTGCTTATCTGATTTAATTGTTCTTTATATTGTTTTGAAGCTAAAAATATGTACTATCTTATGATGCCCAAAAATAATATTTTTACCTGACTTTTACCCGACTTTTCTAATTAACCGTAATTATGTTAGTTAGGGAATTGTGAGATATTGGGAATAAAAAGAAATAACTTGTGAGATAATTAGGATTACCCTAGGTTCTTGCCAAACCGTTAGTGTGCTATACACTAGGCCTCCGTAATAGCCTGAGTAAGTCTTGAGGTGGGTGGATCTGGGTCCCACGGGAAGTGTCCGTAAAGGCTAGAGGTGTGTATTTTACGAGAGGGCCTCCATAATTCTTGTGTAAGTCTTGAGGTGGGTGGATCTTGGTCCCACGGGAAGCGTTAGTAAAGACTTGAGGCGTGTATGTACACTATCCCTCCGGGAAGTTTGAGTAAGTCTTGAGGTGGGTGGATCTGGGTCCCACGGGAAGCGTCTGTAAAGGCTTGAGGTGAGTACACACAGGGTTATTTTGGGAATTCTTATTTAAGTCTTTAGGTGGGTGTATCTTGGTCCCATGGGAAGTGACTGTAAAGAATTAAGGTGAGTATCACATCGAGTCCTCTATAAAGTCTTGTGTAAGTATTGAGGTGGGTGGATCTTGGTCCCACGGGAAGCACCCGTAAAGGCTTGAGGTAGATGTTATACTCGTATAGCGTCGAGAGTGTTTTATGGACTTAGTTCCATCTTGCTTTGGTTTCTTGTGAGGTAGTGACTAAAGACTCGAGCTATGTTTTAGATTGAACCTTTAGAACCGAGAGAAGTCTAAGATAGGTAACTCACTGAGATGTTGTAATCTCACCCCATGTTGTTGTTATATTTTTACAGGTACTTCAGGTTCCGCGAAGGGTAAAGATAAGGCAGTTTGATTAACCTTGCTTATCGATGGATTTTCTTCCACTGTGGATATTTTGAGATCTTCGGATCTAATTCTTAGTTTCCTTTTGTTTAGACATCTTGTATTATTGTTAGCCTTTTTGTTGTAGTACCTTATGTATTTAGTTGGCTAAAATATTACAATGTGTTGTACTAAGAACTTATTGTATTTCAATACCAAACTTGAATTTATATATGAAAAATATGCTTTGATGTATGTATTTTATATATGGGTATTATAGTTGGTATCAGAGCAAGTCGTATCCTCGACCTAGCCTTGGAATATTATAAGTGTTTCTTTCCGTTCATATACGTAATCTCGCTGTAGAACTAAATGTTATGTATATGTTATTGAGCCTGATCAACTTAATCCTATTTTGATGACATTTAGGGATATGGCTAGTGGACGTAGAACTCGTGGTCGGCCTAGTGCCACTCCTCCTATTGGTGATCAAACAGGTGGCGATGGGAATACTCCTTTATTTCAGTTCATGCAGCAAATGCAGTAGCAACATAACTAGTTTATGAAGGAGATGATTCACCAAATGAATGGGGGTCTTCATCCTCAGGTGGTCGTTCCTGAAACTGGAGGTGGAACTTTCCGTGATTTCTTCCGCATGAATCCTCAAGAATTTCATGGTGGATTAGATCCGGTAAAAGCTCATGAATAGATAACTGGTATGGTGAGAATCTTTCAGATAGTGTTGTGCAGTGAAGAGAACAAGGTGACTTTTACCTCACACTTGTTGAAAGGTCCTGCTTCTAGGTGGTGGGAGAGTGCTTCTACTCTCATGATTGTGCAAGGAGTTCCGAAGGTGTGGGAACAATTTAAGGCAACTTTCATGGAGAAGTATTTTCCAAGTTTTTTAAGGACCCAGAAAGAGTTTGAGTTTCAGCAGCTTAGGCAAGGAAACATGACTATGGCTAGTTATTGACGTGGTCATACTCTGAGTCTAACGGTTACTAACTGCAAGTGCATAGTCTATCACGTAGTAATAAAAGATATCGATCCCACAGAGACTCGATAATCAACCTAGTGTTGTCGGGTGTTGCTATGTTTAGCTAAGGCGAGCGATGCTTTTAGTTTAAAAAGGGAGACTGAAAGCTTATACCATGGATGAAAAGTTGTGGATGTTCTACTTCAAAGACATTCTGACCGGGGCATCCCGTGAATGGTATTCTCACCTGTCCAGAGCAACAGTCAGAAACTGGAAGGATTTGGCCGAAGCTTTCATACGCCAGTATCAATATATCTTAGACATGGCTCCCAACAGGACCCTCCTGATGGGTATGTCACAATCTTCAAGAGAAAGTTTCAGGGAATATGCCCAAAGGTGGAGACAGCTTGCTGCTGCTGTCCAGCCTCCAATGTCTGAAAGAGAGATAGCCGACATGTTTATGAACACCCTACAGGGGACATACATTGACAGACTTGCTGCTTTCTCGTCCACCAGCTTTGCGGATGTAGTTATAGCTGGAGAGAGAATTGAGAGTCTGCTGAAGATAGGAAAAATTTCAGATAATGGTGCCAGTTCCAGCAATACAAGGAAACCTTTTGCAGGACCTCGTAGGACAGGTGGGACCAACTCAGTACATATGGGCAGAAGTAGGCCTCAGTACATGCCAAGATCAATAGTTGTTGTCACAATTCCAACTCCAACACCTCAACAACAGTACACTCCACAACCACAACACTTCCCACCACAAAAACAATTTCCTCAACAAAGATCTTTCAACCATAATAATCAGCAACAACGACCGTTTCAACAAAGGCCTTCACAAGTCAACAGGGTTATCGATCCCATTCCGATGCCCTATGCTGCCTTACTTCCACAATTGTTAAAGCTCAACTTTATTGAATTAAGGACTCTGGCTCCCCCGAATCCTCAGAACCTCCCAAGAAACTATGATGTTAATGCCCGGTGTGCCTTCCACTCAAATGCACCTGGCCATACTACAGAGAAGTGCAGAGCCTTACACATGAAGGTTCAGGATCTGATTGATTCTAAGGCAGTCAATTTTGCACCCCCTCCGAGTGTTACCAAGAATCCTATGCCTAGCCATGGTGGGCCTAGGATAAATGATATTGAGGAAGATTAACCGGTGAACCTAATTGACAATGTTGCAAGCATTCAGACACCTCTGGCCGAGGTTAAAGCCCAGCTTTTAAAGTGCCAAGTGTTCCCGGGTTGTGAGGCCCATTGTGAAGCTTGCAAGACTTCTATCAACAGTTGTGCAGATTTGAAGACCGGTATCAACAATCTTATCAAGGAGGGCACCTTACAGATAACTTCAATAGCTCAAGCTCCTACAACATCAACCACCATTCCTCCTACAACACCAACACACATCATTCCATCAGATATCACTCCTAAAACTTCAACAACAATCATTCCAACGGACTCTTCATCAACATCAGCAATCATCCCTTCTACAACATCAATAGATAACATTTCAACACATCCTTCTACAACAACAACCATTAATGAAGACATTTCCACAGTGACCATTTACTATGATCCTGCAACAATCCCCATTCCATATTCTTTCAACAACTCACAACACCATCCCCATCAGCAGCAGCAACCATCATCACCAGCACCATCTCTGGTCAGACCTCCTGTTACAATTTATTATGAACCTCAGACTGTCTCAGTTCCTTCTTCTGCAGCAATCAGTCCGATTACTATCACAGTACCAGGACCGGTTCCATATGACAGCAGCAGTGTCATACCTTGGCACTATGGCTCGGATTTATATTGCAATGGAAAGAAAGTCATTCTTGATACTTCTACACCACAGATTGATAATGTGGGGGGAGGTGGAGGCTTCACTTAAAGCGGACGTCTCTTTGCCTCACAATTCCAGAGAATCAATGCTGAAGCAGAAGCTGCTGCCAAGGCTAAGGGCAAGAATGTGGTGCTTGAAGAGCCTATTACCAAGGAAGCTCAGAAGACGTCCTTTGACTAGGATGTGGACGAGTTCATGAGAATAATCAAGAAGAGTGACTATAAGGTTGTGGACCATCTCCATCAGACCCCCTCCAAAATCTCTATTCTATCACTGTTGATGTGTTCCGAAGCTCACAGGAATGCACTTCTCAAAGTCCTGCATGCAACTTACGTGCCAGAAGAGATTACGGTTAATCAACTAGAAATGGTGGTTTCTAATGTCAATACTAGCCATGGGCTAGGGTTCACCGATGTTGATCTAACTACGGAGGGCCGCAACCATAAAAAGGCTTTGCACATTACCTTGGAGTGTAAAGGAGTTGTTCTCTCTCACGTCTTGGTGGACACTGGGTCCTCATTCAATGTCCTTCCGAAGAAAGCTTTGGTCAAGATGGAATACGATGGTCTCACACTGCGTCCAAGTAACCTGGTAGTAAGAGCCTTTGACGGCTCTAAAAGTTAGGTTCTTGGGGAAATTGAGCTTCCTGTGGTGATTGTCCCACAAATCTTCAAAACTATCTTCTACGTGATGGACATTCAACCTGCATATAGCTGTTTGATGGGTCGACCATGGATTCATGCCACTGGCGTTGTAACGTCAACCCTTCACCAGAAGTTGAAATACGAATGGGAAGGTCAAATCATCACAATCTATGGGGAAGAGGATATCTTTGTCAGTCATCTAGCTACTTACAAGTATATTGAGATGGACGGAGAAATCCATGAGACAATGAGCCAAGGGTTTGAGGCCCTCAATGTTAATGAAGAAACAACTGAAGTGTCTGGTACTTCAATCTCCTCTTATAAGGAAGCTCAGAAGGTTGTTGAAGACGGGAATGCCTAGGGATGGGGCAAGCTGTTGCAAGTTCAAATCAAGGAAGACAAGTTCGGGTTGGGTTACAAACCATCCCGACAGGTCCAAGAGGAGGCTGCCGAAGCTCCCAAATTTGTCAGTGGGGGTATGCTAACCCCGGATGAAATTAACAATGTGGAAGACGAGGCTGAAAATGACTTCAACTTGGAGAGCTGGATTCGTCCAAATGTCCCAGGCCAACAAGTCTTTAAGTGGCCTTCCCAGGAAATTATAAGGATTACTTCTGCAGAGTAATTATTATTTCCTGTTTAAGCATGCATCAAGTCCTGCATCTTGCCCAAGGTGTCAGGACTCATTTTGTAATAGGGCCATATTTGTATTTTGTGCAAATGAATGATTAATGAACAAATGGACATCTTTTGTAAACTTTCTTCTTTTTCGCTCACTACTTTTCATTTTTGTTATTTTCACACAAAGGAATAAATGGCAATGTTTTTCAATAATAACTCCATTCACATTTTTTTTCTAAACAAGATTAAAATCAATCACTAAAATGAACAAATCTCAACCCTTGCAGAGATAATCCTCCAGATTGCACCGACAACAACACTGTTATGACCTTGTATGACTTCGACAATCCAATTAATCAAGCGGATGAAGGGGTTGATGAATACTATGATTTTCCTGAAGAGTTGGCTAGGTTGTTGAGGCAAGAGGAAAAAGTGATTGCTCCTCATCAGGAGGAAGTTGAAACTATCAATCTTGGTACCGAGGAAGATGTGAAAAAGGTGAAGATCGGGGCCAGTCTGCAAGCTCCAGTGAAAGAACATCTCATCAATATGCTTCGGGAATATGTCGACTGTAAACACCCCAAATTTTCCCTCACCCATTCACACCATGGCTTGTGATCTTTTCATATGCATAAGTTCAATCACATCATCTCATATCACATTTTTTATTCATTGCATTGGTTCAAAACCATCTGCATCTAGGGTTTGTGATCTGAGCAATCCAAGAGCTTCTTGAGCCACTCCAAAGGTCATCAATCACTTCAAAGGGGTCCATGTATGTTCAAGCATCATATTATATCCTCTCAAAGTCAAAGAAGTCAAAGAATCACAAGAACTGAGAATGGCATGGAAGCAGAGCCAGGCTTAACTGCACAGATGACCTAGAATTAGGGTTTTGGTTTCAGAGGCTATAACTCCAAAGTTTTTGGTCATTCTTGTTTCTATTGGTCTCTATATGGTATAGGGATCATGCATATCAATTTTCATGAAGAAATTCAATGGGGAAGTCATCTGATCAAGGGTTGACTTTCTAAGCAAGTCAGTGCAAAATCAGGGCATCTGAGGCCCCCAATGACCCAAACAAAGGGTGTTCTTCATCATTTTGATTGTGTATGATCTTTATTTGATCATAGAAGATGTTGGAAGTTCACAAAATTGAATAATTTCAAGTCATTTGCAAAGTTGACTTTTTGGGAAAGTTTGACTTTTAATGAAATTGCCATTTTTGGGAAACTTTTTCAACCCTTGCTTTTTGATTCAAAAATGCTTCAAATGGAAAAACTTTGGTCATGAAAGTTGTATAATGGATCATTCACTTTTCAAAAAGTACAAGAACATGACCTAATTCATTTTGGATCAAAAGTTATGGCTTATCAAAGTTGGGAAAAATCACATAATTTCAAGTTATGCACCAAAGAGGGAAACTTGCAAATTCTTGTACCAAGGCAATTTGTGACTTCTAATTGATGTATAACCTTTACACAAACATCATACATGACTCAAACTTCAGATTGGCCCAAGAATTTCTTAAGTTCCATGCCCTAAACTTCAAGAATTACAAAAGGGGCCAAAGTTGTGACAATTTGCAAAAGGGATCAAAACTTCTCATCCACTTGCCTCAGTTCATAAAATATGATCCAAAAGCATTCCTTGATCCTTGCTGAACTCAACCATGCTCCTATCCTAGCCTGCCACTTGCCCATACCTCCAAGTACAACTTGCTTGACTTTTTGCAACTTGAAGTCATACCAATCCCACAGTGACACAACCACTCTCTGCCCAATCCAGACATTACAAACACATCCCAAGGCTTCATTTTCATAAGACACACAAGCCTGAAACTCCAAGAAGACAGCATACTCAAAAATCCTCTCATAAACCTCACTGATCATTTCCCTGCCCTCATTTTACCCTGAAACCTCCACAATCAAAAACACGATTTTCACATTTCATGAACTGAGATTCTGCAAACTCTCTCCAGAGGCCATTTAAACTCCAACCAAGCATTGCAAGCTTCTCAGGAGGTCCATTGGAGGTGATTGGAAGCAAGGAATCAGCCAGAAAGTGCCAGAAATCAAAGCTTCGATTCAGGTAGCCATGGAAATTCATTTTTCCAGAACTCCTTTCTCTTGTTTCTAAAATGATCTGCATGTTTCCCTGAGTCCACTGAACATTTTATTTTTGAAAATGATTGAATTTTGAGGTTGTATGCTTGATCTGAAAGTTTGCCCGAAAAAATGTTCTTGCTTGTTTCTCTTGACTTAGTGAGAATAAATGTTGTTTGAGTTAGGGTTTAGGTTTAGGGATGTTCATAGATTGATTCTGGAGAGTTTGGTGATGATTTGATGCGTATTCAGTGAGATAGTGGTTTTGGCTTGCCGGAGAAGATGACCGGAACACTGTTCCGGTCATCTGAAAGTCATTAGGGTTAATTAATTAGGGTTTAGTCTTATTTAAAATAGTAAAACATTTTGAAAAATTCTGAAAATTTTTATACAAGCTTTTATTAATTTTCAGAAACCAAAAACATTTTTATTTTTATTTTTTTCATTAAAAAATATTTTTAAATCATTTAAAAGATTATTTTTAATTAATTAATGAGAATTAATTAATTAAAAATACTTTTAAGTATTTAAAAATCACAAAAAAATTCATGAAACATTTAAACCATTTAGAAACATTGTCCAACCTTCAGACCAAATTTCTTTTTTGATCTTGATGTCTTTTGACAATTTTCCATGGAATTAATTTCATTTTAAGGCATTATTTTGATCCTAAATTTGAAAATTCATTTCTACCTAGTCTTTAAGAGTTGGACTTTGATTCTTTTTGCATTGCATCTTGTATAGCATGTAGTTTATAGGATTAAATTGGAATGATTTGATCTTGCATTTTCAATTTGTTTGACATTTTTCTTGACAAGGTACCTTAAAACCCTAACAATCTTAGGAAATTCATAACTTTCATTAGGTTAAGAATTGGATCCCCTCCTTTGGGAAGTGAGTTTGTATAGGTTTAGGGTTCCCTTGGATGCATTTTCAATTTTTTATCTTGATGTTTGCTTCTGGTTTTGGTTTTTTGTTTTGTGCATTGATCATAAACCCTAATTTGGGCTTCCTTTTGCATTCATCTTGCATTTGCTTGCATACCAGGACTTGCCATGACATGTTATGCATCCATTTGATTCATAACACATCTTAGGACATATTAGAATCATGTTTGATCATTGCATCTTTCATTTTCCATGTTGTATGTCATTTGCATTCCATAACTTTTCATGTATGTTTATGGTTCTAAGCATGCTTCATTTGCATCCATATGTTTGTATGATCATCCCCATGCCTTGTTTCTTGTTTGCATCATCTCATAGCATCATTATCATCACATACATGCTTCTGGTTTTGGTTTGCCTCATGCCATTCCATCTCATTTTGCATTGCATTGCATTCCTTTCACTAACTTTTCAGGTGGTAAGTTACTTTGAGAAGTGAATTTGCCTTCACTTCTCACAATTTCTTTTCATCTCTCTTATGCATCATTGCTGCATTTTGTCTTGTGTTTGAGATTGGGATTGCTCATTCTTGCTCTTCTTACTTTCTTTCTTCAAGTGACTTGTCTTCTTAAATGAAGCAAGTTACTTTGCTTCTCTTTGCTCCTTTCATCTGCTTCCTGGTGGTTTCTCTAAAGATCTTTCTTGCAAACCTCACAAACCTTAGGAACAACCAAGCATGACAATAATTAGGGTTTTGATTAGTCCCCCACTTAGTTTCACCTTTGTGTCTCTTTTGAGTCTTCTCTTCTCACCTCACAATCAGGGACTAAACCCTAAAGGTTTTAAGGCTTTGTGATTAAGCAGATACCTGCATCCTTCTATTAGGATGGAGTGTATAACTTTAATCCTAAGTGTTAAACCCTTAATGTGTTTAAATCCTTTAATCAATTCATCTAATAATCATCAAGACATCAAGCTTGTAACTTGGGCCTTGCATTAGGGTTCTAATTCTTCCTTAATTGGTTAAGAAGAACTAACCCTAGTGTTAATGGACAAGTCTCCCTCAAGTTTGTCTTACAAACCATAAAAATCACTTCATCATCTTATCATTAACTAAAATCCACTTAATAAAGGCTTTGTTTTGTCATGGGTTTAATCCCTAACCATGGATTAAGTTGAGGAGCCTTCCTCAACTTAAACATTCTCATCTATTATCCTTCTATTAGGATGGTGTAATGAGTCTGTTTAATCCCTGATTATGGCTTAATCTCATTACTTAACACTAAACAAAAACACCAAAAAACATCTAATTAATCACAAGTAGGTTAATGATCTTAATCCTACACCAAGGTGATTAAGTGTGAGAAGCTGACTTCACACTTAAGGTATTCTCATTACCCCTAATCAGAGGGAGGATGTGATGAGTTTACTAACCCATTGGTTTAGGCTTAAGGTCATTAACTTATGACAAACTTTCAAAGGCAATAAAAGACTGAAAACTCAAAAAAAAAACAATAATCGTCTCCTCCGGGATTCTTTTCTCATCTCATTCACTCACAAACGAGAACTTGCTCCTTCCGTCTAATGCAAGACAGTTTGCACCTGAGCCAGACAGGTCATACACTTGAGCATAGACAAGTAAGCAGTTCACAAGTCAATTTACCTTTCAGTATCTTTGGGTCGAACTACGGTGTTCTGACTTCCTCATTGCACGAGAGGATACGTAGGCATAACTTAACGGTTATCGAACAAAAGTCTCTGTATATCCCCCCTCCTTCCAGCATTGTTCTTAGCCTCATTATCATGAGAATTTCACTTTTGTCCTTACACTGACACAGTATATATTGCACTTTACACTTCTTTTACACAGACACCTGTACATCTTTTTCCAGCTCCTTTTATGCACAAATTGCACTGACACTACCCCTTTAAAGCACAAATCTTTTAAGCGTGGATCCCGTCGAGTACGACGGACAATCTGGGTGCTAATACCTTCCCAGATTGTAACCAACCCCCTTTCTCAGTCTCTCTGGTTCGCAACCGTCTTATCCGTATCTTTCTAGGTCTATGCAGCATTGCCTTTCCTCCGGGATAAAAATGCCTAGCTGGCGACTCTTTTCTTTTCCTGTGAGTTCACTCCTGTGTGTTCTCGCATCCTCCTTTCGCCGACCGTTCGCGTCTGTACCTCATTTGGGCTCAGTCCCATCTTTTGGGAGCGACAGCTTGGCGACTCTGCTGGGGACCCTTTATACTGTAACCAGGGCTTCTGGTTCCTTTTTGTGGGTTCCTCCTAGCGCTTGTTTGATTTGTGTTTACTGGGGTGTTATGTGCTAATTGTGTTTGTATTTTTGTATTTATTTTTTCTTTATGTACAGTTGTTTCATTGCTTTCTTTACAGCTTTATATATCATATTGTCATACTGTTCTGGCTGGATCTGGTTTTGTTGCTTTGGTGGGTGGGGTTCTATTGAGAGTTAAGGTCCTATACCTGGGACCTGAGTGACACCTAGGATAGAGTGGTTCATGTTCTTTCCCATTCCATTTCGGTCTGGTGCGGGAATATGAAACACGGTTAAGATATGGGTTTCTTCTTGAGAACTCTGTGCTACAGATTTCCTGTAGTGCTAGGGCTATCTGGGAAGCCTGCTTAGTCTGGATGACCTTTATTATGACCTTCAGAAACTGAGGTGAATTAGAGGAGGATATTTTATGGCTATTGTAAACACTGTACCTCCAGGTTAGAAGTGTTTACACTTCTCATAACTGATCCAAGTCTGAGGATCCTTGTTTTAGAACATCACCTGTGAGGGGGTTGGGCTGTTTACAGGTTTGCAGGTACCCTTGACCTCAGCATACCCTGTTACTTTGTTTAAGAGTACTCCATTTTGGGACAGTTCTTGTGATTTTAACCCAGGACATGTGACTCTTTATTTGAGTCCCCCACCTTGGTTACTGGACTTATGAACCTCCATCTGGATTTCTTGAACATACATGGACTTATATCAAGGCAGTTAATCAGATCCAGCTTGATCACAAACCCTTGCATATCATTTGCATACATCATCATTGCATCATTTAACATTTGCTTATTTGTTTTTCAGGGTATCCACATCACATATTTTGGCTTGGTTTTGAACCCTTTATCTGATTAGACCCCTGTCCACCAGCTATCTGCTACAGCCATTCTCACCAGTTGCCTGCTTCAGCTACTGTCATCACCAGTCTCAGCCTGTCAGTGGCTCATCACCAGTATCATCCTTCATCATCAGCAGTTATTTTCAGCTCTTCATCAACAAACATGGCACCCAAGAAAAGCAACATCTCATATCATTTCTTTGAGCCTGAGCTGACTGGCTTCAGGAAGGTCCAGGCCCTTATTACTCTAGACCATATACCACTATTCAGAGAACATTATGGAGGCATCCTCGATGTGGTTATAGATTTGGACCCTTCTCAGAGGAGCTTGATTCACACTTGTCTACAGTTCTATGATCCTCCTCTGAGGTGTTTCACCTTCCAGAATTTTCAGTTGGGACCCTTGTTGGAAGAGTATTCATCACTGATTGGTGTACCTGTCAGGGGTGGTGTTCCCTTCAACCCTGAGATGGCTTTTCCCAGTAATGAAGAAGTGGCAAAGGCATTGTATCTGGAACCTTGTCTGATTGAGCAGAACATGACAACCAAGGCTGGAATCTCTGGTCTACACTTGGATTTCTTGACTTCTCAGGCTACCATGAAAGCCTCCTTGGGAGAATGGAAGGCAGTCTGTGCATTATTAGCCCTCAGCATATATGGGGTTATATTATTTGCAGATGAGCCTAAGTTTATTAGCAAAAATGCCATTCACCTTTTCATTCTGAGGAACCCAGTGCCTACCTTACTGGGAGATTTCTACTACTCTATTCATCAAAGGGATGAAAAACAAAGAGGAAGGTTGGTAAGATGCTGTGCTCCCCTGTTCCATACCTAGCTGCTCAAACACTTGCCCAAGAATGATGCATTCTTGAATCCTCACCAACAAAAGAATTGGGCTAAGAGACTTGTTGCTTTGACCTCATATGACATCAGGTGGTGCACTCAGAGCACCAAGGGCAGGGACATCATTACTAGTTGTGGGCAGTTCCCCAATGTACCTCTGATAGGAGTAAAGGGTTGCATCAACTACAACCCTCTGCTATTCAAAAGAAAATTGGGCTATGCATTGGTCCACCCTCCTAGAGCACAAGACTTGGCTGAAACCCTTTATTGTGGGGTTAAGCCTAATCTAGCTGTTGTCAGGCAGGCATCCTGGGCTTGGGACAATGTCCAGACCAAAGGGATGGCCATTCTTGGGAGATGCAACAATGTGGCCTCAGCACAGTATCATGAATGGTCTCATGCCAGGGCTCAAATTTCTGGGATGCCCTTCACCATTGAGGATGCACCTGGACCATCCACAACACCCCCTCTAGCCACTGTTAGCCTGGAAGAGTTTGAGAAACTGAAAGAGAGGAATGAGAATCTGACTCAGGCTCTACAGAAGACCCTCTGGGAGAGGAGTGATGGTCGTCTGGACATCGAAAGGTTGGAAAAGCTTAAAGTGGAGCATCTAGCCAGGATTGAGAAGTCAGAGGACTATATCAAGAAGTCAAGGGCTGGAGAACAGATTTTGAAGAATGCCTGTAAGGAGGCTCAGTTTCAGAAGGCCAGGACTGATTTATATCTGAAGGAGAGTCAAGCTAGGTGGGTCCGGATCACTGAAGCTCGTACTCAGGAAGATAAGTGGACTCAGGACAAGATTGAGCAGTTGGAGGCTAATGCAAAGAAGCAACAGGAAGCCCTGCTAGCAGCCCAGAAAGAAATCTCAGAGTTGAAGATTAGGGTTGGTGTGAAGAGGTCAAAGGACCAGGGCAAACACAAGAAGTTAACTGCTGCTATTGCCACCAGGAATCTTCTCATCAGGAACCTCACAGAACGTCCAGCTGACCCTGTGACTGAAGCACTTCTAAAGGAAGTTCAGGAGGATGAGTTTGGTCTTGGTGTCTGACTTTTGCTTGTTGTTGCTTTCATTTCATGTACTTTTCCTTTTATGTTGTATTTTGACCCCTCAGGGGCATGTATTGTAAAAAAAAAACTATGTACCATTCACTTTTTGTAATATATCCATTAGTTTGTTTCATTTGAATCTCTTTTTCCTAAGCAACATCAAAGTATCTTCCTCAAGGGTCTGGAAAGGTCAAAACCAAGTGCCAAGCCGGATACCTTGGAAACAAATAAGCATACTGCATTGCATACTAACCTTTTGTTTTATTTTGTAGGTTTTTGTTTTGTTTGTTACTAACTCTGTTGTGATTCAGGAACTATTGCTCGACGTCGGGTGTTCCCACTCAACCGTCCGCACAGATATCCTACCCGCAACAACCTTCCAGGTATACAAATGGACCAGGTACAACAAGATCTTATAGAAGTCAGGACTCAAATGGCCAATGAGAGATTGGAAATGAGGAACCAGATGACTCAGTTCATGGAGGTGATGAATGGATTGGCACAGAGCCAAAAAAGATTAAGGGCCTTAGTAGAAAGGCAGACCCAGGAAGACCCCCATCTAGGGACTGGTGGAACGAGCAACAATGAGAGAGTTCAGCCTCATATCAACCCACCTGTGTTTGGGCCCCACCTTCATCCAGAGATCAACATCCCTACTAATGTGCAAGGGAATGCTACTACAGGCAGAGTACTACAAGAAGACCCCCAAGAAGATCAATTCACTGTGATGTGAGCTAGGGATGAAGCCATTGACAGAAGGCTAGATGAAATTGCTGAGAAATTAAGATCCTTGGAGTCTCAAAAATCCTTGGGTTTTGATGTTATGGACATGGGCTTAGTGGACGGGGTAAGAATACCTCACAAGTTTAAACCTCCGTGCTTCGAGAAGTACAACGGAACTTCCTGTCCACGGACCCACTTACAATCCTTTCTGGGGAGGCTAAAGGCATACACCATGGATGAAAAAATGTGGATGTTTTATTTCGAAGACAGTTTAACAGGAGCTTCAAGGGAATGGTACTCTCATTTGACCAGAGCGACCATCAGGTGCTGGAAGGACCTGGCTGAGGCCTTCATTAGACAATACCAATATAACCTGGACATGGCTCCTAACAGGACCCTCCTGATGGGAATGTCCCAGTCATCCAGAGAAAGCTTCCGGGAATACGCCCAGAGGTGGAGACAGCTTGCTGCTGCTGTCCAGCCACCCATGTCGGAAAGGGAGATGGCCGACATGTTTATGAACACCCTTCAAGGGACATACATTGACAGGCTAGCCGCCTTTTCTTCCACCAGCTTCGCTGATGTAGTTATAGCTGGAGAAAGAATTGAGAGCTTACTAAAGATGGGGAAGATTTCCGACAGTGGTGCTAGCTCGTCCAGCAACCCAAGAAAGCCTTTTGTGGGCCCAAGAAGAACTGGTGAGACTAATGTTATCCATACCAGCAGGGGCAGACCCCAGTATGTTCATAGGTCAGTGGCAGCTGTCACCATTCCCGCTCCAATTCATCCACAACCAGCATACCAACCACAGCAACAACCCCACTACCAGCAACAAGCTCCGTATCCACCTCAGAGAAATTATAACAATAACAACACCAGCAACAACAATCAACAAAGACCTTTTCAACAGAGACCATCTCAGGCCAATAGGGTGATTGATCCGATCCCTATGCCTTATGCCACATTATTGCCACAACTCCTAAAACTCAACCTGGTTGAGCTAAGGACATTGGCACCTCCAGATCCTGCCAGTCTGCCCAGAAATTATGACGCCAGCGCCAGATGTGCTTTTCACTCCAATGCACCTGACCACAGTACAGAGAAGTGCAGAGCTTTGCACATGAAAGTACAGGATCTAGTGGATTCCAAAGCTCTAAACTTTGCACCCCCGCCAAATGTCAGTAAGAACCCTATGCCCAACCACGGAGGACCCAGAATCAATGCTATTGAGGAAGATAAGCCGTCTTTCTTGATAACCAGTGTGGGGCAGATTCGGACACCCCTGGTAGAGATTAAAGCTCAACTCCTTGAATGCCAGATGTTCGCCGGGTGTGAGCTCGGGTGCGGTTATTGCAACATTTCGGTAAATGGGTGTGATAACTTGAGAATTGGCATAGATGGTCTCATCCAGAGTGGCTTACTTCAAATCACAACATCAACACCTCCAAATCCAGCAATCTCCTTAACAACAATTCCCGAGTCTTCTACAACTGCAACAACAATTGTTCCGAACAACTCTTCAATCTCATCAATAAATGCTTCATCTGTCACTTCAACGAACCAAGTATCAACATCCATCTCTTCTACAACTTCAACATCCATCCAGTCAACAGTGTCTCCTACAACATCAACAACAATTAATGAAAGCGTCTCAACGGTTACAATATACTATGATCCTGCCAATGTTCCTGCCAACAACTCACAAAATGCTACTCCTATCAGAGCACCAGTCACAATATACTATGATCCACATACTATCATGGTCCCTTCTGCAGCTACTATCAGTCCAGTCACTATCACAGTGCCTGGGCCAGTCCCTTATGAAAGCAATAATGCCATCCCTTGGCATTACGGCTCAGATCTATACTGCGAAGGACAAAAAATCACTCTAGAATCATCAACTTCTTCACCACAGGTAGACAATGTGGGGGGAGGCGGAGGCTTCACTCTAAGCGGACGTCTCTTTGCCCCGCAAATTCCAAGACCCATTGCTGAAGTAGAAGCTGCTGCCAAGGCAAAAGGGAAGAGCATGGTGCAAGAAGAACAAGTTGCTAAAGAATCTTTAAAGACCCCTTTTGATCAAGAGGTTGATGAATTCATGAGAATCATCAAGAAAAGTGATTACAAGATAGTGGACCAGCTTCACCAGACACCTTCCAAAATCTCCATTTTATCATTACTAATGTGCTCCGAGGCTCATCGGAACGCACTATTAAAAGTCTTGCACGCAACTTACGTACCAGAGGAGATTACAGTCAGTCAGTTAGAGGCAGTGGTTGGAAACGTCAACGCTAGTCATGGACTAGGATTTACCAACACTTATTTGACAACGGAAGGCCGCAACCACAACAAGGCTTTGCGCATCACCTTGGAGTGTAAGGGTGCAGTTCTTTCCCATGTATTGGTGGACACAGGATCATCCCTCAATGTCCTACCTAAGAAAGCCCTTGTGAAGCTGGAGTATGAAGGATTGGCATTACGCCCAAGTAACTTGGTAGTGAGAGCCTTTGACGGTTCTAAGAGATCAGTTCTGGGAGAAATTGAGTTGCTTATAACGATTGGCCCACAGACTTTCAAAACGACCTTCTTCGTGATGGATATACAACCTGCCTACAACTGTCTATTGGGTAGACCATGGATACACGCCGCTGGCGCCGTGACGTCAACCCTTCACCAGAAGTTAAAATTCGAGTGGGAGGGCCAAGTCGTTACTATTTGTGGAGAGGAAGATATCTTTGTTAGCCATCTGGCTACATACAAATACATTGAGATGGATGGGGAGATCCACGAAACTATGAGTCAAGGGTTTGAGGCCTTGAACATAAATGAAGCATCCGCTGTACCTGGAACCTCAATGACGTCTTATCAGCAAGCCCGGATGGTTGTTTAAGAGAGGACTGCCCAAGGCTGGGGCAAGTTGCTGCCTGTAGAGAAAAAGGAGGACAGATTTGGGTTGGGTTACAAACCAACTCAACAAGATCAAGCAGAGGCTGCTAAGAAGCCCAATTTTGTCAGTGGGGGGATGCTCGCCCTAGATGCAGTGAACAACTTGGAAGACGAGGATGAAAGCGACCGCAACCTGGAAAGCTGGATACGTCCAAGGATCCCGGGAAGCCAAGTCCTTAACTGGTCTTCCTAGGAAATTATAAGGGTTACTCCTGCAGAGTAATTATTATTTCCTGTATTTTTAAGCATGCATCAAGTCTTGCATCTTGCCCAAGATGACAAGGCTCATTTTGTAATCGGGTCATCTGTAATTTTGTGCAAATAGATCAATCAATGAATATCAGACATCTTTTGCAAATGAGTCTTTTTCTTTTCCGCTCACTGTTTTTCCATTTTTCTTTTTGTACAAAAAATAAATGGCGATGTTTTCAAAATGATAACTTCATTTCACTCTTTCTAAATAAGATTTAAAATCAATCACTAAAATGAACAAACTGAACCCTTGCAGAGAGTGCCTTTCAGACCGCACCGACAACAGCACGGCTATGACTTCGTATGACTTTGACAATCCGATCAATCAAGCTGATGAAGGGGTTGAAGAAGAGTATGAGCTTCCTGAAGAGCTAGCCAGGTTGTTGAGACAAGAGGAGAAGGTCATCACTCCTCATCAGGAGGAAGTCGAAACGATTAATCTTGGTACGGATGAAGATGTGAAAGAAGTTAAAATCGGGGCCTGCTTACAAGACTCAGTGAAGAGACAACTGATTGACCTGCTTCAGGAATATGTGGATGTGTTTGCTTGGTCTTATCAGGATATGCCAGGGTTGGACACCGATATCGTCATGCACAAGCTGCCTTTAAGAGAAGATTGCCCGCCAGTTAAATAGAAACTGCGCCGTACTCGCCCAGACATGGCAATGAAAATCAAAGAAGAGGTACAAAAGCAGTGGGACGCCGGGTTCCTTGCTGTGACTAGCTATCCGCCGTGGGTTGCTAACATAGTACCAGTGCCTAAGAAGGACGGCAAAGTAAGAATGTGTGTTGACTACCGGGATCTGAACAGAGCCAGTCCGAAAGATGACTTCCCATTACCTCACATCGATGTATTGGTGGATAACACGGCTCAGTTCTCGGTGTTCTCCTTCATGGACGGATTTTCAGGATACAATCAGATTAAGATGTCACCTGAAGACATGGAGAAGACAACTTTCATCACACCTTGGGGCACGTTCTGTTATAAGGTGATGCCATTCGGACTGAAGAATGCTGGTGCAACATATCAACGGGCTATGGTAACGTTATTCCACGATATGATCCATAAAGAAATCGAGTGTTATGTGGATGACATGATTGCCAAGTCCCTCACAGAAGAAGACCACCTGGTAAATCTGTTAAAGTTATTCAAGCGTCTGAGGAAGTACCAACTGAAATTGAACCCCAACAAGTGCACATTCGGGGTGCGATCCGGTAAGCTGCTGGGATTCATTGTAAGCGAGAAAGGGATTGAAGTTGACCCTGACAAAGTCAAAGCTATTCAAGAGATGCCTGCACCAAAGTCAGAAAAAGAAGTTCGGGGGTTCTTAGGTCGATTGAACTACATTTCACGGTTCATATCTCACCTTACAGCAACCTGTGAACCCTTGTTCAAGCTGTTAAGAAAAGAACAAACAGTCAGGTGGAACGAAGACTGCCATAAGGCTTTTGACAAAATCAAGGAGTACTTACAAGAGCCTCCAAATCCTTATGCCTCCAGTTGAGGGAATACCTCTAATCATGTACTTGACAGTATTAGAAGAGTCAATGGGGTGTGTGCTGGGCCAGCATGACGAGTCTGGTCGAAAAGAGTATGCAATATACTACCTGAGCAAAAAGTTTACCGACTGTGAACAACGTTATTCACTGCTCGAGAAAACTTGATGTGCTTTAGCGTGGGCTGCTCGCCGACTAAGACAGTATATGTTGACCCACACTACCTTATTGATCTCAAAGATGGACCCAGTTAAGTACATATTTGAGAAGCCAGCACTTACCGGACGGGTTGCAAGATGGAAAATGATCCTCACAGAATATGACATCCAGTACACATCTCAGAAAGCCATCAAGGGCAGTGTATTGTCTGAATATCTTGCTGAGCAACCTATTGATGATTACCGGCCTATGAGATTTGACTTCCCTGATGAATACATCATGTTCATAAAAGCAAAAGATCATGAAGAGCCTGTTCACACTGAAGGGCTCGACCCGGAAGAAGAATGGACTATGATGTTTGAAGGGGCTGTTAATATGAATGGTCGTGGTGTTGGTGCAGTACTCATTACACCTAAAGGAGTTCACATGCCTTTCTCGGCAAAACTCACCTTTAACTTCACTAACAACGAAGCTGAATACGAAGCTTGCATTATGGGTCTTGAGGAAGCCATTGACCTCAGGATCAAGGCATTGACTGTATTCGGAGATTCAGCTCTGGTAGTTAATCAAACCAACGGCAAATGGTACACACACCAGGATCATCTGATACCTTACAGGGATTATACAAGGAGGTTATTGACTTTCTTCACAACAGTCAAGCTTGAGTACATCCCTCGGGACGAGAATCAATTTGCAGATGCTCTTGCTACCATTTCATCCATGATCAAAGTTCAAGCTGCCAACTTTGTACCTCAAATTTCAGTGTCCAGACTTGACAGACCAGCATATGTGTTTGCAGCAGATGTTGTCAAAGATGATAAGCCTTGGTTCCATGACATTAAGTGCTTCTTGGAGGATCAAACATACCCACCTGGGGCATCTTCCAATGATAAGAAGACATTAAGAAGGCTTGCTGGTAGCTTCTTCCTGAATACTGATGGTTCCCTGTACAAGAGAAACTTTGATATGGTGCTCCTCAGATGTGTTGATAGGACAGAAGCAGACTTGTTGATGCATGAAGTGCACGAAGGATCCTTTGGTACCCATGCTGGAGGACATGCTATGGCCAAGAAGTTGTTAAGATCAGGTTATTAATGGATCACCATGGATGCCGACTGTTGTGCCTACGCTAGAAGATGCCATAAATGCCAGATTTATGCGGATAAGGTGCATATGCCTCCCAACCCTTTGAATGTGATGTCTTCACCCTGGCCCTTTGCTATGTGGGGCATTGATATGATTGGCAAGATTGAACCGACTGCTTCAAACGGCCACAGATTCATACTGGTTGCCATTGACTATTTCACCAAGTGGGTTGAAGCAGCTTCCTATACAAATGTTACAAGGCAAGTGGTAGCCAGATTTCTGAAGAGAGATATCATCTGTCGATACGGAGTTCCCGAGCGAATCATTACTGACAATGGTTCCAACTTGAACAACAAAGTGATGGCAGAACTATGCCGGGACTTCAAGATCCAACACCACAATTCTTCTCCTTACAGGCCAAAGATGAATGACGCTGTGGAGGCAGCTAACAAGAATATCAAAAAGATTGTGCAGAAGATGGTAGTCACCTACAAAGATTGGCATGAAATGCTACCGTTTGCCTTGCATGGGTATCGTACGTCAATCAGAACATCCACTGGAGCAACACCGTATCAGCTTGTGTATGGTATGGAGGCAGTCCTGCCTGTTGAAGTTGAATTACCTTCCTTACGGGTACTGATGGATGTTAAGCTGAACGAAGCAGAATGGGTCCGATCCCGGTACGAAAAACTGAGTCTGATTGAAGAGAAAAGATTGGCTGCAATCTGTCATGGGCAGTTGTATCAGAAAAGAATGAAGAGAGCCTTCGATCAGAAAGTCAGGCACCGAGAGTACCAAGTAGGAGATCTTGTGCTGAAAAGAATCCTCCCTCCTCATACAGACCACAGGGGCAAGTAGACTCCGAATTATGAAGGACCATTTGTAGTAAAGAAGGTTTTCTCGGGTGGAGCACTCATGCTCAGCACCATGGATGGTGAAGACTTCCCGTCCCCTGTGAATTCATATGCAGTTAAAAAATACTTCGCATAAAATGACCCGCTGGACATAAAAACAGAATGTAAGTCCAGGCAAAAATAGGGCATCCCGACGAGTCAAAAACAGAATAAAAGACTCGGGCAAAAATTAGGGAAATAAACAAAAAATGTACACCCGCTGAGTTGAAAAGCCACATTGGACAACTCAGGCAAAAATGGGTATCCCGATGGATTGAAAACCCGAAAGGGCGATCCATGCAAAACAAGGGAATAAGCGAACAACTGCATTCTGAGTTCGTCTGTATCACTTACAACTTGGTAAACCTCGAAAGGATCAAGCTTCTCTCAGAATCAGCCTTCTTCAGAAAGCAAGACGAGAAGAACGTCAAATGTCATACGAGTCATAGCAAAAGGGAAGTTCCTTGAAGCATCGTCAACATTGCCAACATTTTGTTTCTCAATTTGTAACAATCCCCTCATTTTAGGAGATATGTTTCCTTGACTGTATCTTGCCAATTCAGGGCACATGAATCAATAAAATCAGATTTTTAGTCACACGTTGTCTCGTACTCTTTTATTTGCAAAAATGTCTGATGTCATTAATATATCGATTGCATAAATACAGATGCGTCTTTCTGAAACTACGTGCTTGCAGGAAATATACTTATTCCCGGGAGTGTCTGAACTTTCATGATCGGATCCAGTAAAGGATACCTCGGGATTACTTGTGCGTCTCTTGTCTTTGCAGGCTTGCAGGTATTCAAAAGCGCAACATGGGGCATGTAAGCTTCATCCCAGCAAGCTGGCAAATCAACACTCACTCAGTCTTAGCACTCAAAGTGTTTTCTCCCCGGCTGAGTTGCCACTTGTTATTTCTCCCCAGCCGAGGTGCCAATCATTCCTCCTTCTCAGCTAAGTACAAAAGCCAGGGAACCGTCTCCCCACGGAACTTTAGCCTCTATCCAGAAGAGCAACGCATGAAGGAATCGCAACAGAGTGACGAAAGCTTCTACAAACCCCAGTTGGGTCCTCCATTTACTGGAATGGGTCTATCATTGACCTATTTCCCCAAGCAGCGTCATATGCATTAGATCTACCAACGATCTCGTCCCCAGCTGGGATGTCCACTTCAAACAGATCGACTAGAGATCTTCGCAGCAATGGGATCCGAATCCCAGATTGGTATCCTTGCATAATCATAGCATTCACATCATATTCACCCCACAAAGCGTAGCGTTCCGTCAAATACGGAGCATTACGGCAAAAAAATCCAACATATTGCATAGTCATTGTAAACACCCCAAATTTGCCCTCACCTATTCACACCATGGCTTGTGATCATTTCATATGCATAAACACAATCACATCATCTCATGTCTCATTTGGTTTCACTGGATAGTTTCTAAGGCATCTGCACCTAGGGTTTGTGATCTGAGCAACCTCAGGGCATCTTGAGCCATTCCAAAGGCCACTAATCAACTCAAAGAGGTCCATGTGTGTTCTTATATCATGTTACATCCTCACAAAGTCAAAATTGCAGAGGGATCACAAGAACTAGGGTTTGAGTGGATGCAGAGCCAGGATGAACTGCACAGTTGACTGAAAATTAGGGTTTTGGTTTCAGAGGCCATAACTCCAATTTTTTTGGTCATTCTTGTTTCCATTGGTCTCTATATGGTATAGGGAGTATGCATATCAATTTTCATGAAGAAATTCCATGGGGAAGTCATCTGATCAAGAGTTGACTTTTCAGACAAGTCAGTGTAAAATCAGGGCATCTGAGGCCCCCAATGACCCAACCAATGGGTGATCTTCATCATTTTGAGTGTATATGATCTTTATTTGA
Organism: Lathyrus aphaca; assembly: GCA_963966055.1. NCBI lineage: Eukaryota > Viridiplantae > Streptophyta > Magnoliopsida > Fabales > Fabaceae > Lathyrus > Lathyrus aphaca. The sequence continues at coordinate 456,886,977 of OZ014523.1, read as the reverse complement.
TCATGGAAGAAGTTTGAAGTTCATGGAAATCAAGAATTTAGGGTTTTTGCAAAGTTGACTTTTTGGGTTTTGTTGACTTTTCAAGAATGCATCCTTTTAGGTCAATTTTCAAGCTTTGATTTATGATCCAAAAAGGCTTCAAATGGAAAAACTTTGGTCATGAAAGTTGTAGATCTCATCTTTCCCTTTTCAAAAAGTACAAGAACATGATCTAACTCTTCATGGATCAAAAGTTATGGCCATGCAAAGTTGCCAAAAATCATTGTTTTTCAAGTTATGCACCAAGTGGAAATTTTGCTAAGTCTTGAATCAATGCATGATTACTGCCTCAAATTCATGACAAACCAGCATGTGAATGTTCTCTAAGTCACAAAAATCAGAAATGGACCAAGTTTGCTCATGGTTTGGTTCATGGAACAAGGCATTTCCATGGAAAACCATAAAGCTAGCCAACTTGCATTTTCACTCATGACTACTTCACCAACTTATGACATTGGCTGCTGACTTTGGGCTAGCCTCTCCCTCACCTTTTGCTGCACCAGCACCCAACTTGTACTTGCCTAGTATCATGCCATGCCCTATCTTATACAAAAGTGGTTTTTGAGCAAAAGTTGATCTACCAATCCATAAAGTACAAGTCACATCTCACAGCCACTTGCATTATTTTATTCATTCATTTTGCTGGCCATAACACTAGGGAAAAAAGGCTGAAACATACTAACTCATCACTTACACAAAAATCTCCCAACTTGCAAGTTCTATCGAATTCCTCTACACAGCCTGCAAACACAAAATCTTTTTCCTCCATTTATCTCACCTTGATCCATAGAACACAAAGCATCAAGAACCAGAGCTTGAAACAACCAAAACACTTCACTGCCATCTCTCACCTCAGTTTGCAGTTTCACTTGCAACTCTCACCATAGCTCACAAACATCAAAACAAACTTTGCCAAACTTCTCAACACACTTCATAGATCACAAACAACCATCTCTCATAGCCTGAAAGTGCCAGAATCTCAACTGCCATTGTTGACTGAACTGAAGCAGTTCTCTTCGAAACTCATCATCCAGCAAGTCTAAACTCCATTCGAGCATCCAGACATCTTTGGGGGGCCAAGAGGAGCAGCTTGCACTTAAAGAAAGGGCCTGAAAGTTCCTAAATCAGAGGTTGCAAATCTCAGGTAGCTCCAAATAATTTTTTCCAGAAATCTCTTTTTTAGTTACAAACTTGTTCCTTATGCTCTCCTGATCATGCTGATGCTTTTAGTTTTTGAAATGGATGTGTTTTGAGAATTTAATTGCTGTTTGAAGCTCACGAACCCTAGATTTTGTTTTCTTCGATTCAGCTTGTTTAGGTTAGATAAATTTGTTTTGAGAGAGGGTTTTAATTCGTGAGGTGTTGGAGATCATTTCCCATGGCTTAGTTTTCATTTATTTTGCGTTTTGAGAGGTTTTGAACTTTTTCAGGCAAGCTTCTGGCCGGAGAAGACGACCGGAAGTCTTCTCCGGCCACCTGAGATTATTTAGGGCTTAATCCCATAATTAGTGTAAGTTTGAATGCTGGCCGTGGATATGCGTTGACCCATTGACTTCCCTCCAGATTGAAAGGTCCAGATCATTGCAATTAGCCCTAATCCACGTGTTAGGGTTAATTAACCACGTTTTGTTTAATTTGATCTGAAGCAATCTGGGCCTCTCATTCTGGCGCGCAGTCAACCCCATTTGAACCCTGGACGCATCCTGGCCATCCATCCTGCATACTTCAGTTTTAATTCATTTTAATTCATTTTTCTTTCATTTATTTTGTATAATTATTTTAAAATAGTTAAAAAAATCATAAAAATTATGAAACTTTTTCTTTAAGGTTTTATTAATTTTTATGACACAAAAACATTTTTATTTTATTTTTTATCATAAAAAAAGTATTTTTAAATATTTAAAAGATTATTTTTAATTGATTAATGAGAATTAATTAATTAAAAATACTTTTAGGTATTTAAAAATTACAAAAAAATTCATGAAATGTTCTAAGACATTTAGAAACATTGTCCAACCTTTAAACCAAATTTCTTTTTTGATCTTGATGCATTTTAAGAATTTTTCATTGAATTAAATCATTTTTGATGCATTATTTTGATCATATGTTTGAAAATTCATTTCTGCCTTTTGGTAAGGGTTGAGACATTGATTCTTTTTGTATTGTTTTCCATTTGACATGTACTTTCAAGGATAAAAAGGCCAAGATTTGATCTTGCATTTTCTAATTGATTGGCATTTCTTTTGTTACAAACCCTAAAAAACCTTAATAACTTGTAAAAATCATAACTTGAGTTTGGTTGAGAGTTGAGAGTTCCCCTTTGGGCAGTGATTCATTATAGGTCTAGGGTTTCTTTGGGTACCATTTTTCATTTTTTATGTTAAGGTTTGCTTCTGTTTTTGGTTTATGTGTGATGTTTGATCCATGAATCCTAATTTGGGCTTTCATTTGCATCCCTCTTGCATTTCCTTGCATAACATGACTTGTCATTGCATTTTGTGCATTCTTGTGATCCATTTGGCATCTTAAGACATGTATGAAGCATCATTGATCATTGCATCTCATATTTGCCATGCCATTTGTCTTGTATGTTCCATAACATTTCATGTTTGTTCATGCTCCTTAGCTTGCATCATTTGCCTTCATGATCTTGTATGAACATCCTCATTGTCTTGTCTCATGTTTGTAGCACCTCATAGCATCATAAGCATCATGTGTATGCTCCTGGTTTTGCTTAGCATCATATCATTTCATCTCATCTTGCATTGCATTGCATTTTCTTTCTAACATTGCAGGTGGTAAGTAAACTTGAGAAGTGGATTTGCCTTCACTTCTCATAACTTTTCTTTTCATCTCTCTTGCATACCTTGCTGCATTCTTATGTGTGTTTGAGTTTGAGCTTGCTCATTCCTCCTCCTCCCACTTTCTTTCTTCAAGTGACTTGACTTCTTGAATGAAGCAAGTCACTTTGCTTCTCTTGATCTTGTTCATCTGCTTCCTGGTGGTTCATCTGAAGATTGTTCTTGAAAACCTCACAAACATTAGGACCAACCAAGCATGACAATGAATTAGGGTTTTGATTAGTCTCCCCATAGTTTTTTACCTTTGTGTCTCTCCTTGAGTCATCTCCCCTCACCTCATAATCAGGGACTAAACCCTCAAGGCTTTAAGACTTTGTGATTAAGATCATGCCTGCATCCTTCTTTTAGGATGGAGTGTATAACTTTAATCCTAAGTCTTGGACCCTTAAGGTGTTGAACTCTCTTAATTAATCCATCTAATAATCATCAAGACATTACACTTGTAACTTGGGCCTTGCATTAGGGTTCTAATTCTTCCTTAATTGGTTAAGAAGGACTAACCCTAGTGTTAATGGACAAGTCCCCCTCAAGTTGTCTTACAAATCATAAAAAACACTTCATCATCATATCATCAATAAAATCCACTTAATCAAAGGCTTGTTTTGTCATGGGTTTAATCCCTAATCATGGATTAAGTGGAGGAGCTTTCCTCAGCTTAAACATTCTCATCTATTATCCTTCTATTAGGATGGTGTAATGAGTCTGTTTAATCCTTGATTATGGCTTAACCTCATTACTCAACACTAAACAAAAACACCAAAAACATCTAATAATCACAAGTAGGTTAATGATCTTAATCCTACATCAAAGGTGATTAAGTGTGAGAATCTGACTTCACACTTAAGGTAATTCTCATTACCCCTAATCAGAGGGATGATGTGATGAGTTTACCGACCCGTTGGTTTAGGCTTAAGCTCATTATCTTATGACAAACTCCAAAAAGAAATAAAAGACTGAAAATACAAAAAACAAACAATAACCGTCTCCTCCGGGATTCTTTTCTCACCTCATTCACTCACAACCGGGAACTTGCTTCTTCCGTCTAATGCAAGACAGTTCGCATCTGTGCCAGACAGATCATACACTTGAGCATAGGCAAGCAAGCAGTTCACAAGTCAATTCATCTTTCAGTCTCTTTGGGTCGAACTACGGTGTTCTGACTTCCTCATTGCACGAGAGGATACGTAGGCATAACTTAACAGTTATCGAACAAAAGTCTCTGTACATTCCCCCTCCTTCCAGCTTCATTCTTTAGCCTCATATTCTTGAGCATTTCATTCCTGATCTCACACTGACACTGTACATTTATACACATCACATTTCTTTACACTGACACCTGTACATCTTTTCCAGCTCATTTACACACAAATTGCACTGACACTACCCCTTTAAAGCACAAATCTTTTAAGCGTGGATCCCGTCGAGTACGACGGACAATCTGGGTGCTAATACCTTCCCAGGTTGTAACCAACCCCCTTTCTCAGTCTCTCTGGTTCGCAAACCGTCTTATCCATCTCTTTCTAGGTCTATGCAGCATTGCCTTTCCTCCGGGATAAAAATGCCTAGCTGGCGACTCTTTTCATTCTCCAGTGAGTTCACGGCTGTGTGTTCTCACTGTTCCCTTCGCCGACCGTTCGCGTCTGTACCTTCATATGACCATGTTTCATTTGTCGGGAGCGACAGCTTGGCGACTTCACTGGGGATCCTTATACTGCAACCAGGGCTTCTGGTTCCTTTTGTGGGTTCCTCCTAGCGCTTGATTGATTTGTGTTTACTGGGGTGTTATGTGCTATCTGTGCTTGTATGTTTATTTTTTGCTTATTGCTTTATGTACAGTTGCTTTATTGCTTTCTTTATTGCATTTATATATATCATACTGTCATGCTGTCTGTGCTGGATCTGGTTTTGTTTTGGTGGGTGGGGTTCTATTGAGAGCCAAGGTCCTATACCTGGGACCTGAGTGACACCTAGGCTAGAGTGAATCATATTCTTTCCCATTCCATTTCGGTCTGGTGCGGGAATATGAAACACGGTTCAGATATGGGTTTCTTCTTGAGAACTCTGTGCTACGGATTTCCTGTAGTGCTAGGGGGATCTGGGAAGCCTGCTAAGTCTGGATGACCTTTTAGTATTGACCTTCAGAAATTGAGGTGAATTAGAGGAGGAATTGTTATGGTTATTGTAAACACTGTACCTCCGGGTTAGAAGTGTTTACACTTCTCATAACTGATCCAAGTCTGAGGATCCTTGTTCTAGATCACTACCTGTGAGGGGGTTGGGCTGTTTACAGGTTTGCAGGTACCTTGACCTCAGAATACCCCGTTACTTTGACTTTGTTAAGAATGCTCCATGTTGGATAGTTCTTGTGATTCCAAAACCCTGGACATGTGGCTCTTTATTTGAGTCCCCTACCCTGGTTACTGGATCTTTAGACCTCCATCTGGAATTCTTAAACACACATGGATTTATACCAAGGCAGTTTATCCAGATCCAGCTCAGTCACAAACCCTTTGCATATCATTTGCATACATCCTCATTGCATCATATTAACATGTGCTTATTTGTTTTTCAGGGTATCCATTTTCATCAGGTTTTGGTTTTGACCCCATCTGCAGCTTTGACCCATCTTCACCAGCATCTGCTTCAGTTTAGCTGTCTGCTTCAGCACCAGCCAGTCAGTGGTTTTCTCTACTTCAGCATTGTCATCAGCACTCTACCCAGTCTTCAGCATCATGGCTCCAAAGAAAAGCAATATCACCTATCATTTCTTCCAACCAGACTTGTCAGACATCAGGAGGGTCCAAACCCTGATGACCCCAGATCACATACCTCTGTTCAGGGAGCATTATGGGGATATACTTGACTTGGTTATAGACATGGACCCATCTCAGAGGAGCCTGATCCATACCTGCATCCAGTTCTATGACCCCCCATTGAGGTGTTTCACCTTTCAAGACTTTCAGTTGGGACCTCTCTTAGAAGAATATGCATCTTTGGTTGGTTTGCCTATCAAGAGAGAAATTCCTTTTAACCCTGAAATGGTCTTTCCCAGCAATGGAGAGATAGCAAGAGCTTTGCACCTGGAACCTGCTTTGATTGAGCAGCATATGACCTCTAAAGCTGGGATCCCTGGTTTTCATCTGGACTTCCTGATTTCTCAAGCTAGTTTGAAGGCCTCCCTGGGGGATTGGAAAGCTGTTTGTGCATTGTTGGCCTTGAGTGTATATGGAATTGTGTTGTTTGCAGATGAGCCCAGATTCATCAGCAAGAATGCCATCCACCTGTTCATCCTGAAGAACCCAGTGCCAACCTTGTTGGGTGACCTCTATTACTCAGTACATCAGAGGAATGAGAAACAGAGGGGTAAGCTAGTGAGGTGTTGTGCTCCACTATTCCATGCTTGGCTTCTCAAGCATTTACCCAGGACAGATGCATTCCTGAATCCTCATCAGCAAAGCAACTGGGCTAAGAGGCTCACTACTCTCACTGCAGCAGACATCAGATGGTGCACCCAAGGCACCAAGGGCAGAGATATGATCACCAGCTGTGGGCACTTTCCCAATGTACCTTTGGTAGGAGTTAAGGGAAGTATCAACTACAACCCCCTGCTGTTCAAGAGGCAATTAGGCTATGCACTGGTTCATGCTCCTAGGGAACAAGACCTGGTTGAGACCCTCTACTGTGAGAACAAGATCAGTTTGACTGTTGTTAGGCAGGCTGCCTGGGCCTGGGATCATGTTCAAACCAAGGGAATCACCATTCTGGGGAAGTGCAATAATGTGGCATCAGCCCAATATCATGAGTGGTCCTATGCTAGGGCCCAAATCTCAGGATTGCCCTTCACCATCAAAGACATGCCTGAGTCATCATCAGCACCACCCCCTGCTACTGTCAGTTTGGAAGAGTTTGAAGGCTTGAAAGAAAGAAATGAGAAGCTATCCCAAGCCCTGCAGAAGACCCTCAGGGAGAGGAGTGAAGGTGTAAGGGAGATTGAAAGATTGGAGAAGCTGAGAGTGGAACACTTGACTAAGATTGAGAAGTCTGGAGACTATATCAACAAGTCTAAAGCTGGTGAGCAGATTCTGAAAAATGCTTGTAAAGAAGCCCAGTTCCAAAGAGCAAGGACAGACTTATACTTGAAAGAGAGTCAGGCCAGGTGGGTCCGGATCACTGAAGCCCGTACTCTAGAAGACAGGAGAGTTCAAGATAAGATGGAGCAGATGGAAAAAGCCCTGGCAGCAGCCCAGGAAGAAATATCAGAGCTGAGAATCAAAGCAGGATTGAAGAGGTCTAAGGACCAAAGTCAGAGCAGGAAATTGACTACAGCTGTTGCAACAAGAAACCTTCTCATCAGGAATCTTACGGAGCATCCGGCTGATCCTGTGACCGAAGCACTTCTTAAGGAAGTTCGCGAGGATGAGTTTGGCCTTGGAGTCTGATTATTTGCTTGTTGTTGTTCCTTTTCCATGTACTTTTGCTTTTTGGTGATGTATTTTTGACCCCTTAGAGGGTTTGTGTTGTAAAAATGAACAATTTGTATTATTTTACCTTTGTAATATATTTGTGTTTGTTTCCATCTGAGTTCACTTCAAAAGCAACTTCAACAGCATCATCTTCAAGGGTCTGGACGGGTCAAAACTGAAGACCAAGCCGGATATCTTGATAGCAAATAAGCATACTGCATTGCATACTAACCCTTTTGTTTGTTTTGTAGGTTTTGCTTTATTGTTTCTAACCTCTGTTGTGACACTCAGGAATTATTGCTCGCCGCAGGCTATTCCCTCTCAACAGGCCACACAGGTACCCTACAAGAAACAACCTTCCGGGAATTCAGATGGATCAAGTTCAACAAGATCTTGCTGATGTCAGAAATCAGCTAGCCAATGAAAGGTTAGAGATGAGAACGCAGATGACGCAGTTCATGGAGGTTATGAACAACATGGCTCAGAGCCAGGAGAGACTGAGGGCCATGGTGGAGAGGCAGAATCAAGAGGAGCCTCATGTAGGAACTGCAGGCACCAGTAATAATGAAAGGGTGCAACCACATGTGAATCCCCCGGTGTTTGGTCCACATCTACATCCTGAGATTAATATCCCTGCAAACGTTCAAGGGACAGCCACCGCGGCCAGAGTACTGCAAGAAGATCCTCAGGAGGACCAATTTACTGTAATGGGTGCTGGAGAGGAAACTTATGACAGGAGATTGGAAGAAATAGCTGAAAAGTTAAGATCCTTAGAATCTCAAAATTCTTTGGGTTTTGACGTGATGGATATGGGCTTAGTAGACGGGGTTAGGATTCCCCACAAGTTCAAGCCTCCATGTTTTGAAAAGTATAATGGGACTTCTTGTCCTCGAACCCATCTGCAATCTTTTCTCGGAAGATTAAAAGCTTACACCATGGACGAGAAATTGTGGATGTTCTACTTCGAAGATAGCTTGACTGGAGCATCAAGGGAATGGTATTCCCATCTGACAAGGGCAACTGTAAGATGCTGGAAGGACCTGGCAGAGGCCTTCATCAGACAGTATCAGTATAATCTAGATATGGCACCCAACAGGACCCTCCTAATGGGGATGTCACAGTCTTCGAGAGAGAGCTTCAGAGAATATGCTCAAAGATGGAGACAGCTTGCTGCTGCTGTCCAGCCACCTATGTCTGAAAGAGAGATGGCTGATATGTTCATGAATACCCTTCAGGGAACCTATATTGATAGGCTAGCTGCTTTCTCTTCCACCAGCTTCGCAGATGTTGTTATAGCCGGGGAGAGAATTGAAAGCCTATTAAAGATGGGTAAGATATCTGATAATGGCGCCAGTTCGTCCAGCAGTACAAGGAAGCCTTTTGCAGGCCCTAGAAGAGCTGGCGAGACCAATGCCATTCATACCAACAGGGGTAGGCCCCAATATGTTCCAAGAACAATAGCAGCAGTCACCATTCCTGCTCCAGCTCATCCTCAGCCAGTCTACCAACCTCCGCAACAAAACTTCCAACAACAACCTCCGTATCAGCAGAACCAATATCCTCCAAGGAACTTCAACAACAACTCCAACAACAACAATCAACAGAGGCCATTTCAACAAAGGCCCTCTCAAGCTAATCGAGTGATCGACCCGATTCCAATGCCGTATGCTGCTTTGCTGCCACAGCTTCTGAAACTCAACCTGGTTGAGCTAAGAACGTTGGCACCTCCGGATCCAAACAGTCTACCAAGAAACTATGACTCTAATGCTAGGTGTGCTTTTCACTCAAACGCGCCTGGTCACAGTACAGAAAAATGCAGAGCTCTGCATATGAAGGTACAAGACTTAGTAGACTCCAAGGCTTTGAACTTTGCACCTCCGCCCAACGTCAACAAAAACCCAATGCCACACCATGGTGGTCCCCGAATTAATGCTATCGAAGAAGACCAACCGTCTTATTTGATAACCAGTGTGGATCAGATCAGGACACCATTGGTGGAAATCAAGGCTCAACTCCGTGAAAGCAATATATTTCCGGGGTGTGAACTAGGGTGCCCATACTGCAATATTTCTTGGAATGGGTGTGAAGACTTGAGGATTGGCATTGACAGCCTTATTCAGAGTGGCTTACTGCAGATCACTACATCATTCCCGGCAAACCCGACGACTTCATCAGCAATGGTTTCAGATCCTCCTACAAATACAGCAACAATTGTTCCCAACAATTCATCAGCAACATCAGCAAGTACTTCATCTGTTCTACCCAACGATCAGTTTTCAACAGTTTCTCCTGCTACAACTTCAGCTTCAGTCCACTTCGACTCCCCATCAACAACAACAACAGTCCTTCCAACAGAATCTCCTACAACACCAGCAAACAATCATGAAGATGTCTCCACAGTTACCATATTCTACGATCCAGAAAATAACTCCGCCTACCATTCAGAGGGTGCCGCTCCCACTAGAGCACCAGTTACTATCTTTTATGATCCACAAACAATTGCAGTCCCTTCGGCAGCATCAATCAGTCCGGTTACCGTCACAGTACCTGGACCTGTACCATATGAGAGCAATAGGGCCATCCCCTGGCACTATGGCTCTGACTTGTACCGTGAAGGGAAAAGAATCACTCTTGAAACATCAGCACCTGCACCACAAATTGATAATGTGGGCGGAGGCGGAGGCTTCACCCGAAGCGGACGTCTCTTTGCTTCACAACTCCAAAGACCTACTGTCGAGGCAGAAGCTGCTGCCAAGGCGAAGGGAAAAGGCCCGGTGCAGGAAGATCCAGCTGTCAAAGAAGCCCTGAAGACTCCATTTGATCAGGAAGTTGATGAGTTTATGCGGATCATCAAAAAGAGTGACTATAAAGTTGTGGATCAGCTTCATCAGACGCCGTCCAAAATCTCCATTCTCTCACTGCTTATGTGCTCCGAAGCCCATCGGAATGCACTACTGAAAGTACTGCACGCAGCTTACGTGCCTGAGGAGATTACTGTCAACCAATTGGAAACCGTTGTTGGAAATGTTACTGCTAGCAATGGGCTAGGGTTTACCAATTCTGACCTGACAGTGGACGGCCGCAATCACAACAAAGCCTTGCACATAACCCTGGAATGCAAAGGAGCTGTCCTTTCTCATGTGCTGGTGGACACAGGTTCTTCCCTGAATGTCTTACCAAAGAAGGCTCTGGTGAAGCTTGAATATGATGGATTGGCGTTGAGACCCAGCAACCTGGTAGTAAGAGCTTTTGATGGCTCAAAGAGATCGGTTCTGGGAGAGATTGAGCTGCCTGTGACAATTGGCCCACAGACCTTTAAAACTACCTTTTATGTGATGGACATTCAGCCCGCCTACAGCTGTTTGTTGGGTAGACCCTGGATTCACGCCGCTGGCGCTATAACGTCTACCCTTCACCAAAAGTTAAAATTTGAGTGGGAGGGTCAAGTTGTCACAATCTGTGGAGAAGAGGACATTTTTGTTAGCCATCTGGCTACTTATAAATACATTGAGATGGATGGAGAGATCCATGAAACAATGAGCCAAGGTTTTGAGGCCTTGAACGTCAATGAAGCATCTGCTGTATCTGGTATCTCCATGTCATCTTACCAACAAGCCCGGAAGGTTGTTGAAGAAGGAACTGCCCAAGGCTGGGGCAAGGTCTTAGCTGTGGAGGAGAAGAAAGACAAATTTGGGTTGGGTTACAGACCAACTCAACATCAAGCAAAGGCTGCTGGAGAGCCTGGTTTTGTCAGTGGGGGAATGCTTACCCCCGATGCTATCAACTGTTTGGAAGACGAGCTGGAAGAGGAGCGCAATCTGGAGAATTGGATTCGTCCGAAGATCCCGGGGAGCAGTGTCTCGAACTGGTCTTCCCAGGAAATTATAAGTGTTACTCGAGCAGAGTAATTATTATTTCCTGTATCTTTTATAGCATGCATCAAAGTCTTGCATCTTGCCCAAGATGACAAGACTCATTTTGTAACCAGGGCCATCTGTACTTTTGTGCAAACAAGATTAAATTAATGAAATATCAGACAATCTTTTTGCAAACGAGTCTTTTTCTTTTCTGCTCACTGTTTTTCCATTTTTCTTTTTGTACAAAAATAAATGGCGGTGTTTTCAAAATGATAACTTCATTTCACTTTTTTCTAAAGCAAGATTAAAATCAATCACTAAAATGAACCGACTTAACCCTTGCAGAGAGTGCCTTCCAGACAGCACCGACAACAGCACAGCTATGACATCGTATGACTTTGACAATCCGATCAATCAAGCTGATGAAGGGGTTGATGAAGAATATGAGCTTCCTGAAGAGCTAGCCAGGTTGCTGAGACAGGAGGAAAAAGTTATTACTCCTCATCAGGAGGAGATTGAAGTGATTAATCTTGGTACGGAGGAAGACGTGAAAGAAGTCAAAATCGGGGCCTGCCTGCAAGACTCAGTGAAGAGACAGCTGATAGATCTGCTTCAAGAGTATGTTGATGTGTTTGCTTGGTCCTACCAAGACATGCCAGGGTTGGATACCGATATTGTTGTACATAAGCTGCCTTTGAGGAAAGAATGCCCACCAGTCAAACAGAAGTTGCGCCGAACTCGCCCAGACATGGCTATGAAAATCAAGGAAGAGGTACAAAAGCAATGGGACGCCGGGTTCCTTGCTGTGACTAGCTATCCTCCGTGGGTTGCTAACATAGTACCTGTGCCTAAGAAGGACGGAAAAGTAAGAATGTGTGTTGATTACCGGGATCTGAACAGAGCCAGCCCGAAAGATGACTTCCCATTACCTCACATTGATGTATTGGTGGATAACACGGCTCAGTTCTCGGTATTTTCCTTCATGGATGGATTTTCGGGATACAATCAGATCAAGATGTCACCTGAAGACATGGAAAAGACAACATTCATCACACCTTGGGGCACGTTCTGTTATAAAGTGATGCCATTCGGACTGAAGAACGCAGGTGCAACGTATCAACGGGCTATGGTAACATTGTTTCATGACATGATCCATAAGGAAATCGAATGTTATGTGGATGATATGATCGCCAAGTCCCTTACAGAGGAAGATCACCTGGTAAATCTGCTCAAGTTATTCAAGCGCCTGAGGAAATACCAATTGAAACTGAACCCCAACAAATGCACATTCGGGGTGCGATCCGGTAAGCTGCTGGGCTTTATTGTAAGCGAGAAGGGGATTGAGGTTGACCCAGATAAAGTCAAGGCTATACAAGAGATGCCTGCACCGAAAACTGAGAAAGAAGTTCGAGGGTTCTTAGGTCGATTGAACTACATTTCACGGTTCATATCTCACCTTACAGCAACTTGTGAACCCTTATTCAAGCTGTTAAGAAAGGAGCAAACGGTCAGGTGGAACGAAGACTGCCAGAAAGCTTTTGACAAGATCAAGGAGTATTTGCAAGAACCTCCAATCCTTATGCCTCCAGTTGAAGGAAGACCTCTGATTATGTACTTGACAGTATTAGAAGAATCGATGGGGTGTGTACTAGGTCAGCATGACGAGTCTGGTCGAAAAGAGTATGCAATATACTACCTAAGCAAAAAGTTTACCGACTGTGAACAACGTTATTCACTGCTCGAGAAAACTTGCTGTGCTTTAGCGTGGGCTGCTCGCCGACTAAGGCAGTATATGTTGACCCACACTACCTTGTTAATCTCAAAAATGGACCCAGTCAAGTACATATTCGAGAAGCCAGCTCTTACCGGACGGGTTGCAAGATGGCAGATGATTCTCACAGAATACGACATACAGTACACATCTCAGAAAGCCATCAAGGGCAGTGTACTATCTGAATATCTTGCTGAGCAACCCATTGATGACTACCAGCCTATGAGGTTCGACTTCCCCGATGAAGACATCATGTTCATTAAAGCAAAAGATCATGAAGAGCCCATTCACACTGAAGGGCCCGACCCCGGAGAAGAGTGGACTATGATGTTTGATGGGGCTGTCAACATGAATGGCCGTGGTGTTGGTGCAGTACTCATTACACCTAAAGGGGTTCACATGCCTTTCTCGGCAAAGCTCACTTTCAACTGCACTAACAACGAAGCTGAATACGAAGCTTGCATTATGGGTCTTGAGGAAGCCATTGACCTCAGGATCAAGACATTGACCGTATTCGGAGATTCAGCTTTGGTAGTCAATCAAACCAACGGAAAATGGTACACCCACCAAGACCATCTGATACCTTACAGGGATTATACGAGAAGGTTACTGACTTTCTTCACAACAGTCAAGCTTGAGTATATCCCTCGGGACGAGAATCAGTTCGCGGATGCTCTTGCTACAATTTCATCCATGATCAAAGTTCAAGCTGCTAACTTTGTACCTCAGATTTCAGTATCCAGACTTGATAGACCAGCATATGTATTTGCAGCAGATATTGCTAAAGATGATAAGCCTTGGTTCCATGACATCAAGTGCTTCTTAGAGGATCAAACGTACCCACCTGGGGCATCTTCCAATGATAAGAAGACTTTAAGAAGGCTTGCTGGAAGTTTCTTTCTGAACACTGATGGATCTTTATACAAGAGGAACTTTGATATGGTACTCCTCAGATGTGTTGACAAGACGGAAGCAGATCTACTGATGCATGAAGTGCATGAAGGATCCTTTGGTACCCATGCAGGAGGGCATGCCATGGCTAAAAAGTTGTTAAGATCAGGCTATTACTGGATCACAATGGATGCAGACTGTTGTGCTTACGCCAGAAAATGCCATAAATGCCAGATTTATGCAGACAAGGTGCATGTGCCTCCCAATCCCCTGAACATAATGTCTTCACCATGGCCCTTTGCTATGTGGGGCATTGACATGATTGGCAGGATTGAGCCTACTGCTTCGAATGGTCACAGATTTATCCTGGTCGCCATTGACTATTTCACCAAGTGGGTTGAAGCAGCCTCATATGCAAATGTCACAAGACAAGTGGTAGCCAGATTTCTGAAGAGAGATATCATCTGTCGATATGGAGTTCCCGAGCGAATCATTACTGATAATGGTTCCAACTTAAACAACAAAATGATGGCAGAGCTGTGCCGGGACTTCAAGATCCAACATCACAATTCTTCTCCTTACAGGCCAAAGATGAACGGCGCTGTTGAGGCAGCAAATAAGAATATCAAGAAGATTGTGCAGAAGATGGTAATCACTTACAAAGATTGGCATGAAATGCTACCGTTTGCCTTGCATGGGTACCGCACATCAATCAGGACATCCACTGGGGCAACACCGTATCAACTTGTGTATGGTATGGAAGCAGTCCTACCGGTCGAAGTTGAACTACCCTCCTTACGGGTATTAATGGATGTTAAACTGAGTGAAGCAGAATGGGTTCGGTCCCGATTCGAACAACTGAGTCTGATCGAAGAGAAAAGATTGGCTGCAATCTGCCATGGGCAGTTATATCAGAAGAGAATGAAGAGGGCCTTCGATCAGAAAGTCAGGCGCCGAGAATACCAAGTAGGAGATCTTGTGCTGAAAAGAATCCTCCCTCCTCATACAGACCACAGGGGCAAATGGACTCCAAATTACGAAGGACCATTCGTCGTCAAGAAAGTCTTCTCTGGTGGAGCACTGATGCTCAGCACCATGGATGGTGAAGATTTCCCATCCCCTGTGAATTCAGATGCAGTTAAAAAATACTTCGCATAAAATGACCCGCTGGACATAAAAACAGAATGTAAGTCCAGGCAAAATAGGGCCTCCCGGCGAGTCGAAAAACAGAATAAAAGACTCGGGCAAAAATAAGGGAAAATAAATAAAAAATTGTACACCCGCTGAGTTGAAAAGCCGCATTGGACAGCTCAGGCAAAAATGGGTATCCCGATGGATTGAAAACCCGAAGGGGCGATCCATGCAAAATAAGGGAATAAGCGAACAACTGCATTCTGAATTCGTCTGTATCGCCTACAACTTGGTAAGCTCCAAAGGATCAAGCTGCAATCAGAATCAACTCTCTCCAGAAAGCAAGACGAGAAGAACGTCATTGTCATACGAGTCATAGCAGAAGAGGAAGCTCCTTGAAAGCAGCGCCAGCACCGCCAGCACTTTATTTCTCAATTTGTAACAATCTCCTCGTTTCAGGAGATATGTTTCTCTGACTGTATCTTGCCAATTCAGGGCACACGAATTAATATAATCAGATTTTCAGTCATGTCTCGTTTTTTACATTTATGAAGAGTTGTCTGATGTCTCTAAAAAACACAATTGCATAAGTACAGATGCCTCTCTCTAAAAATAAAACACATGCTTGCAGGGAATATACTTACTCTCGAAAGTACTTAACTCCTATGATGGAACCCAGTAAGGGACACCTCGGGACCTTTTGTACGTTTCCTTACCTTTGCAGGTTTGCAGGTATCCAGAACGCAACCTGGGGCATGCAGGTTACATCTCAGCAAGTTGGCAAATCATTATCAACTCGGTCTATCTTCCACATGGCCCTGGGAGGTGCCCACTTCCCCAGCAAAGTTGTCAAATCAACATACACTCAATCTCAGCATCGAAAATGCTCTATCCCCAGCTGAGTTGCCTCTTGTTGCTCTCCCCAGCTGAGTTGCCTCTCACAATTCCCCAGCCGGGTTGCCATTCTTCCTCGACAGAATACAGAAATCAGGGGATCATCTCCCCACAAGAGTTCCAGCCTCTATCCAGAAGAGTAATGCATGAAGATCACAACAGAGAGAGAGAAAGCTTCTACAAACCCCAGCTGGGTCCCGTATTATAAGAATATGTCAATCGATGACGTATATCCCCAAGCAGATACACCAATAGATCTACCAATGATCTCATCCTCAGCTGGGATGTCTTCCTCAGCAGATCGACCAGAGATCTCCGCGGCAACGGGATCCGAATCCCGGATCGGTGCCTCTTTGCATAATCATAGCATTCGCATCATATTCACCCTCAAAGCGTAGCATTCCGTCTAATACGGAGCATTACGGCAAAAATCAAATGCATAGCATAATCATAAGTCATGTTGTGAGTTGAACACTTGTAAAATATTGACAATCTGTCGGCATACAGAATGCATCCCCATCAGAGTCCCAGCAAAAGCAGTTGCCCCATATCACAAACACCAGTGCATATCTCCTTTTTGATACCCGTCCGTATCATCATTTCCCAGCAGGTGGCCTGAATACACTTTACAAACCAAGATCACCAGTATTGCAGATACATCCTGACACTCGTCCGTGTCGTGTCACCAGCGGAAAGCCAAAGACACCCTCTTTGCACTTACATATACCTATACACTTTCTTGACACCCGTCCGTGTCATATCCCCAGCGTGGTCGCCTATACTTGTATATACACTTTCCTGACACCCGTCCGTGCCATATTCCCAGCAGATAAACACTCACCTATACATTATATACTCACTACTCATTGGTACACCTACTCAGATACTCGCCCGTATCTTATATACACCATGTATATCCCCGCAGATTCGACAGTAGTCCTTGTTCTTTGTTAACCAGTTGGTACTCGTCCGTACCATCATCTCAGAACATTGCGTCTAATGTTTGTTTCTACATGATACTCTTAAGGATGCTCGTCCGCATCTTTAATCCATACACTGTGTCAAACACTCATGTCTTCTTGAATATAGATGCTCGTCTGTGTCTACTATTCCCCAGAAGGATACTTTCGGAGGCAACACTCGCCCGTGTTCCTTGTTAACCAGTTGATACTCGTCCGTATCATCAGCTCTGAGCACGTGTCAGTTTGTTTCCACATGATACTCGTCCGTATCATAGTCTTAAGGATGCTCGTCCGCATCTTTAATCTATACACAATACCAAACACTTATACCTTTTGTTTCTTGGATGTAAACGCTCGTCCGTGTTTACTATCTCCCCAGTAGATTGCCAACAAATTTTCTTTTTATCTAACACTCGTCCTGTGTTATGATACCTCTGAGAGCAGCCGTACCCTGCTGAGTGGTCGTCCTCCGCTTCTTGATGGTCGTCCTCCATCATGCTCATCCGATGGCCGTCCCCATCGTTGATTTTAGCAGCCGTCCCCTGCTAGGTGGTCGTCCTCCACCTTTTGATGATCGTCCTTCATCACTTTATCCAATGGCCGTCCCCATTGTTGATTTTAGTTGTCTAACACTCATCCTGTGTTATGATAAACTTTGAGAGCAGCCGTCCCCTGCTGAGTGGTCGTCCTCCACTTCTTGATGGTCGTCCTCCATCATGCTCGTCCGATGGCCGTCCCCATCGTTGACCTTTTCTATCCGATGGCCGTCCCCATCGTTGATATTTTGGCAGCCGTACCCTGCCAGGTGGTCGTCCTCCACCTTTGATGGCCGTCCCCATCAGATTTCTTTTATACCCAACAGAGCAGCCGTCCCCTGCTAGGTGATCGTCCTTCACCTTTGATGGCCGTACCCCATCATCTGTGTATTTCATTCATTCTTTAACCCGATGGCCGTCCCCGTCGTGGTCCCTTTTCCTTTTTTAGCCCGATGGCCGTCCCCATCGTTGGTTACTTTACCTTTATGAACTTGATGGCCGTCCCCGTCATGTTTCATTAATCCCCAGAGAATGTTACTACTTTATCTTGATGGCCGTCCCCATCATATTATCTTAGTTTTCCCAGCTAGTCGGCCGTCCCCGTCTTGGCTTTACCTTTTATCCCCAGCATGTCGGCCGTCCCCGTCATTGCTATTTATTTTCAGCACTTTCCCCAGCATGTCGGCCGTCCCCGTCATTGCTATTTACCCAGCAGTCGTCCTCTGCTCGACGGTCGTCCTCCGTCGCCCACACTTTACAATATACTTTATTTTCCTTTACGATCTATATCCCTTTTCTTCTTCATTTCTGTGAGTGCAAATTTTGGACTGTCTTTGGTATTCAACCACAAGTTATCTTGTTTGCCTGTTAAGCCGCCGCTTACAACCTGCACAGCTAACTCATGCTTGAATAGGGGCAGCTGTAAACACCCCAAATTTGCCCTCACCTATTCACACCATGGCTTGTGATCATTTCATATGCATAAACACAATCACATCATCTCATGTCTCATTTGGTTTCACTGGATAGTTTCTAAGGCATCTGCACCTAGGGTTTGTGATCTGAGCAACCTCAGGGCATCTTGAGCCATTCCAAAGGCCACTAATCAACTCAAAGAGGTCCATGTGTGTTCTTATATCATGTTACATCCTCACAAAGTCAAAATTGCAGAGGGATCACAAGAACTAGGGTTTGAGTGGATGCAGAGCCAGGATGAACTGCACAGTTGACTGAAAATTAGGGTTTTGGTTTCAGAGGCCATAACTCCAATTTTTTTGGTCATTCTTGTTTCCATTGGTCTCTATATGGTATAGGGAGTATGCATATCAATTTTCATGAAGAAATTCCATGGGGAAGTCATCTGATCAAGAGTTGACTTTTCAGACAAGTCAGTGTAAAATCAGGGCATCTGAGGCCCCCAATGACCCAACCAATGGGTGATCTTCATCATTTTGAGTGTATATGATCTTTATTTGATCATGGAAGAAGTTTGAAGTTCATGGAAATCAAGAATTTAGGGTTTTTGCAAAGTTGACTTTTTGGGTTTTGTTGACTTTTCAAGAATGCATCCTTTTAGGTCAATTTTCAAGCTTTGATTTATGATCCAAAAAGGCTTCAAATGGAAAAACTTTGGTCATGAAAGTTGTAGATCTCATCTTTCCCTTTTCAAAAAGTACAAGAACATGATCTAACTCTTCATGGATCAAAAGTTATGGCCATGCAAAGTTGCCAAAAATCATTGTTTTTCAAGTTATGCACCAAGTGGAAATTTTGCTAAGTCTTGAATCAATGCATGATTACTGCCTCAAATTCATGACAAACCAGCATGTGAATGTTCTCTAAGTCACAAAAATCAGAAATGGACCAAGTTTGCTCATGGTTTGGTTCATGGAACAAGGCATTTCCATGGAAAACCATAAAGCTAGCCAACTTGCATTTTCACTCATGACTACTTCACCAACTTATGACATTGGCTGCTGACTTTGGGCTAGCCTCTCCCTCACCTTTTGCTGCACCAGCACCCAACTTGTACTTGCCTAGTATCATGCCATGCCCTATCTTATACAAAAGTGGTTTTTGAGCAAAAGTTGATCTACCAATCCATAAAGTACAAGTCACATCTCACAGCCACTTGCATTATTTTATTCATTCATTTTGCTGGCCATAACACTAGGGAAAAAAGGCTGAAACATACTAACTCATCACTTACACAAAAATCTCCCAACTTGCAAGTTCTATCGAATTCCTCTACACAGCCTGCAAACACAAAATCTTTTTCCTCCATTTATCTCACCTTGATCCATAGAACACAAAGCATCAAGAACCAGAGCTTGAAACAACCAAAACACTTCACTGCCATCTCTCACCTCAGTTTGCAGTTTCACTTGCAACTCTCACCATAGCTCACAAACATCAAAACAAACTTTGCCAAACTTCTCAACACACTTCATAGATCACAAACAACCATCTCTCATAGCCTGAAAGTGCCAGAATCTCAACTGCCATTGTTGACTGAACTGAAGCAGTTCTCTTCGAAACTCATCATCCAGCAAGTCTAAACTCCATTCGAGCATCCAGACATCTTTGGGGGGCCAAGAGGAGCAGCTTGCACTTAAAGAAAGGGCCTGAAAGTTCCTAAATCAGAGGTTGCAAATCTCAGGTAGCTCCAAATAATTTTTTCCAGAAATCTCTTTTTTAGTTACAAACTTGTTCCTTATGCTCTCCTGATCATGCTGATGCTTTTAGTTTTTGAAATGGATGTGTTTTGAGAATTTAATTGCTGTTTGAAGCTCACGAACCCTAGATTTTGTTTTCTTCGATTCAGCTTGTTTAGGTTAGATAAATTTGTTTTGAGAGAGGGTTTTAATTCGTGAGGTGTTGGAGATCATTTCCCATGGCTTAGTTTTCATTTATTTTGCGTTTTGAGAGGTTTTGAACTTTTTCAGGCAAGCTTCTGGCCGGAGAAGACGACCGGAAGTCTTCTCCGGCCACCTGAGATTATTTAGGGCTTAATCCCATAATTAGTGTAAGTTTGAATGCTGGCCGTGGATATGCGTTGACCCATTGACTTCCCTCCAGATTGAAAGGTCCAGATCATTGCAATTAGCCCTAATCCACGTGTTAGGGTTAATTAACCACGTTTTGTTTAATTTGATCTGAAGCAATCTGGGCCTCTCATTCTGGCGCGCAGTCAACCCCATTTGAACCCTGGACGCATCCTGGCCATCCATCCTGCATACTTCAGTTTTAATTCATTTTAATTCATTTTTCTTTCATTTATTTTGTATAATTATTTTAAAATAGTTAAAAAAATCATAAAAATTATGAAACTTTTTCTTTAAGGTTTTATTAATTTTTATGACACAAAAACATTTTTATTTTATTTTTTATCATAAAAAAAGTATTTTTAAATATTTAAAAGATTATTTTTAATTGATTAATGAGAATTAATTAATTAAAAATACTTTTAGGTATTTAAAAATTACAAAAAAATTCATGAAATGTTCTAAGACATTTAGAAACATTGTCCAACCTTTAAACCAAATTTCTTTTTTGATCTTGATGCATTTTAAGAATTTTTCATTGAATTAAATCATTTTTGATGCATTATTTTGATCATATGTTTGAAAATTCATTTCTGCCTTTTGGTAAGGGTTGAGACATTGATTCTTTTTGTATTGTTTTCCATTTGACATGTACTTTCAAGGATAAAAAGGCCAAGATTTGATCTTGCATTTTCTAATTGATTGGCATTTCTTTTGTTACAAACCCTAAAAAACCTTAATAACTTGTAAAAATCATAACTTGAGTTTGGTTGAGAGTTGAGAGTTCCCCTTTGGGCAGTGATTCATTATAGGTCTAGGGTTTCTTTGGGTACCATTTTTCATTTTTTATGTTAAGGTTTGCTTCTGTTTTTGGTTTATGTGTGATGTTTGATCCATGAATCCTAATTTGGGCTTTCATTTGCATCCCTCTTGCATTTCCTTGCATAACATGACTTGTCATTGCATTTTGTGCATTCTTGTGATCCATTTGGCATCTTAAGACATGTATGAAGCATCATTGATCATTGCATCTCATATTTGCCATGCCATTTGTCTTGTATGTTCCATAACATTTCATGTTTGTTCATGCTCCTTAGCTTGCATCATTTGCCTTCATGATCTTGTATGAACATCCTCATTGTCTTGTCTCATGTTTGTAGCACCTCATAGCATCATAAGCATCATGTGTATGCTCCTGGTTTTGCTTAGCATCATATCATTTCATCTCATCTTGCATTGCATTGCATTTTCTTTCTAACATTGCAGGTGGTAAGTAAACTTGAGAAGTGGATTTGCCTTCACTTCTCATAACTTTTCTTTTCATCTCTCTTGCATACCTTGCTGCATTCTTATGTGTGTTTGAGTTTGAGCTTGCTCATTCCTCCTCCTCCCACTTTCTTTCTTCAAGTGACTTGACTTCTTGAATGAAGCAAGTCACTTTGCTTCTCTTGATCTTGTTCATCTGCTTCCTGGTGGTTCATCTGAAGATTGTTCTTGAAAACCTCACAAACATTAGGACCAACCAAGCATGACAATGAATTAGGGTTTTGATTAGTCTCCCCATAGTTTTTTACCTTTGTGTCTCTCCTTGAGTCATCTCCCCTCACCTCATAATCAGGGACTAAACCCTCAAGGCTTTAAGACTTTGTGATTAAGATCATGCCTGCATCCTTCTTTTAGGATGGAGTGTATAACTTTAATCCTAAGTCTTGGACCCTTAAGGTGTTGAACTCTCTTAATTAATCCATCTAATAATCATCAAGACATTACACTTGTAACTTGGGCCTTGCATTAGGGTTCTAATTCTTCCTTAATTGGTTAAGAAGGACTAACCCTAGTGTTAATGGACAAGTCCCCCTCAAGTTGTCTTACAAATCATAAAAAACACTTCATCATCATATCATCAATAAAATCCACTTAATCAAAGGCTTGTTTTGTCATGGGTTTAATCCCTAATCATGGATTAAGTGGAGGAGCTTTCCTCAGCTTAAACATTCTCATCTATTATCCTTCTATTAGGATGGTGTAATGAGTCTGTTTAATCCTTGATTATGGCTTAACCTCATTACTCAACACTAAACAAAAACACCAAAAACATCTAATAATCACAAGTAGGTTAATGATCTTAATCCTACATCAAAGGTGATTAAGTGTGAGAATCTGACTTCACACTTAAGGTAATTCTCATTACCCCTAATCAGAGGGATGATGTGATGAGTTTACCGACCCGTTGGTTTAGGCTTAAGCTCATTATCTTATGACAAACTCCAAAAAGAAATAAAAGACTGAAAATACAAAAAACAAACAATAACCGTCTCCTCCGGGATTCTTTTCTCACCTCATTCACTCACAACCGGGAACTTGCTTCTTCCGTCTAATGCAAGACAGTTCGCATCTGTGCCAGACAGATCATACACTTGAGCATAGGCAAGCAAGCAGTTCACAAGTCAATTCATCTTTCAGTCTCTTTGGGTCGAACTACGGTGTTCTGACTTCCTCATTGCACGAGAGGATACGTAGGCATAACTTAACAGTTATCGAACAAAAGTCTCTGTACATTCCCCCTCCTTCCAGCTTCATTCTTTAGCCTCATATTCTTGAGCATTTCATTCCTGATCTCACACTGACACTGTACATTTATACACATCACATTTCTTTACACTGACACCTGTACATCTTTTCCAGCTCATTTACACACAAATTGCACTGACACTACCCCTTTAAAGCACAAATCTTTTAAGCGTGGATCCCGTCGAGTACGACGGACAATCTGGGTGCTAATACCTTCCCAGGTTGTAACCAACCCCCTTTCTCAGTCTCTCTGGTTCGCAAACCGTCTTATCCATCTCTTTCTAGGTCTATGCAGCATTGCCTTTCCTCCGGGATAAAAATGCCTAGCTGGCGACTCTTTTCATTCTCCAGTGAGTTCACGGCTGTGTGTTCTCACTGTTCCCTTCGCCGACCGTTCGCGTCTGTACCTTCATATGACCATGTTTCATTTGTCGGGAGCGACAGTCATAAGCCATGTTCTGAATCAAGCACTTGTGAAATATTGACAATCCACCAACAATATACAGAATGCTCCCCAGATTCCCCAGCAGAGAGCTAAAGCTAAAGCATTGGCCCTACACTCATAAATGCGAATACACACTCCTTTTGACACACATCCGTGTCATCATTCCCCAGTAAAGTCGCCCGAGCAATCTTTACAAACAGACCACCCGTATTACAGATGCTTCTTGACACCCGTCCGTGTCATACCCCCAGCAGAAAGCCAAAGCGTCCCCTTTGCACTCACAGATACTTATATATACAATTCCTTGACACTCGTCCGTGTCACCTTCCCCAGCATAGTAACCTAAACACCTTGTATATCAGATATTTGTTTATACTACACTTTCCTCTTTTGACACTCATCTGTGTCACTCTCCCCAGCAGGTTAAACACTCATCTATACACCATTCATACTTATTACTCTTATACAGGTACTCGTCCGTATCTTGTATAAACCACTTATATCATCTTAGATTCGACACTAGTCCTTGTTCTTTGTTAACCAGTTGGTACTCGTCCGTACCATCGTCTCAGAACATGTGTCAAGCGTTTGTTTCTACCTGATACTCGTCCGTATCATAGTCTTAAGGATGCTCATCCGCATCTTTAACCCATACACGTGTCAAACACCCTTGTCTTTTTTTGAATATAGACACTCGTCTGTGTCTACTATTCCCCGGAAGAGTCCCCTCAGATTCAATACTCGTCCGTGTTCCTTGTTAATAAGTTGATACTCGTCCGTATCATCATCTCTGAACATGTGTCAGTATTTGTTTCTACCCGATACTCGTCCGTATCGTAGTCTTAAGGATGCTCGTCCGCATCTTTAATCTATACACAGCATCAAAACACTTATACCTTTATTTCTTGGATATAAACACTCGTCCGTGTTTACTATTCCCCAGTAGATCTCCAGCAAAGCAAAAATTTCTTTTCTATCTGACATTCGTCCTATGTCATGATAAACCCTGAGAGCAGCCGTCCCCTGCTAGGTGATCGTCCTTCACCTCTTTATGATCGTCCTTCATCATGCTCATCCGATGGCCGTCCCCATCGTTGACCTTTTCTATCCGACATTCGTCCTATGTCGTGATATTTTCAGCAGCCGTCCCCTGCTAGGTGATCGTCCTTCACCTTTTGATGATCGTCCTTCATCATTTTGTCCGATGGCCGTCCCCATCGTTGATTTTGTTATCTGACATTCGTCCTATGTCATGATAAACCTTGAGAGCAACCGTCCCCTGCTAGGTGATCGTCCTTCACCTCTTGATGATCGTCCTTCATCATGCTCGTCCGATGGCCGTCCCCATCGTTGACTTTTTATCCGACATTCGTCCTATGTCGCGATATTTTCGGCAGCCGTACCCTGCCAGGTGATCGTCCTTCACCTTAGATGACCGTCCCTCATCTTACCCCTTTCAGAGCAGTCGTCCCCTGCTAGGTGATCGTCCTTCACCTTTGATGACCGTCCCTCATCATTATTTCATTTATACTTTAACCCGATGGTCGTCCCCGTCGTGGTCCCCTTTCCTTTTCCTGATGATCGTCCTTCATCAGTTTAGCCCGATGGCCGTCCCCATCGTTGTTTACATTACTTTATGAACCTGATGGCCATCCCCATCATTTTTTCATTAATCCCCAGAGAATCTTACAGCTTTACTTGATGGCCGTCTCCATCATAATTTCTCATATCGCCAGCATGTCGGCCGTCCCCGTCATTGCTTTATTTCCCGCACTTTTCCCAGCGTGTCGACCGTCCCCGTCATTGCTTTTTCCCCAGCAGTCGTCCTCTGCTCGACGGTTGTCCTCTGTCGCCCACACTTTACAATATACTTTATTTTCTTTTACAAGCTATATCCCTTTTCTTCTTCATTCTGTGAGTGCAAATTTTGGACTGTCTTTGGTATTCAACCACAAGTTATCTTGTTTGCCTGTTAAGCCGTTGCTTACATCCTGCACAGCTAACTCGTGTTTGAATAGGGGCAGCTGTAAACACCCCAAATTTTCCCTCACCCATTCACACCATGGCTTGTGATCTTTTCATATGCATAAGTTCAATCACAACATCTCATATCACATTTTTGATTCATTGCATTGGTTCAAAACCATCTGCATCTAGGGTTTGTGATCTGAGCAATCCAAGAGCTTCTTGAGCCACTCCAAAGGTCATCAATCACTTCAAAGGGGTCCATGTATGTTCAAGCATCATATTATATCCTCTCAAAGTCAAAGAAGTCAAAGAATCACAAGAACTGAGAATGGCATGGAAGCAGAGCCAGGCTTAACTGCACAGATGACCTAGAATTAGGGTTTTGGTTTCAGAGGCTATAAATCCAATTTTTTTGGTCATTCTTGTTTCTATTGGTCTCTATATGGTATAGGGATCATGCATATCAATTTTCATGAAGAAATTCAATGGGGAAGTCATCTGATCAAGGGTTAACTTTCTAAGCAAGTCAGTGAAAAATCAGGGCATCTGAGGCCCCCAATGACCCAACCAAAGGGTGTTCTTCATCATTTTGATTGTGTATAATATTTATTTGATCATAGAAGATGTTGGAAGTTCACAAAATTTAATAATTTCAAGTCATTTGCAAAGTTGACTTTTTGGGAAAGTTTGACTTTTAATGAAATTGCCATTTTGGGAAACTTTTTCAACCCTTGCTTTTTGATTCAAAAATGCTTCAAATGGAAAAACTTTGGTCATGAAAGTTGTAGAATGGATCATTCACTTTTCAAAAAGTACAAGAACATGACCTAATTCATTTTGGATCAAAAGTTATGGCTTATCAAAGTTGGGAAAAATCACATAATTTCAAGTTATGCACCAAAGAGGGAAACTTGCAAATTATTGTACCAAGGCAATTGGTGACTTCTAATTGATGTCTAACCTTTACACAAACATCATACATGACTCAAACTTCAGATTGGCCCAAGAATTTCTTAAGTTCCATGCCCTAAACTTCAAGAATTACAAAAGGGGCCAAAGTTGTGACAATTTGCAAAAGGGATCAAAACTTCTCATCCACTTGCCTCAGTTCATAAAATCTGATCCAAAAGCATTCCTTGATCCTTGCTGAACTCAACCATGCTCCTATCCTATCCTGCCACTTGCCCATACCTCCATGTACAACTTGCTTGACTTTTTGCAACTTGAAGCCATACCAATCCCACAGTGACACAACCACTCTCTGCCCAATCCAGACATTACAAACACATCCCAAGGCTTCATTTTCATAAGACACACAAGCCTGAAACTCCAAGAAGACAGCATACTCAAAAATCCTCTCATTTGCAAAAGCCTTCGAATCTCTTGATTCATCCATCAAACCTTCAAACTTTTTTCACCATTCAACTCCATAAACCTCACTGATCATTTCCCTGCCCTCATTTTGCCCTGAAACCTCCACAATCAAAAACACGATTTTCACATTTCATGAACTGAGATTCTGCAAACTCTCTCCATAGGCCATTGAAACTCCAACCAAGCATTGCAAGCTTCTCAGGAGGTCCATTGGAGGTGATTGGAAGCAAGGAATCAGCCAGAAAGTGCCAGAAATCAAAGCTTCGATTCAGGTAGCCATGGAAATTCATTTTTCTAGAACTCCTTTCTCTTGTTTCTAAAATGATCTGCATGTTTCCCTGAGTCCACTGAACATTTTATTTTTGAAAATGATTGAGTTTTAAGGTTGTATGCTTGATCTGAAAGTTTGCCCGAAAAAATGTTCTTGCTTGTTTCTCTTGACTTAGTGAGAATAAATGTTGTTTGAGTTAGGGTTTAGGTTTAGGGATGTTCATAGATTAATTCTGGAGAGTTTGGTGATGATTTGATGCGTATTCAGTGAGATAGTGGTTTTGGCTTGCCGGAGAAGATGACCGGAACACTGTTCCGGTCATCTGAAAGTCATTAGGGTTAATTAATTAGGGTTTAGTCTTATTTAAAATAGTAAAACATTTTGAAAAATTCTGAAAATTTTTATACAAGCTTTTATTAATTTTCAGAAACCAAAAAATTTTTTTTTTTTATTTTTTGCATTAAAAAATATTTTTAAATCATTTAAAAGATTATTTTTAATTAATTAATGAGAATTAATTAATTAAAAATACTTTTAAGTATTTAAAAATCACAAAAAAATTCATGAAACATTTAAACCATTTAGAAACATTGTCCAACCTTCAAACCAAATTTCTTTTTTGATCTTGATGTCTTTTGACAATTTTCCATGGAATTAATTTCATTTTAAGGCATTATTTTGATCCTAACTTTGAAAATTCATTTCTGCCTAGTCTTTAAGAGTTGGACTTTGATTCTTTTTGCATTGCATCTTGTATAGCATGTAGTTTATAGGATTAAATTGGCATGATTTTATCTTGCATTTTCAATTTGTTTGACATTTTTCTTGACAAGGTACCTTAAAACCCTAGCAATCTTAGGAAATTCATAACTTTCATTAGGTTAAGAATTGGATCCCCTCCTTTGGGCAGTGAGTTTGTATAGGTTTAGGGTTCCTTTGGATGCATTTTCAATTTTTTATCTTGATGTTTGCTTCTGGTTTTGGTTTTTTGTTTTGTGCATTGATCATAAACCCTAATTTGGGCTTCCTTTTGCATTCATCTTGCATTTGCTTGCATACCAGGACTTGCCATGACATGTTATGCATCCATTTGATTCATAACACATCTTAGGACATATTAGAATCATGTTTGATCATTGCATCTTTCATTTTCCATGTTGTATGTCATTTGCATTCCATAATTTTTCATGTATGTTTATGGTTCTAAGCATGCTTCATTTGCATCCATATGTTTGTATGATCATCCCCATGCCTTGTTTCTTGTTTGAATCATCTCATAGAATCATTATCATCACACACATGCTTCTGGTTTTGGTTTGCCTCATGCCATTCCATCTCATTTTGCATTGCATTGCATTCCTTTCACTAACTTTTCAGGTGGTAAGTTACTTTGAGAAGTGAATTTGCCTTCACTTCTCACAATTTCTTTTCATCTCTCTTATGCATCATTGCTGCATTTTGTCTTGTGTTTGAGATTGGGCTTGTTCATTCTTGCTCTTCTTACTTTCTTTCTTCAAGTGACTTGTCTTCTTAAATGAAGCAAGTTACTTTGCTTCTCTTTGCTCCTTTCATCTGCTTCCTGGTGGTTTCTCTGAAGATCTTTCTTGCAAACCTCACAAACCTTAGGAACAACCAAGCATGACAATAATTAGGGTTTTGATTAGTCCCCCACTTAGTTTCACCTTTGTGTCTCTTTTGAGTCTTCTCTTCTCACCTCACAATCAGGGACTAAACCCTAAAGGTTTTAAGGCTTTGTGATTAAGCTTATACCTGCATCCTTCTATTAGGATGGAGTGTATAACTTTAATCCTAAGTGTTAAACCCTTAATGTGTTTAAATACTTTAATCAATTCATCTAATAATCATCAAGACATCAAGCTTGTAACTTGGGCCTTGCATTAGGGTTCTAATTCTTCCTTAATTGGTTAAGAAGGACTAACCCTAGTGTTAATGGAAAAGTCTCCCTCAAGTTTGTCTTACAAACCATAAAAATCACTTCATCATCTTATCATTAACTAAAATCCACTTAATAAAGGCTTTGTTTTGTCATGGGTTTAATCCCTAACCATGGATTAAGTTGAGGAGCCTTCCTCAGCTTAAACATTCTCATCTATTATCCTTCTATTAGGATGGTGTAATGAGTCTGTTTAATCCCTGATTATGGCTTAATCTCATTACTTAACACTAAACAAAAACACCAAAAAACATCTAATTAATCACAAGTAGGTTAATGATCTTAATCCTACACCAAGGTGATTAAGTGTGAGAAGCTGACTTCACACTTAAGGTATTCTCATTATCCCTAATCAGAGGGAGGATGTGATGAGTTTACTAAACCATTGGTTTAGGCTTAAGCTCATTAACTTATGACAAACTTTCAAAGGCAATAAAATACTGAAAACTAAAAAAAAAACAAAACAATAAACGTCTCCTCCGGGATTCTTTTCTCATCTCATTCACTCACAAACGAGAACTTGCTCCTTCCGTCTAATGCAAGACAGTTTGCACCTGAGCCAGACAGGTCATACACTTGAGCATAGACAAGTAAGCAGTTCACAAGTCAATTTACCTTTCAGTCTCTCTGGGTCGAACTACGGTGTTCTGACTTCCTCATTGCACGAGAGGATACGTAGGCATAACTTAACGGTTATCGAACAAAAGTCTCTGTATATCCCCCCTCCTTCCAGCATTGTTCTCAGCCTCATTATCATGAGCATTTCACTTTTGTCCTTACACTGACACAGTATATATTGCACTTTACACTTCTTTTACACAGACACCTGTACATCTTTTTCCAGCTTCTTTTATGCACAAATTGCACTGACACTACCCCTTTAAAGCACAAATCTTTTAAGCGTGGATCCCGTCGAGTACGACGGACAATCTGGGTTCTAATACCTTCCCAGGTTGTAACCAACCCCCTTTCTCAGTCTCTCTGGTTCGCAACCGTCTTATTCGTATCTTTCTAGGTCTATGCAGCATTGCCTTTCCTCCGGGATAAAAATGCCCAGCTGTCGACTCTTTTCTTTTCCTGTGAGTTCACTCCTGTGTGTTCTCGCATCCTCCTTTCGCCGACCGTTCGCGTCTGTACCTCATTTGGGCTCAGTCCCATCTTTTGGGAGCGACATCGACGTCTTTGCTTGGTCCTATCAAGATATGTCGGGTCTAGATACGGACATTGTCATAAATAGATTACCATTGAGAGAAGATTGTCCTCCACTCAAATAGAAGCTACGTCGTACTGGCCCAGATATGGCCATGAAAATCAAAGAAGAAGTACAAAAGTAATGGGACGCTGGTTTCCTCGCTGTAACTAGTTACCCGTCGTGGGTTGCTAACATTGTACCCGTACCTAAGAAGGATGGCAAGGTGTGTTTGTGTGTGGATTACCGGGATCTGAACAGAGCTAGCCCGAAAGATGATTTCCCATTACCTCACATTGATGTATTGGTGGATAACACGGCTCAATTCTTGATATTCTCTTTCATGGATGGAATTTCAGGATATAATCAGATTAATATGTCACCGGAAGATATGGAGAAGACAACTTTCATCACGCCTTAGGGCATGTTCTGCTACAAGGTGATGCCGTTTGGTCTAAAGAACGCCGGTGCAACTTATCAACGGGCTATGGTAACATTATTCCACGATATGATCCATAAAGAAATTGAATGCTATGTGAATGATATGACTGCCAAGTCCCTTACAGAGGAAGATCATTTGGTGAATCTGCTGAAATTATTCAAGCGTCTGTGAAAGTATCAAATGAAGTTGAACCCCAACAAATGCACATTTGGGGTATGTTCTGGTAAGCTGCTGGGTTTTATTTTAAGTGAAAAGGGAATCGAGGTTGATCCCGACAAAGTGAAAGCCATTCAGGAGATTCATGCACCTAAGACTAAGAAAGAAGTTTGAGGGTTCCTAGGTAGATTGAACTACATCTCAAGGTTCATATCTCATCTCTCTGCAACCTGCGAACCCTTGTTCAAGCTGTTAAGAAAGGAACAAACAGTCAGGTGGAATGATGATTGTCAGAGAGCTTTTGACAAGATCAAAGAATATCTGCAAGAACCTCCAATTTTCATGCCTCCAATCAAAGGAAGACCTTTAATCATGTATCTGACAGTATTAGAAGAGTCAATGGGGTGTGTGTTGGGCCAGCATGATGAGTCTGGTCGAAAAGAGTATGCAATATACTACCTAAGCAAAAAGTTTACCGACTGTGAACAACATTATTCACTGCTCGAGAAAACTTGTTGTGCTTTAGCGTGGGCTGCTCGCCGACTAAGACATTATATGCTGACTCATACTACCTTATTGATCTAAAAATGGATCCAGTCAAGTACATATTTGAGAAGCCAGCACTTACCGGAAGGGTTGCAAGGTGGAAAATGATTCTAACAGAGTATGACATTCAGTACACCTCTCAGAAAGCAATAAAGGGCTGTGTATTGTCTGACTATCTGGCTGAACAACCCATTGATGATTACCAGCCTATGAGATTTGACTTCCTTGATGAAGACATTATGTTCTTAAGAGAAAAGGATTGTGAAGATCCTATTCACACTGAAGGGCCTGATCCAGAAGAAGCATGGACTATGATGTTTGACGGGGCAGTTAATTGTAACAGTCGTGGAGTTGGTGCAATACTTATCACACCTAAAGGAGTTCATATGCCTTTCTCGGCAAAACTCACCTTTGCCTGCACTAACAACGAGGCAGAATACGAAGCTTGTATCATGGGTCTTGAGGAGGCCATTGACCTCAGGATCAAAACCTTGAATGTATTTGGAGATTCAGCTTTGGTGATCAACCAGACCAATGGCATGTGGTACACTCATCAAGAGCATCTAATTCCCTACCGTAACTATACGAGGAGATTGTTAACCTTCTTCCCATCAGTTAAGCTTGAATACATCCCTCGATATGATAATCAGTTTGCAGATGCTTTGGCTACCATTTCATCCATGATCAAAGTACAAGCTGCTAATTATGTGTCTCGGATTTTGGTATCCAGACTGGATAGACCGGCATATGTATTCTCTGTGGACACTGTCATTGATGACTGTCGCTCCCGCTAAGTGACACCTGGTCAGATAGGGTACAGACGCGAAC
This sequence comes from Lathyrus aphaca, assembly GCA_963966055.1. Lineage (NCBI taxonomy): Eukaryota > Viridiplantae > Streptophyta > Magnoliopsida > Fabales > Fabaceae > Lathyrus > Lathyrus aphaca. Next base: position 456,854,784 of record OZ014523.1, on the reverse strand, counting down.
GGTCGACAAAGGGAGAGAATGAAATGAAGGTGAAAAGAGTCACCAACTAGGCATTTTTATCCCGAAGGAAAGGTAATGATGAATAAACCTGGAAAGATATGGATAAGACGGTCGCGAACCAGAGAAATTAAGAAAGGGGGTTTGGTTACAACCTGGGAAGGTATTAGCACCCAGATTTTCCGTCGTACTTGACGGGATCCACGCTTGAAAGTTTGTGTTTAAAGGGGTAGTGTCTGTGCTATATGTGTACAAAAGCTGGAAAAGAAAGTACAAGTGTCGGTGCAAGAAAGTGAAGTGAAATGCATAAGAATGAGGCTTAAAAGAAGAATGCTGGAAGAGGGGGGAAGAGACAGAGACTTTTGTTCGATAACAGTTAAGTTATGCCTACGTATCCTCTCGTGCAATGAGGAAGTCAGAACACCGTAGTTCGACTCAAAGAGACTGAAAGATAAATTGACTTGTGAACTGCTTACTTGTCTATGCTCAAGTGTATGACCCGTCTGGCTCAGGTGCTAACTGTCTTGCATTATACGGAAGAAGCGAGTTCTCATTTGTGAGTGAAGATGATGAGAAAAGAATCCCGGAGGAGACGATTATTGTTTGTTTTTGATGTTTTTCAATCTTTTATTGCTTTTTTGTGTTTGTCATAAGTAAGTGAGCTTCAGCCTAAACCAAGGGTTAGTTAACTCATCATATCTTCCCTCTGATTAGGGATAATGAGAATACCTTAAGTAGGAGATAAACATCTCAAACTTAATTACCATGATGTAGGATTAAGATCATTAACCTACTTGTGATTATTTAGATGTTTTTGGGTTTTTGTTTAGTGTTAATTAATGAGTTTAAGCCATAATCAAGGATTTAATGGACTCATTACACCATCCTAATAGAAGGATAATAGATGAGAACATTTAAGCTGAGGAAGATACCTCAACTTAATCCATGATTAGGGATTAACCTCATGAAAAAACAAACCGTTTTTAAGTGGATTTTAATTAAGGGTGAGATTAAGAAGTGAATTTTATGATTTGTAAGACAACTTGAGGGGGACTTGTCCATTAACATTAGGGTTAGTCCTTCTTAACCAATTAAGGAAGAATTAGAACCCTAATGCAAGGCCAAAGTTACAAGCTATTTGTCTTAGTGATTATTAAGATGGATTGATTAAGAGGTTTTAACACATTAAGGGTTTAACACTTAGGATTAAAGTTATACACTCCATCCTAAGAGAAGGATGCCGGCATAACCTTAATCACAGAGCCTTAAAACCTTAAAGGTTTAGTCTCTGATTATGAGATGAGAAGAGAGACACAAAGAAGACACAAAGGTAAAACTAAGGGGGACTAATCAAAACCCTAATTAATGTCATGCTTGGATGTTCTTATGGTTTGTAAGGCTTAAAATACATCTTCAGAGAAGCCACCAATGGAAGAAGCAGAAGAAAGGAGGAGAAGCATTAGAAACAAGTTAACTTACTTCATTGAAGAAGATAAGTTAATTGAAGAAAGAAAGTGAATGATGAACATGAATAAGCAAGCTCACTCTAAAGCAAATGAAAATGCAGCAAGGATTCATAAGAAGAGTGAGAGGAGAAATGAGAAGTGAAGGCAAATTCACTTCTCACATTACTTACCACCTGAAATGGTTAGCATAAAGAAAGGAATGAAATGAAAATGGGATGTATGCAAGGATGCAAACCAAAACCAGAAGCATAAACATGATGTAAATGATTCTATGAGATGATGCAAAGACAAACCAAGTGTTATGAATGTTCATACAAGAGATGAGAATGCAAATGAAGCATGTAAGAAGCATGAAAACACATGAAAGTTCATGGAATGAAATGAATGCATATCATGGCAAATGAATGAAGAAATGATCAATCACGATTCTAATGTGTCCTATGATGTCTTATAAGTCATGTTAATGCAAGAAATGTCATGGCAAGTTCATGAATGGAAGCAAATGCAAGATGTATGCAAATGAACATGAGAAATTAGGGTTTTAATGCAACATGAGATGCAAAAGTCAAAAACAGAAGCAAATCACAAGATAAAAATTTGAAAATGAACATAAAGGAACCCTAACCCCATATGATATCACACCCCAAAGGAGGAAACCTAACTCTTAACCTAAAGAAAGTTATGATTTTTCTAAGTTATCTAGGGTTTTAAGGTACCTAAAGGGGAAAAATGCAAATCAAATAAACAATGCAAGATAAATTTGTGACAAAAAAATTCTAGACACTATATGCTATATGAAGATCAATGCAAAAAGAATCAATGTCATACCATTCATGGTTAGGAAGAAAAGAATTCTTGAAGTTAGGGTTAAAAAATAGGATTTTTATGAACCCTAAATTCAAGAAAAATGTCAAAGTTGATTCAAAACCAAAACTAAATTTGTATGAATGGTTTGACAATGTTTCTAAATGTCCTAAGATGCAATGTGATTTTTTTTGGAATTTTCAGAAACCTAAATGATATTTTAATTAATTAATTTCCATTAATTAATTAAAATAAACATTTAAATGTTTTAAAAATTATTTTTTAATGAAAAAAATAAAAATAAAAATGTTTTCTGGTTGAGAAAAATATTTGGATTAAAAATGCAAAAGGAAAATATTTTTGGAATTTTCTAACTATTTTTAATAAATGATGCAAAATAAATGATAAAAAAAGAAATAAAAACTGAATTAATGGGAAGTATGATGATCTGATGGCTGAAATTCAAATCTAAGGGGAAAGTGTTGACCAACGCCATATCCAAGGGCCACAATTCAGTCTGGGTTAATTTTAATTAAATAATTAATTAATCATAATTAAATGGGAATTAGGTTTTAATGATGAATCTGAGCCATCCAAAACACGCGCGCAGACAAGATCCAAAGGCTCACGTTTAAACTCTTCCCTAACCCTAATTAACCCCTTAATTACTTTCAGGTGGCCGGAGAAGACCTCCGATCTTCTTCTCCGGCCAGCTCTCCACCCTATCTTCCATTTCAGGCCACCCCAGACCCCATAACTCTCTAGAAACACTCAACTAACCACTCTAAACAATATTCAGCCAACAAAATCCATTTATTTTCACTCAAAATCAAGAATCGAAAGCAAACGGAAAATAACACAAAAATTTCATAGGTTCAATACATGCTCAATACTTGATCATTTTCAAAACTAAATACATCAGGATCATCAGCAAGACATAAGGAACAATCTAAGAACTTAAAATTTCATTTATGGAAAATATGTTCTTGAGGTTACCTGAAGTGAAGCTTTCTCAGTTTGAAGCTTCTGGCCACTTCTCTTGTGCAAAACCACTCCCATTGACTTCCTGGTGAAGCTTTGATGCTTGGAAGAAGCTTGTGATTGCTGAAATGAGAGCTTGAACTCTTGCTGGTCAGAAATCGTGTTTTGGATATGGGGGTTTTTGGCTGTTTTAATGGTTGGGGAATGGTCCTTTGATGAAGCTGAATTGATTGGTGAAGAGAGTTTGAAGTTTGAGTGCGTGTGTTGTGTGTTTCGAAGGAATTTGCAAATGGGGTGATTTTGGTGAATGTTGAGTTCTTGGAGCTCTTGGCTTGTGTAATGTTATGAAATCAGCTCCTTGAGGCATGCTTGTAAAGTCATGATAGGCCAGAGAGTGGGTGGTGGACTGTGGTGATTGGTATGGGTGTTTTTGCACAAAGTCAATAAAATTTGTACTTGAGGTATGTGTTGGTTCAGAGGTGGTACAAGGGCATGTCTGGCCTCATCTTTGTTCAAGGAGAGCCATAGAATTGAAATTGAGGTGTTGCAGCAAGTTTGTGAGAAGTTATGTGCCCTTTTGCAAATTTGACAAAGTTTGGCCCTTTGGTGATTTCTTCATGGGCAAGGCATGAATTAGGTGGTTCTTTGGGAAATTATGATCTTTAGGCAATGTGTTATGTTGGTATGATGCATAGAAGTGTATTAGAGGTCACAAAATGGCTTGGCAAGTGGTTTTGCAAAAATCCCTCTTTGGTGTATTCTTGAAAATTATAGGATTTTTGCCAACTTTGAAAGATCATAACTTGAGTTCCATAATGAATTAGAACTTGTTCTTGTACTTTTTGAAAAGGAAATGATCCAATCTACAACTTTCTTGACCAACAATTTTTCATTTGAAGCATTTTTGGTTGAGAAAGAGGAGGTTGAAAAACTTTCCCAAAGTGGAAAGTTTACATTACAAGTCATTTCCATTTTTAGCAACTTTTGGTTTAGCTCACTTTTCTTCAATTTTGTGAACTTCCAAGCACTTCAATGATCAAATAAAGATCATATAACTTCAATTTGATGAAAAATCCACTTTGGTTCCATTGGTAGGGGCCTCAGATGCCCTGATTTTGCTCTGACTTGCTCAAGAAGTTACCCAGTGAACAGATGACTTCCACAATGAATTTCTTCATCAAACTTGGTATACATGATCCTTATAACATATTGAGACCATTAGAAACAAGAATGACCAAAAAAATTTGAGTTATGGCCTCTGAAACCAAAACCCTAATTTCAGGTCATCTGTGTAGTGAAACCCTAGCTCTGCTTCCATGCTTTCCAAGTTCTTGTGATTCATTGACTTCCTTGATATTGGAGGGATATAAAATGATGATTGAACATACATGGACCCTCTTGGAATGATTGGTGGCCTTTGGAGTGGCTCAGATGAATCCTTGGATTGCTCAGATCACAAACCCTTGATGTAGATGAACTTGAACCAATGCAGTGAAACAAAAATGCAATATGGGATTGTATGCTTATGCTAATGCAAAGATGAAAGATCACAAGCCATGGTGTGAAATTAGTGAGGGAAAATTTGGGGTGTTTACAGCTGCCCCTATTCAAACATGAGTTAGTTGTGCAGGATGTAAGCGCCTAGCTTAACAGACAAACAAGATAACTTATGGTTGAATACCAAAGACAGTCCGAAATTTGCACTCACTGGGGAGAAGAAGAAAAAGGGATATAAATTGTAAAAGGAAGTATAGTATGATTATGAAGTGCGGGCGATGGAGGATGACCATCGAGCAGAGGACGACTGCTGGGGATAAAGCAATGACGGGGACGGCCGACATGCTGGGGAAATAAAGAGATCATGATGGAGACGACCATCAGGTAAAGTGACAAAGTTCTCTGGGGATTAAAGGTAAAGTCAATGATGGAGACGACCATCAGGTTTTGCAAAGTAATGTAAACAACGATGGGGACGGCCATCGGTTTAAAGAATAAATGCAATAATGATGAGGGACGGTCATCAAAGGTGAAGGACGATCACCTAGCAGGGGACGACTGCTCTTTACCATGACATAGGACGAATGTCGGATAGAAAAAGTCGACTATGGGGACGGCCATCGGATAAGCATGATGAAGGACGATCATCAAGAGGTGAAGGACGATCACCTAGCAGGGTACGGCTGCTCTTGGGGTTTATCATGACATAGGACGAATGTCAGATAACAAAATCAACGATGGGGACGGCCATCGGATAAAATGATGAAGGAAGATCATCAAGAGGTGAAGGACGATCACATAGCAGGGGACGGCTGCCAAAATATCACGACATAGGAAGAATGTCGGATAGAAAAGGGGTTCCAATTATGGAGACTTTGCTGGGGAAAGGATGAGGGATGGTCATCCAAAGGTGAAGGACGATCACCTGACAGGGTACGGCTGCCGAAAGTATCATGACATAGGACGAATGTCAGATAGAAGAAAAGTTGCTTTTACTGGGGAATGGTAAACACAGACGAGTGCTTACGCTTAAGAAATAAAAGGTATAAGTGTTTGACGTTGTGTATATATTAAAGATGCGTACGAGCATCCTTAAGACCATGATACAGACGAGTATCGGTAGAAACAAATGCTGACACATGTTTAGAGATGATGGTACGGACGAGTACCAACTGGTTAACAAAGAACACGGACGAGTGTCGAATCTGTGGGGAATAAGTGTTGTCTCTCCCAACAAATGACACTTGGTCAAGAGGGGTACAGACGCGGACGGTCGGCGAAAGGAGAGAACATGAAGATGAACTGAAAAGAGTCGCCAGCTAGGCATTTTTATCCCGAAGGAAAGGTAATGCTGCATAAACCTAGAAAGAAATGGATAAGACGATAGCGAACTAGAGAAACTGAGAAAGGGGGTTGGTTACAATTTGGGAAGGTATTAGCACCCAGATTGTCCATCGTACTCGACGGGATCCACGCTTGAAAGTTTGTGTTTAAAGGGGTAGTGTCAATGTTATTTTGTGTGCAAAAGCTGGAAAAGAATGCAAGTGTCAGTGCTGGAATGAAGTGTGAAGTGAAACAAATGAGTGTCAGTGTAAGGAAAGAGTGCAGTGCTCAAGACAATGAGGCTCAAAAGAATAAAGCTGGAAGAGAGGGAATATATAGAGACTTTTGTTCGATAACCGTTAAGTTATGCCTACGTATCCTCTCGTGCAATGAGGAAGTCAGAACACCGTAGTTTGACTCAAAGAGACTGAAAGATAAATTGACTGATGAACTGATTAATTGTCTATGCTCAAGTGTCTGACATGTCTGGCTCAGGTGCAAACTGTCTTGCATTAGACGGAAGAAGCGAGTTCTCGATTATGAGTGAATGAGATGAGAAAAGAATCCCGGAGGAGACGATTATTGTTTGTTTTTGCTGTTTTCAATCTTTTATTACTTTTGGAGTTTGTCATAGGAGAATGAGCTTAAGCCTAAACAAAGAGTTAGTAAACTCATCACATCCTCCCTCTGATTAGGGGTAATGAGAATACCTTAAGTGTGAAGTAAGCACCTCACTCTTAATCACCATGATGTAGGATTAAGATCATTAACCTACTTGCATTTATTTAGATGTTTTTGGGGTTTTTTTATTTAGTGTTAAGTAATAAGTTTAAGCCATAATCAAGGATTTAATGGACCCATTACACCATCCTAATAGAAGGATAATAGATGAGAACATTTAAGCTGAGGAAGGCTCCTCAACTTAATCCATGATTAGGGATTAACCTCATGACAAAACAAAGCCTTTTTTAAAGTGGATTTTAGTTAATGGTAGGATTAAGAAGTGAATTTTATGGTGGATAAGACAACTTGAGGGGGACTTGTCCATTAACACTAGGGTTAGTCCTTCTTAACCAAATAAGGAAGTATTAGAACCCTAATGCAAGGCCCAAGTTACAAGCTTGATGTCTTAGTGATTATTAGATGAATTGATTAAAGGAATTAAACACATTAAGGGTTTAACACTTAGGATTAAAGTTATACACTCCATCCTAATAGAAGGATGCAGGCATAACCTTAATCACAAAGCCTTAAAACCTTTAAGGTTTAGTCCTTGATTAAGAGGTGAGAAGAGAAGACATAAAGAGATGACACAAAGGTAAAACTAATGGGGGACTAATTAAACCCTAATTGTGATCATGCTTGGGTATTCCTAGGGTTTATGAGGCTTGCAAGAAGTCTTTAAGAAGAACCACCAAGGAAGAAGCAAAGATGGAAGGAAGAGACGCAGAAGAAGCAAGTCAACTTACTTCACTTAAGAAGATAAGTTGCTTGAAGAAAGAAAGTGGGGGAGGAGCATGAATGAGCAAGCTCACTCTAATACACATACAAAATGCAGCAATGAATGCAAAAGAGAGATGAGAAGATATTATGAGAAGTGAAGGCAAATTCACTTCTCAAAACACTTACCACCTGAAATGTTAGCAAAAGGAAATGAAATGAAATGGAAATGGAATGAGATGAAAAGATGCAAACCAAAACCAGAAGCATGTTCATGATGCAAATGATGCTAAGATATGATATGAATGTATGTCATGAGATGTGAATGATCATACAAAGAATGAGAATGCAAATGAAGCATAAAGGAAGCATGAAAGTCCATGAATGCACATGAAATGAAATGAATGCATAACATGGAAAATGGATGATGCAATGATCAAACATGAATCCAATGTGTCCTAAGATGTCTTATATGTCAGGTGGATGCACAAAATGTCATGGCAAGTTCATGAGTGCAAGCATATGTGAGATGAATGCAAGTGAAGATGCAAAATTAGGGTTATATGAACATGTGAGATGCAAAACTCAAAAATAGAAGCAAATCATAAGATAAAAAATTGAAAATGCATTCAAAGGAACCCTAAACCTATACTAAGTCACCATCCAAAGGGGTAGGTCAGAAGCTAAACCTAAAGGAAGTTATGAATTTCCTATGTTTCTAGGGTTTTAAGGGTGATCCTCAAGGTTAAATGCCAAATAAATTGCAAATGAAAGATAAAAATGAAACAAAAATGTTTTTAGAAGCTAGAAGTTATGCATAGAACAATGCAAAAAGAATCATTCACAAACTCAACTTGGTTTAAAAGTTATGAATTTTTGAAGTTAGGGTTAGAAAATGAACAATTTAAGAACCCTAATTCAAATGAAAAATGTCAAAGTGTGATCAAAACCAAAAAATAAATTGTGTGGTGAGTTTTTAAATGCTTCTAAATGTACAAAGATGTTCACTGATTTTCTTTTGTGATTTTTAAATACTTAAATGTATTTTTAATTAATTAAAATCAATTAATTAATTAAAGATAACATTTAAATGATTTAAAAATATTTTTTAATGCAAAAAAAAAATATTTTTGGGTTTTGAAAATTAATAAAAGGATTGATAAAAAATTTTAGAATTTTTTGACTATTTTTACTATTTTTAAAAATTCGTACAAAATAAAATATGAAAAATGAAATAAAAATTAAATAAACCGAAAGAATGCAGGATGGATGGTTTGGATTGGTTCTGGGCTTGTGACTGGTTGACTGGGCGCGCATCTAGACGGCCCACATTCAAATTTCATTAATTCTGATTAATTAATTAAATAAACCTAATTAAAAACTAATCAGCTAATCCTAACCACACAAACACGCGCGGGAACCCTCATCTAACGGCCTACGTTCAAACCTGGAACCCTAACCCTAATTAGCATTTAATCACTTTCAGGTGGCCGGATATGACCTCCGGTCATCTTCTCCGGCCACACCTCCCCTAAGAATTTTCCAAAACACTCCCTAGGCCATTTCTGGAGCTCTAAAACTCCAGATTGATTCCTCTCACCCTCCTAAGATCAACCCCACCCTCAAAAACCATTTATCTTCACTCATTTTCAAGCTTCGAAGCCAAGAACAAAAATGGTGAAACTTTCAGAAAGACCATACATTCTTATTTCTTGATCATTTTCAAAAATTCAAAGTTCATTGCACTCAGGGGAACAAGCTTAACCATTTAATAACTTAAAATAAAGCTTCTAGAAAAAATGATTCACATGGCTACCTGAGATGGAGCTTTCAACCCAGGAGCTTTCTGACTGCTTCCTTGCTTCAAAATGCCTCCAATGACCTCCCTGAACAAGCTTTGAAGCTTGGATGGAGTTTTTTATGGCTGGTTTGTGAGTTTGTGTTCAATTGGCCAGAAAATCGTGTTTTGTTTGTGAGGGGTTCTTGGCTGTTTTGAGGGGTGGCTTATGATCAGTGATGAATTTGGAGATGAATGGTGGAAGAAGTTTTAAGTTTTGATGTTTGTGCTGAGTGTTTCGAAGGAAAATGCAAGAGAGGGAGTTTTTGTGAACTATGGAAATGCTGAAGTGTTAGGCTTGGTTCTTGTGTGTTATGGCTTGCATAAAGTCCATGTATCAAGCTGTGATAGGCCTGTGGAGTTGGTGTGGGATATGCTGATTGGTATGGTGCAAAATGCAAAAAGTCAACATTGGTTGTACTTTGAGGTATGGGATGGTTCAGGCCAAGGACAAAGGGGTGTCTGGTGCAGTAAGATTCAAGGATAGCCATGGAAATCTCTTTGAGGCAAATCAGCAAGTTGTGACAAAGTTATGGGAGGTTTTGCAAATTCATGAACCTTTGGCCCTTTTGAGATTTCTTTATGTGGAAGTCATGGAATTTGGAAATTCTTGAGCCAATTCTGAGTTTTAGGCAATGTGTTATGTTTGTATGATGATTAGAAGTCAATTTGAGGTCACAAAATAGCTTGGCATGAGGTTTTGCAAAAAAGCCTCTTTGGCATGAAACATGAAATTATGTGATTTTTGCCAACTTTGGAAAGCCATAAATTGAGTTCCAAAATGAATTAGATCTTGTTCTTGTACTTTATGAAAAGGGAATGATCCAATCTACAACTTTAATGACCAAAAATTTTTCATTTGAAGCATTTTTGGTTAAGAAAGAGGAGGTTGAAAAACTACCCCAAAATGGAAAGTTTACATTACAAGTCATTTCCATTTTTGGCAACTTTTGGTTTAGCCCACTTTTCTTCAAATTTGTGAACTTCTAAGAACTTCAATGATCAAATAAATATCATATAACTTCAATTTGATGAAAAATCCACTTTGGTTCCATGTTGGGGGGCCTCAGATGCCCTTATTTGGCTCTGACTTGCTCAGGAAGTTACCCAGTGATCAGATGACTTCCACAATGGGTTTCTTCATCAAACTTGGTATGTATGATCCTTATAACATATTTATACCAATAGAAACAAGATTGACCAAAAAAATTGGAGTTATGGCCTCTGAAACCAAAACCCTAATTTCAGGTCATCTGTGTAGTTAAACCCTAACTCAGCTTCCATGCTTTGCCAGTTCTTGTGATTTTCTGACTTCCTTGATCTTAGGATGATGAAATATGATGATTGAACATACATGGACCCTCTTGAGATGATTTAAGACCTTTGGAGTGGCTCAGATGGCTCATGGATTGCTCAGATCACAAACCCTAGATGCAGATGAATTTGAACCAATGCAGTGAAGCAAAAAATGCAATATGAGATGATATGATTAAACTAATGCAAATATGAAAGATCACAAGCCATGGTATGAACTTAGTGAGGGAAAATTTGGGGTGTTTACAGCTGCTCTTATTCAAGCATGAGTTAGCTGTGCAGGATGTAAGCGTCTGGCTTAAGAGACAAACAAGATAACTTGTGGTTGAATACCAAAGACAGTCCAAAATTTGCACTCACTGGGTGAAGAAGAAAAGGGATATAGATTGGAAAAGGTAGTAAAGTATGATTATAAAGTGCGGGCGATGGAGGACGACCATCGAGCAGAGGACGACTGCTGGGGATAAAGCGGAGACGGGTACGGCCGACATGCTAGGGAAATAAAGAGATCATAATGCGGACGACCATCAAACAAAGATTCTTTGGGAATCAAAAGTAAAGGAGATGATTGGGACGACCATCAGTTTAAGGAAATAAATGATGAGGGACGTTCATCAAAAGGTGAAGGACGATCACCTAGCAGGGGACGGCTGCTTTGTTGGGGATAAGGATGAGGGACGGTCATCCGAGGTGAAGGACGATCACCTGGCAGGGTACGGCTGCCGAAAATATCACGACATAGGACAAATGCCGGATAGAAAAAGTCGACGATGGGGACGGCCATCGGATAAACATGATGAAGGATGATCATCAAGAGGTGAAGGACGATCACCTAGCAGGGTACGGCTGCTCTCGGGGTTTATCATGACATAGGACAAATGTCAGATAGCAAGATCAATGATGAGGACGGCCATCAGATGAAAATAATGAAGGACGATCATCAGGAAGGTGAAGGACGATCACCTAGCAGGGGACGACTGCTAAATATCACGACATAGGACGAATTTCGGATAGCAAAGGGTTCCAATAATGGAGATTCCACTGGGGGAAAGATAAGGGACAATCATCAAAAGGTGAAGGACGATCACCTGGCAGGGTACGGCTGCCGAAAGTATCATGACATAGGACGAATGACAGATAGAGAGGAAAATTTACTTTTCACTGGGGATTTGTTGGGGAATAGTAAACATGAACGAGTGTTTACATCCAAGAAATAAACGGTATAAGTGTGTGACATTGTGTATAGACTAAAGACGTGGACGAGCATCCTTAAGACTATGATACAGACGAGTATCGGTAGAAACAAACGCTGACGCATGTTCAGAGATGATGGTACGGACTAGTACCACCTGGTTAACAAAGAACACGGACGAGTGTTGAATCTGAGGGGAAATAAATGGTGTATATAAGATACGGACGAGTATCTGTATGAGTAACAATAAACATAAGTGAGACATAGATGAGTGTTCAACTTGCTGGGGAGAGTATGACACGGACGGGTGTCATAAGAGGAAATGTATAAGTTATGAACTTATATGTGCAAAAGATATCTGGTGATCTGTGGGGATAGGATGACACAGACGGGTGTCAATGAAAGTGTATTATAAGTGTTTCGGTAACCGTGCTGGGGAATGGTGATACGGACAAGTGCCCAGAGAGTGTTTAGATATCTGTTTATGGTTTATACCTGCAGCGGATGATATGACACGGATGAGTGTCGAGTGAGTATATATTAATATGTATTTGTGAGTGCAAAGGGGACGCTTTGGCTTTCTGTTGGGATTGTGAGCCTTTATATTCATTGCTGATGGAAAGTTGATATTTACAGGTGACTGATTCGAACTTGACTTGTGATTATGCAATATGTTTGATTTTTTCCGTAATGCTCCGTATTAGACGGAATGCTACGCTCTGAGGTGAGATATGATGTGAATGATATGATTATGCAAAGAGAAGCCGGTCCCAGATTCAGATCCCGCTGCTGTGAAGATCTCTGGCTGATCTGCTTGAAGGATATCCCAGCTGGGGATGAGATCATTAGTAAATCTGATATATATATATATATAGCTTTGCTTGGGGAGATAGGTTACTGATAGACCTACTATAATGAGGAGCCCAGTTGGAGCTGTGGATGCTTTCATCACTTTGTTGTGCGGGAAATTCAGACATTGCTCTTCTGGGAGAGGCTGGAGCTCTTGTGGGGATCTAGTTCCCTATCTAGCACTCGGCTGGGGATGAAGAAGATCACAGAACGATCTTCTTAGAGCTTTCTGTGGGGATCCTGGCAGCTCTAATGGGGAGAGAGCATTTTCGGTGCTGTCTGGAAGATGTGCTAAGGAAATAACGATTTGGCAGCTTTGCTGGGGAAAACTTTTCATGCCCCATGTTGCGCTTTGAATACATGCAATCCTGTTATGACAAAGAAAAGGCACAAGTATCCTGAGGTATCCCTTACCGGATTCCGTCATAGGAATAGACAATCCCGGGAGTAAGTAAAATATTTCCTGCAAGCATGTGATTAATGGCACATCTGTTTTTTAATGCAAACATTATATCAGAGATATCAGATATTTTGCAAATGAAATAAAATGTACAAGACGGAGTGTGACTGAAAATATGATTTTATTAATTTGTGTGCCCTGAATTGGCAAATACAGTCAAAGAAACAGATCCCCTGAAATGAGGAGATTGTTACAAAATTGAGAAACAAAAAGGTGCTGGCAATGTTGAATACGCTTCAGTGAGCTTCCCTTTGCTATGACCCGTATGACTTTTGACGCTCTTCTCATCCTGCTTTCTGAAGAAGGCTGATTCTGACCGATGCTTTAACCTTTCGGAACTTGTCATGTTGTAAGTGATACAGACGAATTCAGAATGCAGTTGTTCGCTTATTCCCTTATTTTGCGTGGATCGCCCTTTTGGGTTTTCAATCCACCAGGATACCATTTGCCTGAGCTGTCCAATGTGGCTTTTCAACTCAGCGGGTGTACATTTTTCTTATTTTCCCTTATTTTTGCCCGAGTCTTTTATTCTGTTTTTGACTCGCCGAGATGCTCTATTTTTGCTTGGACTTACATTCTGTTTTTATGTCCAGCGGGTCATTTTATGCGAAGTATTTTTTAACTGCATCTGAATTCACAGGGGACAAGAAATCTTCACCATCCATGGTAGTGAGCATCAGTGCTCCACCAGAGAAAACTTTCTTTACTATGAACGGACCATCGTAATTCGGCACAAGATCTCCTACTTGGTATTCCCGAAGCCTAACTTTCTGATCAAAGGCTTTCGTCATTCTCTTCTGATATAACTGCCCATGACAGATTGCAGCTAATCCCTTTTCTTCGATCAGATTTAGTTGACTGTACCGAGAACGGACCCATTCTGCTTCGTTCAGCTTGACATCCATCAGTACCCGTAAAGAGGGTAATTCAACTTCAACAGGTAGGACTGCTTCCATACCATACACAAGCTGATACGGTGTTGCCCCAGTAGACGTTCTAATTAATGTACGGTACCCATGCAAGGCAAATGGTAGCATCTCATGCCAATCTTTGTATGTGACCACCATCTTTTGCACAATCTTCTTGATATTTTTGTTGGCTGCCTCAACAATGCCATTCATCTTCGGCATGTAAGGAGAAGAATTGTGGTGTTGGATTTTGAAGTCCCGGCATAGTTCTGCCATCATTTTGTTTTTCAAATTGGAACCATTATCAGTAATGATTCGCTCGGGCACTCCATACCGACAAATGATGTCTCTCTTTAGGAATCGGACTACCACTTTCCTGGTGACATTTGCATATGAAGGTGCTTCAACCCACTTGGTGAAATTTCCTTGTGACCTTAGCAATTTCTTAGCCATTGCATGTCCTCCAGCATGGGTACCGAAAGATCCTTCATGCACCTCGTGCATCAACAAGTCTGCCTCTGTCTTATCAACACATCTGAGAAGTACCATGTCAAAGTTTCTTTTGTACAATGAACCATCAACATTCAGAAAGAAACTACCAGCCAGTCTTCTTAATGTCTTCTTATCATTGGATGATGCCCCAGGTGGGTATGATTGATCCTCTAAGAAGCATTTGATGTCATGGAACCAAGGCTTGTCATCTTTAGCAAGGTCTGCTGAGAATACGTATGCTGGTCTGTCAAGTCTAGATACTGAAATTCGAGGCACAAAGTTGGCAGCTTGAACTTTGATCATGGAAGAAATGGTAGACAGAGCATCTGCAGACTGATTTTCATCTTGAGGGATATACTCCAGTTTGACTGTAGTGAACAATGTCAGTAATCTCCTCGTGTAGTCCCGATATGGAATTAGATGCTCCTGGTGAGTGTACCATTTGCCGTTGGTCTGATTGATTACCAGAGCTGAATCTCCGAATATAGTTAACGTCTTGATCCTGAGGTCAATGGCTTCCTCAAGACCCATGATACAGGCTTCGTATTCAGCCTCGTTGTTAGTGCAGTTAAAGGTGAGTTTTGCCGAGAAAGGCATGTGAACTCCCTTAGGTGTAATGAGTACTGCACCAACACCACGACCATTCATATTAACAGCCCCATCGAACATCATTGTCCATTCTTCTTTTGGGTCAGGCCCTTCAGTGTGAATAGGCTCTTCATGATCTTTTTCTTTTATGAACATAATGTCTTCATCAGGGAAGTCAAATCTCATAGGCTGGTAATCATCAATGGGTTGCTCAGCAAGATAATCAGACAATACACTGCCTTTGATGGCTTTCTGAGATGTGTACTGAATGTCATATTCTGTCAGGATCATTTGCCATCTTGCAACCCGTCCGGTAAGTGCTGGCTTCTCAAAAATGTACTTGACGGGGTCCATCTTTGAGATCAACAAGGTAGTGTGGGTCAACATATACTGCCTTAGTCGGCGAGCAGCCCACGCTAAAGCACAACAAGTTTTCTCGAGCAGTGAATAACGTTGTTCACAGTCGGTAAAACTTTTGCTTAGGTAGTATATTGCATACTCTTTTCGACCAGACTTGTCATGCTGGCCCAGCACACACCCCATTGACTCTTCCAATACTGTCAAGTACATTATTAGAGGTATTCCTTCAACTGAAGGCATAAGGATTGGAGGTTCTTATAAGTATTCCTTGATTTTGTCAAAAGCCTTCTGGCAGTCTTTATTCCACCTGACCATTTGTTCTTTTCTTAACAATTTGAACAGGGGCTCACAGGTTGCAGTAAGATGAGATATGAACCTTGAAATGTAGTTCAATCTACCTAGAAACCCCCGAACTTCTTTTTCAGTCTTTGGTGCAGGCATTTCTTGAATGGCTTTGACTTTGTCAGGGTCAACTTCAATTCCCTTCTCACTTACAATAAATCCCAGCAGCTTGCCGGATCGCACCCCGAATGTGCATTTGTTGGGGTTTAGCTTCAGCTGATACTTTCTCAGACGCTCGAATAGCTTCAACAGATTCACCAGGCGGTCTTCTTCTGTGAGGGACTTAGCAATCATGTCATCCACATAACATTCAATTTCTTTATGGATCATGTCGTGGAATAATGTTACCATAGCCCGTTGATAAGTGGCACCAGCATTCTTCAGTCCGAATGGCATTACCTTATAACAGAATGTGCCCCAGGGTGTGATGAAAGTTGTCTTCTCCATGTCTTCAGGTGACATCTTGATCTGATTATATCCTGAAAATCCATCCATGAAGGAGAACACCGAGAATTGAGCCGTATTGCCGACCAATACATCAATGTAAGGTAATGGGGAGTCATCTTTTAGGCTAGCTCTGTTCAGATCTCGGTAATCCACACACATCCGTACTTTACCATCCTTCTTAGGCACAGGTACAATGTTAGCAACCCACGGCGGGTAACTAGTCACAGTAAGGAAAACGGCGTCCCACTGGTTTTGTACCTTTTCTTTTATCTTCATGGCCATATCCGGACAAGTACGGTGCAACTTCTGTTTTACTGGCGGACAGTCTTCTTTTAGTGGCAGCTTGTGCATAACAATGTCGGTATCTAGACCTGGCATATCCTGATAAGACCAGGCAAAAACATCCACATACTCCCGAAGCATGTCAATAAGTTGTTCTTTCACTGAATCTTGAAGACGGGCCCCGATCTTTACTTCCTTCAAGTCTTCTTCAGTACCAAGATTAACCGTCTCAACTTCCTCCTGATGAGGAGTGATAACCTTCTCCTCTTGTCTCAACAACCTGGCTAGTTCTTCAGGTAGCTCATAATCTTCTTCAACCCCTTCATCGACTTGATTAATCAGATTGTCAAAGTCATACGAAGTCATAGCAGTGTCGTTGTCAGTGCAGTCTAGAGGGCACTCTCTGCAAGGGTTTAGATTGGTTCATTTTAGTGATCAGTTTTATCTTATTTAGAAAAAGTGAAAATGAAGTTATTATTTTTGAAAAACATTGCCATTTTATTTTTGTACAAAAAATGAAAAATGAAAGACAGTGAGCGAAAAAGAGAGACTTATTTGCAAAAGATGTCCTGATATTCACTAATTGATCGTTTGCACAAAATACAAGATGGCCTGATTACAAAATGAGCCCTGACATCTTGGGCAAGATGCAAGACTTGATGCATGCTTAAAGACAGGAAATAATAATTACTCTGCAGGATTAACTCTTATAATTTCCTGGGAAGACCAGTTTGAGACTTGGTTCCCCGGGATCCTTGGACGTATCCAGTTTTCCAGGTTGCGTTCGTCTTCCTCCTCGTCTTCCAAACTGTTCACAGCATTCGGGGTTAGCATTCCCCCGCTGACAAACTTGGGCTCCGTTGCAGCCTCTGGTTGGTCTTGTCGAGTTGGTCTGTAACCCAACCTGAATCTGTCTTCTTTCTTTTCAACTTGCAGCAGCTTGCCCCAGCCTTGAGCGGTACCCTCCTCAACAACCTTCTGGGCCTGTTGATATGAAGTGATGGAAGTCCCAGACACAGCAGATACTTCATTGATGTTAATAGCCTCGAACCCCTGACTCATGGTCTCATGGATCTCCCCATCCATTTCTATGTACTTATAAGTAGCCAGCTGGCTAACAAAGATATCTTCCTCCCCGCAAATGGCGATGATCTGGCCCTCCCACTCGAATTTTAACTTCTGGTGAAGGGTAGACGTAACAGCGCCAACGGCGTGAATCCAGGGTCTACCCAACAGACAGCTGTAGGCTGACTGTATGTCCATCACGAAGAAGGTAGTTTTAAAGGTCTGTGGGCCAATCAACACAGGCAGATCAATCTCCCCAAGCACTGATCTTTTAGAGCCATCAAATGCTCTCACCACCAAATAACTTGGGCGCAATGCCAAGCCATCATACTCCAACTTCACCAAGGCCTTCTTTGAGAGAACATTGAGTGAAGACCCAGTGTCCACCAGTACATGAGAAAGGACAACACCTTTTCATTCCAAGGTGATGTGCAAAGCCTTGTTATGGTTGCGCCCCTCCATTGTTAAATCAACATTCGTAAAGCCCAGTCCATGACTGGTGTTGACATTTGCAACCACAGTTTCTAACTGATTAACAGTAATCTCTTCCGGTACATATGCTGCGTGCAGGACCTTCAACAATGCATTCCTGTGGGCTTCGTAACACATTAACAATGATAATATAGAGATTTTGGAGGGGGTTTGGTGAAGCTGGTCCACCACCTTGTAATCACTCTTCTTTATTATTCTCATGAATTCGTCTACCTCTTGCTCAAAAGACGTCTTCTGAGTTTCTCTAGCAGTTGGCTCTTCAGATACCACATTCTTCCCTTTTGCCTTGGCAACAGCTTCTGCTTCAGCATTGGGCCTTGGTGTTTGTGAGGCAAAAAGGCGTCCGCTTCTGGTGAAGCCTCCGCCTCCCCCAACATTGTCAACTTGTGGTGAAGAGGTTGATGAATCAAGAGTGATTTTCTTTCCGTCGCAGTAGAGATCAGAGCCGTAGTGCCAAGGTATGACATTACTGCTTTCATAAGGAACAGGTCCAGGCACCGTGATGGTAACCGGACTAATTCCTGCAGCGGAAGGAACTGTGATGGTATGCGGATCGTAATAGATCGTGACTGGATATCTGACAGGAGGTGTTGCATTTTGTTGTTGGAAATTGTTGTCGGGATGAACATTGGCCGGGTCATAATAGATCGTGACCGTTGAGACATCTTCATTAGTGTTTGCTGGCGTTGTAGGAGATTCCGTTGATAAAATGGGTGCTGATGTTGTAGAGGAAAAAGTTGCTAAACTCTGATCTGTTGAAATATGGAGGGAGTAACTGCTGGAGTTTTTGAAGAATCAGTAGGAATGATAGTTGTTGCTGTTGTAGGAGAATCTGTTGAAGGAGGAATTGTTGATGTTGTAGGAGAATCCATTGTTGCTGAAACAAGAGTTGCTGAAGGAGTTGTTGTGGTAATTTGCAAGATTCCATCTCTGATGAGGCCACCTATGCCAAACCTTAGCTTCTCATAACCATTAATAGCAACCTTGCAAAATTCACAGCAGGCCCCACAACCCGGGAACACTTGGCATCTTAAAAGTTGAGGTTTAACTTCTGCCAATGGTGTTTGAATCTGTGCAACATTATCAATCAATACAGATGGTTGGCCCTCTTCTATGGTATTAATCCTGGGTCCACCATGATTAGGCATAGGATTCCTATTAACATTTGGAGGAGGTGCAAAATTGAGAGCTTTGGAATCGACCAAATCATGAACCTTCATCTGTAAGGCTCTACACTTCTCAGTATTGTGACCAGGTGCGTTGGAGTGAAAGGCACACCTGGCATTAGCATCATAATTCTTCGGGAGATTGAGGGGATCTGGTGGTGCCAACGTCCTTGACTCAACCAGGTTCAGCTTCAGGAGTTGTGGCAATAAAGCAGCATAAGGCATAGGGATAGGGTCAATCACCCTATTTGCCTGAGATGGCCTCTGTTGAAAGGGACGCTGCTGTTGGTTGTTGTTGTTATTGCTGTAAGTTCTTCGTTGCGGAAAATGAGATGCTTGCTGATAGTGATGTGGTTGTTGTTGTTGCGGTTGATATGATGGTTGTTGCGGAATTGGAGCCGGAATGGTAACAGCTGCTATGGATCTGTGAGAATATTGGGGCATGCCCCTGCTTACATGGATAACATTCGTTTCACCCGTCCTTCGGGGTCCTGCAAAAGGTTTTCTGGGGTTGCTGGAGGAACTTGTACCATTGTCAGAGATTTTGCCCATCTTTAAAAGACTCTCAATTCTCTCACCAGCTATAACTACATCGGCAAAACTGGTGGAAGAGAAAGCAGCAAGTCTATCAATATAAGTTCCCTGTAAGGTGTTCAAAAACATGTCAGCCATCTCTCTTTCTGACATGGGTGGCTGGACAGCAGCAACAAGCTGTCTCCACCTCTGAGCATAATCCCGAAAGCTCTCCCTCGAAGACTGAGACATGCCCATTATAAGAGTTCTATTTGGGGCCATGTCTAGGTTGTACTGGTATTGCCGGATGAAGGCTTCGGCCAAGTCTTTCCAACACCTTATGGTGGCCCTTGTCAGATGCGAATATCATTCTTTTGAAGCTCCAGTCAGGCTGTCCTCAAAATAGAACATCCATAACTTCTCGTCCATGGTATAAGCCTTGAGTCTTCCTAAGAAGGATTGCAGATGAGTACGCGGGAAAGAGGTACCATTATATTTCTCAAGGCAAGGGGGTATCAATTTGTGGGGAATTCTCACCCCATCTACCAGCCCCATATCCATCACGTCAAAGCCTAAAGAATTTTGAGATTCTAAAGACCTTAGTTTTTCAACAATCTCATCCAACCTTCGATCATATACCTCATCTCCAGCCCCAATAACAGTGAATTGTTCTTCTTGGGGATCCTCTTGCAGGATTCTGCCCCCAACAACATTACCTTGAACATTCCTTGGGATATTAACATCTGGATTCAAATGGGGCCCATACTCTGGTGGGTCGATACGAGGCTGCCCCCGTTCATTATTGCTGGTTCCTCCTGTCCCAAGGTGGGGTTCTTCAGGTGTCTGCCTTTCCACCAGCTCTCTCAGCCTTTCTTGGCTCTGGGCTAGGCTAGTCATTACTGCCATAAACTGAGACATTTGGTTTCTCATTTCGACCCTTTCATTTACCATCTGATTTCTTACTTCATTCAGATCCTGCTGTACCTGCTCCATCTAAATTCCTGGAAGGTCGTTACGAGTTGGGTACCGGTGTGTGCGGTTGACAGGGAACACTCGGCGACAAACAATGTTTCCTGAAACCACAACAAAGTGAGAAACAAATAATAAACAAAAACCTACAAAAAAAAGAAAAATGTTAGTATGCAATGCAGTATGCTTATTTGTTTTCCAAGGTATCCGGTTTGGTTCTTGGTTTTGACCTTTCCAGACCTCGAGGAGATGCTTGATGATGTTGAGAAAAGTAGCCCAATGAAACAAACTAAATATATTACAAATGATGAAAAATACATAGTCTTGTTTACAATACATGCCCATGGTGGGTCAAAAATACAACAAAAAAGGAAAAGTACATCAAAAGAAAGGAACTACAAGCAAAAGGAATCGGACATCCAGTCCATAGTCATCTTCCCTGACTTCCTTCAGGAGTGGCTCAGTCACCGGACCAGCTGGGTGCTATGTAATGGTCCTAATGAGGAGGTTCCTGGTAGCAATGGAATTAGTCAGCTTCTTATGCCTGTCCTGATCCTTTGATCTCTTTAACCCCACTCGGAGTTTCAATTCTGATATCTCCTTCTGAGCTGCCAACAAAGCTCCCTGCTGCTTCTTCTCATTGGCCTCCAGTTGCTCAATCTTGGCCTGAGTCCTCTGGTCCTCTTGTGCACGGGCTTCGGTGATCTTGATCCACCTGGCCTGGCTCTCTTCCAGGTAATGCTCATCCCTAGCTTTCTGAATCTTGGCCTCCTTGCAGGCATTCTTCAATATATGTTCCCCAGCTCTTGCTTTCCTTATATAGTCATCCGTCCTTTCAATCTTGGTAAGATGCTCAGTCTTGAGTCTTTCCAATCTCTCAATGTCTAGACGACCGTCATTTCTTTCCCAAAGAGTCTTCTTCAGGGCTTTAGATAGCTGGTTGTTCCTTTCTTTCAGCTTTTTAAAATCCTCCAGGCTAACTGTTGTTGCAGGTTGTACTGTGGATGGTCCAGGTGTGTCTTCCAAGGTGAAATGCATCCTGGTAATCTGAGCTCTAGTACGGGACCAGTCTGAGTACTGAGCTGAAGCAACATTATTACATCTTCCAAGAATTGCTATCCTTTTTGTCTGGATGTTGTCCCAAGCCCAGGCAGCTGGCCTGACAACAACTGAATTAGGTTGCACTTCACAATATAGGGTCTCAGCTAAATCCTGTCCTCTGGGAGGGTGAACTAAGGCATATCCCAATTATCTCCTATGAGAGGCACATTAGGGTACTGCCCACAACTGGTGATAATTTCCTTGCCTTTGGTGCTCTGGGTGCACCACCTGATATCATCTGATGTTAAGGCAATGAACCTTTTGGCCCAATTCTTCTGCTGGTGGGGGTTCAAGAAAGCATCTGTCTTAGGCAGGCATCTGTCTATGGGCTCATATGCAAACAATATAGCCCCATATATGCTGAGGGTTAACAATGCACAGACTGCCCTCCATTATCCCAATGTAGCCTTCATGATGGCCTGAGAAATCCAGAAGTCCAGATGTAAACCAGGTATTCCAGCTTTTGTTGTCATGTTTTGCTCAATAAGTGCAGGCTCTAAGTACAATGCCCTAGCTATTTCCTCACTTCTGGGAGCAGTCATCTCTGGATTGAAGGGGATCCCTCCTCTGATAGGTACTCCAATAAATAAAGAAAACTCTTCCAACAGGAGCCCCATCTGAAATTCAGGAAAGGTGAAGCACTTGAGTGGAGGGTCATAGAACTGCAAGCATGTGTGGATCATGCTTCTCTGAGAAGAATCAAGATCCATGACCATGTCCAGAATACCCCCATAGTGTTCTCTAAACAGTGGGATGTGGTCAGGGGTGATGAGTGACTGGACCTGCCTGATACCAGTCAATATGGGTTCAAAAAAGTGATAAGATATGTTTCTCTTCCTGGGAGTAGCCAAAAGTGTTGCTGAAGAAGTTGAAGTCAAATGCTGATGAAGATCACATACTGAAAAGCTGAAGGTGAGTCTCTGACAGACTGATGCAAGTGAGTCTCTGACAGACTGAAGGAGATGCTGAAGGAGATAGCTGAAGCAGATTCTGAAGCAGAAGTCTAAGCAATAGAAGGGGTCAAAACCAAAACCAAGATATAATTAGGTGGATAATCTGAAAAGCAAATAAACAAATGTTAAATGATGCAATTATGATATATGCAAATGATATGCAAGGGTTTGTGATCAAGAGCTGGATCTGATTATCTGTCTTGGTATAAGGTCCATGTATGTTCAAAGGTCTGGATGGAGGCTCAGAAATCTAGTAACCAAGGTGGGGGACTCAAATAAAGAGTCACATGTCCAGGGTTAATCACAAGAATTGTCCAAAGTGATGCATTCTTAAAACAAAACAGTAACAGGGTATGATGTGGTCAAGGGTTCCTGCAGACCTGTAAACAACCCAACCCCCTCACATGTAATGTTCTAGAACAAAGATCCTCAGACTTGGATCAGTTATGAGAAGTGTAAACACTTCTAACCCGGAGGTACAATGTTTACAATAACCATAAAGGATCCTCCTCTAATTCACCCCAGATTCTGAAGGTCAAAATAAAGGTCATCCAGACTTAGCAGGCTTCCCAGATAGCCCTAGCACTACAGGAAATCTGTAGCACAGAGTTCTCAAGTAGAAACCCACATCTGAACCGTGTTTCATATTCCCGCACCAGACCGAAATAGAATGGGAAAGAACATGAACCACTCTAGCCTAGGTGTCACTCAGGTCCCAGGTATAGGACCTTAATCACTCAGAGAAACCCCACCCATCAAAACAGAAACCAGATCCAACAATGATAATGACAGTATGATGTATATAAAATTGTAAAGAAAGCAGTAAATAAAGTTGTACATAAGGCAATAAATAAAGCAAATAAATAAACACAAATAACACATCACACCCCAGTAAACACAAATCAAACAAGCGATAGGAGGAACCCACAAAAAGAACCAGAAGCCTTGGTTGCAGTATAAAGGTCCCCAGCAGAGTCGCCAAGCTGTCGCTCCCACCAAATGACACCTGGTCAAGAGGGGTACAGACGCGAACGGTCGGCAAAAGGAGAGAACATAAAGATGAACTGAAAAGAGTTGCCAGCTAGGCATTTTTATCCCGAAGGAAAGGTAGTGCTGCATAAACCTGGAAAGAAATGGATAAGACGGTCGCGAACCAGAGAAACTGAGAAAGGGGGTTGGTTACAATCTGGGAAGGTATTAGCACCCAGATTGTCCGTCGTACTCGACGAGATCCATGCTTGAAAGTTTGTGTTTAAAGGGGTAGTGTCAGTGCTATTTTGTGTGCAAAAGCTGGAAAAGAATGCAAGTGTCAGTGCTGGAAAGAAGTGTGAAGTGAAACAAATGAGTGTCAGTGTAAGGAAAGAGTGCAGTGCTCAAGACAAAGAGGCTCAAAAGAATAAAGCTGGAAGAGGGGGAATATACAGAGACTTTTGTTCGATAACCGTTAAGTTATGCCTACGTATCCTCTCGTGCAATGAGGAAGTCAGAACACCATAGTTCGACTCAAAGAGACTGAAAGATAAATTGACTGATGAACTGCTTACTTATCTATGCTCAAGTGTATGACCTGTTTGGCTCAGGTGCAAACTGTATTGCATTAGACGGAAGAAGTTAGTTCTCGATTATGCGTGAATGAGATGAGAAAAGAATCCCGGAGGAAACGATTATTGTTTGTTTTTGGTGTTTTCAATCTTTTATTGCTTTTGGAGTTTGTCATAGGAGAATGAGCTTAAGCCTAAACCAAGGGTTAGTAAACTCATCACATCCTCCCTTTGATTAGGGGTAATGAGAATACCTTAAGTGTGAAGTAAGCACCTCACTCTTAATCACCATGATGTAGGATTAAGATCATTAACCTACTTGCATTTATTTAGATGTTTTTGGGATTTTTGTTTAGTGTTAAGTAATGAGTTTAAGCCATAATCAAGGATTTAATGGACCCATTACACCATCCTAATAGAAGGATAATAGATGAGAACATTTAAGCTGAGTAAGGCTCCTCAACTTAATCCATGATTAGGGATTAACCTCATGACAAAACAAAGCCTTTTTTAAAGTGGATTTTAGTTAATGGTAGGATTAAGAAGTGAATTTTATGGTGGGTAAGACAACTTGAGGGGGACTTGTCCATTAACACTAGGGTTAGTCCTTCTTAACCAATTAAGGAAGAATTAGAACCCTAATGCAAGGCCAAAGTTACAAGCTTGATGTCTTAGTGATTATTAAATGAATTGATTAAAGGAATTAAACACATTAAGGGTTTAACAGTTAGGATTAAAGTTATACACTCCATCCTAATAGAAGGATGCAGGCATAACCTTAATCACAAAGCCTTAAAACCTTTAAGGTTTAGTCCTTGATTAAGAGGTGAGAAGAGAAGACACAAAGAGATGACACAAAGGTAAAACTAATGGGGGACTAATTAAACCTTAATTGTGATCATGCTTGGGTATTCCTAGGGTTTATGAGGCTTGCAAGAAGTCTTCAAGAAGAACCACCAAAGAAGAAGCAAAGATGGAAGGAAGAGACGCAGAAGAAGCAAGTCAACTTACTTCAATTAAGAAGATAAGTTGCTTGAAGAAAGAAAGTGGGGGAGGAGCATGAATGAGCAAGCTCACTCTAATACACATACAAAATGCAGCAATGAATGCAAAAGAGAGATGAGAAGAGATTATGAGAAGTGAAGGCAAATTCACTTCTCAAAACACTTACCACCTGAAAAGTTAGCAAAAGGAAATGAAATGAAATGGAAATGGAATGAAATGAAAAGATGCAAATCAAAACCAGAAGCATGTCCATGATGCAAAGGATTCTAAGATATGATATAAATGTATGTCATGATATGTGAATGATCATACAAAGAATGAGAATGCAAATGAAGCATAAAGGAAGCATGAAAGTCCATGAATGCACATGAAATGAAATGAATGCATAACATGGCAAATGGATGATGCAATGATCAAGCATGAATCCAATGTGTCCTAAGATGTCTTATATGTCAGTTGGATGCACAAAATGTCATGGCAAGTTCATGAGTGCAAGCATATGTGAGATGAATGCAGGTGAAGATGCAAAATTAGGGTTATATGAACATGTGAGATGCAAAACTCAAAAACAGAAGCAAATCATAAGATAAAAAATTGAAAATGCATTCAAAGGAACCCTAAACCTATACTAAGTCACCATCCAAAGGGGTAGGTCAGAAGCTAAACCTAAAGGAAGTTATGAATTTCCTAATTTTCTAGGGTTGTAAGGGTGATCCTCAAGGTAAAATGCCAAATAAATTGAAACTTAAAGATAAAAATGAAACAAAAATGTTTTTAGAAGCTAGAAGTCATGCATAGAACAATGCAAAAAGAATCATTCACAAACTCAACTTGGTTTAAAAGTTATGAATTTTTGAAGTTAGGGTTAGAAAATGAACAATTTAAGAACCCTAATTCAAATGAAAAATGTCAAAGTGTGATCAAAACCAAAAAAAAATTTGTGTGGTGAGTTTGTAAATGCTTCTAAATGTTCAAAGATGTTCTCTGATTTTTTTTTTGTGATTTTTAAATACTTAAATATATTTTTAATTAATTAAATTCAATTAATTAATTAAAGATAAAATTTAAATGATTTAAAAATATTTTTCTAATGCAAAAAAAAATATATATTTTTGGGTTCTGAAAATTAATAAAAGGATTGATAAAAAATTTCAGAATTTTTTGACTATTTTTACTATTTTTAAAATTTCGTACAAAATAAAATATGAAAAATGAAATAAAAATTAAATAAATTGAAAGTATGCATGATGGATGGTTTGGATTGGTTCTGGGCTTGTGACTGGTTGACTGGGCGCGCATCTGGACGGCCCATATTCAAATTTCATAAATTCTGATTAATTAATTAAATAAACCTAATTAAAAACTAATCAGCTAATCCTAACCACACAAACACGCGCGGGAACACTCATCTAACGACCTACGTTCAAACCTGGAACCCTAACCCTAATTAGCATTTAATCACTTTCAGGTGGCCGGAAATGACCTCTGGTCATCTTCTCCGGCCACACCTCCCCTGAGAATTTTCCAAAACACTCCCTAGGCCATTTCTAGAGCTCTAAAGCTCCAGATTGATTCCTCTCACCCTCCTAAGATCAACCCCACCCTCAAAAACCATTTATCTTCACTCATTTACAAGATTCGAAGCCAAGAACAAAAATGGTGAAACTTTCAGAAAGACCATACATTCTTATTTCTTGATCATTTTCAAAAATTCAAAGTTCATTGCACTCAGGGGAACAAGCTTAACCATTTAATAACTTAAAATAAAGCTTCTGGAAAAAATGATTCACATGGCTACCTGAGAAGGAGCTTTCAACCCAGGAGCTTTCTGACTGCTTCCTTGCTTTAAAATGCCTCCAATGACCTCCCTGAAGAAGCTTTGAAGCTTGGATGGAGTTTTTTATGGCTGGTTTGTGAGTTTGTGTTCAACTGGCCAGAAAATCGTGTTTTGTTTGTGAGGAGTTCTTGGCTGTTTTGAGGGGTGGCTTATGATCATTGATGAATTTGGAGATGAATGGTGGAAGAAGTTTTAAGTTTTGATGTTTGTGCTGAGTGTTTCGAAGGAAAATGCAAGAGAGGGAGTTTTTGTGAACTATGGCAATGCTGAAGTGTTAGGCTTGGTTCTTGTGTGTTATGGCTTGCATAAAGTCCATGTATCAAGCTGTGATAGGCCTGTGGAGTTGGTGTGGGCTATGTTGATTGGTATGGTGCAAAATGCAAAAACGTCAACATTGGTTATACTTTGAGGTATGGGCTGGTTCAGGCCAAGGACAAAGGGGTATCTAGTGCAGCAAGATTCAAGGATAGCCATGGAAATCTCTTTGAGGCAAATCAACAAGTTGTGACAAAGTTATAGGAGGTTTTTCAAATTCATGAACCTTTGGCCCTTTTGAGATTTCTTTATGTGAAAGTCATGGAATTTGGAAATTCTTGAGCCAATTATGAGTTTTAGGCAATGTGTTATGTTTGTATGATGATTAGAAGTCAATTTGAGGTCACAAAATAGCTTGGCATGAGGTTTTGCAAAAATGCCTCTTTGGCATGAAACATGAAATTATGTGATTTTTGCCAACTTTCGAAAGCCATAACTTGAGTTCCAAAATGAATTAGATCTTGTTCTTGTTCTTGTACTTTTTGAAAAGGGAATGATCCAATCTACAGCTTTCATGACCAACAATTTTTCATTTGAAGCATTTTTGGTTAAGAAAGAAGAGGTTGAAAAACTTTCCCAAAATGGAAAGTTTATATTACAAGTCATTTCCATTTTTGGCAACTTTTGGTTTAGCACACTTTTCTTCAAATTTGTGAACTTCTAAGCACTTCAATGATCAAATAAATATCATATAACTTCAATTTGATGAAAAATCCACTTTGGTTCCATGTTGGGGGGCCTCAGATGCCCTGATTTGGCTCTGACTTGCTCAGGAAGTTACCCAGTGATCAGATGACTTCCACAATGAGTTTCTTCATCAAACTTGGTATGTATGATCCTTATAACATATTGAGACCAATGAAACAAGAATGACCAAAAAAATTGGAGTTATGGCCTCTGAAACCAAAACCCTAATTTCAGGTCATCTGTGTAGTTAAACCCTAGCTCAGCTTCCATGCTTTGCCAGCTCTTGTGATTTTCTGACTTCCTTGATCTTGGAAGGATAAAATATGATGATTGAACATACATGGACTCTCTTGAGATGATTGAAGACCTTTGGAGTGGCTCAGATGGCTCATGGATTGCTCAGATCACAAACCCTAGATGCAGATGACTTTGAACCAATGCAGTGAAGCAAAAAATGCAATATGAAATGATATAATTAAACTAATGCAAATATGAAAGATCACAAGCCATGTTATGAACTTAGTGAGGGAAAATTTGGGGTGTTTACAAGTGTGTATACAAGATACAGACGAGTATCTGTATAAAAAAAACAAGTATTGTGAAGTATGAGCAAGACACGGACGAGTGTTCAACTTGCTGGGAAAAGGGTGACACGAACGAGTGTCAGAAGAGAAAGTATATAAGTTGTGAACTTATGAGTGTAAAAAGGTATTCTGGCAACCTGTGGGGATAGGATGACACGGACGGGTGTCGATGAGAGTGTATTATAAACAAGTGTTTGGGCAACCCTGCTGGGGAGCGGTGACACGGACGAGTGTCAAGAGAGTGTATAGATATATCTGCAGGGGATGATATGAGATGACACGGACGAGTGTCGAGAAGAGTATATATGAACATGTATTGTATTGGAGAGTGCAAAGGGGATGCTTTGGATTTCTGTTGGGGAATATTTTGTATATTGCTGGTGAGGTACTGTTGGTATTTACAGGTGACTGGTTCAAAACCTGACTTGTGATCATGAATGTTTGATTTTTGCCGTAATGCTCCGTATTAGACGGAATGCTACGCTTTGTGGGGAAAAATGATGCGAATGCTATGATTATGCAAAAGATACCGATCCGGGATTCGGATCCCGCTGCGGTGGAGATCTCTGGCTGATCTTCTTGAAGGGGAATCCCAGCTGGGGGAAGATCATTGGTAGATTTGATAAAACATATGGTTCTGCTTGGGGATTAGATCACTGATAGATCTATCCGGTAAGGAGATATCCCAGCTGGGGATGAAGAAACTTTCGTCACTTTGTTGTGAGAATTTCAGGCATTGCTCTTCTGGATAGAGTCTGGAACTCTGTGGGGAGATGGTTCTTCTGTCTTTGAGAGACCTGGCACTCTTTTTGGGGAAGGAAAGATCACTGAACGATCTTCCTTGAGATATCTGTGGGGATCCCGGCTGGGGATGTGGAGGCTTTGACAACTCCGTTGGGGAAAAAGCATTTCAGATGCTGCTTGGAGAAGATGTGTTGGGGAAGTGATGATGGGCATGCCCCATGTTGCGTATTGAATACCTGCAACCTGTTAAGACAAAGAAACGCACAAGTGTCCCGAGGTATCCCTTACCGGATTCCGTCATAGGAGTTAGATATTCCTGAAAGTAAGTATATTTCCTGCAAGCATTCAATTAGAAAGGCACATCAGTTTATGCAAATATTATATCATGGATATTTGACATTTTGCAAACGAAACAAAAATGTACAAGACGAAGTGTGACTGAAAACTCTGATTTTATTAATCTGGGTGCCTTGAATTGGCAAATACAGTCAAAGAAACAAATCCCCCTGGAATGAGGAGATTGTTATAAATTGAAAAAGTAAAAGTGTTGGCAATGTTGACGACGCTTCAGTGAGCTTCCTTTGCTATGACCCGTATGACCTTGACGCTCTTCTCATCTTGTTTTCTGAAGAAGGTTGATTCTGACCGATGCTTTAACCTTTCGAAGTTTTCCATGTTGTAAGTGATACAGACGAATTCAGAATGCAGTTGTTCGCTTATTCCTTGATTTTGCGTGGATCGCCCTTTCGGGTTTTCAATCCACCGGGATACCTATTTTTTCCTGAGCTCTCCAATGCGGCTTTTCAACTCAGCGGGTGTACATTTTTTTTCTTTCAATTTTCCCTTATTTTTTCCCGAGTCTTTTATTCTTTTTTTGACTCGCCGGGAGGCCCTATTTTTTCCTGGACTTACATTCTGTTTTTATGTCCAGCGGGTCATTTTATGCGAAGTATTTTTTATCTGCATCTGAATTCACAGGAGACAAGAAGTCTTCGCCGTCCATAGTAGTGAGCATCAGTGCTCCACCAGAGAAAACTTTCTTCACTATGAATGGACCATCGTAATTGGGAGTCCATTTTCCCCTGTGGTCTGTATGAAGAGGAAGAAGTCTTTTCAGCACAAGATCTCCCACTTGGTATTCTTGAAGCTTGACTTTCTGATCAAAGGCTTTCTTCATCCTTTTTTGATATAGATGCCCTTGACAGATTGCAGCTAACCTCTTTTCTTCGATCAGATTCAGTTGATTGTACCGAGAACGGACCCATTCTACTTCATTCAACTTGACATCCATCAGTGCCCGTAAGGAGGGTAATTCAACTTCAACAGGTAGGACTGTCTCCATACCATACACAAGCCGATACGGTGTTGCCCTAGTAGATGTTCTGATTGAGGTCTGATACCCGTGCAAGGCAAATGGTAGCATTTCATGCTAGTCTTTGTATGTAACCACCATCTTCTGCATAATCTTCTTAATGTTTTTGTTAGCTGCCTCAACAGCGCCATTCATCTTTTGCCTGTAAGGGGAAGAATTGTGATGTTGAATCTTGAAGTCCTGACACAGTTCTGCCATCATTTTGTTATTTAAGTTGGAACCATTTTCAGTAATGATTCGCTCGGGTACTCCATACCGACAGATGATGTCTCTTTTCAGAAATCTAGCTACCACTTGTCTGGTGACGTTTGTATACGAAGCAGCTTTAATCCATTTGGTGAATACTCAATGGCTACCAGGATGAATCTGTGGCCATTTGAAGCAGTCGGTTCGATCTTTCCTATCATGTCAATGCCCCACATGGAAAAGGGCCAAGGTGAAGACATCACATTCAAAGGATTTGGAGGCACATGTACTTTGTCTGCATAAATTTGGCATTTATGGCACTTCCTGGCATAGGCACAACAGTCTGCATCCATTGTGATCCAGTAGTAACCTGATCTTAACAATTTCTTAGCCATTTCATGTCCTCCAGCATGGGTACCAAAGGATCCTTCATGCACCTCGTGCATCAGCAAGTCTGCTTCTTTCTTGTCAACACATCTGAGAAGCACCATGTCAAAGTTTCTCTTGTATAACGAACCATCAGCATTAAGGAAGAAACTACCAGCCAGCCTTCTTAATGTATTCTTATCATTGGATGATACCCCA
The DNA here is from genome assembly GCA_963966055.1 of Lathyrus aphaca. NCBI lineage: Eukaryota > Viridiplantae > Streptophyta > Magnoliopsida > Fabales > Fabaceae > Lathyrus > Lathyrus aphaca. The sequence continues at coordinate 456,823,090 of OZ014523.1, read as the reverse complement.
GGTGGGTATGTTTGATCCTCTAAGAAGCGTTTGATGTCATGGAACCAAGGCTTGTCATCTTTAGCAATGTCCACGAAGAATACGTACGCCAGTCGGTCAAGTCTGGATACCGAAATCTGAGGCACATAATTGGCAGTCTGAACCTTGATCATGGAAGAAATGGTAGCTAAAGCATCTGCGAACTGATTTTCGTCTCGAGGGATATACTCAAGTTTGACTATTGTGAAGAAAGTCAATAACCTCCTCGTATAGTCACGGTATGGAATCAGATGCTCTTAGTGAGTGTATCATTTGCCGTTGGTCTGATTGATTACCAAAGCTGAATCTCCGAATACAGTTAAAGTCTTGATCCTGAGGTCAATGGCTTCCTCAAGACCCATGATACAGGCTTCATATTCATCTTCATTGTTAGTGCATGCGAAGGTGAGTTTTGCCGAGAAAGGCATATGAACTCCTTAGGTGTAATGAGCACTGCACCAACTCCACGACCATTCATATTAACAGCCCCATCAAACATCATTCTTCGTTCTTCTTCTGGGTCAGGCCCTTCTGTGTGAACAGGCACTTCATGATCTTTTGCTTTCAGGAACATGATGTCTTCATCAGGGAAGTCAAATCTCATTGGCTGGTAATCATCAATGGGTTGCTCAGCTAGATAGTCAGACAGTGCACTGCCCTTGATGGCTTTTTGAGATGTGTACTGAATGTCATACTCTATCAGAATCATTTTCCATCTTGCAACCCTTCCGGTAAGTGCTAGCTTCTCAAATATGTACTTGACTAGATCCATTTTTGAGATCAACAAGGTAGTGTGGGTCAACATATACTGCCTTTGTCGGCGAGCAGCCCATGCTAAAGCACAACAAGTTTTCTCGAGCAGTGAATAACGTTGTTCACAGTCGGTAAACTTTTTGCTTAGGTAGCATATTGCATACTCTTTTCGACCAGACTCGTCATGATGGCCCAACACACATCCCATTGATCCTTCTAATACTGTCAGGTACATTATTAGAGGTATTCTTTCAATTGGAGGCATAAGAATTGGAGGTTCTTGTAGGTATTCCTTGATTTTGTTAAAAGCCTTCTGACAATCTTCATTCCACCTGACCGTTTGTTCTTTTCTTAGTAATTTGAACAAGGGCTCACAGGTTGCAGTGAGGTGAGATATGAACCTTGATATTGTCGCTCCCGACAAATGAAAATGGATCAAATGAAGGTACAGACGCGAACGGTCGGCGAAGGGAACAGTGAGAACACACAGCCGTGAACTCACTGGAGAATGAAAAGAGTCGCCAGCTAGGCATTTTTATCCCGGAGGAAAGGTAATGCTGCATAGACCTAGAAAGAGATGGATAAGACGGTTTGCGAACCAGAGAGGCTGAGAAAGGGGGTTGGTTACAACCTGGGAAGGTATTAGCACCCAGATTGTCCGCCGTACTCGACGGGATCCACGCTTAAAAGATTTGTGTTTTAAAGGGGTAGTGTCAGTGCTATTTGTGCATAAAGAGCTGGAAAAGATGTACAAGTGTCAGTGTAAAGAAATGTGATGTGTATAAATGTACAGTGTCAGTGTGAGATCAGGAATGAAATGCTCGAGAATATGAGGCTAAAGAGTGAAGCTGGAAGGAGGGGGAATGTACAGAGACTTTTGTTCGATAACTGTTAAGTTATGCCTACGTATCCTCTCGTGCAATGAGGAAGTCAGAACACCGTAGTTCGACCCAAAGAGACTGAAAGGATTGACTGGTGAACTGCTTGCAGTCTATGCTCAAGTGTATGATCTGTCTGGCACAGATGCAAACTGTCTTGCATTAGACGGAAGAAGCAAGTTCTCGGTTGTGAGTGAAGATGATGAGAAAAGAATCCCGAAGGAGACGATTATTGTTTGTTCTTGTGTTTTCAGTCTTTTATTTCTTTTTGGAGTTTGTCATAAGATAATGAGCTTAAACCTAAATCAATGGATTTGGTAAACTCATCACATCATCCCTCTGATTAGGGGTAATGAGAATTACCTTAAGTGTGAAGTCAGATTCTCACACTTAATCACCTTTGATGTAGGGTTAAGATCATTAACCTACTTGTGATTAATTAGATGTTTTTGTGATTTTTGTTTAGTGTTGAGTAATGAGGTCAAGCCATAATCAAGGATTAAACAGACTCATTACACCATCCTAAAAGAAGGATAATAGATGAGAATGTTTAAGTTGAGAAAAACTCCTCAACTTAATCCATGATTAGGGATTAAACCCATGACAAAACAAGCCTTTGATTAAGAGGATTTTATTTAATGGTATGATGATGAAGTGTTTTTTATGGTTTGTAAGACAACTTGAGGGGGACTTGTCCATTAACTTTAGGGTTAGTCCTTCTTAACCAATTAAGGAAGAATTAGAACCCTAATGCAAGGCCCAAGTTACAAGTGTAATGTCTTGATGATTATTAGATGGATTAATTAAGAGAGTTCAACACCTTAAGGGTCCAAGACTTAGGATTAAAGTTATACACTCCATCCTAAAAGAAGGATGCAGGCATGATCTTAATCACAAAGTCTTATAGCCTTGAGGGTTTAGTCCCTGATTATGAGGTGAGGGGAGATGACTCAAGGAGAGACACAAAGGTAAAAACTATGGGGGAGACTAAACAAAACCCTAATTCATTATCATGCTTGGTTGTTCCTAAGGTTTGTGAGGTTTGCAAGAACAATCTTCAAAGGAGCCACCAGGAAGCAGATGAACAGGATCAAGAGAAGCAAAGTGACTTGCTTCATTCAAGAAGTCAAGTCACTTGAAGAAAGAAAGTGGGAAGGAGAAGAATGAGCAAGCTCAAACTCAAACACAAATAAGAATGCAGCAATGGATGCAAGAGAGATGAAAAGAAAAGGTATGAGAAGTGAAGGCAAATTCACTTCTCAAGTTTACTTACCACCTGCAATGTTAGAAAGAAAATGCAATGCAATGCAAGATGAGATGAAATGATATGATGCTAAGCAAAACCAGAAGCATGTTGATGATGATTATGATGTTATGAGGTGCTGCAAACATGAGGCAAGACAATGGGGATGTTCATACAAGGTTATGAATGCAAATGATGCAAGTTAAGGAGCATGAATGAACATGAAATGTTATGAATCATACAAGACAAATGACATGGCAAATATGTAATGCAATGATCAATGATGCTTCATACATGTCTTATGATGTCAAATGAATCATGAGAATGCACAAAATGTAATGGCAAGTCATGTTATGCAAGAGAATGCAAGAGGGATGCAAATGAAAGCCCAAATTAGGGTTCATGGATCAAACATCAAACACAAACCAAAAACAGGAGTAAGCCCTAACATAAAAAATGGAAAATGGTACCCAAAGAAACCCTAGACCTATAATGAATCACTGCCCAAAGGGGGACTCTCAACTCTCAACCAAACTCAAGTTATGATTTTTACAAGTTATTAGGGTTTTTTAGGGTTTGTAACAAAAGAAATGCCAATCAATTAGAAAATGTAAAATCAAATCATGGCCTCTTTATCCTTGAAAGTTCATGCTAAATGGAAAACAATGCAAGAAGAATCAATGTTTCAACCTTCACCAATAGGCAGAAATGAATTTTCACACTTATGATCAAAATAATGCATCAAAAATGATTTAATTCAATGAAAAATTCTTAAAATGCATCAAGATCAAAAAAGAAATTTGGTTTGAAGGTTGGACAATGTTTCTAAATGTCTTAGAACATTTCATGAATTTTTTTGTAATTTTTAAATACCTAAAAGTATTTTTAATTAATTAATTCTCATTAATCAATTAAAAATAATCTTTTAAATATTTAAAAATACTTTTTTAATGATAAAAATAAAATAAAAAATATTTTTATGTCATAAAAATTAATAAAACCTTAAAGAAAAAGTTTCATAATTTTTATGATTTTTTAACTATTTTAAAATAATTATACAAATTAAATGCAAGAAAAATGAATTAAAATTAAATTAAAGTGAAAGTATGCAGAATGGACGCATGAGATTGATTCTGGGTTCAAAAGTGTTGACTGCGCGCGCTAGTGGAGGGCCAGGATTCGTTCTGAGCTAATTACACTTAATTAGAATTAACCACGTGGATTAGGGTTAAGTGGATGATCTGAGCCATCAAAAAGGGTGGGAAGTCAACCAGTCAACGCGCATCAATGGCTCAAATTCAAACCAGCATTAATTGCTGTAATTAGGGCAAACTAATCTCAGGTGGCCGGAGAAGACTTCCGGTCGTCTTCTCCGGCCAGAAGGTCACCTGAAAAAACCCAAAACCTCTCAAAACGTAATATAAATGAAACCTAAGACATGGGAAATGATCTCCATCACCTCATGAGCTAAACCCCTCTCCCAAAACAAATTTATCTTTCCTAAATCATCTGAATCGAAGAAACTAAGTTCTAGGGTTCGTAAGCTTCAAACAGAAATTAAATCCCTAAAACGCAACCATTTCAAAAACTAAAGGTACCAGAATGATCAGTGCATCATGAAGAACAAGTTTGTAACATAAAAAGAGATTTCTGGAAAAATTATTTTTGAGTTACCTGAGATTTGCAGCTCTTGATTTAGGAACTTTCAGGCCACTTCCTTTGATGCAAGCTGCTCCACTTGATCCCCCAAAGGTGCTTGAATGCTCAAATGGAGTTTAGATTTGCTGGATAATGAGATTCGAATGCTTCAGCTTCAGTTCAGTCAAAAATGGCAGATGAAATTCTGGCACTTTCAGGTCATGGTGATGGGGTGTTTGAGGTCCAGAGGATGTGTAGAGATGATCTGTGGTGTTGGTTTGTGTGTTTATGAGCTAGGATGAGAGATTCGATAGAATCTGCAGCTTGAGGTGAATGATGGCAATGGAGTTTTCAGGCTTGTTTCAGGCTTATGCTTGGGGTGTTTCTTGTCTATGAGGTGTGGTGAGTTGAGTGATGATGAGAGTTTAAGTGTTTGAAGACTGTGGAGAGTGATTCGAAGGAACTTGCAATGAGGTGAGTTTTTGTGTAAGTGATGAATGTGTCTGTTTCAGCCTTGCTTGAGGTTATGTTTAGCTTGCAAATGGATACAATAAACAATTCTGATTGGTTGTTTGATGTGACTTGGCCTGCTATGATAGGTGTGGCTACTTTTGCTCATAATCCACTTTTGTGTAAGATAGGGCATGGCTCAAAGTTAGACAAGTACAAGGTTGGTTCTGGTGCAGCATGGGTGAGGGAGAGGCCTAGCTTGGCTCAGCACTCAATGCAGCAAGTTGGCACAATGTTATGAGTGATTTTGCAAGTTGGTTGGCTTATGGTTCACATGTGACTTCTTAGCCTAACCAAACATGAAACCATGACATTCTTGGCCCAAAACTGATTTTTGTAACTTAGAGAAAGTTCACATGCTGGTTTGACATGAATTTGAGGCTGCATAATGCATTGGTTCAAGACTTAGCAAAGTTTCCATTTAGTGCATAACTTGAAAAACAATGATTTTTGGCAACTTTGCATGGCCATAACTTTTGATCCAAGAAGAATTTGGTCATGTTCTTGTACTTTTTGAAAAGGGAAAGATGAGATCTACAACTTTCATGACCAAAGTTTTTCCATTTGAAGCCTTTTTGGATCATGAATCAAGGCTTGAAAATTGACCTAAAATGATGCATTCTTGAAAAGTCAACTATGCCCAAAAAGTCAACATTTGCAAAAACCCTAAATTCTTGATTTTTATGAACTTCAACCTTCCTCCATGATCAAATAAAGATCATATACACTCAAAATGATGAAGATCACCCATTGGTTGGGTCATTGGGGGCCTCAGATGCCCTGATTTTGCACTGACTTGTCTGAAAAGTCAACTCTTGATCAGATGACTTCCCCAAGGAATTTCTTCATGAAAATTGATATGCATACTCCCTATACCATATAGAGACCAATGGAAACAAGAATGACCAAAAAATTTGGAGTTATGGCCTCTGAAACCAAAACCCTAATTTTCAGTCAACTGTGCAGTTCATCCTGGCTCTGCATCCACTCAAACCCTAGTTCTTGTGATCCCTCTGCAATTTTGACTTTGTGAGGATGTAACATGATATAAGAACACACATGGACCCCTTTGAGTTGATTAGTGGCCTTTGGAATGGCTCAAGATGCCCTGAGGTTGCTCAGATCACAAACCCTAGGTGCAGATGCCTTAGAAACTATCCAGTGAAACCAAATGAGACATGAGATGATGTGATTGTGTTTATGCATATGAGATGATCACAAGTCATGTGTGAATGGGTGAGGGCAAATTTGGGGTGTTTACAGCTGCCCCTATTCAAGCATGAGTTAGCTGTGCAGGTTGTAAGCGGCGGCTTAACAGGCAAACAAGATAACTTGTGGTTGAATACCAAAGACAGTCCAAAATTTGCACTCACAGAATGGAGGAGAAAAGGGATATAGATTAAGTAAGGTATATTGTAGGTGTGGGCGACAGAGGACGACCGTCGAGCAGAGGACGACTGCTGGGGAAAGTATGTAAAATAAAGCGATGACGGGGACGACCGACATGCTGGGGATAAAAGATAAAGCTAAGACGGGGACGGCCGACTAGCTGGGAAAACTAAGATAATATGATGGGGACGGCCATCAAGATAAAGTAGTAACATTCTCTGGGGATTGGTGAAACATGACGGGGACGGCCATCAAGTTCACAAAGGTAAAGTAACCAACGATGGGGACGGCCATCGGGTTAAAAAAGAAAAGGGACCACGACGGGGACGGCCATCGGGTTAAAGAATAAATGAAATAAACAGATGATGGGGTACGGCCATCAAAGGTGAAGGACGATCACCTAGCAGGGGACGGCTGCTCTGTTGGGCATAAAAGAAATATGATGGGGACGACCATCAAAGGTGGAGGACGACCACCTGGCAGGGTACGGCTGCCAAAATGTCAACGATGGGGACGGCCATCGGATAGAAAAGGTCAACGATGGGGACGGCCATCGGACGAGCATGATGGAGGACGACCATCAAGAAGTGGAGGACGACCACTCAGCAGGGGACGGCTGCTCTCAAAGTTTATCATAACACAGGATGAGTGTTAAACAACTAAAATCAACAATGGGGACGGCCATTGGATAAAGTGATGAAGGACGATCATCAAAAGGTGGAGGACGACCACCTAGCAGGGGACGGCTGCTAAAATCAACGATGGGGACGGCCATCGGATGAGCATGATGGAGGACGACCATCAAGAAGTGGAGGACGACCACTTAGCAGGGGACGGCTGCTCTCAAAGTTTATCATAACACAGGACGAGTGTTAGATAAAAAAGGAAATTTGACTGCGATCTACTGGGGATATAGTAAATACGGACGAGCGTTTACATCCAAGAAACAAAAGGTATAAGTGTTTGGTATTGTGTATAGATTAAAGATGCGGACGAGCATCCTTAAGACTATGATACGGACGAGTATCATGTAGAAACAAACTGACACATGTTCAGAGATGATGATACGGACGAGTATCAACTGGTTAACAAAGAACACGGACGAGCGTTGCATCTGAAGGAACTCTTCTGGGGAATAGTAGACACAGACGAGTGTCTATATTCAGGAAGACAAAAGTATTTGACACAGTGTATGGATTAAAGATGCAGACGAGCATCCTTAAGAGTATGATACGGACGAGTATCAGGTAGAAACAAACACTAGACGCAATGTTCTGAGATGATGGCACGGACGAGTACCAACTGGTTGACAAAGAACAAGGACTATTGTTGAATCTGTGGGGATATGAGTGATGATGTATACAAGATACGGACGAGTATCTGTATAAGTGTACCAGTGAGTAATAGGTATATATGAGTGTTTATCTGCTGGGGAGAGTGACATGGACGAGTGTCAGGAGGGGTAAGTATGATATTAACAAGTATATGGGTGATGAAAGTGTAAGCGACTGCGCTGGGGATATGACACGGACGGGTGTTGAGAAAGTATATACAAGTACAGGCGACCACGCTGGGGATATGACACGGACGAGTGTCAAAGATTGTGTGAGTGCAAAGAGGATATCTTTGGTTTTCTGCTGGTGATTTGACACGGACGGGTGTCAGAAAGTATCTGTAATACTGGTGATCTTGATTTGTAAGGTGTATTCAGGCAACCTGCTGGGGAATGGTGACACGGACGGGTGTCAAAAGGAGTATGTATTGGTGTTTGTGAATATGAGGCAACTGCTTTTGCTGGGACCCTGGGGATTTTGGGGGAGGTAATCTGTATAACGACGGATTGTCAATACTTACATGTGTTCAGTTCACAACATGACTTATGATTATGCTATGCGCTTGATTTTTGCCGTAATGCTCCGTATTAGACGGAATGCTACGCTTTGGGGGTGATAGTATGATGCGAATGCTATGATTAGGCAAAGAGGCAAAGATCCGGGATCCGGATCCTGCTGCTGCGAGAATCTCTGGGTGATCTGCTGAGGAAGACATCCCAGCTGGGGATGAGGTCACTGGTAGATCTAATGATGCACCTGCTTGGGGATATAGGTCATTGGTTGACATATCCTTATAATAGGACCCAGCTGGGGTTTGTAGGAGCTTTCTGTACTCTGTTGTGATCTTCTATGCGCCGCTCTTCTGGATAGAGGCTGGAGCTCTGTGGGGATGATTCCCTGATTTGTACTCAGCTGAGGGCGAGATGACAACTCGGCTGGGGAGAGAGAGAGGCATCACTGAAAGATCTCCCTAGAAAATCTGTTACGGTGACTTCTTGACTCCGCCGGGGATAAGGGCATCTTCTGTGACACCTGCCCATTCTGATGGGGATAAGTAATAAGCGGCCAACTCAGCTGGGGAATTGTGAGAGGCAACTCAGCTGGGGATAGAGCATTCCCGATGCTGTATGTTGATTTGGCAACTTGCTGGGGAAGTGGGCACCTCCCAGGGCCATGTGAGTTGACAACGATTCGTCAGTTTGCTGAGACGTAACTTGCATGCCCCAGGTTGCATTCTGGATACCTGCAATCCTGCAAAGATAAGGAAACGCACGAAAAGGTCCCGAGGTACCCCTTACTGGATTCCGTCATAGGAGACAAGTACTTTCGAGAGTAAGTATATTCCCTGTAAGCATGTGTTTTTATTTTTAGAGAGAGGCATCTGTACTTATGCAATTGTATTTTTAGAGATATCAGACAACTCTTTGCAAAACATAAATGTAAAAACGAAACATGACTGAAAATTCGACTTTATTAATTTGTGTGCCCTGAATTGGCAAGATACAGTCAAAGAAACAATATCTCCTGAAATGGGGAGGTTGTTACAAATTGAGAAACAAAGTGCTGGCGGTGTTGATGACGCTTTGAGGAGCTTCCTCTTCTGCTATGACTCGTATGACAATGACGTTCTTCTCGTCTTGCTTTCTGGAGAGAGTTGAGTCTAATTGAAGCTTGATCCTTTAGAGCTTACCAAGTTGCAAGTGATACAGACGAATTCAGAATGCAGTTGTTCGCTTATTCCCTTATTTTGCACGGATCGCCCTTTCGGGTTTTCAATCCATCGGGATACCCATTTTTGCCTGAGCTGTCCAATGCGGCTTTTCAACTCAGCGGGTGTACACTTTTTGTTTATTTTCCCTTATTTTTGCCCGAGTCTTTTATTCTGTTTTTTGACTCGCCAGGATGCCCTATTTTTGCCTGGACTTACATTCTGTTTTTATGTCCAGCGGGTCATTTATGCGAAGTATTTTTTAACTGCATCTGAATTCACAGGGGATGGGAAATCTTCACCATCCATGGTGCTGAGCATCAGTGCTCCACCAGAGAAGACTTTCTTCACAACAAATGGTCCTTCGTAATTGGGAGTCCACTTGCCCCTGTGGTCTGTATGAGGAGGGAGGATTCTCTTCAACACAAGATCTCCCACCCGGTACTCTCGGTGCCTGACTTTCTGATCGAAGGCTCTCTTCATTCTTTTCTGATATAGCTGCCCGTGACAGATTGCAGCCAATCTTTTCTCTTCAATCAGACTCAGTTGTTCAAATCGGGTCCTAACCCATTCTGCTTCGTTCAGCTTAACATCCATCAATACCCGTAGGGAGGGTAGTTCAACTTCAACAGGTAGGACTGCTTCCATACCATACACAAGTTGATACGGTGTTGCCCCAGTGGATGTTCTGATTGACGTGCGGTACCCATGCAAGGCAAACGGTAGCATTTCATGCCAGTCTTTGTAGGTGACTACCATCTTCTGCACAATCTTCTTGATATTCTTGTTTGCTGCCTCAACAGCGCCATTCATCTTTGGCCTGTAAGGAGAAGAGTTGTGATGTTGGATCTTGAAGTCCCGGCATAATTCAGCCATCATTTTGTTGTTGAGATTGGAACCATTATCGGTAATGATTCGCTCGGGCACTCCATACCGACAGATGATATCTCTCTTCAGAAACCTGGCTACCACTTGCCTGGTGACGTTTGCATATGAGGCTGCCTCAACCCACTTGGTGAAATAGTCAATGGCAACCAGGATGAATCCGTGGCCGTTCGAAGCAGTTGGCTCAATTTTGCCAATCATGTCAATGCCCCACATAGCAAAGGGCCATGGTGAAGACATTATGTTCAGGGGATTGGGAGGCACATGCACCTTGTCTGCATAAATCTGGCATTTATGGCATTTTCTGGCGTAAGCACAACAGTCTGCATCCATTGTGATCCAGTAATAGCCTGATCTTAACAACTTCTTAGCCATGGCATGCCCTCCTGCATGGGTACCAAAGGATCCTTCGTGCACTTCATGCATCAACAAATCTGCTTCTGTCTTGTCAACACATCTGAGGAGTACCATATCAAAGTTCCTCTTGTATAAAGATCCATCAGTGTTCAGAAAGAAACTTCCAGCAAGCCTTCTTAAAGTCTTTTTATCATTGGAAGATGCCCCAGGTGGGTACGTTTGATCCTCCAAGAAGCACTTGATGTCATGGAACCAAGGCTTATCATCTTTAGCAATATCTGCTGCAAATACATATGCTGGTCTATCAAGTCTCGATACTGAAATCTGAGGTACAAAGTTAGCAGCTTGAACTTTGATCATGGATGAAATGGTAGCCAGAGCATCTGCAAACTGATTCTCGTCCCGAGGGATATACTCAAGTTTGACTGTTGTGAAGAAAGTCAGTAACCTTCTTGTATAATCCCTGTAAGGTATCAGATGATCCTGATGTGTGTACCATTTGCCGTTGGTTTGATTGACTACCAAAGCTGAATCTCCGAATACGGTCAATGTCTTGATCCTGAGGTCAATGGCTTCCTCAAGACCCATAATGCAAGCTTCGTATTCAGCTTCGTTGTTAGTGCAGTTGAAAGTGAGTTTTGCCGAGAAAGGCATGTGAACTCCTTTTGGTGAAATGAGTACTGCACCAACACCACGGCCATTCATGTTAACAGCCCCATCAAACATCATAGTCCATTCTTCCTCCGGGTCAGGCCCTTCAGTGTGAATAGGCTCTTCATGATCTTTTGCTTTAATGAACATGATGTCTTCATCGGGGAAGTCGAACCTCATAGGCTGGTAGTCATCAATGGGTTGCTCAGCAAGATATTCAGATAGTACACTGCCCTTGATGGCTTTCTGAGATGTGTACTGTATGTCGTATTCTGTGAGAATCATCTGCCATCGTGCAACCCGTCCGGTAAGAGCTGGCTTCTCGAAAATGTACTTAACTGGATCCATTTTTGAGATCAATAGAGTAGTATGGGTCAACATATACTGTCTCAGTCGGCGAGCAGCCCACGCTAAAGCACAGCAAGTTTTCTCGAGCAGTGAATAACGCTGTTCACAGTCGGTAAACTTTTTGCTTAGGTAGTATATCGCATACTCTTTTCGACCAGACTCGTCATGCTGACCTAGTACACACCCCATCGATTCTTCTAATACTGTCAAGTACATAATCAGAGGTCTTCCTTCAACTGGAGGCATAAGGATTGGAGGTTCTTGCAAATACTCCTTGATCTTGTCAAAAGCTTTCTGGCAGTCTTCGTTCCACCTGACCGTTTGCTCCTTTCTTAACAGCTTGAATAAGGGTTCACAAGTTGCTGTAAGGTGAGATATGAACCGTGAAATGTAGTTCAATCGACCTAAGAACCCTCGAACTTCTTTCTCAGTTTTCGGTGCAGGCATTTCTTGAATAGCTTTGACTTTATCAGGGTCAACTTCAATCCCTTTCTCACTTACAATAAAGCCCAGCAGCTTACCGGATCGCACCCCGAATGTGCATTTGTTGGGGTTCAACTTTAGTTGGTATTTCCTCAGACGCTTGAATAACTTGAGCAGATTCGCCAGGTGATCTTCCTCTGTAAGGGACTTGGCGATCATATCATCCACATAACATTCGATTTCCTTATGGATCATGTCATGAAACAATGTTACCATAGCCCGTTGATACGTTGCACCAGCATTCTTCAGTCCGAATGGCATCACTTTATAACAGAACGTGCCCCAAGGTGTGATGAATGTTGTCTTCTCCATGTCTTCAGGTGACATCTTGATCTGATTGTATCCCGAAAATCCATCCATGAAGGAGAATACCGAGAACTGAGCCGTGTTATCCACCAATACATCAATGTGAGGTAATGGGAAGTCATCTTTCGGGCTGGCTCTGTTCAGATCCCGGTAATCAACACACATTCTTACTTTTCCGTCCTTCTTAGGCACAGGTACTATGTTAGCAACCCACGGAGGATAGCTAGTCACAGCAAGGAACCCGGCGTCCCATTGCTTTTGTACCTCTTCCTTGATTTTCATAGCCATGTCTGGGCGAGTTCGGCGCAACTTCTGTTTGACTGGTGGGCATTCTTCCCTCAAAGGCAGCTTATGCACAACAATATCGGTATCCAACCCTGGCATATCTTGGTAGGACCAAGCAAACACATCAACATACTCTTGAAGCAGATCTATCAGCTGTCTCTTCACTGAGTCTTGCAGGCAGGCCCCGATTTTGACTTCTTTCACGTCTTCCTCCGTACCAAGATTAATCACTTCAATCTCCTCCTGATGAGGAGTAATAACTTTTTCCTCCTGTCTCAGCAACCTGGCTAGCTCTTCAGGAAGCTCATATTCTTCATCAACCCCTTCATCAGCTTGATTGATCGGATTGTCAAAGTCATACGATGTCATAGCTGTGCTGTTGTCGGTGCTGTCTGGAAGGCACTCTCTGCAAGGGTTAAGTTTGTTCGTTTTAGTGATTGATTTTAATCTTGCTTTAGAAAAAAGTGAAATGAAGTTATCATTTTGAAAACACAGCCATTTATTTTTGTACAAAAAGAAAAACGGAAAAACAGTGAGCAGAAAAGAAAAAAGACTCGTTTGCAAAAAGATTGTCTGATATTTCATTAATTTAATCTTGTTTGCACAAAAGTACAGATGGCCCTGATTACAAAATGAGTCTTGTCATCTTGGGCAAGATGCAAGACTTTGATGCATGCTATAAAAGATACAGGAAATAATAATTACTCTGCTCGAGTAACACTTATAATTCCCTGGGAAGACCAGTTCAAGACACTGCTCCCCGGGACCTTTGGACGAATCCAATTCTCCAGGTTGCGTTCTTCTTCCAGCTCGTCTTCCAGACAGTTGATAGCATCGGGGGTTAGCATTCCCCTACTGACAAATCCTGGCTCTGCAGCAGCCTTTGCTTGACGTTGAGTTGGTTTGTAACCCAACCCAAATTTGTCCTTCTTCTCCTCCACAGCTAAGACCTTGCCCCAGCCTAGGGCAGTTCCTTCCTCAACAACCTTCCGGGCTTGTTGATATGACGACATGGAGATTCCTGAAACAGCAGATGCTTCATTGACATTCAAGGCTTCAAAACCTTGGCTCATCGTTTCATGGATTTCTCCATCCATCTCAATGTACTTGTAGGTAGCCAGGTGGCTAACAAAGATGTCCTCTTCTCCACAGATTGTGACAACTTGACCCTCCCACTCAAATTTTAACTTTTGGTGAAGGGTAGACGTTATAGCGCCAGCGGCGTGAATCCAGGGTCTACCCAACAAACAGCTGTAGGCGGGCTGAATGTCCATCACATAAAAGATAGTTTTAAAAGTCTGCGGGCCAATTGTCACGGGCAGCTCAATCTCTCCCAGAACCGATCTCTTTGAGCCATCAAAAGCTCTAACCACCAGGTTGCTGGGTCTCAATGCCAATCCATCATATTCTAACTTCACCAGAGCCTTCTTTGGTAAGACATTCAGGGAGGAACCTGTGTCCACCAGCACATGAGAAAGGACAGCTCCTTTGCATTCCATAGTTATGTGCAAGGCTTTGTTGTGGTTACGACCATCCACTGTCAAATCAGAATTGGTAAACCCTAGCCCGTTGCTAGCAGTAACATTCCCAACCACCGTTTCCAACTGGTTGACAGTAATCTCCTCTGGCACGTAAGCTGCGTGCAGGACTTTCAGTAGTGCATTCCGATGGGCTTCGGAGCACATGAGCAGTGAGAGGATGGAGATTTTGGATGGAGTTTGGTGAAGTTGATCCACAACTTTATAATCACTCTTCTTGATGATCCGCATAAACTCATCAACTTCCTGATCAAATGGAGTCTTCAGGGCTTCTTTGGCAGTTGGATCTTCCTGCACCGGTCCTTTACCCTTTGCCTTGGCAGCAGCTTCTGCTTCGGCAGTGGGTCTTTGGACTTGTGAAGCGAAGAGACGTCCGCTTCGAGTGAAGCCTCCGCCTCCCCCCACATTATCAACTTGTGGTGCAGGTGATGATGTTTCCAGAGTGATTCTTTTCCCTTCACAGTACACGTCAGAGCCATAGTGCCAAGGGATGGCCCTATTGCTTTCATATGGTACAGGTCCAGGCACCGTGACAGTGACTGGACTGATTGCTGCTGCTGAAGGGACTGTTATTGTTTGTGGATCATAAAAGATTGTAACTGGCGCTCTGGTGGGAGCAGCACCTTCTGAAGGGTAAGCAGAATTATTTTCTGGATCGTAGAATATGGTAACAGTGGAGACATCTTCGTGATTGATTGCTGGTGTTGTAGGAGGTTCCGTTGGAAGAACTGTTGTTGTTGTTGATGGAGAGTCGAAATGGAATGAAGCTGAAGTTGTAGCAGGAGGAACTGTTGAAAACTGATTATTTGGAAGGACAGGTGAAGTACTTGTTGATGGTGCTGATGAATTGTCGGGAACAATAGTTGTTGCATTTGTAGGAGGGTCTGAAACCGTTGCTGATGAAGTTGCTTGATTTGCCGGAAATGATGTAGTGATCTGCAGTAGGCCACTCTGAATAAGGCTGTCAATGCCATTCCTCAAGTCCTCACACCCATTCCATGAAATATTGCAGTAGGGACATCCCAGTTCACACCCCGGAAATATATTGTTTTCACGGAGCTGAGCTTTGATTTCCACCAATGGTGTCCTGATCTGATCCACACTGGTTATGAAACAAGACGGTGTGTCTTCTTCAATTGCGTTAATTCGAGGACCACCATGGTTTGGCATTGGGTTTTTATTGACATTGGGCGGAGGTGCAAAATTCAGAACCTTGGAGTCTACCAAGTCTTGTACCTTCATATGCAGAGCCCTGCATTTTTCTGTACTGTGGCCAGGCGCGTTTGAATGGAAAGCACACCTAGCATTGGAGTCATAGTTTCTTGGTAGACTGTTGGGGTCCGGAGGTGCCAACGTTCTTAGCTCAACCAGGTTGAGTTTCAGAAGCTGTGGCAGCAAGGCAGCGTACGGCATGGGGATCGGGTCAATTACTCGGTTAGCTTGAGATGGCCTCTGTTGGAATGGCCTTTGTTGATTGTTGTTGTTATTGTTGTTGTTGTAGTTGTTTCTTGGAGGATATTGATTCTGATGATACTGAGGTTGTTGTTGGAAGTTTTGTTGAGGAGATTGATAGACTGGCTGAGGATGGGCTGGAGCAGGGATAGTGACTGCTGCTATTGACCTCTGAGCATATTGGGGCCTACCCCTGTTGGTGTGAATGGCATTGGTCTCGCCGGTTCTTCTCGGGCCTGCAAAAGGCTTTCTTGTGCCACTGGACGAACTAGCACCATTATCAGATATTTTACCCATCTTTAATAGGCTTTCAATTCTCTCCCCGGCTATAACAACATCTGCGAAGCTGGTGGAGGAGAAGGCAGCTAGCCTATCAATATAGGTTCCTTGCAGGGTATTCATGAACATATCAGCCATTTCTCTTTCAGACATTGGTGGCTGGACAGCAGCAGCAAGCTGTCTCCATCTTTGAGCATATTCTCTGAAGCTCTCTCTGGATGATTGTGACATCCCCATTAGGAGGGTCCTATTGGGTGCCATATCCAGATTATATTGATACTGTCTGATGAAGGCCTCTGCCAGGTCCTTCCAGCATCTTACAGTTGCCCTTGTCAAGTGGGAATACCATTCCCTTGATGCTCCAGTCAAGCTATCTTCGAAGTAGAACATCCACAATTTCTCGTCCATGGTGTAAGCTTTCAGCCTTCCCAGAAATGATTGCAAATGAGTTCGGGGGCATGAAGTCCCATTATACTTTTCGAAACATGGAGGCTTGAACTTGTGGGGGATCCTAACCCCGTCTACCAGCCCCATGTCCATGACGTCGAAGCCCAAAGAATTTTGAGATTCTAAGGATCTTAACTTCTCAGCTATTTCTTCCAATCTCCTGTCATAGGTTTCCTCTCCAGCACCCATGACTGTAAACTGATCCTCCTGAGGATCCTCTTGAAGTACTCTGGCTGCAGTGGCTGTTCCTTGAACGTTTGCAGGAATATGAATCTCAGGATGTAGGTGTGGACCAAATATAGGGGGGTTAACATGTGGTTGCACCCTTTCATTGTTACTGGTGCCAGCAGTTCCCACATGGGGGTCATCTTGAGTTCTCCCCTCTACCAGAACTCTAAGCCTCTCCTGGCTTTGAGCTAAATTATTCATCACTTCCATGAACTGAGTTATTTGGGTTCTCATCTCCACCCTTTCATTAGCCATCTGGGTTCTGGCCTCATTGAGGTCTTGCTGCAACTGGTCCATCTGGATGCCCGGAAGGTTGTTTCTTGTAGGGTACCTGTGTGGCCTGTTGAGAGGGAATAGCCTGCGGCGAGCAATAATTCCTGAGATTCACAACAGAGGTTAGAAACAATAAAACAAAACCTACAAAACAGAAAAAAGGTTAGTATGCAATGCAGTATGCTTATTTGCTATCAAGGTATCCGGCTTGGTCTTCAGTTTTGACCCGTCCAGACCCTTGAAGATGATGCTGTTGAAGTTGCTTTTGAAGTGAACCCAGATGGAAACAAACACAAATATATTACAAAGGTAAAATAATACAAATTGTTCATTTTTTACAACACTAGCCCTCTAAGGGGTCAAAAATACATCACCAAAAAGCAAAAGTACATGGAAAAGGAACAACAACAAGCAAATAATCAGACTCCAAGGCCAAACTCATCCTCGCGAACTTCCTTAAGAAGTGCTTCGGTCACAGGATCAGCCGGATGCTCCGTAAGATTCCTGATGAGAAGGTTTCTTGTTGCAACAGCTGTAGTTAACTTCTTGTTCTGGCTTTGGTCTTTGGATTTCTTCACTCCAGCTTTGATTTTTAACTCTGAAATTTCCTCCTGGGCTGCTGCCAGGGCTTTTTCCATCTGCTCCATCTTATCTTGAACTCTCTTGTCTTCTAGAGTACGGGCTTCAGTGATCCGGACCCACCTGGCCTGACTCTCTTTCAAGTACAAGTCTGTCCTTGCTCTTTGGAACTGGGCTTCTTTACAAGCATTTTTCAGAATCTGCTCACCAGCTTTAGACTTGTTGATATAGTCTCCAGACTTCTCAATCTTAGTCAAGTGTTCCACTCTCAGCTTCTCCAATCTTTCAATCTCCCTTACACCTTCACTCCTCTCCCTGAGGGTCTTCTGCAGGGCTTGGGATAGCTTCTCATTTCTTTCTTTCAAGCCTTCAAACTCTTCCAAACTGACAGTAGCAGGGGGTGGTGCTGATGATGACTCAGGCATGTCTTTGATGGTGAAGGGCAATCCTGAGATTTGGGCCCTAGCATAGGACCACTCATGATATTGGGCTGATGCCACATTGTTGCACTTCCCCAAAATGGTGATTCCCTTGGTTTGAACATGATCCCAGGCCCAGGCAGCCTGCCTAACAACAGCCAAGTTAACCTTGTTCTCACAGTAGAGGGTCTCAACCAAATCCTGCACCCTAGGAGCATGGACCAGTGCATAGCCTAACTGCCTCTTGAACAGCAGAGGGTTGTAATTGATACTTCCCTTAACTCCTACCAAAGGCACATTGGGAAAGTGTCCACAGCTTGTGATAATATCTCTGCCCTTGGTGCTCTGAGTGCACCATCTGATGTCTGCTGAAGTGAGAGTAGTGAGCCTCTTAGCCCAGTTGCTTTGCTGATGAGGATTTAGGAATGCATCTGTCCTGGGCAGATGCCTGAGAAGCCAAGCATGGAATAGTGGAGCACAACACCTTACTAACTTACCCCTCTGCTTCTCATTCCTCTGATGCACTGAGTAGTAAAGATCTCCTAACAAGGTTGGCACTGGGTTCCTCAGGATGAACAGGTGAATTGCATTCTTGCTGATGAATCGAGGCTCATCTGCAAACAACACAATTCCATATACACTTAAGGCCAACAATGCACAAACAGCTTTCCACTCCCCCAGGGAGGCCTTCAAACTAGCTTGAGAAATCAGGAAGTCCAGATGAAATCCAAGGATCCCAGCTTTAGATGTCATATGCTGTTCTATCAGAGCAGGCTCCAGGTGTAAAGCTTTTGCTATCTCTCCATTGCTGGGATAGACCATTTCAGGATTGAAAGGAATTTCTCTCTTGATAGGCAAGCCAACCAATGCCGAGTATTCTTCTAAAAGAGGTCCCAACTGAAAGTCTTTAAAGGTGAAACACCTCAATGGGGGGTCATAGAACTGAATGCAGGTATGGATTAGGCTTCTCTGAGATGGGTCCATATCCATAACCAAGTCAAGTATATCCCCATAATGCTCTCTGAACAGAGGTATGTACTCTGGAGTGATCAGGGTTTGGATCCTCCTGATGTCTGATAAGTCTGGTTGGAAGAAATGGTAAGTGATGTTGCTTTTCTTTGGAGCCATGAGTGCTGAGGACTGAGTAGGATAAGTGCTGATGAAGATGCTGAGAAGTGGGCCACTGGCTGGCTAGTGCAAGTAACTGAAGTATATGGCTGACAAGCTGAAGCAAGATGCTGGTGGAGACAGGTCAAAACTGCAGATGGGGTCAAAACCAAAACCAGATAAAGGTGGATACCCTGAAACACAAATAAGCACATGTTAATATGATGCAATGAGTATGAATGCAGATGATATGCAAAGGGTTTGTGACTGAGCTGGATCTGATTAACTGCCTTGGTC
The DNA here is from genome assembly GCA_963966055.1 of Lathyrus aphaca. Classification (NCBI taxonomy): domain Eukaryota; kingdom Viridiplantae; phylum Streptophyta; class Magnoliopsida; order Fabales; family Fabaceae; genus Lathyrus; species Lathyrus aphaca. Next base: position 456,803,685 of record OZ014523.1, on the reverse strand, counting down.
TAGATCCATGTGTGTTCAAGAATTCCGGATGGAGGTCTATAAATCCAGTAACCAAGGTGGGGGACTCAAATAAAGAGCCACATGTCCAGGGTTTTAGAATCACAAGAACTATCCAACATGGAGCATTCTTAACAAAGTCAAAGTAACAGGGTATTCTGAGGTCAAGGTACCTGCAAACCTGTAAACAGCCCAACCCCCTCACAGGTAGTGATCTAGAACAAGGATCCTCAGACTTGGATCAGTTATGAGAAGTGTAAACACTTCTAACCCGGAGGTACAGTGTTTACAATAACCATAACAATTCCTCCTCTAATTCACCTCAATTTCTGAAGGTCAATACTAAAAGGTCATCCAGACTTAGCAGGCTTCCCAGATCCCCCTAGCACTACAGGAAATCCGTAGCACAGAGTTCTCAAGAAGAAACCCATATCTGAACCGTGTTTCATATTCCCGCACCAGACCGAAATGGAATGGGAAAGAATATGATTCACTCTAGCCTAGGTGTCACTCAGGTCCCAGGTATAGGACCTTAACTCTCAATGAATCACCCACCCACCAAGGCAAACAACAGATCCAGCCAGCAACAATGACAGTATGATATATATAAATGCAATAAAGAAAGCAGTAAAGTAACTGTACATAAAGCAATAAACAAAAATAAATACAAGCACAAACAAGCACATAACACCCCAGTAAACACAAATCAATCAAGCGCTAGGAGGAACCCACAAAAAGAACCAGAGACCCTGGTTGCAGTATACTACTCCCCAGCAGAGTCGCCAAGCTGTCGCTCCCGACAAATGAAAATGGATCAAATGAAGGTACAGACGCGAACGGTCGGCGAAGGGAACAGTGAGAACACACAGCCGTGAACTCACTGGAGAATGAAAAGAGTCGCCAGCTAGGCATTTTTATCCCGGAGGAAAGGTAATGCTGCATAGACCTAGAAAGAGATGGATAAGACGGTTTGCGAACCAGAGAGGCTGAGAAAGGGGGTTGGTTACAACCTGGGAAGGTATTAGCACCCAGATTGTCCGCCGTACTCGACGGGATCCACGCTTAAAAGATTTGTGTTTTAAAGGGGTAGTGTCAGTGCTATTTGTGCATAAAGAGCTGGAAAAGATGTACAAGTGTCAGTGTAAAGAAATGTGATGTGTATAAATGTACAGTGTCAGTGTGAGATCAGGAATGAAATGCTCGAGAATATGAGGCTAAAGAGTGAAGCTGGAAGGAGGGGGAATGTACAGAGACTTTTGTTCGATAACTGTTAAGTTATGCCTACGTATCCTCTCGTGCAATGAGGAAGTCAGAACACCGTAGTTCGACCCAAAGAGACTGAAAGGATTGACTGGTGAACTGCTTGCAGTCTATGCTCAAGTGTATGATCTGTCTGGCACAGATGCAAACTGTCTTGCATTAGACGGAAGAAGCAAGTTCTCGGTTGTGAGTGAAGATGATGAGAAAAGAATCCCGAAGGAGACGATTATTGTTTGTTCTTGTGTTTTCAGTCTTTTATTTCTTTTTGGAGTTTGTCATAAGATAATGAGCTTAAACCTAAATCAATGGATTTGGTAAACTCATCACATCATCCCTCTGATTAGGGGTAATGAGAATTACCTTAAGTGTGAAGTCAGATTCTCACACTTAATCACCTTTGATGTAGGGTTAAGATCATTAACCTACTTGTGATTAATTAGATGTTTTTGTGATTTTTGTTTAGTGTTGAGTAATGAGGTCAAGCCATAATCAAGGATTAAACAGACTCATTACACCATCCTAAAAGAAGGATAATAGATGAGAATGTTTAAGTTGAGAAAAACTCCTCAACTTAATCCATGATTAGGGATTAAACCCATGACAAAACAAGCCTTTGATTAAGAGGATTTTATTTAATGGTATGATGATGAAGTGTTTTTTATGGTTTGTAAGACAACTTGAGGGGGACTTGTCCATTAACTTTAGGGTTAGTCCTTCTTAACCAATTAAGGAAGAATTAGAACCCTAATGCAAGGCCCAAGTTACAAGTGTAATGTCTTGATGATTATTAGATGGATTAATTAAGAGAGTTCAACACCTTAAGGGTCCAAGACTTAGGATTAAAGTTATACACTCCATCCTAAAAGAAGGATGCAGGCATGATCTTAATCACAAAGTCTTAAAGCCTTGAGGGTTTAGTCCCTGATTATGAGGTGAGGGGAGATGACTCAAGGAGAGACACAAAGGTAAAAACTATGGGGGAGACTAAACAAAACCCTAATTCATTATCATGCTTGGTTGTTCCTAAGGTTTGTGAGGTTTGCAAGAACAATCTTCAAAGGAGCCACCAGGAAGCAGATGAACAGGATCAAGAGAAGCAAAGTGACTTGCTTCATTCAAGAAGTCAAGTCACTTGAAGAAAGAAAGTGGGAAGGAGAAGAATGAGCAAGCTCAAACTCAAACACAAATAAGAATGCAGCAATGGATGCAAGAGAGATGAAAAGAAAAGGTATGAGAAGTGAAGGCAAATTCACTTCTCAAGTTTACTTACCACCTGCAATGTTAGAAAGAAAATGCAATGCAATGCAAGATGAGATGAAATGATATGATGCTAAGCAAAACCAGAAGCATGTTGATGATGATTATGATGTTATGAGGTGCTGCAAACATGAGGCAAGACAATGGGGATGTTCATACAAGGTTATGAATGCAAATGATGCAAGTTAAGGAGCATGAATGAACATGAAATGTTATGAATCATACAAGACAAATGACATGGCAAATATGTAATGCAATGATCAATGATGCTTCATACATGTCTTATGATGTCAAATGAATCATGAGAATGCACAAAATGTAATGGCAAGTCATGTTATGCAAGAGAATGCAAGAGGGATGCAAATGAAAGCCCAAATTAGGGTTCATGGATCAAACATCAAACACAAACCAAAAACAGGAGTAAGCCCTAACATAAAAAATGGAAAATGGTACCCAAAGAAACCCTAGACCTATAATGAATCACTGCCCAAAGGGGGACTCTCAACTCTCAACCAAACTCAAGTTATGATTTTTACAAGTTATTAGGGTTTTTTAGGGTTTGTAACAAAAGAAATGCCAATCAATTAGAAAATGTAAAATCAAATCATGGCCTCTTTATCCTTGAAAGTTCATGCTAAATGGAAAACAATGCAAGAAGAATCAATGTTTCAACCTTCACCAATAGGCAGAAATGAATTTTCACACTTATGATCAAAATAATGCATCAAAAATGATTTAATTCAATGAAAAATTCTTAAAATGCATCAAGATCAAAAAAGAAATTTGGTTTGAAGGTTGGACAATGTTTCTAAATGTCTTAGAACATTTCATGAATTTTTTTGTAATTTTTAAATACCTAAAAGTATTTTTAATTAATTAATTCTCATTAATCAATTAAAAATAATCTTTTAAATATTTAAAAATACTTTTTTAATGATAAAAATAAAATAAAAAATATTTTTATGTCATAAAAATTAATAAAACCTTAAAGAAAAAGTTTCATAATTTTTATGATTTTTTAACTATTTTAAAATAATTATACAAATTAAATGCAAGAAAAATGAATTAAAATTAAATTAAAGTGAAAGTATGCAGAATGGACGCATGAGATTGATTCTGGGTTCAAAAGTGTTGACTGCGCGCGCTAGTGGAGGGCCAGGATTCGTTCTGAGCTAATTACACTTAATTAGAATTAACCACGTGGATTAGGGTTAAGTGGATGATCTGAGCCATCAAAAAGGGTGGGAAGTCAACCAGTCAACGCGCATCAATGGCTCAAATTCAAACCAGCATTAATTGCTGTAATTAGGGCAAACTAATCTCAGGTGGCCGGAGAAGACTTCCGGTCGTCTTCTCCGGCCAGAAGGTCACCTGAAAAAACCCAAAACCTCTCAAAACGTAATATAAATGAAACCTAAGACATGGGAAATGATCTCCATCACCTCATGAGCTAAACCCCTCTCCCAAAACAAATTTATCTTTCCTAAATCATCTGAATCGAAGAAACTAAGTTCTAGGGTTCGTAAGCTTCAAACAGAAATTAAATCCCTAAAACGCAACCATTTCAAAAACTAAAGGTACCAGAATGATCAGTGCATCATGAAGAACAAGTTTGTAACATAAAAAGAGATTTCTGGAAAAATTATTTTTGAGTTACCTGAGATTTGCAGCTCTTGATTTAGGAACTTTCAGGCCACTTCCTTTGATGCAAGCTGCTCCACTTGATCCCCCAAAGGTGCTTGAATGCTCAAATGGAGTTTAGATTTGCTGGATAATGAGATTCGAATGCTTCAGCTTCAGTTCAGTCAAAAATGGCAGATGAAATTCTGGCACTTTCAGGTCATGGTGATGGGGTGTTTGAGGTCCAGAGGATGTGTAGAGATGATCTGTGGTGTTGGTTTGTGTGTTTATGAGCTAGGATGAGAGATTCGATAGAATCTGCAGCTTGAGGTGAATGATGGCAATGGAGTTTTCAGGCTTGTTTCAGGCTTATGCTTGGGGTGTTTCTTGTCTATGAGGTGTGGTGAGTTGAGTGATGATGAGAGTTTAAGTGTTTGAAGACTGTGGAGAGTGATTCGAAGGAACTTGCAATGAGGTGAGTTTTTGTGTAAGTGATGAATGTGTCTGTTTCAGCCTTGCTTGAGGTTATGTTTAGCTTGCAAATGGATACAATAAACAATTCTGATTGGTTGTTTGATGTGACTTGGCCTGCTATGATAGGTGTGGCTACTTTTGCTCATAATCCACTTTTGTGTAAGATAGGGCATGGCTCAAAGTTAGACAAGTACAAGGTTGGTTCTGGTGCAGCATGGGTGAGGGAGAGGCCTAGCTTGGCTCAGCACTCAATGCAGCAAGTTGGCACAATGTTATGAGTGATTTTGCAAGTTGGTTGGCTTATGGTTCACATGTGACTTCTTAGCCTAACCAAACATGAAACCATGACATTCTTGGCCCAAAACTGATTTTTGTAACTTAGAGAAAGTTCACATGCTGGTTTGACATGAATTTGAGGCTGCATAATGCATTGGTTCAAGACTTAGCAAAGTTTCCATTTAGTGCATAACTTGAAAAACAATGATTTTTGGCAACTTTGCATGGCCATAACTTTTGATCCAAGAAGAATTTGGTCATGTTCTTGTACTTTTTGAAAAGGGAAAGATGAGATCTACAACTTTCATGACCAAAGTTTTTCCATTTGAAGCCTTTTTGGATCATGAATCAAGGCTTGAAAATTGACCTAAAATGATGCATTCTTGAAAAGTCAACTATGCCCAAAAAGTCAACATTTGCAAAAACCCTAAATTCTTGATTTTTATGAACTTCAACCTTCCTCCATGATCAAATAAAGATCATATACACTCAAAATGATGAAGATCACCCATTGGTTGGGTCATTGGGGGCCTCAGATGCCCTGATTTTGCACTGACTTGTCTGAAAAGTCAACTCTTGATCAGATGACTTCCCCAAGGAATTTCTTCATGAAAATTGATATGCATACTCCCTATACCATATAGAGACCAATGGAAACAAGAATGACCAAAAAATTTGGAGTTATGGCCTCTGAAACCAAAACCCTAATTTTCAGTCAACTGTGCAGTTCATCCTGGCTCTGCATCCACTCAAACCCTAGTTCTTGTGATCCCTCTGCAATTTTGACTTTGTGAGGATGTAACATGATATAAGAACACACATGGACCCCTTTGAGTTGATTAGTGGCCTTTGGAATGGCTCAAGATGCCCTGAGGTTGCTCAGATCACAAACCCTAGGTGCAGATGCCTTAGAAACTATCCAGTGAAACCAAATGAGACATGAGATGATGTGATTGTGTTTATGCATATGAGATGATCACAAGTCATGTGTGAATGGGTGAGGGCAAATTTGGGGTGTTTACAGATATGTAGTTAAATCTACCCAAGAACCCTCGAACTTCTTTTTCAGTCCTAGGTGCAGGCATCTCCTGAATGGCTTTGACTTTGTCAGGATCAACTTCAATTCCTTTTTCACTTACGATGAATCCCAGCAGCTTACCGAAACGTACCCCGAATGTGCACTTGTTGGGGTTTAACTTCAACTGATACTTTCTCAGACGCTTGAACAACTTCAGCAGGTTTACCAGATGATCTTCTTCAGTGAGGGACTTGGCAATCATGTCATCCACGTAGCATTCAATTTCTTTGTGGATCATATCATGGAATAATGTCACCATAGCCCGTTGATAAGTAGCACCGGCATTCTTCTGTCCAAAAGGCATTACCTTATAACAAAATGTGCCCCAAGGTGTGATGAAGGTAGTTTTCTCCATGTCTTCGGGTGACATCCTGATTTGATTATACCCGGAAAAACCATCCATGAAAGAGAACACCGAGAACTGAGCTGTGTTGTCGACGAATACATCAATGTGAGGTAATGGGAAATCATCCTTCGGGCTAGCTTTGTTCAGATCCCGGTAATCCACACACATCCTTACTTTTCCATCCTTCTTAGGCACTGGTACAATATTAGCAACCTACGACGGGTAACTAGTTACAGCAAGGAAACCGGCGTCCCACTGTTTTGTACCTCTTCTTTAATCTTCATGGCCATATCTGGACGAGTACGGCGTAGTTTCTGCTTCACTGGAGGACAATCTTCCTTTAATGGCAGCTTGTGCATAACGATGTCGGTATCCAGACCTAGAATGTCTTGATAGGACCAGGCAAAGACGTCGACGTATTCTCGAAGCATGTCGATGAGCTGTTCTTTCACTGAATCTTGCAGACTGGCCCCAATCTTCACTTCTTTCAAGTCTTCTTCGGTACCAAGGTTAACTGTCTCAACTTCCTCCTGATGAGGTGCGATCACTTTCTCTTCTTGCCTCAACAACCTGGCTAACTCTTCAGGTAACTCATAGTCTTCTTCAACCCCTTCATCAGCTTGATTAATTGGATTGTCGAAGTCATACAAGGTCATAGCAGTGCTGTTGTTGGTGCAATCTGGAGGATAATCTCTGCAAGGCTTGAGACTGGTTCGTTTTAGTGATCAGTTTTAATCTTGTTTAGAAAAAGTGAAAATGAAGTTATTTATTTTGAAAACATTGTCATTTTATTGTTTTGTACAAAAGTGAAAAATGAAAAGACAGTGAGCGAAAAAGAGACTCATTTGCAAAAGATGTCCTGATATTCATTGATTAATCATTAGCACAAAATGCAACATGGCCCTATTACAAAATGAGTCTTGACACCTTGGGCAAGATGCAGGACTTGATGCATGCTAAAAAGACAGGAAATAATAATTACTTTGCAGGAGTAACACTTATAATTTCCTGTGAAGACCAGTTAGAGACTTGGTTCCCTGGGATCCTTGGACGTATCCAGTTTTACAGGTTGCGGTCGCTTTCCTCCTCGTCTTCTAGATTGTTCATAGCATCTGGGGTGAGCATCCCCCCACTGACAAATTTGGGCTCCTTGGCAGCCTCTGTTTGTAACCCAGCCTTGAGCAGTACCTTCTTCAACAACCTTCCGGACTTGCTGATAAAAGATGATTGTAGTACCCAACTTGTCTTCCTGAGATGCAGCCCAAACTCTAGTAGCCTCATTAACATTCAGGGCCTCAAACCCTTGGCTCATTGTCTCATGGATTTCACCATCCATCTCAATATACTTGTAAGTAGCTAGCTGGCTAACAAATATGTCTTCCTCACCACAGATGTTGATAATCTGTCCTTCCCATTCGTACTTCAGTTTCTGGTTAAGGGTCGATGTTACTGTGCCTGCGGCGTGAATCCAGGGTCGACCTAGCAAACTGCTGTAAGCAGGCTGTATGTCCATCACATAGAAAGTGGTCTTGAAGACTTGTGGACCGATTATCACTGGCAATTCTACCTCTCCCAAAACAGATCTTTTAGAGCCATCAAAAGCCCTGACTACAAGATTACATGTCCTAAGAGCTATCCCATCATACTTTAGCTTGACAAGGGCTTTCTTGGGTAGGACATTGAGTGAGGACCCATTGTCTACAAGCACATCAGATAAGAAAGCTCCTTTGCACTCCAAGGTTATATGCAAGGCTTTGTTGTGGAGACATCCTTCTGAAGTTAAATCAGCATCAGTGAACCCTAGCCCATGGCTAGTATTGACATTTGATACCACTGTTTCCAACTGATTTACAGTGATCTCTTCTGGCACGTAGGAAGCATGCAGAACTTTGAGAAGTGCATCTCGGTGGGCTTCAGAACACAACAACAGTGATAGGATTGAGATCTTTGAAGGAGTCTGGTGGAGCTGGTCCACAACCTTATAGTCACTTCTTTTAATGGTTCTCATAAACTCATCCACATCTTGGTCGAAGGATGACTTATGAGTTTCCTTGGGTTCAGATTCTTCCGCTATCACACTCTTCCCCTTGGCTTTGGCAACAACCCCTGCCTCAGTGTTGGTTCTAGGGACTTGTGATGCAAAGAGACGTCCGCTTCGGGTGAAGCCTCCTCCTCCCCCAACATTGTCCACTTAGGGAGTGAGAACTGGAGAATCGAGAAGGACTTTCTCTCCATTGCAGTATAGATCAGCACCATAATGCCATGGTATAGCACTGTCTTTGTCATATGGTATCGGCCCGGGCACCGTGATGGTGATTGGGCTTACTGCAGCTGTTGTTGGGACTACAATGGTCTGTGGATCATAAAAGATTGTTACAGGACCTCGGGTGGATGTAGGTGAAGGTGAATTGAAGCTTTGTTGAGACTGTTGAGACTGCTGAAAATTGTTGGAACTCGGGACCGTTGTCGGGTCATAGTAAATTGTGACAGTGGAAACATCATTGTTGGTTGTTGAAGTTGTAGTAGCCGGTACAAATGAATTGTTGTATGTTGAAGTGATAGATGGAATGATTGCTGAAGTTGTAGCTGAATAGGTTGGAACAATGGTTGTTGAATTTGTAGAAGAAACACTTGGACAGATGGTTGTTGAATTTGTAGAAGAAACACTTGGAAAGATGGTTGTTGCATTTGTAGGAGATTCACTTGTTGTTGACAAAAGGGTTGCTGGTGTTGTAGAAGCTGTGGTTGTAATTTGTAGAATACCTTCCTTAATCAAATTACTGATGCCTTTCCTTAAGCTGGCACACCCATTCTCAGAAAGTTTGCATGATTCGGAACAGGCCTCGCATCCTGGAAACACTTGGCACTTTAAAAGTTGGGCTTTAACATCTACCAGGGGTGTTTGAATACATACAATGTCTTCTATTAAACTCATGGGAGGGCCATCCTCTACAGCATTAATCCTTGGCCTACTGTGGCTTGGCATAGGATTCCTCATTACATTTGAAGGAGGTGCAATGTTCAGGGCTTTTGAATCAACCAGATCCTGAACCTTCATATGCAGGGCTCTGCATTTTTCAGTAGAATGAACAGGTGCGTTAGAGTGGAAAGCACACCTAGCATTGACATCATAGTTTCTAGGACGGTTTTGAGGATCAGGTGGAGCCAATGTCCTCAACTCAACCAGATTGAGCTTTAGGAGTTGTGGCAATAGTGTAGCATACGGCATAGGAATAAGGTTAATTACTAGGTTGACCTGAGATGGTCATTGTTGAAACGGGCGTTTTTGTTGATCGTTGTTGTTGTTGTTGTATGATATTTGTTGCGGAAACTGTTGTTGTTGCGGAAACTGTTGTGGTTGTTGAACATACTGAGGAGGTGGAGCAGGGATAGTAACAACAGCAACTATTTTGGGCATATACTGGGGTCTTCCTCTTCCCAAGTGCACAGAGTTGGTCTCACCAGATCTACGGGGCCCAGTAAATGGTTTTCTTGTACTGCTGGAACTGGCGCCGTTATCAGAGATCTTTCCCATCTTCAAAAGACTCTCAATTCTCTCACCAGCTATAACTACATCAGCAAAACTTGTGGAAGAGAAAGCAGCAAGTATGTCAATATATGTTCCTTGGAGGGTGTTCATGAACATGTCAGCCATTTTTCTTTCAGACATGGGTGGTTGAACTACGGCAGCAAGTTGCCTCCACCTTTGGGCATATTCCCTGAAGCTTTCACGGGAAGATTGAGACAACCCCATAAGAAGGGTCCTGTTTGGAGCCATGTCCAAGTTGTATTGATACTGACGGATAAAAGCTTCAGCCAAGTCCTTCCAGTTTCTTAATGTGGCTCTAGTCAAGTGGGAGTACCATTCTCGGGATGCCCCAGTTAGACTATCCTCGAAGTAAAACATCCACATCTTTTCGTCCATGGTGCATGCTTTTAACCTTCCCAAGAATGATTGAAGGTGGGTGCGCGGGCAGGATGTGCCATTATACTTTTCAAAACACGGGGGTTTGAACTTGTGAGGAATTCTCACCCCTTCCACCAGTCCCATGTCCATTACATCAAATCCTAGGGAATTCTGGGACTCAAGAGACCTCAGCTTCTCAGCAATCTCATCCAGCCTACAGTCATAAACTTCATCCCCAGCTCTAACAACTGTAAACTTCTCTTCTTGAGGATTTACTTGCAAGATCCTACCTCCAGCAGTGTTACCCTGAGTGTTCCTTATGACATTGACTTCTGGGTTTAGATGAGGCCCAAACTCTGGTGGATCAATACGAGGTTGTCCGTGATCATTGTTACTGGTACCTCCTGTACCTGGATGGTGTTCTTCAGGAGTTTGTCTCTCCACCAACTCCCTTAGCCTCTCCTGGCTCTGAGCTAAGCCAGTCATTACAGCCATGAATTGGGTCATCTGATTCCTCATCTCAACCCTCTCATTTTCCATTTGGGTCCTCACTTCATTCAAGTCTTGCTGAACTTGATCCATCTGAATTCCCGGAAGGTTGTTTCTCGTCGGGTACCGGTGTATTCTGTTGACATGGAACACTCTTCTGCGAGCAATGTTTCCTGAAACCACAACAAAGTGAGAAACAACAATAAAACAAAAACCTACAAAACAAATAAAATGTTAGTATGCAATGCAATATGCTTATTTGTCTTCCAAGGGTATCCGGTTTGGTTCTTTGGTTTTGACCTTTCCAGACCTCGAGGAAATGCTGATGATGTTGAGAGATTAAGCCCACCACAAATGATACAAACTGATATATTACAAAGGATAAAAAATACATAGTTTGATTACAATACATCCCCATGGTGGGTCAAAATACAACAACAAAAGAAAAGTATAACAAAAGAGAAAAGTACAAGCAAAAGGATCAGACATCCAATCCAAAGTCATCCTCCCTGACTTCCTTCAGTAGGGCCTCAGTCACTGGCCCTATTGGGTGCTCTGTAATAGTCCTGATGAGGAGGTTCCTAGTAGCAATGGCACTGGTTAGCTTCTTATGCTTATCCTGATCCTTTGACCTCTTCAACCCCGCCCGAAGTTTCAATTCAGAGATTTCCTTCTGAGCTGCCAACAAAGCCTCCTGATGCTTCTTCTCACTAGCCTCCAACTGCTCTATCTTAGCCCAAGTCCTTTGGTCTTCTTGTCCACAGGCTTCAGTGATCCTGATCCACCTAGCCTGGCTCTCCTCTAGATAATGCTCTGCCATAGCCTTCTGAGTCTTTGCTTCCTTACAAGCATTCTTCAGTACTAACTCCCCTGCTCTTGCCTTCCTGATGTAGTCGTCTGTCTTCTCAATCTTGGTCAGATGCTCAATCCTGAGTCTTTCCAATCTCTCATTATCCAGACGGCTGTCATTTCTCTCCCAGAGAGTCTTCTTCAAGGCTTCAGCTAGCTAAGTGTTCCTTTCTTTTAGCTTTTCAAACTCTTCCAAATTGACAGTAACTGCAGGTTGAACTGTAGAAGCCCAAGTGTATCTTCCAAGGTGAAAGGCATCCGAGTGATCTGAGCTCTGGTACGGGACCAATCAGAATATTGTGCTGAAGCAATGTTGTTGCACTTTCCAAGGATGACTGTCCCTTTGGTCTGGATGTTGTCCCAAGCCAAGGCAGCTTGCCTGACAACAGTAGAGTTGGGTTGAATTTTACAGTAGAGAGTCTCAGCCAAATCTTGTCCTCTGGGAGGATGAACCAAAGCATATCCCAATTGTCTCTTAAACAGTAAAGGGTTGTAGTTGATGCAACCTTTCACTCCTATCAAAGGCACATTAGGATATTGCCCACAGCTAGTAATGATGTCCTTGCCCTTGGTGCTCTGAGTGCACCATCTGATGTCATCTGCTGTCAAGGCAATGAATCTCTTAGCCCAGTTCTTCTGCTGATGGGAGTTCAATAAGGTATCTGATTTTGGCAAGTGTCTTAGCAGCCAAGAGTAATACAGAGGAGCACAACATCTGACCAGTCTTCCTCTTTGCTTCTCATTCCTCTAGTGAACTGAATAGTAGAACTCCCCTAGCAATGTAGGAACAGGGTTCCTCAATAAGAACAGGTGGATAACATTCTTTCTAACAAACTTGGGCTCATCTGCAAACAAAATAACCCCATATATATTGAGGGCTAAAAGTGCACAGACAACCTTCCATTCTCCTATAGCAGCATGCAGGGTAGCCTGGGAAATCAAGAAGTCTAGGTGAAGGCCTAGAATCCCAGCTTTGGTTGTCATGTTCTGATCAATGAGGGAAGGCTCCAAATACAATGCCCTGGTTATGTCTTCATTTCTGGGAGCAGTCATCTCTGGGTTAAAAGAGATTCCTCTCCTGATAGGAACTCCTAACAACAAGGAAAACTCTTCTAGCAAAGGTCCCAACTGGAAATCAGGGAATGTGAAGCATCTGAATGGAGGATCATAGAACTGCAAGCAAGTATGGATCATGCTCCTCTGAGATGCATCAAGATCCATGACCATGTCCAATATGCCCCCATAATGCTCTCTGAACAATGGGATATGGTCAGGTGTGATGAGGGACTGGACCTGCCTGATGCCAGTCAAGGTGGGATCAAATAAGTGGTAAGTGATGTTGCTCTTTCTTGAAGTGTCCATGGGTGCTGGTGAAGAAGCTGAGGGCAACTACTGATGAAGGTCACTGACTAATATGTTGGAGATGGGTCTCTGATGAAGATAGCTAGAGGAGAACCACTGATAAACTGGTGAAGGTGCTGGAGAAGATAACTGAAGCAGTCTGAGCAGCAGAAGGGGTCAAAACCAAACCAAAGATAAAGATGGATACCCTGTAAAACAAATAAGCAAATGTTAAATGATGTAGAAATGATGTATGCAAATGATATGCAAAGGGTTTGTGATCAAGTGTTGGATCTGTTTATCTGCCTTGGTAAAAGTCCATGTATGTTCATAAGTCCAGATGGAGGCTCAGAAATCCAGTAACAAGGTGGGGGACTCAAATAAAGAGTCACAAGTCCAAGGTAATCACAAGAACTGTCCAAAGTGATGCATTCTTAAAACAAAACAGTAACAGGGTATGATGTGGCCAAAGGATCCTGCACACCTGTAAACATCCCAACCCCCTCACATGTAATGTTCTAGAACAAGGATCCTCAGACTTGGATCGGTTATGAGAAGTGTAAACACTTCTAACCCGGAGGTACAGTGTTTACAATAACCATAAGAGATCCTCTTCTAATTAACCTCAGATGCTGAAGGTCATAAAAGGTCATCCAGACTTAGCAGGCTTCCCAGATAGCCCTAGTACTACAGGAAATCTGCAGCACAGAGTTCTCAAGAAAAAACCCATGTCTGAACCGTGTTTCATATTCCCGCACCATTCCGAAATGGAATGGGAAAGAATATGAAGCCACTCCAGCCTATGTGTCACTCAGGTCCCAGGTATAGGACCTTAATCACTCAATGAAACCCCACCCACGAAGACAAAAGCAGATCCAGCACAATGATACTGACAGTATGAAATGCATAAAAAACTGTAAAGGAATGTAATAAATAAAGTTGTACATATAGCAATAAATAAAGCAAATAAACAAAGCACAAGTAGCACATAACACCCCTGAAAACAAAAATCAAACAAGCGCTAGGAGGAACCCACGAAAAGAACCAGAAGCCCTGGTTGCAATATAAGGGTCCTCAGCAGAGTCCTTCTACTCTGCCAAAGTCCTTCTTACCTTTCCTCACCCTATGAGGCCATGCCTGAGATGCTTGTATAACTAACTATTTGTTTCCCTCCACAGGAAAATACAAAGACTCAGCAAACTCTTCCACATTTGGTGGATCTCTCAGAGGATAACCAAATTGCTTTCTGGCTAATGTTGGATGATAACTGATCACACCCTTCCTTCCTAGCAAAGGCACTCCAGCAAATCTTCCACAACTTACCAGCAACTCCTTTCCCAGCAGATCTCTGTCATATACCCAAGCTATATCCTCAGAAGTTAGCCCCATTAGCCTCCTAGACCACCTCCATTCATCTCTCATTTCCTTGAAAGAGCCTGACTTTGGCAATTGCCTAGCAAACCACTCAGCAAACAATGAAGCACAACAGCCCACTGGTCCACCTCTGCCTTTTTTATTCCGGTAGTGAACGTTGTAGTAGAAATATCCCAACAAAGTTGGCACATGATTTCCTTTAGCAAATATGGAGATCACTTCCAAGCTCACAAACTCTTTTTCTCCCGGGAAAAGACTAGATTCATACACCATCAAAGCCAACACAACACCAAATTCTCCCCATTTACCCTCTTTGGCATATTCTTCAGCCTCTGGTATAAGCATATTCCAAGGAAGTCCTTTGCCATCAATGTCCTTCAAAGCCTTCTTGACCTTAGCAACTGGTAAACGACAGACTCTGGCTATGTCTTCTTCCTTGAGAACCACCTCAGACCCATAGTAAGGCAAAGTATCTCTGACTGGAACACCCAAAATGTTGGAAATCTCCTCCAAGGTAGGAGCCAAGATGTAATTTGGAAATACAAAACACCTCAGCAAGGGATCATAAAACTGAAGCAAAGTGTGCAAGCTGTCCTTCTGGTCTGCAGTAGGTTTGTCCATGTACTTCAATATCTGACCATACCTCTTTCTGAAATTTCCCATGACTTGGTCATTCATCAGCCCTGCTAATTTCTGAACACTCTTGACCTCTGGTTGAAGAAAAGTATAATGAACATTATTTTTCCTTGTGATTATCTTAACTTCTGCCATCTGAAGAGCTTATAATTACCAGAACTGGGTGCTAACTGTGGACAATAACCTGAAAAATGGAAACATAAATAGTTAATGCAAGTATGATGCAATGCAAATGCAATGCAGGCATATGATCAATATGGGACCATCTGGATACTGGACACTGAAAATAAGGACCCTCTAAATGACTGAAAACCAAGATCTTTTGAGCCATAACCCTCTGATAGAAATTCTCAGAACCATAACACCAAGAAAACCAGAACCATAAGGACCAAATCTCAACAAGGACCACACTGATAATGAGGGTATGTAGAGGCCGAGGGTTCCTGCAAACCTGTAAACCCCTCCCAATCTCACTGGTATGCTCTGGGTCAAACATCATAGACTCTCAAAGCCGAATAGCAATAATACTTTCACCATTTCCGAGAAATGGCTCATGACTAGATCGGGGAATCGGTTTGGTATTATATACTACGCAGGGAGGCCTCAGCTGAGTCCGGGAAAACAAGGTCATCCTATATAAGTACTAGGTGGGCCCTCGGATGCGAATGGGTTTGCCACAAAATGTGGTCCGCCACTGCCATCACTAGAGAGGGATGTTTCCACAAGGTCCTCAATGATCGGTCCCCAGCTGCACATAACTATCAAGGTTATGAAACGAGAGAGGAAGATCCCCAAATCAAGTCATTTCCAAGACGGTCGCAAATCTGGGCGTGGAACTCACTACTACCCCCATGACAAGATCTCATGAGGCCAAAGTGGAACCCCTCTAAGTCCTAAGGTGCACTCGAGCCGTGGTAATGAGCTCATCTATCAGAAACAGTATCACCCAAGCCCACCAAACAGAAAATCCAGTCCAGACAGTCCAGTATATAATATGATGCAGAAAATAAATACTTAAAAACTGTAAATAAAGCTATAAATAAACTGTAAATAAACAACAGTAAAATATACACACAACAGCAAACAATCAACACCCCGCGAAACAGAAACACGCAAGCGCTAGGATTGACTCTCAAGGGAACCAGAGATTCTCTGGTTAGGAAGTCCCCAGCAGAGTCGCCAGCTGTCGCTCCCCGGATTTCCATCCTGGTACAAACGCGAAAGTGGCGCGGAAAGAGGTAGAGTCGCCAGCCAGGCATATTTATCCCGAAGGAACGGGAATGGTAATGCTGCACAAACCAGAAGAAAAGAAAAGGAAGGACATAGGTCCTGCGAACCAAAGAGACTGAGCTCGGGAGTCGGTTACGACCTGGGAAGGTATTAGCACCCCAGATCGTCCGCCGTACCCGACGAGATCCACGCTTGCAAAGAAATCTGTTTCAAAGGGTGAAGAAATGAAAGCTGCTGCAAAGAAAATGAACTGAACTGGATAAAAGAAAGGAAAAGGGAACTGAAAAGGAAATGAAAAGGAAAAATGTAAGGAAAATAAAGATTGTGCTCGAACGGGCCCTACCCCGCTGCCTACGTACCTCATCTGGACAATGAGGATCAGAGTCGCCGCAGTTCCCCTAACTAGGGGTGGAAGAGATTGCTTGTGTATTAAGGCTTGAACTGCCTACGTCAATGCTCAGGTGTTGCAGGCTCGGACGACGAGTGCATAACCGTCTTGCAAAATGGCAAGTAGGAGCAAGTTCGCGTATGGAGCGAAGGAGATGAGAAAAGAATTCCCGAAGGAAAAACGCTTATTGTTTGTTTTGTGTTTTTTTAGAATCTTTTATTAAGTGTATCACAAGGAAGTGAACTCAAGCTCTTTTCCATGGAATGTGCACTTGTCACTACATTCCAAGATGGAATAATAGAACAAGCACACTCAAGTGAGGAGAAGATCCCCAAAACTTGACCCCAGAGGTTAGGGCTTAAGCTTACTAACTCATTAACTTATTAAGTGTTTTTGTATTTACAATGAAGAAGTGTGTTTTATGACTTTCTTGGTGAAGATGATATCCTGATCAGACTTGTGTATCACAAGACAAGCTTGTACTATCCCAAGATGGGAAGACTACAAGTGTCTCATGGGATAAGGCTATTGCTCAAGATATCACTTCAATCCTTATTAAGTGTCTTTTTTAGTGTTTTGAGATGAGAAGAGAAGAGAAACAAAAGGATCACAAAGGTGAAAGCCTAATGGGGGACTAATGAATCCTAATTGTTATCATGCAAAGGTAATCCTAGGTTAGTGAGGTTTACTATCCTAATGGAAGAGAAGAAAGAAGAGAAGGAAAAGAAAGAAGAATAGAAGAGGGAGGAAGTAAGGCTTAAGCCCAACAATCACAATAATATTATCAATGGAGAAAGGAGAAGAGATAAGAATTGGATATGTGGGAATCACATCCACACCTCTCACTTACCAAAGCCCCTGAAATGGTTAGTGACACAAGCATAAATGCAACACAAAATTAACATAATGTCAAACCAAAACCACACAACCAGAAGTAAAGTCATAAACACAAATGCCAAATGCAAACTCAAAGCACAAGAATGAGAAGAGAATTATACAACTCACAATGAAGCATTATGAATCACCATGACAAAACAAAATAAACATGAGAAGATACAAAGCAAAATAGTCAAAGAAACACCACAAAGTTCAAGACCAGAACCCTAACATGTTAGAAAAGTGCCTAAGGAACATGTAAGATGAAGAGAAGAAGTGCATATACTCAAGTACTACCATCATGAGAAGTAAAGGAACAAAAGAAGTGAAGTGATCATACATAAGAGTGAATGAATTTCAAAAGTAAACAATCACAAAATTTCCCAAGGTACAAACACAAACTCAAGACCAGAGGGGTACCAATATCTTAATTAGGCTCTAAACAAGCTAAAGAAGTTGGTACAAGTGCCCTTCTAACCTAAAGAGTAACCATATGACTTAAAAGAAGCAAAAGGGAACAAGTAAGGAACAAAAATTCAAATCAATTCAAGTATACATGCAAAAATTCCACAAACTTGCACAAATGATCTTCAATCATACAATTTCAACATGCCAAAATGAGAGGATCAAATTCAGAAGCTTGGCCGTTCAAAATAAGGTTCAAACATGGATTAGGGTTAGAAGGCTTCATGCACAAGTTAGAGACCAAAATGAATTAAAAAAATTTATAAAAATCAGAACAAAAATCACCAATAAACTACATCTCATCATGAATCTAGAGCAAAAAGATCCATCTCAAAATTCAAAATAATGACCAAGATAGAAAATGAACAAGGCAGCATGCTTCAAAATGAAATAAAATCAATTAATTAAAAGAGACAATTAATTTCCACGTGGTATTTAAAAATAAATAAAAAATAAAAATGCCAAAAATTAGAGAAAACTCAAAGAATCATTCCTGAATTTTTTTATAATTTTTGAAGACCAAATTCTATTTTTTAAAATTAAGATTCAAACTGGAAATAAAATAAAATAAAATAAAAGAAAAGGTGAAGCTGAGGTGCAAATAGCAATGAGTTTCAGTTCAATTCCATTGGGCTTTAAAACAGGGGGGGACGAATAGCAATGACATGCCTAATGTTCAGCGTAGGTTCATAAAAATTACAATGGAAATTCATGAAAAATAGGGAAAAACAAGAGCTAGTGGATCAATCTCACGCATCCAATGAAGTCAACAAACTTAAACAAGTCAAACCATCTGTGAACCCTAACACATGCACACAGCAATTATGGTGGACTGGCAAACACGCAGCATTATAGGGGAATTAAAAGATCACGTGAGAGAGAGGCCCTATCATTAATGTGCTGGCAACAAAAGAACCGTCCAGATCGTAAATCCAAGGGTCATGCAATCATCTTCTTCATTCAAACTCAGGTGAATAAAATCCAGAATCCGGTGACCGGAGCTAGGGCTCCGGCACCGGAAAATTCAAATCAAGAACAAAACATCACATAAATGACTCAAATTGTCCAGATCAAGCAAACAAACCTCACTGAATCCAAAAATGAACTTAGATTTCTCATTAGATCACCACACAAACCGGATCGAAGCAAAACAAAATCATACATCAAACTTTGAATCCACATATTCACTCAATAATGCATCAAAATCAAATCCAAAGAGTGCAGAGTAATCAACACAACACATAGATCATAAAGCACATTTAAAAACAAACATCCAAATCCACGAATTCAGTGAGTTACCTGAGCTTGCAGAGCTGGAAATTCAAAAGAAATCCCTCCTGAGGGTGTAGAATTGCTTATCTGGATCTCCTCTTGCAAAATAAATGCAAGAGGAAGCTTGAGAACACCTGTATTTGGAGCTTCGAAGCAAACTGCTCTGAACTGCAACTTCTTGTTTCTTCACTTTCAGCTTTGATTGATGAGAGAAATGTGATCCTTGAAGCTTGTAGAAGAAGAATATGAAGAGAAATGAGAGAGGTGTGGCTTGAGGAGAGAGAGATTCGAAAGCTTTTTCTCTTGTGCATGAAACTTTGAATCTGAGAAATGAGAGAGTGCTAGCTTGCATTTAGGGTATGATTGGCTTTTATATCATGCACATATCACACTGATTAGGGTTTTGTGGTGAGTGGTAGCATGAGTTGTGTGATAGGGGTTGTTTTGCAAAATTGCATGAAGAATGAAAATGATCAATTTGCTCGTGCATTTGATTCCTCTTTGCACATGCTGATCTCTCATCCCAACCCTTGATTCATGATGAAATGATCCTGCCCCTCAGATGTTGGTGTCATGCTTTTCTCATGATCATGCATTTTTTGCCTTTTGTGAAATACACCACATCCCATGCACGAATTTTATGGTATTTTTGGAGAAAAAAAAACTTTATGCAATGCCTTGTAAAAGTGTGATCTTATTTGGTTCATGAAATAACTTGAAAATGATATTCATGAGCTTTTGCATTTGAAGTAAACTTGAAATTCATGCCATGCCCTAATATTCAAGTAACTTTCGAAGGGCCTATCTCCCAATCCATAAGGGCTATGAAAAAGTATTTGTAATTTTTAAAAATGGGAGAACTTAATCTTCAACTTTCATGTTTGATGGAAATTCATTTGAAGCTTTTTTCACCAAGTTATGTGACTTTGAAAATTAGGGAAAAAAGTTGCCAAAATTAGAAACTTCCATGACCAATCACATGCCAAAAATGGAAAACTCCTTAAAACCTTTTGATTCTTGATTTTTGACTTTGACAAACCTCTTCTAAGGTCATAAGAACATCCCTTGACTTGAAAAATAGGGTTGGACCCTTTGAATTCCCACAGTTGACTTCTAGAATGCACAGTTGACCAATTTCTTCCTTTACAAGCAACTGATGAAATACCTGACTTCCACAAGGAATTTTCTCACAAAATTTCATCCCTAGGATCCTCTTATCATATGAAAGACTTTTCCTAGATGAAATGGCCAAATTCACAAAGTTTTCATGCCTGAAACTCAAACCCTAATTTGGGATCATTGTGTAGGAGCTTGCCCTAGCTTGAATTCCCTGATGATCCCCCAACCTCATGGGCTTTTGTGAATGATCTTGAGCTTATGAATGCAATGTAGACTCCCCATAGGACTTGGAAAAATCCATTGGGCCTCTTGTTATAACTTGTAATGCTTCAAATCCCTCCACAGATGATCATATGCCTAATGCTAAGTCATGAGAATGTTATGCCTCATCTTTCCATGTAACAATGCCAAGAATATGATATGCTTATGAAGACTATGGTATGATGATGATACTTAAAAAAAAGAAGAGGACAAATTTGGGGTGTTACACTAAGGAGCTGACTGATCGGGGGAACATTATTGCCAAGCTGGAGGTCGATAAGAGGAGGGCCTTGGACCAGAGCAAAAAGCTGAAGGATTCCTTTTTCCCGAAGGAGGATGAGGATGCCGACACCAAGGGTTTGGTGACCAGGGCCCGGTTTCTTGCTCGGATCGACCAGAATATGGAATATCTGAACTCGTCGACTGAGCTCAGTTTCCAAAATGTTGTAGAGCATATACAAGCCCTTCATCTTGAATTGGCTCTGGATATTGGCCGCATCAGCTATCTTTACAAAGTTGAGAATGGTCAGATAGTGGTCCCCGCAGACTTGATCGTGGAAGACTCCCAGCCTGGGGTGATTGCTCTGCCTGAACAACCAGAGATGGAGCCGCCTCAGAGCGAAGGTTAACCTGGTGCTCCAGAAGGGGAGGAGAACTAGTCTGGCTTGCGTTCCTTAACTTTGTAATTTACCATGCTATTGTTTTTCCCGGGGACGTGGTCCCCTTTGCGTGTAATTATGAACAAGTCGGCCCTTCGGGGTCGCAACCTTTCAGTAAAATTGCCCGACCTTGGTGGTCGTTTGTTATTTCATAATGTTTTTATTTACAAGTATTTTTAACTGTGCGTCCGTTGGAGGACTTCTTTCCTTTTATATTTCTATAAATGTTAAGTGTTTGATGTATTTATGATGGTTAGATGTAATTGGGCAAATGCGGGGTGTGTGTTTGTAATCTGTTGGTTTGGGGGACCAATCAAATGTTGGAGGATGGCTCCTGGTCGGTACCCGGTCCAAGATAATGACTCGGACTTCGAGGCTTGAACGTCCCATCGCGAGCTGGGTTCTTCTTGGTCGTGGTACATAGGCGACGTCGGACTCGTTTGAGTATCCTCCCGTGCAATAGTCACCTCCTTCCTCTGGAAGAAGATCCTGATAATCATGTTATTTGGGTTGCTATGCTTGTACCTGGGCACGCAGGTTTAGTCAGACCTATTGCTCCTCGCTTGAGAGCCAAGCAAGGTGACTATGTAATTAGCTATAATATTTCTTGAGCTTCTCGGCGTTCCACGGCCGAGCAAGTTCTTCCCCGTGAAGATTCTCTAAATAATAGGCCCTATTTTCGGTCTTTTCCCGGACGCGATACGGGCCCTCCCAATTAGGCGTTAGTTCTCCCTCATGGGAATCTCCGTGATTTCTTCTTAGAACAAGACTGTCCACCTCGAATGCTCGTCTTATGACTTTAGAGTCATACCGAGCTGCTATTTTATGTTTAAGACTGGCCTCCCGGAGAGCAGCTTCTAATCGGATTTCTTCGACCAGGTTAATCTCGTCTCTTAAAGCTTCAGAGTTGGTATCTTAGTCCATTGGGGACTCTGTCCGCCTAGATCGAATGTGAATTTCCACAGGAATTACTGCTTCGGTCCCATATGCCAACCGAAACGGGGATTCACCGGTCGTTGAGTGGGGAGTGGTTCTATATGCCCAAAGTACGATGTGTAACTCCTCAACCCAGTGTTTCTTGTGCTCGTCCAGTCTCCGTTTCAGACCTCTTAGGATTACTCTATTTGCAGCTTTTGCTTGTCCTTTGGTTTGGGGATGCTCAACTGAAGCGAAATGTTGTTTTGTTCCTACTAAAGCAACTAATTCTTTGAAATGTCTATCGGTGAATTGGGTACCGTTATCGGTTACAATGGCGAGCGGTACCCCGAACCGAGTGAGAATGCTCCTCTTAAAGAAGCGTAGTATGTTGAGTGTAGTAATTTTGGCCAAGGCTCGGCTTCTATCCATTTGGTGAATAATCGACGCCCACAATGAGGTATTTACTTTGGTCGGACCCGATGACGAATGTCCCTAAGATGTCCATCCCCCACCACGCGAATGGCCACGGGGAAGATAGCGATTTTAGCTCGGTAGGGGGTGCTACATGTACGTCCATGTGTCGTTGGCATTTTTCGCATCTTTTTACGTGCTCTTTCACGTCGCGTTGGAGTGTCGACCAATAGTATCCTGCCCGGAGGATCTTTCGGGCTAACGATCGTCCGCCCGGGTGTTATGCGTTAATTCCTTCATGGACTTCTCTTAGTACGTGTGGGATGTTCTCTTCCTCTACGCACCTGAGGAGTGGCGTGGAGAAGCCTCGGTGATACATACGCCCACCGACTAAAGAGTACGAGCATGACCATCGACGCACGGTGCTGGCCGTTTTCGGGTCTGTTGGCAACTCACCCTTGTTCAGGTAGTTAAACACTGGGGTCATCCAGCAATTGGTATCGCCTACGGGATTAATGTCAAGGTGGGTTGAATATTGTCCAGTTCTTGGTCGGGGGAGCACTTTTTGTATGACAGACTTGTTGTTTCCTTTTCTTTTAGTGCTTGCCAACTTGGAAAGGATATCAGCTCGGGTATTATTTTCTCGCGGGATATGTTTGACCTCTATGTTTATGAATCATTTTAGTTTGTCCTTTACAAGGGCCAGGTATTCGGCCATATTGTTGTTTTTGGCCTGGAAATCTCCTCGGACTTGATTAGCGACCAGTTGGGAATCCGTGCAAATTGTGATTTCTTCTGCCTCTAGGTCGGTCGTGAGTCGTATGCCGGCCAAGAAAGCTTCATATTCCTCCTGGTTGTTGGATGTGGGGAAGGACAAAATTAAAGATACTTCGATGATGTTTCCCTCTTCGTTTTCCAGGATAATTCCAGCTTCACTACCCGTCGGGCCAGATGCTCCGTCTACGAAGATGGTCCATTTGGATGGAGATTTTGGCTCCTGCTCGGTGAAAGTGAGCTCTGCTACAAAGTCGGCTAGTGATTGAGCCTTGAGAGCTTGTCTCCCTTCGAATTTGATATCGAATTCGGACAGTTCCAACGACCATTTTAACATTCGCCCGGCCATGTCTGGTCGTCCGAGTAATTGTCTTATGGGTTGGTCTGTCCTCACGATGATGGTGTGGACTAGGAAATAATTTCGTAGTCTTCTGGCTGCAAAAAGGAGGGTCAAGGCCACCTTTTCTACCTGGAGGTATCGAAGTTCGGGTCCGTGGAGCGCCTTGCTCGTAAAGTAAATAGGTTTCTGTCCCTCGGGTAGGTCGCATATGAGGGCTGCGCTTACGGTCTCGTTTTCTACGGCGAGATAGAGGTAAATCGTCTCTCCTTCATTGGGCCAGGACAAAAATGGGGGCTCACATAATGCCCTTTTCAAGTGGGACAAGGCTTGCTCGCACTCCTCCGTCCATTCAAAGGTGGCCTCTTTGCGAAGGAGTTTGTAAAAGGGGAGAGCGTGCTGAGCGGATTTTGCCACAAATCGTGCGAGGGAAGCGAGGACCCCGTTTAACGATTGTATGGATTTTTTAGAATCAGGAGTAGGAATTTCTGTGAATGCCTAACATTTGTTAGGGTTGGCTTCAATACCTCGTTCGGTTAAATAGAATCTGAGGAACTTCCCTGATCGGACCCCAAACGTGTACTTCTCGGGATTGAAACGCATTTTGCATTTCCGAGCTTGATCGAATACCTTTCGCAAGTGGGACGCGTGGTCTGTCTCTTGCTGAGATTTGACGATCATGTCGTCCGTGTATACTTCAAGCATGTCCCCGATTTCCGTTCGAAATACCCTGCTCATCATGCGCTGATATGTCGCGCCCGCGTTTTTTAAACCGAAGGGCATAACGTTATAATAATAGTTACCCGATTCGGTCATGAAGGCTGTGTATTTTTTGTCAGACACGGCCATGGGTATTTGATTGTACCCCGAGTAGGCATCCATAAAGGACAATAGTTTGAAACCGGACGAATTGTCGACCAGTTTGTCAATGTTGGGCAGAGGATATGCGTCTTTCGGGCGTGCCCGGTTAAGATCAGTATATTCAACACACATTCTCCATTTTCCACTAGACTTTTTAACAAGTACAACATTTGAGAGCCAGGTTGTATACCTGGCCTCAGTTACAAAATTTGCCTCTAGGAAGTCTTTAATAGAAGATTCGGCAGCTTTGTTTTTCTTGGTCGACTGCTTCCTCCTACGTTGGGCGGCCGCTTTTTGCGTTGGATCGATGGAGAGGTGATGACAGGCCGTCTCGGGGTCGAGCCCTAGCATTTCTGTGAAGCTCCAAGCAAACAGATCAGCGTTTCCCTTGAGGCATGCTTATAAATATCGTTTCGCCAAGTCGGCTAGATGGGCTCCGATCTTGACGTACCGAGCCGGATCATCCCCCAAAAGAATCAGTTCGAACTCTCCGTCAAGAATTGGTCGGGAAAGTGAATCGGTCAGCCTCTAAATGCCCTCGTCGTTATTTGAGAACCTGGAGTCTAGTTCGATTGAGTCGACCTGTGGAAAAGCCTTGGATGTTTATGGAGTATCTGGAGAAGTCAGGGCTGATGGGTTTGGTTGGTAAGATATCGATCTGAGACCCCTGGATGCTGCTTTAAAGCATCGGCGAGCAGCTTCGACGTCACCGTGTAGCGTAGTGACTTTGCCCGAAGTAGTATAATACTTCATTTTTAGGTGAACGGTGGATGGAACAACGATTAGCTCGGCCAATTTTGGTCGTCCTAAAATGCATTGGTACAACGAAGGACAGTCTACGACCAGGAATTGGACGCGAATAGTTCTGGCGGTTTCGGATGTCCCGAAGGTGACGAAGAGATCGACGTAACCCCATGGTCGGGAGACTGCTCCGTTGAAACCCTGTAAGTCTGATCCGATGTACGAAGTAAGGTTTATTTCATTCAATTGGAGTGTTGAAAATAATTGGGAGTACATGATGTCGCAGGAGCTACCCTGGTCTACCAGGATTCTCCTCACATCAAAATTTTCCATCCGTGCACGGATGAGTAGTGGGATGTTGGCATTTGGTGCTCCTCCCAAGAGTTCATCCCGGTAAAAAGCAAGGGGTACTGAGCTCTCTCTTGGGGGGTCCAGGGTCGCGCTCTGAGCATGGCCTTTCGCGATCTGTTGGTCAAATTTCCTCTTTACGGATCCAACCGTGATTTGTTTAAATCCTCCCCCTGAGATGACCATCTCAGAGGGAAAGGTCTCCCACGGGCTGTGGGAGGAAAAATATCCTGGGCTCCCCGTGTGGTCGGGCAAGAAGAAATATTTTGGGCGGTAGATGCTCAGGGCAACCTGCATGTTCGCATCTGCTGGTATGGGTACAACTTCTTCGATCTTCTGAGACTCTTGCGCTTCTTTGCGAGGGGTGTCTCTTGATTTGGTAAACTGTTTGAGGTACCCGTTGGTAAATCAACCTTGGTCAGGTAGTTAAACACTGGGGTCATCCAACAATTGGCGTCGCCTACGAGATTAATGTCAAGGTGGGTTGAAGATTGTCCAATGCTTGGTCGGGGGAGCATTTTTTGTATGACGGGCTTGTTGTTTCCTTTTCTTTTAGTGCTTGCCAACTTAGAAAGGATATCAGGTCGGGTATTATTTTCTCGCGGGACGTTTTTGACCTCTATGTTTGTGAATCGTTTTAGTTTGTCCTTTACAAGGGCCATGTATTCGGCCATATTGTCGTTTTTGGCCTGGAAATCTCCTTGGACTTGATTAGCGACCAGCTGGGAATCCGTGCAAATTGTGATTTCTTCTACCTCTAGGTCGGTCATGAATCGTATGCCGGCCAGGAAGGCTTCATATTCCGCCTGGTTGTTGGATGTGGGGAAGAACAAAGTTAAAGATACTTCAAATACTTCTCAGGAAACACGTACAATTTACAATCTTATCACTTAATCACTACCCGTGTAACTTCTACTTAGGAACTCCTAAATATGAGAAATTCATCCTCACTTCCAATCACATCAGTGATGTGTCACAGTCCTCAATAGCCAGTTGCTGATATTGATGGATCTTTACCTACACAACAATCCAAAACAAAAGCCACAATTCCATGACAATACTTTAACGTTTCTTAGCAACTTCAGTTAAGTACAATCCACCTCTTACTTAGCAGCTTCAAGGTTTACAAACAAAACAGCCACAATAGGGTTCCTTGTTGCGCACGGCTGCCACAAGAACACAACTCTAATAATGTTTACATTTTTGGTTGGTTGGTTGGTTCTAAACCTAGGTTACAAGGTTTCTTTTTATAACCTATTCCCAACTGGATTTGGGCCTAAAAATCACAGCATAACAATTGCTACAAATTTGTAGAAAAATCTGCTACAAATATATAAAAAGATCTTCATATAAAAAATTCTAAAATATCTCTAAATATAGAAACTCTATATTCTTCAATATTTGATTTAGTCTTTAGTGTAAATTTGATTCTTCAAGATTTTTTACAATCAGCGCCACTGGATTAATTTAAGTTTTCAATTATATTCTGTTTTTGTTGAAACGTAACAGAATATTCAATCCATCTTTAGCAATTCATGATGTCGAGTAAATTGTCTTGACATCTTCTTCGACATGTTGTTCCAGATGTTGAAACATTTCAACACAACATGTTTGGGCGCATACAAAAGGATTTTTTTCTTAGTATTTTCTGTGTTTTGCAAAGATCATTTATATACACACGGCTGCTATATTTGTTTTACAAAATTCATGCCAATTACAAAACCTACAATTTGCTCTAAAACTACCAAGAAATCTTCCAACCAAAATCTGGCCTACCATCTAAAAGACCACACGACCATCACATTCCTCTTAATCCAAATACCAAACTTATCAATGTAAAACCTTACCATTATCCACACTCACAAAAATATGCTATGATCAAAATCATTCAAGAAATGTTGCAACAAGGTGTTATAATTCCTAGTCATAGCCCATTTTCCTCACTCGTATTACTTGTAAGAAAAGATGGCACTTGGAGGTTTTGTATGGATTATCGAGCTCTAAATGTTGTTACTATCAAAGATCGCTTCCCAATTCCCACCATTGACGAACTCCTAGATGAACTTGGTTCAACCAAATTCTTGACCAAGTTAGACTTATGTTGAGGTTACCACCAGATCCGAGTTGCATCAAAAGATACACATAAAACAAATTTTCAGACTTTTGATGGGCATTACGAATTCCTTGTTATGCCCTACAGGCTCACTAATGCCCCTTCCACTTTTCAGTCAGCTATGAATGATTTATTAAGACCCTATTTATGCAAATTTGTTTTGGTTTGCTTTGATGACATTTTGATTTTCAGTAACACTTTTGATGACCATCTTACTCATTTGCAGGTT
Source organism: Lathyrus aphaca (assembly GCA_963966055.1). Classification (NCBI taxonomy): domain Eukaryota; kingdom Viridiplantae; phylum Streptophyta; class Magnoliopsida; order Fabales; family Fabaceae; genus Lathyrus; species Lathyrus aphaca. The sequence goes on along the minus strand of OZ014523.1, from coordinate 456,775,779 downwards.
ATGTTTGGCATACTAAAATCTCACAAATTTTTTGTTAAGTTATCAAAGTGTGTTTTTGCAATGGATACAGTCAATTACTTAGGGCATATGATTTCAGTGGGTGGTATTGTACCCGATCAATATAAAGTCAAAGCCATTTTGGAATGGCCTCAACCTCGTTCGCTCACAACTCTCTATGCTTTTTTAGGGCTCATTGGATTTTATCGTCGTTTTGTGCATAATTATGCCTCTCTTTCCGCTCCTCTCACTGATTTGTTGCGTTCCACTAAATTTACATGGAGTAAAAAGGAAGCTTTGGCCTTTACAGAGTTAAAGAAGAATATGACCGACATGTCGGTCCTAGTTCTACCATATTTTAAAAAATACTTTAAATGTTGAAACGGATGCTTCCGAAATGGACATTGGTGCGGTATTGTTCCAATACGGTCATCCCATTGCTTTCTTCGGTAAGAAGATGCTTCCTTGTTTGCAAGAAGCTTCAGTCTGCATGCGCAAGATGTTTACTGTTATAGAATCAGTAAATAAATGGCATCAATATCTAATTGGACAAAACATTCACATTTACGATCAAAAGAGTTTATGAAACCTCTTGCTTCAAAAAATCCAGACTCCAAAACAACAAAAATGGGCATCAAAATTACAAGTTTTGAATTTTCAGATCTTTTACAAACCTGGTAAATCAAATTTGGTTGTTGATGCTTTGAGTAGGAAGTATCACTCGGAGGACTCTGTGTTGCTAACCTTGTCCTATTTTGTCCCGAATCTCTTAGCCACACTTCGTGAGTTCTACACACAAGACATAGTGGGAAAAGATTTAGTAGATCAAACTCTAAAGAATCACAATGAACAAAACCTTTACAGAGTTTTACAAGGCTTACTATATTATAAAGATCGGTTGTTCATACCAAGTATTGAAGGACATCGCCCGAAAATTCTACAAGAGTTCCATAGTACACCAATTGCATGTCACTTTGGTGTGAAGGCAACCTTGACACGTATGTCTACTTCCTTTTCTTCGCCAGGCCTATCCATTGCAGTCGGAGATTTTGTCAAACATTGTTCCACCTGCCAACACAACAAGTATCAAACAAAAAATAAAAAGGGACTCCTCCAACCGTTAACAGTTCTGAATCAAGTATAGGAGTTGACTATGGATTTTATAACACACTTACCTAACTCTTTTGGACATACTATTATTTGGGTCATTTGTGACTGCCTCACAAAATACTGTCATTTTCTTGCTCTACCAACACACTTCACTACCAAATCCCTTGCATCTCATTTTTCTGTGGAAGTTGCTCATCTTCATGGAGTCCCGAAGTCCATCATCTATGACCATGATCCTCTTTTCCTTAGCAACTTTTGGAAACAACTTTTCAAAACACGAGGGACCACATTAAAGTATAGTACAACTTATCACCCGAAGACAGATGGCCAAACAGAAGTGGTAAATAAATCAGTTGAGACTTACCTTCACTGCTTTACTAGTGAGTAACCCTGTATAAGTTCAATCACCTTGTAGAGCTTTGGTATAACACCTCATTTCACACTATTATCCAGATGACGCCGTTTAAAGCTTTATATGGTCGAGATCTACTAAATATCCCAGCATATATTCCTGGATTTGTTGATGATGACTCTTTGGATGGTAGTCTCGTACAGCGCCACCAGATCCTCACAAAATTAAAGGAAAATTTAACCAAGAGTCGCATACAGATGGAAAAACAAGCTAACAATAAAAGGATATATTATACCGTTCAGATAGGATATCTTGTTTTGTTGAAACTCCAAACTTATCGTCAGTAAACGGTCACCATAAGAACATTTCAGAAACTAGCAAAACAATTTTTTTACCTTTTTGGATCATCAGAAAGGTTGGCAAAGTCGCCTATATGTTGGATATGCCCTCTTCCTCAAAAATACACCCGGTGGTGCATGTCTCTCTCTCTCTCTCTCTCTCTCTCTCTCTCTCTCTCTCTCTCTCTCTCTCTCGACCCTATTTTGGCTCCCAATCTCACAAGAATATTTCTCATCTCCTAAGTGGTTTAATTATTTTTAATGAAATATTTGAGGATACAATGTTTAAACCAACAAACTCAGAGGTAGAAGAACGAAGTATTTTTTACTCTGAAAATTTTGAAGCCACATAAGTTTTTGAGAGAGAAAAGAAGAATATAACGCACAAAAGTTTGAAGGATGGAGAAAATGATGCTAAGGTGGAAACAAGTGTTTTTAAAGCCCCCCAAAGTACCGTTAAAAAGGGCTCACAATGGATCCCTTCACAACTTTTAGTTCCATCAAGTAGAGCTACCCACGCTGACATTGTGCCTTCACATGCGGAACAAGAAATCAGAAAATCCTGCAGAAAATAAACTCTTATCCCTTCATCACCACGTGGCAGCCCCCACCAAAAATCCCACTAAGTATTACCCCTTACATCAGGCAGTGGATACAAGCAGAAAATCCAATCTTATCCCTTCATCTCCACATGGCAGCCCCATCGAAAATCCCACTAAGTTTTATCCATTACATCAAGCAGTGGATACATCTATTCCAAATAAATCCTCTTTTATACACTACGACAAAAGAGGGCCAAAGTGAGCGTTTTATTTGACCTTAGAGAGTGCTTTAAAGCGCTGTCAAAGATTGAACTGTCGTAGGTAAAGACAACGTTCTTTATTATGGAAAAAGCGCTTTTAAATGTCTACTTTAGAAAGCGCTTTTAAAGTGAAAGCGCTTTTAAAGTAGGCATTTAAAAGTGTTTTTCCGTAGAAAGCGCTCTCTAAGGTGGGCCTTTATACATTGCTTTTAAAGCATTGTCTATTGAATTTTTATAAAATTTTATTAATTGATTTTACATTACTTTAGAGAGTGCTTTTAAACAAAAAGTGATTTCTTTGGTCCCTCTTTAGAGAGCGCTTTTGTAAAGCGCTATCTATTGTATTTTTATAAAATTTTATAAAAAAAATTTACATTACTTTAGAGAGTGCTGTAAACACCCCAAATTTGCCCTCACCCATCCACACCATGGCTTGTGATATTTTCATTTGCATAAGTTCAATCATAGCATCTCATACCACATTTTTGATTCACTACATTGATTCAAAGTCATCTGCATCTAGGGTTTGTGATCTGAGCTATCCCTGAGCCATTTGAGCCACTCCAAAGGTCATTAATCACTTCAAAGGGGTCCATGTATGTTCAAGCATCATATTATATCCTCACAAGGTCAAATAAGTCAAAGAATCACAAGAACTGAGAAAGGCATGGAAGCAGAGCCAGGCTTAACTGCACAGATGACGTAAAATTAGGGTTTTGGTTTCAGAGGCCATAACTCCAAATTTTTTGGTCATTCTTGTTTCTATTGATCTCTATATGATATGAGGATCATGCATATCAATTTTCATGAAGAAATTCAATGGGGAGGGCATCTGATCAAGAGATGACTTCTTGAGCAAGTCAGAGCAAAATCAGGGCATCTGAGGCCCCCAGTGACCCAACCAAAGGGTGTTATCCATCATTTTGAATGTGTATGATCTTTATTTGATCATAGAAGGTGTTAGAAGTTTACAAAATTGAACAATTTCAAGCCATTTGCAAAGTTGCCTTTTTGGGAAAGTGACTTATAATGAAAACTTGCCATTTTGGGAAAGTTTTTCAACCTTCTCTTTTTGATTCAAAAATGCTGCAAATGAGAAAACTTTGGTCATGAAAGTTGTAGAATGGATCCTCCCATTTTCAAAAAGTATAAGAACTCATTCTAATTCATTTTGGATCAAAAGTTATGGCCTTGCAAAGTTGGGAAAAATCACATAATTTCATGTTTTACACCAAAAGAGGAAAGTTGCAAAACCTCATGCCAAGGAAAAATGTGACTTCAAAGTGACTTCTAATCTTCATACAAACACAATGCAATGCCTAAAATTCAGATTGGCCCAAGAAATTTCTCATTTTCATGCCTTGATGTCCAAGTATCATAAACCACTTTTCATGAAAATCACAAAGAGGGAAATCTTGCAAGAAGGGTTCCTTTGGTTTTGTTTGGTCTCTAATCATTATCAAAGTATCATAGCAACATTGTATGGTGCATTTTGCTGCATATTGCCCAAGAGATGTCACATGTCCATGGCCAAAAATCACAAAGTGTAACAAGTTGCAAAATTGCAAAACTTGTGAGATCTCACCCTTCATCCATTCCAGCTCACATCAGTTCATCCCATGGCCATCCTTGAAGGCAGCTGAGCCCAAAGCAACCCTAAAATAGCCTCTGCCACAGCCCATGCCTCAAGTACACCTAACATTGACTTTTTGGCCAATTGCCCCATGCCATTCCCACAGTGCAAGTCACTTCCTCAGACCTCTTCTAATAGTTTAGGGATGTGCTATGGATCATAAAGCAAGCCACACACAAGCCAGAAACCTCCCATAATCCAGCTTGCACAAAATCTGTCCCAAACTTCTTCTCTTCGAATTTCTTCACACAGCCTTCAAACATCAAAAATTTCTTCACCAACAAACCACAAATCATCCATAGAACAAGAATCACCCCCTGAAACAGCCTGAAACATCACACACAAAGACCTCCATTTCTGCTACACCAGAACAAAACAGCCATAACCAGCCATTCTCAAAGCTCTCCAAGCTTCATTTCATCATCAGGGTGTTCAAAGGAGAAGGATTGCACCAAGTTTGAGTCCAGAAAGCTCAGAAACAGGGAGTCTTCATCTCAGGTAACATGAAGAACATTTTTCCCAGAAGCTAAGTTTTAAGTTCTTTTATGGTTTGGCATGTTCCCCTGATCATGAATATGTATTTACTTTTGAAAATGGTGAAGAAACCAGCATGTATGATGACTCTGAACATTTGCCCGTGTTTTATATTTTGCTTCGATTCATGCTTGTAAGGTGAAATAAATGAGTTTGAGATGAGGGTTTAGGTTTAGATTGATGAGAGGATCATTTTGGTGGAAGGAATTTGAAGTTTGGTAACTTGTAGAGGAAACTAGGGTTTGTGCTTGCCGAAGAAGATGACCGGAACCACTGTTCCGGTCATCTGAAAGTCATTAACCCTAATTAGGGTTTAAGCCAGTTTTAAATTGAGACCCTTGGATCTGCCTTCCCGCGCGTGTTTGTGTGGACCGGATCATCCCATTAGCCATTAATCAGTCATTAATTAATTAAATCTAGGATTAATTAAATATTAAATAAGTTTAGCCAGGTTTGAACTTGGGCCGTAGGATTGCGCGCCAAGTCAACACCCCCAAGCTCAGATTCAATCTGGTCCTTCCCTTTGACATACTTTTCCTTTTTATTAATTTTAATTCATTTTGTTTATATTTTATTTACACGAATTATTCAAAAATAGTAAAAAAACATTTAAAACTTCTGAAATTTTTTGTCAAACATTTCATTAATTTTCTAAACCCAAAAATATTTTTATTTTTATTTTTTGCATTAAAAATTATTTTTAAATCATTTAAATGTTTATTTTTAATTAGTTAATGAAAATTAATTAATTAAAAATACATTTAGGTATTTAAAAATCACCAAAAAATTCACATTGCATTTCAAAACATTTAGAAACATTATCAAACTCTCAAAACAAATTTCTTTTTGGTTCTTGAACTATTTTGACCTTTTTCATTGGAATTAAATTCATTTAAAGGCAATATTTTTGTTCAAACTTAGAAAAATTCATTCTGCCTAACCATTAAGAGTTTGATGATGGTTCTTCTTGCATTGCATCCTTCATAGCATGTAGTTTCTAGGTTAAAATTGGTTTGAATTTATCTTCCATTTTCAATTTGTTTTGCATTTTTCATGGTGAGGTACCTTAAAACCCTAGTTGACTTAGAAAAATCACAACTTCCATTAGGTTAAGAGTTAGGTCCCCTCCTTTGGGAAGTGAGCTTGTGTAGGGTTAGGGTTCCTTTGATCCCATTTTCAATTTTTTATCATGTCATTTTCTTCTGGTTTTTAATTTTTGTGTTGTATGTTGTTCATAAACCCTGATTCTTGCTTCCCTTTGCATTCACCTCTTATATGCTTGCATTCAAGAAATTGCCATGACATTTTGTGCATCCTCATGACATATAATACATCTTAGGACATATTAGAATCATGTTTGATCATTGCATCTTTCACTTGCCATGTTATTTGTTCATATTATTTCATAAACTTTCATGAACTCTTTATGGTTCAAAGCTTGCTTCATTTGCATCCACATCCTTGTATGATCATCCACAACTCTTGACATGTGTTTGCATCATCTCTTAGAATCATTTACATCATGATTTTGCTTCTGATTTTTGGTTTGCATCTTTGCATTCATTTCATTTTCATTGCATTACCTTTCTTTTGCTAACTTTTCAGGTGGTAAGTTGTTTTGAGAAGTGAATTTGCCTTCACTTCTCACAATCTCTCTTCATCTCTCTTATGCATCATTGCTGAATTTTATCTTTGTATTAGAGTGAGCTTGCTCATTCATGCTCTCCTCCACTTTCTTCCTTCAAGCAACTTGTCTTCTTAAGTGAAGCAAGTTGTCTTGCTTCTCTCTGCTTCTTTCTCCTTTCATCTGCTTCTCCTTGGTGGATTCCTTGAAGATTTCTCCTCTTAAGCCTCATAAACCCAAGGACTTCCAAGCATGATAACATTTTAGGATTGTTTAGTCCCCCTTAGACTCTTTCCTTTGAGTTTTTTTTGAGTCTTCTCTTCTCACCTCATAATCAAGGACTAAACCCTAAAGGTTTTAAGGCTTTGTGATTAAGCTTATGCCTGCATCCTTCTATTAGGATGGAGTGTATAACTTTAAACCTAAGTGTTAAACCCTTAATGTGCTTAAATCCTTTAATCAATTCACTTAATAATCCTCAAGACATCAAGCTTGTAACTTGGGCCTTGCATTAGGGTTCTAATTCTTCCTTAATTGGTTAAGAAGGACTAACCCTAGTGTTAATGGACAAGTCCTCCTCAAGTTGTCTTACAAACTATAAAACTCACTTCTTAATCCTATCATTAACTAAAATCCACTTTAATAAAGGCTTTGTTTTGTCATGAGGTTAATCCCTAATCATGGATTAAGTTGAGGAGCCTTCCTCAGCTTAAATGTTCTCATCTATTATCCTTCTATTAGGATGGTGTAATGAGTCCATTAAATCTTTGATTATGGCTTAAACTCATTACTTAACACTAAACCAAAATAACAAAAACATCTAAATAAATGCAAGTAGGTTAATGATCTTAATCCTACATCATGGTGATTAAGGGTGAGGTGTTTACTTCATGCTTATGGTATTCTCATTACCCCTAATCAGAGGGAGGATGTGATGAGTTTACTAACCCTTGGTTCAGGCTTAAGCTCATTTTTTTATGACAAGTTTCCAAAAGCAATAAAAGCCTGAAAGCACAAAAACAAACAATAATCGTCTCCTCCGGGATTCTTTTCTCATCTTATTCATTCACAAACGAGAACTCGCTTCTTCCTTCTAATGCAAGACAGTTTGCACCTGAGCCAGACAGGTCATACACTTGAGCATAGATAAGCAAGCAGTTCACAAGTCAATTTACATTTCAGTCTCTTTGAGTCGAACTACGGTGTTCTGACTTCCTCATTGCACGAGAGGATATGTAGGCATAACTTAACGGTTATCGAACAAAAGTCTCTGTATATCCCCCCTCCTTCAAGCATTATTCTTTAAGCCTCATAGTCTTGAGCTTCATACTCCTGTTCTTGCACTGACACCTCTCCCATGCACTTCGCATTTCTTTTACACTGACACTTGCATTCTTTTCCAGCTTTGATACACAGATTGCACTGACACCACCCCTTTAAAACACAAATCTTTTAAGCGTGGATCCCGTCGAGTACGGCGGACAATCTGGGTGCTAATACCTTCCCAGGTTGTAACCAACCCCCTTTCTCAGTTTCTCTGGTTCACGACCGTCTTATCCATCTTTCCTTAGGTTTATGCAGCATTACCTCTCCTTCGGGATAAAAATGCCTAGTTGGCGACTCTATTCATTCCCTTCCTCTTTCGCCGACCGTTCGTGTCTGTACCCCTCTTGGCCCTGTGTGTCATTTGGTGGGAGCGACAACTTGGCGACTCTGCTGGGGACCCTTATACTGTAACCAGGGCTTTTGGTTCTTTTAGTGGGTTCCTCCTAGCGCTTGTTTGATTTGTGTTTATTGGGGTGTTATGTGCTATATGTGTTTATGTATTTATTTTATTTCTTTATGTATAGTCTTGATTACTGCTTCCCTTACAGTTTTATACATCATACTGTCATACTATCATTTTGCTGGATCTGGTTTGTTGTTTTGATGGGTGGGGTTCCATTGAGAGTTTGAGGTCCAATACCTGGGACCTGAGTGACACCTAGGCTAGAGTGGTTCATGTTCTTTCCCATTCCATTTCGGTCTGGTGCGGGAATATGAAACACGGTTCAGATGTGGGTTTCTTCTTGAGAACTCTGTGCTACAGATTTCCTGTAGTGCTAGGGCTATCTGGGAAGCCTGCTAAGTCTGGATGACGTTTATTATGACCTTCAGAAACTGAGGTGAATTAGAGGAGGATCTTTTATGGTTATTGTAAACACTGTACCTCTGGGTTAGAAGTGTTACACTTCTCATAACTGATCCAAGTCTGAGGATCCTTGTTCTAGAACACCACCTATGAGGGGGTTGGGCTGTTTACAGGTTTGCAGGTACCCTTGGCCACATCATACCTAGTTTTCTTTGGTATAAGAGTACCTCATTTTGGACAGTTCTTGTGATTAACCCTGGACATGTGACTCTTTATTTGAGTCCCCCACCTTGGTTACTGGATTTATGAACCTCCATCTGGACTTCTTGAACATACATAGGCTTATATCAAGACAGATAATCAGATCCAGCTTGATCACAAACCCTTGCATATCATTTGTATACTCATCATTGCATCATTTTAACATTTGTTTATTTGTTTTTCAGGGTATCCACATTATATCTAGTTTGGTTTTGACCCCTTCTTCTGCATAGACCTCTGCTTCATCAGTTGTCTGCTTCAGCTGTCTTCATCATCATCAGCCTCAGCCTATCAGTGGCTCATCTCCAGTATCAGCCTTGATCTTCATCAGCACCTATCTTCTTTCTCTTCAGCAGTATTCATGACTACTCCCAGGAAAAGCAACATATCCTACCATTTCTTTGAGCCTGTGCTGACTGGCATCAGGCAGGTCCAATCACTTATCACACCTGACCACATCCCTTTATTCAGAGAGTATTATAGAGGTATCCTGGATATGGTTATGGACCTAGACCCTTCTCATAGGAGCATGATCCACACATGCCTACAGTTTTATGACCCTCCCTTGAGATGCTTCACATTTCCAGACTTTCAGCTAGGGCCTTTACTGGAGGAGTTTTCCTTATTGATTGGAGTACCCATCAGGGGTGGGATTCCTTTCAACCCAGAAATGACTTTTCCCAGCAATGGAGAAGTAGCAAAAGCATTGTACCTAGAGCCTGCCTCGATTGAACAAAGCATGACAACAAAAGCTGGGATCCCTGGTTTGCACTTGGACTTTTTGATTTCTCAGGCCATCCTGAAGGCCTCCTTAGGAGAGTGGAGGGCAGTCTGTGCACTGTTAGCCCTCAGTATATATGGGGTTATATTGTTTGCAGATGAGCCCAAATTCATCAGCAAGAGTGCCATTCATCTGTTTCTTCTGGGGAACCCAGTACCCACATTGCTGGGAGATTTCTATTACTCCATTCATCAGAGGAATGAGAAACAAAGGGGGAAGTTTGTGAGATGTTGTGCTCCTTTGTTTCACACCTGGCTACTCAGACACCTACCCAAGTCAGATGTCTTCCTGAATCCTCACCAGCAGAAGAATTGGGCTAAGAGGCTCATTGCTTTGACCTCAGATGACATCAGATGGTGCACCCAGAGCACCAAAGGCAAAGACATTATCACTAGCTGTGGGCAATACCCAAATGTGCCTCTTATAGGAGTAAAGGGTTTCATCAACTACAATCCTTTGTTGCTTAAGAGACAACTGGGCTATGCTTTGGTTCACCCTCCCAGAGTGCAAGATTTAGCTGAAACCCTGTATTGTGAAATAAAACCTAATTTAGCTGCTGTCAGGCAAGCATCCTAGGCTTGGGACAACATCCAGACTAAGGGGATGGCTATTCTAGGGAGGTGTAATAATGTTTCCTCAGCTCAGTACTATGATTGGTCCCGTACTAGAGCTCAGATTACTGGAATGCCTTTCACCATTGAGGACATACCTGGACCATCAACAGTACAGCCAGCAGCCACTGTCAGCCTGGAAGAATTTGAGAAGCTGAAGGAAAGGAGTGAGAATCTGTCTCAAGCTCTAAAGAAGACTCTTTGGGAAAGGAGTGATGGTCGTCTGGACATTGAGAGGTTGGAAAAGCTTAGGGTGGAGCATCTGGCTAAAATTGAGAAGACAGAGGACTACATCAAGAAAGCAAGGGCTGGGGAACAAATATTGAAGAATGCCTGTAAAGAAGCCAAGTTTCAGCAGGTTAGGACTGAGCTTTATCTGCAGGAGAGTCAGGCTAGGTGGGTCAGGATCACTGAAGCCCGGACACAAGAAGACCAGAAAACTCAGGCCAGGATTGAACAGTTAGAGGCTAATGAAAAGAAGCACCAGGAAGCTTTGCTGGCAGACCAGAAGGAGATTTCAGAGTTGAAGCTTAGGGCTGGGTTGAAGAGATCAAAGGATCAGAACAGGCACAAGAAGCTGACCACTGCCATTGCCACCAGAAACCTCCTCATCAGGACTATTACAGAGCACCCAGCTGGTCCAGTGACGGATGCACTTCTGAAGGAGGTCAAGGAGGATGAGTTTGGACTAGATGTTTGATTTCTTTGCTTGTTGTTCATTTCCATTTGATGTACTTTTATCTTTCTTTTGTATTTTGACCCTCCAGGGGCATATGTTGTAAAACAAACTATGTATTGTTCACCATTTTGTAATATATTTTAGTTTGTTTCCATTTGGGCTTTTCTCTCAACAACATCAAGCATCTTCCTCGGGGTCTGGAAAGGTCAAAACCAAGAACCAAGCCGGATACCTTGAAAAACAAATAAGCATATTGCATTGCATACTAACCTTGTTTTGTCTTGTAGGTTTTGTATTTATTTGTTTCTAACTCTGTTGTCACCTCAAGAAATATTGCTCGCAGAAGAGTGTTCCCTGTCAACCGTACGCACCGGTACCCTACTCGCAACAACCTTCCTGGTATCCAAATGGAGCAAGTACATCAGGACCTGACTGAGGTCAGAACTCAGATGGCTAATGAAAGAGTGGAGATGAGGAACCAAATGGCTCAATTCATGACTGTGATGACTGGCTTGGCCCAGAGCCAAGAAAGGTTAAGGGCATTGGTAGAAAGACAAACCCTCGAGGAACCTCATCCTGGCACTGGAGGAACTAGTAATAATGAGAGGGGTCAGCCTCATGTTAATCCACCAGTATTTGGGCCTCATTTAGATCCAGAAGTCAACATCCCGGGAAATGTACAAGGAAACACTGCTGCAGGCAGGATCTTACAAGAGGATCCTCAAGAAGAGCAGTTTACTGTTATGGGAGCAGGAGATGAAGTCTATGACCGGAGGTTAGATGAAATTGCTGAGAAATTGAGATCTCTGGAGTCTCAGAATTCCATGGGCTTCGATGTAATGGACATGGGGCTAGTGGATGGGGTGAGAATTCCCCACAAATTTAAACCCCCGTGCTTTGAAAATACAATGGAACCTCTTGTCCACAAACTCATTTGCAATCTTTTCTGGGAAGATTAAAAGCTTATACTATGGATGAGAAGCTGTGGATGTTCTACTTCGAAGATAGTCTGACTGGGGCTTCCAGAGAGTGGTATTCACACCTGACCAGAGCTACCGTTAGATGCTGGAAGGACTTAGCTGAAGCCTTCATCAGGAAATATCAATACAATCTGGACATGGCTCCTAACAGGACCCTCCTGATGGGAATGTCCCAGTCTTCCAGAGAAAGCTTCAGGGAATATGCCCAAAGGTGGAGACAGCTTGCTGCTGCTGTCCAACCACCCATGTCGGAAAGAGAAATGGCCGACATGTTCATGAATACTCTGCAAGGAACATATATTGATAGACTAGCTGCCTTTTCCTCTACCAGCTTTGCTGATGTCGTCATAGCTGGTGAAAGGATTGAGAGCCTTTTAAAAATGGGTAAGATTTCTGATAGTGGTGCAAGTTCATCCAGTAATCCCAGGAAGCCTTTTGTGGGACCCCGAAGAACCGGTGAGACAAATGCCATTCATGCCAACAGGAGCAGACCTCAGTATGTCCACAGATCAGTAGCAGCTGTCACCATTCCAGCTCCGATTCCTCAACAATCAGCATATCAACAACAACAACAACCACATTATCAATAGCAAGTTCAGTATCCGCAATAGAGAGCCTACAACAACAACAACAGCAACCAACAACAGCGTCCACTCCAACAAAGGCCATCACAGGCAAACAGGGTGATTGACCCTATCCCTATGCCTTATGCTGCCTTATTGCCACAACTCCTGAAGCTTAACTTGGTTGAGTTAAGGACGTTGGCACCACCAGATCCCCTCAATCTCCCAAGGAACTATGATGTCAACGCCAGGTGTGCTTTCCACTCCAATGCACCTAGCCACAATACGGAAAAATGCAGGGCCTTACAAATGAAAGTCCAAGATCTGGTGGACTCTAAAGCCCTCAACTTCGCACCTCCTCCAAATGTCAACAAAAATCCTATGCCCAATCATGGCGGGCCAAGGATTAATGCCATTGAGGAATACAAGCCATCTACCTTGATTACCAGTGTTGCACAAATTCGAACACCTTTGGTCGAAATTAAAGCTCAGCTTCTAGAATGCCAAGTGTTCCCCGGGTGTGAGCTCGGTTGTGGGTATTGCAACATTGCAGTCAACGGGTGTAAAAATTTGAGAAGCGGCATAGATGGTCTTATCAAGGATGGTATCCTTCAGATTTCAACAACGGCGCCTACAAATCCAGCAATTCCTTTAACAACAATTCCTGATTCTTCTACAACAGCAGCAACAATCATTCATACCGATTCATCAATATCATCAGCAATGGCTCCGTCCATCACCTCAGCAAATCAAATGTCAACAACCTTTTCTTCTACAACATCAGCATCCATGTTATTAGTAGGATCTTCTACAACGCCAGCAAAAGTTAATGAAGATGTTTCAGCAGTTACAATCTATTATGACCCATCAGAGGTTTCTCCCAGCAGCAATTTTCAACAACAAGCCATGGCACCTCCTGCCAGATCACCCGTCACAATTTACTCTGATCCGCACACCATTACAGTACCCTCCTCTGCAGCAGTCAGTCCAGTTACTATTACGGTGCCTGGACCCATTCCTTATGAAAGCAGTAATGCCATACCTTGGCATTATCGCTCTGATCTCTACTGCAACGGGGAGAAAATCACTCTGGATTCATCAACCTCTTCTCCACAAATTGATAATGTTGGGGGAGGCGGAGGCTTCACCAGAAGCGGACGCCTTTTTGCCTCACAAGTGCAAAGACCTAATGCTGAAGCCGAAGCTGCTGCCAAAGCAAAAGGAAAGAGTGTGGTACCTGAAGAGCCGACTGCCAAAGAAACTCAGAAGACATCTTTTGAACAAGATGTAGAAGAGTTTATGAGAATCATAAAAAGAAGTGATTACAAGGTGGTGGATCAGCTTCACCAAACTCCCTCAAAAATCTCCATATTATCACTGTTGATGTGTTCTGAAGCTCACAGGAATGCATTATTGAAAGTCCTGCACGCAACATACGTGCTAGAGGAAATTACCGTTAATCAGCTAGAAACTGTGGTGGCAAATGTCAACACCAGTCATGGACTGGGCTTTACCAATGCTGACTTAACAACAGAGGGACGTAACCACAATAAGGCTTTACATATTACCCTAGAGTGCAAGGGTGATGTTCTATCTCATGTACTGGTGGACACTGGGTCATTACTCAATGTTCTACCAAAGAAAGCCTTAGTGAAGCTGGAATATGATGGCTTGGCGCTGCGTCCGAGTAATTTGGTGGTGAGAGCATTCGATGGCTCTAAAAGATCAATGCTTGGGGAGATTGATCTGCCTGTGTTGATTGGCCCGCAGACTTATAAAACTACCTTCTTTGTGATGGACATTCAGCCGGCCTACAGCTGTTTGTTGGGTAGACCCTGGATCCATGTCGCTGGCGCTGTTACGTCTACCCTTCACCAGAAGCTGAAATTCGAGTGGGAAGGCCAAATCATCACCATCTGTGGGGAGGAGGACATCTTTGTTAGCCATCTGGCTACGTATAAGTACATAGAAATGGATGGAGAAATCCATGAAACCATGAGCCAGGGGTTTGAGGCCCTGAACATTAATGAAGCATCTGCTGTACTGGGAACCTCCATAACGTCATATCAGCAAGCCCGAAAGGTTGTTGAAGAGGGTACTGCCCAAGGCTGGGGCAAGCTGTTGCCCGTGGAAAAGAAAGAAGACAGATTTGGGTTGGGTTACAAACCAACTCAACGAGATCAATCAGAGGCTGCCAAGGAGCCCAAGTTTGTTAGTGGGGGAATGCTCACCCAGGATGTTGTGAACAACTTGGAAGATGAGTCGGAAGATGAGCGCAACCTGGAGAGCTGGATACGTCCAAGGACCCCGGGGAGCCATGTCTCAAACTGGTCTTCCCAGGAAATTATAAGGGTTACTCCTGCAGAGTAATTATTATTTCCTGTATTTTAAAGCATGCATCAAGTATTGCATCTTGCCCAAGATGTCAAGACTCATTTTGTAATCGGGCCATCTTGTATTTTGTGCAAAGATTAAATTAATGAATATCAGGACATCTTTTGCAAACGAGTCTTTTCTTTTTCGCTCACTGTTTTTCATTTTTCACTTTTTGTACAAAAATAAAATGGAAATGTTTTTCAAAAATAAATAACTTCATTTTCACTTTTTCTAAATAAGATAAAACCGATCACTAAAATGAACAAATCTAAACCCTTGCAGAAAGTGCCCTCCAGACTGCACCGACAACAACACTGCTATGGCTTCGTATGACTTTGACAATCCAATCAATCAAGCTGATGAAGGGGTTGAAGAAGATTATGAGCTACCTGAAGAGCTAGCTAGGTTGTTAAGGCAAGAGGAGAAGGTTATCACTCCTCATCAGGAGGAGGTCGAAATGGTTAATCTTGGTACAGAAGAAGAAGTGAAAGAAGTCAAGATCGGGGCCTGCCTACAAGATTCGGTAAAAGAACAACTGATTGACATGATTCGGGAATATGTGGATGTTTTTGCTTGGTCTTATCAGGATATGCCAGGGTTGGACACCGACATTGTCATGCACAAGCTACCTCTGAAAGAAGACTGCCCGCCAGTAAAACAGAAGTTACGCCGTACTCGCCCAGATATGGCAATGAAGATAAAGGAAGAGGTACAAAAACAGTGGGACGCCGGTTTCCTTGCTGTAACCAGTTATCTGCCTTGGGTTGCTAATATTGTACCTGTGCCTAAGAAAGACGGCAAGGTAAGGATGTGTGTGGATTACCGGGACCTGAACAGAGCCAGCCCGAAAGATGACTTCCCATTACCTCACATTGATGTATTGGTGGATAATACGGCTCAGTTCTCGATGTTCTCCTTCATGGATGGATTTTCAGGATATAATCAGATCAAGATGTCACCTGAAGACATGGAGAAGACAACTTTCATCACACCCTAGGGCATGTTCTGTTATAAGGTGATGCCATTCGGACTGAAGAACGCGGGTGCCACTTATCAGCGGGCTATGTTATCTTTATTCCATGACATGATCCATAAAGAAATTGAATGTTATGTGTATGACATGATTGCCAAGTCCCTCACAGAAGAAGACCACCTGGTGAATCTGCTGAAGTTATTCAAGCGTCTGAGGAAGTATCAGCTGAAGTTAAACCCCAACAAGTGCACATTCGGGGTACGATCTGGTAAGCTGCTGGGATTTATTGTAAGTGAGAAAGGGATTGAAGTTGACCCTGATAAAGTAAAAGCCATTCAAGAAATGCCTGCACCAAAGACTGAAAAAGAAGTTCGGGGGTTTCTAGGTAGATTGAACTACATTTCAAGGTTCATATCTCACCTTACAGCAACCTGTGAGCCTTTGTTCAAGCTGTTAAAAAAAGAACAAACGGTCAGGTGGAACGAACACTGCCAGAGGGCTTTTGACAAAGTCAAGGAATGCTTACAAGATCCTCCAATCCTTATGCCCCCAGTGGAAGGAAGACCTCTAATCATGTACTTAACAGTATTAGAAGAGTCAATGGGATGTGTGTTGGGCCAGCATGACGAGTCTGGTCGAAAAGAGTATGCAATATACTACCTAAGAAAAAAGTTTACCAACTGTGAACCACGTTATTCACTGCTCGAGAAAACTTGATGTGCTTTAGCGTGGGCTGCTCGCCGACTAAGACAGTATATGTTGACCCACACTACCTTATTGATCTCAAAGATGGACCCAGTTAAGTACATATTTGAGAAGCCAGCACTTACCGGACGGGTTGCAAGATGGAAAATGATCCTCACAGAGTATGACATTCAGTATACATCCCAGAAAGCCATCAAAGGCAGTGTATTGTCTGATTATCTTGCTGAGAAACCCATTGATGATTACTAGCCTATGAGATTTGACTTCCCTGATGAAGACATCATGTTCATAAAAGCAAAAGATCATGAAGAACCTATTCACACTGAGGGGCCGGACCCGGAAGAAGAAAGGACTATGATGTTTGATGGGGCTGTTAATATGAATGGTCGTGGTGTTTGTGCAGTACTCATTACACCTAAGGGAGTTCACATGCCTTTCTCAGCAAAGCTTACCTTTAACTGCACTAACAACGAAGCTGAATACGAAGCTTGTATTATGGGTCTTGAGGAAGCCATTGACCTCAAGATCAAGACTTTGATTGTGTTCGGAGATTCAGCTTTGGTGATTAATCAAACCAACGGCAAATGGTACACCCACCAGGATCATCTGATACCTTACCGGGATTATACAAGAAGGTTATTGACTTTTTTCACAACGGTCAAACTTGAGTATATCCCTCGAGACGAAAATCAGTTTGCAGATGCTCTGGCTACCATTTCATCCATGATCAAAGTTCAAGCTGCCAACTTTGTGCCTCGGATCTCAGTGTCCAGACTTGACAGACCAGCATACGTGTTCTCAGCAGATGTTGTCAAAGATGATAAGCCTTGGTTCCATGACATCAAATGCTTCTTGGAGGATCAAACATACCCACCTGGGGCATCTTCCAATGATAAGAAGACTTTAAGAAGGCTAGCTGGTAGTTTCTTCTTGAATACTGATGGTTCCTTGTACAAGAGAAATTTTGATATGGTACTTCTCAGATGCGTCGATAGGGCAGAGGCATACTTGTTGATGCACGAGGTGCACGAAGGATCCTTTGGTACCCATGCAGGAGGGCATGCTATGGCTAAAAAGTTGCTAAGATCAGGCTACTACTGGATCACAATGGATGCAGACTGTTGTGCCTATGCCAGAAAATGCCATAAATGCCAGATTTATGCGGATAAAGTGCATGTGCCTCCGAATCCTCTGAATGTGATGTCTTCACCTTGGCCCTTTTCCATGTGGGGCATTGATATGATTGGCAAGATTGAACCGACTGCTTCAAATGGCCACAGATTCATCCTGGTAGCCATTGACTATTTTACCAAGTGGGTCGAAGCAGCTTCATATGCAAATGTTACAAGGCAGGTGGTAGCCCGATTTCTGAAAAGAGACATCATCTGTCGGTATGGAGTGCCCGAGCGAATCATTACTGATAATGGTTCCAACTTGAACAATAAAATGATGGCAGAACTGTGTCGGGACTTCAAGATCCAACATCACAATTCTTCTCCTTACAGGCCAAAGATGAATGGCGCTGTTGAGGCAGCAAATAAGAATATCAAGAAGATTGTGCAGAAGATGGTAGTTACTTACAAAGACTGGCATGAAATGCTACCGTTTTCCTTGCATGGGTACCGTACGTCAATCAGAACATCCACTGGGGCAACACCATATCAGCTTGTGTATGGTATGGAGGCAGTCCTACCTGTTGAAGTTGAATTACCCTCTCTACGGGTACTGATGGATGTCAAATTGAATGAAGGAGAGTGGGTCCGATCTCGATACGAACAACTAAGTCTGATTGAAGAAAAGAGGTTGGCTGCAATTTGTCATGGGCAGCTGTATCAGAAAATAATGAAGAAAGCCTTCGATCAGAAAGTCAGGCTCTGAGAATACCAAGTAGGAGATCTTGTGCTGAAAAGACTCCTTCCTCCTCATACAAACCACAGGGGCAAGTGGACTCCGAATTATGATGGTCCGTTCATAGTAAAGAAAGTTTTCTCTGGTGGAGCACTGATGCTCGGTAATATGGATGGTGAAGATTTCCCGTCCCCTGTGAATTCAGATGCAATTAAAAAATACTTCGCATAAATTGACCCGTTGGACATAAAAACAGAATGTAAGTCTAGGAAAAAATAGGGCATCTCGGCGAGTCAAAAACAGAATAAAAGACTCGGGCAAAAATAAGGGAAAATGAATAAGAAAAATGTACACCCGCTGAGCTGAAAAGCCGCATTGGACAGCTCAGGCAAAAATGGGTATCCCGGTGGATTGAAAACCCGAAAGGGCGATCCACGCAAAACAATGGAATAAGCGAACAATTGCATCCTGAATTCGTCTGTATCGCTTACAACATGGCAAGCTTCGAAAGGTTCGAGCATCGGTCAAAATCAGCCTTCTTCAGAAAGCAAGATGAGAAGAACGTCAATGTCATATAAGTCATAACAAAGGGAAAGCTCCTTGAAGCGTCATCAACATTGCCACTATCTTTTTGTTTCTCAATTTGTAACGATTTCCTCATTTCAGGGGATCTGTTCCTTTGACTGTATCTTGCCAATTCAGGGCACACAACTTAATAAAATCAGATTTTCAGTCATATCTTGTCTCGTACATTTTATTTTTCATTCGCAAAATGTCTGATGTCCTTGAGATATTGATTTCATGAATACAGATGCTTCCCTTCTAAAAATATGTGCTTACAGGAAATATATCTGCTCCTGGGAGTGTCTAAACTCCTATGACGGAATCCAGTAAGGGATACCTCGGGAAACTTTTACGTTTCTTGGTCATGCAGGATTGCAGGTATTCAAAGCACAACATGGGGTATGGAAGCTTCTCCCCAGTAGGCTGTCCAAATCATTATTTCCTCAGCACACCTTCTAAACAGCACCAGAGATGCTTTCTCACCGGAGTTGCCAGGCATCACTTCTCCAACATTTCCTTCAGAGCAGTACCAAAATGTGCTCATATCCCCAGCTGAGTTGACAAGTATCATCCTCAGCGGGATCCCCACAGAAATCTCTAGGAGGATCTTTCAGTGATCTTTCTCATATCCCCAGCCAAGTGCTAAACAGGGAACCATCTCCCCACAGAGTTTCAGTCTCTATCCAAAAGAGCAACGCCTGAAGATCTCACGACAGAGCAAAAAAAGCTTTTTCAAACCCCAGCTGGGTCCCTCATTACCAAGATAGGTTTATCAACGACATACGTCCCCCGTGCAGAGTCATATATGTCAGATCTACCAATGTTCTCACCCCCAGCTGGGATATCCACTTCAAGCAGATCGGCCAGAGATCTCCACAGCAACGGGATCCAAATCCCGGATCGGCATCTTTGCATAATCATAGCATTCACATCATATTTTCCCACAGAGCGTAGCATTCCATCTAATATGGAGCATTACGGCAAAAATCAAACATATTGCATAAATCATAAGCCATGTGTCGAACCGAACACTTGCAAATAATGACAATCCATCAGCAATATACAGAATATTTCTCAATTCCCCACCAGAGAGCCAAAGCATTTCCTTTACACCCACAGATACAGATACATGCTCCTTTCGGCACTCGTCCGTGTCATCATTCCCCAGTAAATTTCCCAAGCAAATAGGTACTCCTTGGCACTCGCCTGTGTCATATCCCCAGCAGGAAGCCAAAGTGTCCCCTTTGCACTTGTCGCTCCCAATAAATGAGGCTCACTCAAATAAGGTACAGACGCGAACTGTCGGCGAAAGAGGAATGTGAGAACACACAGGAGTGAACTCACAAGAAAAGAAAAGAGTCGCCAGCTAGGCATTTTTATCCCGAAGGAAAGGCAATGCTGAATAGACCTAGAAAGATACGGATAAGACGGTTGCGAACCAGAGAGACTGAGAAATGGGGTTGGTTACAACCTGGGAAGGTATTAGCACCCAGATTGTCTGCCGTACTCGACGGGATCCACGCTTAAAAGATTTGTGTTTTAAAGGGGTAGTGTCAGTGCAATTTGTGTATCAAAGAGCTGAAACAGGATGTACAGGTGTCTGTGTGGAAGAAATAAAGTGTATAAATGTACAGTGTCAGTGTAGGAATGAGATGCCCAAGATCATGAGGCTAAAAGAATAATGCTGGAAGGAGGGGGGGATATACAGAGACTTTTGTTCGATAATTGTTAAGTTATGCCTACGTATCCTCTCGTGCAATGAGGAAGTCAGAACACCGTAGTTCGACCCAAAGAGACTGAAAGATGAATTGACTTGTGAACTGCTTACTTTTCTATGCTCAAGTGTATGACCTGTCTGGCTCAGGTGCTAACTGTCTTGCATTAGACGGAAGAAGCAAGTTCTCGTTTATGAATGAAGGTGATGAGAAAAGAATCCCGAAGGAGACGATTATTGTTTGTTTTTGCATTTTCAGTCTTTTATTGCTTTTGAAAGTTTGTCAGAAGTTAATGAGCTTAAGCCTAAACCAAGGGGTTAGTAAACTCATCACATCTTCCCTCTGATTAGGGGTAATGAGAATACCTTAAGTGTGAAGTCAGCTTCTCACACCTAATCACCTTTGGTGTAGGATTAAGATCATTAACCTACTTGTGATTATTTAGATGTTTTTTGTGGTTTTTGTTTAGTGTTAAATAATGAGATTAAGCCATAATCAGGGAAGCATGCTTAGAATCATGCAAGAGAAGCATGCTTAGAATCATGAACATACATGAAACGTTATCAAATGCAAATGACATATAACATGGAAAATGAAAGATGCAATGATCAAACATGATTCTAATATGTCCTAAGATGTATTATGAATCAAATGGATGCACAAAATGTCATGGCAAGTCATGGTATGCAAGCAAATGGAAGATGAATGCAAATGAAAGCCCAAATTAGGGTTTATGATCAATGCACAAAACAAAAATCAAAACCAGAAGCAAACATCATGATAAAAAATTGAAAATGCATTAAAAGGAATCCTAAACCTATACAAAATCACTGCCCAAAGGAGGGGTTCTAACTCTTAACCTAATGAGGGTTATGAATTTCTCAAGATTGTTAGGGTTTTAAGGTACCTTGTCAAGAAAAATGCCAAACAAATAGGAAATGCAAGATCAATTCATGCCAATTTAATCCTATAAACTACATGCTATACAAGATGCAATGCAAAAAGAATCAAAGTCCAACTCTTAAAGGCTAGGCAGAAATGAATTTTTGAAGATTGGATCAAAATAATGCCTTGAAATGAAATTAATTCCATGGAAAATTGTCAAAAGACATCAAGATCAAAAACTAAATTTGGTTTGAAGGTTGGACAATGTTTCTAAATGATTTTAAATGTTTCATGAATTTTTTTGTGATTTTTAAATACCTAAAAGTATTTTTAATTAATTAATTCTCATTAATTAATTAAAAATAATCTTTTAAATGATTTAAAAATATTTTTTAATGCAAAAAATAAAAATAAAAATGTTTTTGGTTTCTAAAAATTAATAAAAGCTTGAATAAAAATTTTCAGAATTCTTCAATGATTTTTACTATTTTAAATAAAATGTAGAAAACAAATGAAATAAAAAAGAAAATAAAATGAATTAAATGAAAAGTATGCACATCTAAAGGTCTGGATTCAAACTCAGGAAGGAGGGAAAGACTGCGCGCCAGATCCAAGGGTTGAGATTCAAACTGACCTAATTTCCATTTTAAATTAATTAAACTGAATTAATTAGGTTAATTATGGATTAG
Source organism: Lathyrus aphaca (assembly GCA_963966055.1). NCBI lineage: Eukaryota > Viridiplantae > Streptophyta > Magnoliopsida > Fabales > Fabaceae > Lathyrus > Lathyrus aphaca. The sequence goes on along the minus strand of OZ014523.1, from coordinate 456,753,628 downwards.
GGTTTCTAATGCTGCATCTTGTCCGTTCAACCACGCGCGGGTCAAACCTGGTCAAGCCATCCAACGCTCCACATTCAAACTTCATTTAATTACACAGATTAGCCCTAAACAATTTCAGGTGGCCGGAGAAGACTTCCGGTCGTCTTCTCCGGCCAGACCCTCACCTGAAAGTTGCTAACTTTCTCAAAACGCCATGAAAATGAAATCTAATTGCCCAGAATCAAACCCCAGTCAAAACTAAATCAAAACCCCCAAACAAAAACCATTTTTCATTCATTAATCATGCAAATCGAAGCAAGACATTTTTAGGGCAGAAAATTTCAGACAGTTCATACACACTCAATACTCCACCATTTTCACTTTTAAACACATCATGATGATCAGGATAACATCTAGAATCAATTTATAACAAGTAAATGAAGTTCTGGAAAATTTGTTCTTGATGGATACCTGAACTGAAGTCCTTCGAACAGGAGCTTTCTGACCCTCTCTCCTATGCAAACTCACTCCTTTGGTCCCCTTGAGCTCAATGGAATGCTTCACAACCCTTGTTGATGGCTGGTTTGAGAGATGGCAGAAGTTCTGTCCAAGGGAGGGTGGTGATCGTGTTTTTGTTTTAGTGACTTTCAGGCTATGGTGATGAGTGGTTTTTGATCAGTGAAGCATGTTGAGTTTGTTTGTGAAGTTTGTTTGTGTGTTTTCAGCTTGTGGAGAGTGTTTCGAAGAGTTTTGCAAAATGGGGTGGAAAATGAGAGTGTTGTGTTCTTGGTGCTTTCAGGCTTGTCTTGAGTGAAATGGCTTGCTTTTGGTTTGTATAAACAAGTGTGATAGGTCAGATGAGTTGATGTGTACTGTTGTGATTGGTATGGCTCAAGTTGCCAAAATGTCAAATTTGTGTAAGAGAGGTATGGGCTCCTAGCTAGCCAAGGACAAATGGGGTGTCCTGCGCAGCAAGAAGTGTGGAGAGCCCTAGGATTGATTATGAAGTCAGCAAGCAAGTGGATTCATCCTTGAGTGAGGTTTTGCAACTTGCTCCATTCTTGGCTCTTTTGAAATTTCTTGTTCCACAAGTCACAAAAATGATCAAACTCTTGGTGAATTCTGACCTTTAGGCATTGGCTTATGTTTGTATGATGATTAGAAGTCCATTTGGTAGCACAATTTGCTTTGGCAAGTGATTTTGCAACTTTGCCTCTTTGGTAGAAAACTTCAAATTTTGTGATTTTAGCCAACTTTGACAAGCCATAACTTTTGATCCAAAATGAATTAGGTCAAGTTCTTGTACTTTTTGAAAAGGGAATGATCCATTCTACAACTTTCATGACCAAAGTTTTTTCATTTGAAGCATTTTTGAATCAAAAAGCAAGGATTGAAAAAGTTTCCCAAAATGGCAATTTCATTATAAGTCAACTTTCCCAAAACGTCAACTTTGCAAATGACTTGAAATTATTCAAATTTATGAACTTCTAACATCTTCTATGATCAAATAAGGATCATACATAATCAAAATGATGATGAACACCCTTTGGTTGGGTCATTGGGGGCCTCAGATGCCCTGATTTTACACTGACTTGCTCAAAAAGTCAACTCTTGATCAGATGACTTCCCCATTGAATTTCTTAATGAAAATTGATATTCATGCTCCCTATACCATATAGAGACCAATAGAAACAAGAATGGCCAAAAAAATTGGAGTTATGGCCTCTGAAACCAAAACCCTAATTCTAGGTCATCTGTGCAGTTAAACCTGGCTTCCATGCCATTCTCAGTTCTTGTGATTTTTGGCATTCTTGACTTTGAGGGGATATAATATGATGCTTGAACATACATGGACCCCTTTGAAGTGATTGATGACCTTTGGAGTGGCTCAAGAAGCTCTTGGATTGCTCAGATCACAAACCCTATATGCAGATGACTTTGAACCAATGCAATGAATCAAAAATGTGATATGAGATGCTATGATTGAGTTTATGCATATGAAATGATCACAAGCCATGGTGTGAATGGGTGAGGGCAAATTTGGGGTGTTTACAGCTGCCCCTATTCAAACATGAGTTAGCTGTGCAGGATGTAAGCAACGGCTTAACAGGAAAACAAGATAACTTGTGGTTGAATACCAAAGACAGTCCAAAATTTGCACTCACAAAATGAAGAAAAAAAGGGATATAGATTGTAAAAGAAAATAAAGTATATTGTAAAGTGTGGGCGACGGAGGACGACCGTCGAGCAGAGGACGACTGCTGGGGAAAGAGCAATGACGGGGACGGCCGACACGCTGGAAAAAGTGCGGGAAATAAAACAATGACAGGGACGGCCGACAAGCTGGGGATAAAAGGGATTATGATGGGGACGGCCATCAAGTAAAGCTATACGACTCTCTGGGGATTAATGAAAAATGATGGGGACGGCCATCAGGTTCATAAAGTAATGCAAACAACGATGGGGACGGCCATCGGGCTAAACTGATGAAGGACGGTCATCAGGAAAAGGAGAAGGGACCACGACGGGGACGGCCATCGGGTTAAAGAATAAATGAAATAATGATGAGGGACGGTCATCAAAGTTGAAGGACGATCACCTAGCAGGGGACGGCTGCTCTGTTGGGGATAAGATGAGGGACGGTCATCTAAGGTGAAGGACGATCACCTGGCAGGGTACGGCTGCCAAAAGTATCATGACATAGGACGAATGCCGGATAAAAGGTCGACGATGGGGACGGCAATCGGATGAGCATGATGAAGGACGATCATCAAGAGGTGAAGGATGATCACCTAGCAGGGGACGGCTGCTCTCAAGGTTTATCATGACATAGGATGAATGTCAGATAAAAAAGATCAATGATGGGGACGGCCATCGGATAAAAATGATGAAGGACGATCATCAAAAGGTGAAGGACGATCACCTAGCAGGGGACGGCTGCTAAATATCACGGCATAGGACGAATTCCGGATAAAAAAGATCAACGATGGGGACGGCCATCGGATGAGCATGATGAAGGACGATCATCAAGAGGTGAAGGACGATCACCTAGCAGGGTACGGCTGCTCTTAGGGTTTATCATGACATAGGACGAATGTCAGATAGAAAGGAAATTTTGCTTTGCTGGCGATCTACTGGGGAATAGTAAACACGGACGAGTGTTTATATCCAAGAAATAAAGGTATAAGTGTTTTGACGCTGTGTATAGATTAAACATGCGGACGAGCATCCCTAAGATTATGATATGGACGAATATTGGGTAGAAACAAATACTGACACATGTTCAGAGATGATGATACGGACGAGTATCAACTGGTTAACAGAGAACACGGACGAGGGTCGGATCTGAGGGGACTCTTCTGGGGAATAGTAGACACAGACGAGTGTCTAAATTTAAGAAGACATGAGTGTTTGACACATGTATGGATTAAAGATGCAGACGAGCATCCTTAAGACTATGATACGGACGAGTATCAGGTAGAAACAAACGCTTGACGCATGTCCTGAGATGATGGTACGGACGTGTACCAACTGGTTAACAAAGAACATGGACTAATGCCGAATCTGAGATGATATAAGTGGTGTATACAAGATACGGACGAGTATCTGTATAAGCGAGATAAGAGTAATAAGTATGAGTAGTGTATAGACGGGTATTTAACCTGCTGGGGAGAGTGACACGGACAAGTGTCAAAAGGTATATTATAAACAAGTATATGCTTTACAAAGTGTTTAGGTAATTATGCTGAGGAAAGTGACACGGACGGATGTCAGGAAAATTATATATATAAGCATCTGTGAGTGCAAAGAGGACGCTTTGGTTTTCTGCTGGGGATATGACACGGACGGGTGCCACAAGGAGGTATTTGCTTTGTGAGAGAAATGTTTGGGCTCTCTGCCGGGGAATCTGGGGAGCGTTCTGTATATTGTTGATGGATTGTCATTATTCACAAGGGTTTGATTCAGAACATGGCTTATGATTATGCAATATGTTTGATTTTTGCCGTAATGCTCCGTTTTAGACGGAATGCTACGCTTTGTGGGGGCGAATATGATGCGAATGCTATGATTATGCAAAGATAACGATCCGGGATTCGGATCCCGATACCACGAAGATCCCTGGTCGATCTGTTTGAAGTGGACATCCCAGCTGGGGGTGAGATCATTGGTAGATCTGATGAGATGTATCTGCTTGGGGGAGTAGGTCACTGATAGACCCATCCTTGGTAATGAGGAACCCAGCTGGGGTTTGTAGAAGCCTTCGTCACTCTGTTGTGATTCCTTCGTGTATTGTTCTCTTCAGGTAGAGGTTGACACTCTGTGGGGTGATGGTTCCCTGGCTTTTATACCTGGCTGCGGAGGAATAGTAGATAGCAATTCGGCTGGGGAGAAATAACAAGTGACAACTCAACCAGGGAGAACACTTCGTGTGCTAAGACTGAGTGAGTGTTGATTTGCCAGCTTGCTGGGATGAAGCTTACATGCCCCATGTTGCGCTTTTGAATACCTGCAATCCTGCAAAGACAGAGGGACGCACAAGTAATTCCGAGGTATCCCTTATCGGGTTCCATCATAGGAGTTTAGACACTCCCGGGAGTAAGTATATTTCCTGCAAGCACGTATTTTTTAGAAGAAGAGCATCTGCATTTATGCAATCAGTATCTTAAGGACATCGGACATTTTGCAAAGGAAAATAAAAATGTACGAGACCAAACATGACTAAAAAATCTGATTTTATTGATTCATGTGCCCTGAATCGGCAAGATACAGTCGAAGAAACAAATCCCCTAAAATGAGGAGATTGTTACAAATTGAGAAACGAAAGGTGTTGGCAATGTTGATGACGCTTCAAGGAGCTTCCCTTTGCCATGACTCGTATGACTTTTGACGTTCTTCTCGTCTTGCTTTCTTGAAGAAGGTTGATTATGAGAGAAGCTTGATCTTTTCGAGGTTTACCAAGTTGTAGGTGATACAGACGAATTCAGAATGCAGTTGTTCGCTTACTCCCTTATTTTGCATGGATCGCCCTTTCGGGTTTTCAATCCATCGGGATACCCATTTTTGCCTGAGTTGTCCAATGCGGCTTTTCATCTCAGCGGGTGTACATTTTTTTTGTTTATTTTCCCTTATTTTTGCCCGAGTCATTTATTCTGTTTTTGACTCGCCGGGATGCCCTATTTTTGCCTGGACTTACATTCTGTTTTTATGTCCAGCGGGTCATTTTTTTATGCGAAGTATTTTTTAACTGCATCTGAATTCACAGGGGAAGGGAAGTCTTCACCATCCATGGTGCCGAGCATCAGTGCTCCACCAGAGAAAACTTTTTTTACTACGAATGGTCCTTCATAGTTCGGAGTCCACTTGCCCCTGTGGTCTGTATGAGGAGGGAGGAGTCTTTTCAGCACAAGATCTCCTACTTGGTATTCTCGGAGCCTGACTTTCTGATCGAAGGCTTTCTTCATTCTTTTCTGATACAGCTGCCCATGATAGATTGCAGCCAATCTTTTCTCTTCAATCAGACTCAGTTGTTCGTATCGGGATCGGACCCACTCTGCTTCGTTCAGCTTAACATCCATCAGTACCCGTAGGGAGGATAATTCAACTTCAACTGGTAGGATTGCTTTCATACCATACACAAGCTGATACGGTGTTGCCCCAGTGGATGTCCTGATTGACGTTCGGTACCCATGCAAGGCAAATGGTAGCATTTCATGCCAGTCTTTGTAAGTAACTACCATCTTCTGCACAATCTTCTTGATATTCTTATTTGCTGCCTCAACAGCGCCATTCATCTTTGGCCTGTAAGGAGAAGAATTGTGGTGTTGGATCTTGAAGTCCCGGCATAACTCTGCCATCATTTTGTTGTTTAAGTTGGAACAATTATCAGTAATGATTCGCTCGGGAACTCCATACCGACAGATGATGTCTTTCTTCAGAAATCGGGCTACCACTTGTCTTGTAACATTTGCATAGGAAGCTGCTTCGACCCACTTGGTGAAATAGTCGATGGCAACCAGGATGAATCTGTGGCCATTTGAAGCAGTCAGTTCAATCTTTCCAATCATATCAATGCCCCACATGGCGAAGGGCCAGGGTGAAGACATCACATTCAAAGGATTGGGAGGCACATGCACCTTATCCGCATAAATCTGGCATTTATGGCATTTTCTGGCATAGGCACAACAGTCGGCATCCATCGTGATCCAGTAATAACCTGATCTTAGCAACTTTTTAGCCATGGCATGCCCTCCTGCATGGGTACCAAAGGATCCTTCGTGCACCTCGTGCATCAACAAGTCTGCTTCTGTTCTATCAACGCATATGAGGAGTACCATATCAAAGTTTCTCTTGTACAGGGAACCATCGGTATTCAGGAAGAAACTACCAGCAAGCCTTCTTAATGTCTTCTTATCATTGGAAGATGCCCCAGGTGGGTATGTTTGATCTTCCAAGAAGCATTTAATGTCGTGGAACCAAGGCTTATCATCTTTAACAACATCTTCTGAGAATACATATGCTGGTCTATCAAGTCTGGACACTGAAATCCGAGGTACAAAGTTGGCAGCTTGAACTTTGATCATGGATGAAATGGTGGCAAGAGCATCAGCAAATTGATTCTCGTCCCGGGGGATATACTCAAGCTTGACTGTTGTGAAGAAAGTCAACAATCTCCTTGTATAATCCCTGTAAGGTATCAGATGATCCTGGTGTGTGTACCATTTGCCATTGGTTTGATTGATTACCAGAGCTGAATCCCCGAACACAGTCAAAGTCTTGATCCTGAGGTCAATGGCTTCCTCAAGACCCATAATGCAAGCTTCGTATTCAGCTTCATTGTTAGTGCAGTTAAAGGTGAGCTTTGCCGAGAAAGGCATGTGAACCCCTTTAGGTGTAATGAGCACTGCACCAACACCACGACCATTCATATTAACAACCCCGTCAAACATCACAGTCCATTCTTCCTCTGGGTCGGGCCCTTCAGTGTGAACAGGCTCTTCATGATCTTTTGCTTTTATGAACATGATGTCTTCATCAGGGAAGTCAAATCTCATAGGCTGGTAATCATCAATGGGTTTCTCAGCAAGATATCAGACAATACACTGCCCTTGATGGCTTTCTGAGACATGTACTGAATGTCATATTCTGTGAGGATCATTTGCCATCTTGCAACCCGTCCGGTAAGCGCTGGCTTCTCAAATATGTACTTAACTGGATCCATCTTTGAGATCAACAAGGTAGTGTGGGTCAACATATACTGTCTCAGTCGGCGAGCAGCCCACGCTAAAGCACATCAAGTTTTCTCGAGCAGTGAATAACGCTGCTCACAGTCGGTAAACTTTTTGCTTAGGTAGTATATTGCATACTCTTTTCGACCAGACTCGTCATGCTGGCCCAGCACACACCCCATTGACTCTTCTAATACTGTCAAGTACATGATTAGAGGTCTTCCTTCAACTGGGGGCATAAGGATTGGAGGCTCTTGTAAGTATTCCTTGATCTTGTCAAAAGCCTTCTGGCAGTCTTTGTTCCACCTGACCGTTTGTTCTTTTCTTAGCAGTTTGAACAAGGGTTCACAGGTTGTTGTAAGGTGAGATATGAACCGTGAAATGTAGTTCAATCGACCTAAGAACCCTCGAACTTCTTTTTTTGTCTTCGGTGCATGCATTTCTTGAATGGCTTTGACTTTATCAGGGTCAACTTCAATCCCTTTCTCGCTTACAATAAATCCCAGCAGCTTACCAGATCGCACCCCGAATGTGCACTTGTTGGGGTTCAACTTCAGTTGGTATTTCCTCAGACGCTTGAATAACTTCAGCAGATTTACCAAGTGGTCTTCTTCTGTGAGGGACTTGGTAATCATGTCATCCACATAACACTCGATTTCTTTATGGATCATGTCATGGAATAATGTTACCATAGCCCGTTGATAGGTTGCACCAGCGTTCTTCAGTCTGAATGGCATCACCTTATAACAGAACGTGCCCCAGGGTGTGATGAAAGTTGTCTTTTCCATGTCTTCAGGTGACATTTTGATCTGATTGTACCCTGAAAACCCATCCATGAAGGAGAATACCGAGAACTAAGTCGTATTATCCACCAATACATCGATGTGAGGTAATGGGAAGTCATCTTTCGGGCTGGCTCTGTTCAAATCCCGGTAGTCAACACACATCCTTACTTTGCCATCTTCTTAGGCATAGGTACTATATTAGCAACCCACGGTGGATAGCTAGTTACAGCAAGGAACCCGGCGTCCCACTGCTTTTGTACCACTTCTTTGATCTTCATTGCCATATCTGGGCGAGTACGGCGCAATTTCTGTTTAACTGGCGGGCAATCTTCTCTTAAAGGCAGCTTGTGCATAACAATATCGGTGTCCAACCCTGGCATATCCTGGTAAGACCAACCACACACATCCACATACTCTCGAAGCAGGTCAATCAGTTGTTTCTTCACTGAGTCTTGTAAGCAGGCCCCGATTTTAACTTCTTTCACATCTTCATCTGTACCAAGATTAATCGTTTCGACCTCCTCCTGATGAAGAGTGATAACCTTCTCCTCTTGCCTCAACAACCTGGCTAGCTCTTCAGGAACCTCATACTCTTCTTCAACCCCTTCATCAGCTTGATTGATTGGATTGTCAAAGTCATACGAAGTCATAGTCGTGCTGTTGTCGGTGCGGTCTGAAAGGCACTCTCTGCAAGGGTTCAGATTGTTCATTTTAGTGATTGATTTTAATCTTGTTTAGAAAGAGTGAAACGAAGTTATCATTCTGAAAACATTGCCATTTTATTTTTGTACAAAAAGAAAAATGGAAAAATAGTGAGCGGAAAAGAAAAAAGACTCATTTGCGAAAGATGTCCGATATTCATTGATTGATCTATTTGCACAAAATTACAAATGGCCCGATTACAAAATGAGTCTTGTCATCTTGGGCAAGATGCAAGACTTGATGCATGCTTAAAAATACAGGAAATAATAATTACTCTGCAGGAGTAACCCCTATAATTTCCTGGGAAGACCAGTTAAGGACTTGGCTCCCCGGGATCCTTGGACGTATCCAGCTCTCCAGGTTGCGGTCGCTTTCATCCTCGTCTTCCAAGTTGTTCACTGCATCTGGGGTGAGCATCCCCCCACTGACAAAATTGGGCTTCTTAGCAGCCTCTTCTTGATCTTGTTGAGTTGGTTTGTAACCCAACCCAAATCTATCCTCCTTCTTCTCTACGGGCAGCAACTTGCCCCAGCCTTGGGCAGTCCCCTCTTCAACAACCTTCCTGGCTTGCTGATAAGATGTCATTGAGGTTCCAGGTACAGCGGATGCTTCATTTATGTTCAAGGCCTCAAACCTTTGACTCATAGTTTCGTGGATCTCTCCATCCATCTCAATGTATTTGTATGTAGCCAGATGGCTAACAAAGATATCTTCCTCTCCACAAATAGTAACGACCTTGCCCTCCCACTCGAATTTTAACTTCTGGTGAAGGGTTGACGTCACGGCGCCAGCGGCGTGTATCCATGGTCTACCCAATAGACAGCTGTAGGCAGGCTGTATATCCATCACAAAGAAGGTAGTTTTGAAAATCTGTGGGCCAATCATTATAGGCAACTCTATCTCTCCCAGAACTGATCTTTTAGAACTGTCAAAGGCTCTCACTACCAAGTTGCTTGGGCGTAATTCCAATCCTTCATACTCCATCTTCACAAGGGCTTTCTTAGGTTGGACATTGAGGAATGACCCTCTGTCCACCAATACATGAGAAAGAACTGCACCCTTACACTCCAAGGTAATATGCAAAGCCTTGTTGTGATTGCGACCTTCCGTTGTCAAATCAGTGTTGGTAAATCCCAGTCCATGGCTAGCATTGACATTTCCAACCACAGCCTCTAACTAATTGACGGTAATCTCCTCTGGCACATAAGCTGCGTGCAAGACTTTTAATAGTGCGTTCCGATGAGCCTCGGAGCACATTAGCAATGATAAAATGGAGATTTTGGAAGGTGTCTGGTGAAGCTGGTCCACTATCTTGTAATCACTTTTCTTGATGATTCTCATGAATTCATCAACCTCTTGATCAAAAGGAGTCTTCAAAGCTTCTTTAGCAACTTATTCTTCTTGCACCATGCTTTTCCCTTTTGCTTTGGCAGCAGCTTCTGCTTCAGCAATGGGTTTTGGAATTTGCGAAGCAAAAAGACGTCCGCTTCGAGTGAAGCCTCCGCCTCCCCCCACATTGTCTATCTGAGATGAAGAAGTTGATGATTCTAAAGTGATTTTCTGCCCCTCGCAGTATAGATCTGAGCCGTAATGCCAAGGAATGGCATTATTGCTTTCGTAAGGAACTGGCCCAGGCACTGTGATAGTGATTGGACTGATAGCAGCTGCAGAAAGGACCGCGATAGTGTGTGGATCATAATATATTGTAACTGGTGCTCTGATAGGAGTAGCATTTTGTGAGTTGTAGGCAGGAACATTTGCAGGATCATAATATATTGTAACCGTTGAGACACTTTCATTAATTGCTGTTGATGTTGTAGGAGGCACTGTCGACTGGATGGGTGTTGAAGTTGTAGAAGAGATGGTGGTTGATATTTGGTTCGTTGAAGTGATAGATGAATCATTTGTTGATGAGATTGAAGAGTTATTTGGAATAATTGTTGTTGCAGTTGTAGCAGACTCGGGAATTGTTGTTAAGGAGATTGCTGGATTTGTAGGTGTTGATGTTGTGATTTGAAGTAAACCACTCTGAATAAGACCATTTATGCCGCTTCTCAGGTTATCACACCCTTTTACCGAAATGTTTCAATAAGCACAAACGAGCTCACACCCGGGGAACATCTGGCATTCTAGGAGATGAGCTTTGATTTCTACCAGAGGTGTCCGAATTTGCCCAACACTGGTTATTAAGAAAGACGGCTTATCTTCCTCAATAGCATTAATTCTCGGTCCTCCGTGGTTGGGCATGGGGTTCTTGCTGACATTTGGCGGGGGTGCAAAGTTTAGAGCTTTGGAATCCACTAGATCCTGCACTTTCATGTGTAAAGCTCTGCATTTCTCTGTACTGTGGCCAGGTGCATTGGAGTGAAAAGCACATCTGGCGTTGGCGTCGTAATTTCTGGGTAGACTGGAAGGATCTGGAGGTGCCAACGTCCTTAGCTCAACCAGGTTGAGTTTCAGGAGTTGTGGCAATAAAGCGGCATAAGGCATAGGGATCGGATCAATCACCCTATTGGCCTGAGATGGTCTCTGTTGAAAAGGTCTTTGCTGATTGTTGTTGCTGGTGTTGTTGTTGTTATAGTTTCTCTGAGGTGGATACTGAACTTGTTGCTGGTAGTGGGGTTGTTGCTGTGGTTGGTATGCTGGTTGTTGAGGAATTGGAGCGGGAATGGTGATAGCTGCCACTGACCTATGAGCATACTGGGGTCTGCCCCTGCTGACATGAATAGCATTAGTCTCACTAGTTCTTCTAGGCCCCACAAAAGGCTTTCTGGGGTTGCTGGACGAGCTCGCTCCATTATCGGAAATCTTACCCATCTTTAGAAGGCTCTCAATTCTTTCTCCAGCTATGACTACATCAGCGAAGCTGGTGGAAGAAAAGGCAGCTAGCCTATCAATGTATGTCCCTTGAAGGGTATTCATAAACATGTCGGCCATTTCCCTTTCCGACATGGGTGGTTGGATAGCAGCAGCAAGCTGTCTCCACCTCTGGGCGTATTCCCGGAAGCTTTCTCTAGATGACTGGGACATTCCCATCAGGAGGGTCCTGTTAGGAGCCATGTCCAGGTTATATTGGTATTGTCTGATGAAGGCCTCAGCTAGGTCCTTCCAGCATCTGATGGTCGCTCTGGTCAAGTGAGAGTACCATTCCCTTGAAGCCCCTGTCAAACTATCTTCAAAGTAAAACATCCACAGTTTTTCATCCATGGTGTATGCCTTCAGCCTCCCCAGAAAGGATTGCAAGTGGGTTCGTGGACAGGAAGTTCTGTTGTACTTCTCGAAGCACGGAGGTTTAAACTTGTGAGGTATTCTTACCCCGCCCACTAAGCCCATGTCCATGACATCAAAACCCAAGGAGTTTTGAGACTCCAGGGATCTTAATTTCTCCGCAATTTCATCTAGTCTTCTGTCATAGGCTTCATCCCCAGCTCCCATTACAGTGAATTGATCTTCTTGGGGGTCTTCTTGTAATACTCTGCCTGCAGTAGCATTCCCTTGTACATTAGCAGGGATGTTGATCTCTGGGTGAAGATGAGGCCCATACACTGGGGGATTAACATGAGGCTGAACCCTCTCATTGTTGCTTGTTCCTCCAGTCCCCAGATGGGGTTCTTCTTGGGTCTGCCTCTCTACTAATGCCCTTAATCTTTCCTGGCTTTGAGCCAAACCATTCATCACTTCCATGAACTGGGTCATCTGGTTTCTCATCTCCAACCTCTCATTGGCCATTTGAGTCCTGACCTCTGTAAGATCCTGTTGTACCTGGTCCATCTGTATACCCGGAAGGTTGTTGCGAGTGGGATATCTGTGCGGACGGTTGAGTGGGAACACCCGACGGCGAGCAATAGTTCCTGAACCACAACAGAGTTAGTAACAAACAAAACAAAAGCCTACAAAACAAAACAAAAGGTTAGTATGCAATGCAGTATGCTTATTTGTTTCCAAGGTATCCGGCTTGGCACTTGGTTTTGACCTTTCCAGACCCCGAGGAAGATGCTTTGATGTTGCTCGAAAGAGAGAGAGACTTAAATGAAACAAACTGACAGATATATTACAAAGAGGGAATAATACATAGTTTGTTTCTTACAATACATGCCCCTGAGGGGTCAAAATACAACATAAAAAAAGAAAAGTACATGAAATGAAAGCAACAACAAGCAAAAGTCAGACACCAAGACCAAACTCATCCTCCTTAACTTCCTTCAGAAGTGCTTCAGTTACCGGATCAGCTGGATGCTCTGTGAGGTTCCTGATAAGAAGATTCCTGGTGGTGATAGCAGTGGCCAACCTCTTGTACTTGTCTTGGTCCTTTGACCTCTTCACACTAGCCCTAAGCTTCAATTCTGAGATCTCCTTCTGGGCTGCTAGCTGAGCCTCATGTTGCTCCCTTGCATTAGCCTCCAACTGCTCAATCTTGTCCTGAGTTCTCTTATCTTCCTGAGTGCGAGCTTCAGTGATTCTGACCCACCTAGCTTGACTTTCTTTCAGATAGAGATCAGTCATAGTCTTCTGGAACTGGGCCTCTTTACAGGCATTCTTCAGAATCTGCTCCCCAGCCCTTGACTTCTTGATGTAGTCCTCTGACTTCTCAATCCTGGCTAGATGCTCCACCTTAAGCTTTTCTAGCCTTTCAATGTCCAGACGACCATCACTCCTCTCCCAGAGGGTCTTCTGCAGAGCTTGAGTCAGATTCTCATTCCTCTCTTTTAGCTTCTCAAACTCTTCCAGGCTGACAGTGGCTGGAGGAGGTGCTGTGGATGGTCCAGGTGCATCCTCAATGGTGAAAGGCATCCCAGAAATCTGAGCTCTAGCACGAGACCACTCATAATACTGTGTTGAAACCACATTGTTGCATTTCCCAAGAATGATCATCCCTTTGGTCTGGATGTTGTCCCAAGCCCAGGATGCTTGCCTGACAACAGCCAGATTAGGCTTTACCTCACAATACAAAGTTTCAGCCAAGTCTTGCTCTTTAGGAGGGTGAACCAAAGCATAGCCCAATTGTCTTTTGAATAGCAGAGGGTTGTAGTTGATTCAACCCTTCACTCCTATTAGAGGTACATTGGGAAACTGTCCACAGCTAGTAATTATGTCTCTGCCCTTGGTGCTCTGGGTACACCACCTGATGTCATCTGAGGTCAAAGCAACAAGCCTCCTAGCCCAATTCTTCTGTTGGTGAGGGTTCAAGAAAGCATCAGTCTTGGGTAGGTGTTTAAGTAGCCAGGTATGAAACAGAGGAGCACAACATCTCACTAACCTCCCTCTTTGCTTCTCATTCCTTTGGTGAACAGAATAATAGAAGTCTCCCAGCAAGGTGGGTACTGGGTTCCTCAGAATGAAAAGATGAATGGCATTTTTGCTAATAAACTTAGGCTCATCTACAAAAAGTATGACCCCATATATGTTTAGGGCTAACAATGCACAGACTGCCTTCCATTCTCCCAAGGAGGCCTTCAGGATAGCCTGAGAAGTCAAGAAATCCAAGTGTAGACCAGAGATTCCAGCCTTTGTTGTCATGTTCTGCTCAATCAGTATAGGTTCCAGATACAGTGCTTTTTCCACTTCTTCATTACTGAGAAAAGCCATCTCAGGGTTGAAGGGGACACCACCCCTGACAGGTACACCAATCAGTGATGAAAACTCCTCCAACAGAGGCCCCAACTGGAAATCCTGAAAAGTGAAGCATCTCAAAGGAGGATCATAGAACTGTAGGAAAGTGTGAATCAAACTCCTCTACGAAGGATCCAAGTCCATAACCATATCAATGATGCTCCCATAATGTTCTCTGAATAATGGGATATGGTCTGGAGTAATGAGTGCCTGGACCTGTCTGATGCCAATCAGTACAGGCTCAAAGAAGTGATATGAAATGTTGCTCTTTTTGGGTGCCATGACTGCTGATGAAGAACAGATGCTGATGATGAAGACTAAACCTGGTGATGAGCCACTGACAGGCTGAGACTGGTGATAATAGATGGCTGAAACAGGCAACTGATGCAGATGGCTGAAGCAGATAGCTGATGAACAGGGGTCTAATCAGATAAAAGGGGTCAAAACCAAGCCAAATGTGATATGGATACCCTGAAAAACAAATAAGCAAATGTTAAATGATGCAATGATGATGTGTGCGAATGATATGCGAGGGTTTGTGATCAAGCTAGATCTGATCAACTGTCTTGTTATAAGTCCATGTATGTCTAAGAAGTCCGGATGGAGGTTCAGAAATCCAGTAACCAGGGTGGGGGACTCAAATAAAGAGTCACATATCCTGGGTTAAATCACAAGAATCGTCCAAAGTGAAGCAATCTTAAACACAATAAGAAACAGGGTATGATGTGGCCAAAGGTTCCTGCAAACCTGTAAACAGCCCAACCCCCCTCACAGGTGATGTTCTAAAACAAGGATCCTCAGACTTGGATCAGTTATGAGAAGTGTAAACACTTCTAACCTGGAGGTACAGTGTTTACAATAACCATAAAAGATCCTCCTCTAGTTCACCTCAGTTTCTGAAGGTCATAGTAAAGGTCATCCAGACTTAGCAGGCTTCCCAGATAGCCCTAGCACTACAGGAGATCTGTAGCACAAAGTTCTCAAGAAGAAACCCATATCTGAACCGTGTTTCATATTCCTGCACCAGACCGAAATGGAATGGGAAAGAACATGAACCACTCTAGCCTAGGTGTCACTCAGGTCCCAGGTATAGGACCTTAAACTCTCAGTAGAACCCCACCCACCAAGACAAAAAAACAGATCCAGCCTGAACAATATGACAGTATGGTGCATATAAAGCTATAAAGAAAGCAGTAAACAAAACTGTACATAAAGCAATAAATAAAGCAACTATATAAACACAATTAGCACATAACACCCCAGTAAACACACATCAAACAAGCGCTAGGAGGAACCCACAAAAAGTACCAGAAGCCCTGGTTACAGTATAAGGGTCCCCAGCAGAGTCACCAAGCTGTCGCTCCCAATAAATGAGGCTCACTCAAATAAGGTACAGACGCGAACTGTCGGCGAAAGAGGAATGTGAGAACACACAGGAGTGAACTCACAAGAAAAGAAAAGAGTCGCCAGCTAGGCATTTTTATCCCGAAGGAAAGGCAATGCTGCATAGACCTAGAAAGATACGGATAAGACGGTTGCGAACCAGAGAGACTGAGAAAGGGGGTTGGTTACAACCTGGGAAGGTATTAGCACCCAGATTGTCCGCCGTACTCGACGGGATCCACGCTTAAAAGATTTGTGTTTTAAAGGGGTAATGTCAGTGCAATTTGTGTATCAAAGAGCTGAAACAGGATGTACAGGTGTCTGTGTGGAAGAAATAAAGTGTATAAATGTACAGTGTCAGTGTAGGAATGAGATGCCCAAGATCATGAGGCTAAAAGAATAATGCTGGAAGGAGGGGGAGGGATATACAGAGACTTTTGTTCGATAACTGTTAAGTTATGCCTACGTATCCTCTCGTGCAATGAGGAAGTCAGAACACCGTAGTTCGATAACTGTCTTGCATTAGACGGAAGAAGCAAGTTCTCATTTATGAATGAAGGTGATGAGAAAAGAATCCCGAAGGAGACGATTATTGTTTGTTTTTGCATTTTCAGTCTTTTATTGCTTTTGAAAGTTTGTCATAAGTTAATGAGCTTAAGCCTAAACCAAGGGGTTAGTAAACTCATCACATCTTCCCTCTGATTAGGGGTAATGAGAATACCTTAAGTGTGAAGTCAGCTTCTTACACCTAATCAACTTTGGTGTAGGATTAAGATCATTAACCTACTTGTGATTATTTAGATGTTTTTTGTGGTTTTTGTTTAGTGTTAAATAATGAGATTAAGCCATAATCAGGGATTAAACAGATTCATTACACCATCCTAATAGAAGGATAATAGATGAGAATGTTTAAGCTGAGGAAAACTCCTCAACTTAATCCATGATTAGGGATTAAACCCATGACAAAACAAAGCCTTTATTAGATGGATTTTAGTTAATGGTAAGATGAAGAAATGAGTTTTAGGGTTTGTAAGACAAACTTGAGGGGGACTTGTCCATTAACACTAGGGTTAGTCCTTCTTAACCAATTAAGAAAGAATTAGAACCCTAATGCAAGGCCCAAGTTACATGCTTGATGTCTTGATGGTTATTAAGATGAATTGATTAAAGGAGTTAAACACATTAAGGGTTTAACACTTAGGATTAAAGTTATACACTCCATCCTAATAGAAGGATGCAGGCATAAGCTTAATCACAAAGCCTTAAAGCCTTTAGGGTTTAGTCCCTGATTGTGAGATAAGAAGAGAAGACTCAAAGAGACACAAAGGTAAAAGTTAAGTGGGGGAACTAAACAAAATCCTAATCATTGTCATGCTTGGTTGTTCCTAAGGTTTGTGAGGTTTACAAGAAAGATCTTTAGAGAAACCACCAGGAAATAGATGAAAGGAGCAAAGAGAAGAAAAGTAACTTGCTTCATTTAAGAAGACAAGTCACTTGAAGAAAGAAAGTAAGAAGAGCAAGAATGAGCAAGCTCAATCTCAAGCACAAGACAAAATGCAGCAATGATGCATAAGAGGAGATGAAAAGAAATTGTGAGAAGTGAAGGCAAATTCACTTCTCAAAGTAACTTATCACCTGAAAGATTAGTGAAAGAAATGCAATGCAATACAAAATGAGATGAAATGACATGATGCAAACCAAAAACCAGAAGCATGAGTGTGATAATAATTATGCTATGAGATGATGCAAACATGAAACAAGGCATGAGGATGATCATACAAACATGTGGATGCAAGAGAAGCATGCTTAGAATCATGAACATACATGAAAAGTTATCAAATGCAAATGACATATAACATGGCAAATGAAAGATGCAATGATCACACATGATTCTAATATGTCCTAAGATGTATTATGAATCAAATGGATGCACAAAATGTCATGGCAAGTCATGGTATGCAAGCAAATGGAAGATGGATGCAAATGAAAGCCCAAATTAGGGTTTATGATCAATGCACAAAACAAAAATCAAAACCAGAAGCAAACATTATGATAAAAAATTGAAAATGCATTCAAAGGAATCCTAAACCTATACAAACTCACTGCCCAAAGGAGGGGTTCTAACTCTTAACCTAATGAGGGTTATGAATTTCTCAAGATTGTTAGGGTTTTAAGGTACCTTGTCAAGAAAAATGCCAAACAAATAGTAAATGCAAGATCAATTCATGCCAATTTAATCCTATAAACTACATGCTATACAAGATGCAATGCAAAAAGAATCAAAGTCCAACTCTTAAAGGCTAGGCAGAAATGAATTTTTGAAGATTGGATCAAAATAATGCCTTGAAATGAAATTAATTCCATGGAAAATTGTCAAAAGACATCAAGATCAAAAACTAAATTTGGTTTGAAGGTTGGACAATGTTTCTAAATGATTTTAAATGTTTCATGAATTTTTTTGTGATTTTTAAATACCTAAAAGTATTTTTAATTAATTAATTCTCATTAATTAATTAAAAATAATCTTTTAAATGATTTAAAAATATTTTTTAATTCAAAAAATAAAAATAAAAATGTTTTTGGTTTCTGAAAATTAATAAAAGCTTGAATAAAAATTTTCATAATTTTTCAATGATTTTTACTATTTTAAATAAAATGTAGAAAACCAATGAAATAAAAAAGAAAATAAAATGAATTAAATGAAAAGTATGCACATCTAAAGGTCTGGATTCAAACTCAGGAAGGAGGGAAAGACTGCGCGCCAGATTCAAGGATTGAGATTCAAACTGACCTAATTTCCATTTTAAATTAATTAAACTGAATTAATTAGGTTAATTATGGATTAGGGTCAAACCTGGTCAAGCCATCCAACGCTCCACATTCAAACTTCATTTAATTACACAGATTAGCCCTAAACACTTTCAGGTGGCCGGAGAAGACTTCCGGTCGTCTTCTCCGGCCAGACCCTCACCTGAAAGTTGCTAACTTTCTCAAAACCCCATGAAAATGAAATCTAATTGCCCAGAATCTAACCCCAGTCAAAACTAAATCAAAACCCCCAAACAAAAACCATTTTTCATTCATTAATCATGCAAATCGAAGCAAGACATTTTTAGGGCAGAAAATTTCAGACAGTTCATACACACTCAATACTCCACCATTTTCACTTTTAAACACATCATGATGATCAGGATAACATCTAGAATCAATTTATAACAAGTAAATGAAGTTCTGGAAAATTTGTTCTTGATGGATACTTGAACTGAAGTCCTTCGAACAGGAGCTTTCTGACCCTCTCTCCTATGCAAACTCACTCCTTTGGTCCCCCTGAGCTCAATGGAATGCTTCACAACCCTTGTTGATGGCTGGTTTGAGAGATGGCAGAAGTTCTGTCCAAGGGAGGGTGGTGATCGTGTTTTTGTTTTAGTGACTTTCAGGCTATGGTGATGAGTGGTTTTTGATCAGTGAAGCATGTTGAGTTTGTTTGTGAAGTTTGTTTGTGTGTTTTCAGCTTGTGGAGAGTGTTTCGAAGAGTTTTGCAAAATGGGGTGGAAAATGAGAGTGTTGTGTTCTTGGTGCTTTCAGGCTTGTCTTGAGTGAAATGGCTTGCTTTTGGTTTGTATAAACAAGTGTGATAGGTCAGATGAGTTGATGTGTACTGTTGTGATTGGTATGGCTCAAGTTGCCAAAATGTCAAATTTGTGTAAGAGAGGCATGGGCTCCTAGCTAGCCAAGGACAAATGGGGTGTCCTGCGCAGCAAGAAGTGTGGAGAGCCCTAGGATTGATTATGAAGTCAGCAAGCAAGTGGATTCATCCTTGAGTGAGGTTTTGCAACTTGCTCCATTCTTGGCTCTTTTGAAATTTCTTGTTCCACAAGTCACAAAAATGATCAAACTCTTGGTGAATTCTGACCTTTAGGCATTGGCTTATGTTTGTATGATGATTAGAAGTCCATTTGGTAGCACAATTTGCTTTGGCAAGTGATTTTGCAACTTTGCCTCTTTGGTAGAAAACTTCAAATTTTGTGATTTTAGCCAACTTTGACAAGCCATAACTTTTGATCCAAAATGAATTAGGTCAAGTTCTTGTACTTTTTGAAAAGGTAATGATCCATTCTACAACTTTCATGACCAAAGTTTTTTCATTTGAGGCATTTTTTAATCAAAAAGCAAGGATTGAAAAAGTTTCCCAAAATGGCAATTTCATTATAAGTCAACTTTCCCAAAAAGTCAACTTTGCAAATGACTTGAAATTATTCAAATTTATGAACTTCTAACATCTTCTATGATCAAATAAGGATCATACATAATCAAAATGATGATGAACACCCTTTGGTTGGGTCATTGGGGGCCTCAGATGCCCTGATTTTACACTGACTTGCTCAAAAAGTCAACTCTTGATCAGATGACTTCCCCATTGAATTTCTTCATGAAAATTGATATGCATGCTCCCTATACCATATAGAGACCAATAGAAACAAGAATGACCAAAAAAATTGGAGTTATGGCCTCTGAAACCAAAACCCTAATTCTAGGTCATCTGTGCAGTTAAACCTGGCTTCCATGCCATTCTCAGTTCTTGTGATTTTTGACATTCTTGACTTTGAGGGGATATAATATGATGCTTGAACATACATGGACCCCTTTGAAGTGATTGATGACCTTTGGAGTGGCTCAAGAAGCTCTTGGATTACTCAGAACACAAACCCTAGATGCAGATGACTTTGAACCAATGCAATGAATCAAAAATGTGATATGAGATGCTATGATTGAGTTTATGCATATGAAATGATCACAAGCCATGGTGTGAATGGGTGAGGGCAAATTTGGGGTGTTTACAGCACTCACAACACATGTTTACATATATCTATACACATCTCTGACACCCGTCCGTGTCATCTCTCTCAACATTGTTACCTAAACACTTTGTGAATCAAATACTCATTTATAATACACTTTTTCGACACCTGTCCATGTCGCGCTCTCCCCAGCTAGTTAAACACTCATCTGTGTCTCACTCATCATTTTTCACTCATACAGATACTCGTCCGTATCTTGTATATATACCACCTAAATCCCCTCAGATTCGACACTTGTCTGTGTTCTTTGTTAACCCGTTGATACTCGTCCGTATCATCATCTCTGAACATGCGTCAAGCGTTTGTTTCTACCGATACTCCTCTGTATCATAGTCTTAAGGATGCTCGTCCGCATCTTTAATCTATACACTGTGTCAAACATTTATGTCTTCTTGAATTTAGATACTCGTCTGTGTCTACTATTCCCCAGAAGAGTCCCAGCAAATCCCAATAAATTATTTCCTTTTCTATCTGACATTCGTCCTATGTCATGATACCTTTCGGCAGCCGTACCCTGCCAGGTGATCGTCCTTCACCTTTTTGATGATCGTCCTTCATCATTCCCAGTGGAGTCTCTATTCATTAGAATCTCTTCCTATCCGACATTCGTCCTATGTCGCGATATTTTTAGCAGCCGTCCCCTGCTAGGTGATCGTCCTTCACCTCTTGATGATCGTCCTTCATCATTTTATCTGATGGCCGTCCCCATCGTAGATCTAGTTATCTGACATTCATCCTATGTCATGATAAACCCTGAGAGCAGCCGTACCCTGCTAGGTGATCGTCCTTCACCTCTTGATGATCATCCTTCATCATGCTTATCTGATGGTCGTCCCCATCGTCGACCTTCTCTATCCGGCATTCGTCCTATGTCGTGATACTTTTTGGCAACCGTACCTTGCCAGGTGATCATCCTTCACCTTAGATGATCGTCCCTCATCTTATCCCCAACAGAGTAGCCGTCCCCTGCTAGGTAATCGTCCTTCACATTTGATGACCGTACCTCATTATTTATCTCATTCATACCTTGAACTTGATGGTCGTCCCCATCATTCACTTTACCTTTAACCCCCAGAAAGTCTTATTTCCTTACTCGATGGCCGTCCCCATCATAATCTCCTACATCCCCAGCTTGTCGGCCGTCCCCGTCATTGCTTTACTTCCCGCATTTTCTCCAGCATGTCGGTCGTCCCCGTCATTGCTTCATCCCCAGCAGTCGTCCTCTGCTTGACGGTCGTCCTCCGTCTCCCGCACTTTATAAATATACTTTATTTTCTTTTACAATCTATATCCATTTTCTTCTTCATTCCGTGAGTGCAAATTTTGGACTGTCTTTGGTATTCAACCACAAGTTATCTTGTTTGCCTGTTAAGCCGTTGCTTACATCCTGCACAGCTAACTCATGTTTGAATAGGGGAAGTTGTAAACACCCCAAATTTGCCCTCACCCATCCACACCATGGATTGTGATCTTTTCATTTGCATAAGTTCAATCATAGCATCTCATACCACATTTTTGATTCACTACATTGATTCAAAGTCATCTGCATCTAGGGTTTGTGATCTGAGCCATCCCTGAGCCATTTGAGCCACTCCAAAGGTCATTAATCACTTCAAAGGGGTCCATGTATGTTCAAGCATCATATTATATCCTCACAAGGTCAAAGAAGTCAAAGAATCACAAGAACTGAGAAAGGCATGGAAGCAGAGCTAGGCTTAACTGCACAGATGACGTAAAATTAGGGTTTTGGTTTCAGAGGCCATAACTCCAAATTTTTTGGTCATTCTTGTTTCTATTGATCTCTATATGATATGAGGATCATGCATATCAATTTTCATGAAGAAATTCAATGGGGAGGGTGTCGCTCCCGATAAGTGGGACCGGCCCAAATAAAGGTACAGACGCGAATGGTCGGCGAGAGGGACAATGAGGACACACAGCCGTGAACTCACTGGAGATGAATAGAGTCGCCAGCTAGGCATTTTTATCCCGGAGGAAAGGTAATGCTGCATAGACCTAGAATGATATGGATAAGACGGTTGCGAACCAGAGAGACTGAGAAAGGGGGTTGGTTACAACCTGGGAAGGTATTAGCACCCAGATTGTACGCCGTACTCGACGGGATCCACGCTTAAAAGATTTGTGTTTTAAAGGGGTAGTGTCAGTGCAATCTGTGTATAAAAGAGCTGGAAAAGGATGTACAGGTGTTAGTGTAAAAGAAGTGTAAAGTGTATAAATGATGTGTCAGTGTAAGAACAAAGAATGAGATGCTCAAGATCATGAGGCTTAAAGATTAATGCTGGAAGGAGGGGGAATATACAGAGACTTTTGTTCGATAACTGTCAAGCTATGCCTACGTATCCTCTCGTGCAATGAGGAAGTCAGAACACCGTAGTTCGACCCAAAGAGACTGAAAGATGAATTGACTTGTGAACTGCTTACTTGCCTATGCTCAAGTGTATGATCTGTCTGGCACAGATGCAAACTGTCTTGCATTAGACGGAAGAAGCAAGTTCCCGTTTGTGAGTGAATGAGATGAGAAAGGAATCCCGGAGGAGACGATTATTGTTTGTTTTCGAGTTTTCAGTCTTTTATTGTTTTTGGATTTTTGCCATAAGTTAATGAGCTTAAGTCTAAACCAATGGATTTAGTAAACTCATCACATCTTCCCTCTGATTAGGGGTAATGAGAATACCTTAAGTGTGAAGTCAGCTTCTCACACTTAATCACCATGATATAGGATTAAGATCATTAACCTACTTGTGATTATTTAGATGTTTTTGGTGTTTTTATTTAGTGTTAAGTAATGAGGTTAAGCCATAATCAGGGATTTAACAGACTCATTACACCATCCTAATAGAAGGATAATAGATGAGAATGTTTAAGCTGAGGAAAGCTCCTCAACTTAATCCATGATTAGGGATTAAACTCATGACAAAACAAGCCTTTATTAGATGGATTTTATTAATGGTAAGATGATGAGATGATTTTTAGGGTTTGTAAGACAACTTGAGGGGGACTTGTCCATTAACACTAGGGTTAGTCCTTCTTAACCAATTAAGGAAGAATTAGAACCCTAATGCAAGGCCCAAGTTACAAGTGTGATGTCTTGATGATTATTAGGTGAATTGATTAAAGGAGTTAAACACATTAAGGGTTTAACACTTAGGATTAAAGTTATACACTCCATCCTAAGATAAGGATGCAAGCATAAGCTTAATCACAAAGCCTTAAAGCCTTTAGGGTTTAGTCCCTGGTTATGAGATGAGAAGAGAAGACTCAATGAGACACAAAGGTAAAACTAAGAGGGTAGACTAATCAAAATCCTAATCATTGTCATGCTTGGTTGTTCCTAAGGTTTGTGAGGTTTTCAAGAGAAGTCTTCAATGGAACCACCAGGAAGCAGATGAAAGGATCACGAGAAGCAAAGTAACTTGCTTCATTCAAGAAGTCAAGTCACTTAAAGAAAGAAAGTGAGAAGAATAAGAATGAGCAAGCTCAAACTCAAACACATATCAAAATGCAGTATGGATGCAAGAGAGAGATGAAAAGAAGTTATGAGAAGTGAAGGCAAATTCACTTCTCAAAATCACTTACCACCTGAAAGGTTAGAAAAGAAATGCAATGCAATGCAAAATGGGATGGAATGACATGATGCAAACCAAAACCATAAGCATATATGTGATGTTAATGATGCTATGAGATGCTACAAACCAGAAACAAAACATGTGGATGATCATACAAGCTTATGAATGCAAATGGAGCAAGTTAAGAACCAAGAACATACATGAAAAGTTATGAGATGCATATGGCATACAACATGACAAATGCAAGGTGCAATGATCAAACATACTTTCAATATGTCTTATGATGTTAAATGAATCAAATGGAAGTATGGAATGTCATGGCAAGTCATGCTATGCAAGAAGATGCAAGATGGATGCATATGGAAGCCCAAATTAGGGTTTATGAACAATACATCAAACACAAACCAAAATCAGAAGCAAACAACATTATAAAAAATTGAAAATGCACTCAAAGGACCCCTAATCCTATACTAACCCACTGCCCAAAGGAGAGGTCTCAACTCTTAACCAAATTCAAGTTATGATTTTTACAAGTTTTCTAGGGTTTTAGGGTTCCTAAACAAGAAAATTATCAAACAAATTGAAAATGAAAGATCAAATCATGGCCATTTAATCTCACAAACTACATTCTAAACACAATGCAATTCAAAAAGAACCAAGGTCCAACTCCTCATGGTTAGGCAGAAATGATTTTTGGAAGTTTGGATCAAAATAATGCATAAAAATGATTTTAATTCAATGAAAAATTCTCAAAATGCATCAAGATCAAAAAATAAATTTGGTTTGAAGGTTGGACAATGTTTCTAAATGTCTTAGAACATTTCATGAATTTTTTGGTGATTTTTAAATACCTAAAAGTATTTTTAATAAATTAATTTTCATTAATCAATTAAAAATAAACTTTTAAATATTTAAAAATACTTTTTTAATGCTAAAAATGAAAATAAAAATATTTTTGTGTTTTAAAAATTAATGAAACTCTTGACAAAAAGTTTCATAATTTTTAAAACATTCTTGCTATTTTTAAGAAATTGTGGAAGTTAAATACAAAGAAAATGAAATAAAATAAAATAAAATGGAAAGTAATTCAATCTAAGGGCTGAGATTTGAATCTGGGTGGGGGAGTTTGACCATGCGCGCTAATGAAGGGTCTGGATTGATTCTGACCTTAATTATGTTTTATAAAATAATTAAATGGATTAATGGTGATTAGGGCACAGTGGACCCATCTGAACCACTCATCCATGCGCGAAGTCAAGGCAAGTCAGATGATCCAACGCTCAAGATTTAAACCTCATTTAATTACAGGATTAGGGTTAAACAAATTCAGGTGACCGGAGGGAAGCTCCGGTCATCTTCTCCGGCAACAACAAAACCCTAGATTCTGATTCAGGCTACCATTCTTCAAATTAAAGCCAGGGAAATGATCCTTTACTTAAACCTCACTCAAATCACCTCTCAAACTAAATTTCTCATGCTCAAATGGAGAGAATCGAAGCCATGAAGATTCACGGGCAAAGTTTCAGAGCCCTGGTAAATCCTCATTTCTTACTCATTTCTAAATCTAAACCCATCCCCATGATCAGCAAGACATACACAACTCATTTATAACTTAAAATGCAAGCTCTGAGAGAAAAATTTCATGGCCATACCTGAGATGGAAGGTCCTGTTTCTGGGCTTTCTGGGCTTCTCCTTGATGCAGACTCACCCCAATGGTTCTCCTGATGCTAATGGTAGGCTTAGAATGAGCTTAAACAAGCTATTTTGAGAGGTCCAGTTCTGGTGTATCAGAAAATGGAGTTTGTGTGTGAGTGGTTTCAAGCTCTGTTAATGGCTGATTCTGGTTCCTTTTTATGTGTTTGATTTGTTGGTGAAGAGAGTTTTGATGTTTGGTGGCTGGAAAATGAGAATCGAAGAGAAGAAGCTCTTTGACAGTTTTTTGGTATGCTGAGTTCTGGGAGGTTTCAGCCTTGTATCTCTTATGTGTTGGGTTGCTTTTGGTACACATTTCAATCCTTGATAGGTCAGAGAGTTGTTGTGGAGCAGTGTGATTGGTATGGAGCAAAATGCACAAAGTCAACTTTTTGTGTAAGAGAGGTATGGGCCATTTCTGCCAAGGTACAAAGCATGGTTTGGCTGCAGCTTGAAACAAGGAGAACCATGGAAGAGGTTTTGAGGCAATTCAGCAACTTGCATAAAGCTTATGATGTATTTTGCAAATTTCACAAGTCTTGGCCCCTTTATGAATTCTTGAGTTTCAAGGCATGAAAATACAAAGTTCTTTGATGCAAACTGACTTTTGGGTCTTGGTACATGTTTGTATGAAGTTTAGAAGTGCATTTGATAGCTTTAGAACACTTGATCAAGTCATTTTGCAAAATACCTCTTTGGTAAAAACTTTGAATTTTAGTGATTTTTGCCAACTTTGACAAACCATAACTTTTGATCCAAAATGAATTAGGTCATGTTCTTGTACTTTTTGAAAAGGGAAAGATCTAATCTACAACTTTCATGACCAAAGTTTTTCCATTTGAAGCATTTTTGGATCAAAAAGTAAGGGTTGAAAAAGTTGCATAAAATGACATTTCATTAAAAGTCAACCATGCCCTAAAAAGTCAACTTTGCAAAAACTTGTAATTTTTGAATTTTGTGAACTTCAACCTTCTTCCATGATCAAGTAAAGATAAAATACACTCAAAATGATGAAGATCACCCCTTGGTTGGGTTATTGGGGGCCTCAGATGCCCTGATTTTGCACTGACTTGTCTGAAAAGTCAACTCTTGATCAGATGACTTCCCCATGGAATTTATTCATGGAAATTGATATGCACACTCCCTATACCATATAGAGACCAATAGAAACAAGAATGACCAAAAAATTTGGAGTTATGGCCTCTGAAACCAAAACCCTAATTTTAGGTCATCTGTGCAGTCAAGCCTGGCTCTGCCTCCATACCAATCCCAGTTCTTGTGATTCTTTGGCATTCTTGACTTTGAGAGGATGTAATATGATGCTTGAACACACATAGACCCCTTTGAAGTGATTGATGGCCTTTGGAGTGGCTCAAGAAGCTCTTGGATTGCTCAGATTACAAACCCTAGATGCAGATGACTTAGAACCTATGCAGTGAATCAAAAAATGTGATATGAGATGTTATGATTGTGTTTATGCATATGAAATGATCACAAGCCATGGTGTGAATGGGTGAGGGCAAATTTGGGGTGTTTACAGCTGCCCCTATTCAAACATGAGTTAGCTGTGCAGGTTGTAAGCAACGGCTTAACAGGCAAACAAGATAACTTGTGGTTGAATACCAAAGACAGTCCAAAATTTGCACTCACAGAATGAAGAAGAAAAGGGATATAGATTGTAAAGGAAAATAAAGTATAATGTAAAGTATGGGCGACGGAGGACGACCTTCGAGCATAGGACGACTGCTAGGTAACGAGCAATGACGGGGACGGCCGACATGCTGGGAAAAGTGCGGAAAATAAGGCAATGACGGGGACGGCCGACATGCTGGGGATAAAAGAATTATGATGGGGACGGCCATCAAGATAAAGCTGTAAAATTCTCTGGGGATTAATGAAACATGACGGGGACGACCATCAAGTTCATAAAGCAAAGCAACCAACGATGGGGACGGCCATCGGGCTAGAAAGAAAAGGGACCACGACGGGGACGGCCATCGGGTTAAAAAGAAAAGGGACCACGACGGGGACGGCCATCGGGTTAAAGAATAAATGAATTAAACAGATGATGGGGTACGGCCATCAAAGGTGAAGGACGATCACCTAGCAGGGGACGGCTGCTCTGTTGGGGATAAGATGAGGGACGGTCATCTAAGGTGGAGGACGACCACCTGGCAGGGTACGGCTGCCGAAAATATCACGACATAGGACGAATGCCGGATAAAAGATCAACGATGGGGACGGCCATCGGATAAGCATGATGGAGGACGACCATCAAGAGGTGGAGGATGACCACCTAGCAGGGGACGGCTGCTCTCAAGGTTTGTCATGACATAGGACGAATGCCAGATAACCAAAATCAACAATGGGGACGGCCATTGGATAAAATGATGAAGGACGATCATCAAGAGGTGGAGGACGACCACCTAGCAGGGGACGGCTGCTAAAAATCAACGATGGGGACGGCCATCGGATGAGCATGATGGAGGACGACCATCAAGAGGTGGAGGATGACCACCTAGCAGGGTACGGCTGCTCTCAAGGTTTATCATGACACAGGACGAGTGTCAGATAAAAAAAAGGAAATTGCTTTGTTAGCGATCTACTGGGGAGTAGTAAACACGGACGAGTGCTTACATCCAGGAAACAAAGGGTATAAGTGTTTGGTATTGTGTATAGATTAAAGATGTGGACGAGCATCCCTAAGACTATGATACGGACGAGTATCGGATAGAAACAAATACTGACACGTGTTCAGAGATGATGATACGGACGAGTATCAACTGGCTAACAGAGAACACGGACGAGTGTTGAATCTGAAGAGACTCTTCTGGGGATCATTAGATACAGACGAGTATCTATATTCAAGAAGACAAAAAGTGTTTGACACAGTGTATGGATTAAAGATGCGGACGAGCATCCTTAAAACTTATGATACGGACGAGTATCATGTAGAAATAAACTCTCGACGCATGTTCTGAGATGATGGTACAGATGAATACCAACGAGTTAACAAAGAACAAGGACTAGCATTGGATCTGCGGGGATATATAAGTGGTATATACAAGATACGGACGAGTATCTGTGTAAGAGTGAGTAGTATATAGATGAGTGTTTAACTGCTGGGGAGAGTGACACGGACGAGTGTCAAAAGGAGAAGAGTGTGATATAAATAAGTATCTGATATACAAAGTATAGACGACTGCGCTGGGGATATGACACGGACGGGTGTCAAAGGATTATATATGAGTATATGTGAGTGCAAAGAGGACGTCTTTGGCTTTCTGCTGGGGGTATGACACGGACGGGTGTCAAAAGATATCTGTAATACGAGTGTCATTGTTTGCACAGGGTGTTCGGGTGACTTTACTGGGGAGTGACGACACGGACGGGTGCCAAAGGGAGTATATACTGGTGTTTGGTGATGGTGAGGCAACTGCTTTTGCTGGGGAACTTTCGCTGGGGAATTTTGGGGGAAGTATTTTGTATATTGACGGATTGTCATTATTCACAAGTGTTGGTTTAAAACATGGCTTATGAATATGCTATATGTTTGATTTTTGTCGTAATGCTCCGTGTTAAAACGAAATGCTACGCTTTATGGGTGAATATGATGTGAATGCTATGATTATGCAAAGATACCAAACCGGGATCCGGGTCCCGCTGCTGCGAAGATCTTCGATCGATCTGTTGAAATGGACATCCCAGCTGGGGGTGAGATCATTGGTAGATCTGATGAGATGATATCTGCTTGGGGAAATGGGTCAATGATAGACCTATTCCAATAAATGAGAGACCCAGCTGGGGTTTGTAGAAGCTTTCTTCACTCTGTTGTGAGTTCTTCATGCGCTGTTCTTTCTTGGATAAAGGCCGAAGCTCTGTGGGGAGATGGTTCCCTGACTTTTGTGCTCGGCTGAGGACGAAATGGCAACTCGGATGGGGAGAAAGAGAAATCACTGAAAGATCTCCCTAGGGATTCTGTTGAAGTGAACCTTTGACTCAGCCGGGGATATGGGCGCCTTCTGTGATGCCTGGAAACTCTGATGGGGAGAAGTAATAAGTGGCAACTCAGCTGGGGAGAAAACACTTTGGGCACTGAGTGTCGATTTGTCAGCTTGCTGGAGTGAAGCTTTCATGCCCCAAGTTGCACTCTGGATACCTGCAATCCTGCAAAGATAGGAAAACGCACAAGATAATCCCGAGGTATCCCTTACTGGATTCCATCATAGGAGTTAGGCACTTATGAGAGTAAGTATATCTCCTGCAAGCATGTTTTTACTTGAAGATAAACATTTGTATTCTTATGCAATCAGTGTTTCTTTTAGACATAAGACATCCTTTAAAAAATAAAAATGTACAAAACGAGACATGACTGAAAAGCTGATTTTATTAATTCATATGCCGTGAATTGGCGAGATACAGTCAAAGAAACAAATCCCCTGAAATGAGGAGATCGTTACAAATTGAGAAACAAAATGCTGGCAATGTTGATGACGCTTTAAGGAGCTTCCTCTTTACTATGACTCATATGACTTTTGACGTTCTTCTCATCTGGCTTTCTGAAGAATGTTGATTCTGATTGAAGCTTGACCCTTTCGAAGCTTACCAAGTTGTAGGTGATACAGACGAATTCAGAATGCAGTTGTTCGCTTATTCCCTTATCTTGCATGGATCGCCCTTTCGGGTTTTCAATCCATCGGGATACCCATTTTTGCCTGAGCTGTCCAATGTGGCTTTTCAACTCAGTGGGTGTACATTTTTTTGTCTATTTTCCCTTATTTTTGCCCGAGTCTTTTATTCTGTTTTTGACTAGCCGGGATGCCCTATTTTTGCCTGGACTTACATTCTGTTTTTGTGTCCAGCGGGTCATTTTTATGCGAAGTATTTTTTAACTGCATCTGAATTCACAGGGGACGGGAAGTCTTCACCATCCATGGTGCTGAGCATCAGCGCTCCACCAGAAAAAACTTTCTTTACCACAAATGGTCCTTCATAATTTGGAGTCCACTTGCCCCTGTGGTCTGTATGAGGAGGGAGGATTCTCTTCAGCACAAGATCTCCTACTTGGTACTCTCGGTGCCTGACCTTCTGATCGAAGGCTTTCTTCATTCTCTTCTGATACAACTGCCCATGACAGATTGCAGCCAATCTTTTCTCTTCGATCAGACTCAGTTGTTCGTATCGGGCCCGGACCCATTCTGCTTCATTCAGTTTAACATCCATTAGGACCCGGAGGGAGGGTAATTCAACTTCGACAGGTAGGACTGCTTCCATACCATACACAAGCTGATACGGTGTTGCCCCAGTGGATGTTCTGATTGACGTGCGGTACCCATGCAAGGCAAATGGTAGCATTTCATGCCAGTCTTTGTAGGTGATTACCATCTTCTGCACAATCTTCTTGATGTTCTTATTAGCTGCCTCAACAGCGCCATTCATCTTTGGCCTGTAAGGAGAAGAATTGTGATGTTGAATTTTGAAGTCCCGGCATAGCTCTGCCATCATTTTGTTGTTCAAGTTGGAACCATTATCAGTAATGATTCGCTCGGGAACTCCATATCGACAGATGATATCTCTCTTCAGAAATCTGGCTACCACTTGTCTTGTAACATTTGCATAGGAGGCTGCTTCAACCCACTTGGTGAAATAATCAATGGCGACCAAGATGAATCTGTGGCCATTTGAAGCAGTTGGCTCAATCTTACCAATCATGTCAATGCCCCACATGGCAAAGGGCCAGGGCGAAGACATTATGTTCAAAGGATTGGGAGGCACATGCACCTTATCTGCATAAATCTGGCATTTATGGCATTTCCTGGCATAGGCACAACAGTCGGCAACCATTGTGATCCAATAATAGCCTAATCTTAGCAATTTATTAGCCATTGCATGTCCTCCAGCATGGGTACTAAAGGATCCTTCGTGCACTTCATGCATCAACAAATCCGCTTCTGTCTTATCAACGCATCTGAGGAGTACCATGTTGTAAACACCCCAAATTTGCCCTCACCCATTTACACCATGGCTTGTGATCATTTCATATGCATAAACACAATCATATCACCTCATATCCCATTTTTGATTCACTGCATAGTTTCTAAGTCATCTACATCTAGGGTTTGTGATCTGAGCAATCCCAGAGCTTCTTGAGCCACTCCAAAGGCCACCAATCACTTCAAAGGGATCCATGTGTGTTCTTATATCATATTACATCCTCTCAAAGTCAAAAATGCAAAAGGATCACAAGAACTGGGATTGGTATGGAAGCAGAGCCAAGTTTGACTGCACAGTTGACCTAAAATTAGGGTTTTGGTTTCAGAGGCCATAACTCCAAATTTTTTGGTCATTCTTGTTTCTATTGGTATCTATATGGTATAGGGAGTATGCATATCAATTTTCATGAAGAAATTCCATGGGGAAGTCATCTGATCAAGAGTTGACTTTTCAGACAAGTCAGTGCAAAATCAGGGCATCTGAGGCCCCCAATGACCCAACCAAGGGGTGATCTTCATCATTTTGAGTGTATATGATCTTTATTTGATCATGGAAGAAGGTTGAAGTTCACAAAAATCAAGAATTTGAAGTTTTTGCAAAGTTGACTTTTTAGGGCATAGTTGACTTTTAAAGAATATGTCATTTTAGGTCACTTTTCAAACCTTACTTTTTGATCCAAAAATGCTTCAAATGGAAAAACTTTGGTCATGAAAGTTGTAGAATACATTTTTCCCTTTTCAAAAAGTACAAGAACATGACCTAATTCATTTTGGATCAAAAGTTATGGTGTGACAAAGTTGGCAAAAATCACTAATTTTCAAGTCATGCACCAATTGGAAAACTTGCAATTTCATGTGTCAAGCATTCTTGTGACTTCTAATTGACATCAAACTAATATGAAAGCATCATGTAAGTCACAAAGTTCAGATTGAACCAAGATTTTCTCATGTTTCATGGCTTGTGGAATGAGAAAATTTCATGTGAACCAAAAAGGAACCAACTTGCAAAACTCATGATCACACTTCACCAACTTGCTGCATTGGCCTTTGAACCAGCCATAGCCTCTCACCTCATCTTGCTGCGCAGCCCATGCCCCTTGTACCAAGCTAGAACTCAAGCCATGCCTCTCTTACAACAAAGTGGACTTTTTGCAAAAGTAAACATCCCAATCACAGCAGGCCAGGTCACATCATCTGACCAATGGGAGTCTTTTATGCAAAGCAAATGCTAGCCAATTCATACATCAAGCCAGCCTGAAGCAAGCCCTAAGACAGCATACACAAACTCACTCTATTTTGCATTTTCCTTCGAATCATCTTCCACAAGCCTCATACACTAAAACAAATTCCACTACTCATCTCACCATGTATTATTGACCCCAAACCAATAAAACATAGGCCTGAAACCAGCATGAACTGAGCTTCACCATTTCTCATCTTCAAAACCAGAACTCTTCGAATCCCATTATCCAGCCAACAAACATCCCATTTCTCTTCACCAACAAGTCAGAAACATTCAAAGGAGCAATAATCAACCATTAACAGAGCTTGAAACCACTCACACACAAGCTCCATTTTCTGCTACACCAGAACTGGATTTCTCAAAGCAGCTTGTCTAAGCTCATCCCAAGCCTTCCTTTAGCATCAGGGGAGTTAAAGAAGTTCATTTGCACGCAAAGGAGGCTCTGGAAGCTCAGTATTGAAGCTTTCCAGCTCAGGTATGAACATGAACATTTTCTCCCAAAGCTTGCATTTTAAGTTATAATCTGGTTGCTTATGTCTTGCTGATCATGGGGATGGTTTTAGAATTAAAAATGAGTGAGAGATGAGTTTGTATTGCTGCTCTGAAATTTCACCCGTAGATTTTGTTTCTTTCGATTTGCATGATTTTTGGGGTTTAAATGATGTTTGAGGGTGGATTCGTGTCCTAGGGTGTTAGAAGATCCTTTAGATGTGTTTAATTTGTTGAGTGGTTGTCTGAATCATGTTTTAGGGTTTTGGGGTCGCCGGGGAAGATGATCGGAGCTCCCCTCCGGTCACCTGAATCTGTTTTGCCCTAATCTCAGGTCATTAAGTTCATTTGAATATTGAGCGTTGGATTGGTTGACCCTGTGGACTTCCCGCGTGGATGGATGGCCCAGATCCTTTTGTTTTGCCCTAATCCCCTTAATTAGTTTAATTAATCATTAATTAAATAAATTTAATCAGAACCAACCATGGCCATTGGATGACGCGCTAGTCAATGTTTCCAAACCCAGTTCAAATCTCCACCATTGGATCTGAATACTTTCTTTTATTTCAATTTATTTTCATTTCTTTTTTTCATTTTATTTGCACAATTTATTTAAAATAGTAAAAATTGTCTAAAAATTATGAAACTTTTTCTCAAGAGTTTCATTAATTTTTAAGACACAAAAATATTTTTATTTTCATTTTTAGCATTTAAAAAGTATTTTAAAATATTTAAAAGTTTATTTTTAATTGATTAATGGAAATTAATTTATTAAAAATACTTTTAGGTATTTAAAAATCACCAAAAAATTCATGAAATGTTCCAAGACATTTAGAAACATTGTCCAACCTTCAAACCAAATTTATTTTTTGATCATGATGCATTTTAAGAATTTCTCATTGAATTAAAATCATTTTTGTGCATTATTTTGATCCAAAGTTCAAAAAATCATTTCTGCCTATCCATGAAGAGTTGGACATTAATTCTTTTTGCATTGCATTGTGTTTAGCATGTAGTTTGTGACATTAAATGGCCATGATTTGATCTTTAATTTTCCATTTGTTTGATAATTTTCTTGTTTAGGAACCCTAAAACCCTAAGAAACTTGTGAAAATCATAACTTGAGATTGGTTAGGGGTTGAGACCTCTCCTTTGGGCATTGGTTTAATGTAGGATTAGGGGTCCTTTGTGTGGTGTTTTCAATTTTTTATCTTAGGGTTTGCTTCTGATTTTGATTTTTGTTTGATGCATTGTCCATAAACCCTAATTTGGGCTTCCATATGCATCCATCTTGCATTCTCTTGCATAACATGACTTGCCATGACATTCCATGCTTCCATGTGATTCATTTGACATCATAAGACATATTGAAAGCATGTTTGATCATTGCATCATGTATTAGCCATGTTGTATGCCATGTGCACTTCATAACTTTTCATGTATGTCCATGCTTCCTAACTTGCTTCATTTGCATTCATAAGTTTGTATGATTATCCACATGTTTTGTTTCTGGTTTGTAGCATCTCATAGCATCATTGACATCATGTATTTGCTTCTGGTTTGGTTTTGCATCATGTCATTTCATCTCATGTTGCATTGCATTGTGTTTTCTTTTCTAACTTTTCAGGTGGTAAGTGGCTTTGAGAAGTGAATTTGCCTTCACTTCTCATAACTTCTCTTCATCTCTCTTATGCATACATGCTGCATTTTGTCTTGTGTTTGGGTTTGAGATTGCTCATTCTTCTTCTTCTTACTTTCTTTCTTCTAGTGACTTGTCTTCTTAAATGAAGCAAGTTACTTTGCTTCTCTTGATCCTTTCATCTGCTTCCTGGTGGTTCCATTGAAGTTTTCTCTTGTTGACCTCACAAACCTTAGGAACAACCAAGCATGACAATGATTAGGGTTTTGATTAGTTCCCCATTTAGTTTTTACCCTTGTGTCTCATTGAGTCTTCTCTTCTCACCTCATAACCAGGGACTAAACCCTAAAGGCTTTAAGGCTTTGTGATTAAGTTTATGCCTGCATCCTTCTATTAGGATGGAGTGTATAACTTTAATCCTAAGTGTTAAACCCTTAATGTGTTTAAATCTCTTAATCAATCCACTTAATAATCATCAAGACATCACACTTGTAACTTGGGCCTTGCATTAGGGTTCTATTTCTTCCTCAATTGGTTAAGAAGGACTAACCCTAGTGTTAATGGACAAGTCCCCCTCAAGTTGTCTTACAAACCCTAAAAATCACTTCTTCATCATATCATTAACTAAAATCCACTTAAATAAAGGTTTTGTTTTGTCATGAGTTTAATCCCTAATCATGGATTAAGTTGAGGAGTTTTCCTCAGCTTAAACATTCTCATCTATTATCCTTCTATTAGGATGGTGTAATGAGTCTGTTTAATCCTTGATTATGGCTTAACCTCATTACTCAACACTAAACAAAAACACCAAAAACATCTAAATAATCACAAGTAGGTTAATGATCTTAATCCTACACCAAAGGTGATTAAGTGTGAGAATCTGACTTCACACTTAAGGTATTCTCCTTACCCCTAATCAGAGGGAAGATGTGATGAGTTTACTAACCCATTGGTTTAAGCTTAAGCTCATTAACTTATGACAAAAATCCAAAAAAACAATAAAAGACTGAAAACACAAAAACAAACAATAATCGTCTCCTCCGGGATTCTTTTTTTCTCATCTCATTCACTCACAAACGAGAGCTTGCTTCTTCCGTCTAATGCAAGACAGTTTGCATCTGTGCCAGACAGATCATACACTTGAGCATAGACAAGTAAGCAGTTCACAAGTCAATTCACCTTTCAGTCTCTTTGGGTCGAACTACGGTGTTCTGACTTCCTCATTGCACGAGAGGATACGTAGGCATAACTTAACAGTTATCGAACAAAAGTCTCTGTATATCCCCCTCTTTCCAGCTTTATTCTTTAAGCCTCATGATCTTGAGCATTTCACTCCTGTTCTTACACTGACACTTTTACACTTCATATCACTTATACACTATACACTGACACCTGTACATCCTTTTCCAGCTCTTTATACACAGATTGCACTGACACTACCCCTTTAAAAGCACAAATCTTTTAAGCGTGGATCCCGTCGAGTACGACGGACAATCTGGGTGCTAATACCTTCCCAGGTTGTAACCAACCCCCTTTCTCAGTCTCTCTGGTTCGCAACCGTCTTATCCATACTTTTCTAGGTCTATGCAGCATTACCTTTCCTCCGGGATAAAAATGCCTAGCTGGCGACTCTATTCATCTCCAGTGAGTTCACGGCTGTGTGTTCTCATTGTCCCTCTCGCCGACCGTTCGCGTCTGTACCTTTATTTGGGCCTAGTCCCATTTATCGGGAGCGACACATGTCAAAGTTTCTCTTGTACAGGGAACCATCAGTATTCAGGAAGAAACTACCAGCAAGCCTTCTTAAAGTCTTCTTATCATTGGAAGATGCCCCAGGTGGGTATGTTTGATCCTCCAAGAAGCACTTAATGTCATGGAACCAAGGCTTATCATCTTTGACAACATCTGCTGCGAACACATATGCTGGTCTGTCCAGTCTGGACACTGAAATTTGAGGTACAAAGTTGGCAGCCTGAACTTTGATCATGGACGAAATGGTAGCCAGAGCATCTGCAAACTGATTCTCGTCCCGAGGGATATACTCAAGCTTGACTGTTGTAAAGAAAGTTAATAACCTTCTTGTATAATCCCTGTAAGGTATCAGATGATCCTGGTGGGTGTACCATTTGCCGTTGGTTTGATTGATTACCAGAGCTGAATCTCCGAATACGGTCAATGTCTTGATCCTAAGGTCAATGGCCTCCTCAAGACCCATAATGCAAGCTTCGTATTCAGCTTCGTTGTTAGTGCAGTTGAAAGTGAGTTTTGCCGAGAAAGGCATATGAACTCCTTTGGGTGTAATGAGTACTGCACCAACACCACGACCATTCATGTTAACAGCCCCATCAAACATCATAGTCCATTCTTCTTCCGGGTCAGGCCCTTCAGTGTGAACAGGCTCTTCATGATCTTTTTCTTTTATGAACATGATGTCTTCATCAGGGAAGTCAAATATCATAGGCTGGTAATCATCAATGGATTGCTCAGCAAGATATTCAGACAATACACTGCCCTTGATGGCTTTCTGAGATGTGTACTGGATGTCATACTCTGTAAGGATCATTTGCCATCTTGCAACCCGTCCGGTAAGTGCTGGCTTCTCAAATATGTACTTAACTGGGTCCATCTTTGAGATTAACAAGGTAGTGTGGGTCAACATATACTGTCTCAGTCGGCGAGCAGCCCACGCTAAAGCACAACAAGTTTTCTCGAGCAGTGAATAACGTTGTTCACAGTCGGTAAACCTTTTGCTTAGGTAGTATATTGCATACTCTTTTCGACCAGACTCGTCATGCTGGCCCAGCACACACCCCATTGACTCTTCTAATACTGTCAGGTACATTATCAGAGGTCTTCCTTCAACTGGAGGCATAAGGATTGGAGGTTCTTGTAGGTATTCTTTGATCTTGTCAAAAGCCTTCTGACAATCTTCGTTCCACCTGACCGTTTGTTCTTTTCTTTATCAATTTGAACAAGGCTTCACAGGTTGCTGTAAGGTGAGATATGAACCTTGAAATGTAGTTCAATCGACCTAAGAACCCTCGAACTTCCTTCTCTGTCTTCGGTGCAGGCATTTCTTGAATAGCTTTGACTTTATCAGGGTCAACTTCAATCCCTTTCTCGCTTACAATAAAACCCAGCAGCTTACCAGATCTCACCCCGAATGTGCATTTGTTGGGGTTCAACTTCAGTTGGTACTTCCTCAGACGCTTGAATAGCTTTAGCAGATTTACCAGGTGGTCTTCTTCAGTAAGGGACTTGGCAATCATGTCATCCACATAACATTCGATTTCTTTATGGATCATATCGTGGAATAATGTCACCATAGCCCGTTGATATGTTGCACCAGCATTCTTCAGTCCGAATGGCATCACCTTGTAACAGAACGTGCCCCAGGGTGTGATGAAGGTTGTCTTCTCCATGTCTTCAGGTGACATCTTGATCTGATTGTATCTTGAAAATCCATCCATGAAGGAGAATACCGAGAACTGAGCCGTATTATCCACCAATACATCAATGTGAGGTAAAGGGAAGTCATCTTTCGGGCTAGCTCTGTTCAGATCCCGGTAGTCAACACACATCCTTACTTTACCGTCCTTCTTAGGCACAGGTACGATATTAGCAACCCACGGTGGATAGCTAGTCACGGCAAGGAACCCGGCGTCCCATTGCTTTTGTACCTCTTCCTTGATTTTCATAGCCATGTCTGGACGAGTACGGCGTAGCTTCTGTTTAACCGGCGGGCATTCTTCTCTCAAAGGCAGCTTGTGCACAACAATGTCGGTATCCAACCCTGGCATATCTTGGTAAGACCAAGCAAACACGTCCACATACTCTTGAAGCAGGTCAATCAGTTGTCTCTTCACTGAGTCTTGTAAGCAGGCCCCGATTTTAACTTCTTTCACATCTTCATCTGTACCAAGATTGATCACTTCAACCTCCTCCTGGTGAGGAGTAATAACCTTTTCCTCTTGTCTCAACAACCTGGCTAGCTCTTCAGGAAGCTCATACTCTTCTTCAACCCCTTCATCAGCTTGATTGATTGGATTGTCAAAGTCATACGAAGTCATAACCGTGTTGTTGTCGGTGCTGTCTGGAAGGCACACTCTGCAAGGGTTTAGTTTGTTCATTTTAGTGATCTGATTTTAATCTTGTTTAGAAAAGTGAAATAAAGTTGTCATTTTGAAAACACTGCCATTTATTTTTTGTACAAAAAGAAAAACGGAAAAACAGTGAGCGGAAAAGAAAAAGACTCGTTTGCAAAAAGATGTCTGATATTTCATTGATTAATCTTGTTGCACAAAAAGTACAGATGGTCCGATTACAAAATGAGTCTTGTCATCTTGGGCAAGATGCAAGACTTTGATGCATGCTATAAAATACAGGAAATAATAATTACTCTGCATGAGTAACTCTTATAATTTCCTGGGAAGACCAGTTCGAGATACTGCTCCCCGGGATCTTTGGACGAATCCAGCTTTCCAGGTTGCGTTCTTCTTCCAGCTCGTCTTCCAAATTGTTGACAGCATCGGGGGTGAGCATCCCCCCACTAACAAAGTTGGGCTCTTCTGCAGCCTCTGCTTGATCTTGTTGAGTTGGTTTGTAACCCAACCCAAATCTGTCCTCTTTCTTCTCCACCGGTAGTAGTTTGCCCCAGCCTTGGGCAGTTCCTTCCTCAACAACCTTCCGGGCTTGTTGGTATGATGTCATTGAAGTTCCAGGTACAGCAGATGTCTCATTTATGTTCAAGGCCTCGAACCCCTGACTCATTGTTTCATGGATCTCCCCATCCATCTCAATGTATTTATAGGTAGCCAGGTGGCTAACAAAAATATCCTCCTCTCCACAGATTGTAACGACTTGACCCTCCCACTCGAATTTTAACTTCTGGTGAAGGGTTGAGGTCACGGCGCCAGCGGCGTGAATCCATGGCCTACCCAATAAACAGCTGTAGGCAGGCTGTATATCCATCACGTAGAAGGTCGTTTTGAAAGTTTGCGGGCCAATCGTTATGGGCAACTCAATCTCACCCAGAACCGATCTCTTAGAACCATCAAAGGCTCTCACCACCAGGTTGCTGGGTCTTAACGCCAATCCGTCATACTCTAGCTTCACAAGGGCCTTTTTTGGTAAGACATTGAGGGATGACCCTGTGTCTACCAGCACATGGGAAAGGACTGCACCTTTACATTCCATGGTTATGT
This sequence comes from Lathyrus aphaca, assembly GCA_963966055.1. Taxonomy (NCBI): domain Eukaryota; kingdom Viridiplantae; phylum Streptophyta; class Magnoliopsida; order Fabales; family Fabaceae; genus Lathyrus; species Lathyrus aphaca. The sequence continues at coordinate 456,713,236 of OZ014523.1, read as the reverse complement.
GCAAAGCCTTGTTATGGTTGCGGCCTTCCGTGGTCAAATCAGTGTTGGTGAACCCTAGTCCATGACTAGCATTAACATTTCCAACTACAGCTTCCAACTGATTGACGGTGATCTCTTCAGGCACATAAGCTACGTGCAAGACTTTGAGTAGTGCGTTCCGATGGGCTTCGGAGCACATAAGCAATGATAGGATTGAGATCTTGGAAGGCGTCTGATGAAGCTGATCCACTATTTTGTAATCACTTTTCTTGATGATTCGCATGAACTCATCAACCTCTTGGTCAAAGGGTGTTTTCAAAGCTTCTTTAACAATCTGCTCTTCCTGCACCAAGCGTTTCCCTTTTGCCTTGGCAGCAGCTTCTGCTTCGGCAGTGGGTCTTTGAGTTTGTGGAGCGAAGAGACGTCCGCTTCGAGTGAAGCCTCCGCCTCCTCCCACATTGTCTACTTGTGGTGCAGGGGTTGATGATTCAAAAGTGATTTTTTGTCCTTCGCAATACAGGTCAGAGCCGTAATGCCACGGGATAGCATTACTGCTTTCATAAGGTACTGGTCCAGGCATCGTGATAGTGACTGGACTAATTGTAGCTGCGGAAGGAATTGTGATGGTCTGTGGATCGTAGTATATCGTGACTGGTGCTCTGATGGGAGCAGCACTTTGTGAGTTGTAAGCAGAGTTATTTTCTGGATCGTAATAGATTGTAACTGTTGAGACGTCTTCAGAGTTTGTTGCTGATGTTGTAGGAGACATTGTCGGAAGGATGGGGGTTGTTGTTGTAGGAGTTTCAAAATGAAGTGGTGCTGGAGTTGTAGAAGGAACATTTGTTGATATCTGGTCAGTTGAGATGACAGATGAAACACTTGTTGATGAAGCCGAAGAATTGTCGGGAACAATGGTTGTTGCAGTTGTAGGAGATACTGGAATTGTTGCTGATGAGATTGCTGGATTTGTAGGAAATGATGTGGTGATTTGAAGTTGGCCACTCTGAATGAGACCATCTATGCCATTCCTCAAGTTATCGCACCCATTTACTGAGATATTGTAGTAAGCACACCCTAACTCACACCCCGGGAACATTTGACATTCGAGGAGCCGAGCCTTAATTTCTACCAACGGTGTCCGGATTTGACCCACACTGGTTATTAAATAAGACGGCTTGTCTTCTTCAATAGCGTTGATTCTGGGACCTCCGTGGTGTGGCATAGGGTTTTTGTTGACATTGGGTGGTGGTGCGAAATTCAAGGCCTTAGAGTCTACCAGGTCTTGTACCTTCATGTGCAAGGCTCTGCACTTTTCTGTACTGTGGCCAGGTGCATTTGAGTGAAAAGCACATCTGGCGTTGGAGTCATAATTCCTGGGTAGACTATTAGGATCCGGAGGTGCCAGCGTCCTTAGCTCAACTAGGTTGAGTTTCAGGAGTTGTGGCAGCAGTGTAGCATATGGCATAGGGATCGGATCGATCACCCTATTGGCTTGAGAGGGCCTCTGTTGGAATGGCCTTTGCTGATTGTTGTTGTTGGTGTTGTTGTAGTTTCTCGGAGGATACTGAGCTTGTCGATGGTACTGAGGTTGTTGCTGATAGCTTTGTTGCGGAGGTTGATAAGCTGGTTGGGGATGAGCTGGAGCGGGAATGGTGGCTGCTGCCACGGACCTGTGAACATGCTGGGGTCTGCCCCTGTTGGTGTGGATGGCATTGGTCTCGCCAGTTCTTCTTGGGCCTGCAAAAGGCTTCCTTGTATTGCTGGACGAGCTGGCACCATTGTCAGAAATTTTTCCCATTTTTAACAGGCTCTCAATTCTTTCCCCAGCTATGACAACATCTGCAAAGCTAGTGGAAGAGAAAGCAGCCAGCCTGTCAATATATGTTCCCTGGAGGGTGTTCATAAACATATCTGCCATTTCCCTCTCTGACATAGGTGGCTGAACAGCAGCAGCCAATTGCCTCCATCTCTGGGCATATTCTCGGAAACTTTCCCTTGACGACTGTGACATTCCCATTAGGAGGGTCCTGTTGGGTGCCATATCTAAGTTGTACTGATATTTTCTAATGAAAGCTTCTGCCAAATCCTTCCAACACCTGATGGTTGCCCTTGTCAGGTGAGAGTACCATTCCCTTGACGCTCCCGTCAAGCTATCCTCAAAATAGAACATCCAGAGCTTCTCGTCCATAGTGTAGGCCTTCAACCTCCCCAGAAATGATTGCAAATGGGTCCGGGGGCACGAAGTCCCGTTGTATTTCTCAAAACAAGGAGGCTTAAACTTATGGGGAATCCTGACCCCGTCTACCAAGCCCATGTCCATAACGTCAAAACCCAAAGAGTTTTGAGACTCCAAGGATCTTAATTTCTCAGCTATCTCATCCAGCCTTCTGTCATAAGCTTCTTCCCCAGCACCCATTACTGTGAACTGATCCTCCTGGGGGTCTTCTTGCAGCACCCTGCCTGCAGTGGCAGTCCCTTGAACATTTGCAGGAATGTTGATCTCTGGATGAAGGTGGGGACCAAACACAGGGGGATTAACATGAGGTTGGATCCTCTCGTTGTTGCTGGTGCCAGCAGTCCCTATATGTGGATCCTCTTTATTTTGCCTTTCCACCATGGCTCTCAATCTTTCCTGGCTCTGAGCCATGTTGTTCATCACTTCCATAAACTGAGTCATCTGCGTTCTCATTTCCAATCTTTCGTTTGCCATTTGATTTCTGACCTTTGCAAGGTCCTGCTGTACCTGATCCATTTGTATGCCCGGAAGATTGTTACGGGTTGGATAACGGTGCGGACGGTTGAGGGGAAATACCCGGCGTCGAGCAATAGTTCCTGAACATCACAACAGAGTTAGCAACAATAAAACAAAAACCTACAAAACAAACAAAGGGTTAGCATGCAATGCAGTATGCTTATTTGTTTTCAAGGTATCCGGCTTGGCATTCAGTTTTGACCCTTCCAGACCCTTGAAGATGTTGTTGATGTTGCTTTTGAAGTGAAACAAACTAATACATATATTACAAAAGGCAAACGGTACATAGTTTGTTTACAAATACAAGCCCTCTGAGGGGTCAAAATACATTACAAGAAAATAAAAGTACATGGAATGAAAGCAACAACAAGCAAATAGTCAAACACCAAGACCAAACTCATCCTCCCGAACTTCCTTGAGAAGTGCTTCGGTCACAGGATCAGCTGGACGCTCCGTAAGATTCCTGATGAGGAGATTCCGGGTAGTAACAGCTGCAGTTAGCTTCTTGTGCTGACTTTGGTCCTTGGACCTCTTCACTCCAGCTTTGATCTTCAGCTCTGATATCTCCCTCTGGGCTGCTGCCAGGGCTTCCTGCTGCTCTTTTGCACTAGCTTCCAGCTGCTCTATCTTGTCTTGGACCCTTTTGTCCTCCAAAGTACGAGCCTCGGTGATCCTGACCCACCGAGCTTGACTCTCCTTCAGATATAAGTCTGTCCTGGCTTTCTGGAACTGGGCTTCCTTGCAAGCATTCTTCAGAATTTGTTCCCCAGCCCTAGACTTCTTGATATAATCCTCAGACTTTTCAATTCTATCCAGATGCTCTACTTTCAACTTCTCTAGCTTCTCAATGTCCATCCTACCATCACTCCTCTCCCGGAGGGTCTTCTGCAAGGCCTGAGTCAACTTCTCATTTCTTTCTTTCAAGCTCTCAAACTCCTCCAAACTGACAGTGGCAGGGGGTGGTGCTGAGGATGGTCCAGGCATATCCTCCAGAGAATTGAGCCCTAGCATGGGACCACTCATAATATTGTGCTGATGCCACATTGTTGCACTTCCCCAAAATGGTTACTCCCTTGGTTTGAACATTATCCCAGGCCCAGGCTGCCTGCCTAACAATAGTCAGATTAGGCTTGTTCTCACAATAAAGAGTCTCAACCAAGTCTTGTGCCTTAGGAGTGTGGACCAGTGCATAGCCCAGTTGTATTTTGAACAGCAGAGGGTTGTAATTAATACTACCCTTAAATCCTATTAGGGGCACATTGGGAAAATGCCCACAGCTGGTGATGATATCCCTGCCTTTGGTGCTTTGAGTGCACCACCTGATATCAGCTGAAGTTAGAGCAGTGAGTCTTCTAGCCCAGTTTCTCTACTGATGAGGGTTCAAAAATGCATCTGTTTTGGGCAAATGCTTGAGAAGCCAAGTGTGGAACAAAGGAGCACAACACCTCACTAATCTTCCCCTCTGCTTTTCATTCCTCTGATGCACTGAATAATAGAGATCCCCCAATAAAGTGGGCATTGGGTTCTTCAGGAGGAAAAGGTGGATTGCATTCTTGCTAATGAATCGAGGCTCATCTGCAAATAATATGATCCCATATATGCTCAGGGCCAGTAAAGCACAGACTTCTTTCCACTCTCCCACAGAAGCTTTCAGGGTAGCTTGAGAGATCAGGAAATCCAGATGCAAGCCAGGGATTCCAGCCTTAGAAGTCATATGCTGCTCAATCAGAACAGGTTCCAGATGCAATGCCTTTGCTACCTCTTCATTACCAGGAAAAACCATCTCAGGGTTGAAAGGGACTCCACCCCTGATAGGTATACCAACTAATGATGAGTATTCTTCCAATAGAGGGCCCAGCTGAAAGTCCAGAAAAGTGAAGCACCTCAGTGGGGGATCATAAAACTGAAGGCAAGTGTGAATCAGGCTTCTCTGTGAAGGGTCCAAATCCATAACCACATCAAGTATATCTCCATAGTGTTCCCTGAACAGTGGTATGTGGTCTGGAGTGATCAGGGTCTGAATCCTCCTGATGTCAGCTAGCTCAGGCTGGAAGAAGTGGTAGGTGATGTTACTCTTTTTAGGAGCCATGTTGTTGAAGATGAGTAGAGACAGGTGCTGATGATAACACTGAAGAATGGGCCACTGATTGGCTGGTGCAGGTAACTGAAGTAGATAGCTGAAGCAGATGCTGATGAAGATAGGTCAGTACTGAAGATAGGGTCAAAACCAAACCAAAATTAAAATGGATTCCCTGAAACACAAATAAGCAAATGTCAATATGATGCAATGATTATGTATGCAAATGATATGTAAGGGTTTGTGACTGAGCTGGATCTGATCAAATGCTTTGATATAAGTCCAAGGTATGTGCAAGAATTCCAGATGGAGGTCTATAAATCCAGTAACCAAGGTGGGGGGCTCAAATAAAGAACCACATGTCCAGGGTTTAGAATCACAAGAACTGTTCCAACATGGAGTATTCTTAATCACATCAAAGTAACAGGGTATGCTGAGGCCAAGGGTACCTGCAAACCTGTAAACAGCCCAACCCCCTCACAGGTGGTGTTCTAAAACAAGGATCCTCAGACTTGGATCAGTTATGAGAAGTGTAAACACTTCTAACCCGGAGGTACAGTGTTTACAATAACCATAAAAGTTCCTCCTCTAATTCACCTCAGTTTCTTAAGGTCAATACTAAAAGGTCATCCAGACTTAGCAGGCTTCCCAGATAGCCCTAGCATTGCAGGAAATCTGCAACACAGAGTTCTCAAGAAGAAACCCATATCTGAACCGTGTTTCATATTCCCGCACCAGACCGAGATGGAATGGGAAAGAATATGAACCACTCTAGCCTAGGTGTCACTCAGGTCCCAGGTATAGGACCTTAACTCTCAATAGAACACCCACCCACCAAAGCAAACAAACAGATCCAACCAGACAGCATGACAGTATGGTATAATGCAAAGCTGTAAAGAAAGCAGTAAAGCAACTGTACATAAAGCAAAAATAAATGCAAATATATAAACACAAATAAGCACATAACACCCCAGTAAACACAAATCAAACAAGCGCTAGGAGGAACCCACAAAAAGAAATAGAAGCCCTGGTTGCAGTATAAGGTTCCCCAGCAGAGTCGCCAAGCTGTCGCTCCCGATAAGTGGGACCGGCCCAAATAAAGGTACAGACGTGAATGGTCGGCGAGAGGGACAATGAGGACACACAGCCGTGAACTCACTGGAGATGAATAGAGTCGCCAGCTAGGCATTTTTATCCTGGAGGAAAGGTAATGCTGCATAGACCTAGAATGATATGGATAAGACGGTTGCGAACCAGAGAGACTGAGAAAGGGGGTTGGTTACAACCTGGGAAGGTATTAGCACCCAGATTGTCCGCCGTACTCAACGGGATCCACGCTTAAAAGATTTGTGTTTTAAAGGGGTAGTGTCAGTGCAATCTGTGTATAAAAGAGCTGGAAAAGGATGTACAGGTGTCAGTGTAAAAGAAGTGTAAAGTGTATAAATGATGTGTCAGTGTAAGAACAAAGAATGAGATGCTCAAGATCATGAGGCTTAAAGATTAATGCTGGAAGGAGGGGGAATATACAGAGACTTTTGTTCGATAACTGTCAAGTTATGCCTACGTATCCTCTCGTGCAATGAGGAAGTCAGAACACCGTAGTTCGACCCAAAGAGACTGAAAGATGAATTGACTTGTGAACTGCTTACTTGCCTATGCTCAAGTGTATGATCTGTCTGGCACAGATGCAAACTGTCTTGCATTAGACGGAAGAAGCAAGTTCCCGTTTGTGAGTGAATGAGATGAGAAAGGAATCCCGGAGGAGACGATTATTGTTTGTTTTCGAGTTTTCAGTCTTTTATTGTTTTTGGATTTTTGCCATAAGTTAATGAGCTTAAGTCTAAACCAATGGATTTAGTAAACTCATCACATCTTCCCTCTGATTAGGGGTAATGAGAATACCTTAAGTGTGAAGTCAGCTTCTCACACTTAATCACCATGATATAGGATTAAGATCATTAACCTACTTGTGATTATTTAGATGTTTTTGGTGTTTTTGTTTAGTGTTAAGTAATGAGGTTAAGCCATAATCAGGGATTTAACAGACTCATTACACCATCCTAATAGAAGGATAATAGATGAGAATGTTTAAGCTGAGGAAAGCTCCTCAACTTAATCCATGATTAGGGATTAAACTCATGACAAAACAAGCCTTTATTAGATGGATTTTATTAATGGTAAGATGATGAGATGATTTTTAGGGTTTGTAAGACAACTTGAGGGGGACTTGTCCATTAACACTAGGGTTAGTCCTTCTTAACCAATTAAGGAAGAATTAGAACCCTAATGCAAGGCCCAAGTTACAAGTGTGATGTCTTGATGATTATTAGGTGAATTGATTAAAGGAGTTAAACACATTAAGGGTTTAACACTTAGGATTAAAGTTATACACTCCATCCTAAGATAAGGATGCAAGCATAAGCTTAATCACAAAGCCTTAAAGCCTTTAGGGTTTAGTCCCTGGTTATGAGATGAGAAGAGAAGACTCAATGAGACACAAAGGTAAAACTAAGAGGGGAGACTAATCAAAACCCTAATCATTGTCATGCTTGGTTTTTCCTAAGGTTTGTGAGGTTTTCAAGAGAAGTCTTCAATGGAACCACCAGGAAGCAGATGAAAGGATCACGAGAAGCAAAGTAACTTGCTTCATTCAAGAAGTCAAGTCACTTGAAGAAAGAAAGTGAGAAGAAGAAGAATGATCAAGCTCAAACTCAAACACATATCAAAATGCAGTATGGATGCAAGAGAGAGATGAAAAGAAGTTATGAGAAGTGAAGGCAAATTCACTTCTCAAAATCACTTACCACCTGAAAGGTTAGAAAAGAAATGCAATGCAATGCAAAATGGGATGGAATGACATGATGCAAACCAAAACCAGAAGCATATATGTGATGTTAATGATGCTATGAGATGCTACAAACCAGAAACAAAACATGTGGATGATCATACAAGCTTATGAATGCAAATGGAGCAAGTTAAGAACCAAGAACATACATGAAAAGTTATGAGATGCATATGGCATACAACATGACAAATGCAAGGTCAAATGATCAAACATACTTTCAATATGTCTTATGATGTTAAATGAATCAAATGGAAGTATGGAATGTCATGGCAAGTCATGCTATGCAAGAAGATGCAAGATGGATGCATATGGAAGCCCAAATTAGGGTTTATGAACAATACATCAAACACAAACCAAAATCAGAAGCAAACAACATTATGAAAAATTGAAAATGCACTCAAAGGACCCCTAATCCTATACTAACCCACTGCCCAAAGGAGAGGTCTCAACTCTTAACCAAATTCAAGTTATGATTTTTACAAGTTTTCTAGGGTTTTAGGGTTCCTAAACAAGAAAATTATCAAACAAATTGAAAATGAAAGATCAAATCATGGCCATTTAATCTCACAAACTACATGCTAAACACAATGCAATGCAAAAAGAACCAAGGTCCAACTCCTCATGGTTAGGCAGAAATGATTTTTGGAAGTTTGGATCAAAATAATGCATAAAAATGATTTTAATTCAATGAAAAATTCTCAAAATGCATCAAGATCAAAAAATAAATTTGGTTTGAAGGTTGGACAATGTTTCTAAATTTCTTAGAACATTTCATGAATTTTTTGGTGATTTTTAAATACCTAAAAGTATTTTTAATAAATTAATTTTCATTAATCAATTAAAAATAAACTTTTAAATATTTAAAAATACTTTTTTAATGCTAAAAATGAAAATAAAAATATTTTTGTGTTTTAAAAATTAATGAAACTCTTGACAAAAAGTTTCATAATTTTTAAAATATTCTTGCTATTTTTAATAAATTGTGGAAGTTAAATACAAAGAAAATGAAATAAAATAAAATAAAATGGAAAGTAATTCAATCTAAGGGCTGAGATTTGAATCTGGGTGGGGGAGTTTGACCATGCGCGCTAATGAAGGGTCTGGATTGATTCTGACCTTAATTATGTTTTATAAAATAATTAAATGGATTAATGGTGATTAGGGCACAGTGGACCCATCTGAACCACTCATCCACGCGCGAAGTCAAGGCAAGTCAGATGATCCAACGCTCAAGATTTAAACCTCATTTAATTACAGGATTAGGGTTAAACAAATTCAGGTGACCGGAGGGAAGCTCCGGTCATCTTCTCCGGCAACAACAAAACCCTAGATTCTGATTCAGGCTACCATTCTTCAAATTAAAGCCAGGGAAATGATCCTTTACTTAAACCTCACTCAAATCACCTCTCAAACTAAATTTCTCATGCTCAAATGGAGAGAATCGAAGCCATGAAGATTCACGGGCAAAGTTTCAGAGCCCTGGTAAATCCTCATTTCTTACTCATTTCTAAATCTAAACCCATCCCCATGATTAGCAAGACATACACAACTCATTTATAACTTAAAATGCAAGCTCTGAGAGAAAAATTTCATGGCCATACCTGAGATGGAAGGTCCTGTTTCTGGGCTTTCTGGGCTTCTCCTTGATGCAGACTCACCCCAATGGTTCTCCTGATGCTAATGGTAGGCTTAGAATGAGCTTAAACAAGCTATTTTGAGAGGTCCAGTTCTGGTGTATCAGAAAATGGAGTTTGTGTGTGAGTGGTTTCAAGCTCTGTTAATGGCTGATTCTGGTTCCTTTTTATGTGTTTGATTTGTTGGTGAAGAGAGTTTTGATGTTTGGTGGCTGGAAAATGAGAATCGAAGAGAAGAAGCTCTTTGACAGTTTTTTGGTATGCTGAGTTCTGGGAGGTTTCAGCCTTGTATCTCTTATGTGTTGGGTTGCTTTTGGTACACATTTCAATCCTTGATAGGTCAGAGAGTTGTTGTGGAGCAGTGTGATTGGTATGGAGCAAAATGCACAAAGTCAACTTTTTGTGTAAGAGAGGTATGGGCCATTTCTGCCAAGGTACAAAGCATGGTTTGGCTGCAGCTTGAAACAAGGAGAACCATGGAAGAGGTTTTGAGGCAATTCAGCAACTTGCATAAAGCTTATGATGTATTTTGCAAATTTCACAAGTCTTGGCCCCTTTATGAATTCTTGAGTTTCAAGGCATGAAAATACAAAGTTCTTTGATGCAAACTGACTTTTGGGTCTTGGTACATGTTTGTATGAAGTTTAGAAGTGCATTTGATAGCTTTAGAACACTTGATCAAGTCATTTTGCAAAATACCTCTTTGGTAGAAACTTTGAATTTTAGTGATTTTTGCCAACTTTGACAAACCATAACTTTTGATCCAAAATGAATTAGGTCATGTTCTTGTACTTTTTGAAAAGGGAAAGATCTAATCTACAACTTTCATGACCAAAGTTTTTACATTTGAAGCATTTTTGGATCAAAAAGTAAGGGTTGAAAAAGTTGCATAAAATGACATTTCATTAAAAGTCAACCATGCCCTAAAAAGTCAACTTTGCAAAAACTTGTAATTTTTGAATTTTGTGAACTTCAACCTTCTTCCATGATCAAGTAAAGATAAAATACACTCAAAATGATGAAGATCACCCCTTGGTTGGGTCATTGGGGGCCTCAGATGCCCTGATTTTGCACTGACTTGTCTGAAAAGTCAACTCTTGATCAGATGACTTCCCCATGGAATTTATTCATGGAAATTGATATGCACACTCCCTATACCATATAGAGACCAATAGAAACAAGAATGACCAAAAAATTTGGAGTTATGGCCTCTGAAACCAAAACCCTAATTTTAGGTCATCTGTGCAGTCAAGCCTGGCTCTGCCTCCATACCAATCCCAGTTCTTGTGATTCTTTGGCATTCTTGACTTTTAGAGGATGTAATATGATGCTTGAACACACATAGACCCCTTTGAAGTGATTGATGGCCTTTGGAGTGGCTCAAGAAGCTCTTGGATTGCTCAGATTACAAACCCTAGATGCAGATGACTTAGAACCTATGCAGTGAATCAAAAAATGTGATATGAGATGTTATGATTGTGTTTATGCATATGAAATGATCACAAGCCATGGTGTGAATGGGTGAGGGCAAATTTGGGGTGTTTACAGCTGCCCCTATTCAAACATGAGTTAGCTGTGCAGGTTGTAAGCAACGGCTTAACAGGCAAACAAGATAACTTGTGGTTGAATACCAAAGACAGTCCAAAATTTGCACTCACAGAATGAAGAAGAAAAGGGATATAGATTGTAAAGGAAAATAAAGTATAATGTAAAGTATGGGCGACGGAGGACGACCTTCGAGCATAGGACGACTGCTAGGTAACGAGCAATGACGGGGACGGCCGACATGCTGGGAAAAGTGCGGAAAATAAGGCAATGACGGGGACGGCCGACATGCTGGGGATAAAAGAATTATGATGGGGACGGCCATCAAGATAAAGCTGTAAAATTCTCTGGGGATTAATGAAACATGACGGGGACGACCATCAAGTTCATAAAGCAAAGCAACCAACGATGGGGACGGCCATCGGGCTAGAAAGAAAAGGGACCACGATGGGGACGGCCATCGGGTTAAAAAGAAAAGGGACCACGACGGGGACGGCCATCGGGTTAAAGAATAAATGAATTAAACAGATGATGGGGTACGGCCATCAAAGGTGAAGGACGATCACCTAGCAGGGGACGGCTGCTCTGTTGGGGATAAGATGAGGGACGGTCATCTAAGGTGGAGGACGACCACCTGGCAGGGTACGGCTGCCGAAAATATCACGACATAGGACGAATGCCGGATAAAAGATCAACGATGGGGACGGCCATCAGATAAGCATGATGGAGGACGACCATCAAGAGGTGGAGGACGACCACCTAGCAGGGGACGGCTGCTCTCAAGGTTTGTCATGACATAGGACGAATGCCAGATAACCAAAATCAACAATGGGGACGGCCATTGGATAAAATGATGAAGGACGATCATCAAGAGGTGGAGGACGACCACCTAGCAGGGGACGGCTGCTAAAAATCAACGATGGGGACGGCCATCGGATGAGCATGATGGAGGACGACCATCAAGAGGTGGAGGATGACCACCTAGCAGGGTACGGCTGCTCTCAAGGTTTATCATGACACAGGACGAGTGTCAGATAAAAAAAAGGAAATTGCTTTGTTAGCGATCTACTGGGGAGTAGTAAACACGGACGAGTGCTTACATCCAGGAAACAAAGGGTATAAGTGTTTGGTATTGTGTATAGATTAAAGATGTGGACGAGCATCCCTAAGACTATGATACGGACGAGTATCGGATAGAAACAAATACTGACACGTGTTCAGAGATGATGATACGGACGAGTATCAACTGGCTAACAGAGAACACGGACGAGTGTTGAATCTGAAGAGACTCTTCTGGGGATCAGTAGATACAGACGAGTATCTATATTCAAGAAGACAAAAAGTGTTTGACACAGTGTATGGATTAAAGATGCGGACGAGCATCCTTAAAACTTATGATACGGACGAGTATCATGTAGAAACAAACTCTCGACGCATGTTCTGAGATGATGGTACAGATGAATACCAACGAGTTAACAAAGAACAAGGACTAGCATTGGATCTGCGGGGATATATAAGTGGTATATACAAGATACGGACGAGTATCTGTGTAAGAGTGAGTAGTATATAGATGAGTGTTTAACTGCTGGGGAGAGTGACACGGACGAGTGTCAAAAGGAGAAGAGTGTGATATAAATAAGTATCTGATATACAAAGTATAGACGACTGCGCTGGGGATATGACACGGACGGGTGTCAAAGGATTATATATGAGTATATGTGAGTGCAAAGAGGACGTCTTTGGCTTTCTGCTGGGGGTATGACACGGACGGGTGTCAAAAGATATCTGTAATACGAGTGTCATTGTTTGCACAGGGTGTTCGGGTGACTTTACTGGGGAGTGACGACACGGACGGGTGCCAAAGGGAGTATATACTGGTGTTTGGTGATGGTGAGGCAACTGCTTTTGCTGGGGAACTTCCGCTGGGGAATTTTGGGGGAAGTATTTTGTATATTGACGGATTGTCATTATTCACAAGTGTTGGTTTAAAACATGGCTTATGAATATGCTATATGTTTGATTTTTGTCGTAATGCTCCGTGTTAAAACGAAATGCTACGCTTTATGGGTGAATATGATGTGAATGCTATGATTATGCAAAGATACCAAACCGGGATCCGGGTCCCGCTGCTGCGAAGATCTTCGATCGATCTGTTGAAATGGACATCCCAGCTGGGGGTGAGATCATTGGTAGATCTGATGAGATGATATCTGCTTGGGGAAATGGGTCAATGATAGACCTATTCCAATAAATGAGAGACCCAGCTGGGGTTTGTAGAAGCTTTCTTCACTCTGTTGTGAGTTCTTCATGCGCTGTTCTTTCTTGGATAAAGGCCGAAGCTCTGTGGGGAGATGGTTCCCTGACTTTTGTGCTCGGCTGAGGACGAAATGGCAACTCGGCTGGGGAGAAAGAGAAATCACTGAAAGATCTCCCTAGGGATTCTGTTGAAGTGAACCTTTGACTCAGCCGGGGATATGGGCGCCTTCTGTGATGCCTGGCAACTCTGATGGGGAGAAGTAATAAGTGGCAACTCAGCTGGGGAGAAAACACTTTGGGCACTGAGTGTCGATTTGTCAGCTTGCTGGAGTGAAGCTTTCATGCCCCAAGTTGCACTCTGGATACCTGCAATCCTGCAAAGATAGGAAAACGCACAAGATAATCCCGAGGTATCCCTTACTGGATTCCATCATAGGAGTTAGGAACTTATGAGAGTAAGTATATCTCCTGCAAGCATGTTTTTACTTGAAGATAAACATTTGTATTCTTATGCAATCAGTGTTTCTTTTAGACATAAGACATCCTTTACAAAATAAAAATGTACAAAACGAGACATGACTGAAAAGCTGATTTTATTAATTCATATGCCGTGAATTGGCGAGATACAGTCAAAGAAACAAATCCCCTGAAATGAGGAGATCGTTACAAATTGAGAAACAAAATGCTGGCAATGTTGATGACGCTTTAAGGAGCTTCCTCTTTACTATGACTCATATGACTTTTGACGTTCTTCTCATCTGGCTTTCTGAAGAATGTTGATTCTGATTGAAGCTTGACCCTTTCGAAGCTTACCAAGTTGTAGGTGATACAGACGAATTCAGAATGCAGTTGTTCGCTTATTCCCTTATCTTGCATGGATCGCCCTTTCGGGTTTTCAATCCATCGGGATACCCATTTTTGCCTGAGCTGTCCAATGTGGCTTTTCAACTCAGTGGGTGTACATTTTTTTTGTCTATTTTCCCTTATTTTTGCCCGAGTCTTTTATTCTGTTTTTGACTAGCCGGGATGCCCTATTTTTGCCTGGACTTACATTCTGTTTTTGTGTCCAGCGGGTCATTTTTATGCGAAGTATTTTTTAACTGCATCTGAATTCACAGGGGACGGGAAGTCTTCACCATCCATGGTGCTGAGCATCAGCGCTCCACCAGAAAAAACTTTCTTTACCACAAATGGTCCTTCATAATTTGGAGTCCACTTGCCCCTGTGGTCTGTATGAGGAGGGAGGATTCTCTTCAGCACAAGATCTCCTACTTGGTACTCTCGGTGCCTGACCTTCTGATCGAAGGCTTTCTTCATTCTCTTCTGATACAACTGCCCATGACAGATTGCAGCCAATCTTTTCTCTTCGATCAGACTCAGTTGTTCGTATCGGGCCCGGACCCATTCTGCTTCATTCAGTTTAACATCCATTAGGACCCGGAGGGAGGGTAATTCAACTTCGACAGGTAGGACTGCTTCCATACCATACACAAGCTGATACGGTGTTGCCCCAGTGGATGTTATGATTGACGTGCGGTACCCATGCAAGGCAAATGGTAGCATTTCATGCCAGTCTTTGTAGGTGATTACCATCTTCTGCACAATCTTCTTGATGTTCTTATTAGCTGCCTCAACAGCGCCATTCATCTTTGGCCTGTAAGGAGAAGAATTGTGATGTTGAATTTTGAAGTCCCGGCATAGCTCTGCCATCATTTTGTTGTTCAAGTTGGAACCATTATCAGTAATGATTCGCTCGGGAACTCCATATCGACAAATGATATCTCTCTTCAGAAATCTGGCTACCACTTGTCTTGTAACATTTGCATAGGAGGCTGCTTCAACCCACTTGGTGAAATAATCAATGGCGACCAAGATGAATCTGTGGCCATTTGAAGCAGTTGGCTCAATCTTACCAATCATGTCAATGCCCCACATGGCAAAGGGCCAGGGCGAAGACATTATGTTCAAAGGATTGGGAGGCACATGCACCTTATCTGCATAAATCTGGCATTTATGGCATTTCCTGGCATAGGCACAACAGTCGGCATCCATTGTGATCCAATAATAGCCTAATCTTAGCAATTTATTAGCCATTGCATGTCCTCCAGCATGGGTACTAAAGGATCCTTCGTGCACTTCATGCATCAACAAATCCGCTTCTGTCTTATCAACGCATCTGAGGAGTACCATGTTGTAAACACCCCAAATTTGCCCTCACCCATTTACACCATGGCTTGTGATCATTTCATATGCATAAACACAATCATATCACCTCATATCCCATTTTTGATTCACTGCATAGTTTCTAAGTCATCTGCATCTAGGGTTTGTGATCTGAGCAATCCCAGAGCTTCTTGAGCCACTCCAAAGGCCACCAATCACTTCAAAGGGATCCATGTGTGTTCTTATATCATATTACATCCTCTCAAAGTCAAAAATGCAAAAGGATCACAAGAACTGGGATTGGTATGGAAGCAGAGCCAAGTTTGACTGCACAGTTGACCTAAAATTAGGGTTTTGGTTTCAGAGGCCATAACTCCAAATTTTTTGGTCATTCTTGTTTCTATTGGTCTCTATATGGTATAGGGAGTATGCATATCAATTTTCATGAAGAAATTCCATGGGGAAGTCATCTGATCAAGAGTTGACTTTTCAGACAAGTCAGTGCAAAATCAGGGCATCTGAGGCCCCCAATGACCCAACCAAGGGGTGATCTTCATCATTTTGAGTGTATATGATCTTTATTTGATCATGGAAGAAGGTTGAAGTTCACAAAAATCAAGAATTTGAAGTTTTTGCAAAGTTGACTTTTTAGGGCATAGTTGACTTTTAAAGAATATGTCATTTTAGGTCACTTTTCAAACCTTACTTTTTGATCCAAAAATGCTTCAAATGGAAAAACTTTGGTCATGAAAGTTGTAGAATACATTTTTCCCTTTTCAAAAAGTACAAGAACATGACCTAATTCATTTTGGATCAAAAGTTATGGTGTGACAAAGTTGGCAAAAATCACTAATTTTCAAGTCATGCACCAATTGGAAAACTTGCAATTTCATGTGTCAAGCATTCTTGTGACTTCTAATTGACATCAAACTAATATGCAAGCATCATGTAAGTCACAAAGTTCAGATTGAACCAAGATTTTCTCATGTTTCATGGCTTGTGGAATGAGAAAATTTCATGTGAACCAAAAAGGAACCAACTTGCAAAACTCATGATCACACTTCACCAACTTGCTGCATTGGCCTTTGAACCAGCCATAGCCTCTCACCTCATCTTGCTGCGCAGCCCATGCCCCTTGTACCAAGCTAGAACTCAAGCCATGCCTCTCTTACAACAAAGTGGACTTTTTGCAAAAGTAAACATCCCAATCACAGCAGGCCAGGTCACATCATCTGACCAATGGGAGTCTTTTATGCAAAGCAAATGCTAGCCAATTCATACATCAAGCCAGCCTGAAGCAAGCCCTAAGACAGCATACACAAACTCACTCTATTTTGCATTTTCCTTCGAATCATCTTCCACAAGCCTCATACACTAAAACAAATTCCACTACTCATCTCACCATGTATTATTGACCCCAAACCAATAAAACATAGGCCTGAAACCAGCATGAACTGAGCTTCACCATTTCTCATCTTCAAAACCAGAACTCTTCGAATCCCATTATCCAATCAACAAACATCCCATTTCTCTTCACCAACAAGTCAGAAACATTCAAAGGAGCAATAATCAACCATTAACAGAGCTTGAAACCACTCACACACAAGCTCCATTTTCTGCTACACCAGAACTGGATTTCTCAAAGCAGCTTGTCTAAGCTCATCCCAAGCCTTCCTTTAGCATCAGGGGAGTTAAAGAAGTTCATTTGCACGCAAAGGAGGCTCTGGAAGCTCAGTATTGAAGCTTTCCAGCTCAGGAATGAACATGAACATTTTCTCCCAAAGCTTGCATTTTAAGTTATAATCTGGTTGCTTATGTCTTGCTGATCATGGGGATGGTTTTAGAATTAAAAATGAGTGAGAGATGAGTTTGTATTGCTGCTCTGAAATTTCACCCGTAGATTTTGTTTCTTTCGATTTGCATGATTTTTGGGGTTTAAATGATGTTTGAGGGTGGATTCGTGTCCTAGGGTGTTAGAAGATCCTTTAGATGTGTTTAATTTGTTGAGTGGTTGTCTGAATCATGTTTTAGGGTTTTGGGGTCGCCGGGGAAGATGACCGGAGCTCCCCTCCGGTCACCTGAATCTGTTTTGCCCTAATCTCAGGTCATTAAGTTCATTTGAATATTGAGCGTTGGATTGGTTGACCCTGTGGACTTCCCGCGTGGATGGATGGCCCAGATCCTTTTGTTTTGCCCTAATCCCCTTAATTAGTTTAATTAATCATTAATTAAATAAATTTAATCAGAACCAACCATGGCCATTGGATGACGCGCTAGTCAATGTTTCCAAACCCAGTTCAAATCTCCACCATTGGATCTGAATACTTTCTTTTATTTCAATTTATTTTCATTTCTTTTTTTCATTTTATTTGCACAATTTATTTAAAATAGTAAAAATTGTCTAAAAATTATGAAACTTTTTCTCAAGAGTTTCATTAATTTTTAAGACACAAAAATATTTTTATTTTCATTTTTAGCATTTAAAAAGTATTTTAAAATATTTAAAAGTTTATTTTTAATTGATTAATGGAAATTAATTTATTAAAAATACTTTTAGGTATTTAAAAATCACCAAAAAATTCATGAAATGTTCCAAGACATTTAGAAACATTGTCCAACCTTCAAACCAAATTTATTTTTTGATCATGATGCATTTTAAGAATTTCTCATTGAATTAAAATCATTTTTGTGCATTATTTTGATCCAAAGTTCAAAAAATCATTTCTGCCTATCCATGAAGAGTTGTACATTGATTCTTTTTGCATTGCATTGTGTTTAGCATGTAGTTTGTGACATTAAATGGCCATGATTTGATCTTTCATTTTCCATTTTTTGATAATTTTCTTGTTTAGGAACCCTAAAACCCTAAGAAACTTGTGAAAATCATAACTTGAGATTGGTTAGGGGTTGAGACCTCTCCTTTGGGCATTGGTTTAATGTAGGATTAGGGGTCCTTTGTGTGGTGTTTTCAATTTTTTATCTTAGGGTTTGCTTCTGATTTTGATTTTTGTTTGATGCATTGTCCATAAACCCTAATTTGGGCTTCCATATGCATCCATCTTGCATTCTCTTGCATAACATGACTTGCCATGACATTCCATGCTTCCATGTGATTCATTTGACATCATAAGACATATTGAAAGCATGTTTGATCATTGCATCATGTATTAGCCATGTTGTATGCCATGTGCACTTCATAACTTTTCATGTATGTCCATGCTTCCTAACTTGCTTCATTTGCATTCATAAGTTTGTATGATTATCCACATGTTTTGTTTCTGGTTTGTAGCATCTCATAGCATCATTGACATCATGTATTTGCTTCTGGTTTGGTTTTGCATCATGTCATTTCATCTCATGTTGCATTGCATTGTGTTTTCTTTTCTAACTTTTCAGGTGGTAAGTGGCTTTGAGAAGTGAATTTGCCTTCACTTCTCATAACTTCTCTTCATCTCTCTTATGCATCCATGCTGCATTTTGTCTTGTGTTTGGGTTTGAGATTTCTCATTCTTCTTCTTCTTACTTTCTTTCTTCTAGTGACTTGTCTTCTTAAATGAAGCAAGTTACTTTGCTTCTCTTGATCCTTTCATCTGCTTCCTGGTGGTTCCATTGAAGTTTTCTCTTGTTGACCTCACAAACCTTAGGAACAACCAAGCATGACAATGATTAGGGTTTTGATTAGTTCCCCATTTAGTTTTTACCCTTGTGTCTCATTGAGTCTTCTCTTCTCACCTCATAACCAGGGACTAAACCCTAAAGGCTTTAAGGCTTTGTGATTAAGTTTATGCCTGCATCCTTCTATTAGGATGGAGTGTATAACTTTAATCCTAAGTGTTAAACCCTTAATGTGTTTAAATCTCTTAATCAATCCACTTAATAATCATCAAGACATCACACTTGTAACTTGGGCCTTGCATTAGGGTTCTATTTCTTCCTCAATTGGTTAAGAAGGACTAACCCTAGTGTTAATGGACAAGTCCCCCTCAAGTTGTCTTACAAACCCTAAAAATCACTTCTTCATCATATCATTAACTAAAATCCACTTAAATAAAGGTTTTGTTTTGTCATGAGTTTAATCCCTAATCATGGATTAAGTTGAGGAGTTTTCCTCAGCTTAAACATTCTCATCTATTATCCTTCTATTAGGATGGTGTAATGAGTCTGTTTAATCCTTGATTATGGCTTAACCTCATTACTCAACACTAAACAAAAACACCAAAAACATCTAAATAATCACAAGTAGGTTAATGATCTTAATCCTACACCAAAGGTGATTAAGTGTGAGAATCTGACTTCACACTTAAGGTATTCTCCTTACCCCTAATCAGAGGGAAGATGTGATGAGTTTACTAACCCATTGGTTTAAGCTTAAGCTCATTAACTTATGACAAAAATCCAAAAAAACAATAAAAGACTGAAAACACAAAAACAAACAATAATCGTCTCCTCCGGGATTCTTTTTTTCTCATCTCATTCACTCACAAACGAGAGCTTGCTTCTTCCGTCTAATGCAAGACAGTTTGCATCTGTGCCAGACAGATCATACACTTGAGCATAGACAAGTAAGCAGTTCACAAGTCAATTCACCTTTCAGTCTCTTTGGGTCGAACTACGGTGTTCTGACTTCCTCATTGCACGAGAGGATACGTAGGCATAACTTAACAGTTATCGAACAAAAGTCTCTGTATATCCCCCTCTTTCCAGCTTTATTCTTTAAGCCTCATGATCTTGAGCATTTCACTCCTGTTCTTACACTGACACTTTTACACTTCATATCACTTATACACTATACACTGACACCTGTACATCCTTTTCCAGCTCTTTATACACAGATTGCACTGACACTACCCCTTTAAAAGCACAAATCTTTTAAGCGTGGATCCCGTCGAGTACGACGGACAATCTGGGTGCTAATACCTTCCCAGGTTGTAACCAACCCCCTTTCTCAGTCTCTCTGGTTCGCAACCGTCTTATCCATACTTTTCTAGGTCTATGCAGCATTACCTTTCCTCCGGGATAAAAATGCCTAGCTGGCGACTCTATTCATCTCCAGTGAGTTCACGGCTGTGTGTTCTCATTGTTCCTCTCGCCGACCGTTCGCGTCTGTACCTTTATTTGGGCCTAGTCCCATTTATCGGGAGCGACACATGTCAAAGTTTCTCTTGTACAGGGAACCATCAGTATTCAGGAAGAAACTACCAGCAAGCCTTCTTAAAGTCTTCTTATCATTGGAAGATGCACCAGGTGGGTATGTTTGATCCTCCAAGAAGCACTTAATGTCATGGAACCAAGGCTTATCATCTTTGACAACATCTGCTGCGAACACATATGCTGGTCTGTCCAGTCTGGACACTGAAATTTGAGGTACAAAGTTGGCAGCCTGAACTTTGATCATGGACGAAATGGTAGCCAGAGCATCTGCAAACTGATTCTCGTCCCGAGGGATATACTCAAGCTTGACTGTTGTAAAGAAAGTTAATAACCTTCTTGTATAATCCCTGTAAGGTATCAGATGATCCTGGTGGGTGTACCATTTGCCGTTTGTTTGATTGATTACCAGAGCTGAATCTCCGAATACGGTCAATGTCTTGATCCTAAGGTCAATGGCCTCCTCAAGACCCATAATGCAAGCTTCGTATTCAGCTTCGTTGTTAGTGCAGTTGAAAGTGAGTTTTGCCGAGAAAGGCATATGAACTCCTTTGGGTGTAATGAGTACTGCACCAACACCACGACCATTCATGTTAACAGCCCCATCAAACATCATAGTCCATTCTTCTTCCGGGTCAGGCCCTTCAGTGTGAACAGGCTCTTCATGATCTTTTGCTTTTATGAACATGATGTCTTCATCAGGGAAGTCAAATATCATAGGCTGGTAATCATCAATGGATTGCTCAGCAAGATATTCAGACAATACACTGCCCTTGATGGCTTTCTGAGATGTGTACTGGATGTCATACTCTGTAAGGATCATTTGCCATCTTGCAACCCGTCCGGTAAGTGCTGGCTTCTCAAATATGTACTTAACTGGGTCCATCTTTGAGATTAACAAGGTAGTGTGGGTCAACATATACTGTCTCAGTCGGCGAGCAGCCCACGCTAAAGCACAACAAGTTTTCTCGAGCAGTGAATAACGTTGTTCACAGTCGGTAAACTTTTTGCTTAGGTAGTATATTGCATACTCTTTTCGACCAGACTCGTCATGCTGGCCCAGCACACACCCCATTGACTCTTCTAATACTGTCAGGTACATTATCAGAGGTCTTCCTTCAACTGGAGGCATAAGGATTGGAGGTTCTTGTAGGTATTCTTTGATCTTGTCAAAAGCCTTCTGACAATCTTCGTTCCACCTGACCGTTTGTTCTTTTCTTAACAATTTGAACAAGGGTTCACAGGTTGCTGTAAGGTGAGATATGAACCTTGAAATGTAGTTCAATCGACCTAAGAACCCTCGAACTTCCTTCTCTGTCTTCGGTGCAGGCATTTCTTGAATAGCTTTGACTTTATCAGGGTCAACTTCAATCCCTTTCTCGCTTACAATAAAACCCAGCAGCTTACCAGATCTCACCCCGAATGTGCATTTGTTGGGGTTCAACTTCAGTTGGTACTTCCTCAGACGCTTGAATAGCTTTAGCAGATTTACCAGGTGGTCTTCTTCAGTAAGGGACTTGGCAATCATGTCATCCACATAACATTCGATTTCTTTATGGATCATATCGTGGAATAATGTCACCATAGCCCGTTGATATGTTGCACCAGCATTCTTCAGTCCGAATGGCATCACCTTGTAACAGAACGTGCCCCAGGGTGTGATGAAGGTTGTCTTCTCCATGTCTTCAGGTGACATCTTGATCTGATTGTATCTTGAAAATCCATCCATGAAGGAGAATACCGAGAACTGAGCCGTATTATCCACCAATACATCAATGTGAGGTAAAGGGAAGTCATCTTTCGGGCTAGCTCTGTTCAGATCCCGGTAGTCAACACACATCCTTACTTTACCGTCCTTCTTAGGCACAGGTACGATATTAGCAACCCACGGTGGATAGCTAGTCACGGCAAGGAACCCGGCGTCCCATTGCTTTTGTACCTCTTCCTTGATTTTCATAGCCATGTCTGGACGAGTACGGCGTAGCTTCTGTTTAACCGGCGGGCATTCTTCTCTCAAAGGCAGCTTGTGCACAACAATGTCGGTATCCAACCCTGGCATATCTTGGTAAGACCAAGCAAACACGTCCACATACTCTTGAAGCAGGTCAATCAGTTGTCTCTTCACTGAGTCTTGTAAGCAGGCCCCGATTTTAACTTCTTTCACATCTTCATCTGTACCAAGATTGATCACTTCAACCTCCTCCTGGTGAGGAGTAATAACCTTTTCCTCTTGTCTCAACAACCTGGCTAGCTCTTCAGGAAGCTCATACTCTTCTTCAACCCCTTCATCAGCTTGATTGATTGGATTGTCAAAGTCATACGAAGTCATAACCGTGTTGTTGTCGGTGCTGTCTGGAAGGCACACTCTGCAAGGGTTTAGTTTGTTCATTTTAGTGATCTGATTTTAATCTTGTTTAGAAAAGTGAAATAAAGTTGTCATTTTGAAAACACTGCCATTTATTTTTTGTACAAAAAGAAAAACGGAAAAACAGTGAGCGGAAAAGAAAAAGACTCGTTTGCAAAAAGATGTCTGATATTTCATTGATTAATCTTGTTGCACAAAAAGTACAGATGGCCCGATTACAAAATGAGTCTTGTCATCTTGGGCAAGATGCAAGACTTTGATGCATGCTATAAAATACAGGAAATAATAATTACTCTGCATGAGTAACTCTTATAATTTCCTGGGAAGACCAGTTCGAGATACTGCTCCCCGGGATCTTTGGACGAATCCAGCTTTCCAGGTTGCGTTCTTCTTCCAGCTCGTCTTCCAAATTGTTGACAGCATCGGGGGTGAGCATCCCCCCACTAACAAAGTTGGGCTCTTCTGCAGCCTCTGCTTGATCTTGTTGAGTTGGTTTGTAACCCAACCCAAATCTGTCCTCTTTCTTCTCCACCGGTAGTAGTTTGCCCCAGCCTTGGGCAGTTCCTTCCTCAACAACCTTCCGGGCTTGTTGGTATGATGTCATTGAAGTTCCAGGTACAGCAGATGTCTCATTTATGTTCAAGGCCTCGAACCCCTGACTCATTGTTTCATGGATCTCCCCATCCATCTCAATGTATTTATAGGTAGCCAGGTGGCTAACAAAAATATCCTCCTCTCCACAGATTGTAATGACTTGACCCTCCCACTCGAATTTTAACTTCTGGTGAAGGGTTGAGGTCACGGCGCCAGCGGCGTGAATCCATGGCCTACCCAATAAACAGCTGTAGGCAGGCTGTATATCCATCACGTAGAAGGTCGTTTTGAAAGTTTGCGGGCCAATCGTTATGGGCAACTCAATCTCACCCAGAACCGATCTCTTAGAACCATCAAAGGCTCTCACCACCAGGTTGCTGGGTCTTAACGCCAATCCGTCATACTCTAGCTTCACAAGGGCCTTTTTTGGTAAGACATTGAGGGATGACCCCGTGTCTACCAGCACATGGGAAAGGACTGCACCTTTACATTCCATGGTTATGTGCAAAGCCTTGTTTTGGTTGCGGCCTTCCGTGGTCAAATCAGTGTTGGTGAACCCTAGTCCATGACTAGCATTAACATTTCCAACTACAGCTTCCAACTGATTGACGGTGATCTCTTCAGGCACATAAGCTACGTGCAAGACTTTGAGTAGTGCGTTCCGATGGGCTTCGGAGCACATAAGCAATGATAGGATTGAGATCTTGGAAGGCGTCTGATGAAGCTGATCCACTATTTTGTAATCACTTTTCTTGATGATTCGCATGAACTCATCAACCTCTTGGTCAAAGGGTGTTTTCAAAGCTTCTTTAACAATCTGCTCTTCCTGCACCAAGCGTTTCCCTTTTGCCTTGGTAGCAGCTTCTGCTTCGGCAGTGGGTCTTTGAGTTTGTGGAGCGAAGAGACGTCCGCTTCGAGTGAAGCCTCCGCCTCCTCCCACATTGTCTACTTGTGGTGCAGGGGTTGATGATTCAAAAGTGATTTTTTGTCCTTCGCAGTACAGGTCAGAGCCGTAATGCCACGGGATAGCATTACTGCTTTCATAAGGTACTGGTCCAGGCATCGTGATAGTGACTGGACTAATTGTAGCTGCGGAAGGAATTGTGATGGTCTGTGGATCGTAGTATATCGTGACTGGTGCTCTGATGGGAGCAGCACTTTGTGAGTTGTAAGCAGAGTTATTTTCTGGATCGTAATAGATTGTAACTGTTGAGACGTCTTCAGAGTTTGTTGCTGATGTTGTAGGAGACATTGTCGGAAGGATGGGGGTTGTTGTTGTAGGAGTTTCAAAATGAAGTGGTGCTGGAGTTGTAGAAGGAACATTTGTTGATATCTGGTCAGTTGAGATGACAGATGAAGCACTTGTTGATGAAGCCGAAGAATTGTCGGGAACAATGGTTGTTGCAGTTGTAGGAGATACTGGAATTGTTGCTGATGAGATTGCTGGATTTGTAGGAAATGATGTGGTGATTTGAAGTTGGCCACTCTGAATGAGACCATCTATGCCATTCCTCAAGTTATCGCACCCATTTACTGAGATATTGTAGTAAGCACACCCTAACTCACACCCCGGGAACATTTGACATTCGAGGAGCCGAGCCTTAATTTCTACCAACGGTGTCCGGATTTGACCCACACTGGTTATTAAATAAGACGGCTTGTCTTCTTCAATAGCGTTGATTCTGGGACCTCCGTGGTGTGGCATAGGGTTTTTGTTGACATTGGGTGGTGGTGCGAAATTCAAGGCCTTAGAGTCTACCAGGTCTTGTACCTTCATGTGCAAGGCTCTGCACTTTTCTGTACTGTGGCCAGGTGCATTTGAGTGAAAAGCACATCTGGCGTTGGAGTCATAATTCCTGGGTAGACTATTAGGATCCGGAGGTGCCAGCGTCCTTAGCTCAACTAGGTTGAGTTTCAGGAGTTGTGGCAGCAGTGTAGCATATGGCATAGGGATCGGATCGATCACCCTATTGGCTTGAGAGGGCCTCTGTTGGAATGGCCTTTGCTGATTGTTGTTGTTGGTGTTGTTGTAGTTTCTCGGAGGATACTGAGCTTGTTGATGGTACTGAGGTTGTTGTTGATAGCTTTGTTGCGGAGGTTGATAAGCTGGTTGGGGATGAGCTGGAGCGGGAATGGTGACTGCTGCCACGGACCTGTGAACATGCTGGGGTCTGCCCCTGTTGGTGTGGATGGCATTGGTCTCGCCAGTTCTTCTTGGGCCTGCAAAAGGCTTCCTTGTATTGCTGGACGAGCTGGCACCATTGTCAGAAATTTTGCCCATTTTTAACAGGCTCTCAATTCTTTCCCCAGCTATGACAACATCTGCAAAGCTAGTGGAAGAGAAAGCAGCCAGCCTGTCAATATATGTTCCCTGGAGGGTGTTCATAAACATATCTGCCATTTCCCTCTCTGACATAGGTGGCTGAACAGCAGCAGCCAATTGCCTCCATCTCTGGGCATATTCTCGGAAACTTTCCCTTGACGACTGTGACATTCCCATTAGGAGGGTCCTGTTGGGTGCCATATCTAAGTTGTACTGATATTGTCTAATGAAAGCTTCTGCCAAATCCTTCCAACACCTGATGGTTGCCCTTGTCAGGTGAGAGTACCATTCCCTTGACGCTCCCGTCAAGCTATCCTCAAAATAGAACATCCAGAGCTTCTCGTCCATAGTGTAGGCCTTCAACCTCCCCAGAAATGATTGCAAATGGGTCCGGGGGCACGAAGTCCCGTTGTATTTCTCAAAACAAGGAGGCTTAAACTTATGGGGAATCCTGACCCCGTCTACCAAGCCCATGTCCATAACGTCAAAACCCAAAGAGTTTTGAGACTCCAAGGATCTTAATTTCTCAGCTATCTCATCCAGCCTTCTGTCATAAGCTTCTTCCCCAACACCCATTACTGTGAACTGATCCTCCTGGGGGTCTTCTTGCAGCACCCTGCCTGCAGTGGCAGTCCCTTGAACATTTGCAGGAATGTTGATCTCTGGATGAAGGTGGGGACCAAACACAGGGGGATTAACATGAGGTTGGATCCTCTCGTTGTTGCTGGTGCCAGCAGTCCCTATATGTGGATCCTCTTGATTTTGCCTTTCCACCATGGCTCTCAATCTTTCCTGGCTCTGAGCCATGTTGTTCATCACTTCCATAAACTGAGTCATCTGCGTTCTCATTTCCAATCTTTCGTTTGCCATTTGATTTCTGACCTTTGCAAGGTCCTGCTGTACCTGATCCATTTGTATGCCCGGAAGATTGTTACGGGTTGGATAACGGTGCGGACGGTTGAGGGGAAATACCCGGCGTCGAGCAATAGTTCCTGAACATCACAACAGAGTTAGCAACAATAAAACAAAAACCTACAAAACAAACAAAGGGTTAGCATGCAATGCAGTATGCTTATTTGTTTTCAAGGTATCCGGCTTGGCATTCAGTTTTGACCCTTCCAGACCCTTGAAGATGCTGTTGATGTTGCTTTTGAAGTGAAACAAACTAATACATATATTACAAAAGGCAAACGGTACATAGTTTGTTTACAAATACAAGCCCTCTGAGGGGTCAAAATACATTACAAGAAAATAAAAGTACATGGAATGAAAGCAACAACAAGCAAATAGTCAAACACCAAGACCAAACTCATCCTCCCGAACTTCCTTGAGAAGTGCTTCGGTCACAGGATCAGCTGGACGCTCCGTAAGATTCCTGATGAGGAGATTCCGGGTAGTAACAGCTGCAGTTAGCTTCTTGTGCTGACTTTGGTCCTTGGACCTCTTCACTCCAGCTTTGATCTTCAGCTCTGATATCTCCCTCTGGGCTGCTGCCAGGGCTTCCTGCTGCTCTTTTGCACTAGCTTCCAGCTGCTCTATCTTGTCTTGGACCCTTTTGTCCTCCAAAGTACGAGCCTCGGTGATCCTGACCCACCGAGCTTGACTCTCCTTCAGATATAAGTCTGTCCTGGCTTTCTGGAACTGGGCTTCCTTGCAAGCATTCTTCAGAATTTGTTCCCCAGCCCTAGACTTCTTGATATAATCCTCAGACTTTTCAATTCTAGCCAGATGCTCTACTTTCAACTTCTCTAGCTTCTCAATGTCCATCCTACCATCACTCCTCTCCCGGAGGGTCTTCTGCAAGGCCTGAGTCAACTTCTCATTTCTTTCTTTCAAGCTCTCAAACTCCTCCAAACTGACAGTGGCAGGGGGTGGTGCTGAGGATGGTCCAGGCATATCCTCCAGAGAATTGAGCCCTGGCATGGGACCACTCATAATATTGTGCTGATGCCACATTGTTGCACTTCCCCAAAATGGTTACTCCCTTGGTTTGAACATTATCCCAGGCCCAGGCTGCCTGCCTAACAATAGTCAGATTAGGCTTGTTCTCACAATAAAGAGTCTCAACCAAGTCTTGTGCCTTAGGAGTGTGGACCAGTGCATAGCCCAGTTGTATTTTGAACAGCAGAGGGTTGTAATTAATACTACCCTTAAATCCTATTAGGGGCACATTGGGAAAATGCCCACAGCTGGTGATGATATCCCTGCCTTTGGTGCTTTGAGTGCACCACCTGATATCAGCTGAAGTTAGAGCAGTGAGTCTTCTAGCCCAGTTTCTCTGCTGATGAGGGTTCAAAAATGCATCTGTTTTGGGCAAATGCTTGAGAAGCCAAGTGTGGAACAAAGGAGCACAACACCTCACTAATCTTCCCCTCTGCTTTTCATTCCTCTGATGCACTGAATAATAGAGATCCCCCAATAAAGTGGGCATTGGGTTCTTCAGGAGGAAAAGGTGGATTGCATTCTTGCTAATGAATCGAGGCTCATCTGCAAATAATATGATCCCATATATGCTCAGGGCCAGTAAAGCACAGACTTCTTTCCACTCTCCCACAGAAGCTTTCAGGGTAGCTTGAGAGATCAGGAAATCCAGATGCAAGCCAGGGATTCCAGCCTTAGAAGTCATATGCTGCTCAATCAGAACAGGTTCCAGATGCAATGCCTTTGCTACCTCTTCATTACCAGGAAAAACCATCTCAGGGTTGAAAGGGACTCCACCCCTGATAGGTATACCAACTAATGATGAGTATTCTTCCAATAGAGGGCCCAGCTGAAAGTCCAGAAAAGTGAAGCACCTCAGTGGGGGATCATAAAACTGAAGGCAAGTGTGAATCAGGCTTCTCTGTGAAGGGTCCAAATCCATAACCACATCAAGTATATCTCCATAGTGTTCCCTGAACAGTGGTATGTGGTCTGGAGTGATCAGGGTCTGAATCCTCCTGATGTCAGCTAGCTCAGGCTGGAAGAAGTGGTAGGTGATGTTACTCTTTTTAGGAGCCATGTTGTTGAAGATGAGTAGAGACAGGTGCTGATGATAACACTGAAGAATGGGCCACTGATTGGCTGGTGCAGGTAACTGAAGTAGATAGCTGAAGCAGATGCTGATGAAGATAGGTCAGTACTGAAGATAGGGTCAAAACCAAACCAAAATGAAAATGGATTCCCTGAAACACAAATAAGCAAATGTCAATATGATGCAATGATTATGTATGCAAATGATATGTAAGGGTTTGTGACTGAGCTGGATCTGATCAAATGCTTTGATATAAGTCCAAGGTATGTGCAAGAATTCCAGATGGAGGTCTATAAATCCAGTAACCAAGGTGGGGGGCTCAAATAAAGAACCACATGTCCAGGGTTTAGAATCACAAGAACTGTTCCAACATGGAGTATTCTTAATCACATCAAAGTAACAGGGTATGCTGAGGCCAAGGGTACCTGCAAACCTGTAAACAGCCCAACCCCCTCACAGGTGGTGTTCTAAAACAAGGATCCTCAGACTTGGATCAGTTATGAGAAGTGTAAACACTTCTAACCCGGAGGTACAGTGTTTACAATAACCATAAAAGTTCCTCCTCTAATTCACCTCAGTTTCTTAAGGTCAATACTAAAAGGTCATCCAGACTTAGCAGGCTTCCCAGATAGCCCTAGCATTGCAGGAAATCTGCAACACAGAGTTCTCAAGAAGAAACCCATATCTGAACCGTGTTTCATATTCCCGCACCAGACCGAGATGGAATGGGAAAGAATATGAACCACTCTAGCCTAGGTGTCACTCAGGTCCCAGGTATAGGACCTTAACTCTCAATAGAACACCCACCCACCAAAGCAAACAAACAGATCCAACCAGACAGCATGACAGTATGGTATAATGCAAAGCTGTAAAGAAAGCAGTAAAGCAACTGTACATAAAGCAAAAATAAATGCAAATATATAAACACAAATAAGCACATAACACCCCAGTAAACACAAATCAAACAAGCGCTAGGAGGAACCCACAAAAAGAAACAGAAGCCCTGGTTGCAGTATAAGGTTCCCCAGCAGAGTCGCCAAGCTGTCGCTCCCGATAAGTGGGACCGGCCCAAATAAAGGTACAGACGTGAATGGTCGGCGAGAGGGACAAAGAGGACACACAGCCGTGAACTCACTGGAGATGAATAGAGTCGCCAGCTAGGCATTTTTATCCCGGAGGAAAGGTAATGCTGCATAGACCTAGAATGATATGGATAAGACGGTTGCGAACCAGAGAGACTGAGAAAGGGGGTTGGTTACAACCTGGGAAGGTATTAGCACCCAGATTGTCCGCCGTACTCGACGGGATCCACGCTTAAAAGATTTGTGTTTTAAAGGGGTAGTGTCAGTGCAATCTGTGTATAAAAGAGCTGGAAAAGGATGTACAGGTGTCAGTGTAAAAGAAGTGTAAAGTGTATAAATGATGTGTCAGTGTAAGAACAAAGAATGAGATGCTCAAGATCATGAGGCTTAAAGATTAATGCTGGAAGGAGGGGGAATATACAGAGACTTTTGTTCGATAACTGTCAAGTTATGCCTACGTATCCTCTCGTGCAATGAGGAAGTCAGAACACCGTAGTTCGACCCAAAGAGACTGAAAGATGAATTGACTTGTGAACTGCTTACTTGCCTATGCTCAAGTGTATGATCTGTCTGGCACAGATGCAAACTGTCTTGCATTAGACGGAAGAAGCAAGTTCCCGTTTGTGAGTGAATGAGATGAGAAAGGAATCCTAGAGGAGACGATTATTGTTTGTTTTCGAGTTTTCAGTCTTTTATTGTTTTTGGATTTTTGCCATAAGTTAATGAGCTTAAGTCTAAACCAATGGATTTAGTAAACTCATCACATCTTCCCTCTGATTAGGGGTAATGAGAATACCTTAAGTGTGAAGTCAGCTTCTCACACTTAATCACCATGATATAGGATTAAGATCATTAACCTACTTGTGATTATTTAGATGTTTTTGGTGTTTTTGTTTAGTGTTAAGTAATGAGGTTAAGCCATAATCAGGGATTTAACAGACTCATTACACCATCCTAATAGAAGGATAATAGATGAGAATGTTTAAGCTGAGGAAAGCTCCTCAACTTAATCCATGATTAGGGATTAAACTCATGACAAAACAAGCCTTTATTAGATGGATTTTATTAATGGTAAGATGATGAGATGATTTTTAGGGTTTGTAAGACAACTTGAGGGGGACTTGTCCATTAACACTAGGGTTAGTCCTTCTTAACCAATTAAGGAAGAATTAGAACCCTAATGCAAGGCCCAAGTTACAAGTGTGATGTCTTGATGATTATTAGGTGAATTGATTAAAGGAGTTAAACACATTAAGGGTTTAACACTTAGGATTAAAGTTATACACTCCATCCTAAGATAAGGATGCAAGCATAAGCTTAATCACAAAGCCTTAAAGCCTTTAGGGTTTAGTCCCTGGTTATGAGATGAGAAGAGAAGACTCAATGAGACACAAAGGTAAAACTAAGAGGGGAGACTAATCAAAACCCTAATCATTGTCATGCTTGGTTTTTCCTAAGGTTTGTGAGGTTTTCAAGAGAAGTCTTCAATGGAACCACCAGGAAGCAGATGAAAGGATCACGAGAAGCAAAGTAACTTGCTTCATTCAAGAAGTCAAGTCACTTGAAGAAAGAAAGTGAGAAGAAGAAGAATGATCAAGCTCAAACTCAAACACATATCAAAATGCAGTATGGATGCAAGAGAGAGATGAAAAGAAGTTATGAGAAGTGAAGGCAAATTCACTTCTCAAAATCACTTACCACCTGAAAGGTTAGAAAAGAAATGCAATGCAATGCAAAATGGGATGGAATGACATGATGCAAACCAAAACCAGAAGCATATATGTGATGTTAATGATGCTATGAGATGCTACAAACCAGAAACAAAACATGTGGATGATCATACAAGCTTATGAATGCAAATGGAGCAAGTTAAGAACCAAGAACATACATGAAAAGTTATGAGATGCATATGGCATACAACATGACAAATGCAAGGTCAAATGATCAAACATACTTTCAATATGTCTTATGATGTTAAATGAATCAAATGGAAGTATGGAATGTCATGGCAAGTCATGCTATGCAAGAAGATGCAAGATGGATGCATATGGAAGCCCAAATTAGGGTTTATGAACAATACATCAAACACAAACCAAAATCAGAAGCAAACAACATTATGAAAAATTGAAAATGCACTCAAAGGACCCCTAATCCTATACTAACCCACTGCCCAAAGGAGAGGTCTCAACTCTTAACCAAATTCAAGTTATGATTTTTACAAGTTTTCTAGGGTTTTAGGGTTCCTAAACAAGAAAATTATCAAACAAATTGAAAATGAAAGATCAAATCATGGCCATTTAATCTCACAAACTACATGCTAAACACAATGCAATGCAAAAAGAACCAAGGTCCAACTCCTCATGGTTAGGCAGAAATGATTTTTGGAAGTTTGGATCAAAATAATGCATAAAAATGATTTTAATTCAATGAAAAATTCTCAAAATGCATCAAGATCAAAAAATAAATTTGGTTTGAAGGTTGGACAATGTTTCTAAATGTCTTAGAACATTTCATGAATTTTTTGGTGATTTTTAAATACCTAAAAGTATTTTTAATAAATTAATTTTCATTAATCAATTAAAAATAAACTTTTAAATATTTAAAAATACTTTTTTAATGCTAAAAATGAAAATAAAAATATTTTTGTGTTTTAAAAATTAATGAAACTCTTGACAAAAAGTTTCATAATTTTTAAAATATTCTTGCTATTTTTAATAAATTGTGGAAGTTAAATACAAAGAAAATGAAATAAAATAAAATAAAATGGAAAGTAATTCAATCTAAGGGCTGAGATTTGAATCTGGGTGGGGGAGTTTGACCACGCGCGCTAATGAAGGGTCTGGATTGATTCTGACCTTAATTATGTTTTATAAAATAATTAAATGGATTAATGGTGATTAGGGCACAGTGGACCCATCTGAACCACTCATCCACGCGCGAAGTCAAGGCAAGTCAGATGATCCAACGCTCAAGATTTAAACCTCATTTAATTACAGGATTAGGGTTAAACAAATTCAGGTGACCGGAGGGAAGCTCCGGTCATCTTCTCCGGCAACAACAAAACCCTAGATTCTGATTCAGGCTACCATTCTTCAAATTAAAGCCAGGGAAATGATCCTTTACTTAAACCTCACTCAAATCACCTCTCAAACTAAATTTCTCATGCTCAAATGGAGAGAATCGAAGCCATGAAGATTCACGGGCAAAGTTTCAGAGCCCTGGTAAATCCTCATTTCTTACTCATTTCTAAATCTAAACCCATCCCCATGATCAGCAAGACATACACAACTCATTTATAACTTAAAATGCAAGCTCTGAGAGAAAAATTTCATGGCCATACCTGAGATGGAAGGTCCTGTTTCTGGGCTTTCTGGGCTTCTCCTTGATGCAGACTCACCCCAATGGTTCTCCTGATGCTAATGGTAGGCTTAGAATGAGCTTAAACAAGCTATTTTGAGAGGTCCAGTTCTGGTGTATCAGAAAATGGAGTTTGTGTGTGAGTGGTTTCAAGCTCTGTTAATGGCTGATTCTGGTTCCTTTTTATGTGTTTGATTTGTTGGTGAAGAGAGTTTTGATGTTTGGTGGCTGGAAAATGAGAATCGAAGAGAAGAAGCTCTTTGACAGTTTTTTGGTATGCTGAGTTCTGGGAGGTTTCAGCCTTGTATCTCTTATGTGTTGGGTTACTTTTGGTACACATTTCAATCCTTGATAGGTCAGAGAGTTGTTGTGGAGCAGTGTGATTGGTATGGAGCAAAATGCACAAAGTCAACTTTTTGTGTAAGAGAGGTATGGGCCATTTCTGCCAAGGTACAAAGCATGGTTTGGCTGCAGCTTGAAACAAGGAGAACCATGGAAGAGGTTTTGAGGCAATTCAGCAACTTGCATAAAGCTTATGATGTATT
This sequence comes from Lathyrus aphaca, assembly GCA_963966055.1. Lineage (NCBI taxonomy): Eukaryota > Viridiplantae > Streptophyta > Magnoliopsida > Fabales > Fabaceae > Lathyrus > Lathyrus aphaca. The sequence continues at coordinate 456,679,558 of OZ014523.1, read as the reverse complement.
TTGCAAATTTCACAAGTCTTGGCCCCTTTATGAATTCTTGAGTTTCAAGGCATGAAAATACAAAGTTCTTTGATGCAAACTGACTTTTGGGTCTTGCTACATGTTTGTATGAAGTTTAGAAGTGCATTTGATAGCTTTAGAACACTTGATCAAGTTATTTTGCAAAATACCTCTTTGGTAAAAACTTTGAATTTTAGTGATTTTTGCCAACTTTGACAAACCATAACTTTTGATCCAAAATGAATTAGGTCATGTTCTTGTACTTTTTGAAAAGGGAAAGATCTAATCTACAACTTTCATGACCAAAGTTTTTCCATTTGAAGCATTTTTGGATCAAAAAGTAAGGGTTGAAAAAGTTGCATAAAATGACATTTCATTAAAAGTCAACCATGCCCTAAAAAGTCAACTTTGCAAAAACTTGTAATTTTTGAATTTTGTGAACTTCAAACTTCTTCCATGATCAAGTAAAGATCAAATACACTCAAAATGATGAAGATCACCCCTTGGTTGGGTCATTGGGGGCCTCAGATGCCCTGATTTTGCATTGACTTGTCTGAAAAGTCAACTCTTGATCAGATGACTTCCCCATGGAATTTCTTCATGTAAATTGATATGAACACTCCCTATACCATATAGAGACCAATAGAAACAAGAATGACCAAAAAATTTGGAGTTATGGCCTCTGAAACCAAAACCCTAATTTTAGGTCATCTGTGCAATCAAGCCTGGCTCTGCCTCCATACCAATCCCAGTTCTTGTGATTATTTGGCATTCTTGACTTTGAGAGGATGTAATATGATGCTTGAACACACATAGACCCCTTTGAAGTGATTGATGGCCTTTGGAGTGGCTCAAGAAGCTCTTGGATTGCTCAGATCACAAACCCTAGATGCAGATGACTTAGAACCTATGCAGTGAATCAAAAAATGTGATATGAGATGTTATGATTGTGTTTATGCATATGAAATGATCACAAGCCATGGTGTGAATGGGTGAGGGCAAATTTGGGGTGTTTACAGAGGATATCTGATCAAGAGATGACTTCTTGAGCAAGTCAGAGCAAAATCAGGGCATCTGAGGCCCCCAGTGACCCAACCAAAGGGTGTTCTCCATCATTTTGAATGTGTATGATCTTTATTTGATCATAGAAGGTGTTATAAGTTTACAAAATTGAACAATTTCAAGCCATTTGCAAAGTTGCCTTTTTGGGAAAGTGACTTATAATGAAAACTTGCCATTTTGGGAAAGTTTTTCAACCTTCTCTTTTTGATTCAAAAATGCTGCAAATGAGAAAACTTTGGTCATGAAAGTTGTAGAATGGATCCTCCCATTTTCAAAAAGTATAAGAACTCATTCTAATTCATTTTGGATCAAAAGTTATGGCCTTGCAAAGTTGGGAAAAATCACATAATTTCATGTTTTACACCAAAAGAGGAAAGTTGCAAAACCTCATGGCAAGGCAAAATGTGACTTCAAAGTGACTTCTAATCTTCATACAAACACAATGCAATGCCTAAAATTCAGATTGGCCCAAGAAATTTCTCATTTTCATGCCTTGATGTCCAAGTATCATAAACCACTTTTCATGAAAATCACAAAGAGGGAAATCTTGCAAGAAGGGTTCCTTTGGTTTTGTTTGGTCTCTAATCATTATCAAAGTATCATAGCAACATTGTATGGTGCATTTTGCTGCATATTGCCCAAGAGATGTCACATGTCCATGGCCAAAAATCACAAAGTGTAACAAGTTGCAAAATTGCAAAACATGTGAGATCTCACCCTTCATCCATTCCAGCTCACATCAGTTCATCCCATGGCCATCCTTGAAGGCAGCTGAGCCCAAAGCAACCCTAAAATAGCCTCTGCCACAGCCCATGCCTCAAGTACACCTAACATTGACTTTTTGGCCAATTGCCCCATGCCATTCCCACAGTGCAAGTCACTTCCTCAGACCTCTTCCAATGGTTTAGGGATGTGCTATGGATCATAAAGCAAGCCACACACAAGCCAGAAACCTCCCACAATCCAGCTTGCACAAAATCTGTCTCAAACTTCTTCTCTTCGAATTTCTTCACACAGCCTTCAAACATCAAAAATTTCTTCACCAACAAACCACAAATCACCCATAGAACAAGAATCACCCCCTGAAACAGCCTGAAAAATCACACACAAAGACCTCCATTTCTGCTACACCAGAACAAAACAGCCATAACCAGCCATTCTCAAAGCTCTCCAAGCTTCATTTCATCATCAGGGTGTTCAAAGGAGAAGGATTGCACAAAGTTTGAGTCCAGAAAGCTCAGAAACAGGGAGTGTTCATCTCAGGTAACATGAAGAACATTTTTCCCATAAGCTAAGTTTTAAGTTCTTTTATGGTTTTGCATGTTCCCCTGATCATGAATATGTATTTACTTTTGAAAATGGTGAAGAAACCAGCATGTATGATGACTCTGAACATTTGCCCGTGTTTTATATTTTGCTTCGATTCATGCTTGTAAGGTGAAATAAATGAGTTTGAGATGAGGGTTTAGGTTTAGATTGATGAGAGGATCATTTTGGTGGAAGGAATTTGAAGTTTGGTAACCTGTAGAGGAAACTAGGGTTTGTGCTTGCCGGAGAAGATGACCGGAACCACTGTTCCGGTCATCTGAAAGTCATTAACCCTAATTAGGGTTTAAGCCAGTTTTAAATTGAGACCCTTGGATCTGCCTTCCCGCGCGTGTTTGTGTGGACCAGATCATCCCATTAGCCATTAATCAGTCATTAATTAAATCCAGGATTAATTAAATATTAAATAAGTTTAGCCAGGTTTGAACTTGGGCCGTAGGATTGCGCGCCAAGTCAACACCCCCAAGCCCAGATTCAATCTGGTCCTTCCCTTTGGCATACTTTTCCTTTTTATTAATTTTAATTCATTTTGTTTATATTTTATTTACACGAATTATTAAAAAATAGTAAAAAACATTTAAAAATTCTGAAATTTTTTGTCAAACATTTCATTAATTTTCAGACCCCAAAAATATTTTTATTTTTATTTTTTGCATTAAAAATTATTTTTAAATCATTTAAATGTTTATTTTTAATTAGTTAATGAAAATTAATTAATTAAAAATACATTTAGGTATTTAAAAATCACCAAAAAATTCACATTGCATTTCAAAACATTTAGAAACATTATCAAACTCTCAAAACAAATTTCTTTTTGGTTCTTGAACTATTTTGACCTTTTTCATTGGAATTAAATTCATTTAAAGGCAATATTTTTGTTCAAACTTAGAAAAATTCATTCTGCCTAACCATTAAGAGTTTGATGATGGTTCTTCTTGCATTGCATCCTTCATAGCATGTAGTTTCTAGGTTAAAATTGGTTTGAATTTATCTTCCATTTTCAATTTTTTTTGCATTTTTCATGGTGAGGTACCTTAAAACCCTAGTTGACTTAGAAAAATCACAACTCCCATTAGGTTAAGAGTTAGGTCCCCTCCTTTGGGCAGTGAGCTTATGTAGGGTTAGGGTTCCTTTGATCCCATTTTCAATTTTTTATCATTTCATTTGCTTCTGGTTTTGAATTTTTGTGTTGTATGTTGTTCATAAACCCTGATTCTTGCTTCCCTTTGCATTCACCTCTTATATGCTTGCATTCAAGAACTTGCCATGACATTTTGTGCATCCTCATGACATATAATACATCTTAGGACATATTAGAATCATGTTTGATCATTTCATCTTTCACTTGCCATGTTATTTGTTCATATTATTTCATAAACTTTCATGAACTCTTTATGGTTCAAAGCTTGCTTCATTTGCATCCACATCCTTGTATGATCATCCACAACTCTTGACATGTGTTTGCATCATCTCTTAGCATCATTGACATCATCATTGTGCTTCTTATTTTTGGTTTTCATCTTTGCATTCATTTCATTTTCATTGCATTACCTTTCTTTTGCTAACTTTTCAGGTGGTAAGTTGTTTTGAGAAGTGAATTTGCCTTCACTTCTCACAATCTCTCTTCATCTCTCTTATGCATCATTGCTGCATTTTATCTTTGTATTAGAGTGAGCTTGCTCATTCATGCTATCCCCCACTTTATTCCTTCAAGCAAATTGTCTTCTTAAGTGAAGCAAGTTGTCTTGCTTCTCTCTGCTTCTTTCTCCTTTCATCTGCTTCTCCTTGGTGGCTTCCTTGAAGATTTCTCCTCTTAAGCCTCACAAACCCTAGGAATTCCAAGCATGATAAGATTTTAGGATTGTTTAGTCCCCCTTATACTCTTTCCTTTGAGTTTTCTTTGAGTCTTCTCTTCTCACCTCATAATCAAGGACTAAACCCTAAAGGTTTTAGGGCTTTGTGATTAAGCTTATGCCTGCATCCTTCTATTAGGATGGAGTGTATAAATTTAAACCTAAGTGTTAAACCCTTAATGTGTTTAAATCCTTTAATCAATTCACTTAATAATCCTCAAGACACCAAGCTTGTAACTTGGGCCTTGCATTAGGGTTCTAATTCTTCCTTAATTGGTTAAGAAGGACTAACCCTAGTGTTAATGGACAAGTCCTCCTCAAGTTGTCTTACAAACTATAAAACTCACTTCTTAATCCTATCATTAACTAAAATCCACTTTAATAAAGGCTTTGTTTTGTCATGAGGTTAATCCCTAATCATGGATTAAGTTGAGGAGCCTTCCTCAGCTTAAATGTTCTCATCTATTATCCTTCTATTAGGATGGTGTAATGAGTCCATTAAATCTTTGATTATGGCTTAAACTCATTACTTAACACTAAACAAAAACAACAAAAACATCTAAATAAATTCAAGTAGGTTAATGATCTTAATCCTACATCATGGTGATTAAGGGTGAGGTGTTTACTTCATGCTTATGGTATTCTCATTACCCCTAATCAGAGGGAGGATGTGATGAGTTTACTAACCCTTGGTTCAGGCTTAAGCTCATTTTTTATGACAAGTTTCCAAAAGCAATAAAATCCTGAAAGCACAAAAACAAACAATAATCGTCTCCTCCGGGATTCTTTTCTCATCTTATTCATTCACAAACGAGAACTCGCTTCTTCCGTCTAATGCAAGACAGTTTGCACCTGAGCCAGACAGGTCATACACTTGAGCATAGATAAGCAAGCAGTTCACAAGTCAATTTACATTTCAGTATCTTTGAGTCGAACTACGGTGTTCTGACTTCCTCATTGCACGAGAGGATACGTAGGCATAACTTAACAGTTATCGAACAAAATTCTCTGTATATCCCCCCTCCTTCCAGCATTATTCTTTAAGCCTCATAGTCTTGAGCTTCATACTCCTGTTCTTGCACTGACACCTCTCCCATGCACTTCGCATTTCTTTTACACTGACACTTGCATTCTTTTCCAGCTTTGATACACAGATTGCACTGACACCACCCCTTTAAAACACAAATATTTTAAGCGTGGATCCCGTCGAGTACGGCGGACAATCTGGGTGCTAATACCTTCCCAGGTTGTAACCAACCCCCTTTCTCAGTTTCTCTGGTTCGCGACCGTCTTATCCATCTTTCCTCAGGTTTATGCAGCATTACCTTTCCTTCGGGATAAAAATGCCTAGCTGGCGACTCTATTCATTCCCTTCCTCTTTCGTCGACCGTTCGCGTCTGTACCCATCTTGGCCCTGTGTGTCATTTGGTGGGAGCGACAAGTGCTTTTAAACAAAAAGCGTTTTCTTTGGTCCCCCTTTAGAGAGCGCTTTTGTAAAGCGCTCTCTAAAGTATACCTATAATTTTTATTTTATTTTTTTTTATAACTTTAGAGAGCGCTTTTATGAGAAAGCGCTTTCTTTTGTGGACTTTAGAGAGCGCTTTTTCTTAAAAGCGCTCTCTAAAGTATACCTATAATTTAACAGTTTTTTTCTTAAATCTCATTTTATCCATTTTTTTAATGCAGAAACCTGTATAATTTTTATATGCAGAAAATTGACATTTTTATAAACCTGTGAACCATTTCAATCCATTCCAAACAAACCAATATAAATCATTTCATTTACATATAAACCATTTCATTTTAATCCATTATAAACCATTTCAACTTTCTCGGTATTTATCACCGGAAATCACAATATAAACATTTACATATACCACAAGTCATTTACAATAAATGATTCAATTTCATTTACATAATCTTATATACCTTAAAATATTCTTTTTTCTATAATATATTCACACAATTCCTCCATAATTTCACCAACTTTTGCAACTGTGTAATGAGGACACGCTAATTCTTCAAAATACTACAAAACAAAATATGCATTAATTAGTTAGTATCTGATAATATGCATAGAATACGATAAATATGCATTATGACATAAAACACAATTTCTCCATAATATGTATTATGACATATCCGATAAACATAATTCCTCCATATTATAGATCATATACCTTAAAACCCTTTTTATAGATCCTATACCTTAAAACGCAATTCCTCCATAATATGCATTATGACATATCCGATAAATATTAAAATAAATCCTAAGTTATAAATCCATGCATACCTGAATAGGAATCTCTAATTGATCCAATTGAAGGATTTCTCTAATGAACCTCAAAACGTAGTACCCGCAGTCTATGCCATTTTTTTGTCGAGGACACTACACATAGACAAAAAATAAGAATTAATATATAGTTGTTTTGTGTTATCAAGTAGCATCACTAATAAGTAACATTGTGAAAATTAAATTAATTTACCTGCACATGGATCCATGAAATAGTGTTTGCTTTAGCCTGTTCTACTCGAAAATCTCTTTGTGCTCGGTACACTAGTATAGATCTAAAAAAGAAAAACGTAAATTTAGAACAATCTCACAAAAATAATTAAATATACAAATACATACGAATATTTTGAACAATCTCACTTACTTATCAACGACATCCTTCATACTCGGATATATTGACCAATCATGCTCCAATGAATTCATATAATAGACCACTTCTTTTGTAAGATTAATGGCAACCAACAACCAATGTTCACTGTAAAATATAACAAAGGTTAGATGGATAATTTCTACGCAAAAGATACAAAGATTAGAATAAAATTAGAATAAAAATATTACTTGTGTCCAGTATTATATGGTAAAAAAATCAAAGTTTCTGTGTTGGCTGCCATATATCTCTCAACTAAGTGGTCTCTTACTGTATATGCATTCAAACCAATTGTCGTTTCATTGACACGGGTGGAAGCAAAGAAACGGAATCGATTTGACAATTGTGTTCCGCGCATGATTTTGTCATACAAGAACCTTAAATAAAAACATATATAATAAACATTAGACTATTTTCATTGAAATATTCCAATAAATAGTTCAACTAAATAATAATAGATTGATCATACCAGATGTAGGCATGCATAACAGTGATGCCTAATGTTTGATGCCTGAAAATCTACTCCATGTCCTCTCTTTTGATTATCTCGGAATGAGGAAAACCAAAAACACCCTTGTCCATGTCTATTTGATGAAAACAACCCTGCATCACATCTAATACTGACACAAGTGTCTCAAGACATATCCGAAAGCGGTTTATTGTAGAAGCTCTTTTTGCCGTAGTGGTTCTTGCAGGAACCTTTTTCTTGCTCTCGACCAGTTGTGAAGCTTTAGCAGGAACCTAACAATCATGTAAGTTAGGTAAAGTATAAAATCATAAAACTTTTGAATTCGGATCATAGAATAACACTTTAAATGTACCTCTCTTTGTTGTGATGCAACAAACTCTTTTTCCGAAAAAATCCTTTTAGATGCGGGTTTTGTAGGAGTCTAAAATTACCATATAATAAAAAAATGTATGAAAGGTTCAAAATTTACATTTGAATACTAAAATATTCATAATGGTTTTAACCTTACCTCGTCATCTAAGAAAATAAGGTCTGACGGTCATGCAACAAACGAGCCTATTGCATCTCCCAATAATGTTATCTCTGAAACTGTGTCAATTGGTATAGGTAGTACTGCATCCATATCTATAGCAATACCAACTGACACTTTCAGAAATCCATGAGGGAGCGGATTATGGTGAAGTAACTCTTTCTCTCTGTTATACACTTTCCCCTTGCCAGCCATGCGATAAGTCGGCAACGACAAATACAACCGACAAGAGGAAATGCCCTGAAACAATAGTGAATGCATAACTGTTAATGTGTGTAAAGGTCAACTAAAATAAATGTGTTAATTTAATTAAAATAAATATGTGCTAATTACCTCAGGAATTTTATTTTCGCAATTGATACTAGCTTTGTCACTAGTATCTTTCAACCCGGAATCGCGTTTTTCCGCCTCATATCTCTCTTTGTCCTTTTGCAATTCACAAACTTACGCTTTAAGTTCCTCCAATGATTACATCATTTCTTGATTGCTTAAAGTTTTTATTTTTGGTTGCTTATACAAGGAAGATGGAGTCACATCAAATCCTTTACCCCTCATCCGACCGGAATACTCAGGAACATTTAGTACTCGACTAAGAATGCTCCTACAATCCTAATCCTCACCGGTGGTTAAGGATTTAGATAAACTCTCCTGAAATTCATTGAAAAATCGTAAATTATTAATGGGGATTAAAAATTAATTATATTTTAAAGACATAATGTTATACTTACACATTTCTCATAAACCCGATGAACGTCTTCACTAGCAACTCCACTCTTGCCCACATGAGTAACCTTCCACAAAACATGTTTCGGAAGAGTTTTGTCTTCACTTTTCTCTTCTTCCAACTACACATTAAGAAAAATAATAAGATATTCAATTATAACATATTGATACAATTAATAAGATCATGTCATTTATATAGTTACCATTTGTTTTTGTAAGCATGCATATCCCTTTCGCCCTTTTTTGTATGGATATGCGGGTTTTGATGCTCTTTGGCGGTTAATGGCACTCAATCCTGGATAAACAAATTTAAGTCATATCAGAACAAACTAATGCAAAGATAAACAAGTATATAATACAATTAATAGACATGAAAAGATAAACAAGTTTACATTAAATTTTTTGGTTTTCCGTTTTTTTACAAAAGCGTCCCATTGTTCCGGTGAGATAAATCCACATACAAATGTGGAAGTTCTACTTCAACAAAAAAATGATCATCCCTCGGATATTTGTTTGATAATAAGGCTCGAAATCCCCTATGTCACTTTTCGACCAATTGGAGAAAATACTTCTGCCGGCTTTCATCAATATTAAAGGACCTCTACAAAAAACATACACATATAAACATGTGTTAGTATACGCCAAAACAAGAAATCTAATAACACATCAATCATGTTTGGTAATTAAGTACTTGTATCTCACTCCATATCTTATCTTTACCAGCTTCCAACAATGGATTCCTCCAATCATCACTAGTAATTGGAATGTGTTGGCGGACAAGTGAACCAATGTATGAAGGCAACATTGAATCGTTAGGCTCAATAAGCTGGTTCTCATCACTCCAATGTACATCAAATTTCACCCTTTTTGTCTCTAGCACGGTGAATTGACCTCATAATTGTTATTCCTTGTTTTATTTCACTTTCTACCTTCAAAGCTTTTTCCTGAGCTTCATTTGTGTCATGTGTCTTGTGTGTGTCTTCCTCATTACTAGCCATTATACTTGTAAGAAAGAAAAAACAAAAAATAAATGATAAATTATAAAAATCCATAATCAATAATCCATTGAATGATATAACATGTCAAATTATAATGATAAATCTAAAATCCAAAAATTAAATGAAAAATTTAAAATTCATAATCTATAAACAATTATTAGCCATTAGTACATTTTTTAGGGACGTCTCTTTCTTTTCTTTGTTGGAAGATGTTCTACTTTTCTCTTAACAACACAGACGATTCGATTGATCCAAATACCCTTATTATGATCATTTATAGTATATGATGCATTTGTTATAATATTTTCATCTTGATCATCTCTAGTAAATGATTCAATATCAACATCAATATCACCTTAATCTCCAATGTTTTCATCAATTACTTTATTAGATAAAAACACTATAGACCATTTTGTACTTGTCAGATCAGTTTCATAGAACACTTGTTTAGCTTGAGAGGCTAGAATAAAAGGCTCATCTTTGTACCCCACCCTATTAAGATCCACTTGCAAAAATCCCGACTTATACATTCGTACATCATTATTGTTTTCAACCCACTTGCAACTAAATATAGGAATCTGAAACTTCTCATAATCAAACTCTCAAATGCACTCAATAACCCCAAAATATGACAAATTTGCAAATTTGGGGTTTAAGTCTTTCACACTTGAAATGTGCATTGCTTCAACTACCACGGTGACACCACTATTTTTCATAGTACTTTTATCATCTTGTTCTTTGGTATAAAATATGTATCCATTAATTTCGTATGTGCTATAAGAAAATGTAACCAAACTTGGACCATATGTTAAACATCTCAATCTTTATGTTATTGAAGCGGGATATGAATAATACTTTTCAAAAATGTGACTCTTAAACTAAGGTATGAAACTTCGATTGTACTCTTGTACTATCCAATTCACATTTCTATTCGTATTTAAACCTCGGAGAACATCCTTGTGCATTTCAACATACAGCTCAACCTCATTCTCAATGTGAAGAACATGCAAATGCACTTGATCCCGTTCGACCCTTGATATTGTCACAACTTCATTTCCAATAAGCTTTTTTCCTGCTTTTTTTCGATAACATTAGATTTGGGGAGTTCAATTGATTGTTAATTGGATAGATATTCAGTACAAAAATCAATCGCTTCTTCAACAATGTATCGTTCGGTAATATAACCCTCTGGTCAACTTCTGTTTTTCACATACCCTTTTAATATTTTCATATAACATTCAACAGGGTACATCCATCTCATATAAGTCGGTCCACATAATTGTGTATCTTTCACCAGCTGAACAACTAGATGAACCATTATGTCAAAAAAGGAAGGAGGAAAATAAATTTCAAGCTCACACAAAGTAATAACTATTTCATTTTACAATGTTGGTAAGATCGCAGGATCGATCACCTTACTGCAAATTGACTTGAAGAAAAAACACAATTTAGTTATTGTGCTTCTTACTTTTTCAAGCAGAATAGAACGTATACCCATTGGAAGAAAATGTTCCATTATAACATGACAATCATGCATCTTTAAACTCTTTAACTTTAGGTCTTTCATAGACACACGTCTTCTAATATATGAAGAGTATCCTTCTGGAACTTTAACTTCACTTAGAAACTTACAAAATACGTTTTTCTCCTTTCTAGATAAAGTATATGCAACAGGTGGTAGATATGTTCATTTTCCTTTCTTCAAGGGTCCTAATTCAGTTCTTATCCCCATCGTTATCAAGTCCTTTCTTGCTTTAAGGCCATCTTTATACTTTCCTTGTATATTGAGTAACGTACCAATAACACTGTCGAACACATTTTTTTCAATATGCATAACATCAAGAAATTGTCTTACATACTTTCCAATATGGAAGTTCAAAAAATTTGACCTCTTCTTCCACCCTTTCTTAACAATTGTATGTGCAAAAGGCTTGCCAAAATGAGTACTCACATCTTTCACCTTTTCAAAAATTTGATCACCTGTCAATATAGGTGGAGCTCTACCTTGTTTTGTGTCTCCATTGAAGGCTTTTCTCCACCCACGATAGTGATGTTTCGAATTTAAGAATCTACGATGACCGAGAAAGACATTCTTCTGACCAAACTCCAATCGCGTCCAATCTGTGTTATCTTCACAAATAAGACACGCACATTGACCTTTTATGATGTACCCTGATAGATTTATATATGTTGAAAAATCATTAATTGTGCCAAACAACATCGCCCTCAAGTTGAAACTTTCTTTCCTATACCCATCATAAACCACCACACAGTTCTCCCACAAAAACTTTAAATCTTCGATTAAGGGTGTCAAGTATACGTTTATGTCATTCACTGGTTGTTTAGGCCCACAAATTAAGATAGATAACATCATGTACTTACGCTTCATACGTAGCCATGAAGTTAGGTTATAAATCATTAAAATCACAGGCCAAATGCTATGTGATATACTTTTAAGACCGTGTGGGTTCATTCCATCAGTAGATAATTCCAAGTGAAGGTTTCTTGCTTCTTTTCCAAATTCAGGATAATCATCATCAATTTTTATCCACTATGGTGAATCTTCTGGATGTCTTCCATCAATAATTCTTTCATCTGCATGCCAAGTCAAGTGCTTGAATCGGTTTCACTACGAAACGTGAGTCTGAATCTCAGAATTATAGGAAAATACCATAAGACTTTTGTTGGAGACAACTTCTTCTTATATCGATAAACACCGCATTTAGGACACTCATTTAACAATGCATACTCGTTTCGAAACAAGACGCAATCATTTGGACATGCATGTATCTTATCATAGCTCATGCCAATAGAGCATAACATCTTTTTGGCCTCATATGTTCGATTGGGAAGAACATTATCCTCTAGATGCATATCTTTCATAAGGGCCAATAACTCTATGAAACTGTTATCCGACCATCCTTTGCCCGCATTTAACTTGTACAACTTTAATACCGCAGACAATCTTGAGAATTTAGTGCAACCATTATACAACGGTTTTTCTGCATCACTTACCAACCTCTTAAACATTTCACGATAATCCTTAAGATCATCTTCAAGTGCTTCTGCAATCTCTTTGACTCGATCATAATCATATGTATCTGTGCCATTATCGTTTGAAGCATAGGTCGTATTATCCCCCGGTTCAACATTCCCGTTACTTTTCTCACCATGCATATCCCAACATGTATAACTTCGATCAATTCCATGCCTCTTTAAATGCGATTCCAACCGACTTGCGTTAAAATTACCCACAAATCAACAACCCAAACAAGGACATTTCATTCGAGTGGGGTCTCTAGTGTGTGCAACAGCAAACTTAACGAATTCTGATACCCCATTCTCGTACTCTTTCGAAAATCAATTTGAATTCATCCATTTCTTATCCATAGTTACACTAATTAAACTAAACAAAAACAAAAATAAAAAAAGCAAATATACCTTTAGTGATGTAAACAACTTCTAGACCTCATCTCAAAATCTAGATGTAAACAACTTCTAGACCTCACCTCAAAATCTACCTACAATTTAAATAAAAAATGAAGATTATTAGAAGTTGATATTGTCTCTTAATATACAAATCAATCATCAAGAACGACAACAACAACAACAATATCATCAAGAACAATAAGATAGTGGTTCCTAAACTTATCGTTCTAACATTTTTAAACAACGATAAATCATAATCAATTTGAGAAACTAGTGACTCTTTATTCACAGATCATTCACCTTTAAATGACAAATGTAATTCTCATTCTTTTGTATATAAATGTTGCACTTTAAACTCTTGGGCCATAGATTCAGGAGCTAATGATCATATATGCTCCTCAAATTTTTGGTTTTATTCTTACAATGCAATCAATCCTATAAATGTTAAATTGCCTAATGAACATTTTGAATTAACAAAGCACATTCAGTAAACAAAGTTATTAGCAGTAAATCATAAGCAGTTTTTTAAACAAAGTTACTAGCCCTATTTTAAATAATAAATCACCTTACTATCTATTTGTTTAATCTGACTTGCATATGACTTCTAATAATCAAGAACAACAACAATGGATTTCAGCAAGAACAACATCATCAAGAACGACAACACCATCAAGAACAACAACAACAACATCAAACAAAACTATCTAAACAAAACTAAAGAACGACAACAACAACATCAAAAACGACAACAACAACAACAACAACAATGTAGAGTATCAACAAGAACAACAACAACAACAATGTACAACATCATCAAGAACAACAACAAAACGATGTACCTCAGTCACGAAACGAAGAACAACAACAATGAGCAACTTCAACTTCAACAATAATGAACGAACAACAACAACAATGAGCAACGAACAACAACGAACAATGAGAATTGAACGGTTTCAGAATGAACAAAAGCAAATATGCATAGAAAAGGTTTTAGGAACAAGAGCCAATATATATGGTTTCTGAAACGAGAGCGAATATGAAAATGACTAGAAAAGTTTTATATTTAAATAAATGATTGGCTTTAGAGAGCGCTTTTCATCAAAAGCGCTTTCTAAGGTCATTTGATAGTTTTACCTTAGAGGGCGCTTTTTGTTAAAAATGTTTTGATCTAAGGAGGTTTGTTAAAAATGAGTCTGGGGCAACGATGATTCAAACCCGAGACCCATGCATACAAACAAACCTCCTTGATCAGCGGTGCTACACCCTTATTCATTAATTTAAATCACTTCAATTGTATATATTGTGAAAACGTAATAATTTTAAATATAAACTAAAATATAATTTAAAATATATATTAAATATAATGTATATATATATATTAAATATAATTTGTATATAATATTTTAAATATTAATATTTTAATTTATATATATTAAATATAATTTGTATATAATATTTTAAATATTAATATTTTAATTTATATATTAATATAATTTGTATATAATTTATATATTAATATAATTTGTATATATTAAATATAATTTGTATATTAAATATAATTTGTATATAATATTTTAATTTATGTATTAATATAATTTGTATATATTAATGTCAAAAAGTAATCATTTTAAATATATTTTAAAATATATTTAAAATTAATATATTTAAAATTATATATTAATACAATTTGTATATTTTAAATATAATTTAGATAATTTAGATAAATTAAAATGTTTATATATGAAACATATATATTTAAATATAATACTTGAATAATTTTAAATATAATTTAAAATAAAATATAATTTAATTTAACATAATTTATATATATTAAATAAAATTTGATATATTAATATATTTTAAATTATTTATTAATATAATTTATATATATTAAATATAATTTAAATAAATTAAAATGATTGTATTTAAAACATCTATAATTATTTAATTTAATTAATTACATTAGAGAGTGCTTTCCATAGAAAGTGTTTTCTAAGGTCTATAAAATTATTTAATAATTTATTTTAATAAATAACCTTAGATAGCGTTTTCTCTAAAAAACGCTCTCTAAGGTTAAGCTAAAAAATGTCAAACAGAATAAAATTGAGTCTGGGGCGAGGGGAATTCAAATCAAATACCCAATGCATTCAAACAAACCTCCTTGACTGGAGGTGCTATGCCCTCATCCATTAATTTAAATCACTCCAATTGTATATAATGTTAAAATGTAATAATTTTAAATATAATTTAATATAAATAAATATAAAATTTAAAATATATTTTAAATTATATATTAATATGATTTGTATATATTAAATATAATTTGTATATAATGTCAAAAAGTAATGATTTTAAATATAATTTAAACTAAATTTTAAATTATATATTAATATAATTTGTATATATTAAATATAAAAATAAATATAATTTAGATAATTTAGATAAATTAAAATGTTTGTATTTAAAACATATATATTTAAATATATTATTTGATTAATTTTTAATATAATATAAAATTTAATTTAATAAAATTTAATAAAATTTTAATATATTAAATAGAATTTGATATATTAACATAATTTTAAATATATTTTAAATTAATATATTTTAAATTAATATATTTTAAATTAGTTATTAATTTAATTTATATATATTAAATATAATTATAATAAATTATAATGTTTGTATTTAAAACATATATATTTAAATATATTATTTGAATAATTTTAAATATAATTTAAAATTAATTAAGACATAATTAAATACAATTTAAATATATTAATTATAATTTGATATATTAATCTAATTTCAAATATATTAATTAAGACATATTAATATAATTTGTATATATTAAATATAAATAAATATAATTTAAATAATTTAGATAAATTAAAATGTTTGTATTTAAAACATATATATTTAAATATATTATTTGAATAATTATAAATATAATTTAAAATAAAATAAAATATAATTTAATATGATTTAAATATATTAAATATAATTTCAAATATATTTTAAATTATATATTAATATAATTTTAATATATTAAATATAATTTAGAAAAATTAAAATGTTTGTATTTAAAACATATATTTTTAAATATGTTATTTATAAATATAATTTAAAATAAATTAAAATATGATTGAATATGATTTAAATATATTAAATATAATTTGATATATTAATACAATATAAAATTCATTTTCCTACCTAAAGGGCGTGGGTTCGACCCCCCATTTTGCCATATTTTGTGATTCTTGATATTTTTCAGTGTATTTTTGCCAAACGACAAAGACAGCGCTTTTGTTAAAAAGCGTTGCTATAGGTCTTTGGACAAATAAACTAAAATAAAGTGCTTTCTAAAGCATTACCTTAGAAAGCACTTTAACGAAAAACGCTCTCTAAAGGGTAATCTTAGAAAGCGCTTTCTAAAAGCGTTGTCTAAGGTTACCCTTTAGAGAGCATTTTTTTTAGCGAATTTTCTAATGACCTATAGCAGCGCTTTTTTATAAAAGCGTTGTCTTTTTAGTGCTGTGAAAAGCTATTTTTGACGTAGTGTTTATAGCAAAAGCCTTTTCCCAAGACATATTTTCTCCACCTACTTGCATTATACATCCTGCCCACACTTACCATCACCCTACCTCGAGTCGTGTGCACGGTCTTGTCCCTCATGCGTCTAGTTCACACGCAACTAACCCTCATATAATTAAGAACTTGGTTTCCACCTCAGCTACCACTTTTTAGTCCCAATAAACCTCACTCCAACTTGCTCCTGTTTCCTCACCCGACCCACTTCCATTGTCCGACCCAACTTTTCCTTGTGATCCTTCTCCTATGAACCTTGAGAACAAGGTTCTTTTGGACCCATTGAGTATTGTTAGAACAAGGCCCAATAGAGATAAGAGACCCTCTATTTTACTTAAATACTATTATTATTAATATTTATTTTTAGCACTTATTCTCATTATTATTATTATCTCTACTTGTTTGTGGTCATTAGTGGCCCATTGCCCAATTAAACTTGTAAACCCTAACTATAAATAGGGTGTCTCTTTGTGTTGGAAATTAAGAAGAAAATTTTGTTTTATTTTATTATATTTCAATGCAACTTTAGATCTAAGGTTTCCTAAATACAATTCTAACATAAAATCGGAAGGAAATTTTGAAAAAGGTGGGTGATTGCACTACTAGAGCTTCCTTAACAATGTCAAATATTAATGATAAAGGGAAAAAAAACAGTAATGCTTCAAAAGACGACGACAACAACAACAACCATAGTACTCAAGTGAATTATGGGGTTTAAACCTCTGTAATAAAACTTCCCCAGTTTAAATAGAACATCAACATTCCCTCTAAACATTTGCAAATAGATTATAGAAATCTTATAAATGGCAAATTCTATAACTCCTACAAAACAATTTTATGAGAACATAATTAACAAAATAGTTAAGAATAAGCATGAAATCTACGTCTATTTTTTTTAAAGCAAGTGATATTATAAAATTAAGAGTACAAAGAGTACTCCATCTTATTACAAAAGAAGCGGCCGAGAAAAACAATCTCGCCGAAGAAAAAAAAAACAAAAAGATATTACCTACCAAATTGCACCTAAAACATGAATAACAAAGGGTCCTTGTCAAAATCATATAAGTTGCAATTGGGATGAGTAATTTCCCCTACCATATTCCACTTCCAAATCGAAATCTTGATCTTCCAAATGATGTCTAAAGTGTTCCAAATAGGATTCCCAAAAAGTATCTCATTCTGAACCAACCAAATATTTCAAACAACCGCCATCCAAATAATTCCTTCTTTCCCTTTAGAAAATTATTTTGATTTGCAAAAAGAGACCCAATCCAAAAAACCTCTCTTCAAACTAACCCGCCCAGGCTCCAAAAAATCCACCCAATTCGCAATTTCCTTCCAAATCAAAATGGCCACTTTGCACCGAAGCAACAAATGCTCTAAAGTTTCATTCACCACACCACAAAAAGCACACAAAGAATCCCTTTGTTCTACTAAAACTCATCTACCTCTCAATGTGTATTTTGTAGGTAATCTATTTAAAAAACTACGCCAAGCAAAAGTTTTAATTTTAAAAGGAGCCTCCATCTTCCACACCAAACCAAGAGCTATGTAGTCACCATTTGAAGGCCCAAAAGGAATAAAGGAAGAATAAGCCAACCGATAGAAAGAATTAACCGAAAACATACCGTTGTCGTCCGAGTTCCACACCAATTTATCCTTTATAACTCTCTTCGGATGAATTTTCAATAATAATTGACGTAAACAAGATTTTTCACGATCCAACTCCGAAGAACCATCATGAACCTCAGCCTCTAGCCCTGTCAAAACCGAATCGCCTTCGAACACCGAATCTACTGCAGAAACTGCAGATGAACCAAACGAGAAAAGATTCCCACCAACAGACCTGCTACTCCCTGCATTCTCCCTCAAAACAGCCCCAGAAAGTGCAGAAAAAACGAACTGATACTAACCGAAGACGCAGTAACTAGTAGAGTAACAGTTGTTGGACTGGAAGTGGATGAACCAAACTTCTTGCTATGCAAAAAACCAGAATCAGGCATAGAAGAACCAACAATTTCTAGTGTTTTCGAATCCCCTCCCGAAATGGCTACAATTTCTGCTAAATAAACCATACAGTCCGGGACGACGATAGTATCTAAAACAACAACAGAATTTGCACTGACACTAGCAACAAAAGTTGCATTATCTTATATCACACTAGCAACAGAATATGCACTCACACTAGCAAAATAATTCACACTAGTAACAGTTGCTAGACTGGCAGTGAATGAACCAAACATCCTGCTATGCATAAAACCAAAATCAGGCATAGAAGAATCAGTAGTTGTTCGTGTTTCCGAATCCCCTCCTGAAACGACTATAGTTCCTGCAAAATAAACCATATTTTCCAGGACGATAATAGTATCTAAAACGACAATAGAATTTGCACTCACACTAGCAACAAAATTCACACTATCTGCAATCATACTCGAAACAGTGATACCAAAATTATCCGCAACAAGATCAGAATGCATAAAATCTATCCAAAAATCATGTACTCCCAAATCACCCCACCTTCAACTACCTTCACTCCACCCACCCATACTAGCAACCGAGATCTCCTTCAACTGAGATTCTGCAAAAATGATCGGAAATAAACAAGGGAGAACCCCTTTGCCTGTCCAATCCGACTTCCTGAAGGAAGAATCAAAACCATCTCCAAGCACTACTTTACAATTATTCACCAAAATATCCTCTGAACGACCCTTCCCACAAGAAATTAAGTCTTTATACCAAAATGTAAACGACTTTGGTTTGATGTTTTTAATCCCATTATGCCACATCATCAACCTAATATCACCATATCGAGCCTTAAGAACTCGAAACCAAAGCTCGTCCGATCCCCCTAAAATTCTCCATCTCCACTTGGTTAAAAGAGCTTCATTAAACACATCCATCCTTTTCACGTAAAGTCCTCCATTTAAGTGAGGTAAACATAAATCTCTCCAATTAATCCAATGAATCCTATGATTCGAATCCGACCTACCCCATAGGAACCTACATTGAATCTGCATCATCTCCTTCCAAATTTTCACTGGAGCTTTGAAGAACGAGAGATGGAAAATAGCTAAACTACTAAGCACAGACTTAATCAAAGTGATTCTAACGCCAAAGGACAAGAACCTCCCTCTATAAGACAAAAGTCTCCTTTCAAAATTAGAAAGAAAACTCGACCAAAAACTAATCCTCCTCGGGTTTGAGCCAATCAGAATCCCGAGAAACGAAAACTTGTGTGATTTTGTTCTACAAGAAAGAAAAACGACCGTCGCTTCAAGTAAACTATCACGAACATTGATTCCAATAATCTTGCTTTTATGGAAGTTTATGCCAAGACCCGAAACCAATTCAAAGGCTCTTAGCACCGCCTTGATGGCCCTAATATGTCTCCAACTCCCATCCCCCACCAAGAGGGTGTCATCTGCATACTGTAACACATCAATGAAACACTTCCGATTAATGTCAAAACCAGCAAATTTGCCTGTGTTAACCGCATTTCTAATTAAGCCCGTCAATCCCTCCGCTACCACAACAAATAAAAAAGGAAATAACGGGTCGCCTTGCCTTAACCCTTTTTCCATAACAAACTCCTTGTTTGGACTACCGTTAACCAAAACGGACATCTTACTAGAAAACACCAAAGCCTCCATCCACCACATCCACACTTCTACAACATGTATCTAAGAAAATTCCAAGACGCTTTTTCGTAAGCCTTTTCAAAATCAACTTAAAAAAGAGTGCACTCTTTCTTTTCTTTGATTGCATAGTCTACCACCTCATTTGCAATAAGAACCCCATTAAGGAGTTGACAACCTGGAACAAAAGCCGTTTGACACGGGGAAATAATGGAATTAAGGACCAACTTCAATCTTGAAGCAAAAAACTTAGCCAAAGCTTTGTAAAGACACCCCACAAGACAAATAAGCCTATAATCATCGAGGTTCAAAGGATTATCCTTCTTCGGAATCAAGGTTTAAAAAGAGGAAACAATCGATTTTGGTAGAACCGCATTATGATGGAAATCCACGAAGAAACGATGGAAATCATCTTTCAAAAAAACCAAAAATTCTTAATGAACAAGAACGTGTAACCATACGGCCCCAGAATTTTAGTTCCACCACAACTCCAAATCGCTTCCTTAATTTCCTCCTCTATAAAAGGAGCTTCTAGCATATCCTTCTCCAATTGCGATATAGACTTAAAAACCACCCCATCCAAAGAAGGCCGACTTTGATCTACCTCCACAAACTTCCTAGCAAAATGATCATAGACCTCCTCTCTCACCCCATCCACCATATCCACCATATCCACCATACCTCCCTCCGTAATGATAGATCCCAAAAAATTACGCCTCCTCCTCCCTTTGATAACACAATGGAAAAAACGAGAATTATTATCACCTTCATTGAGCCACTTTAACCTTGATTTTTGAATAAGCATGTTCTCTTTGATTTTCATATTCAACCAAAAACGGGAAGTAGCCTCCCTACGCACATTGTTAATATCTCCCACTTGCGAATCATCACATAAAGCAAGATCATCATCCCCTTCATTAATCCCATTTACCCCCAACTCCATCTCTAAATCAAACTTCCCAAAAACTTCCATATTCCATCTTCTAAGCTCTATTTTAAGCAAGCAAAGTTTCTCCTTAAGAACAAAATCACTTCTCCCATGGAATTTCAAATTTTTCCAAGCTTTCCCCGCAAACGGTAAAAATTGCTTATTCCCAAACCATTTGTTGTTGAACTTGAAAGGTTTAAGTCCCCAATTGGAAAAGTCCGACATCAACCATACTGGGCAATGATCTGAAACGTCCCTTAAACCAACCAATTGCCCAACAATACCCCACCTTATGATAACACATTCCAAAACGAGGAAACGATCAAGCCTACTCATACACAAGCCATCACCACTGTACCAAGAGTACTTCTTTCCCTTACACGGAACATCCACTAAATCGCAATCGGAAATGAATTCCGAATACTCTCTCTTTACAAACCTCCCTTTATCTCTCGTTCGCCCTTTTCTTTCTCTACTATCTACAATAGCATTGAAATCTCCCCCTATGATCCACTCACCATCCGAGAATCTAGATTTCAAAATAGTCAAATCTCTCCACAACTTCCTCTTTAAGACAATATCACAAGACGAATACACGTTCACAATATAGTAAAGAAAATTCTTTCTCCTCACTTTCACCACAAGAAAACCTTCTCCCTTAAAGCTAGCAATGACTTTCCCATTAGGATTCCATAAAGTTATCAAACCTCCGGATGCTCCATTATAACTAGAAAAAGACCGGCCAACCTCCCTATTCCACAAACTCCTGGCAATATCTTCACTAACCAACTGAATTTTAGATTTTCTTGTAGCGAATAGCAGTTTCAAATAAAAATAGTTTCTTGTAGCGAATAGCAGTTTCAAATAAAAATAGTTTCTTGTACCAAGACTACGTCTATTTTCTTGTAGAGAATAACAGTTTCAAATAAAAATAATTATGTAAGCTCATCTTTCATAAAAATTTAAATCAACGATCGTTTTTAAAAGAACTAATAGATGAGAAAAAATTCAACAAATTAACTAATAATCATATTTCACTTAAAATTTAATCTTAACCAAACTTTACATCGTTATAATAATATAACTTCTCAACCTAATTATTAACCTTATTAATTATGATACTATAAATCTTTCCCTACTTAAATTCAAAAATCATATTGCAAATTTTAAATTCTTAATATATCTCAAAATATGTAACCAAAACATATATGACTAGGAAAACTAGCTAAAACATATGTAGAAACATACCAATGCTATGAATTATGTAAACGAGAAAAAAAATTTGAAATCCAAATGAGAGTTATACTTTTAGGAAAAAATCAAGATAATAATGAAAAGGATAACCCGTATAAGAATAATGAGAATGATAAAACTCAAATATGCGAGAGATAAAAAGAGAGGAAATATTAAAATACGTGAGAAATGCTTTTGGAGAATAAAGAATTATTTAGGATTTATGGATTGATGCCAGAATGTCTTTGGATATAAGAAAAAATGTTTATTGGGGATCGATGTTAAGGATAATCGGTCCGTCTTGAAAAAAATTTATTGGATGGAGCATTTTCTTTTCCAAGTTGTTTAGGAAAGGTAATCTAAAAGGTATTTGGTTGACGGTCATTTGGAATATTTAGAAATTGAGAATGATGTTATTTTTAACAATTCTAAACATGTCGTGGAGAATATAATTTGGAACGATAAATTTTTGATATGGAAGTGGACGGTTTTAAGTGACATTTCACACGCCAACTTTAATTATTTTGGCATGTGTACAAATCTGATTGATAGTTTGTCTTAATTGTTGTTGTTGATGGGGAATTTTTCCTAGTCCATTGTAATGGGTTAGAGTATCCCTGTGCTCAAATCTATTGATGATTGTTAATAAAAATGTGTTTCTTCATTCTTGTTTTTGGGTTTCAAAGGAAAAAAAAAAGGAAAAGAAAGAATGTTTGAGAAATTATACCTTGTACCCCTATAATTATCCTGATACCCTTATATAATTTATAAATTTTAATTTTGCTCTTTCAATATTTAACTAATAATTTAAATTTTTTACCGCGAAGTCAGAGTAAAAAACAATATTTTTTAACATTGGACGAGACGAACCGGAAGTAGAATGAGTAAGTTATCCGGTTGAGAAATTTACAAACCGAAAGTAGCAATGATGAGTTATCCGGTTTAGAAAATTATAAACTGGAAATAGCATTGTTATGTTGAGTTATCCGGTTTAGAAAATTATAAACTGGAAATAGCATTGTTATGTTTTCCGGTTCAAAAAATTTTCAAATCGGAAGTAGCACGCATGTATTATCCGGTTGTGGAATTTCTTAACCGGAAGTAACAAGGTTGGGTTATCCGATTGTTTATTTTAATTGCAGTACATATATTTTAATTAATTAGAATATTTATTTTACTTTAATCAAATTAACTAGACATTAAAATAATAAATTCAATATTAATCCTTTTTTTTTAATTTAAAAAAAATCTGAATCTTCATTAGTTTTGTAACTTTGTTTGAAAAAATTAAATGAAATTTAGATGAATTGATGAATTTGATTGTGATTTAAAAGTAGAATCAAATATATTTATATGATTTTTTTTGGTTCTATCATCATGTTTTTTTAAATATCAAACCAAATTATATTCTTTTTCAAACAAAAAAATCAAAGAGAATTATATGTGATTAAAATATCCTGATTGTAATTTATTTTTAATTATAAATTAAAGTTACTTTTGATATGAAAGAGTATTATTTTGATATTATATTTATAATGAATAAATAATATTAAAATTATATGTATCATTTAAAGTATATTTATAAATGGACACACAGGTATAAAAAACTTATAAACCAGGTAAAAGTTTACACGTCGATAAAATTATTTTTTATAAACAGAAATAAGTTACAATTTTTGCGAATAAAAATTTATAATTATTTTTTAACTCAGAAGAAAAATACTATGTTATATTAAAAAAACTATAAAAAAATTTCTTTTAAGTTTTTTTTTTTCTATAAAATATTTATCTTAATTAATTAGAATATTTATTTTACTTTAATAAAATTAACTAGACATTAAATTAATAAATTCAATATTAATCACTAATAGACAACATTTATTTATAAAAAAATATTGATACTCAAATATTTTACAACCAAATTAGTATCTATTTTTTATAGAAAATTTTGCATTGTAAGTTTTAAACGATTATAAATTACAAATAATTTTATAAATTTAGATATTAATACAATTGTTTTAACAGGAATAAATTAAAAATATTTTAGTAAAATTGTCACACGGGTTCAAAGCACTTATAAATGAAAAAAAATTTAGGTATTGATATAATTATTTTTATAAACAATAATTTTTATAAAATATGAAAAAATATTTTGTAAAATTATTGTTTATAAAAATAATTATATAAAAACTGCATTTTTCCCGTTCTTAAAAATATTTAAAATTTATTCTCGTTTATAAAAATTATTGTTTATAAAAATAATTGTTTATAAAAATAATTATATCAATATCTAGATTTTTTTCCGTTTACAAGTGCTTTGAACTCGTGTGACAATTTTACTAAAATATTATTAATTTATTCCTGTTAAAAACAATTGTATTAATATTTGAATTTATAAAATTATTTGTAATTTATACCCGTTTAAAACTTACAATGCAAAATTTTCTATAAAAAATAGATACTAATTTGGTAGTAAAATATTTGAGTATCAATATTTTTTTATAAATAAATGTTGTCTATTAGTGATTAATATTAAATTTATTAATTTAATATCTAGTTAATTTGATTAAAGTAAAATAAATATTCTAATTAATTAAAATATATATACTGCAATTAAAATAAACGAACTGGATAACTCAGTCTTGCTACTTCCGGTTAAGAAATTCTACAACTAGATAACACATGCGTGCTACTTTCGGTTTGGAAATTTTCTGAACCGAAAAACATAACAATGCTATTTCCAGTTTATAATTTTCTAAACCGGATAACTCATCATTGCTACTTCCGGTTCGTAAATTTTTTAACCGGATAACTTACCATTGTACTTCCGGTTCGTCTCGTCCAATATTAAAAAATATTATTTTTTTACTCTGACTTCGCGGTAAAATTTTTAAATTAATAATTAAATATTGAAAGAGTAAAATTCGAATTTATGAATTATATAGAGATATCAGGATGATTATAGGGGTACAAGATATAATTTCTGGATGTTTGTGTTCATATAGGTTTGTTGGGATTTTGATATGTTTAGTCTCGCGTTTATAGGGCTTTTTAAAAATAAATAATTTGGAGTTTTTCTAACAAGTTTATAGTGCTTTTTGAAAGAAAAAACAAGACCATACAAATGTTTTAAAAAAATTATTTAAAATTTTACGGTGCTTTTTTAAAAAAAAAACTCTTATAAAAAGATATATTATGTCAAATATCACATAGTATGCTAAACAATTAAGCATATCATCTCAAATATACCTATTAATCTATATTTGAATATTTAAATCAAGGGTAAATAACTAATTTTCCTTTTGCGGGCGAGTTTTGAAAAATGATAAAATTCAAAACTTCAAAATTACGAGGAAGAAAGACATTGAACTCATGACCTCCATGTCATATATAATATGTACTACTACCATGCCAATTTGTTTGCTTTGATATATTTTCGTACTGAATTTTTTTTTGTAATTAAGGAATATATTTATTGGAGTACAAATGGTACTCAACCCTGGTTAGAAAAAGAAACGAGACTAAGCTCGACCAAAACGAAGAGATTACCTACCAATTAAAACCTAAGATAAATAAAACAAATGGTCCTTGTTGAATTCATACAAATTACAATTGGGATGGGAAATATCTCCAATAAAAGACCCTCTCCAAACTGTAAATTTCACCTTCCAAACAATGTCGACGACATTCCAACCGAAATTCCTAAAAATGATATTATTCTGTAGAATTCACAAATTCCAAC
The DNA here is from genome assembly GCA_963966055.1 of Lathyrus aphaca. Taxonomy (NCBI): domain Eukaryota; kingdom Viridiplantae; phylum Streptophyta; class Magnoliopsida; order Fabales; family Fabaceae; genus Lathyrus; species Lathyrus aphaca. The sequence goes on along the minus strand of OZ014523.1, from coordinate 456,653,383 downwards.
AAACTGAAAGCCAGGTTAAACCTTCTCTACCTGACTTAACCCTCTATGATGTACAAAAATACAACCAATTCAAAAAGCTCCCCATAAAGATGGTATCTCTGGATACATTAAATTCAATCCACTCCGAAACTTCTTTCCACACCAACTTAGCCACCAAACAACTCAATAGAGAGTGACTCAAAGTTTTCGGGCGAAGATTACAGAACAAACACTTAATATCGCTTGAAGGAGAAATAATTCCACGAAATAATAATAGATCCTTCGTCGGATGTTTGTTCAAAAACACCTCAATACAAATGCTTTAATTTTTAGAGGAGCCAACACTTTCCAACCCAAAATAAAATCATTATCATCCCAATTTAACGCCAAAAGGAATACGATAAGAGCTAGACGACCGGTAAAATGAACTAACTGAAAATGCATAATAGTATAGCCAAGCCACCATATCCTTCACCTATTAAATCAGTTGAATATCGAAAAGTAGATTTCTAAGGGACTGCAACTGAACCGCAATGATAGATTATGCATGGTGATTAAAAACGGTTGTATTATCGTGCAAATGAGGCAAAGAAAAAGCATAAAAATTATGCGAAAACGTTGCAAGACCAATCTCAAAAACAGAGGCAGCAATAATAGTCGGATCTATTGCCAAAATTACAGGTAGACCATAATTGTTTCCATCAGCAATGTCGTCTATTTCCATAATAATAACAACATTTCTATATTCGAAATGAGAACTGGCAGTAGCTACATGCACTGTAGCAGACACGTTGCCTATAGAAGGAGCTACAAAGGGGACCCCGAAATCTCCCCACACCCACTTACCATTAGTCCAACCTCTCATCCACTCTATGGACACACCTTGTAATCGCGAGGACGAAAATAGCTCTGGGTACCGCCACCTAAAACATCTTGAAAAAATCCAATTAACATTCCAAAAAGAAGTAGAAAATTCGTTACTAAATTTGAACGAGCAATTCTTAAGGAAAATGTCATCCAGATAGCTTTTGGATAGAGAAATAATATCAGTCCACCATGAAGAATAATAATTCCAACTAGCACAAAGAAACCACTACCTGACACATAAAGAGAAATATCTCTGTAATGCGTTTTCAAGACTTTGAACCACAAATCCTCCGATCCTTCTAGAATTCTCCACCTGCACTTATGAAGAAGAGCCAAATTAAAGTCTTCGACCCTTTTCAAATTTAGACCTCCTTTCTCCTACGGTAAAAAAAGAAAATCCTAACTAATCTAGTGCGTCTTCCAATTCCCTCTCGAACTACCCCAAAGGAAACCACTTTGGCGTTTAATTATCTCATTCCTAATTTTCACCAGAGCCTTGTAAAAATAGATAAAAGATAGAAAGACTACTAAGCACCAATTTAAGAAGAGTAATTCTACCTCCAAAACTTAAGAACCGACCATCCCAACAAGACAATCTCTTATCCATCTTCTTAAGCAAAAAATATCACATGGATAACCTTCTAGGATTGGAACCAATGGAGATCCCTAGAAAGGTAAATTCTTCCCTCTCCATCCTACACGAGAGAAATAAAGTCACCGCCTCTAAAAAATTAGGCGGAACATTAATACCGATAATCTTACTTTTATGGAAATTAATGCCAAGCCCTAATATTAATTCAAAACCTCTTAGGACCACTTTGATGACCCATAAATGCCTTCGACTACCGTCGCCTACCAAAAGGGTGTCGTCCACAAATTGAAGAATATTAATGAAATGATTGCCTTTAATATTGAAGCCCACAAATGACCTAACAAAATCGACCTCTTAACCTACTGTAACACCCCAAATTTTCCCTCTTCTTTCTAGCATCATCATCATATCATAATCATCATAAGCATGTCATGTCCTTAGCATTGTTGCATAGAAAGATGAAGCATATCATTCTCATGTACTAGCATTGTGCATATGATCAATCATGGGTGCATTTGAAGCCTTACAAGTCAAGATAAGTAGACAAGTGACCTTGTCCAGGTCCCATGAAGTGTCTCTAGGTTATATACAAGCTCAAAGTCCTTTGCAAGAGCCCGGAAGGTTTGGAGATCATCAGATGATCAAAGAAAAGGCAAGCTCCTACACAAGTGGCATTCAAATTAGGGTTTAATTTTCAAGCAAGGATCCTTTGTGACTTTGGTCATTTCATGTGGTCAAAGTCATTCATATGATATGTGAATGCTATGGATGAAATTTGGTGAGAAAAATCATTGAGGAAGGCAATCAATTCATCAGTTACTTGCATAAGAAGAAATTGGTGAAACTGATTATTTGAAAAGTAAATTGTGACAATGCAAGGGTTCCAATCCTATTTTTCAAGCCAAGGGATGTTCTTAAGGTCATAAAAGAGGTTTGGCAAAGTCAAAAGTCAAGAATCTAGGGTTTTTGCAAGGCTTTCTATTTTTGGAAATATGGCATGTAACTAACTTTCCAAATTTAGTAACTTTTGCCCTAGTATTCAAATCATTATTTCATGATCAAGATGACCTCAAATGGATTTTATTTGAACATAAAAGTTGTAGGAAATTGTCTCCCATATCTAAAAAGTAGAAGAACATGTTCATAGCCCTCATGGTTTGAAAGTTATGGCCATTTGAAGTTTACTTATTTTTAGGGTTTTACATGAAATCCATTTTTCACCAAGTTGCAAAAAGAGCTCTACTTCAATTCTAAGCTATTCTATGGGAAAAATAAGTTCACAATATCATCAATCATTGCATAAGAGGAATTTGGCTTAAGGAATTTCACAAAACCCGTGCATGAATGAAGAGATAATCACAAAGTGCAAAAAATGCAAGAACACTCAAAAAGCATGTTACATTCACATCCAAGGCCAATATTGTTCCATTTGTGATTAAGAAGGAATGTGTGATCAGCATGTGCATGAAGAGGAGAGACAGCACGAGCAAATGATGCACACACACACTTCATGAAATTTTGCAATTTCATCCCAAACACACCATCCTCACGTGCATCCTCTCCCAAACCCTAGCCAGTGAAATTCCACATCATATATAAGCTAAGCATGCCTTTGAATCACCAGATTTCTCTCCCATTTTCTCACTCTCAATTTTCTTGCACCATTGCATTTTGCTTCGAATTTCTTCAAACACTCACACATTGCCAAAACAAACCACAAATTCTTGATCCTTGAAGCATAAGGAATACAAATCCATCACCAATTCAAGCTGAAACCAGAGATTTCATACCTTGAGGGTTTGGTGCAATTGCATTCGGATTCCAAGATCTAGGGAGTTCCAGGCTTTCTCTTGCATTTATTTTGCAATGGGAGGATAAAAGGCATTGATCTGTATCATCTGGAATCTTATCTTGCTCTATTTCAAGTTCTACAAATCTCAGGTAACTCCAAAATTCATAGATCTGGAATTGAAATTACTTGTGTGCATTGTGATCTACACACTTTGCTGATGATTCTGATCTATTTAGAATTAAGAATGGATGATTATTGAGCATGTATGATAGACTTGAAGTTTTATGGTGCAAGTTGTTTGTCTTCGATTCGTGCGTGTTCTTAAGCTTTTTGTCTTTAATTTATGTGGACGTTTGTTCTTGAGTATGAGTTTTCCGGTGACCGGAGCTAGGGCTCTGTCACCGGATTCTGGAATTTGAGTTCACAGGTTGAAGGAAGGCGATGCAATCCTCACCCTTTTTGCTTGATCTGGTTGACTTGGTGGATCCATTGACCTTTTTGCATGCGAGAGATTGATCTGGTGGCTGGTTTTATTTCATAATTTTATTGAATTTCCATGGTTGCTATTATATGCTGTGCTGATCCATTGGGCTCCCCTTGCTATGCATACCCCCTCTTTACCAGGCCCAATGTTTATGAACTGGAAAACATGCTGATTGCACCCCTGGCTTAGTTTCTTTTAATTTTTATTTCATTTTGTTTTCAGTTTGATTTTTAATTTTTAAAAATAGTATTAGGCTTCCAAAAATTCCAAAATAAATCATGATTGTTTCTTTTAATATTCTCTAATTTTTGATATTTTCATTTTTCATTTATTTTTATTTTCCACGTAGAAATTAATTTTTGATTTTATTATTTGTTTTTTATTCACTTTTAATGCATGTTGTCTTGTAGAATTTTTATCTAGATCATTAATTTTAATTTTAGGTTGGTTCTTTTTGCATCTGGTTCATATTGAGATGTAGTTTATTGATGATGTTTCCTCTGATTTTTAGAAGCTTGCATGAATATGTTTGGCAATTGACTTGTGTGTAAAGTTTCAAACCCTAGTTTGTGTTCATGAGGTCCTTTGACCTAGTTTGCTTTTGATTCTGATCTTGCTCTTTTGGTATGATGTTATCACATGATCAATGAGCATTTGTGCTTAATTGTAGAATTTTTGAATGAAGTTTTGATTTGATTTGAATTTTCATAGGTGCTTGCCCTAGTTTTGGCCCTTTTCTTGTTACATGTTTAGTTCTTAGGCTAGGAGGGCACTTGTGCCAACTCTTATAGGATGTTTAGGTATCTTTTTGTATGAGTATAGACCCTTGGTCCTTGATTGGTGTTTGTGCTTTGGAAAATTTTGTGTTACTTGTCTTTGAAGTTTCTCACAAAGGTATGCATGTTCACCTCACCTTCTTTGTTCATTTGCCCTCCATGATGTTTATGCTTGAGTTTTTATGCTTCTTCCCATGGGTGTTCATGCTTCTTAGGCATATTTTAATATGATTAGGTCCCTGGTCTTTAAATGATACTTATGCTTTGAATTGATTTTCATTTGTTTGTCCTTACACTCAATGCTCACTCCACTCCTCATGCTTGTGATGTTATTGCTTGAAGTTTGTATGCTTCTTCCTTTGAGTTTCTTTATTGTTTAGGCACATTTTAACATAATAAGGTTCTGGTCTTGAGATGTATAATGCTTGTCTAACTTTCTTGATTCTTTTGTACTTCATTTGTGTTTTGTTTCTTCATAAGAACTTGTGAAACTTGGATTTGGTTTGTGTGCTTTAACTCTTGCTTGGTTTGTTTTGATTAATGAGTCTTAGTGTGATGAGGTGATTCCTTTGCTTCTGGTGTTTGTGAGTAGAGTTAATATTTTGGTTTGTTTATACTTCATTTGGTTCAAGTTTGTTCATTTAAGTGTGTACTAACCATTTCAGGGGCTAATGGTAAGTGAAGTGTGGATGTTATCCACATTTCAACTCTTCATCTCCTCTCTTACTTTGCTTTCTATTTTGTGATAGTTGATGTGCCTTATTCCATCTTGTGATTCAAATTTTCATCTCCCCCCTTTAGAAGCAACTTATATCCTTTAGAGGAGTAAGTTGTTCTCTAACCTTTTTTTCTTTCCTTCTTCTTCTTTCTTCTTCTTTCTTTCTCTTTCTTTAGGATAAGTAAGCCTCACTAACCTAGGGTATCATTTGCATGATAACTTTAGGATTAGACTTTCCCTATTAGAATTTACCTTTAAGATCCTTTGGTTTTTTTCTCTTTCTCATCTTCATACAAAAACATAAAAAAAAACACATTAATAAGGAAAGAAATGGCCTCTTGTGTATAGCCTTATTCCATGGGGCATATGTATTCATTCCATCTTGGAATAGTACACTTGTCCAGCATGATACACAAGTCTGATCATGAGGTCATATTCATTTAGAAAATCATAAAAATACTTCTTCATTCCTTAATCACTAAAGCATCTAATAAGTTCAACAAGTTAGTGAGCTTAGGCCCTTGCCCTTGGAAACAAGTCTTGGATAAATTCTCCTTACTCGGTGTGCTTGTTCTATTATTCCATCTTGAAATGTAGTAGCAAGTACAAATTCCATGGAAACGAGCTTGAGTTCACTTCCTTGTGTCACACTCCAGAAAAAACATAAAAAACACTGGATAAACAATAAGCGTGTCTCCTTCGGGACATCTCTTCTCATCACCTTCACTCATTACATACGAACTTGCTCCTACTTGTCATTTTGCAAGACGGTAATGCACTCGTCGTCCGATCCTGCAACACCTGAGCATTGACATAGGTAGTTCAAGCCTTAAGACACAAGCAATCTTTCCACCCCTAGTTAGGGGAAATACGACGACTCTGATCCTCATCATCCAGATGAGGTACGTAGAGAGCGGGGTAGGTCCCGTTCGAGCACACTCTTTTATTCTCCCTACATTTCCACCCTTCTTTTCTTTTCTTATCCAGCTTTAGTTTCAGTTTTGCAGCAGCTTCATTCCTTCACCATTTGAAACAGTTCTTTGCAAGCGTGGATCCCGTCGGGTATGGCGGACGATCTGGGGTGCTAATACCTTCCCAGGTCGAAACTGACTCCCGAACCCAGTCTCTTTGGTTCGCAGGACCTTTGTCCTTCCTTTTCTTTTCTTCTGGTTTGTGCAGCATTACCTTTCCCGTTCCATTGGGATAAAAATGCCTGGCCGGCGACTCTACCCTTTTCCGCGCCACTTTCGCGTTTGTACCAGGATGGAAATCCAGGGAGCAACAGCTGGCGACTCTGCTGGGGAGCAACAGCTGGCCACTTTCTCGTTCAAGATAAACTCCTACCCCGTTAATCCTTCCGAGACCATAAAAAAAATAAAAGGAGAAAGAGGATCTCCTTAACGCAAACCTCTCTCCACCACAAATTCCTTAGTTGGGCTTCCATTAACTAAAACAGACATCTTGCTAGTAAAACTTATAGCTTCCATCCAACTCAACCATATATCCCAAAACCCACCCTCCTTGTCAAAAATCTAAGAAACCCCAACTCACGTTGTCATAGGTTTTCTCATAATCAACCTTAAAAAGCGTAAAAACCTTCTTCTACTTACTCGCCAAATCAACCACCTCGTTCGCCACCAAAACTCCATCGAGCAATTGTCTCCCTTAAACAAAATTACTTTGACCATTGGATATTATAGAATGCAAAACCAATTTTAATCTAGCCGCTAAAAGATTAGATAAAGCCTTATACAATCAACCAATAAAGAAAATTGATCTAAAGTCGTCTAACCCCAAAGGATTATCACACTTTGGAATCGAAGTCAAAAAAGAGGAAGTGAATGCCTTTGATTAAACTGCCCCGGTATGAAAATATTTAAAAAAGCAGAAGAAATCTGCCTTGAGAAAAAACCAACACTTCTTAATAAACAAAAAAGAATACCCATCTAGACCCCACAGACTTTTAAAACCATCGCAACCCCACACCGCTTCTTTAACCTCCTCCGAGAAAGGTCTCTCAAGAAAGTCACTTTCATCGCTATTAAGCATCTTGAATGGTACCCCTTCCATAATGGGCAATTTAAACTTCGGTTCCTCGAACTTTCTAGAAAAATGATTTCTCACATCCTCCTTAACATCCTTAACCGACACCAACATTCCTCTATGCGAATTAATAGAACCAATGTAATTATGCCTCCTTCTTTCCTACATAACACAATGGAAATACTGACTATTATTATCACCGTCAATAAACCACTTTAATCTAGATTTTTGAATAAGCATATTCTCCATAATCTTCAAATTCAACCAAAAACAACTTGAGGCCTTCTTACAATTAGCTATCAATTTTTCAATAAAAAAATCACTAACCACATCCTCTGCATAGTCTCCTTCATTGATTTCCTCCATACTTTCTTCAACTTCCAAATCATACTTCCCAAACACCCCTCTATTCCATCTTCTAAGGCTATCTTTAAGTAGCATAAACTTCTCCTTTAAGACATAATCACCTCTTCCAACTACATATAAATCGTTCCATTCCTTTTCAACAAACGGAATGAAATCCTTATTATTGAACCATTCATTATTAACTTTGAATGGTTTCGGGCCCCCAATCCTCATAATCCACCACCAATAAAATCGGGAAATAATCCGACAAATCTCTCGATCCGATAAATTGGCCCACCACTCCCCACCTAATAATGGCCGCTTCCGAAATCAAAAAACGATCTAACCTGCTCATAGAAGACTCATCCCCACTAAACCAAGAGAATTTATTCCCTTTACAAGGAACGTCAACCAACTCACTATTTGCAATAAAATTTGAAAACTCTTTCATCTCGTAATTATGACTTCCCAAAGCCTTACCCTTTCTTTTCTGGGAGATAGTGGTCGCATTATAATCATCCAAATACACCATTCACCATTTGAGAAACAAGTTTTCAAAGCCACCAAACTCCGCCAAAGAATTCTCTTCATCCCCAACTCGCAAGAGGAATTAACATTAGCTACATAGTAAAAACAACCCTTCCAACAAACTTTTACTCCGATATAGCCTTCCCATTTAAAACTACTCAAAACCTCCACATTGGCAACCTTCCATAAAATAATAAGCCCTCCTGCAGAAAGTCCAACTGATTTCATCCTTGGACCAAAAAATACTCGTTAAATCATCTGACACTGAAGAAAATATAGATTGTTGAATAAAAAAATAACTTTACTAGAGCAAGTCCAACCCTTCTTGATTATTTGACTAATTCTCGTCCTTTTAACCAGACTACCACCCCTTCTTATATTTAATGCTCCAATTCTCTTCCACATCTGTAATTTCTCCTTCCCTCCCAATTTTATATCCTTATCTAATCTCTCCAATTCATCAATTCTTCTCTTGTAATATTTCTTCATATTTGTAGTCTTAATTCCAAGCTCTGAAATAACCTCCCACAATTTAACTCCTACGTTTGTATCCGACTCAGCTGAGTTTTCCCCATGCAAAACAAAAGAGGACCGAACTGTTACTTCCTTGTTATTGTTGTTGCTAGAGATAAAAGGTAAACTAGTTTTATCTGAAGAAACCAGTGGATCATAGTCTTGGGTACAAATGTTGTTCCTCTTACCTTTTCTTTTATCCTTTTTCAAAGTGCCAATAATGCCATCTGGCCCACATAATATCTTAATTTTCACTTTTTGTATAATTTCTTTTTCTGGCCGTGCGGTCCCCTCTCTTAACACTTACTGTTTTCTCCTAAGAGCATAACACCATAGATCCATTTGTATCCCCAAAGCTAGCGGTATGAACAGATTCAATAAAAAAATCTTTACTATTTCTAGACTTGTAAAAAGTACCTTTAGTTCCACCTACTACCTCGTCATTTGTGCCCCTTACCAACTCGCCTTTTGTTGCCTCCTTGAAGAGAGACACATCTCTATCACCATTAGACCCAACATCCTCCTATGAACACCCCAACAACTTCCCCCCTCGCATATGGACTCCCTACCCTCCTTCATCGTATTGTCATAAAAAGCACCAAAATCATTTACATTGTCTTCCTCCCTATCACCTGCATCCTCCGATGGCCATCTCTCTTCAGAATTGAAAGAAGAGAAAAACATAACCTTCTTCTTAAGTGTAGATGATAACCGGATCGGATCGTAGGTGTCCTTATGAAGAATGATAACAAACATCCTTCCATCAATGACAAGGTTCACTTTCTCTAGTAATGAAAAATATGAAGCAACTCTCACCATAAATATGGATAAATCCATGTTGAGTCCTAGCAAGGTGCTCTCATCAGCACAAATGTACGAACCAAATTCCACTCATGAAGTTTCTCAAAAAGTTCAAAATTCCACGCATGACATAGAACACTGTATGCTCTGATCCACATAACTCGTTCGTCATCAACATCGTCCTCCTTCCACTTCCTTATCTCGCTAAACCATTGTTTCCACCATATTAATGTTAATATATAGCGGAGCGGTTGAAGATCTGATTATTAGATTATAAAATCATTAATATTAACATCTTAACTAAATTAATACTAATATAAACTAAATTAAGCTAAACTAAAATTAATATAAATTAAATTAAACTAAACTAACAAATTTAATATAAATATTAAATATGAGCACAATTATGTAATATATATATATATAATATATATATATATATATATATATATATATATATATATATATATATATCAAAGTAAACAAGTTGGTATTGTGGTAGTGATCCTTGCATGTGAAAGGGAGGTTATGAGTTTAACAGTTATTTATTGAGAATCAAGTGTGAAGAAGTCTAACATTGATTAGAAAAGGAAAGATTGAATACTATATAAGTGAGAGAACCCACACACCTATCACCTCAAGTTTTTAGGTGGAAATGTGGTGTGTCTCTCACAAAGGTGTGACCCAAATAAAAAATGATCCCTTGTTGACCCCCTCGAATCGCCCCAACAATTGTATCAGAGTCTAGTTTCGAGTGAAGGGACCAGGTTACTTGTATCAAAACACTTCCCGCATATGTGAGTGTGTTCCCGCATGTGTGGGTGATACAAGTGTATGTTGAAGAGAGAGCTTCCACTTGAGGGGAGTGTTGAGAATCAAGTGTGAGGAAGAAGTCTCACATCGATTAGAAATGGTAATATTGAATATTATATAAGTGAGAGAACCCACACACACATATCACCTTAAGGTTTTAGGTGAATATGTGGTGTGTCTCTCATAAAAGTGTGTCCCAGTAAACAAATACACCCTCGTTTACCCCCTCGAATCGCCCTAACAGTGGTATCATAGTCTGGTTTCAAGTGAAAGGACCAGCTTATTTGTACCAAAACACTTCCCGCATGTGTGGGTGTGTTCCCGCGGGTGTGGGTGATACATGTATATGTGGAAGAGAAAGCTTCCACTTGAGGGGGATTGTTGAGAATTATGTGTGAGGAAGAAGTCCCACGTTGATTAGAAAATGAAATATTTAAAACTATATAATTAAGAGAACCCACACACCTATCTGTAAACACCCCAAATTTGCCCTCACCCATTCACACCATGGCTTGTGATCTCCTTATATGCATAAACTCAATCATTACATCTCATATCACATTTTTGATTCACTGCATTGGTTCAAAGTCATCTGCATCTAGGGTTTGTGATCTGAGCAATCCAAGAGCTTCTTGAGCCACTCCAAAGGTCATCAATCACTTCAAAGGGGTACATGTATGTTCAAGAATCATATTATATCCCCCCAAAGTCAAGAATGTCAAAAATCACAAGAACTGAGAATGGCATGGAAGCAGAGCCAGGTTTAACTACACAGATGACCTAGAATTAGGGTTTTGGTTTCAGAGGCCATAACTCCAAATTTTTTGGTCATTCTTGTTTCTATTGGTCTCTATATGTTATGAGGATCATGCATATCAAGTTTCATGAAGAAATTCCATGGGGAAGGCATCTAATCAAGAGTTAACTTCTTGTGCAAGTCAGTGCAAAATCAGGGCATCTGAGGCCCCCAATGACCCAACCAAAGGGTGTTCTCCATCATTTTGAATGTTTATGATCTTTATTTGGTCATAGAAGATGTTATAAGTTCACAAAATTGAATAATTTCAAGCCATTTGCAAAGTTGCCATCTTGGGAAAGTGACTTGTATTGAAAACTTGCTATTTTGGGAAAGTTTTTCAACCTCCTCTTATTGATTCAAAAATGCTTCAAATGAGAAAACTTTGGTCATGAAAGTTGTAGATTGGATCATTCCCCTTACAAAAAGTACAAGAACTTTTTCTAATTCATTTTGGATCAAAAGTTATGGCTTTGCAAAGTTGGGAAAAATCATTGAAATTTCACTTTTGCACAAAAAGGAAAACTTGCAAAACCTCATGCCAAGGCCAAAGATGACTTAAAAGTGACTTCTAACCTTCATACAAACACAATGCAATGCCTAAAATTCAGATTGGCCCAAGAAATTTCTCATTTTCATGCCTTGATGTCCAAGTATCATAAGCCATTTTTCATGAAAATCACAAAGAGGGAAGTCTTGCCAGAAGGTTTCCTTTGGTTTTGTTTGGTCTCTAATAATTATCAAAGTGTCATAACAACATTATGTGATGCATTTTGTTGCATATTTCTTAAGAGATGTCACATGTTCATGGCCAAAAGTCACAAAGTGCAACAAGTTGCAAAATTGCAAAACATGTGAGATCTCACCCTTCATCCATTACAGCTCACATCAATTGATCCAAGAGTCATCCTTGAACTCAGCTGATGCAGTACAAGCCAGAAAATCAGCTCTACCACAGCCCATGCCTCAAGTACACCTAACCATGACTTTTTGCAATTTCTCCCATGCTCTTGGAATAGTGATTAGCAGCCTCTACTAACCTGCTCCACAGCCTACTCAAACTTTATGGGAGTGATATATCAGCTCATTTGGCATAGAAACACACACAATCCAACTTGCACCAAAATCTGTCCTAAACTTCTTCTCTGAATTTTTCTTCACACAGCCATCAAACTTCACCTTTTCTTTCGCCAACAAGTCACAAATCACCCTTTGAACAAGAACCACCCCCTGAAACAACTTGAAACATCTCACAAAAGGCCCTCCATTTCTGCTACACCAGAGCAAAACAGCCATAACCGGCCATTCTCAAAGCTCTCCAAGCTTCATTTCATCATCAGGGTGTTCAAAGGAGAGGGATTGCACCAAGTTTGAGGCCAGAAAGCTCCAAAGTTCAAAGCTCCGGTTCAGGTATCATCAAGAACATTTTTTCCAGAAATGTAATCTCTTGTTATAGGATGGTAGAGTTTGTTTCACTGATCATGTTAAGCTTTGAAACACTGAAAACGGTTGAGAAATGAGTGTGTATGCATGTTCTGAAGTTTTTGCAGTTTTCTTGATTTTGCTCTAATCTTGTTGTTGATACATTGTAAATGTGATCTTGTGATTGATTCATGTTTGGGGTGGGTAGAAGATGAAATCTGGAGAGTTAGAGCACTTAACACAGCCTAAGGATTGAGTTTGATTATGAATTTTTGAAAAAAAAGTCAAAAATAACACATAACTTCCACCATTGGAAGTTAAGTGCAAAAAATGACATTTTTGAAAATAGTCTAAAATAACACATAACTTCCACCATTGGAAGTTAAGTACAAAAATGACATTTTTGAAAAAAGTCAAAAATAACACATAACTTCCACCATTGGAAGTTAAGTACAAAAATGACATTTTTGAAAAAAGTCAAAAATAACACATAACTTCCACCATTGGAAGTTAAGTACAAAAATGACATTTTTGAAAAAAGTCAAAAATAACACATAACTTCCACCATTGGAAGTTAAGTACAAAAATGACATTTTTGAAAAAAGTCAAAAATAACACATAACTTCCACCATTGGAAGTTAAGTACAAAAATGACATTTTTGAAAAAAGTCAAAAATAACACATAACTTCCACCATTGGAAGTTAAGTACAAAATGTGACATTTTTTTAAAAAATTAAGAATTGGATCCCCTCCTTTGGGCAGTGAATTTGTATAGGTTTAGGGTTCCTTTGAATGCATTTTCAATTTTTTATCTTGATGTTTGCTTCTGGTTTTGGTTTTTGTTTTGTGCATTGATCATAAACCCTAATTTGGGCTTCCTTTTGCATTCATCTTGTATTTGCTTGCATTCCATGACTTGCCATGACATTCTATGCATCCATTTGATTCATTAGACATCTTAAGACATATTAGAAGCATGTTTGATCATTGCATCTTTCATTTGCCATGTTGTATGTCATTTGCATTCCATAACTTTTCATGTATGTTCATGTTTCTAAGCATGTTTCTCTTGCATCCATATGTTTGTATGATCATCCCCATGCCTTGTTTCATGTTTGCATCATCTCATAGCATCATTATCATCACACACATGCTTCTGGTTTTGGTTTGCATCATGCCATTTCATTTCATTTTGTATTGCATTTCATTCCTTTTGCTAACTTTTCAGGTGGTAAGTTACTTTGAGAAGTGAATTTGCCTTCACTTCTCACAATTTCTTTTCATCTCTCTTATGCATCATTACTGCATTTTGTCTTGTTTGATATTGAGCTTGCTCTTTCTTCTTCTTCTTACTTTCTTTCCTCAAGTGACTTGCCTTCTTAAATGAAGCAAGTTACTTTGCTTCTCTTTGCTCCTTTCATCTGCTCCCTGGTGGTTCCTCTGAAGATTTCTTTCTTAAACTTCACAAACCCTAGGAATGACCAAGCATGATAATAATTAGGGTTGATTAGTCCCCCATTTAGCTTTTGCCTTTGTGTCATCCTTGAGTCTTCTCTTCTCATCTCATAATCAGGGACTAAACCCTAAAGGCTTTAAGGCTTTGTGATTAAGCTTATGCCTGCATCCTTCTATTAGGATGGAGTGTATAACTTTAATCCTAAGTGTTAAACCCTTAATGAGTTTAAGTCCTTTAATCAATTCACTTAATAATCATCAAGACACAAGGCTTGTAACTTGGGCCTTGCATTAGGGTTCTAATTCTTCCTTAATTGGTTAAGAAGGACTAACCCTAGTGTTAATGGACAAGTCCTCCTCAAGTTGTCTTACAAATCATAAAATCCACTTCTTCATCTTATCATTAACTAAAATCCATCTAATAAAGGCTTTGTTTTGTCATGAGTTTAATCCCTAATCATGGATTAAATTGAGGAGCTTTCCTCAGCTTAAACATTCTCATCTATTATCCTTCTATTAGGATGGTGTAATGAGTTTGTTTAATCCCTGATTATGGCTTAATCTCATTACCCAACACTAAAAAACAACAACAAAAACATCTAATTAATCACAAGTAGGTTAATGATATTAATCCTACACCATGGTAATTAAGTGTGAGATGCTGACTTCATACTTAAGGTATTCTCATTACCCCTAATCAGAGGGAAGATGTGATGAGTTTACTAACCCTTTGGTTTAGACTTAAGCTCATTAATTTATGACAAACTTCAAAAGCAATAGAAGACTGAAAACATAAAAAACAAACAATAATCGTCTCCTCCGGGATTCTTTTCTCATCTCATTCACTCACAAACGGGAACTTGCTTCTTCCGTCTAATGCAAGACAGTTTGCACCTGAGCCAGACAGGTCATACACTTGAGCATAGACAAGCAAGCAGTTCACAGTCAATTCATCTTTCAGTCTCTTTGAGTCGAACTACGGTGTTCTAACTTCCTCATTGCACGAGAGGATACGTAGGCATAACTTAACAGTTATCGAACAAAAGTCTCTGTATATTCCCCCTCCTTCCAGCAATATTCTTTTAGCCTCATTATCTTGAGCATTTCACTCTTTCCTTACACTGACACTACATTTATACACTTCACAATTCTTTTACACTGACACTTGCATTCTTTTCCAGCCTTTATACACAAATTGCACAGACGCTACCCCTTTAAAACACAAATCTTTTAAGCGTGGATCCCGTCGAGTACGGCGGACAATCTGGGTGCTAATACCTTCCCAGGTTGTAACCAACCCCCTTTCTCAGTCTCTCTGGTTCACAACCGTCTTGTCCATATCTTTCTAGGTCTATGCAGCATTACCTTTCCTCCGGGATAAAAATGCCTAGCTGGCGACTCTTTTCATTTCATCCTTTCGCCGACCGTTCGCGTCTGTAACTCATTTGAGCTCAGTCTCATTTGTCGGAAGCGACAGCTTGGCGACTCTGCTGGGGACCCTTATACTGTAACCAGGGCTTCTGGTTCTTTTTGTGGGTTCCTCCTAGCGCTTGTTTGATTTGTGTTTACTGGGGTGTTATGTGCTATTTGTGTTTGTATATTTATTTTGTTTATTGCTTTATGTACATTTGTTTTATTGCTCTCTTTATAGCTTTACATACATCATACTGTCATACTGTGTATGGTTGGATCTGGTTTTTGCTTTGGTGGGTGGGGTTCTACTGAGAGTTTAAGGTCCTATACCTGGGACCTGAGTGACACCTAGGCTAGAGTGGTTCATGTTATTTCCCATTCCATTTCGGTCTGGTGCGGGAATATGAAACACGGTTCAGATGTGGGTTTCTTCTTGAGAACTCTGTGCTACAGATTTCCTGTAGTGCTAGGGCTATCTGGGAAGCCTGCTAAGTCTGAATGACCTTTATTATGACCTTCAGAAACTGAGGAGAATTAGAGGAGGATTTTTATGGTTATTGTAAACACTGTACCTCCGGGTTAGAAGTGTTTACACTTCTCATAACTGATCCAAGTCTGAGGATCCTTGTTTTAGAACACTACCTGTGAGGGGGTTGGGCTGTTTACAGGTTTGCAGGAACCCATGACCTCAACATACCCTCATTACCAATGTAGTCTTATGTTTTGATCTGGTCTCTATGATCCTGGAGTTCTTCAACCTTTGGTTCTTGGTTACTATTTTGGGTTATTATGTAGATCTTGTGGTTACAGACACTCGATTCTTGGTTCGGCATTCCAGATTCCAGGCAGTTTCCAGCTGTGATCCTATGTCTTTGCATCTTTTGCATTATCATTTTGCATTTCGCATTTGCATCAGCATTGCATTTCCTTCTTCCAGAGAGCTCGTCCTTCCTCTTTTGTCCATGACCAGCCAGCTGATTTCCCTGTACTCAGTTTGAACAAGTGGTCACAGTTAGAAGACGACAGAGTGTGTGAAGCTAGACTGAACAGTGTCAAGAGTTAAGAAGGGTCAGTTTGAAAGCCGTCAGTAGCTATGTCAGGGAGCAACTGTCAGAATGTTGAGTTTCCACCTGGTTTCACTTTGGTGACCAATCCTCTGTATGGTCTTTCTCCTGATGAGGATCTTCCACAAGTGAGCAATCTTGCTCAAGCTCAACCTGTACAGACCCCGATCGTGAATCAGAATGTACCTGAACCATCTGTTGCCCGAGGTGGACCTTCATCTTCTTTTGATTCTACAGATTATCAGAGTTTTGCTTTCCCTATGCCGAACTTCCAAGGGGCAATCCCTCTTGTGAAAACCAAGGATCCACAAGTTATTGATCCTGCTGAAAGATTTCGTGTGTTGGACGAGCAACTCAAAGCCTTAGCGGATCCTGATGCCTTCGGTTTTGATGCTCTAACCCTGTGTTTGGTGCCTGGTCTTGTCATTCCTCCAGGTTTCAAAACTCCGAAGTTTGAGAAATACACTGGTGTCAGTTTCCCGAAGCGTCATTTGGTGATGTTCTGTAGAAAAATGACTTCTTATGCCTGCAATGATAAGTTGATGGTTCACTGTTTTCAGGACAGTTTAAGTGGGGCATCTTTAAGTTGGTACATGGATTTGGAAAGCAGTCATATCCGATCTTGGAATGATTTATCCAGAGCTTTCGTAAAGCAATACCAGTACAATATGGACGTGGCGCCCAATCGCACGCACTTGCAGAGCCTATCCCAGAGGAGTGGTGAATCTTTCAGAGAATATGCACAGCGGTGGAGAGAATTGGCAGCCCAAGTGCAACCACCACTTTCAGACAGAGAATTAATTGACCTATTCGTGGGCACCTTGCAGGGTCCATACTTGGAAAGAATGAGTAGCATTGGGATGACAAGCTTCTCTGATTTGATGATAGTTGGAGTACGCATTGAGAGCCTGCTCAAAAGTGGAAAGATCCAGGACTTTTCGAATATCCCAGCTAGTGAAGGTGAGTCTGTTGTTAGCTCCCAAGAGGAAGAATGGGATGACGTCAGTGCCGTCATGGCAAATATCGAATATTCTAGAACAACATCTTCTAAGAGATCATCTTTTCCTGAATCTGATTACTCTTGCGGGCATTCGGCAGTGCTCAGAACACCGTGTCAGAAACCCTGGGCTCCTCCTCGTCCAAATCTGCAATCTCATGGTCGAAGACCTCAGAATCAACTTCAGAGCCAGCCTAGGCCTCGTAACAATCTGGAAAGAAGGATTGCTCCTCTTCATCCAGTCCCCATGGCATACAGTGAACTCTTGCCGCATCTAGTTCAGAGCTCTTTGGTGGTTCCTAAGCCTCTCAAGCCGTTACCAGGGCCGTACCCTCCAGGGTACAATCCTCATGAGCAGTGCGGGTATCATGGTGGATCAATGGGGCATTCAACTGAAGATTGCAAAGCTTTTCAAGCCAAAGTACAACAGTTGGTCGACAAGGGCTACATCTCATTTCCAGAAGGAAGCTTGGTTGTGCACGTCAACCTCTCGCCTGATTGAGTTCAAAGACTTCGAAGGAGCGTATCCTGATTTCAGTGGTCCAGACAAGAAGATGTCATCAGAGCTGATGATTACTGTATCCTTTTATCATTTGCATTGTAGTTTCTTTCCTGTTAGCAGCTACTTGTCTTTTAAGCAATGTTATTTTTGAATGGTAATGTTAATGTAGTGATCTTGCATTTTTGAATCAATTATGTCGCATTCGCTCATTTTTTCTTTCCTTGCATCAAAAACGAAAAATAAAAAAAATTGCATCCATATACCTCCCATTTATTTCACTGTTGTTTAGCAGGTTTGAGGGAGGATGATGACAACTGAATACTCATAATTGTTGAAGGTATGCTTTCAGAGTAGAACCTGCTGACGATGTACAGGCATTATTTCAATTCCCAAACACCGGAGATATAAGGGAGATAGACCCTCGTCAACCCCTTTGAGCCTTGAAGTAGGAGTTTCTATTCTAAACGGAAAAAAAAAACTCACATTCAACCCGGGGCAGGGTAGTTATCAATTAATTTGACCGAGCGTTCAAATTTCCAAAGGAATGTGCATCCGAGGATCCATTACCTTTATTCATTACACCTCAAGAGGTCAAGGGACGTGAAACCACAATGGTTATCCCTCACCAACAAAGGAATGAGGCAGTCAACCCTTTCAGCAAGTCATGACAAGCCAGTGTCACACGATTTGTTCAACAAAAATCAAAGAAAAAAAAGAAATAAAGCCCGCTAAGTCGAAAAAATGTGTGAAAACATATGACTTAGGCAAAAGTTAGGGCATCCCGCTGGACTTCAAAATCGAAAAATTCAAAAAAAAAAGAACCAGTCCAGGCAAAAGTTAGGGAGTAAAAAAAATGAAAGAGAATCTTCCATAAGAACAAAATCGTGTGACTACATACACAAAGACAAAGGGGTGATTGTTACTCCAAGAAACCTCATTGGTGCGTAAACCATCAACGTCATTGGTTCCTCAACTAGTACAAAACCCTTTCGAGAGGCGAGCGCTTAGGGCAAATTAGCTGAACGTAGGACTGGAGAACATCAAGGAGAATGGGTGGGCAAATATAAACTTTGAGCCATAAATCTTTCTTTCTAGAACCATAAACCAAGCCACGTTATAACCCTTGAAAGTCCTAATTGAATCAGGTTCAATTCTGAAAGCATACTACGACAAGGTTGCGTAAACTGACTCCTAACGATTTGCTAACTCAACACTACGTTTGGACTAATCGTCCATTCGTCACACAAAGTCACAGCATCAAAATAAATAAATTTTCAAAAACTTGCATGTGTACTGCATTAAAATTACCATTTGTAAATAAACAGTTTTAATTGCAAGTCAGCCTGTGTCATCAGGAAAGTTCCTACAAAGAGCAATCGTGAGGGAACTTGATCATTCAACAATGATGACCAGAATCAAGAGCATCTTGTCAGCCTATGAATCAGGGGCATGTTATCCAGTGGCTTTGTCGACCAAGGTATCCATCAGAGTAAAGCAAGTTCCTAAGCATCAGTTGATTGAGGAACATCATTC
Organism: Lathyrus aphaca; assembly: GCA_963966055.1. NCBI lineage: Eukaryota > Viridiplantae > Streptophyta > Magnoliopsida > Fabales > Fabaceae > Lathyrus > Lathyrus aphaca. Next base: position 456,633,949 of record OZ014523.1, on the reverse strand, counting down.
AAAGTCAGTTGATCAGAGCTGAATCTGCCAAACAGGGGCAGGCCACCCGAAATTTCTGTTGTCCAAGGATGAAATCTTCCAATGCTCAGTCAGAGTGAGTCAAGTCGCTCCCACGCTCATACCGGGGCAGTACACTTCCAGATCTTACTAAGTGCAACTCTTCACGAGAGGACATCCAGGTCTGCCATTCCAGAAATTGGATATTCAGTGACAGTCTGTTCAGAGACTTACCCAACAGGGGCAACTTTAGCTACGCAGAGCAAGTTATATCAGTAATCTCGGAGTTCAGGAGGAGTATCGGGAAATCGTGCTACCCACCCTCGCCTTTGTCACCCTTCTCAACCAAAAGCCTTGTCACATGAGACCTTTCTTCCCATCCTTAGGGGCTTTTCTAGCTTTTCATAAGCATGGCATAAATCATTTGCATACGTTATTCATGTCGCATCTCTAGAGCATACGCATCATAAGTGCATAGGACATCCTACCCCCACAACATCAGATCTCACATCAGAGGGCCTCGTAACCCCAACTTATCAACATTTCAAAGTCTAGTTCTCGTCTGGCAAACCATTCCAAAGTCCAGTTCTCGTCTGGCGAACCAACTTCAAATACCAGTTCTCGCCTGGTAGGCGAATCTTTTACCAGTTCTCGTCTGGTCACCTTTTCATTCAACCCATTGAACGCCATTTCTCGTCTGGTAGTCATTCTTTTTTCAGAGTCAATTCTCGTTTGACAATGAACCCAAGGAGTCAGTTCTCGTCTGACGACTTATTCTTTGCCCATCAGTTCTTGTCTGTTGGCCTACCTTTAATAAACCAGTTCTCGTCTGGTAATTCACCTTCAAAAGTCCAATTGCTTGGCAACCAAAAAAAATATATCTATCAACCTGGCCCTAGCGCCCAACCATCCTTGTTTCATATCTTTGGTTATGAGCATACGTCTGCATTGTACATCATTTGCATTGCATCTTCATACCGCATGGTTTCTGTTTTAGCTCTGATGTGGGGCAAGAATCGTTTCAAGACGTAATCTGGGGCAGTTATCTCAAGACTTGTTGAATTTCTACGAGAGTTTGAAGACACTGGGGCAATTCTGGATGCCAAGTCTTCTGTAAAATCCTCTGAAGACGATCTTTTTATGGATGATGCAGTATGGTATAATTGAGGAGTTAAGGGAATGTTAGTTCACTCAGGATGATCAGTAATGCTTTTGTTGAGCTCAGAAGTTTGAAGCACTGTGTTAATTCTCAGGGAATGTCTGGTATTTATTTTACCAGCAGGGCATTGGAAGTTTATTTCTTCCCCGAGCATAAAGACCTTCTTTCAGCCGACAAGATTCCCTCATGAGGAGTTGGTTATTCGCATTCAGTCAAAGCCAATTTTCATTGGCATATCTTCCCAGGACAGTCGTCATGCTATACATGGGGCTTAATTTGGCTTATTTCGATCTCTAATTCTCCAGCAAAGTCTCTCCTCAGCAGAGCATTGCCAAATCTTTTTTTCAACCATGAAGGTTGACATCCCCAGCTGAGTTAGAGCAGACGATATCCCCAGCAGAACTTCAAGGCTAATTGAATCGTTCTCATCCCCAAGCGGACTTATCTTTCCACAGTGAAGTTTTCCCAACAGGCAGCTGAAGGCCTTGTTTCCCCATAAAGTTAGAATTGTCAGAGCTCTCTCTCCCCAGCAAGGGTCCCAGCAAGAGTTATTTGACGAAGCATCTTCCCTAGCCAAGTCTGAAGATGATCTTTCCCCACAGAGTTCATGTCTGATCTCCACTTCCGGCAGTGAAATATTTCCCAGCAAAGTTGCCATACTGGTGGTCATTTGATGATACAGTCAGGTATATATCACCTCAGTCAGAGATGGGTAGTCAGACCTCTAGACTTATCTTCCCCTGCAGAGTTGTAACTCTCGGTGGCCAATCAGGCATTTGTCTACCGCTCGTCTGCGTTTGTCAACACTCGTCTGTGTTATCTCTAAGTAGAGTTATCCCCAGCAGTGATATATCATGCTTTATTGCTGCTCGTCTGCATCTTTCAACACTCGTCTGTGTTAGCTCTGTGGTATTGCTCGTTTGCTTTCCCCAGTAGAGTCTATATCTACTAGCACTCGTCTGTGCTCGCATCTTTATTTGATGCTCATCCTCTTTCAGCACTCGTCCATGTCATATCCCCAGCATAAAGCCAAAGCGTCCCCTTTGCACTCACAGATACTTGTATATATACAATTCCTTGACACTCGTCCGTGTCACCTTCCCCAGCACAGTAACATAAACACTTTGTATGTCAGATTTTGTTTATACTATACTTTTCTCCTGTTGACACTCGTCCGTGTCACTCTCCCCAGCAGTTTAAATACCCGTCTATACACTACTCATACTTATTACTCATATTTCACTCATACAGATACTCGTCTGTATCTTGTATACACCACTTATATCATCTCAGACTCGACACTAGTCCTTGTTCTTGGTTAACCAGTTGGTACTCGTCTGTACCATCATCTCAGGACATGCGTCAGCGTTTGTTTCTACCTGATACTCGTCCGTATCATAGTCTTAAGGATGCTCGTCCGCATCTTTAATCCATACACTGTGTCAAACATTTTTTTGAATATAGACACTCGTCTGTGTCCACTATTCCCCAGAGGAGTCCCCTCAGATTCAACACTCGTCCGTGTTCCTTGTTAACCAGCTGATACTCGTCCGTATCATCATCTCTGAACATGTGTCAGTATTTGTTTCTACCCGATACTCGTCTGTATCATAGTCTTAGGGATGCTCGTCCGCATCTTTAATCTATACACAACGTCAAAACACTTATACCTTTATTTCTTGGATATAGACACTCGTCCGTGTTTACTATTCCCCAGTAGATCGCCCACAAAGCAAAATTTCTTTTCTATCTGACATTCGTCCTGTGTCATGATAAACCCTGAGAGCAGCCGTCCCCTGCTAGGTGATCGTCCTTCACCTCTTGATGATCGTCCTTCATCATGCTCATCCGATGGCCGTCCCCATCGTCGACCTTTCCTATCCGACATTCGTCCTGTGTCGTGATATTCAGCAGTCGTCCCCTGCTAGGTGATCGTCCTTCACCTTTTGATGATCGTCCTTCATCATTTTATCCGATGGCCATCCCCATCGTTGATCTTGTTATCTGACGTTCGTCCTACGTCATGATAAACCTTGAGAGCAGCCGTCCCCTGCTAGGTGATCGTCCTTCACCTCTTGATGATCGTCCTTCATCATGCTCATCCGATGGCCGTCCCCATCGTTGACCTTTTATCCGTCATTCGTCCTGTGTCGCGATATTTTCGGCAGCCGTACCCTGCCAGGTGATCGTCCTTCACCTTTGATGACCGTCCCTCATCATTATTTCATTTATTCTTTAACCCGATGGCCGTCCCCGTCGTGGTCCCTTTTCCTTTTCCTGATGATCGTCCTTCATCAGCTTAGCCCGATGGCCGTCCCCATCGTTGGTTACTGTACTTTATGAACCTGATGGCCGTCCCTATCATTTGTTCATTAATCCCCAGAGGATCTTATAGCTTTACTTGATGGCCGTCCCCATCGTAATCCCTTTTATCCCCAGCATGTCGGCCGTCCCCGTCATTGCTTTATTTCCCGCACTTTTCCCAGCATGTCGGTCGTCCCCGTCATTGCTCTTTCCCCAGCAGTCGTCCTCTGCTCGACGGTCGCCCTCCGTCGCCCACACTTTACAATATACTTTATTTTCCTTTTACAATCTATATCCCTTTTCTTCTTCATTCTGTGAGTGCAAATTTTGGACTGTCTTTGGTATTCAACCACAAGTTATCTTGTTTGCCTGTTAAGCCGTCGCTTACATCCTGCACAGCTAACTCATGTTTGAATAGGGGCAGCTGTAAACACCCCAAATTTTCCCTCACCCATTCACACCATGGCTTGTGATATCCTCATATGCATAAACTCAATCATACCATCTCATATCACATTTTTGATTCACTGCATTGGTTCAAAGTCATCTGCATCTAGGGTTTGTGATTTGAGCAATCCAAGAGCTTCTTGAGCCACTCCAAAGGTCATCAATCACTTCAAAGGGGTCCATGTATGTTCAAGCATCATATTATATCCCCCCAAAGTCAAGAATGTCAAAAATCACAAGAACTGAGAATGGCATGGAAGCAGAGCCAGGTTTAACTACATAGATGACCTAGAATTAGGGTTTTGGTTTCAGAGGCCATAACTCCAAAATTTTTGGTCATTCTTGTTTCTATTGGTCTCTATATGTTATGAGGATCATGCATATCAAGTTTCATTAAGAAATTCCATGGGGAAGGCATCTAATTAAGAGTTGACTTCTTGTGCAAGTCAGTGCAAAATCAGGGCATCTGAGGCCCCCAATGACCCAACCAAAGGGTGTTCTCCATCATTTTGAATGTGTATGATCTTTATTTGGTCATAGAAGATGTTATAAGTTCACAAAATTGAAGAATTTCAAGCCATTTGCAAAGTTGCCATCTTGGGAAAGTGACTTGTATTGAAAACTTGCTATTTTGGGAAAGTTTTTCAACCTCCTCTTATTGATTCAAAAATGCTTCAAATGAGAAAACTTTGGTCATGAAAGTTGTAGATTGGATCATTCCCCTTTAAAAAAGTACAAGAACTTTTTCTAATTCATTTTGGATCAAAAGTTATGGCTTTGCAAAGTTGGGAAAAATCATTGAAATTTCACTTTTGCACAAAAAGGAAAACTTGCAAAACCTCATGCCAAGGCCAAAGATGACTTAAAAGTGACTTCTAACCTTCATACAAACACAATGCAATGCCTAAAATTCAGATTGGCCCAAGAAATTTCTCATTTTCATGCCTTGATGTCCAAGTATCATAAGCCATTTTTCATGAAAATCACAAAGAGGGAAGTCTTGCCAGAAGGTTTCCTTTGGTTTTGTTTGGTCTCTAATCATTATCAAAGTGTCATAACAACATTATGTGATGCATTTTGCTGCATATTTCTTAAGAGATGTCACATGTTCATGGCCAAAAGTCACAAAGTGCAACAAGTTGCAAAATTGCAAAACATGTGAGATCTCACCCTTCATCCATTACAGCTCACATCAATTGATCCAAGAGTCATCCTTGAACTTAGCTGATGCAGTACAAGCCAGAAAATCAGCTCTGCCACAGCCCATGCCTCAAGTACACCTAACCATGACTTTTTGCAATTTCTCCCATGCTCTTGGAATAATGATTAGCAGCCTCTACTAACCTGCTCCACAGCCTACTCAAACTTTATGGGAGTGATATAGCAGCTCATTTGGCATAGAAACACACACAATCCAACTTGCACCAAAATCTGTCCTAAACTTCTTCTCTGAATTTTTCTTCACACAGCCATCAAACTTCACCTTTTCTTTCACCAACAAGTCACAAATCACCCTTTGAACAAGAACCACCCCCTGAAACAACTTGAAACATCTCACAAAAGGCCCTCCATTTCTGCTACACCAGAGCAAAACAGTCATAATCGGTCATTCTCAAAGCTCTCCAAGCTTCATTTCATCATCAGGGTGTTCAAAGGAGAGGGATTGCACCAAGTTTGAGGCCAGAAAGCTCCAAAGTTCAAAGCTCCGGTTCAGGTATCATCAAGAACATTTTTTCCAGAAATGTAATCTCTTGTTATAGGATGGTAGAGTTTGTTTCACTGATCATGTTAAGCTTTGAAACACTGAAAACGGTTGAGAAATGAGTGTGTATGCATGTTCTGAAGTTTTTGCAGTTTTCTTGATTTTGCTCTAATCTTGTTGTTGATACATTGTAAATGTGATCTTGTGATTGATTCATGTTTGGGGTGGGTAGAATATGAAATCTGGAGAGTTAGAGCACTCAACACAGCCTAAGGATTGAGTTTGATTATGAATTTTTGAAAAAAAAGTCAAAAATAACACATAACTTCCACCATTGGAAGTTAAGTGCAAAAAATGACATTTTTGAAAAAAGTCAAAAATAACACATAGCTTCCACCATTGGAAGTTAAGTACAAAAATGACATTTTTGAAAAAAGTCAAAAATAACACATAACTTCCACCATTGGAAGTTAAGTACAAAAATGACATTTTTGAAAAAAGTCAAAAATAACACATAACTTCCACCATTGGAAGTTAAGTACAAAAATGACATTTTTGAAAAAAGTCAAAAATAACACATAACTTCCACCATTGGAAGTTAAGTACAAAAATGACATTTTTGAAAAAAGTCAAAAATAACACATAACTTCCACCATTGGAAGTTAAGTACAAAAATGACATTTTTGAAAAAAGTCAAAAATAACACATAACTTCCACCATTGGAAGTTAAGTACAAAATGTGACATTTTTTTAAAAAATTAAGAATTGGATCCCCTCCTTTGGGCAGTGAATTTGTATAGGTTTAGGGTTCCTTTGAATGCATTTTCAATTTTTTATCTTGATGTTTGCTTCTGGTTTTGGTTTTTGTTTTGTGCATTGATCATAAACCCTAATTTGGGCTTCCTTTTGCATTCATCTTGTATTTGCTTGCATTCCATGACTTGCCATGACATTCTATGCATCCATTTGATTCATTAGACATCTTAAGACATATTAGAAGCATGTTTGATCATTGCATCTTTCATTTGCCATGTTGTATGTCATTTGCATTCCATAACTTTTCATGTATGTTCATGTTTCTAAGCATGTTTCTCTTGCATCCATATGTTTGTATGATCATCCCCATGCCTTGTTTCATGTTTGCATCATCTCATAGCATCATTATCATCACACACATGCTTCTGGTTTTGGTTTGCATCATGCCATTTCATTTCATTTTGCATTGCATTTCATTCCTTTTGCTAACTTTTCAGGTGGTAAGTTACTTTGAGAAGTGAATTTGCCTTCACTTCTCACAATTTCTTTTCATCTCTCTTATGCATCATTACTGCATTTTGTCTTGTTTGATATTGAGCTTGCTCTTTCTTCTTCTTCTTACTTTCTTTCCTCAAGTGACTTGCCTTCTTAAATGAAGCAAGTTACTTTGCTTCTCTTTGCTCCTTTCATCTGCTCCCTGGTGGTTCCTCTGAAGATTTCTTTCTTAAACTTCACAAACCCTAGGAATGACCAAGCATGATAATAATTAGGGTTGATTAGTCCCCCATTTAGCTTTTGCCTTTGTGTCATCCTTGAGTCTTCTCTTCTCATCTCATAATCAGGGACTAAACCCTAAAGGCTTTAAGGCTTTGTGATTAAGCTTATGCCTGCATCCTTCTATTAGGATGGAGTGTATAACTTTAATCCTAAGTGTTAAACCCTTAATGAGTTTAAGTCCTTTAATCAATTCACTTAATAATCATCAAGACACAAGGCTTGTAACTTGGGCCTTGCATTAGGGTTCTAATTCTTCCTTAATTGGTTAAGAAGGACTAACCCTAGTGTTAATGGACAAGTCCTCCTCAAGTTGTCTTACAAATCATAAAATCCACTTCTTCATCTTATCATTAACTAAAATCCATCTAATAAAGGCTTTGTTTTGTCATGAGTTTAATCCCTAATCATGGATTAAGTTGAGGAGCTTTCCTCAGCTTAAACATTCTCATCTATTATCCTTCTATTAGGATGGTGTAATGAGTTTGTTTAATCCCTGATTATGGCTTAATCTCATTACCCAACACTAAAAAACAACAACAAAAACATCTAATTAATCACAAGTAGGTTAATGATATTAATCCTACACCATGGTAATTAAGTGTGAGATGCTGACTTCATACTTAAGGTATTCTCATTACCCCTAATCAGAGGGAAGATGTGATGAGTTTACTAACCCTTTGGTTTAGACTTAAGCTCATTAATTTATGACAAACTTCAAAAGCAATAGAAGACTGAAAACATAAAAAACAAACAATAATCGTCTCCTCCGGGATTCTTTTCTCATCTCATTCACTCACAAACGGGAACTTGCTTCTTCCGTCTAATGCAAGATAGTTTGCACCTGAGCCAGACAGGTCATACACTTGAGCATAGACAAGCAAGCAGTTCACAGTCAATTCATCTTTCAGTCTCTTTGAGTCGAACTACGGTGTTCTGACTTCCTCATTGCACGAGAGGATACGTAGGCATAACTTAACAGTTATCGAACAAAAGTCTCTGTATATTCCCCCTCCTTCCAGCAATATTCTTTTAGCCTCATTATCTTGAGCATTTCACTCTTTCCTTACACTGACACTACATTTATACACTTCACAATTCTTTTACACTGACACTTGCATTCTTTTCCAGCCTTTATACACAAATTGCACAGACGCTACCCCTTTAAAACACAAATCTTTTAAGCGTGGATCCCGTCGAGTACGGCGGACAATCTGGGTGCTAATACCTTCCCAGGTTGTAACCAACCCCCTTTCTCAGTCTCTCTGGTTCGCAACCGTCTTGTCCATATATTTCTAGGTCTATGCAGCATTACCTTTCCTCCGGGATAAAAATGCCTAGCTGGCGACTCTTTTCATTTCATCCTTTCGCCGACCGTTCGCGTCTGTACCTCATTTGAGCTCAGTCTCATTTGTCGGAAGCGACACTATCACCTTAAGGTTTTAATTAGATATGTGGTGTGTCTCTCATAAAAAGTGTGTCCCAAGTATAAATGCTCCCTCATTGACCCCTCGAATTTCCCAAACAATGGTATTTGGTTTCGAGTGAAGGGACAAGGCTTACTTGTATCGAAACACATCTCGCAGGTGTGGGTGTGTTCCCACAGGTGTGGGTGATACAAGTGTATGTGGAAGAGAGGGTTTCCACTTGAGAGGGAGCATTGTGTATAGACTCACACTTGAGGGGGAGTATTGAGAATCAAGTGTGAGGAAGAAGTCCCACATTTATTAGAAAAGGAAAGAATGAAAACTATATAAGTGAGAGAACTCACACACCTATCATCTTAAGGAAGAAGTCCCACATTGATTATAAAATTATTTAAGCAAATATTACAAGAATTCTTTTAAAATCACGAAGTCTTCAATTCTTCTTCGTTTCTTAATCAATGTTAAAAAATAATTATAACTTAAAATATCATGAATAGTAGCCTTGATGTAATATATCAATAATAAGAATAACACCTAAAACAAGAACCATTTATTATTATTATTTTCAAATTAGAAAAGTGCTACATATTACAAGATGAAAATAAATTAACACTATTGTTTAAACCTACCTTGTTTTTATTCTATTGTGGAATAAAACCATTGTTATAAGGAAAAAAACAACAATTTAATTAGTATATGACATATATACTTTTCCTTCATCAATTCGAGTAATATTGATATTATCAAGTACAATGTTAATGCAGCTAATAGTCGGTTTGCATTTTAGTTGGATTGGATCTTTGGTCGAAGTTCCACGTAGATTGCGAAAAGTAACATCAGTCACTGCCACACCTTTTCCAACGCTGCCATATATTTTAGGGTTATAACTTTGGTCAATAATTATAGGGTTCTTGACTTTAATAAATTCAATATCTTCATATGTGATCTTCCTTGCATATCCATTTCCACCCTAATCAAATAAAAAATTATAATATTTTGAATTCAAGTCTAACTCAACTCCGTGAAATTAATTTATAAAATAAGAATATATATCACATAAAAGTTTTCCAAATCCTAAAACATGATACAAGATTATCAATAACATTATTATTATATTGTTACTACAATCATCCATTCGTTATGTATATTCAATCTATACTTACCTCCCATGTCTTGATCCTAGCTCCATTTGAAGTTCTCGTAAAAGTGCAATTTTTAACATATATATCTTCTACTTTAGCATAATTTTCATTTTTTCCAAGGCTACCAATACTAAATAATCAATCCCATATAATTTTAATAATAATAATAAAATAATAAATATATAATAAGAAAATTCATTTATTTTAAATATTAATTTAGTTTGAATTAACCTGATGCCATGACCAGGTCCACAAAAAACACCAGTTATGTTGATAAAGGAGGAGCCCGTGTTAATGGCAACACAATCGTCACCTGCATATTAATGACAAAAATTATATAAAAAATCAAGATGAAAATAATAAAAAATGAATCTAATATCATTTTGTAATTCTTTGATCAAATAACAAAGGTAAAAAAGAACAACTAAAAAAATCTAAGTGAATAATTTATTGTAATGACCGGTTGTGATTGTTGAATCCTTAATGTTGACATTGGATGAGTCTGCAATATCAATTCCATCGGTGTTAGGGCTATCTTCTGGTGCAATCATTTTAAGGTTGAATATAGAAACCTCTTTGCATGAACTTATACTCATATGATTTTTTGGACTATCATAATGAGTCAAATCGCTAATTGAAAGTCCTTCACATCCAATAAATTTAATAGCCTACATATAAATATTATAAAATAATTAAGTACTTAAATATTTAAATAACACTGACGGCCTTTTACCAGTTATCATATATATATATATATATATATATATATATATATATATATATATATATATATATATATATATATATATATATATATATATATATATATATATATACACTAGTTATCATATGAATTGACTTACCGAAGGCCTTTTACTTTCATCATTAGGATATTTTTTCCACCATGGAGAGCCTTGGCCATTAATTTGTCCCTCCCCATTGACAACAAGACCATTTATATCCTCGAATCGAATCCATGTTGTCTCTCTATCATCTGTCCATTCCCAATCCTCAATGTTTTTTGGGGCAATTATAGTTCCTCCAAGCTGTTAACAAAAAAAATACATTTTACATTGCATATATCAAATTGCAATATGAAACACATTAATGTGACACATGAGGAAATAAATTTCTTATTTTAAAATACATAATTCTCTTCAATATAACAATTCAAGCAATTCTTTTAAATGAATCACTCTATAATAACTATCAGTACATTTCAATAAAAATAATATATTTCACTAAATTTATGATAGTAAATCGTATATTTTGTTGAAAGGATAGTTTAATCAAGTTTTTATTTTCTTAGTTATCATAAAATAATTATAAATGTCATGACCTTAAATGTCATTTCTTTAAGAAGTCAGAGTAAATGAAATTAATACCTCACAAAAGAAAATTATATAAAAAAATAATATGATTGATTATTCATTAAATTCAATATTGAATATAAATACTTGACTTTAATAATTTAAAGGATTAGTTTAGTTGAAAAAACTTCTTAATTAAGGATATTGATCTACATGTTGGAGTTTCCATTTTTTTACTAAAGGAGTACCTCAACTTTTACTGTTGCAGATTTGCATGGACCTTGAAAACTTAAAGGTTGTAAGAAGAATGATTTGTCCTTTGGTATGATAAGTGTTGGGTTATCTTGACTTGTACACACATCTTGCCATGCTTTTACAAAAGCCTAATGCCAAATAATTTAAAATATTGTTAGATTTTATGATTATTAAAAACATATTTAAGTTTACTTTATACAATGATAATGATAATAATAATTTCATGATGACGTTATATAAAAATAATAAAAAATATACTTCTGAATCCTCAGTATTGCCATCCCCAATAGCACCATATTTAGTAACATCAAAAGTAGAGCCTCCATAATCTCCTTTAGGTGTTATTCTAGCACACAATATATGTGAAGCAAGAACAAGTATTATAAAAACAAATAATAGACTCTTCATATTTTATAAGAAAAGATTAATATAATAATATACTCGATATTGTTGTGATGTGGAAAATGGAGAACGAATTACAATATATAGGTTGTCCATGCAGTATAAAATTGAAATAATTGTATAATTAGAAATATGTATTACTTTGTGCATGATTAGTAAAACTATGGCTTACACAATTTTGTAACATTATATATAGGAAAAAAATCACTTTTAAAATTTTAGGTAATTGACTAAAACTGATAAAGAATTTAGTTAGAAACAATGTGAAAATAATTTAAAAAATTATATCTGAATATATTGAAAAGCAATTATATCTAGACTTTAGATCTCTACAATTCTAGTATGATTTAAATAAAAGTTGATATGTCAAATATTACTAGTATTTTGTTGGACAAAATCACATAGTAGATCAATAAAATTGATGGATTATATTTGGTCAATAAAATTGATGGATTATATATATTTTACAATACGAATCAATATCCTTAAATTAGAAAAAAAATAAAAATATGATTATGTTTAGAAGGAACGGGAAGTAGACCACTATAAGAAAAAGATTGTTTAACCTAGGGTATTTGTATGATGAAGATCCCCTCACTAAATATAGACGTAGTTTGGGATTTATCTTGTCACAACGTATAAAAAAAACAAAATTTAAAAAACAAAATTATGTAGGGGCTCCCCTCGCAAATTTTAAGGAGAAATTTTTTAAATTTGGAAATTGAGCGTTGCAAATGGTCACCCAATCCACAAAGAAAATGGAGCTATTAAAAGTGTGTTTGCGAGGAAAAACCCAAGCCACTATTTATTGTTGATTTAGCAGGGGTGCCCCATCGCACCTTTTGACGTTTTGTCACATCACCACTATCGTGGTCAGTCGCTTTAATGATGTTTGTAACGCCCAAAAAATTCTATTTATTTATTTTAATAGGATTATGATGTTTGGTGTGTGGAAGAATAATATATTATTGAGTATAATATTTGTCATACCCTAATTTTTTACCCTAAGATTCTTCGCAGTTCATCTGCATCTTGCATACAAACAAGATCACGCACTGGTTTGTTTATCTTTTTCAGTTGCAGGTCTATGCCTCAGAGGGGATCACCGTGTTTTTACTTGCTTTATTTGTTTATATTTACTAACTTCTAACCAAAATATCAAAAATATGTGGCAGTTTGCTTCTTCTTCTTCGTTATGTTGCAGGTTTTCAAAGATAAGGCAGTGTTTTCAACTCAGATGTGGTTGTTCAGTTATGATTCGATTCAGATAGACGTTTGACATAATATTGGTCAAATTATAAGAAGATTGTTTCAAACTGCAAGTTATTCATGCCAGTGGTTTATTTCTCAGACAGTGCGTATATCAAAGTTCAAGTTATTGTGTGTTGGAAATCATCAGTTTATCAGGTAGTGTTCTGTGTAAAGTTTGGTTTAAATCTTCAAGTTTATATAGTGTCCATCAGTTCATCAGTAGTTCATCTGTTGATTTATTTTCCTCAGCATGGTTTCGAATAATCAAGGCAATTTTCAGACGTTGGTAGTGGCTTAATTTGCAAATATTCAGTGATTTGTGCAAGAAAAATCAAGAGTTGGTTGTGGGCTTAAAAAAAATCACCGTCTCATATCCATTATCCATTGTCGATTAAGCCATTTTTTTAATCCATTTTATTCAAATGACCATTTTTCTTTCATTTGTTATCCGATTCATTTTTTTTTAATTCAATCATCCAAATTATCATTTTAACCGACTTCCAATTTTCCATTCTTTTTAATATCTTCATTACCATTTTTTTAATTCATATTTTTATTAATATTTTCTAATTCTACTAATCCCATTTTCTATTCACCATAAAGCCCATTCTTCTTTTTCTTCATATAACCCATTTTTATTTTCATTTCTCACACTCCAAACAAAATAATGAAAAGGGCCAATTCCAAAGTACACTTTCAGTACACACTTCACGTGACCTTTCTACACTCTACAAGCCAGCCACACGTGAACATCACACCTTCAGCAAAATGAAAGCACACGGACTTCACGTCAATACACGAAACTGAACGCAAGTGTTAAACGCAGACCAAGCAGACATAAAACGCAGCATGAAGAAACGCGACACACCGAAACACGGCAAGAACAAAACGCAGGTGACCAGCTTAAAACGATATCAGTAAACACAAACATACTCCAGCTTCCAACTATTCCTCCAAACGATATCACTCCAAGCCTCTTAGCCAAAACGACTTTGAACATTAAAACGCAATAAGAAATAACACTAAACGGATCAAAATTCAGCGAGTAGTCACGAAAAAAGCATGAAGCAAAACGCGAGCAAATTTGAACAAAATGGAAACGAATTTTTTTAAATTTCGGCACAATCCCTTCTATAAATTAAGGACCTCTCTCATTCAAACACCAAGCTTGAATAAACTCCCAAAATCCTGCAGAAAATTTCACAAAATAAAATCAAGCTTCTTCAATTACAATTCATCTTCATCACCTTCAATCTTGCTTCTCGGAAAATCACAAATTCTTCAACAATCCTTACTCTAATTTCATCTGTGAATCCAATCACAATAATACAACCACACAAATTGAGAGAGAGAAGAGATTAGAATCGGAATTCACGATTTGTTGAAGGTATTGATGTTTTTTGACGAAAATTTTGAAACTCCGATTTATTTGATTCGTGCATCGACGGTTGAAATTAATTGCATATTCGTATTCCTCTTGTTGCTCCGATCAGAACGGTACCCAAACGGAGCTCCGCCGTTCCGATTCGGCGGAGCTCCGCCACACCCTTTCCCAAGTGAATACAGTAGCCCGCGACAGCACATGAAGAAGGAGAAGATACAACTTCTGCATTTTTACTTTAACTTTAGACTTGTTCTTTTTTTTATGTGTTTTTAGTTTGGGCCTAGTGCTATTTGATCCTTGACCCATTGATTTTCTATCACCACCTTCATATCCAGCGCCATCCCCTCCCTCCTTGGCTTCATTATTTTTTTCTCTTTGTTTTAATTTCTACTTCCTTTTTTTTTAATGTTTACTAATTTCCTTTTCCTTATTTTTTTTTCTAATATCTTTGAATTGGATTCATTTAATAAAAATCTTTAAAAAAATTATTTTAGTACTTCATTTTATTTCTTTTGGCATTTTATATTGTTTATTGGTTTTTTAATGGATTTTATGTTACATCCATATTTTTCTTCATCTTATTTTTCTTTCTTGGTCGATGAGATCTCTGATTCGATGATTGTTGGTTTTCGAAGATGCTTAATCTTCATTATTTCAAATCTATGGATGAATGATCATTTGGATCATTCTCCATTCTTTGGAATCGTGATAGGTTGCCTTTGATAATTCAACGTGAAATCTCGATTAAGATTAGACCGTTACCACTTTTTCTTTTCGTGCGACATGTTTTCGGAGGATGATTAATTATATCATTTCTCTAGCATGTATTAGCACAAATATTTTCCACCTTAATTGGTGGTATCTGTCCTCATTTGTAGGGTAATTACTTCGTAAATTACTCGACGATTGCTTAACATAGACCTAAACTTGTCCCGAATTCGGAATAGGATCCAATTGGATCTGGTTGCCTCTCGATTTTGGTTGTGTTTGATTAAGTTCATCATACCATTGCTATGTAAATATTATTATACTATTAATATACTAACATTTTAATTCATTCTCACACCTTATCCTCTTTATTTCAATCTCTCTCTCCTTATCTCTTTTATTATGCTTTTATTATACTATATCATTCACCATATTGTTTATGTTTATATTGTTATGCTTGTGATTTTTCTTATGTCCATTTGGACACGAAAACATTAATAACGGATTAAACATCTAAAAGACTTGTGACTTTAATTTTGGACTATGGCCACTATCCTTAGCATTGGACTTGGAGTTTGGACTTAGATTCTAGGATCATTCCTTTGCTTGAGCTATTATGGATTGGAGACCTTAGCCGATTTGGTTCATTTGCTTATGAAGATGGAAGTCCTATTGTTTCGAAGAATGTTCATTATACGGTTTGGCAGTTCTTCCCTTAACTTTTACTTTCAAGTCTTAGGATAGTCACTTCATCTCTTCCCACTTCTTAAATTTTCAAATCTCCTTCCTATTTTCAAAACCTTCTTTGTTTTCAAACTTCAAAATGTTTTCACAATTAAACCTTGACTTAGGTCAAGCGGTTTTACCTTTTCATTTCATTTCTTAATAAATGCTAAACCACATAAGCATATCGAAACTTTCTTCTCAAAATACTTTAAAAAATGAGAAACTCATTCAATTGTTTTTTTTGTGCCCTCATGCACTTTTGTTTTTAACCATTTTATGTTTAGATATGATTCATTCGTTTTAGCGGAATTATTTGCTAAAGAATGACGACTTATCTTTACATTTTAAAATCAATTCAACACATTGTTTCTTTTCACATTTTGTACCACGAACTACGTGGTTTTGATCTCGCGTTGCACTTTGTGGGTACGTAGGCATGAGACAATCATCTCTTCAAACACAAAAATCTAAAAAAACACTTCTCTTCTCATCTCTTCAATCTCTTTTCAAACAAACCATTTTCAAACCAAAAAAGCAATAATTATTTCAAAGGGCTACCGTGGAGTACCACGGACATTTTGGGTGCGTAAAACCTTCCCGATTTGTAACCTATCCCCTTACCCGTTCTCTGCTCGATTCTTTTAGCTTTTTGCTTTTAGATTCATTAGGATTTTATTCGCTCTTTTTCCCCTTTCCATTTGGAATAAAATAAAACCGCGGTGGCGACTCTGTTTACCTTGAGTTAAGTTAGCTAATAACTTACACTCATGATTTTACCGCTACGATATTAAATTAAGAATTTTATTATGGTGGATAATAAGATTATTATTGGATAAATTAAATAATATGAATAAAGTGAGGTAAGGAGTAAAGTGGTCATTTGGTGGAATTAGTGGGGGTAATAGAGGAAGTTTCTAAGTTGGAATAAGGGGTTAAGTTGTAAGAAGGAAAAAGAGATCGTGTCATTGGGGAAAAGAGAATGATCGTGAAATTAGGAAGATTGAGACAGGAAGAAGAAAAATGATAGAACGTGAAGGAGAATCCGTGAGAAAGGGGAATTTCTCATCAAAACCAAGGTAAGGGTGGGATTCTTCCGTCTCCTAAGGGTTCTATAATAAGAATTAAGGTTGTGTTATTGATTAGAGGTTTGGGGGTTTAGTGAAATTGGATGAATAGTTGTGGTAGATTGATAATAGTTGATGCTTATGAGTTAATTGTGTGAATTGTTGGTGTTATGATGTTAATTATGTAATTGTACTGCTGGAAAACTGGTTTTGGGTGCGTAATCTCGTAGAAGGTGGTGTCAGAATGCAGAAGGGAGAACTGCAAAAATCGCAGAGCTCGCTTAGCGAGCAAGGTGAACTTTGGAAGAGTCAGAATAGAGAGAGTTGCTCGCTAAGCGAGCAATCCCCCTCGCTGAGCGAGACTTGGAGACAAAAAATGTTGATTTTTAATTCCGAAAAATTCCATAAAATTATCTAATTAACTTAGTAATGTGTAGGAATTGGAGTAGTGTGGATTAAGACAGCGAAAAGAAAGTTATACATGTAAATATAGAGATAATTTGTATAACTCGAAAATGAACATAGTTTAGTATGTTTATTGGATTTGTTGTTATTGTTGTCATGAGTTGTTGTTGTTGTGATAAGTTACCTATTATCGTGTGTTGATACATGTATATGTAATATGTTGTATTTGCGGTTATGGTGGTTGAAGTTGATTTATGTGGTTATATTCTAAAATGTGCATGATGTTGATGATAGCTAGTTGTTGTAGTGAATCGTTGTATGACGTTGTTGTTGAGTTGTATAATGTGGTTGTTGTATTTATGCATGTATGTGATTGGTGTTGTATGACATGTTGCATGGTTGGAACATTATACCAAGGTAGAGTATAATGGTTGGATCCGAGTGGGATCATTGTGTTATTGGTGCGATCATGAAATAGGGATCATACGTGGCCATGAAATAGGGGTCTAGGGTGTGATCATGAAATAAGGGTTATACTGGACTACGAAAGAGGGGTCGAGAGTTCTGACGGGAACTAGATCTGTAAATAGAGATCGGAGTATGGTAACACATGCATAGAGTCAAGTAGAGTATCATTGCATGATTATTGTTGTTGTATTTTATGTTGGTGTGTATGATGTTGTTGTTGTATATGATGTTGGTGTGTATGATGTTGTTGCGTATATGATGTGATTGTATGGTAGTCGATGAGGATGATGTCTAATTATGATACTTGCTAGGCCTTATTATATTACTCTTTGTGATGTAAGTATATCACCTCTTCTTTTTGAATGTTACCCTTATGTTGGTAACGCCTTAATTTTTATATTTATTTTTGAGAAATAAATATTAATATTTTAAGGGCATAATTGAATTAATTGATGAAGAAGGTATTTTATGAGAATAATAATAATAATATAAGGTGTATTATTATAATGTTGTTATTATTTAAATAAAATAAAATAAAATAAAAGGGTTAGTTAGAGGTTTAAGGGGCAAAGGTGGAATTGTTGTTTCATAAAAAGAGGAATTTGGAAACAACCCTCATTCATCGTATTTTGACGAAGAACAGAGAGGTCTGGAGAAAGAGGAGAAGAAAGGCAAGGTCAAGGATCGTAGATCACCAAGACCAAAAGTTGTGAAGGAAAGCTTCGATTTTAAGGTAAGGGGGGAGAAAGGATTTATGATTGGTGATATGACATAGAAGGGTAATTGGGAGTTCCTTCCTCCCTTAGGTATTTTTTTAAGAGATTCTGATAATAATGATTGAATCGATGCAATATTGTGAAATTGTTGATGAATAAGATTATATGATGTGTTTTGAAAATATATTTGGTGACGTATGTTTGGTATTGGGAGAATTGGCATATGAAGGTTGCGGGGGTTATGATGAACAGAGAAGAGGATTAAACCTCATAAATTCCCTAATTTGATCTAGGAAAGTCTATTAATAAAACTAGTTGAGGTTATATGTATAAATGGATAATAAACATGTGAATTGGTTGGTTTTGAGTGTTAAATTCGACATAGAATGATTGGAGTTCGTGTATGTGAGGAAGAGGGAAGAAATTGAGACTTTTGGAAAAATTGGATTTTTGGGGTACAGGTGCCCTGACACGGGCCGTGTCCCATGATACGGGCGGCCGTGTCAGGCTACGGACATTATACTAAAAAGTGGAATTTTGGGAAGTTGGCTTCAGGAGGCCTGACACGGGCCATGTCAGGCAACACGGGCGGCCGTGTCAGCGTCCTGGAAAATGGGATTTGGTGATTGGAGGGGACGTGTCCCCAGGCCATCTGACACGGGCCGTGTCAGGGGACACGGGAGGTCGTGTCAGGCCCCTGTAAATGTAATTTTTTGTCCGTTTTAAGGTGGATTTGACTCATTCTTCTAATGTAGGATTATATTAATGAAATAAGACTTTGAGGATGTTCTAATAATGAATATAGGACTTGATGATTAGTCGCATAAGAAATCCTAAGTGCTTAATTGAATAATATGAATATGTAGATTGTTATAATTGTGAACAACATGAGATATGTGTATGCTTTGTGTGTGAATAAGATGCACTGATGGTTGGTTGATGAGATCATGATGATCGTAAAGCATGATGTGTTCATGTGTATTATGATATGGTATGTGTTGTTGTGTCTGCATGTGCATACATTTGATGGAATAATCATGTCGTGGATGTGATTATTCGGGATTCGTTGAGAATCGTGGTTGCAGGGATGATCGTGTCTTGTCGGAGACGTTAACGATGCATTCGGGGTTCTATTGATGAACCGTTATTATGAGTCGGTACCGCATTTGCATTGTGCATTTGAGTCACATTGCATCATGATTGATTGAATATTATGACTGATTGAATAATATGATTGATTGAATAATATGATTGATAATTTGGTGTGATTAGGGGTGAATTACTTCTTCATATATGTCATATGCACCGTTATATTATGAATCTATTTCTCACCCATCTGTTTGTTTTGTTGCGTCTGTGCTTCTTCGGAAGTGCAGACAATTCAGGTACTTGAGAAGTACGTTGGTGTGATGTCCGTGTCCTAGGAGCTCTGATATGTAATGGGAACGGGGATCTTTTCCACATTTACTTATAATGTTTAGAAAAACTTATTTTTATAATTAAACTTGAATTGAAGAACTTTATAATGTATGATTTGTTAAGCCTTCGAGCTATTGACGTTAAAGATTTGGATTCCGCTATTTTCTTTTATTAACGATTTTGATGAATAATGATGATGTAACATCTCACTTTGGACAAGTAACTCTGATTTTATTAAAGGTTTATATAAATAATTCTGTGGGAAAAGTGGGTGTTACAATTGGTATCAGAGCAGGTCGGTCCAACCGGCCAGATTGAGTCAGTCCTTAGAATAAGAATCGTGTGTTTCCTAACCTGAGTTATTTGTTGTATTAGTATGGTAGGAAGGAATGATGCTGCTCTTGCTGCGGCTATGTAAGCCATGGCGCAGACGGTTGACAATGTTGTTCAGGTCGTTCAGGGTGGATGGAATGCTCAGTCTCGTGCATTGGAGCAGTTCCGAAATAACAAGCCGCCGACGTATGAAGGTGGAATTCTGGATCCAGAGGCTGTGCAGAAGTGGTTGAAAGTTATTGAGAAGATCATCAGAACCATGGGATGCTCTGATGATCAAAAGGTGAGATTTGGTACTCACATGCTGGAGGGCGAAGCTGAAGTCTGGTGGGACAACAGTCGCAAAAGGATGGAAGACGCGGGTACGGCTATCACTTGGGCGGTATTTCGCAGAGAATTCTTGGAAAAGTATTTCCCGGAAGACATCCGCAGTGCTAAGGAGGTTGAGTTCTTGGAACTCAAGCAAGGTAATATGACAGTGGCAGAGTATGCTGCCAAGTTTGAAGAATTAGTGCAATATTGTACACACTACAATACTGAAGAGACAATGACTTCCAAATGTCTGAAGTATGAGAATGGACTGCGTCCTGAGATTAAGTTGGGTATTGCTTGCCAGAAGATCAGGAATTATCCAGAGCTGGTAAGTAGAAGCAAGATTTATGATAATGACAACAGGGCGCGGATTGCACACTACAAAGCTGTGAATGATAGGAAAGGGAAGCAGAGATTTGGTGATACTCCTTACAGTGCTCCAGCTGACAAAGGGAATTAAAAGGCTGGTAATGAGAAGAAACCAAGTGGGGGAGGAAGTACTCCCGGTGTGCTCAAATGCTACAGATGTCACGGCACAGGACATCGTGCCAATAATTGTCCTACTAAAGAAAAGAAGTGTTTTAAGTGTGGAAAGGCGGGTCATGTGATGGCCAATTGCAGAGGGAATGAGCCTATTTACTATAATTGTGGAGAGCAGGGCCACATTAGCACTAATTGCCCGAAACTAAAGAAGCAGAAATCCGATGGGAAAGTATTTGCATTAGTGGGAGCTCAGCCCACTAGTGAATATCGATTGGTCAAAGGTACTTGCTTTATCAATAATATTCCTTTATTTGTGATTATGGATACAGGTGCAACACACTCGTTTATTTCTTTGGAATGTGTGAAAAAGTTAGGATTGGAACCTTCTCAGTTAAGTCGAGGAATGGTTATTGATACACCATCTATAGGTTCTGTGACTACTACCTTGATATGTCGTGATTGTGTTTTGGATATTTCTGATAAAGAGTTTAGAGTGGATCTCATATGTCTACCACTCAGTAATCTTGATATAATCTTGGGTATAAACTGGTTGGAATCCAACCGAGTTTATATTGATTGGTTTAGGAAGAGATTGTTATTCCTAACTCAAGAAGAGAAAATTTTGGTCAGTTCAGTTTCTACTAAAGAGCTGAGGACCTTATTGGAAGACGAAGCGAAAATGTTTGTTGTGTTTGCTTCATTATCTATGGAAGAAAAGGTCGCTGTTGAAGAGTTACCAGTGGTGAATGAATTTCTTGAAGTATTTCCCAATGATATTACAGAGTTACTCCGACGCGTGAAGTGGAGTTTACTATTGACTTGATTCCTGGTACCAGGCCTATTTCTATGGCACCGTACAGGATGTCTGCTACTGAGTTAGCTGAATTGAAATCGCAGATTGGTGATTTACTTGATAAGAAGTTCATTCGACCCAGTGTATCGCCATGGGGTGCTCCAGTGTTATTGGTTAAGAAAAAAGATGGTAGTATGCGCTTGTGCATTGACTATCGACAACTGAATAAGGTTACTATTAAGAACAAGTATCCACTTCCAAGGATCGATGACTTGATGGACCGACTTGTGGGAGCTTGTGTTTTTAGAAAGATTGATTTGAGGTCAGGATATCATCAAATCAGAGTGAAAGAGGAAGATATCCAGAAGACGGCATTTAGAACTCGATATGGTCATTACGAATATGCAGTGATGCCTTTCGGAGTGTCTAATGCGTCGGGCGTGTTTATGGAATATATGAACCGGATATTCCATTCTTACTTGGATCAATTCGTCGTAGTATTTATTGATGATATATTGATATACTCGAAGTCTGAAGAAGAACATGAGAAACATTTGAGAATTACGCTGCAAGTGTTGAAAAATAACAAATTGTTTGCTAAATTTTCCAAGTGTGAATTCTGGTTGAAGAAAGTGAGCTTTTTGGGACATGTAATATCTGGTGAAGGTATAGCAGTAGACCCTTCGAAGGTCAGTGATGTGCTTGATTTGGAACCTCCGAAGACGGTAGCGGAAATTAGAAGTTTTCTTGGTTTAGTTGGTTATTATCGAAGGTTTATAGAAGGATTTTCTAATTTGGCGTTGCCATTGACTCAATTGACCCGGAAGAGTCAAGCCTTTATTTGGGATGTAGCTTGTGAGAAAAGCTTTGAAGAATTAAAAACGAAATTAACTTCGGCACCAGTATTGATTTTACCGAACCCGAATGGAGCTTTTGTTGTGTATTGTGATGCATCTAAAATGGGTTTAGGTGGTGTGTTAATGCAGGTTGGTAAAGTAGTAGCTTATGCTTCAAGACAGTTGAGGATACACGAGAGGAATTATCCTACTCATGATTTAGAATTGGCTGCAGTGGTATTTGCATTGAAAATTTGGAGGCATTATCTCTATGGGTCGCGATTTGAAGTCTTTAGTGACCATAAGAGTCTGAAATATTTATTTGATCAGAAGGAGCTTAATATGAGGCAGAGGAGGTGGTTAGAATTTTTGAAAGATTATGATTTTAATTTAAGTTACCATCCGGGAAAGGCAAATGTAGTAACGGATGCATTAAGCCGGAAAACAATTCATATGTCGACTATGATGATGAAAGAGATGGATTTAATTGAGCAATTTAGAGACTTAAGTATGGTGTGTGAGATGACACCTGGAAGTGTCAAGTTGGGCATGTTACGAATAAATAATGAATTTCTTGATGCAATTAAGGAAGGTCAACAACAAGATGTGACATTGGTGGACTCAATGCCTACCAAGGGAAATGATCAAGGCAGTGATTTTAGTTTGGATAATAATGGTATTTTAAGATTTCGGGAGAGAATTCGTATACCCGATAATGTTGAACTAAGGAAAGCAATTCTGGAAGAGAGTCATCGGAGTAGCTTAAGTATTCACCCGGGAGCTACGAAGATGTACCATGACTTGAGGAAATTATTTTGGTGGCACGGTATGAAACGAGATATTGCACAATTTGTTTATGCTGGTTTAGTATGTCAGAAATCAAAAGTGGAACATCAGAAGCCTTCGGGGCTGATGCAACCTTTAGAGATCCCAGAGTGGAAGTGGGATAGTATTGATATGGATTTTGTGACAGGTTTGCCGAATACTGCGAGAGGACTGGATATTATTTGGGTAGTTGTGGACCGGTTGACTAAGTCCGCGCATTTTATTCCGATAAACATCAGTTACCCGTTAACTAAGTTGGCGGAGATTTATATCTGAGTTGTTGTGAAATTGCACGGTGTACCGTCAAGTATAGTATCAGATAGAGATCCGCGATTTACTTCTGAGTTTTGGAAAAGTTTGCACGAGGCTTTGGGTTCTAAGTTGAAATTGAGTTCGGCTTACCACCCACAGACAGATGGACAATCCGAGAGGACTATTCAGTCATTAGAAGATTTGTTGAGAACTTGTGTGCTAGAAAAAGGTGGTGCGTGGGATTCACATTTGGCACTGATTGAATTTACTTATAATAATATCTATCATTCGAGTATTGGGATGGCGCCGTTTGAAGCTCTTTATGGTAGAAGATGTAGAACACCTCTGTATTGGTATGAGACAGGTGAAAATGTTATGCTTGGGCTTGAGATTATCCAGCAGACTACTGAAACTATTCAGACGATCAAGGAGAAAATGAAAGCGTCTTAGAGTCGGCAGAAAAGTTACCATGATAATAGAAGGAAAGACTTAGAGTTCAGTGAGGGTGACCATGTATTTTTGAGAGTCAACCCGATGACCGGTGTTGGACGTGCATTGAAGTCTAAGAAGTTAGATCCTAAGTTCATTGGACCGTATCAGATTATGCAGAGAGTAGGCAAGGTTGCTTACAGGGTGGCATTACCGCCAAAACTTTCGAATTTGCACGAAGTGTTTCATGTATCGCAACTCAAGAAATATGTGTCTGATCCGTCACATGTTATTCAGAGAGATGAAGTGCAAAATCCGTGAAAATCTTACGGTGGAGGCCTTACCGTTGAGGATTGAAGATCATAAGATAAAGCAACTTCAAGGCAAGGAGATACCTCTTGTGAGAATAGCTTGGGGAGGAGCTGCTGGTGGAAGTGTTACCTGGGAACTAGAGAGCAAGATGCGAGAATCATATCCAGAGTTATTCCATTCAGATACATTTTCGAGGACGAAAATAATTAAGTGGGGGAAAGTTGTAACGCCTTAATTTTTATATTTATTTTTGTGAAATAAATATTAATATTTTAAGGGCATAATTGAATTAATTGGTGAAGAAGGTATTTTATGAGAATAATAATAATAATATAAGGTGTATTATTATAATGTTGTTATTATTTAAATAAAATAAAATAAAAGGGTTAGTTAGAGGTTTAAGGGGCAAAGGTGGAATTGTTGTTTCATAAAAAGAGGAATTTGGAAATAACCCTCATTCATCGTATTTTGACGAAGAACAGAGAGGTCTGGAGAAAGAGGAGAAGAAAGGCAAGGTCAAGGATCGTAGATCACCAAGACCAAAAGTTGTGAAGGAAAGCTTCGATTTTAAGGTAAGGGTGGAGAAAGGATTTATGATTGGTGATATGACATAGAAGGGTAATTGGGAGTTCCTTCCTCCCTTAAGTATTTTTTTAAGAGATTCTGATAATAATGATTGAATCGATGCAATATTGTGAAATTGTTGATGAATATGATTATATGATGTGTTTTGAAAATATATTTGGTGACGTATGTTTGGTATTGGGAGAATTGGCATATGAAGGTTGCGGGGGTTATGATGAACAGAGAAGAGGATTAAACCTCATAAATTCCCTAATTTGATCTAGGAAAGTCTATTAATAAAACTAGTTGAGGTTATATGTATAAATAGATAATAAACATGTGAATTGGTTGGTTTTGAGTGTTAAATTCGACATAGAATGATTGGAGTTCGTGTATGTGAGGAAGAGGGAAGAAATTGAGACTTTTGGAAAAATTGGATTTTTGGGGTACAGGTGCCCTGACACAGGCCGTGTCCCATGACACGGGCGGCCATGTCAGGCTACAGACATTATACTAAAACGTGGAATTTTGGGAAGTTGGCTTCAGGAGGCCTGACATGGGTCGTGTCAGGCAACACGGGCGGCCGTGTCAGCCTCTTGGAAAATGGGATTTGGTGATTGGAGTGGACGTGTCCCCAGGCCACCTGACACGGGCCGTGTCAGGGGACACGGGCCGTGTTAGGGGACACGGGAGGTCGTGTCAGGCCCCTGTAAATGTAATTTTTCGTCCGTTTTAAGGTGGATTTGACTCATTCTTTTAATGTAGGATTATATTGATGAAATAAGACTTTGAGGATGTTCTAATAATGAATATAGGACTTGATGATTAGTCGCATAAGAAATCCTAAGTGCTTAATTGAATTATATGAATATGTAGATTGTTATAATTGTAAACAACATGAGATATGTGTATGCTTTGTGTGTGAATAAGATGCACTGATGGTTGGTTGATGAGATCATGATGATCATAAAGCATGATGTTTTCATGTGTTCATGTGTATTGTGATATGGTATGCGTTGTTGTGTCTGCATGCGCATACATTTGATGGAATAATCATGTCGTGGATGTGATTATTCGGGATTCGTTGAGAATCTTGGTTGCAGGGATGATCGTGTCTTGCTGGAGACGTTAAGGATGCATTCAGGGTTCTATTGATGAACCGTTATTGTGAGTCGGTACCGCATTTGCATTGTGCATTTGAGTCACATTGCATCATGATTGATTGAATATTATGACTGATTGAATAATATGATTGATTGAATAATATGATTGATAATTTGGTGTGATTAGGGGTGAATTACTTCTTCATATATGTCGTGTGCACCATTATATTATGAATCTATTTCTCACCCCTCTATTTGTTTTGTTGCGTCTGTGCTTCTTCGTAAGTGCAGACAATTCAGGTACTTGAGAAGTACGTTGGTGTGATGTTCATGTCCTAGGAGCTCTGATATGTAACGGGAACGAGGATCTTTTCCACATTTACTTATAATGTTTAGAAAAACTTATTTTTATAATTAAACTTTAATTGAAGAACTTTATTATGTATGATTTGTTAAGCCTTCAAGCTATTGACGTTAAAGATTTGGATTCCGCTGTTTTCTTTTATTAACGATTTTGATGAATAATGATGATGTAACATCTCACTTTGGACAAGTAACTATGATTTTATTAAAGGTTTATATAAATAATTCTGTGAGAAAACTGGGTGTTACACAGGTGAGCAAGATAAGTTGAGTAGTGGTCAATGAAGAATGTGTACTTCATGTCTTTAGGATGGCGGCTCTGATACGTCGCTTTGGGTGTCGGGACGACATTGCAATTTTTTATTTACTTGTTTCAAAAGAAAACATTATATGATTGGATGATGATGTGGAGTTTCTTTTAAAATATTTTCCGCTGCATGTTGAACAATTTTTCTTATAAATGTATTAGTAAGCCAAGTGTGGTTTTTAGAGTTGAATTGTAGCACTCAAATAGTTTTTTATGAGAATTTTACTCTGATTTTTTTATAAATGTTTTCGTGGGGTAATTTGGGTGTTACAATGTTCTATTGAGAGAGGTTTGCATTGACATTTTTCAATAGGCTAGCCCAATCTAAATATGTCTGTTTAACCTACATGGGGAGCACCCACACAGATTCCTGCATAAATTCACTTCAACGCTTCAATATTCCCATATTTCCAGAAACACTTCACTTTTTCCCATTTACACGTCCTCCATTTTTGTTCTCGCACCAGTGTTGGAATACCACTGTAACGCGCGTTTATTTAATTAATTATTTAATTAAATATAAGTGTATTGTGTTGTGTTGATTTGCGATGTTTTGTGTATTTGAAGTTGATTTAAGTTGATTTCTGAAATATCAGAATATTCTGTTGATGTTCATAAGTTGGTTCAAGTTGAATTGATTAATTAAGTTGATATAAGTTGTGATAGACGATATGAAGTATCTTCGTTTATTGTGGGATATGTCGATCAGGTCGTTGGACCATTTGGTTAATAATCGGAAGATAATCTAATTAAGTCCGGAGAAAATAATTATATAGTGAATTATTAAATTAAATTTTGGTGTTCTGGTGAATTAAGTCGTTAAGTCAGAAAAATAAGTCGGAAGTCGTAGAAATAATATCGGAGTTAATATTATCGTTGTTGTAATGGATTTAATTAGTGGGCTTGAAACCATGTTGGAAATAGCAATTAAGGGGGTGTTGCGGTTGGGCCCATTAGTTATAATTGGATTATTATTATTATTATAATAAAAAGAAAAATAAAGAGGAGAAATAGTCAAGAGGAGAAGTTGGAATCAGTAGAAGTTGAGAAAAGGGAATCGTGGAAATTAGGGAAAATGAGGAAAAAGTCTTAGAGAAAAATAAAGGTTTTAGAGGAGAGAAAACAACTTGGGAGAAAAGAAGGATTCATGTTCATATCTTAATTTTCGCACATTCGGTACAGCTTCCACTAAACAGGTGATAACTTTTTACTCGTAATTCTGATTAAATTGATTCTTGAATTTCTGGAAAGCTTACAAAATTCCCTTCGATTTGATATATAATTTCGTGTCAATAAGTTCTGTATTGAAGGAGAAAAACGCATTTGAAGTTTGAAAGTTCATGCTGGAAATTGGTCAAATAGTAGTTACGGGATTGATGGTGATGAAGGCTGCATTTTGGTCAATATAGGAACTCAATGGCAGCGTGTTCGTATTTCTAATCTCCATGAATGAAAGAGGAGAGGAAAAGGGCCACATATGCAAAGGGGTTGGAAATTCGATCGGAAATTCGAAGCGGTCATCGATTAAGGTAAGGGTGGGATTCGAACTCTATACTCGGGATTATGATAATTATTATGCGGGATTGGGATTACGTGATTTTTATGCTGTTGAATGTTGAGTTGATGTCGATTGGGTGATTTGAATTTGTCGTGAAAAGAAATTAAGTTACTATAATGATTTTATAATCGATTCATTAATTTTGTTGTGGTCTAAACGGTTGTTGGAAACAAAATAGAATTGGGGACGAAACCCCTAGGTAGAGAGTGGCGCAAGCCACCCTGTCATTTTGGGAAGGTCTTTTCTTTTATTTTGTAGTATTTCTTTATTAGCCTTACAAATAACTCTGAATTAATTTTAATAAATAATCCTAGTAAATTATATGCTTAAAACTAAAGTATATAATTAGTAGACTTAGAAGGAAATATGATTGGTAATGAAGTTTGGGATTTAATTACATATAATACGAACCATATGAAGACAGTTTTAAGTTAGCATCGTATTAAGCAGTTAAGCAGAAAACAGTAGCAAGTTTAACCAGAATATGAAATTTAGCAGGTAATGGCATTACAACAGAATTGAAGTCGGTAATAGTTAAGAGATAGTAGTAGAGAAATGCAGATATTAGTAAATTAGAATTTGACAGAATAAGTGGAAGTTATCAGTAGTGTGAGCAGAAAATTAAGTAGTGTCGATTTAAACGGAAAAATTAGTTGTTCGGAATTTAACGAACATTGGCGAGTTTGTTCGAAATAATAAATAAGTGATTTTGGTCGGTGTACTTTGTTAATTAGTGTTGAATGTGTGTATTTTCTATTATAGTTGTGTATGTTGTTCTGTCCCGGTTTGGGAGCATTTTAAGTTAAAGGTCGAAGGACCCATGTTGATTATTTGAGTTGTAGGTCGTAAGACTAATGTTGATATTCAAGTTGTAGGTCGTATGACCAACGTTGAAAGTTGTAGGCCTATGGCCAAAGTTGAATCGGTGTTGAATTAAAGTTGCGATGTTGTTTGTTGTATGTTGTTAGAGTTGATTGTTATGATGTGTTGAGTCGTTATATCATGGCATACACTGCATTTCTAAGTTGGAGCGGATGCTCACCATGTTGGCCTGGATTGGCAAATTTATTAAGTTGAAGGCTTATGCCTTGCAGATACCTCGATAACCTGGTATATTTTAAGTTGGGAGTTTTACTCCAATGGTACCACATGCATATGCACAGTTGAGTCACATTCTGTGTCGCATTAATTATGTTGTTTGTGTTGTTTATGTAGCCTAGTTTATAAAGTTGTTCTTATGCTTACGTTGATAAGTTGTGTACGTTGCTCAAGTTGAATAAGTTGTTTATGTAGATTTAAGTGGATTATGTGGTTTAAGTTGATTATGTTTAGTAAGTGGTTCATGCTGGATAAGTTGATTATATGGTGATGTTGGATAAGATGATTATATGATTATGTTTCTAAGTTGATTATATGACTATGTTGCTAAGTTAATTATGTGATTATGTTGAATTAGTTGAATGTATGATTATGTTGCCTGAGTTGTTTATATGTTTATGTTCGTAAAGTAGATTATGCTGATATTGAAGAAGTTGAGTATGTTGTATATGTTCGTCGAAGTTGGGGAAGGTGTCCATGCTAAGTTTATAGTTGGAATTGATTATGTTGATGTGTGAATTAAGATGATAAAACATGTTGATAGTTTGGGGTGATTGGTAAGATGTTGTTGTGGGATAGTATGAAAATTGTATAATTCTATCTAGCATATTAATTATCATACTCTTGTTTATATGGTTCGATATCTCACCCCTTTCTGTTGTTGAATGTTACCTTGATTGGTAACGTGTAGGTATTCCAGATTAGCGTTGCTTACGTTCTTAGTAAAGTCGGTGTTGTCGCTCTGATACGTAACACTCGGGGGGATGAACGCTTAATTTTTTTGTTGTTATATTTAGTTGTTGTTATTTTAAGTTGTCTCAATGAAAAACATGTTATTACTAAGTTGTTAGGTTGAAAAAGTTGTTAACTGATGCACAGTTGAATATTTTGTGGATCCGCTGCCTATTTGGAAAAGTTGTATTGTTTCAAGGAATTGAATAAGAGTTGACATTATAGTTTCATCCTATTTGAAGTGTTATGTATCGATGTTCATGAAATTAAATGAACTTGTTAAAGTTGAAAAAAATGTAGCATCCTGTTTTATTGTTGAATTTTGAAACTCTGATTTATGATTTTCTGCCGGGTAGATTTGCGGTGTTACAACCACCACGAAAACCCAAGTGACAAATGAAATTGGGAGGGAGTTGTTCTCTAATGGTTCATTATATCCACTTCAAAATAATTGGGGGGGGGGGGGGGGCTAATTCCCAACTAGAGAAGAAAAACTCATGAAATGATACTTAACATCCATCAAAAGAGCTATGCAACCTTTTTCAGGTTTGATAGGAAACATACACCAGTCAAAGGATCGTTGTGCATCATGATGGCGCACTATAAACTTTGTACACTAACGAAGGCGGAAGTTATCCCAACCACTTCCATGTCCACCCAAAAATACCGAATAGGGTCGGCAGGCAGGTTAATACATTTTTGGTCCTTCTGAATGTTTACCGTGAAAATTGGTAAACAACCATTGATCTTCCAAATATAAATTTGGTGACTGACAGGATTGATCAGATTTATCCTAGGACATGTACTAATTAATTCTCTACATAAATTCTGGAAATTATGATGAATACTTCGACATAATTCGCGAAATAAGGAAAAAGGTTTATTTTCAAAATAAAGTGTAGAAAACCTCGTGTCGAAAGGATGATAAATAAAGACTGCTAAAATGAAGAAATATAACTTTCATAAGTAAAGAGAAACATTTAAATGAAAATCTTGTTAAATTGCATTGAAATGTAACGATGGTGTTTCCACAACGTACATTCTCACACTCTTTTCTCTAACACTGGTACTTTGAGTAACTTGTGTAAACACCCCAAATTTGCCCTCACCCATTCACACCATGGCTTGTGATCATTTCATATGCATAAACTCAATCATACCATCTCATATCACATTTTTGATTCATTGCATTGGTTCAAAGTCATCTGCATCTAGGGTTTGTGATCTGAGCAATCCAAGAGCTTCTTGAGCCACTCCAAAGGTCATCAATCACTTCAAATGGGTCTATGTGTGTTAAAGCATCATATTATATCCTATCAAAGTCAAGAATGTCAAATAATCACAAGAACTGAGAATGGTATGGATGCAGAGCTAGGTTTAACTGCACAGATGACCTAGAATTAGGGTTTTGGTTTCAAAGGCCATAACTCCAATTTTTTTGGTCATTATTGTTTCTATTGGTCTCTATATGGTATAGGGAGTATGCATATCAATTTTCATGAAGAAATTCCATGGGGAAGTCATCTGATCAAGAGTTGACTTTTCAAGCAGGTCAGTGCAAAATCAGGGCATCTGAGGCCCCCAATGACCCAACCAAGGGGTGTTCTTCACCATTTTGATTGTATATGATCTTTATTTGATCATGGAAGATGTTGGAAGTGTACAAAATTGAAGAATTTCAAAGCTTTTGCAAAGTTGACTTTTTGGGCAAGTTTGACTTTTGATGGAATTGTCATTTTAGGCAACTTTTTCAACCTTTACTTTTTGATTCAAAAAAGCTTCAAATGGAAAAACTTTGGTCATGAAAGTTGTAGAATGGATCATTCCCTTTTCAAAAAGTACAAGAACATGACCTAATTCATTTTGGATCAAAAGTTATGGCTTGTCAAAGTTGGCAAAAATCACAAAATTTCAAGTTATGCACCAAAGAGGCAAAGTTGCAAATTCACTTCTCAAGGCAAATTAAGTCATCAAATACATTTCTAAACTTCACAACATGATCATTCAAGACCTAAAAATCAGAATGGGCCAAGAAACTTCTCACTTTTGTGGCCTATGGATCAAGATATTTCACAAAAATCAAAAGTGAGGCAAGTTGCAAAACTCATCATAGTTTATCATCCACTTGCTTGCTAGCTTGCTGAACCATCCTAGGCCTTTCCCCTCATAATGCTGCGCAGAACACACTCCTTGTACTTGGCTAGAAAGTAGCCCATACCTCTCTTACACAACTTTGACATTTTGGCAAAAGGACCCATACCAATCAATAAAGCACACATCACATCTTCTGACCAATCCCAATAGTTTATACAAGCCAAAAGCAAGCCAAAGCAACAAGAGAGCAAGCCTGAAACACTCCATAACTCAGCATTCTCATTTTCACTTTCATTTGCAAGAGCCTTCGAAACTCATCACACAGGCCACAAACACACAAACAAACTTCACCAATCAACTCAACACACCTTCCTGATCACAAAGCACCCTTCACAACAACCTGAAAGCCATTGAATCAAAAACACGATTCCCACCTGCCATTGAACAGAACTCAAGCAAACTCTCAAACCAGCCATTGCAAACTTCAAACAAACCTTGCAAGCTTCTTAGGAGGATCAGTGGAGTAGATTTGAGCCAAAGAAACAACCTGAAAGCTCTGGAATCGAAAGCTCCATCTCAGGTATCATCCAAGAACATTTTTCCAGAACTTGTGTTTTGAGTTACAAATTGATTCTATGTAATGTGCTGATCATTTTAAGCTTTGAATCATTGAAAATGGTTGCGTGTGTGGAATGTATTTGATCTCTGAAATTTTTGTGTTGTTTTCCGTTTTGATTCGTGCCTCATGATTCAGTGGAAATGAATGGATTTTAGGGTAGGGTTTAGGTTTAGTGATGATTAATGTTTGATTCTGGAGTGTTTGGCACGTTTTCATGGCATATTGAGAGAGTTTGAAAGATGAGATAGCCGGAGAAGACGACCGGAACAGTGTTCCGGTCGCCTGAGAGTGATTAGGGCAGGATTAGGGCTTAATCATTTAATTAGCGAATTTGAATCTCAGCCCTTGGATGTGGCGCCAAGTCTCTTCCCGCGCGTGTGAGTTCAAACCATGGCCCTTGGATGTGTTGACTTTTCCCATTTTCAGTTTAATTCATTTTTATTTTTCATTTTATCTCATTTGTTTTCCCATATTTATTAAAAATAGCAAAACCTTTTTAAAAATTCTGAAAATTTTTGTATAAACTTTTATTAATTTTCAGAAACCAAAAACATTTTTATTTTTATTTTTTGCATTAAAAAATATTTTTAAATCATTTAAAAGTTTATTTTTAATTAATTAATGAGAATTAATTAATTAAAAATACTTTTAGGTATTTAAAAATCACCAAAAAATTCATGAAACCTTAATAATCATTTAGAAACATTGTACAACCCTCAAACCAAATTTATTTTTTGATCTTGATGTCTTTTGAGAATTTTTCATGGAATTAAAATCATTTCAAGGCATTATTTTGATCCAAACTTCAAAAATCATTTCTGCCTAACCATTGAGAGTTGGACTTTGATTCTTTTTGCATTGCATTTTGTTTAGCATGTAGTTTGTGAGATTAAATTGGCATGATTTGATCTTTCATTTTCAATTTGTTTGGCATTTTTCTTGTTAAGGTACCCTAAAACCCTAGAAAACTTAGGAAATTCATAACCCTAACTAGGTTAAGAGTTGGAACCCCTCCTTTGGGCAGTGAGTTTGTATAGGATTAGGGTTGCTTTGAATGCATTTTAAATTTTTTATCTTGATGTTTGATTCTGATTTTGGTTTTTTGTTTGATGCATTAGTCATAAACCCTAATTTGGGCTTCCTTTTGCATACATCTTGCATTTGCTTGCATAACATGACTTGCCATAGCATTTTGTGCATCCATTTGATCCATTAGACATCTTAAGACATATTAGAAGCATGTTTGATCATTGCATCTTTCATTTTCCATGTTGTATGTCATTTTCATCTCATAACTTTTCATGTATGATCATGGTTCTAAGCATGCTTCTCTTGCATCCATATGCTCATATGATCATCCCCATGCCTTGTTTCATGTTTGTAGCATCTCATAGCATAATTATCATCACACACATGCTTCTGATTTTGATTTGCATCATGCCATTTCATCTCATTTTGCATTTCATTGCATTTCTTTCACTAACTTTTCAGGTGGTAAGTTACTTTGAGAAGTGAATTTGCCTTCACTTCTCACAATTTCTTTCCATCTCTCTTATGCATCATTGCTGCATTTTACTTTGTGTTTGAGATTGAGCTTGCTCTTTCTTCTTCTTCTTCTTACTTTCCTTCTTCAAGTGACTTGTCTTCTTAAATGAAGCAAGTTACTTTGCTTCTCCTGATCCTTTCATCTGCTTCCTGGTGGTTCCATTGAAGATTTCTCTTGTTAACCTCACAAACCTTAGGAACAACCAAGCATGACAATGATTAGGGTTTTGATTAGTCTCCCCACTTAGTTTTACCTTTGTGTCTCTTTGAGTCTTCTCTTCTCATCTCATAATCAGGGCTAAACCCTAAAGGTTTTAAGGCTTTGTGATTAAGATTATGCCTGCATCCTTCTATTAGGATGGAGTGTATAACTTTAATCCTAAGTGTTAGACCCTTAATGTGTTTAAATGCTCTAATCAATTCACCTAATAATCATCAAGACATCAAGCTTGTAACTTGGGCCTTGCATTAGGGTTCTAATTCTTCCTTAATTGGTTAAGAAGGACTAACCCTAGTGTTAATGGACAAGTCCTCCTCAAGTTGTCTTACAAATCATAAAATACACTTCATCATCTTATCATTAACTAAAATCCATCTAATAAAGGCTTTGTTTTGTCATGAGGTTAATCCCTAATCATGGATTAAGTTGAGGAGTCTTCCTCAGCTTAAACATTCTCATCTATTATCCTTCTATTAGGATGGTGTAATGAGTCTGTTTAATCCCTGATTATGGCTTAATCTCATTACTCAACACTAAACAAAAACAACAAAAACATCTAAATAATCACAAGTAGGTTAATGATCTTAATCCTACATCAAAGGTGATTAAGTGTGAGAATCTGACTTCACACTTAAGGTACTCTCATTACCCCTAATCAGAGGGAAGATATGATGAGTTTACTAACCCATTGGTTTAGGCTTAAGCTCCTTTTCTTATGGCAAACTTTCAAAAGCAATAAAAGACTGAAAACACAAAAACAAAGCAATAATCGTCTCCTCCGGGATTCTTTTCTCATCTCATTCACTCTCAACCGAGAACTTGCTTCTTCCGTCTAATGCAAGACAGTTTGCACCTGAGCCAGACAGGTCATACACTTGAGCATAGACTAGTAAGCAGTTCACAAGTCAATTCATCTTTCAGTCTCTTTGGGTCGAACTACGGTGTTCTGACTTCCTCATTGCACGAGAGGATACGTAGGCATAACTTAACTGTTATCGAACAAAAGTCTCTGTATATTCCCCTCTTTCCAGCATCATTCTTTTAGCCTCATGATCTTGAGCAATTCATTCTCATTCCTACACTGACACTGTATATCACACTTCACTTTCTTTTACACTGACACCTGTACATTTCTTTCCAGCTCTTTTATACATAAATTACACTGACACTACCCCTTTAAAACACAAATCTTTTAAGCGTGGATCCCGTCGAGTACGACGGACAATCTGGGTGCTAATACCTTCCCAGGTTGTAACCAACCCCCTTTCTCAGTCTCTCTGGTTCGCGACCGTCTTATCCATCTCTTTTCTAGGTCTATGCAGCATTACCTTTCCTCCGGTATAAAAATGCCTAGCTGGCGACTCTATTCATTCCCTGTGAGTTCACTCCTGTGTGTTCTCACATCCCTCTTTCGCCGACCGTTCGCGTCTGTACCCCATTTGACCCGGCTTCATTTGGCGGGAGCGACAGCTTGGCGACTCTACTGGGGACCCTTATACTGTAACCAGGGCTTCTGGTTCTTTTTGTGGGTTCCTCCTAGCGCTTGTTAGATTTGTGTTTACTGGGGTGTTATGTGCTATCTGTGCTTGTATTTGTATTCTTTTTTGCTTTATGTACAGTTGTTTTACTGCTTTCTTTATAGCTTTACATATATCATACTGTCATACTGTGCTGGCTGGATCTGTTTTGTTGCTTTGGTGGGTGGGTGTTCTATTGAGAGTTGAGGTCCTATACCTGGGACCTGAGTGACACCTAGGCTAGAGTGGTTCATGTTCTTTCCCATTCCATTTCGGTCTGGTGCGGGAATATGAAACACGGTTCAGATATGGGTTTCTTCTTGAGAACTCTGTGCTGCAGATTTCCTGTAGTGCTAGGGCTATCTGGGAAGCCTACTAAGTCTGGATGACCTTCAGTATTGACCTTCAGAAACTGAGGTGAATTAGAGGAGGATCTTTTATGGTTATTATAAACACTGTACCTCCGGGTTATAAGTGTTTACACTTCTCATAACTGATCCAAGTCTGAGGATCCTTGTTTTAGAACACTACATGTGAGGGGGTTGGGCTGTTTACAGGTTTGCAGGTACCCTTGACCTCAGCATACCCTGTTACTTTGTTTTGATTAAGAGTACTCCATTTTGGAACAGTTCTTGTGATTTTAACCCTGGACATGTGACTCTTTATTTGAGTCCCCCACCTTGGTTACTGGACCTTTGAACCTCCATCTGGATTTCTTGAATATACCTGGACTTATATCAGAGCACTTGATCAGATCCAGCTCAGTCACAAACCCTTGCATATCATTTGCATACATCATCATTGCATCATTTTAACATTTGCTTATTTGTTTTTCAGGGTATCCATACTTTATTTTTAGCTTGGTTTTGACCCCATCATCAGCATAGACCTATCTTCATCAGTATCTACTTCAGCTATCAGCTACCTACTTCAGTCACCTGCACCAGCCTGTCAGTGGCCCATTTTCAGTGTTATTCTCAGCATCTGTCTCAGCTCTTCTTCAGCAGCATGGCACCCAAGAAGAGCAACATCTCATATCATTTCTTTCAGCCTGAGCTAGCTGACATCAGGAAGATTCAGACCCTGATTAATCCAGACTATATACCACTATTCAGAGAACACTATGGAGGCATACTTGATGTGGTTATGGATTTGGACCCTTCACAGAGGAGCCTGATTCATACTTGCCTGCAGTTCTATGATCCCCCTCTGAGGTGTTTCACTTTTCAGGATTTTCAGTTGGGACCTTTATTAGAGGAGTATTCATCATTGGTTGGTGTACCTATCAGGGGTGGAGTCCCCTTCAACCCTGAGATGGCTTTTCCAAGTAATGAAGAGATAGCAAAGGCATTATATCTGGAACTAGCTCTGATTGGGCAGAACCTGAATACCAAGGCTGGAATCTCTGGTCTACATTTGGATTTCTTGACCTCTCAGGCTATTCTGAAGGCCTCCTTGGGAGAGTGGAAGGCAGTTTGTGCTTTATTGGCCCTTAGCATATATGGGGTCATTTTATTTGCAGATGAGCCTAAGTTTGTTAGCAAGAATGCAATCCATCTTTTCATCCTGAGGAACCCAGTACCCACCTTACTGGGAGATTTCTACTACTCTGTTCACCAAAGGAATGAAAAGCAAAGAGGAAGATTGGTGAGGTGTTGTGCTCCCCTGTTCCATACCTGGCTACTCAAGCACTTTCCCAAGACTGATGCATTCTTGAATCCTCACCAGCCAAAGAACTGGGCTAGAAGACTCACTGCTTTAACTTCAGCTGATATCAGGTGGTGCACTCAGAGCACCAAGGGCAGGGACATCATTACCAGTTGTGGGCAGTTTCCCAATGTACCCCTGATAGGAGTAAAGGGTTGCATCAACTACAACCCTCTGCTATTCAAAAGACAATTGGGCTATGCATTGGTCCACACTCCTAAGGTACAAGACTTGGCTGAGACCCTTTACTGTGAGAATAAGCCTAATCTGGCTATTGTCAGGCAAGCATCCTGGGCTTGGGACAGTGTCCATACTAAAGGAGTAACCATTCTTGGGAGATGCAACAATGTGGCCTCAGCACAGTACTATGAGTGGTCCCATGCCAGGGCTCAATTTTCTGGGATGCCCTTCACCATGGAAGATATACCTGGACCATCCTCAGCACCACCTCTTGCCACTGTCAGCTTGGAGGAGTTTGATAATTTGAAAGAGAGAAATGAGAAGCTGACTCAGGCTCTACAGAAGACCCTCTGGGAGAGGAGTGATGGTCGGCTGGACATTGAAAGGTTTGAAAAGCTTAAGGTGGAGCATCTGGCCAGAATTGAGAAATCAGAGGACTACACTAAGAAGTCCAGGGCTGGAGAGCAAATCTTGAAGAATGCCTGTAAAGAGGCTCAGTTCCAGAAGGCCAGGACTGATTTGTATCTGAAAGAGAGTCAAGCTAGGTGGGTCAGGATCACCGAAGCTCGTACTCTGGAAGATAAGAGGACTCAGGATAAGATTGAGCAGTTGGAGGCTAGTGCAAAGGAGCAACAGGAAACCCTGCTAGCAGCCCAGAGAGAGATCTCAGAGTTAAAGATTAGAGCTGGTGTGAAGAGGTCAAAGGACCAGAGTCAACACAAGAAGCTAACTGCAGCTGTTACTACCAGGAATCTCCTTATCAGGAATCTCACAGAGCGTCCAGCTGATCCTGTGACTAAAGCACTTCTCAAGGAAGTTCAGGAGGATGAGTTTTGTCTTGGTGTTTGAATATTTGCTTGTTGTTGCTTTCATTTCATGTACTTTTACTTTTTATGTTGTATTTTTGACCCCTCAGAGGGCATGTATTGTAAAAAAACAAACTATGTGAAATTCTGTAATGAGATGTCCTAAGAGATGTTCCAACACTTAATAGGACATTTGACAAATTTAACCAAAACTTTAAACAGCAGGAAAAATAAACAACACAGAAGTTTGTTAACCCAGTTCAGTGTATAACCACACCTACATCTGGAGGCTACCAAGCCAGGAGGAAATCCACTATTAGTAATATTAATTCTAGACTTAAACCACCCTGTTTAATCTATCACTTAATACTTACCCAATGCAATTTCTACCTAAGACTCACTTAGATAAGAGTACCCTACTCACTCCCCCTCAATCACCCAGTGATCAAGTTTACAAGTTTACAAAAATTGAAGACATCCTTCAAACAATAACAGCTTGATTTTACTTAACAGTTTCAATCAAGTCACAAATGCACTTTTGCTTAAAAGCTCATAAAGTGGTACATAAAAACAACCTGCTATTAAAACACTAGACACCCTATTTAGTCTTCTGAAATTCGTACTCAATTCTATTAGTTTCTGTTGTTTAAATAGGTATCTGAATTTTGGGCTTTCTGTAGAATGATCCAGCCCTAATGTGCAGCAACTGTCACCTTGAATTTAGGGTTTGTTACCTCCTATATTCTAGGTGCATTAGGTCTTCTGTTTTAATCTGAATCTTCAATTTAAAACTCCCTACAGATGCGCCTTGTTCTGTTTTTATCCAGCATTAATTAATTCCAGATAGTTCTCCTTAAATATCTCTGATCTGTTAATCAATAATTAATTCTGGTAGCAGGTCTGAGATGTCTCAACATCTGTTGGGACATCCTGAAAAACTGAACTTAATTTATTCACACAATGTCCCAACATCTGATGAGACATCCTGAAATAAATTCACATACTCTGTTTGATAATGTCCCAACATCTGATAGGACATTCTGAACTGAATTTAACATTTCTTGTTTGGTCAAAAATTCTGCCAATTCTTAAACATCTACAAACTCCCCCTTTGGCTAATTTTTGGCTAACATCTTTCCTGGTTTTCAGAGTGCAGCAGAAGTTCTTTTTATCAGAGTATATCATTACTTTTCTGTTGATTCATATTTGAGTTTTACTCCCCCTCAAACATATATGAGTCCAGTCTTGTTTCAACAGAAATATTCACACTTATTCAGTTCAGGCAGAGACAAACAGATTTCATTCATTTAAACAGCAATTACATTTGATGTTATTTGATGTTGTTCTCCCCCTTGGTAGACACAAAATTAGGGGCCAAAGACACTATTACTGTCATTACATTGCTGTCATTACAAATGCCTCACATACAACGATCACTCAGATTCATCACTCTCAGTAGCTTCCTCCACTTCAGTGTCTTCATCTTTATCAGCTTCACTTGCAGCTTCACTGTCTTCATCAGATGCAGCTGTCTGATCTTCTTCACTTTCCAATCTTTGAATGATTTCTTCCAGTTTCAGCTTCCTTGCTTCAAGCTCCTTGCATGTGCACTTTAGCTCAGCAATTAACTCTTTCTTGGAGATTGAATTCTTAGCAGTTGAGGGACCAGCAGATGTCCCAGCAGGTGCTTTAACATCTGCAGCATGGTGACTTAGGAATAATTTGTAATGAAAAGCCAGGGGGCTCTCTCTTTTGCATGCAGTATCCTTGTCAGTTAAAATCCCAGGATATTGATTGAGTACAATACCACACAGCAATGATGGAAAGGCTATTGGTAGCTTGGTTGCAGAGGAGCTGGCATGCTTCATGGTTTGATCAAAGATAAAAGCTCCATAGTCCATTTTGGTTTGAGTTCCAACAGCATATATAAATCTGGCTAGACCAGTTGAGATTGAGGAAGTGTGGTTTGTAGGCACCCAATTAGCAGTTCCAATCCTGTTCAGCATGGCATACTTTCTGGTAAGCATGCTCACTGAAAGCTTACCCTTTACAGGCCATGCCTTGACCTGGTTTGCAGTGATCACTTTACAGACTTGATTATCTGTCTTACCTAGTTCATTGGGTCCATCTGTTTCTCTTCTTAGATACTCATTGATGATTTGAGGAGAAAACTGTACACATTTACCTCTAACAAAAACTTTTCTAAACTCAAAAGACTTACCATTTGAGCAATCCTCCTGAAGATTCACAATGAACTCTTTGACAAGAAGTTCATAGCAGGGAGAGAGGTCTGAGACTGTTCTGAATAGTCCTGCAGCAGAGATGAGATCAATCAGTTCTGTGCACTCAAGTGCATTGCTGCTCAGTTCTCTTTCCAGGGCAACCCTTCTTTGGTACACATACTTCCACCTGTTCACACTAGAGACATGGTGAAATGATATGTTGTCCAAGGGAGCTTCTGGTACAGCAGTTGAA
Source organism: Lathyrus aphaca (assembly GCA_963966055.1). Taxonomy (NCBI): domain Eukaryota; kingdom Viridiplantae; phylum Streptophyta; class Magnoliopsida; order Fabales; family Fabaceae; genus Lathyrus; species Lathyrus aphaca. Next base: position 456,592,670 of record OZ014523.1, on the reverse strand, counting down.
GCTCTGGATGGTGCTGGTTTCTTCTTGGGAGGAGATGTTGGGACATCTGATCCAACATCTGAATCTGATGGTGTTGCAGCTTTTCTCTTCTGAGTTTGAACCTTGCTCCATGGTTTTGCTGGACCAAAGGTAGCTTTAGCTTTGCCTTTCTTTGGACTAGCCTTCTTAGTCTCAGGGATGACAGGTTCAGCTCGTATCTTTCCTTTCCTGGACCTTAGTCTTTTAGCAATGCTGGGTTTCACAGATGATATGATCTCTGCATCAGAATCCTGTTCCAGATTGACTATTGGAGAGGATTGAGCAGTCTCCTCATCAGCTTGTTGATCAGTAGAAGATTGATCTTCATTTGAGTCTTTAGCCTGTTCCATAGAAACTTCTTTATCACTTTCACTTGAGACCTCTTTCTTGTCCTCAGTCTGTTCAGTATCAGCATCAGATGAGTTTGCTTTCTCATCTGCATATGTTCCAACATCCGTTGGGACATCTTGTTCTGCAGCAGTGTTCTTTGTATCTTGAGCAGGTTCTTCTTGAGGTGCAGGAATGGTGTTCAAGGGAACAGAGATTCCTTTCACTACTCTTTGTTCAGAGAAAACTTGGTTGACAATCTCCTTGATGGAATCATCAACATATTTGGAGTATTTAACATGTGAAGGAATTTCTTTAGCTTTGCTTCTGATTTGATCTTTACCTCTTTTTGGTGTTCTTGCCTTCTTAGTGTGAGAGGCATTTCCCCTGAGCTTGTCTAATGGTGTTGATTGCATTGGCACCATAGAAATAGGAGTGGCATGAACCACGTCTTCCTGGTTGAGAACTTCTTCAGCTGTTTTAGGGTTTTGAGACATTGTTGAGGAAGATGAATGTGCAGCTTTAGGGTTTAAGATTTCTGAAGGATTACTAGTTAATGTGATTCGCTTGTGATGATGTGATGAGACTCTTGATAGCTGCTTATAAGGAATTACTAAATAAGTAGCCGTTACAGTCCAAATGATTAGGAATGAAATTCCCAAGGATCTAGTCCAGACTAGCTTTGCCATCTGGAACTTATGCCATGCAATGTCATATGACATGTTGGCACATCTCATTAACTGCTAGATATCACATACACAGATTCCAAGTTTGCCCCTTAAGCTCTCAAATTGTGTAGCATCCAATGCTTTGGTAAAGATATCAGCTAATTGCAGATCTGTAGCAACATGCTCTAATGAAATCACCTTCTCTTCTACAAGATCTCTGATGAAATGATGTCTGATATCAATATGCTTTGTCCTGCTATGTTGAATGGGATTCTTTGATATGTTGATTGCACTTAAGTTGTCACAGTACAATGTCATGACATCCTGTGGGACATTGTACTCAGTGAGCATCTGCTTCATCCAAACCAACTGAGAACAACTGCTACCTGCTGCTATGTATTCAGCTTCAGCTGTAGATAAAGATACACAATTCTGTTTCTTACTGAACCAAGAAATCAGATTGTTTCCTAGAAAGAAGCATCCTCCTGAAGTGCTTTTTCTGTCATCAGCACTTCCAGCCCAATCAGCATCACAGAAGCCAGTGAGAATAGGTTTGCAACCATGAAAGTACATTATGCCATAGTCACAAGTACCATTAACATATTTAAGGATTCTCTTGACTTGATTGAGATGACTGACTTTTGGATCAGCTTGATATCTTGCACAAACTCCTACTGCAAATGCAATGTCTGGTCTGCTAGCAGTCAAGTATAGCAAGCTTCCAATCATGCTTCTATATAAACTATGATCTACATTCTCACCCTTCTCATCTTTAGTCAGCTTTAAATGTGTAGGAGCAGGAGTTCTTTTATGAGAAGCATTTTCCATTCCAAATTTCTTCACTATGTTCTTGGAGTACTTGCTTTGTGAGATGAACATTGAGTCTTCCATTTGCTTAACTTGCAGACCAAGAAAATAGGTTAATTCACCTACTAGACTCATTTCAAATTCAGATTCCATCTGCTTGACAAAATGTTTGACCATCTTATCAGACATCCCACCAAACACAATGTCATCAACATATATTTGTGCAATCATGACATTTCCTTCTTCATCTTTAACAAACAGGGTTTTATCAATCCCACCTTTTCTGTATCCTTGCTTGATAAGAAATGTGGTAAGTCTTTCATACCATGCCCTTGGAGCTTGCTTCAGACCATAAAGTGCTTTCTTGAGTTTGTATACATGATTTGGACAGCTTGGATCAACAAATCCTTTAGGCTGTTCTACATATACCTCCTCATTAAGATAACCATTAAGAAAGGCACTTTTCACATCCATTTGAAATAGCTTGAACTTTAAGATACAAGCAATTCCCAACAGTAGTCTTATTGATTCAAGCCTTGCTACTGGTGCAAAGGTTTCATCAAAGTCTACTCCTTCAATTTGAGTGTATCCTTGAGCCACAAGTCTAGCTTTGTTCTTTGTAACAATTCCTTGTTCATTTGACTTGTTCTTATACACCCATTTTGTACCAATCACATTTATGTCATCAGGTCTAGGTACAAGATTCCACACTTCATTCCTTGTGAATTGACCTAATTCCTCTTGCATAGCACAAATCCAGTATTCATCAGTGAGAGCTTCCTTGACATTTTTAGGTTCTATTTTGGAAACAAAACAAGAACCTGAAATCACTTCTCTTGATCTAGTGCTCACACCTCTGTTGGGATCACCAATTATTAAATCTTTGGGATGATCCTTCTGTATTCTGATGGAGGGAGGTTTGCTTGAATCTTCTGACCTTGTATCATTTTGAGTGAAGTTATATTGATCATTCTTTTCTTCAGCTTCAACCTTGATATCAGCAGATGTTCCAACATCTTCTGGGACATCTGTAGGAGCATCATCAATTATCACATTTATGGACTCCATGATAACATTTGTTCTGTAGTTAAATACTCTATACGCTCTGCTGTTTATAGAGTATCCAAGGAAAATTCCTTCATCACTTTTAGGATCCATTTTTCTCCTTTGCTCCCTATCTGCCAGAATATAGCATTTACTTCCAAATACATGAAAATACTTAACAGTGGGTTTTCTGCCCTTCCAGACTTCATATATTGTGGACAAAGTTCCTTTTCTCAAGGTAACTCTGTTATGGATATAGCAGGCAGTGTTCATGGCTTCAGCCCAGAAATACAGAGGTAGCTTTTTAGCATGTATCATAGCTCTTGCTGATTCTTGAATGGTTCTATTCTTCCTTTCAACAATCCCATTCTGTTGAGGAGTGATAGGTGAAGAATACTCATGATTGATTCCTTCTGAAGAGCAGAAATCTAAGAACTTTTGATTCTCAAATTCTTTTCCATGATCACTTCTTATTCTGATCACACAGCTGGATTTTTCCCTTTGCAATCTTTGACATAATTCTTTGAATACATCAAATACATCTGACTTTTCTTTGATGAAGTTTATCCATGTATATCTTGAAAAATCATCAACCACAACATAGGCATACCTCTTACCACCAAGACTTTCAACCTGCATAGGTCCCATAAGATCCATATGTAGAAGTTCCAAAACTTTGGAAGTTGTCAGATGTTGAAGCTTTGGATGGGACATCTTGGTTTGCTTGCCTATTTGACATTCACCACATATTTTGCCATCATCAATCTTCAGTTTAGGAATACCTCTTACAGCATCCATAGATATGATCTTCTTTATGCCTCTGAAATGAAGATGACCTAGTCTTTGATGCCACAGTTTCACTTCTTCTTCTTTAGCTAGAGAACAGGTTGAAGTGAGACTGAGATTTTGGGATTCCCACATGTAACAGTTGTCTTTAGATCTGGCTCCTTTCATGACAACCTCTTGTTCTTTGTTAGTCACTATACATTCAGATTTGGTAAAGTTTACACTGTACCCTTGATCACATAACTGACTTATACTGATCAGGTTAGCAGTTAAACCTTTAACAAGCAGCACATCATCTAGTCTTGGAACATCTTGACAATCCAAGGTTCCAACTCCCTTGATCTCTCCTTTAGCTCCATCTCCAAAGGTAACATACCTGGATGAATGTGACTTTAAGTTTACTAGCAAATTCTTCAATCCAGTCATGTGTCTTGAGCATCCACTGTCAAAGTACCAGTCTTCTTTAGCTGATACTTTCAGAGATGTATGTGCTATGTATGCAGTACTTTTCTTTGACCAGATGAGTTGAGATTTCTTTTGATGCCTCTGCTCTGAGTGTTGTTCAGCTGATCTCCAAGCTTGATTGTTGATCTTGTTCTTGTGTATGTGGCTTTGATCAGTCTGAATGTCAGCTTTTGGTCTCCAAACTGTCTTGATTACTTCTGTCTTTTGCTTAGGAGGTTGCTGATTTCTATGCAACACTTTCTTGGTACCTTCTACTTTCTGCTTGGAAGGTTGCTGACACATCTGATTTGGATATCCATGTAGCTTATAACAGTGAGGTTTGATATGCCCAAATCTTCCACAGTGATGGCATCTCCATCTTTGATATTTTTTCTTCATTTTGTTCTTTCCAGAATGTTGAGACATCTGTTGGAACATTATGTTTGTCTTTGTGTTCTGATGTTGGAGCATCTGTTGAGACATCTTGTTTGACTGTATAGTTTTTGAAGTAGTTTTGCTAGAGCTTGCTTCATCTCTGTTATATCCCAGTCCACTTTTGTCCCCTGAATGTTTATTATTGCAGAGAATAGCATCCAGTGTATTTGAGCTGCTGTTCATCATTCTAACAGATTTGGACATATGTTCCAGCTTAGAATTGAGAAGAGTTACTTCACTTTTTAAGGTATCAATGATTACTTGATCACTTGCTTTTTCTTCTTCTAGTACTTCATTCTGCTTCTTTAGCTTTATGACCTCACTGCATACTTCAGTACTTCTCTTGTACAGATCCTTGAAGGCTTGCTCAAGATCTGCATAAGTAAGCTCTTCACAGCTGGAATCACTGTCATATTCACACAGTCCAGCTAAAGCAGCAATGTGCTTAGCTGATTCTTCTTCTGAATCTCCTGAGTCTTCATCAGACCAGGTTACAGATAGTCCCTTCTTTTGTCTTTTTAAGAAGTTAGGACATTCCTTCTTGATGTGTCCATATCCTTCACATTCATGGCACTTGATTCCTTTTTCTTGACTGGTCTTTTCAGCAAGATTTGATCTTCTGTTAGCATCATAGGTTCTCTTGTTTTCAGAAGAGTTTGTGAATCTTCCACTGGAATTTGATTTACCTTCCATACCTCTGAGAATCTGTTTGAACTGTCTTGTAATCAATACAAGGTTTTCTGATAAGCTTTTATCATTTGCTAGTTCATCATCTTCTTCTTCATCTGCATTTGAAACCAAGGCAATGCTTTTGTTCTTTTTAGCATGTGTGTCATTCATTCCCATCTCAAAAGTTTGAAGGGAACCAATTAGTTCTTCAGCTTTCATGGAGCATATGTCTTGTGCTTCTTCTATTGCTGTGACTTTCATGTCAAATCTTTTTGGCAAAGATCTGAGAATCTTCCTTACAAGCTTTTCATCAGTCATCTTTTCTCCCAAGGCTCCAGAAGTATTGGCTATATCCAAGATGTTCATGTAGAACTCATGAATTGATTCATCTTCCTTCATTCTCAAGTTTTCAAACTTGGTGGTGAGAAGTTGAAGTCTTGACATTTTTACTTTTGATGTTCCTTCATGAGTTGTCTTGAGGGTATCCCACACATCTTTGGCCAGCTCACAATGATGCACCAGTCTGAAAATATTTCTATCAATGCCATTGAATAAAGCATTTAGGGCTTTTGAGTTGCCTAGTTCTGAATCTTCTTCCTCTTTACTCCATTCTTCTTCAGGTTTCAGAACTATTGATCCATCTTTGGTGTTTTGAACAGGATGTTTCCATCCAACATTTACTGCTCTCCATGCCCTGTTGTCAAGTGACTTTAAGAATGCAATCATTCTTGGCTTCCAGTAGTCATAATTAGAACCATCCAGTATAGGTGGTCTATTTACTGACCCTATATCTCTGTCCATGTTACAGAATTTGTTTTCCCTAGATCTCACCCAGTATAAACAGGCAGGGTGCCTGCTCTGATGCCAATTGAAATTCTGTAATGAGATGTCCTAAGAGATGTTCCAACACTTAATAGGACATTTGACAAATTTAACCAAAACTTTAAACAGCAGGAAAAATAAACAACACAGAAGTTTGTTAACCCAGTTCAGTGTATAACCACACCTACATCTGGAGGCTACCAAGCCAGGAGGAAATCCACTATTAGTAATATTAATTCTAGACTTAAACCACCCTGTTTAATCTATCACTTAATACTTACCCAATGCAATTTCTACCTAAGACTCACTTAGATAAGAGTACCCTACTCACTCCCCCTCAATCACCCAGTGATCAAGTTTACAAGTTTACAAAAATTGAAGACATCCTTCAAACAATAACAGCTTGATTTTACTTAACAGTTTCAATCAAGTCACAAATGCACTTTTGCTTAAAAGCTCATAAAGTGGTACATAAAAACAACCTGCTATTAAAACACTAGACACCCTATTTAGTCTTCTGAAATTCGTACTCAATTCTATGAGTTTCTGTTGTTTAAATAGGTATCTGAATTTTGGGCTTTCTGTAGAATGATCCAGCCCTAATGTGCAGCAACTGTCACCTTGAATTTAGGGTTTGTTACCTCCTATATTCTAGGTGCATTAGGTCTTCTGTTTTAATCTGAATCTTCAATTTAAAACTCCCTACAGATGCGCCTTGTTCTGTTTTTATCCAGCATTAATTAATTCCAGATAGTTCTCCTTAAATATCTCTGATCTGTTAATCAATAATTAATTCTGGTAGCAGGTCTGAGATGTCTCAACATCTGTTGGGACATCCTGAAAAACTGAACTTAATTTATTCACACAATGTCCCAACATCTGATGAGACATCCTGAAATAAATTCACATACTCTGTTTGATAATGTCCCAACATCTGATAGGACATTCTGAACTGAATTTAACATTTCTTGTTTGGTCAAAAATTCTGCCAATTCTTAAACATCTACACTATGTATCATTTACTTTTTGTAATATATGTGTTGATTTGTTTTATCTGAGTTTCTTTCAAGCAACATCACAAGCATCTTCCTCAAGGGTCTGGAAAGGTCAAAACCAAGTGCCAAGCCGGATACCTTGGAAACAAATAAGCATACTGCATTGCATGCTAACCTTTGTTTGTTTTGTAGGTTTGTTTTGTTTTTGTTACTAACTCTGTTGTGATCTCAGGAACTATTGCTCGACGTCGGGTGTTCCCACTCAACCGTCCACACGGATATCCCACCCGCAACAACCTTCCGGGTATACAGATGGACCAGGTACAACAGGACCTTACAGAGGTCAGGAACCAAATGGCCAACGAGAGGTTAGAAATGAGGAATCAGATGACACAATTTATGGAGGTGATGAATGGATTGGCACAGAGCCAAGAGAGATTAAGAGCCTTGGTAGAGAGGCAGACTCAGGAAGATCCCCATCTAGGGACTGGTGGGACAAGCAACAATGAGAGGGTTCAGCCTCATATCAACCCACCTGTATTTGGACCCCACCTTCATCCAGAGATCAACATCCCTGCTAATGTACAAGGGAATGCTACTACAGGCAGAGTGCTGCAAGAGGACCCCCAGGAAGATCAGTTCACAGTGATGGGAGCCGGGGATGAGGCCTATGACAGAAGGCTGGACGAAATTGCTGAAAAATTAAGGTCCTTGGAGTCTCAAAATTCCTTGGGTTTTGATGTTATGGACATGGGCTTAGTGGACGGGGTCAGGATCCCCCACAAATTTAAACCACCGTGCTTTGAGAAGTACAACGGAACCTCCTGTCCACGGACCCACTTGCAATCCTTTCTGGGGAGGTTGAAGGCATACACCATGGACGAAAAGGTATGGATGTTTTATTTTGAGGATAGCTTAACGGGAGCTTCAAGGGAATGGTACTCTCATTTGACTAGAGCGACCATCAGATGCTGGAAGGACCTGGCTGAGGCCTTTATCAGACAATACCAGTATAACTTGGATATGGCTCCCAACAGGACCCTCCTGATGGGAATGTCACAATCGTCCAGAGAAAGCTTTCGGGAGTACGCCCAGAGGTGGAGACAGCTTGCTGCTGCTGTCCAGCCACCCATGTCAGAGAGGGAGATGGCTGATATGTTTATGAACACCCTCCAAGGGACATACATTGATAGGCTAGCTGCCTTTTCTTCTACCAGCTTTGCAGATGTCGTTATAGCCGGAGAAAGAATCGAGAGCCTGTTAAAGATGGGCAAAATTTCTGACAACGGTGCCAGCTCGTCCAGCAACACAAGGAAACCTTTTGTGGGCCCAAGAAGAACTGGTGAGACCAATGCTATCCATACCAGCAGAGGCAGACCCCAATATGCTCATAGGTCTGTGGCAGCAGTCACCATTCCCGCTCCAATTCATCCTCAACCAGCTTATCAACCACAGCAACAAAACTATCAGCAACAAACTCAGTATCCTCCTCAGAGAAACTACAACAACACCAACAACAACAATCAGCAAAGACCGTATCAACAGAGACCCTCTCAGGCCAATAGGGTGATTGATCCGATCCATATGCCCTATGCCACATTATTGCCACAACTCCTAAAACTCAACCTGGTTGAGCTAAGGACGTTGGCACCTCCAGATCCTTCCAGTTTACCCAGAAATTATGACGCCAGCGCCAGATGTGCTTTTCATTCGAATGCACCTGGCCATAGTACAGAGAAGTGCAGAGCTTTGCACATGAAAGTGCAGGACTTGGTGGATTCTAAAGCTCTAAACTTTGCACCACCACCAAATGTTAACAAGAACCCTATGCCAAACCATGGTGGCCCCAGAATCAATGCTATTGAAGAAGACAAGCCGTCTTACTTGATAACCAGTGTGGGTCAGATTCGGACACCCTTGGTAGAGATTAAAGCACAACTCCTTGAATGTCAAATATTCCCGGGATGTGAGCTAGGGTGTGCTTATTGCAACATTTCAGTAAATGGATGTGATAACTTGAGAGATGGCATAGATGGTCTCATCCAGAGTGGCCTGCTTCAAATCACAACATCAGTTCCTAAAAATCCAGCAATCCCCTTAACAACAGTTCCCGAGTCTTCTACAACTGCAACAACCATTGTTCCAAATAACTCTTCGATCTCATCAACAAATGTTTCATCTGTTGCTTCAACGGACCAAATATCAGCAAACATCCCTTCTACAACTTCAGCACCCCTTCATTTAGAATCTCCTACAACAACAACACCCATCCAGTCAACAATGTCTCCTACAACATCAACAGCAAACAATGAAAGCGTCTCAACAGTTACAATTTATTATGATCCTGAAAATGATTCTGCCTACAACTCACAAAGCGCCACTCCCATCAGAGCACCAGTCACAATATACTATGATCCACATACTATCATGGTCCCTTCTGCAGCTGCTATCAGTCCAGTCACTATCACGGTGCCTGGGCCAATACCTTATGAAAGCAGTAATGCCATCCCTTGGCATTACGGCTCCGATTTATACTGCGAAGGACAGAAAATCACTCTTGAATCATCAACTTCTTCACCACAAATAGACAATGTGGGGGGAGGCGGAGGCTTCACTCGAAGCGGACGTCTCTTTGCCCCGCAAATTCCAAGACCCAGTGCCGAAGCAGAAGCTGCTGCCAAGGCAAAAGGGAAGAGCATGGTGCAAGAAAAGCAAATTGTTAAGGAGGCTTTGAAAACACCTTTTGATCAAGAAGTTGATGAATTCATGAGAATCATCAAGAAAAGTGACTACAGGATAGTGGACCAGCTTCACCAGACGCCTTCCAAGATCTCCATTTTATCATTATTAATGTGCTCCGAGGCTCACCGGAACGCACTACTAAAAGTCTTGCACGCAGCTTATGTGCCAGAAGAGATCACCGTCAATCAGTTGGAAGCTGTGGTTGGGAATGTTAATGCTAGTAATGGACTAGGGTTTACCAACACTGATTTGACTACGGAAGGCCGCAATCACAACAAGGCTTTGCACATTACCATGGAGTGTAAGGGTGCAGTTCTTTCTCATGTGCTGGTAGACACAGGATCGTCCCTCAATGTCTTACCGAAAAAAGCCCTTGTGAAGCTGGAGTATGAAGGATTGGCATTACGTCCCAGCAACCTGGTAGTGAGAGCCTTTGACGGTTCTAAGAGATCAGTTCTGGGAGAAATTGAGTTGCCCATAACGATTGGCCCACAAACTTTCAAAACGACCTTCTACGTGATGGACATTCAGCCTGCCTACAGCTGTTTGTTGGGTAGACCATGGATTCATGCCGCTGGCGCAGTTACGTCTACCCTTCACCAGAAGTTAAAATTCGAGTGGGAGGGCCAAGTCGTTACTATTTGTGGAGAGGAAGAAATTTTTGTTAGCCATCTGGCTACCTACAAATACATTGAGATGGATGGGGAAATCCACGAAACTATGAGTCAAGGGTTTGAGGCCTTGAACATAAATGAAACATCTGCTGTACCTGGAACCTCAATGACATCTTATCAACAAGCCCGGAAGGTTGTTGAAGAAGGGACTGCCCAAGGCTGGGGCAAGCTGCTGCCCATAGAGAAGAAGGAGGATAGATTTGGGTTGGGTTACAAACCAACTCAACAAGATCAAGCAGAGGCTGCTAAGAAGCCCAACTTTGTTAGTGGGGGGATGCTCACCCCTGATGCTGTCAACAATTTAGAAGACGAGGATGAAAGCGACCGCAACCTGGAGAGTTGGATACGTCCAAAGATCCCGGGGAGCAGTATTTCAAACTGGTCTTCCCAGGAAATTATAAGAGTTACTCCTGCAGAGTAATTATTATTTCCTGTATATTTTAAGCATGCATCAAGTCTTGCATCTTGCCCAAGATGACAAGACTCATTTTGTAATCGGGCCATCTGTAATTTTTGTGCAACAAGATTAATCAATGAAATATCAGACATCTTTTGCAAATGAGTCTTTTTTCTTTTCCGCTCACTGTTTTTCCATTTTTATTTTTGTACAAAAAATAAATGGCAGTGTTTTCAAAATGTTAACTTTATTTCACTTTTATAAACAAGATTAAAATCAATCACTAAAATGAACAAACTGAACCCTTGTAGAGAGTGCCTTCTAGACTGCACCGACAACAGCACAGCTATGACTTCGTATGACTTTGACAATCCAATCAATCAAGCTGATGAAGGGGTTGAAGAAGGGTATGAGCTTCCCGAAGAGTTAGCCATGTTGTTGAGACAAGAGGAAAGGGTTATCACTCCTCATCAGGAGGAGGTAGAGACGATCAATCTTGGTACAGATGAAGACGTGAAAGAAGTTAAAATCGGGGCCTGCTTACAAGACTCAGTGAAGAGACAACTGATTGACCTACTTCAAGAATATGTGGATGTGTTTGCTTGGTCTTATCAAGATATGCTAGGGTTGGACACCGACATTGTTGTGCACAAGCTGCCTGTGAGAGAAGATTGCCCGCCGGTTAAACAGAAGTTGCACCGTACACGCCCAGACATGGTAATAAAAATCAAAGAAGAGGTACAAAAGCAATGGGACGCCGGGTTCCTTGCTGTAACTATCTATCCACCGTGGGTTGATAATATTGTGCCCGTGCCTAAGAAAGACGGCAAAGTAAGGATGTGTGTTGACTACCGGGATCTAAACAGAGCCAGCCCAAAAGATGATTTCCCATTACCTCACATTGATGTATTGGTTGATAATACGGCTCAGTTCTCGGTATTCTCCTTCATGGACGGATTTTCAGGATACAACCAGATCAAGATGTCACCTGAAGACATGGAGAAGATAACCTTCATCACACCCTGGGGCACATTCTGCTACAAGGCGATGCCATTCGGACTGAAGAATGCTGGTGCAACGTATCAACGGGCTATGGTAACATTATTCCACGATATGATCCATAAAGAAATCGAATGCTATGTGGATGACATGATTGCCAAGTCCCTCACTGAAGAAGACCACCTGGTAAATCTGCTAAAGCTATTCAAGCGTCTGAGGAAGTACCAACTGAAGTTGAACCCCAACAAGTGCACATTCGGGGTGCGATCTGGTAAGCTGCTGGGATTTATTGTGAGCGAGAAAGGGATTGAAGTTGACCCTGATAAAGTCAAAGCCATTCAAGAAATGCCTGCACCGAAGTCAGAAAAATAAGTTCGAGGGTTCTTAGGTCGATTGAACTACATTTCACGGTTCATATCTCACCTTACAGCAACATGCGAACCCTTGTTCAAATTGCTAAGAAAAGAACAGACGGTCAGGTGGAACGAAGACTGCCAGAAGGGTTTTGACAAGATCAAAGAATACTTGCAAGAACCACCAATCCTTATGCCTCCAGTTGAAGGAAGACCTCTGATAATGTACTTGACAGTATTGGAAGAGTCGATGGGGTGTGTGTTGGGCCAGCATGACGAGTCTGGTCGAAAAGAGTATGCAATATACTACCTAAGCAAAAAGTTTACCGACTGTGAACAACGTTATTCACTGCTCGAGAAAACTTGTTGTGCTTTAGCGTGGGCTGCTCGCCGACTGAGACAGTATATGTTGACCCACACTACTTTATTGATCTCCAAAATGGACCCAGTCAAGTACATATTTGAGAAGCCAGCACTTACTGGACGGGTTGCAAGATGGCAAATGATCCTCACGGAATATGACATCCAGTACACTTCTCAGAAAGCCATCAAGGGCAGTGTATTGTCTGAATATCTTGCTGAGCAACCTATTGATGATTACCAGCCTATGAGATTTGACTTCCCTGATGAAGACATCATGTTCATAAAAGCAAAAGATCATGAAGAGCCTGTTCACACTGAAGGGCCTGACCCGGAAGAAGAATGGACTATGATGTTTGATGGGGTTGTTAACATGAATGGTCGTGGTGTTGGTGCAGTACTCATTACACCTAAAGGAGTTCACATGCCTTTCTCGGCAAAACTCACTTTCAACTACACTAACAACGAAGCTGAATACGAAGCTTGCATTATGGGTCTTGAGGAAGCCATTGACCTCAGGATCAAGACATTGACCGTGTTCGGAGATTCAGCTCTGGTAATCAATCAAACCAACGGCAAATGGTACACCCACCAGGATCATCTGATACCTTACAGGGATTATACAAGGAGGTTATTGACTTTCTTTACAACGGTCAAGCTTGAGTATATCCCTCGGGACGAAAATCAGTTTGCAGATGCTCTGGCTACCATTTCATCCATGATCAAAGTTCAAGCTGCCAACTTTGTACCTCAAATTTCAGTGTACAGACTTGACAGACCAGCATATGTATTTGCCGCAGACATTGTCAAAGATGATAAGCCTTGGTTCCATGACATTAAGTGCTTCTTGGAGGATCAAACGTACCCACATGGGGCATCTTCCAATGATAAGAAGACATTAAGAAGGCTTGCTAGTAGCTTCTTCCTGAACACTAATGGTTCCCTGTACAAGAGAAACTTTGATATGGTACTCCTCAGATGCGTCGACAGGACAGAAGCAGATTTGCTAATGCATGAAGTGCACGAAGGATCCTTTGGTACCCATGCGGGAGGGCATGCCATGGCTAAAAAGTTGCTAAGATCAGGTTATTATTGGATCACAATGGATGCCGACTGTTGTGCATACGCCAGAAAATGCCATAAATGCCAGATTTATGCGGATAAGGTGCATGTGCCTCCCAATCCTTTAAATGTGATGTCTTCACCCTGGCCCTTTGCTATATGGGGCATTGACATGATTGGCAAGATTGAACCAACTGCTTCGAATGGCCACATATTCATCCTGGTTGCCATTGACTATTTCACCAAGTGGGTCGAAGCAGCTTCATATGCAAACGTTACAAGGCAAGTGGTAGCCAGATTTCTGAAGAGAGATATCATCTGTCGATACGGAGTTCCCGAGCGAATCATTACTGATAATAGTTCCAACTTGAATAACAAAATGATGGCAGAGTTATGCCGGGACTTCAAGATCCAACACCACAATTCTTCTCCTTACAGGCCAAAGATGAACGGCGCTGTCGAGGCAGCTAATAAGAATATCAAGAAGATTGTGCAGAAGATGGTAGTCACCTACAAAGACTGGCATGAAATGCTACCGTTTGCCTTGCATGGGTACCACACGTCAATCAGAACATCCACTGGGGCAACACCGTATCAGCTCGTGTATGGTATTGAAGCAGTCCTACCTGTTGAAGTTGAATTACCCTCCCTACGGGTACTAATGGATGTTAAGCTGAACGAAGCAGAATGGGTTCGATCCCGATACGAACAACTGAGTCTGATTGAAGAGAAAAGATTGGCTGCAATCTGTCATGGGCAGCTATATCAAAAAAGAATGAAGAGAGCCTTCGATCAGAAAGTCAGGCACCGAGAGTACCAAGTAGGAGATCTTGTGCTGAAAAGAATCCTCCCTCCGCATACAGACCACAGGGGCTAGTGGACTCCGAATTATGAAGGACCATTTGTAGTAAAGAAAGTTTTCTCTGGTGGAGCACTGATGCTCAGCACTATGGATGGTGAAGACTTCCCGTCCCCTGTGAATTCAGATGCAGTTAAAAAATACTTCGCATAAAAATGACCCGCTGGACACAAAAATAGAATGTAAGTCCAGGCAAAAATAGGGCATCCCGGCGAGTCAAAAACAGAATAAAAGACTCGGGCAAAAATAAGGGAAAATAAACAAAAAAATGTACACCCGCTGAGTTGAAAAGCCGCATTGGACAACTCTGGCAAAAATGGGTATCCCGATGGATTGAAAACCCGAAAGGGCGATCCATGCAAAATAAGGGGATAAGCGAACAACTGCATTCTGAATTTGTCTGTATCACCTAAAACTTGGTAAACCTCGAAAGGTCAAGCTTCTATCAAAATCAACCTTCTTCAGAAAGCAAGACGAGAAGAACGTCAAGTGTCATACGAGTCATAGCAAAAGGGAAGCTCCTTGAAGCGTCGCCAACATTGCCAACACCTTTTTGTTTCTCAATCTATAACAATCTCCTCATTTTAGGAGAATTGTTTCTTTGACTGTATCTTGCCAATTCAGGGCACATGAATTAATAAAAGCAGATTTTCAGTCGTGTTTCGTCTTGTACATTTTTATTTGCAAAAATGTCTGATGTCTTTAAAATACTGATTGCATGAGTACAGATGCTTATCTTCAAAAATAAAAACTACGTGCTTGCAGGAAATATACTTACTATCAGAAGTGTCTAAACTCCTATGACGGAATCCAGTAAAGGATACCTCGGGATTACTTGTGCGTTTCCCTATCTTTGTAGAATTGCAGGTATCCAAAGCGCAACTTGGGGCATGAAAGCTTCACCCCAGCAAGCTGACAAATCAACACTCAGTCTTAGCACCCAAAGTGTTTTCTCCCCAGCTGAGTTTCCACTTGTTATTCCTCCCCAGCTGAGGTGCCAACCATTCTTCCTCCTCAGCTAAGTACAAAAGCCAGGGAGCCACTTCCCCACAGAGCTTCAGCCTCTATCCAGAAGAGCAGCGCATGAAGGGATCACAACAGAGTGAAGAAAGCTTCTACAAACTCCTAGCTGGGTCCCTCATTAACTGAGATAGGTCTATCAGTGACCTACTCCCCCAAGCAGATATCATCTCATCAGATCTACCAATGATCTCACCCCCAGTTGGGATGTCCATTTCAAGAAGATCGACCGGAGATCTTCGCGGCAGCAGGATCCGAATCCCGGTTTGGTATCGTTGCATAATCATAGCATTCGCATCATATTCACCCACAAAGCGTAACATTCCGTCTGATACGGAGCATTACGGCAAAAATCCAACATATTGCATAATCATAAGCCATGTTCTGAATCAAACACTTGTGAATAATGACAATCCATCAACATACAGAAAACTCCCCCCAAATTCCCCAGCGGAGAGCTAAAGCAAAAACAGTTGCCTTACACCCCCAAACACCAGTATATACTCCTTGTGGCACTCGTCTGTGTCATATCCCCAGCAGAAAGCCAAAGACATCCCCTTTGCACTCTCAGATACATATATATAATTTCCTTGACATCCGTCCGTGTCATTTTCCCCAGTACAGTAACATAAGCACTTTGTATATCAGATACTTGTTTATACTATACTTTTCTACTTTTGACACTCGTCCGTGTCACTCTCCCCAACAGTTAAATGCTCAACTATACACCACTCATACTTATAACAGATACTCGTCCGTATCTTGTATACACCATTTATATCCCCGCAGATTCAGCACTAGTCCTTGTTCTTTGTTAACCAGTTGATACTCGTCTGTATCATCATCTCAGAGCATGCGTCAAGCGTTTGTTTCTACCTGGTACTCGTCCGTATCATAGTCTTAAGGATGCTCGTCCGCATCTTTAATCCATAACACTGTGTCGAACACTCTTGACTTCTTGAATATAGATACTCGTCTGTGTCTACTATTCCCCAGAAGTCCTTTCAGATTCAACACTCGTCCGTGTTCATTGTTAACCAGTTGATACTCATCTGTATCATCATCCCTGAACACGTGTCAGTTTTTGTGTCTACCCGATACTCGTCCGTATCGTAGTCTTAAGGATGCTCGTCCGCATCTTTAATCTATACACAAACATCTAAATACTTATACCTTTTGTTTCTTGGATATAAACACTCGTCCGTGTTTACTATTCCCCAGTAAATCGCCTGCAAAGCAAATTCTTTTTCTATCTGACATTCGTCCTATGTCATGATAAACTCTGAGAGCAGCCGTACCCTGCTAGGTGGTCGTCCTCCACCTCTTGATGATCGTCCTTCATCATGCTCATCCGATGGCCGTCCCCATCGTTGATCTTCTATCCGACATTCGTCCTATGTCGTGATTTTTAGCAGCCGTCCCCTGCTAGGTGGTCGTCCTCCACCTTTTGATGACCGTCCTTCATCATTTTATCCAATGGCCGTCCCCATTGTTGATTTTGGTTATCTGGCATTCGTCCTATGTCATGACAAACCTTGAGAGCAGCCGTCCCCTGCTAGGTGGTCGTCCTCCACCTCTTGATGGTCGTCCTCCATCATGCTCATCCGATGGCCGTCCCCATCGTTGACCTTTTATCTGGCATTCGTCCTATGTCGCGATATTTTCGGCAGCCGTACCCTGCCAGGTGATCGTCCTTCACCTTAGATGACCGTCCCTCATCTTATCCCCAACAGAGCAGCCGTCCCCTGCTAGGTGATCGTCCTTCACCTTTGATGACCGTACCTCATCATCTGTTTATTTCATTTATTCTTTAACCCGATGGCCGTCCCCGTTGTGGTCTCTTTTCCTTTTCCTGATGATCGTTCTTCATCAGTTCTGCCCGATGGTCGTCCCCATCGTTGTTTACATTACTTTATGAACTTGATGGCCGTCCCCGCCCACTACAAGAAAATTGGCAGATTGCGACGATTATTTTGGAAGGTTACGACGGTTAAAACCGCCGTAATTTGAAAGTCACGACGGTTGCCCCACTGTCATAGAAATGTGCGTCGCAAGGCCGTATTGCGTCGGTTTTCAAAACCGTCATACCAACCGTCGTTATTTCTCACGACGGGTAAAGAACTGACGTAATCAACATATTTCGACGGTTACAACCGTCGTAATTTCCATTTTATTTTTATTTTTATTATTGTTTACGACGGTTCCAACCGTCGTAACTTTCAGTTCCATAGGTACATTTGAAGGTAAATCCGTAGGAAATTTTATTTCCATAGAAAAATTCGCAGGTAATTTGTTTTTAAAATTAAAAAAAAATGATTATAGAAATATGAAAAGGGACAGAAAATCACATATTCTTCATTCAACTAAAGATATATATATATATATATATATATATATATATATATATATATATATATATATATATATCATATTTTACATTTATACAAGCATCATGTCACTTCATTCAACTAAAACATAAGTGGCACCAACACAAATGTTATCAAAATATCTTATTAAAACATGTCGATCTAATTTTGCAACCTTTCCCTGTTTTAGCTCTGTCGGCTGCCCGTGAAAATCAAATTTTGCAACCTTTCCTTGTGCTTCTTTTGGTATAGCAAATCCCTGCATTCAAAGAAAACATTAAGGATACTACATTAATGCATGTTTTGTGCTTTCAAATGAGTGATGATGGGCCTTCAAGTTAAAGGGCAACCAATTGGAACAATCAGAAGTACTGATATTAGAAAAAAGATTTGTTTATTACATGTTAATGATTATAATCCTTTCTTCAATACTGGTATTCGAAAAAGGATTTGTTTATTACATAAGACACAATCTACAACAATTTTAACTTGGCTTTGTGATGATCATCTTAGATATTTAAATATGCTAGTCAGTGGAGACATGCATATATAGAAAGTGACACCAAAGTTATCATGTTTAGCATATTCCCACAAACAATCAGCCAAATGGGCCGACATTAGTGTTGTATCTTATTGACAACTATTACAAAATATAATAATCAACTACCAAAAAATTGTTTCTCTTAATATCACATCATTACTAACCTTAAATCCCACTTTAGCATGAATTATTACATGGTGAATACAACTAATTAATGTGCCAAATTAATGGGCTGAATACAACTAATATAAATAACTACAAATATACATGATATACAATATAATTCCTATGATATATTACTAAGTTAACTGTTAAAAAAGAGTATATCCACCTTCGGGCAATTAAATTTCATTTAAAGATAGTGTGAAAGTGACATTAACAATGAAAATAAAATTAGTATGGTATAACTTTGACAAAATGTGGTGTGAACTAAAGATCTAACAAGTACCACATATGTGTTAGACAACCTTAGTATTATTATTATTACTACTTAGTGGAAGTGATAGAGTGTCCTGTATCCATGAAATTGGTAAGGATACAGTTGTTCACTAACATAGTAGTAGAATAAAAATTTGATCATCTAAGTCAGAAATGAAAAATTATTTCTTAATCATAATTGCTTGTATGCATGAGTGTGTGTTAGAACAGAGACGAGACAGAGAGCTCCTAGAAATAGAACTACTTGATATTTAATTAGAAGAATAGAAAAATTATGTTAAAATTTAAAAGTTTATCCATGTCTCCTAGAAATTATACATTATCAATTGTAATAATTAGTGGAGTATATGCATCTATCGGCCAAAAGAAGTAGTTAAGGAAAGACACAAACCGGTATAATGCACTTCCATTCATCAAGTTTGCTAAGGTACAGAGAATACAAGTCATCAAGAGTGATTTCTTGATCTTTAATCTCCATCATACCATCATATACATATAATGTATCTCTTCCAACAATCATGCAAGAATTAATCCCTCCACATGGTTTCACTGCCTAGAAAGTTTGGAGAAATTCAATTATAAATAAATGACCAAAGTTATAAGCCAAATTTGAGTTTTTTATCAGCATCACAAAGACCCTATTGGTTCTACAATCACTATACAACCATTTCATAAGCTTTCAGGAATATGCAGTAAGTATCTTATGATAAGAATCAAACTACTCAATGATGTGTGAAAGATCATTGAATATTGATTATGAACTAGACCCTTTTCTGTTTCATTAATCATAATGTATATAAGATCAAACCTTGAAAGTATATATGATGGAAGAGCCATATTGTAATAAGACAAACACCATTTCATAATCTTCCATGAGCATGAGCCAAACACTTCACATATTTTTTAGAATATAACAATATGGATTCTCCATTTAATGACTGAACCTGATGAGAGAGAAGTAATTTTGGTACACAATAACATGGCTTTATTCAATATATATGAACTAAATCTATCATTACACATACCCATGATCAAATACTCGCTTCTAACTCTCCCTGAATTTCCAAACGCTTACTAGTTATCTTCCTTTTCTCCCCAACATTGCCTTAATAATGTGTGACTCTTCAAAATAAATATCAAAAGGTAAAAGAAATTTATGACATCTAATGTCACAACCAAAGTGCATAATTAACTTAATAACAGTGACAATGTTTCCGTCTGACATCTCATGGCCAAGTGACTGTAACAACAACATTTCACACATACGACAAACTCACACGATCGATTTATAGAATTGCATTCCATATTTCAAACCAACTGCAGCAGCATAATGGAACTAGTCACATTCAAACATACACACACAATTAATATCCTTCACGGCATCATAACAAAATTTCGATACGATCCTCATAACAACATCACATTTGAATATTCAAGGCATTGTAACAAATTTTTAAAAGAAATGGCATTTACTTATTAACTGTGACGTTTTTCCACTAACCAAGCTAACTCACCTTACAACATATTTTTAAAACTCCCATGCTGCTACTTCCTTTTCTCTTTCTTTTTTAACATGCCATGGTAACTTAACTTAATATGTAATTATATCAAGTTTCACTTTTCAATATAAATTACCTCATCCATTTTAAATTCTTCAGTTCATCAATTAGTAGTTCAACAAATAATTAACTTATAGTTTTTCTTTCCACTAACTGAGTTCATTAACTCTCTCTGTTTAACTAATTTTCAAATTCAGGTGCCACTTTTCACTCACCTAACTGTCTTGACAAATCTAATAATGACTGTGAATCTTACCTAATTATTTCAGTTGTGCATTTCATCAAACAAAAGCCTTGTTGCTTGGTACTAAAGTTCTGCAAGAATATTCATGTGTGTGGTGGCCTGGTGAGAACATTGTCAGAAAAGAATTTACCATTGAAGCCAACTCTAATTATAACAGTACATATAATTTAGAAATGTCCTTACTTAATCAAGGATGACTTTTGACCAGGAACCTTCTCCAATTGACATGTTAACGCCCTTGTTTTTCCTTCAATTGACATTACTTAATCAATGATGAATTTTGATGGAGAACCTTCTCCAATTGACTATTAAAACCCATGTTCTACCTTCAATTGACATTACTTAATCAAGGATGACTTTTGACCGGGAACCTTCTCCAATTGACCTGTTAACACCCCTATTCTACCTTCAACTTGAACTAAACATTTAAACCTAGAAAATAATTTCACAAAAGCTTAAAAAAACTCTATTGGAAGAATGTAATGAAAATTCTATTCCTAAGTTCTTTCATTTTATTTCCAAGATAAGAAGATATCATCTGCTTATCAAGCAAATCAACTTTCTCTCAAATGAAATCTGAGTTATAATAACAAAATATATTATAAAAAATTCTAATGACAATAACTCAAATTATTGTTTCTAACCCTTATTCAAAAGCTATCATAACCACATGGTTTTTTCAAAGGGTGTGTCCATAAAAGCCAATGTTACAAGAACCACAATAGCCACGTTATTAATAATATGCCAACACATAAGCCAAAGTTGAGTTTTGTATCAGCAGCACAAAGGCCCTAATTGATATTTTTGAATAAGATGCTCCATAATTTATTTTAAACAAGGGTGAAAGTTCAAATACAATAATCATACAAGGTATCATCAACATGGTTACATTTCATATTTTAACACAAGATGTAGTACCTAACCTTGTCTCTCCTTAAATACTGAAAGGCCTTGGTACATTGTATAGTTTCCTTCTCACATATCAATTATAAAGAGTATAACATGTTACTAATGCCTTCAGTTCCCCTACACATAAAACCCATATTAACTATATAGTTAATAATGAAAGATAACATCAATTTTGGAGTTGCTTCCAACATTATTCAACATCAATTTTGGCTCTGTTTATCCCAAAACTCAACAAGAACAACAACTCTGGAAAAAAGCAACAAGGATCAAATTCCATATAAAATAAAACAGGCTAAACTAGCAAAAGATCATTTTAAACCATGAACACTTACATTAAAACTTTAAACATGTAAGAACACATTGGAAACCAAGGATTAGTTGATGGGTTTATATACCGATGGATTACTAGAAAATTGATAAATAAGAGGTTTCTTCCAAATACAAACCTGAGATATAGAAAAAATTCAAAAAAAATCCCTCGTATCTTCGTCATCCCATATGGGTTCAATAGAAGAATATTTCTGAAGCAGAAGAAATAATCTACCCGCCACTAGTAACCCGTTGAAAGGAATCGTCAACAATCGACATAGTTGTATTGACCGTCGATGTTCGTGAGCTACAGTAACTGGAGACGCAATTGTTAAGGAATTTGGAATCAGTGTGGCATAGTGGTAGAAGAATAGTTTACAGAAAATGAAATCACACGTTAGGGTTTTTGTGATTCACCAAACTCCATCTTATTTTTAGGGAAAGAATTTCAACATGATAGGATTTTTTTGTTGAGACGTGAAGAAAATAATGAAATCTGAGAAAGGGAAGAAATGAAATCTGAGAGAGGGAAGAACAAAATGGAAGTTTTTAGGCGTATCTGAGAAGTGAGCGGCTTTTGGAAATTATGTGTGTTACCATATTGACGACGGTTGTAAAACATGTCACCGTCGAAGGCTTTGTACTATGGAAGTTTTGTAAACCGTAATGGGTCTTTAATGGAAATGGGTTTCTAATTCTTAAGAAAAAATTGAGACAGTTGGCATTAACCGTAGTAGAAACTGTCGCGGATATAAAATAAGGACACTTTTTCTACAAGGGTCGCAATTCATGTGTCGCAAAATGAAGAATTTCTTGTAGTGGCCATTTTTCATTAGATACCTAGAGAATCCTATAACTTTACCTGATGGCCGTCCCCATCATAATCCCTTTTATCCCCAGCATGTCGGTCGTCCACGTCACTGCTCTTTCCCTCAGCAGTCGTCCTCTGCTCGACGGTCGTCCTCCGTCGCCCACACTTTACAATATACTTTACTTTCTTTTACAATCTATATCCCTTTTCTTCTTCATTCTGTGAGTGCAAATTTTGGACTGTCTTTGGTATTCAACCACAAGTTATCTTGTTTGCCTGTTAAGCCGTTGCTTACATCCTGCACAGCTAACTCATGTTTGAATAGGGGCAGCTGTAAACACCCCAAATTTTCCCTCACTCATTCACACCATGGCTTGTGATCATTTCATATGCATAAACTCAATCATACCATCTCATATCACATTTTTGATTCATTGCATTGGTTCAAAGTCATCTGCATCTAGGGTTTGTGATCTGAGCAATCCAAGAGCTTCTTGAGCCACTCCAAAGGTCATCAATCACTTCAAAGGGGTCTATGTGTGTTCAATAATCATATTATATCCTCTCAAAGTCAAGAATGTCAAAGAATCACAAGAACTGAGAATGGTATGGATGCAGCCAGGTTTAACTGCACAGATGACCTAGAATTAGGGTTTTGGTTTCAAAGGCCATAACTCCAATTTTTTTGGTCATTCTTGTTTCTATTGGTCTCTATATGGTATAGGGAGTATGCATATCAATTTTCATGAATAAATTCCATGGGGAAGTCATCTTATCAAGAGTTGACTTTTCAAGCAAGTCAGTGCAAAATCAGGGCATCTGAGGCCCCCAATGACCCAACCAAGGGGTGTTCTTCATCATTTTGATTGTATATGATCTTTATTTGATCATGGAAGATGTTGGAAGTTTACAAAATTGAAGAATTTCAAAGCTTTTGCAAAGTTGACTTTTTGGGCAAGTTTGACTTTTGATGGAATTGTCATTTTAGGCAACTTTTTCAACCTTTACTTTTTGATTCAAAAAAGCTTCAAATGGAAAAACTTGGGTCATGAAAGTTGTAGAATGGATCATTCCATTTTCAAAAAGTACAAGAACATGACCTAATTCATTTTGGATCAAAAGTTATGGCTTGTCAAAGTTGGCAAAAATCACAAAATTTCAAGTTATGCACCAAAGAGGCAAAGTTGCAAATTCACTTCTCAAGGCAAATTAAGTCATCAAATGCATTTATAAACTTCACAACATGATCATGCAAGACCTAAAAATCAGAATGGGCCAAGAAACTTCTCACTTTTGTGGCCTATGGATCAAGATATTTCACTAAAATCAAAAGTGAGGCAAGTTGCAAAACTCATCATAGTTTATCATCCACTTGCTTGCTAGCTTGCTGAACCATCCTAGGCCTTTCCCCTCATCATGCTGCGCAGAACACACTCCTTGTACTTGTCTAGAAAGTAGCCCATACCTCTCTTACACAACTTTGACATTTTGGCAAAAGGACCCATACCAATCAATAAAGCACACATCACATCTTCTGACCAATCCCAATAGTTTATACAAGCCAAAAGCAAGCCAAAGCAACAAGAGAGCAAGCCTGAAACACTCCATAACTCAGCATTCTCATTTTCACTTTCATTTGCAAGAGCCTTCGAAACTTATCACACAGGCCACAAACACACAAACAAACTTCACCAATCAACTCAACACACCTTCCTGATCACAAAACACCCTTCACAACAACCTGAAAGCCATTGAATCAAAAACACGATTCCCACCTGCCATTGAACAGAACTCAAGCAAACTCTCAAACCAGCCATTGCAAACTTCAAACAAACCTTGCAAGCTTCTTAGGAGGATCAGTGGAGTAGATTTGAGCCAAAGAAACAGCCTGAAAGCTCTGGAATCGAAAGCTCCATCTCAGGTATCATCCAAGAACATTTTTCCAGAACTTGTGTTTTGAGTTACAAATTGATTCTATGTAATGTGCTGATCATTTTAAGCTTTGAATCATTGAAAATGGTTGCGTGTGTGGAATGTATTTGATCTCTGAAATTTTTGTGTTGTTTTCCGTTTTGATTCGTGCCTCATGATTCAGTGGAAATGAATGGATTTTAGGGTAGGGTTTAGGTTTAGTGATGATTAATGTTTGATTCTGGAGAGTTTGGCACGTTTTCATGGCATATTGAGAGAGTTTGAAAGATGAGATAGCCGGAGAAGACGACCGGAACAGTGTTCCGGTCGCCTGAGAGTGATTAGGGCAGGATTAGGGCTTATTCATTTAATTAGCGAATTTGAATCTCAGCCCTTGGATGTGGCGCCAAGTCTCTTCCCGCGCGTGTGAGTTCAAACCATGGCCCTTGGATGTGTTGACTTTTCCCATTTTCAGTTTAATTCATTTTTATTTTTCATTTTATCTCATTTGTTTTCCCATATTTATTAAAAATAGCAAAACCTTTTTAAAAATTCTGAAAATTTTTGTATAAACTTTTATTAATTTTCAGAAACCAAAAACATTTTTATTTTTATTTTTTGCATTAAAAAATATTTTTAAATCATTTAAAAGTTTATTTTTAATTAATTAATGAGAATTAATTATTTAAAAATACTTTTAGGTATTTAAAAATCACCAAAAAATTCATGAAACCTTCATAATCATTTAGAAACATTGTCCAACCCTCAAACCAAATTTCTTTTTTGATCTTGATGTCTTTTAAGAATTTTTAATGGAATTAAAATCATTTCAAGGCATTATTTTGATCCAAACTTCAAAAAATCATTTCTGCCTAACCATTGAGAGTTGGACTTTGATTCTTTTTGCATTGCATTTTGTTTAGCATGTAGTTTGTGAGATTAAATTGGCATGATTTGATCTTTCATTTTCAATTTGTTTGGCATTTTTCTTGTTAAGGTACCCTAAAACCCTAGAAAACTTAGGAAATTCATAACCCTAACTAGGTTAAGAGTTGGAACCCCTCCTTTGGGCAGTGAGTTTGTATAGGATTAGGGTTGCTTTGAATGCATTTTCAATTTTTTATCTTGATGTTTGCTTCTGATTTTGGTTTTTTGTTTGATGCATTAGTCATAAACCCTAATTTGGGCTTCCTTTTGCATACATCTTGCATTTGCTTGCATAACATGACTTGCCATAGCATTTTGTGCATCCATTTGATCCATTAGACATCTTAAGACATATTAGAAGCATGTTTGATCATTGCATCTTTCATTTGCCATGTTGTATGTCATTTGCATCTCATAACTTTTCATGTATGATCATGGTTCTAAGCATGCTTCTCTTGCATCCATATGCTCATATGATCATCCCCATGCCTTGTTTCATGTTTGTAGCATCTCATAGCATCATTATCATCACACACATGCTTCTGATTTTGATTTGCATCATGCCATTTCATCTCATTTTGCATTGCATTTCATTTCTTTCACTAACTTTTCAGGTGGTAAGTTACTTTGAGAAGTGAATTTGCCTTCACTTCTCACAATTTCTTTCCATCTCTCTTATGCATCATTGCTGCATTTTACTTTGTGTTTGAGATTGAGCTTGCTCTTTCTTCTTCTTCTTACTTTCCTTCTTCAAGTGACTTGTCTTCTTAAATGAAGCAAGTTACTTTGCTTCTCCTGATCCTTTCATCTGCTTCCTGGTGGTTCCATTGAAGATTTCTCTTGTTAACCTCACAAACCTTAGGAACAACCAAGCATGACAATGATTAGGGTTTTGATTAGTCTCCCCACTTAGTTTTACCTTTGTGTCTCTTTGAGTCTTCTCTTCTCATCTCATAATCAGGGCTAAACCCTAAAGGTTTTAAGGCATTGTGATTAAGATTATGCCTGCATCCTTCTATTAGGATGGAGTGTATAAATTTAATCCTAAGTGTTTGAACCTTAATGTGTTTAAATCCTCTAATCAATTCACCTAATAATCATCAAGACATCAAGCTTGTAACTTGGGCCTTGCATTAGGGTTCTAATTCTTCCTTAATTGGTTAAGAAGGACTAACCCTAGTGTTAATGGACAAGTCATCCTCAAGTTGTCTTACAAATCATAAAATCCACTTCATCATCTTATCATTAACTAAAATCCATCTAATAAAGGCTTTGTTTTGTCATGAGGTTAATCCCTAATCATGGATTAAGTTGAGGAGCCTTTCTCAGCTTAAATGTTCTCATCTATTATCCTTCTATTAGGATGGTGTAATGAGTTTGTTTAATCCCTGATTATGGCTTAATCTCATTACTCAACACTAAACAAAAACTACAAAACATCTAAATAATCACAAGTAGGTTAATGATCTTAATCCTACATCAAAGGTGATTAAGTGTGAGAATCTGACTTCACACTTAAGGTACTCTCATTACCCCTAATCAGAGGGAAGATATGATGAGTTTACTAACCCATTGGTTTAGGCTTAAGCTCCTTTTCTTATGGCAAACTTTCAAAAGCAATAAAAGACTGAAAACACAAAAACAAAGCAATAATCGTCTCCTCCGGGATTCTTTTCTCATCTCATTCACTCTCAACCGAGAACTTGCTTCTTCCGTCTAATGCAAGACAGTTTGCACCTGAGCCAGACAGGTCATACACTTGAGCATAGACTAGTAAGCAGTTCACAAGTCAATTCATCTTTTAGTCTCTTTGGGTCGAACTACGGTGTTCTGACTTCCTCATTGCACGAGAGGATACGTAGGCATAACTTAACTGTTATCGAACAAAAGTCTCTGTATATTCCCCTCTTTCCAGCATCATTTTTTTAGCCTCATGATCTTGAGCAATTCATTCTCATTCCTACACTGACACTGTATATCACACTTCACTTTCTTTTACACTGACACCTGTACATTTCTTTCCAGCTCTTTTATACACAGATTGCACTGACACTACCCCTTTGAAACACAAATCTTTTAAGCGTGGATACCGTCGAGTACGACGGACAATCTGGGTGCTAATACCTTCCCAGGTTGTAACCAACCCCCTTTCTCAGTCTCTCTGGTTCGCGACCGTCTTATCCATCTCTTTTCTAGGTCTATGCAGCATTACCTTTCCTCCGGGATAAAAATGCCTAGTTGGCGACTCTATTCATTCCCTGTGAGTTCACTCCTGTGTGTTCTCACATCCCTCTTTCGCCGACCGTTCGCGTCTGTACCCCATTTGACCCGGCTTCATTTGGCGGGAGCGACAACTTATACACAATTAAACACACCAATTCTAATACTAGAACTTGCTATTTATAAGAATTGAATATAATTGCCATTAACGGCCTACATACGAAAATGAGACAAGTGTCGCATTGCATGTATTCGATACTTGGATATGCTTCACATGTCTCTTTCTAGAAACGGATAAGAATAAATGTTCCCTCCTTTATTTGATTTCATACCTACTGGTCGAAGTACCATCAATAGCACTTCTATCGAATGATACCTCCAAATGATTGGAAATATTTTTAAATCCAAAAGGTAATTTCTCATTCTTGTGCGAAGACCACTTCGACATGACCTTCCAAAGACAAAGTTTTGGTTGAATTACCAATTTCCTTCAAGAACTTCCAATTCCTGCAATCCAATGCAGACGTCGAACTTAGGAGCTAACAAATTGCCCCCAAAAATGTTTCTTTTCTACATCACAAAAGAAAAGGGAATTTTTTATGACACCATTCGACGCCTTATTTCGACCTTGGGAGGATTTCATGACACATGTACACTCCCACGTTCTAAAATTGTTTTGTTTCTTTTAGCCACTTTTGCAACGTCATAGACATCATGGCTTTTCTGGAGCGTCTCCTAAAAGCACACAAAATACACTATCCATCATCACACCTCCTAGTTTATATGAGATAATGGGGTATAGGAAGTAACTACCACCGTCCTATCTCTCGCTCCTAATAGGACACATGTCCCACTATAACACCAGCTCTTAAATGTTGATTTGTGACCCGTTAGTATTCCATATTTATAAATAGTTTCCCTCTAAACCATTTTGTTTTCTTTTTCACGCTTCCAAAGACAAAACTCTTGCTATTTTTCCTTCTTCAACTTCCCCATTTTAAGAGAAACCAAACCTAGATTTTCTTTCATTTTTTGTGATGGCATCTTCAACTTCAAACGTCAAAGACTCCCAGAAAACCTAGAAATCAAAGGATCTAAAAATTCCTTCTCAACTCCCTCATTTTTCCACGCTTACTATACCAAAGGTGGTGAAGAACCAACGATGCATTGCAGATCCACTGGAGAAGGAGAAGAGACAAATCTAGAAATCACAGGTAATCATCCTTATTCTTGTCTCTTGTAAGCAATATGCTTTTTCTGTCCTTTTACCTTCTCTAAGTGTAGACAATGAAAAGTTTAGGGATTATTTTCCTACTTACCACAAGAGAGAACCCATAGGGAAAGCAAAAAAATCTAAGGTAGAAATAGATTCCCCTGATTTTGTAGCATTAAAAAATATATATTTGAAGCACATGAACGACGAGTTTAAGATTTTTAGGGCCACCCCTTCCTTCAAAGATAAGAAACTTTACCTGAACTGGATCACCAAAGTAGAACAAGTTAAAGTCCAAACTTTGAAAGCTTTAGGGATTTATGACCTAATCATGCTGTCGAAAATAGGAATTTCATATTATTCGTCCATGTTAGTTTCGTCTCTTTATTTTTTGGATAATAGCCATTATACCTTTCATCTCCCTTGTGGGATGATGACACCAACTCTCTTCGACGTAGCCACTATCAGGGGTTCAAAACCAATTGGAAAAACTTATAACCTAGAACTGGATTCTGTCGATACCATATGTTTTGCATCTGCTAAACCCATTTACAAAAATTCCATAGCCCACTTCCATAACAAAACCACAACTGAAGTCACGGACCAAGGACACATAGCCTTCCTCACTGTTTGGCTATCACAATGCGTGTTTTGCTCAAAGTCTTTCTAAGTGGCCAAGAAATAACTCACCATTGCCACCCAACTTCATAATGGATGCGACATCTATTTAAGTGAGATGATCTTGGGAAATCTCTATGAGTCTCTGAGCGGAGGCATCACTTAACTCAAAGACCTAAACAAAACAACCAACCTTCTAATGTCTGGACCTTTCTGGCTACTCCAACTTTGGCATAACGCCTCTTTTAAAGACAACATTCCCAACAAGAGGAATGTGAAAAAAGATGCAGAGGAGATTAAGAATAGATGATTCGAAGTGACTCGCTTGGTGCAGCTTACTCTTAGCGAAGATGGAAAATCTCTCAGACCAACATTCCTTAGCTTCGTAAAGATGTTTGCAAAATGCCATGAGTTCACATCGAACATGGCTCCTTTTGTTGCGATGAAGTATGTTCCTGAATGGTTTATTGGGCCTTAACCAACCCCACTCAAGGCCTAAGAAGAGGAGTCTCAATTAATCTGGGAGGATTTTTCGATCCCTAGACTACTGACCCTTCGACTAAATATGTTGAGAGGTTAAGTTACCTTGATTGCTTACCAGCCAAACTTGATCACTCAATAGTTTGGTTTGATTCATGAAATCTCACATCATCCTTCATCACACAAGTTATTCTTAATCGACGACCTCGATGTAGCTTGTTCGCCATGCTCAATAAGTGCATTTCTCCTGTCTACTTCGAACCCAGTCATCTTTGTACTCCATCATTCCACGAATGGTGGTCGATGTATTAAAATGAATAATTACTCGATGTTTCTTCCTTCATTCAGCTAATTAAGCAAGATTTTATCTATGTGTAAAAGAGAACCAAGAAAGGTACCTTTACTCATATCAAGGAAATCCAAGTATTGCAGAAGTACTTTGAAACTATTTATGGACCAGCTGATCTTAGTCGAACCGTCCTTGAAGAAGTTGTTACGTTGAAGGAATTTTTTTAAATAAATTGAAGAGTTTGCAAATCCCTTCGCACGTTACTATAGAGAAAAGTTACGAAATGAATTTCAAATTATTTCCTCCCAAATTTCCTCAACTGCCAACTACTGATTTTGGAGTGGCTCTTGCCCCTCCATTTGTAGACCAGTTTGTTTATGGCAATGCCATAAAAATCCTTCGCCAACTATAAAAATTGAAAGCTCAATGGGTGGTTGTGAATAAGTGTAACACCTTTCTAACCACACAAAAAATACTCGATAAAATAATCATTTAAATCAGAGTGCAACATAGAAAGGTGTCACAATTACTTTTTTTAAAAGCGTCATAATATTAATCCTGCTCTGTAATACGAGTTTTTCTCAAACAAAACTAATTCAAAACATTGCAGAGCAAATATTTTTATTTCAACAAAATCAAAACTCCAAAACATCTCAAATAAAATCATAACAATTATCAATTCAATAAAAGAAATAGAACTCGAAGGTTCATAATGTTCCCGACCCAATGTTACATTATCATATCAAGATAGCCTCTAAAAAATGGAAATGAAAACTGAATCCAAAGCTAACTCTTCACGCACCATGAGCTAATATTTGTTATCTACATGTTACCTACATAGAGGAAACATTCAAAAAGGAAGGGTGAGTATTCACAGTTCATTATAAAAGATTT
This sequence comes from Lathyrus aphaca, assembly GCA_963966055.1. NCBI lineage: Eukaryota > Viridiplantae > Streptophyta > Magnoliopsida > Fabales > Fabaceae > Lathyrus > Lathyrus aphaca. Next base: position 456,561,460 of record OZ014523.1, on the reverse strand, counting down.
AAAGGACAGAATACATACAGGACAACTTCAACATCATCATACATCATCAATAAAGCATATAAAATCTATCACCATTTACACCATTCATATGTAATGCCATTCATATGCAAAATGATTTCTCACTTCCTCCATAACATCTTTAACCGACACCAACACTCCTATATGCGAATTAATAGAACTAATGTAGTTATGCATCCTTCTTTCCTTCATAACATAATGGAAATACTTACTATTATTACCACTGTTAGTAAGTCACTTTAATCTAGATTTTTGAATAAGCATAGTCTCCTTAATCTTCAAATTCAACCAAAAATGACTTGAGGCTTTCTTATGATTAGCTATCAATTTGTCTGTCAAAAAACCACTAGCCACATCCGCCACATCGTCTCCTTCATTGATTTCCTCCACACTTTCTTCAACTTCCAATTCATACTTCCCAAACACCTCTCTATTCCATCTTCTAAGGCTACCTTTAAGTAGCATAAGTTTCTCCTTTAAGATGTAATCACCTCTTCCAACTACATATAAATTGTTCCATTCCTTTTCGACAAACGGAATGAAATCCTTATTATTGAACCATTCATTATTGACTTTGAATGGTTTCGGGCCCCCAATCCTCATAATCCACCACCAACCAAATCGGGTAATGATCTGACAAATCTCTCGATCTAATAAATTGGACTACCACTCCCCACCCATTAATGGCCGCTTTCGAAATCAAAAAACGATCTAACTTGCTTATATAGGACTCATCCCCATCAAACCAAGATAATTTCTTTCTTTACAAGGAACATCAAACAACTCAATATCCGCAATAAAATATGAAAACTCTTTCATCTTGGAATTACGAATTCCCAAAGCCCTACCCTTTCTTTCCTGACAATTAGTGGTCACCTTAAAATCACCTCAATACACCATTCACCATTTGAAAAACAAGTTTTCAAAGCCACCAAACTCCACCAAAGAATTCTCTTCATCCTCAAATCGCAAGAGGAATAAACATTAACTACATAGTAAAAATAACCCTTCCAACGAACTTTAACTCCGACATAGCCTTCTCATTTAAAACTACTCAAAACCTCCACACTGGCAACCTTCTATAAAATTATAATCCGTCTAGACATGCATGTTGAACTAGGGAAAGTCCAATTGATTTCATCCTTGGACAAAAAATACTCGTTAAATCATCTGACACCGAAGACAATATAGATTCCTAAATAAAAAAAATAACTTTACTAGAGAAAGTCCAACCCTTCTTGATTATTTGACTAATTCTCTTCCTCTTAACCAGACTACCACCCCTTCTTATATTTAATGATCCAATAATCATTTCCACATTAGTATTTTCACCTTCCCTCCCAATTTTCTATCCTTATCTAATCTCTCAAATTCATCAATTTTACTCTTGTAATATTTCTTCATATCTGTAGTCTTACTTCCAATCTCTGATATAACCTCACACAATTTAACTCCTACGTTTGTTTCCGACTCAACTGAGTTTTCCCCATGCAAAATAGAAGAGGATTGGGTCGCTACTTCCTTGTTACCGTTGTTGCTAGAGATAAAAGGTAAACTTGTTTTATTTGAAGAAACCAGTGGATCATAGTCTTGGGTAATAACATTGATCATCTTACCTTTCCTTTTTATCCTTGTTCAAAAACTAATAATGCTATATGGCCTACATAATATCTTAATTTTCACTTTTTTATAATTTCTTTTTATGACTGCATGGTCCCCACTATTAACACTTACTATTTTCTCCTAAGAGCACAACACCATAGATCCATTTGTATCCCCTTAGCTGGCGGTATGAACAGATTCAATAAAAATATTATTTACTATTTCTAGACTTGTAAAAAGTACCTTTAGTTCCACCTACTACCTTGTCATTTGTGCCCTTTACCAATTCACCTTTTGTTGCCTCCTTGAAGAGAGACATGTCTCTATCATCATTAGACCCAACATCCTCCTCTGAACACCCACCGACTTCTCCCCCTCACCTATGGACTCCCTAACCTCCTTCATCGTATTGTCTGAAAAAGCACCAAAATTGTCTGCCTTGTTTTTCTCCCAATCACCTGCCTCCTCCGATGGCTTTCTCTCTTCAGAACCGAAAGAAGAGGAAAGCATAATCTTCTTCTCAACTGTAGATTATAACCGGACAGGACCATAAGTGTCCTTCTGAAGAATGATAAAAAAATCATTCCCTCAATGACAACGTTCACTTTCTCTGGTAATGAAAAATATGAAGCAACTCTCGCCATAAATTTGGATAAATCCATGTTGACTCCTAGCAAGGTGCTCTCATCAGCATAAATGTACGATCCAATGGTGTTAGCATGTTTGTCAAAAGTTCCAAATTCCATGCATGACACGGAACACCGTATGCTCTTATCCATGTAACTCGTTCATCATCAACATCGCCCTCCTTCCACTTCCTTATCTCGCAAAACCATTGTTTCCACCATGTTGAACCCTTTATAGTCAAATCTTTAACTGCTCCGCTAACCCTCTCTTCCAACAAACATAGCTTAGAGCCCATTTGAGAGACTTTAATGGAGAATACTCCTTCTGATTCAAAACACCGTTGCACATTATAAGGCATATCTGAACAAATGGTTGATCCAACAAACACCTTATATAACCTATTTTTGTCCTCCTGATTGGAAACATAGCTCCCACAACAAGACACAGACAAATAAGGTTTATTACCTACAACCTCAACAAAAGACTTTGAACCATCATATATCTTAGTTTCATAACCTCCCCTCACCATGAGCCTCGATTGAACGCCCAAAAGGAAATACATCTCATCTAATGGATTGAGTTTTTCGTTTTCCTTCTGTAACATGGCGGGAGAACTGACTTTCTATAAATGTTACGGATAGCAAGAGTCGCCACCGACTTTTATTTTATCCATAAGGAAGAGACATAAAAGAACAGGAAAGACTGTTTTGAAAAGACTTGGGTTCGGGGGGTAGGTTATATAAAGGGAAAGTGTTAGCACCCTTTATATCCATGGTTATCCATGGGCTCTTATTTACTTAGCTCACTTTAATTGTTTTTGAAAAGTGTAGTGTATGATTAGTAATTTTCTAAGTACTTTGTAATAATTCTCGTATGGATGTATACAAAGTCTCATTTGAAAATGTTTGAAAATATTGTGAGGTGTGAAAAGTAGTTTAAAAGAGTTAGTAAGTAACTATGAGGTACCTACCCTAAGCTAAGTCATTCAAGTTCATTTATGTTTCTTCAAGAGTAAGACTATCTCTATTATTAAGGAATAGGTAGTCATTACTTTGGATTTGTTTAAGGGACAGGTGTAGGGTCATCGTATGGTCAATGAAGGTAACTTAAAGGGTGTCTTTAGCAATTCGTAGGGACTATCATCATTTATTCGAAGGGACAAGATCATTATTCCCTAAGCAACCTCGAAGGGACTTGATCTTTTAAATTATTTAAAGGGACAATGATGATTTATTCTTAAAGGGACTTTGCTTAAACACCCCTACATTCGAGGGACTTGACCATTTAGATAAGGCAACCAAGAGGGATACCCAGGGAAGTATGGACGGCGATCTTAGATTGACTTACGTGTGTGAGTGTTTATTTTCAAATATTTATTCTTTTTATTTAATTTTCTAAGTTCAATTATTTACAGTTAGTTTTGCACCCCCTAAATTACTAATCACGCAGTTAAATATTTACAAAGAAAATAAAGACGGAAAAATAAATCTATAAGCTATTACAAGGCTTTGGCAGATACATAATAGTAGGATAAAAATAAATTATAAAGCAAGAATAATAGATATAATAAAATAGTAAATAAGCAATAATAATAAAGCAATAATAATACTAATAAAGAAAAAATAATAAAGTTAAAATAAATTAAAACATTTAATTAAAAAGAAAAAGTTTAGGTTAGACAAGTTAGATTTTTTAGAAGTTATTAGAATTAGTGAAAAAAGGGAATTAAGTTTAGAGAAAAACAATTAAAGATTATTGAGAAAACTTTTAATTATTTACACTATATGATTATTACTATTATAATAAAATACTATTAATATATAAAATATTATTGACAAAATGTTATTGAGAAATTTTTTAGAGAAAAAAAATTAATTTAATATGTACAAAATAATAAAAGAGTTAGTATTTACAAAATAAATATTTATTGTTATAAATAAGTAATAAAATAAGTTTATAAAAATAATTAGCATTTATTTAGAAAAAAATATAAAGATTATAGAAAAATATTAAATAAGTAATTTAGTAGGTTTTCACGCCCTACATTACTAAACCACGCAGTTAATATAGGATCAATGACAGGAATTTAAATGGCAGAAAAATAAAATGGCAGAAAATAAATGGCAGAAAAATAAAATGGCAGAAAATAAATGACAGAAAATAAATGGCAGAAAAATAAAATGGCAGAAAATAAATGGCTAACTATTACAACGCTTTGGGGCAGTTACATCATTATAAAGCAAAAAATAAAAGTAAACCAAAAAATATTACAGATGAGAAATAATCTCATAAAAATAAATGGCAGATGAATAACATAAAAAAAATAGTGAAAAGAAGAAATAATAACAAGTTTGTTAAGGTTTGAGAAAGGTTTATGGTTTACAGGAAATAACACGGTTAAAGTTTATAAGAAAGTTTTAAGGTTTACATGAAGAAAAAAATTCATAAAGAAAATATATAATCAGTTTTAGAGAAACAATTAAGGTTTGTATAAAAAATTTAAGGTTTTAGGAAAAAATCAAGGTTAAAGTTATAGGTTTGAAATTTTGAGTTTGAGGCAGAATCGGGGTTTAGGAAAAAATCAGGATAGTTAGTTATCTAAAATGTATCGGTCTAAATATCTGTGTATAAATAGAATAAAAAATAATATGAATTAAAAAAAAAGAACAACGTCGTTGCTAACGTATAATTGCGATCATCGCAACTGGATCAAATCAAAGTGTCACGCCTCGTACAAATAAATGTGGAACAGCGTATCGACACAATTCAATCCGAAGAGCATAATCGAAATAAAAATGAGAAAAAAAAATCAACAATGTTAAAACGAAACTATAAAAATCAAAGTGAAAATAAATAAATATTTATATCTATATATTTGAAACTGCATTTGCATGTGTAAAGAAAAAAAGAAACAAATTAATTCACGTATATATATTTAAAAAAATGCAGCACCTGTATACATATTAGAAGATAATGTAACACCATAGCAAATGTTTATGATATATCATATATTATAATACCATTAGAAACCAATATGTTATAATAAAGTGGTTTTCCATGTATATGATTATAAAATGTCAGAAAACTCACGCCGCCTGTGTATATATAATACCATTAGAAATCTATATGTACCTATATGAAATGATTAGAAAAATTAGAATAAAAGGAACAACATAATATCACAAATAATAGCTACCACACACCAGTTCATGCACCGCCGGAAAAAAAAAATACAAACAATTTACTCAATCGAAAAATAGGGGAGCATCCATATTTCCTCTGCCTTTTTTTTTCCTCACTAGTTAGTATATATCGAGACCAATTAGGATTAGTATAATGGGCCTAAATGTTTATTTTGGAACCTAATAAAATATTAATTTAAAAAATTAAATAAAGTTTAATAATTAAAATAGTTAAAATTAAAATAAAAACTAACAATTCTATTTATTTATTCTAGACCCAATATAAAAATAAAAGGACCTAAAAAATAAAAGTCGGGCGCCAAAGTGCTCGAAAAAATAAAATGAATATATCAAAATGATCAGCACGAAATAAACAACTCGGAAAAATATAGTGTTTGGTCGGATTTTGAAATAAAAATTATGACCGTTTAAACTGGTCAGACTGATCAGTACATAACCAAAAATAGCCGTAAAAATACTTTTAGCGTGTCAAATTAAACCACATGAACCGCAGATTAATATTACCAATATTTGCAAATTTAAACTTGACATTTTTCGTTCACTGATTTTAGACACATTTAAAAAAATTAATTTGATCAGTCTATCTGTAAATTCCGAGAAATTATTTCGGCTAATATTAAGAAAAAAATGTTATGATATGAAGATGATGCAAATGAATGCGAAACAAAAAGTCGATTAAAGTTAAAAATAGAGGGAAAATTTTGGGGTACAACAGTTGTCCCTGTTCAACTTTCTGAAACCCGAGGAATTAGATTGGCATGCACGCCATTCATGACTTGAAGGTTGAAGGGGATTGAACATAAAAGCCCAAAAATTTGCACTCGCCGGTAGGTAGAATGATACTGTTGGTTGTATTGCTTGAATGGGCTTAAAGATTCCATTCAGAGAAAAATTCTTCAGATATATTTCTTTGAGAGGAAAGCAATCCCAAATATGAAGATCTAGCCTTTGGGTGGATAAACAACGGCCCAAGGTAATGATATGGCTTTTGAGAAGATAAACGACGTCTCAAGATAGCTTTCAGGAAGATAAACGACGTCCCAAGATAATGAGATAACCTTTGGGTAGATAAATGACGGCCCAAGGTAACAAGATGGATTTTGAGAAGATAAACGACGTCTCAAGATAGCCTTCGGGAAGATAAACGACGTCCCAAGATAATGAGATAACCTTTGGGTAGATAAACGACGGCCCAAGGTAACAATATGGATTTTGAGAAGATAAACGACGTCTCAAGATAGCCTTCGGGAAGATAAACGACGTCCCAAGATAACAATATGGCTTTTGAGAAGATAAATGACGTCTCAAGATAGCCTTCGGGAACATAAACAACGTCCCAAGATAATGAGATAACCTTTGGGTAGATAAACGACAGCCCAAGGTAACAATATGGATTTTGAGAAGATAAACGACGTCTCAAGATAGCCTTCGGGAAGATAAACGTCGTCCCAAGATAATGAGATAACCTTTGGGTAGATAAACGACGACTCAAGGTAACAATATGGCTTTTGAGAAGATAAATGACGTCTCAAGATAGCCTTCTGGAAGATAAACGATGTCCCAAGATAATGAAATGTTTTTGAGAAGAATAAACGACGTCTCAAAATAACCTTTAGGAAGAATAAACGACGTCCCAAAATAATGAGATAACCTTCGGGAAGAATAAACAACGGTCCGAGGTAACAAAATGGCTTTTGAGAAGAATAAACGACGTCTCAAAATAGCCTTTGGGAAGAATAAACGACGTCCCAAAATGAGATAACCTTCGGGAAGAATAAAAGACGGCCAAGGGTAACAAAATGGCTTTTGAGAAGAATAAATGACGTCTCAAAATAGCCTTTGGGAAGAATAAAGGACGTCCCAAAATGAGATAACCTTCGGGAAGAATAAACGACGGCCCAAGGTAACAAAATGGCTTTTGGGAAGAATAAACGACATCTCAAAATCTCCTTTGGGAAGAATAAACGACGTCCCAAAATGAGATAACCTTCGGGAAGAATAAACGACGGCCTGAGGTATCAAAATGGCTTTTGAGACGATAATCGACGTCTCAAAATAACCTTTGGGAAGAATAAACGATGTCCCAAAATGAGATAACCTTCAGGAAGAATAAACGATGTCCCAAAATGAGATAACCTTCAGGAAGAATAAACGAGGGCCCAAGGTAACAAAATGGCTTTTGAGAAGAATAAACGACGTCTCAAAATAGCCTTTGGGAAGAATAAACGGCGTCCCAAAATAAGTTGCTGATGAAGTTTTTTTGTTGGAGAATTAACCTGAAAAACAAGGTTAGTTCGGTGCAAATATCATGATGTATATAACACTTTGCAAGATAATATTTCATGATAATGTTGTATGATATGATATGATATGATGCGATGTGATGAATTATGTAGTTGAATCGCATAAGTAGCTTCGTAGAACAACTATTTGCTGGGGAAAATAAATCCTGATTTGTTATTGAGAAAAATGAAGACTTCGTTCCCGTCTTGTTTAAGAATATCGTACTTAGAACATCCCGTTTTCGTTCGTTGTATTTATTATTGAAGGATTAATTTCCTGAATATCCTGACTGAGGATAAAAGAGATGGACATAGATCCGAGAGACCTATTCGGTTAAGTATCAGCTGCTTGAAGACTTCATAGAGTTGGAAGTATAAGATATTACTTGAAGTACTCCGTAAGAATATCCGTAAAGATTAATCTGGGGGGATGAAACGGCGAAGATTGGTTAAATTCCTACCTCCGTTCATTCTTAGTAAATGTTATTATTGTATTTTATACATTTCTGGTAAACATAAATCATATTCAAAGGCATATATACATTCAAACATAACCAACATACATTTCTCGCTTTAGTTAAAGGGGAAAAGTTAACCTGAATTCGGAAAACCTTTCTTCCTTGAATAAAGAGGGAAAAGTAAACCTGAACTCGAAGCAGAATCGTTTCAACTTTGAGAGTGTATAACCAATTGGATTTAGAGCTTATGAGGTTCTTGACTTCCCTGAGTAATTCCCTAGAAATTCTCATGATTGGATCCGAAGACATGATACTGACACCATCTGATACTACTGGCGTAGACAGTTAATTTCCACAATGGCTTCTGCTGAGAATCCAATATCAAGGTAATACAATTGTGATGGACCATATACACTCCAAGTATTAGATTTGGAAAGAGAGCATTGCCCCTTGGTTGAGGATGAATTGTCCCATAATGGAAGTATCTGAAAGGAGCTACCTCAAGAGAAATAAGCAGAATGCCCCACAATAATATGCCCCTGGAATCGTGAACTCTGTAATGTTACCCTTGGTAATTCAGATAGATGAGGAGACCTGCCCCTGGCTACTTAAGGATAGTTGAATCTTGACTTGATTTCCCCAAATGAATTGGACAGTAACATGGCATGCCCTCTTTAGTGGAAGATAATGACAATGCCTCTTTGTATATATTGGCTTTGATCCTGGAAGAAACTTTGTCTATCGGAAGGACTTTGGTTTATTGAACATTCATCCTGTAAGTTCCTCTATTTGTCAAACACTCAATTATATTCAAACAATTATATTCAAAAATGCAATGCTTATGTCCGTCTCGAAGTTTTGAAAAAAGTTATTTTAGTAAAACAATGTTTATGAAAACTGTGATATTAACTCAAGATTTATAATAATAATCCCTAAAGGAGTTAGGATACCTTTTTGTAGCAACACGCTTTAAAACTAACCATGTGTCGCTCCCTGGATTTCCATACTGGTACAAACGCAAAAGTGGCGCGGAAAAGAAAAGAGTCGCCAGCCAGGCATTTTTATCCCGAAGGAATGGGAATGGCAATGCTGCACAAACCAGAAGAAAGAAGAGGAAGGACACGGGTCCTGCGAACCAAAGAGACTGAGTTCGGGAGTCAGTTACGACCTGGGAAGGTATTAGCATCCAGATCGTCCGCCGTACCCGACGGGATCCACGCTTGCAAAGAAAACTGTTTCAAAGGGTGAAGGGATGAAAGCTGCTGCAAAAGAAAATAAAATGAACTGGATAAAGGAACTGAGAAAAGAATTGAATGAGAAAACAAAGGGAAAAATGTAAGGAAAATAAAGATTGTGCTCGAACGGGCCCTACCCCGCTGCCTACGTACCTCATCAGGATAATGAGGATCAGAGACGCCGTAGTTCCCCTAACTAGGGGTTGAAAAGGTTGCTTGTGAATTAAGGCTTGAACTGCCTATGCCATTGCTCAGGTGTTGCAGACTCGGATGACGAGTGCGTAACCGTCTTGCAAAGTGACAAGTATGAGCAAGTTCGTGTACGGAGCGAATGAGATGAGAAAATAATTCCCGAAGGAAAGACGCTTATTATTTGTTTGGTGTTTTTTTTATGAAGCTTTTATGAGTGAAGTTTGCATAGGTAAGTGTACCTAAGTCTTACTCACTGGGATGTGTACGTCTCACATCACCCCGAAATGGAATGCGCAAGAGGCACACCTATCTATGGAGGAAATCCCCAAAGCTAGTCCCACCAGTGAAGGCTCAGACACACTGACCTATTAACATTTATTAAGTGTTTTTGTGATTTTTGATTAAGAAGTGTTTTTTAGCTTTTCTTTGTGAAGTAATCTCATACTAAGACCTATCCACCACGAGGGATAACTTACACCTCGCCCCGAAACGGAACGCGTGCAAGTATCTCATAGCAAAGTCTCATGTCACATGAAAGTACTACTCAACATTTATTAAGTGAATTAGAATTGAGTTTGAAGATGAGAAGAGAAAGCAACAAAGGATCTAAAGGTAAAACATCTAATGGGGGACTCAAGAATCCTAAGAGTTGTCATGCATGGATATCCTAAGGTTACTGGGGTTTTCTATCCTAAAGAAGAAAGAAAGAAGAAGAGAAGAAGAAGAAGAAGAGAGATGATTAAGGCCTAAGCCCAAAAAACCAAGGGTTAGCACAAGTAAGAAATGATAAGAAGAGATGAGACTTGGAGATGTGGGAATCACTTCCACACCTCATACTTACCATAGCCCCTGCAAGGTTAGCAACATAAGCTTACAAGTGAAATGAAATGAACTTAATGACATGCCAACATAATACAAACAGAAGTGAATTCATATATACCAATTCTCAATGGATATGCAAGTTATAAGAATGAGGAAAGAAGCATACAAGTTAACATGATGCAACATGAAACAAATGACAAACACATGCAAACTTAAGAAAGATGCAAAGAAAATATGCATAAACATGGATTAAGGCACGCAACCAGAACCAAGACAAATCAAATATATGCTTAAGAAGCAAGAGATATGAAGAGAAGAGCCACACCAGACCAAACAATCACAATATGAGGTGAAAGAAGCAAGGAAGATGAAGTGAAAACACATAAGAAATGAAGAACTCAAAAGGTAAGCCAACCACAAAAAATTCTAAGACACAAACCCTAGGCTAAGACCAGAATGGAATCTATACCCCAAGGATACCCCAAATGAGAAGAAGAAGTTGGCACAAGTGCCCTTCTCAGCTTATAAGAGAGCTTAAGATCACAAAGAGGCAAAATGGGACAAGGTACAAAGAAAAATTCAAATTAATTCAAAAATGCATCTAAAAATTCCACAACTTAAGACAAATGATCCTCAAACATGATATAACAATGAGCCAAAAGGATTGGGAGAAATTCAGAAGCTAGATAGGTCAAATGAGGGCTTAAACAAGAACTAGGGTTACAAAACTTCCTTCTCAAGGCAAGGACCAAAAACCAATGAAACATATTCTAAAAATCAGGGGAAAAATCACACATAAAGCACATCATCTTAGGAACCCAGAGCAAAAATAACCATCACAAAACTCAAAATAATGAACTCTATGGAAAATGAACAAGACAGATTGCTCAAAAATGATTTAAAAATGAATTAATGAAAAGGATCAATTAAATGACACGTGTATAATGAGAAAAAATGTAAACTAAAAATATAGAAAAATAAAATAAACTCAAACAAAGACTCATGAATTAACTTGGAATTTTTTAATGACTGGAGGTATTTTTAATAATTAAAAACCAAAGTGGAATAAAAAGAAAATGAAGAAAAAGAAATTAAAATGGAAAGCTGGGTTGGGGGTGGAAATAACAGGAAATGCAGTTCAAACGTATTGGGCCAGACAAGGAGGGGATGTGGATATCACTCTGGACCCAATGGATGCACTGGTATATACAAGTAAGGGTGGAAAATCAGTGAAATAAAATGGAAAAAAGATAGGCCAGAAGATGAATCCAACGCATAAGGTGTGAGACCTCATTAAATGACATGGACAAATACTGGATTATGAGTGGAGGGCACAGGCTTGTTATGGTGTGTGCGTAACATCATGAATTAAAATAAAATGGGAAAGTCACGTGGTCAGGAGGGTGGGCTTCATGGTGAGGTGTCAAGATCTGGATGAATGGGAGGAATGATCTGAGGGTCCAGAGGTCATATTCAACCTCACAAACCCTAGCTTCATGAACGCAGATTCCGGTGACCGGAGCTAGGGCTCCGGCACCGGAAATCATAACAGATGAACAAAATAACATTAAAATAAACAAGACACTCCAGATTGGGTAAATGAGGGATGCTGATCACGGAAATGACATTGAAAACTTCATTAGACCAAAGAATCCTCTGGATCGAGTAAAATCAGAAGTGACCATGAAATTTTGAAATCAAATATCTCACTCTACAATGCACTATTTTCGAAACCAAAACTTGCAGCATGATCAGTGAACATCAAATATTAATATACACACCAACATTTTCATTTCCAGATGCGAAGAATCAGAAGCTTACCTGAGCTATCAAATCTTGAAAATGTTTATCAGAAGACCAGATGATGGATGCAAATCACTCCAAATTCACTCTAGATGCAAAATAAATGCACCTAAAGCCTTGAAGATGGTTGGATCTTGATCTTTTCAAGAACCTGCCCTGAAATGGCAAGGTTGTTGATCTTGAGAGATTGCTTGAACAAGTGTGTGATTAATGATCTTGAGCTTGCACTGATCAAGGATCTACAATTTGTTTGGGAAGAGAGCTCGTGTGTGATGAGTTATGAGAGAAATTGCAAGTTGTGCACAAAATTTGAAATGAGAGAATGAGAGAGAGTTGGAGCAAACTGAAACCCTAATTTCTTATATACCACCTCATGAGCAAATGCTGAGAAAATGAAAGAGTTTGCACGTATGAATGGAGAGAATTTGTGATTCTTGCAAATTTTGCAAATTGGTGTGAGAGCATTCACTCCTCATGCTTTCCTTGGCCTTCAGCCCCATGTGCAATCCAAATCCAAACCTTAATCATAATCCAAAAGATATTGGCCTTTAGATCAAAGTTATCACACTTTTCTCATGAATGTGCAAAAAATCCACTTATGAAGCAACTTTTCTTGCCTTGCACGAATTTTTGAGTTTCTTTGGAGAAAAGTGGTCTATTTGCAATGCATTTTAACTTTGTAAACTAATTTGATCCATACCAAGCCTTGAAATGAAGTTTTGAGACATTTTGCTCTTGGTGCATGCATGAATTTTAGGTTTTGCCCTAATTTGAAGCAAATTTTCGAGGGCCTTATAGAACAAACCATGAATCCCATGAAAAAGTACTTGTACTTTTTGAAAATGGGAGACCTTAATCTCCAACTTTCATGTTTGACTTTGGTTCATTTGAAGAATTTTTGATCATGTTAAGCTCACTTGAATTTTAGGGCAAAAGTTGCCAAAAATGGAATTTCCTTAAAACCAACTTTGTACCAATTTTGCAAAAACCCTCAAATATTCATGATTCTTAATCCTTGAACCTTCCAAACCTATTATAACATTGTAAGGACATCCCTTGGCTAGAAAAATTGGGTTGGACCCATTGAAATCACACAGTTGACTTTTTAAAGGCACAGTTGACCAATTACTTCATCTGCAAGCAACTGAAGAATTTCCTGACTTCTACAAGGAATTTTCTAATGAAATTTGGTACCTAGGATCCTATTGAAATATAGAAGACTTTTCCCAAATGAAATGGCCAAAGTTGTGAATATTTGATGCTTGAATCTCAAACCCTAGTTTAGGTGCCTTGTGTAGGAGCTTTGCCTTAGCCTGGATTCTCTGATGATCATTCAACCTTCTGAGCTTTTGAAAATGAACTTGAACTTGTAAATGCAATGTAGACCCCTCATGGGACTTGTACAAAACCATTGGGCTCCTTTTCATAGCTTGTGATGCCTCAAGAACCTCCACAGATGATCATATGCCTAATGCTAGGTCATGAAGAATGTTATGCCTCATCTTTCCATGCTAGGATGCTAAGATAATGATATGTTCATGATGAATATGATGTGATATGATGCTTAAAATTAAGATGGAAAATTTGGGGTATTACAGCTGCCCCTATTCAAACAACTGTTAATCTGAAAAGGAAGGTAGCACGGGCTATCGACCGTTCAAGATAAATTGTGGTTGAATACCAAGAAGGCCTGAAATTTGCACTCTGACGAAGAATGAAAAACTGGGAAATAAATCCAACCAAATGACGCTTTGGTGACTGAAGGGGAGGAAAAGCAGACGAGCTTCTTCCAAGTTGAAACTATTATCTGGAATAAGAATGCTTTGACAGACGAGTCTTCTTCGAACAATCCTGTTACGCCAGGAACTGGACATACGAGTCCTCTCATACTTTGCAATATAATATGACTTGAGACAGACGAATCTCCTTCGGATATACCTGTTACGCCAGGACCGGGATGCACTAAAGTATGTGGGATAGACATGCATGATCAAGGTAGACGAACCTTCTTCATATATTATCCGTGGATATATGGTATAAGACAGACGAGTCTTCTTCAAGCAAACCTGTTACGCCAGGTGCAACAATAATAATTGGTGTCTGAGACAGACGAGCCTCCTTCGAATAATCCTGTTACGCCAGGACCGGTAACCATTTTGACATTTATTCCCACAGTCAGGATTTTAAACCACTTCAATACAGACGAGTATTGGATGATCATCAAGATAACACAGACGAGTGCCATAAGTCAATGATACAGACGAGTATCAGACGATGATCTAAGAAACACAGACGAGCACTTTAGGCAATGATACAGACGAGCATCAGCCACTGGTATAGACGAATACCAGAAATTCAAACACAGACGAGCATTTGAAGGAGCAACACAGAAGTACCAGGATAACATCAAATCCACACATACAGATATAAGCTAACACAGACGAGTGTTGGGGATGATACAGACGAGTATCCAAACAAAGATCATCAATCATCCAACACAGAAGAGATGAGTGTTGAAAATTACAGACGAGCAATCAGAAATAGATATCAAGCACATACGAGTGCTGAAGGAGTGCAGACGAGCAACAACCAAGATCAAATATCAAACACAGACGAGTGTTGGAAATTGCATACGAGCAATGTCAAGGTAATCATAGACCACTGTTGGGGAGAGCATACGAGCAATACCAAAGTGATAACACAGACGAGTGTTGAGAGATGCAGACAAGCAACAATAAAGATCAAACACAGACGAGTGCTGGAGAGTGCAGACGAGCAACAAACAAATGCCTGATTGGCCACTAGAGTTACAACTCTGCAGGGGAAGACAAGTCAGTATGTCTTGACACCTAATTCTAACTGAGGTGATGAATACCTGATTGTATCATCATATTGACCACAAGAATGGCAACTTTGCTGGGGAATATTTCACTGGTGGGAGTGAAAATCCAATATGAACTCTGTGGGGAAGGATCATCTTCAGACTTGGCTGGGAAAGATGCCTCAACAATACTCTGGCTGGGGAGAGCACTTGCTGATTCTAAGCTCTGTGGGGACATCAAGCATTCAGCTTCCTGGTGGGTATACTCCACTGGGGGAATAATTAACTGCTTGGGCTACCTGCCCAGGCTTAGCTGGGGAAGAATTCTGCTTGGGAGAATGTGACGCCATCCTGCAACCTGCAACGACAGAAAACACAAGTGTGCCCCGGGGACTTGCATGGTATGATCTGTTCATCCATCATCACCCGACACTCAAAGAGGGTTTACAGTGTTTCCCTGCAATATCATTTTCTTTCAAATTATCACCATATTTTAAATGCAATGCTATTTTTGCCAAAAATTCAGGACATTTTGCAAACAAAAATAAACACACCACATCTTTTTGACTGAACATTCTTTTTATTGAAAGGCCTCTGAATAGGCAAAGATTTACATCAGGAAGCGACCACCTGGAAAGAGGTAGCCACCAAAAAATTGAGAAAAGAAACTATCCTAATGGCAATGGGCATGGCATCCCAATGAGTTCCATTTCTGCTATGACCAGCATGACTTCAAGATTCTCCATTCTTGCCTTTGCTTTCTGAGAAGATGAGGGGACTGATTCTTATCCTTCTGATATTGTCAAGCTATACGAAACGATGACGTGGTTCTGATTACTCGGATCGTAGTTGTTCGCTTATTCCCTTGTTTTGCGTGGATCGCCCTTTCGGGTTTTCAATCCACCGGGATACACTTTTTTGCCTGAGCTGTCCAGTGTGGATTTTCAACTCAGTAGGTGTACATTTTTTTTAATTCATTTTCCCTAACTTTTTCCCGAGCTCTTTATTCTGTTTTTAGCTCGCCGGGATGCCCTTTTTTTGCTTGGACTTTAATTCTGTTTTTATGTCCAGCGGGTCTCTTTATGCGAAGTATTTTTTAACTGCGTCCGAGTTAACAGGGGACTGGAAGTCATCTCCATCCATAGTGGTGAGCATCAGTGCTCCTCCTGAGAAGACTTTCTTCACTATGAATGGTCCTTCGTAGTTTGGGGTCCACTTGCCCCTATGATCTGAACCTGGAGGAATGATCCTTTTCAGCACAAGCTCTCCTACTTGGTACTCCCGAGTACGTACTTGTTGGTCGAATGCCCGCTTCATTCTCCTCTGATAAAGCTGACCATGACAGATAGCCGCTAATCTCTTTTCCTCAATTAGACATAACTGATTGTAACGAGCATGCACCCATTCAGCCTCATCAAGCTTTACATCCATCATCACACGCAGTGAAGGAATCTCTACTTCAACAGGCAGGACTGCTTCCATACCATACACCAGAGAGAAGGGAGTTGCCCCAGTTGATGTCCTGACTAACGTTCGGTACCCATGCAACACAAATGGTAACATCTCATTGTTGCACCCCAAAATTTGCCCTCCACAAGACAAGTCATTGTTTACTAAGAGGCTCACAAGGTTCACAAGACATCTCATGAAGTTCACAAGGTTCACAAAGTTCACAATTAGTCAGGAAGTTTGACAATTCCCTCAGACAATGCATCCTCCTAAGCAATGCATCCTAAACTAGGGTTTTGACTTCCATCAGGCAAAATGAACTTCCAAGAATTCAAGTGAGCTTCATAGCACCCTATATGTCTTCAAGAATCCCTATGTCAAGTTTCAAGACTTTCCCCAAAGGTTTGCTCAGTCAGATGATCAGATAGGCTAAAATCAGTCAAAGTAGTTAAAAAGTCAAACTAAGGTCAACTGTGGTCAAACCAAAGTCAAACTTCATGATTTTTTGCCAACCTCAAGTATATGAAGTAAAATTCATCATTTGATCAAGGGTTGATCATGATTCATCAAGGAGATTTCAGATCATCAAGAATCAGGAGTTTCTAAATTAGGGTTTTCTTAGGAAAAGTCAACTGAACTTTGACCAGCCATAACTTTCACATGCTTCATAAAATTTTTTCCATCCAAAGCTCATTTTGAAGTAAATTGAAGTCTTTACAACTTTTTGTCTCATAAGCCAAGCCCAAAAATGTTTCATTTGGAAGGTATGAGCTAAGACATTATAGGTCCTTTTAAAAGTCAACAAAAAGTCAACAACTTCCAAAGAGCATAACTTGAGAATGGTAAAAGATATGGACATGAGACCAAAGAGGTTGGTTATAGGACTCTTTAAGATTTCCAAAATGTCCAAGAACACCATCATAGCATTAAAATTGAAGGATTTGTGCCCTTGCAAAGTTGGGAAAATTTTGAGTGGTTTATGAAGTAAATGGGGTCTTAAAACCATAATTCTTCAAATGGGCTGACTTTTTTGTGACCCAATATGTTCCATGACATCATGCACGAAATTTATTTAATATTTTCATAATTTTGTTCATTTTATTTTTATTTATTATGATTTTTTATATTAAAAATTATTTTAAATTCAAATAAAATATAAAATGGTGAAGATTTAAAATTATTATGCTTCTAGAATGTCATAAAAGTTATTTGGATCTAATTGATACAAAAATTATGAAGATTGTCTTAAAATAGCAAGTTCATATCAAAGAATATTCAAATTTTAAAGCTAATCTTTTCCAATCTTCAATGATCCAAATATCCATCAAATTGGCAATGTTTTTAACCTAATTCAGTCACTCATATATAAACAACACAAAGACAATCATAGGTCACGAATTCACAGCTTCCTCATATCATCTTCAAGCTTCAAAAATCTCACCAAAAACTCTAATTCGGTTTGGTACTTTTAGCCCCTTTCAAGACAAACCAAAGGTTGCAAATTGTTCCTTGAGGATCACTGATTGATTCTGGATCATAACATCATCCATTCATGCACTAAATCGTGAAAACCGAATGCACATTGTTCATGTTTTAAATTTTTTCGATTTGAATGATTTACACATTGATAATGAAAACTAACTGTTGGTTTGTGTTTATGATGATGTTTGGATGCTTTCTGGATAAATTAATTTGATTTTAGGTACAAGATGGAGAAATCACCATGGCTAGGGTTCTTCGGCCGTTTTAGGGTTTCATGATTTAGGGGATATAAATAAATTCTAAGACCATGGATCAACTCTAATTGATCTCTGGATTATGTTTGTGAACTTAATTTGATGAAATTTTGCTGTTTTGTTGATGATTGAGTTTCGTAGGGTTTGCTGCAAATGGAAATTCGCAGGAAAACTTGTAGCAAAAATCGTAGCAAAATTCGCAAGTCAGGAGGAAGAAGATGAAGTCCAGCGCGCCAAATTCTTATTTCAAAATTTGATATTCTATTTTATGATATTGTTGTGATATTTATTTCAGAAGAACATGATGGCTCAGTTGGCTAACGCGCGTGTGTGATAAAAGAAAGGTCCTGGGTTCAAATCGTCCCCAGGCCATTAGTTTTTTTGGTTATTTTCATTAATTCTTGCAGGTTAAAAATAAAAAGAATAGAACCTATTGTACTATCACCAGCGCGCAGCTGGTCCAGTGGCTGGCTTATTGGTCTAAGGATGTTGAAGCATAGGGCGTGGGTTCAATCCCTGCCCCAGGTAAGTTCCAATTTTTTTCTTTTTTTTGCTTATTTGATTTGTTTTGTTTGTTTTATTATAAATAAATAAAAATAAACACACACACACACACACACACATATATATATATATATATATATATATATATATATATATATATATATATATATATATATATATATATATTAACATGTAAATATTTTATAGTTTCTAAATTCTGAAATTATTTTCTAAAATTCAAAAATTTGTGTTTTTATTTATTTTTTATATACATAAAATTATAGTATATATATATATATATATATATATATATATATATATATATATATATATATATATATATATATATATATATATATATATATATATATATATATATATATTTATTCATTAAATTAATAATGTAAATTAAAATAAAAAACCTAATATTTTATAAACCCTAATTTATTTTCTAAACCCTAATTATTTTATAAACCCTAATTATTTTCAAAACCCTAATTTTCTTTTATAATTGTAATTTCTTATTTTATTATGTTTGTTTAATTATAATTAATAAATATTTCTAATATGTATATATAATTAAATTATTAAACTATTTAACATGTTTATTAGTATATAATTATTATTAATTATTTCTCTTCTTGAAATTCTTTAAAAAAAATTATTTATTTAAATTTAAAATTTTAATTTGATGTCTATATTGTATATTATTGTGCTAACCTCTTTTTCTCTTATGTTTATTATTACTAACCTTTTATTTATTTATTATATGCTTATTATTTAAATTATTTTATTATAATGTAATTGTGCAAGCTATGTAATAATTGTAGTATTATTATTGTTTATTTATTTAAATTGATATGGTTAGTAAAATAGGGAGTGAAAACATGTTTGTGTTTAAAATTGAATTTAGATCACTAATTATAAGATAAATATTTGAATCTGTACACGCACATACGAAAGTCGATCTTGGATCGCCATCTCACTTCTTAAGGGTTACCTCTCATGTTGCCTAAATAAAAGGTCAAGTAAGGTGTATAAAGCAAAGTCCCTTCTCTTATTAATATCATTTTGTCCCTTTAAAGATTATAAGATCAAGTCCCTTCATGGTTGCCTTCGTAAATGATCTTGTCCCTTTCGAATAAAAGATGATAAGTCCCTTCGAATTGCTATTACACCTTACAGTTGCCTAATCACAGATGTCCCTTCGCTTGTCCCTCATAACATCCAAGGTAATGACTACCTATTCCTTAATAATAGGGATAGTCTTACCATTGAAAGAACATATAAGAACAGTAAAGATTTGGCATAGGGTAGGTTCCTCTTAAGTACTTGCTCACTCTTTCAAAAATATTTCATAACACTTCACAATTTCAAACAATTTTCAAAACAAAGTCTTTATATATATCCGTACAAGGGTCATTATAAAGTACTTAAGAAAATTTTTAATCACACACTACACTTCTCAAAACAATTTAAAGTGAGCTAAGTAACTAAGAGCCCATGGATAACCATGGATGTAAAGGGTGCTAACACCTTCCCTTTACATAACCTACCCCCCGAACTCAAAAATCTTTTAAGGTCTTTCCTGTTCTTTTATGCTCTTTCCTTTGGATAAAATAAAAGTCGGTGGCGACTCTTGCTATCCGCAACATTTAACTAAAGTCAGTTCTCCCACCGTGTTACAGAACTAGCGATTCTGCTGGGGATTTAATAAAAGAGGGGTACCCTTAGGAATTAGATCACTTAAATTGTTTGACTTGTTTGCTTTATATTACTTGTTGGGCTTTATGTGTGAAAGATCCTAACCCGGATCTAGTGTACCTTAGGTAAATGGCAATAGACCAAGGAAACTGTACGGCGTATACCGATATGGTTGATCTGGTGGCCATAGTTGGTGTGACTTCTTGGTTGGTGCTTATATTCCTTAAGTAAGTTGAGGATAATATGAGGCTGCCATATGTTGTCAATACACTAACTGACTTTTAGAACCCTAGTCATCCCATCTTGGTCTTTAGAAAGGAGTGAGATAACCGGCTTTGGTGAAGACTGAAGTTGGTTGATACTCGATACTACGCTCATTGAGATTCTAAACTTGGAGGGTTTTGGTTGGCAAGTAAGTTGCCTACTGAACAACCACCCTTGTGAAGGATCAATGATATTGAGATCCCTTAGAACCTTGTTACTTTTGTAGGACAGGATGAACCAACTAACTTCAGGGGAGGGTACTTACCTTTGGACCTCATGCAAGCCTTCAAACCTAGGGCTATTGTGTGACTTGTTTGTGCGTGCCACATGTTTGTGATTGAACATAACATCATAACATCATCATGCATCATAAGCATAGAATTTTCACTAACCATTTCAAGGACCAAAGGATTTATCTTTGTTCTTTGTTGCAGGTCATGGCTTCTGCTCGTAGGAATACTATCCGGATCAACTTTGTAGGAATACCTCCTAAGCTTAAGGAATTGGTCTCTCAGGTTTCTGAAAACTCTCAGTTCATCAAGAGGCATGGTCACCTGCTAGATCTAGTCACTTCAGGGTTCAATGAAGACATGATGAGTGTTCTGTTTCAGTTCTTTGATCCTAAACATCATTGCTTCACATTCCCTGACTATCAGCTGGTTCCTACAATGGAAGAGTTCTCCAAGCTTCTGGGTATGCCTATCCTTGATCAGAAACCTTTCACAGGTTTGGAAAAAGAGCCTAAACCTGAAGTCATTACTGCAGCTCTACATCTGAAGAAGTCAGACATTGTCCTAGAAACGAGGAGTGGATTTAAGGGTATTCTTGCTAAGGTGTTGATAGAGAAGGCTCAAGTGTTCTTGAAGGCTATGAGCTATGCTGCTTTTGAGGAGATTTTAGCCTTGTTGATTTATGGCTTAGTATTGTTCCCCAATCCAGACCAGTTCATAGACGTACATGCCATCAACATATTTCTGACTCATAATCTAGTGCCTACATTACTTGGAGACATTCTGCATTCTCTTCATACTCGTACTACGAAAGCACGAGGAACTCTGATGTGCTGCATACCTTTGCTATCCAGGTGGTTTATTTCTTACCTTCCTCGATTAGTGATGAAGAATGAACAAGGGTTCAGGTGGTCCAAGAGGATTATGTCACTTTCTCATTCGGATATTCATTGGTGCTCTCGATCTATGGAGAATGTTGCTATCATTGACCGTTGTGGGAAGTTCCCTAATGTGCCACTCCTTGGCATAAGAGGGGGCATTACCTACAATCCTTCCTTAGCTCTACGTCAGTTTGGTTATGCTCGGAGTGATGGTCCTCATGACATGTTGAGTTAGGGTATTGTGTTTGAATACGACAATGATCTGCAAGGTTACCGTCAAAGGTTCATACGAGCATGGGGAAAAGTGAACAAGGTTGACAGCAAGACTCTGGAGCCCAAGTACACTATTCCTATGGAAGCTTATCTCAGATGGGTGCGATCTCGTGCTCAGACTCTTATGATGCCATATCCTGCCATCCTTCCAGTTACTATGGAGCCAGTTGCTGAAGGAGATACCTCTTATATCATCCTTCATCCAGACATGCCCACTGACATAGAAGACTTACAGAGGTCCTGGATCCAGTTGAAGGAGCAAAGGGAAACTTGTGAGACTCATTACAAAGCAAGTCAAGAAAGAATCCTGGAGCTAACAAAGCAACTTCATGAGGAGCGGAATCTCAACTCATACCTCAACACAAAGAGGAAACGTCCATGGGAGACTTAAAACCCCATTTCTTGTATTTATTTCATTTTTGTTGTAAGCCCAAAGGGCAAACAAATTTATTACTAATAAAAGTTTACTTTCTTGATTGTTTAAGCAAATTTAAATCCTGCGGTCCTTGAAAACATTGCATACGCATTTATACACCATATCATTGCATCACAGGTTTTTTATGTACATGTATCTTATCTTCTCGCTGTTTATTTCAGCAATGGCTCTTGAACAAACAATCAAAGATCTTCAGGCACAAAATGCACAGTTCCAAGAGCTGATCCTGAACTTG
Source organism: Lathyrus aphaca (assembly GCA_963966055.1). NCBI lineage: Eukaryota > Viridiplantae > Streptophyta > Magnoliopsida > Fabales > Fabaceae > Lathyrus > Lathyrus aphaca. Next base: position 456,538,685 of record OZ014523.1, on the reverse strand, counting down.
TCCAAGGGGCAGGATGAATTGAAAACACTGCTGGCCAAGAAGACTAAGAAGACTAGAAGGTCAGGAGGCCTAATCAACATGGGAAGAAGGTTCAGAGGTCCTGTCAAGACCAAGGAACAGGTTGAAGAATATGAGTCTGAAGAGTCTGAGAAAGAGGGAGGCAGTCTCCATAATACAATGGGGGATTCTGATTCTGAAGCTAACTACTATCATGATCCTAATGAAGATAAGTTCAAGATGCTGGTGGATAGAATGGATGCTATGGAATTGCAAAAGTCTTCTGGGCTGGATTTTGAAGACCTGAGTTTGATATTTGGAGTGGTTATACCCATTGGTTTCAAAGTCCCTGCTTTTGTAGTGTATGATGGTGTTTCTTGTCCCAAATTGCATCTGAGGTCTTATGTCCGGAGAATCCAACCCCATACTGCTGATAAGAAGTTGTGGATCCATTTTTTCCAAGAGAGCTTGTCTGGAGCTCAATTGGAATGGTACTATCAGTTGGAGAGTGTCAACATCCGTGATTGGAATGATCTTGCTGAGGCCTTTTATAAGCAATATCAATACAATGCTGATCTAGCCCCTACTCGCATGCAACTACAGAACATGTCTATGGGTGCTAAAGAAAATTTCAAGGAGTATGCCCAGAAGTGGAGAGATTTGGCTGGTAGAGTACAACCTCCTCTAACTGACAGGGAGTTAGTGGATATGTTAATGTGTACGTTGAATGGTCCTTTTACAGTCATCTCATTGGAAGCTCATCATCTGGCTTCACTGAGTTGATAATGACATGAGCGCGCGTAGAAAGTGGTATAAGAAGTGGCAAGATCTAAGTGGGTGCTTCTTCATCAAGTACTGCAAAGAAGCCCCCTAGTGGGAAGAAAGAGTCAAATGCTGTTTATGGTCAACCTGACCATAATAGGAGGCACCAGTCCGTGAGTGCAGTTCATATCTCCAATCCTACTCCTGCAACACCAGAGCTACCACAGAGCAATCAACAGAGGCCTAGAAGATAGTTCACCAAGCTCAACATGTCAATCGCCCAAGCCTTGCAACACTTGTTGAAAGGTGAACTCATCACTTTGAAGGATCCTCCTCAGAACCCCAATGTTACCTCTCCCAGGTACAATCCTAATGCACGATGTGCATATCATTCTAATTGTCAGGGACATGATACCAATAATTGCTGGATATTGAAGAATAAAATTCAGGATATGATTGATGTTGGAGAAATTGAGTTTGACCCTCCTGGTACTCCAAATGTGATTATTGCTCCCATGCCAAATCATGAAAAGACTGTTAATGCCATTGATGAAGTTTCACATATTTCCTCAGTTGCAGATGTAACTACACCATTGTCTGTTATTAAGAAGAAGTTGATACAAGCTGGGTTCTTTCCAGGTTGTAATGAAGATTGTTTCTATTGTGCTTATAAACCGGATAGTTGCTGGAAGTTGAAGGACGGTATTCAACGCCTCATGGACAATTACACCATATTGTTTGAGAGGACACCTTCTGTAGAGAGTATGGTTGAACATATAACTAAAAGTGAGAAGATTGAAGAGGTGGATATGGTTGATAGTGCCAGTAAGGATCACTTCCAAGGGCCCTGTCAAAATCACTCATAAGGATCCAATTAAGATTACTGCTGAAGGACCTGTGAAGATTGTTGCTGAAGCTAGAGTTGCACCTATGATCATTACCACTCCTGGTCCTATTCCGTATACTTCTGATAAAGTTGTGCCTTGGCATTATGGTTCTGATGTTTATATTCATGGTGTTAAGCAGGAATCCTTAGCTGATACACCTGTTGTTGATGAAAATCTTGATATTGATAATATTACTGGATCTAGTAAGATCACACGAAGCGGAAGAGTTTTCTCTCCTCCAGTTACCTCCAGGAATACAGTTACTCCAACTACTACTTCCACTGCTGATGCTCGGGGCAAAGGTCCTGTTATTGAACCTATACAAAATGATGTACCAACTGCTGATGATCTTTCTAAGCAGATGGAAGAAGTATTGAAGATCATTCGCAAGAGTGATTATGACATTGTTGATCAATTAGGGCATACTCCCTCCAAGATTTCCATGTTGTCTTTATTATTGTGTTCTGAAGCTCATGCTAAGGCCTTGATAAAATTTTTGAAGACTGCTCACGTACCAAATGAGATTTCTGTAGATCAGTTTGAAAATTGTGTTGCACACTTGACCTATGATAATGGGTTAGGTTTCTCCGATGCTGATTTAACTCCTGCCAAGAGGGATCATAACAGGGCTCTACATATCTCTATTGAATGTAGGGGCACTACCCTGTCACATGTGTTAATAGACAATGGCTCCTCGCTGAATGTGTTGCCCAAAGAAGTTCTGAATAAGCTTAGTCCAGAAGATGCTGTGTTGAGGCCCAGTAATATAGTGGTGAAGGCCTTTGATGGTTCGAGAAGAGTGGTGCATGGAGAAATTGATCTCCCAATAAAAGTAGGTTCTCAGGTCTTCAATGCTACCTTTTATGTAATGGATATTCGTCCTTCGTATTCTTGTTTGCTTGGGCGCCCCTGGATCCATGGGGCAGGTGATGTGACCTCCACCTTACATCAGAAGCTGAGATATCCAGTAGAGGGAAAGGTTGTCACTGTTTACGGAGAGGAAGGATATATGATTAGTCATGTGAAAACATTTATATATCTTGAAGTGGAAGGTGAATATGTTGAAACTCCGTGCCAGACATTTGAAGTAGTTCCTTGGGTTGTTCCTAATTTTGAAGCTCCTCCTGTTGTCAAGAAAGTTCCCATGGTCACCAGAGTACCTCCTACAATGACCTCCCTCAAAGATGCTAGAGCTATGGTGGATGAAGGTGGTTGTACTATTTGGGGTCATCTTCATGACATTCCTTACAAGTATGACAAATTTGGTTTGGGTTTCACTGCAGAGTCCCAGAAGGTTGTTCGTCGTGCTCGTGCTGTTCGTATCACCAATCAAGGGATTATGAAAGATCAGATAAATGTTGTGGGTGACTATGATGAAGACTATAACCTGGATGCTTGGATTTTTCCTACTGTGGGTGATGGGTGTTGCACCCCAAAATTTGCCCTCACAATACAAGACTTTGTGTGCTAAGAAGGTTCACAAGATTCACAACACTTACAAGACCTTTCATGAGGTTCATGAAGTCTACAAGCCACTTTATGAAGGTTCACAAGGTTCACAAGCTTCCCAATGCTTTCAAGACCTTTCATGAGGTTCATGAAGTCTACAAGTCACTTTATGAAGGTTCACAAGGTTCACAAGCTTCACAATGTTTTCAATACCTTTCATGAGGTTCATGAAGTCTACAAGTCACTTTATGAAGGTTCACAAGGTTCACAAGCTTTCCAATGCTTTCAAGACCTTTCATGAGGTTCATGAAGTCTACAAGATACTTTATGAGGTTCACAAGGTTCACAATACCTCCCATGAGGTTCACAAGACATTTTATGATGGTTCACAAGGTTCACAATTGGTCAGAAGAGTTGACAATTCCCTCAGACAATGCACCTCCTAAGCAGTGCATCCAAAACTAGGGTTTTGACTTTAATCAGGCTAAATGAATTTCCAAGGCTTCAAGTGGGCTTCATAACATCTTATATGTGTTTAAGAATCCCTATGACAAATTTCAAGACTTTTCCCAAAGGTTTGCTCAGTCAGATGATCAGGTAAGTCAAAATCAATCAAAGCAGTTAAAAAGTCAAACTGAGGTCAACTGTGGTCAAACCAAAGTCAAACTTCATGATTTTTTGCCAACATCAAGTATATGAAGTAAAATTCATCATTTGATCAAGGTTTGATCATGATTCATCAAGGAGATTCCAGATCATCAAGAATCAGGAGTTTCTAAATTAGGGTTTCCTCAGTAAAAGTCAACTGAACTTTGACCAGCCATAACTTTCACATACTTCATCACCAAGTCTCCATCCAAAGCTCATTTTGAAGGAAATTGAATTCTCTAGAACTTTGTGTCTCATAAGCCAAGCCCAAAAATGCTTCATTTGGAAGGTATGAGCTAAGACATTATAGGTCCTTTTGAAAGTCAACAAAAACTCAACAACTTCAAAAGGGCATAACTTGAGATTGGTAAATGATATGGACATGAAACCAGTGGGTTTGTTTAGAGGACTCTTCAAGCTTTCCAAAATGTCCAAGAACACCCTCATACCATTAAAATTGAAGGATATGTGCCCTTGCAAAGTTGGGAAATTTTGGGTTGGTTCATGAAGAAAAAGGAGGTCTAAAACCAATTTTTTCCAAATGGGCTTGCCAAATAATGATCCAATCCACTTCATAACATCTTGCACGAAATTAATTTAATTTATTCATAATTTAATTTATTTTGTTTTTATTTATTATGATTTTTATATTAAAAAGTCATTTTAAATTCAAATAAAATATAAAATCATGAAAATTAATTTTAACTTTGCTTCTAGAAAATCTTAAATCACATTTAAGTTTGATTGATACAAGAATTATGAAAATCCTCCAAAAATAGCAAGCATTCACACATGAATATTTGATTTTTAAGACATGATCCTTTTGAATCTTTTCATATCAAATTTTCCACACAACCATTCAATTTTATTGACCTAATTCAATCACCTATAAGTACTAAACACAACCCTAACATGAATTCACGGATTCCACAGCCTCAAGAGTAAGTTCATATTGTTCAAAAACCTTCTCAAAACTCACATTCGGTTTTCAATATCCAAGGCACTTGAAGGTAAAATAAGAACATAGCAATGTTCCTTGGACTTCTCTGATCATGAACCAATACTCATATGCATCAAAACCATGCTATATTGCTCAACCCGAATCCACATTGTTCTTAAAAATATTTTTTTCGATTCCCATAATATTGATATCATTGTCTGAATTTGATTACATATTTGTGTTTGTGATGAAGTTTGGAGTGTTTCTGGAACAATCAATTCGATTTTAAGTGCAGGATGAAGAAATCACCATGATTAGGGTTTCACGGCCGTTTTAGGGTTCTTCAATTCATCCACTATAAATGAATTCTAAAGACATGGTTGAGTTGTATGGACCTTGTAGAATGTAATTCACTGATTAATTTCACAAAATTTTGTTGTTTTGTTGATCATTGTATTTCGTAGGTTTTGCTGCCATTATGTTTTCGCAGGAAAGATGGTAGGAAAATTCGTGACAAATTTCGCAGGTACACTGAAGAAGATGAAGTTGGCTTGGCGCGAACTTCATATTTGAAATTTTGTTTTAAAATATAATGAGTTCTCTCTGTTTATTTCACAAACTTGGTGCTTGGCCTGGTGGTAAAACAGACGCGCGTGTTGATGGAAGGCTGGGGTTCGAATCCTGCCTCCAGCCAATCCTTTTGACATTTTTTCATTTAAATTGTAGTTTTAATATATTATTGTTTATAGCCAATATTCTAACAGGTTCGCTCATCTAGCTTGGTTGGTAATGTGCATATGCGTTTGGTTGAGAGGTCCTGGGTTCAATCCTCCCCCAGGCCTTTTGCTTCTTGTTAATTTTTCCTGATTTTTCTAGACAAAGCACAAAAGCAATTCCTCTCCTTTTCCTTTCACCTGCGCGTGTGGTAGTCTGGTGGTGTGTCTTGCTGCTGGTAAACAAAGCCTCCTGGGTTCAAATCCCAGCCAGGTTTGTTTTGTTATTTTTTTTATTATTTTATTTTATTTTGTTTAATTAACTTAGGTTTTACAAATAATCATATATAACTAAATAATTCTATAAATGTTTATCCAAAGTTTTCTAATATTCAAAAATCATATTTTTTTTAATTCAAAAAATTATTTCTTTTATTATGTAATTAAATTATAATATATGTATATTAATTTTGTATATTATATTATAAACTCTTAAATATTTTCTAAACAAACCCTAATTTTGTAAACCCTAATTTATTCTTATGATTTAAATTTCTAATTTTTTAATATTTAATATAATTACATTTTGTAAATATGATTATAATCAAATTTTTTTTTATAATATGTAATTGTTTCTATAATTTGTTCATAATCTAAATTTTATTCTTTTAAAAATATATATGTTTAAAAATAATTAAATTTATGCTAATATTGTAATTATAATTTTTTATATGTTTATAATTTATAATCTTAAATTTTATAATTAAATTGCTCATATTTCCTTAATAATTTCTAATTCTTATTTATTATTTTATTTTGTTTATTATTATTACTAATTATGTTTATTACTAATCCATTTATCTTTTAATTATGCTTATTATTATTATTTCACTAACTCAATTTATTTTTAATTATTATTATTACTAACCCCTATTATAATTATTCTTGCTTATTTATTTATATTTTTGCTTATTTATTCTTGCTATTTATTTTTAATTGCTTATTAATTATTATTGTAATTGCTCCTTGGTGTAAATTTTTGTAAATATTTAAATTATTTAATTTGCTTGCTATGGTTAGTAAAATAGGGAGTGTAAACATGTATTATATTTAAAATTGAATTTAGGTCATTTAAAATTATAAGATAAATTAAATTGAACACTCACACACGTAAGTCGATTTTTAATCGCCATCTCACTTTCTAGGGTTACCTCTCAATGTTGTCTAATCATAAGGTCAAGTGGGGTGTATAAAGCAAGTCCCTTAAAAAGAAAAGTCATCAAGTCCCTAATGGTTGCCTTTCATAAAGATCAAGTCCCTTTCGAATAATGATGACAGTCCCTCCAAAAATTGCTTAATACACCCTACAGTTGCCTTCATTAAACAGATGTCCCTTCATATGTCCCTCACATCCAAGGTAATGACTACCTATTCCTTAATAATAGGGATAGTCTTACCACTTAAAGGATAAAGAACAGAAAGACTTAAAATTTTAGGGTAGGTTCCTCATAGTTACTTGCTCACTACTTAAAAATTTCTCAAATACTTCACAAATTTCAAACAATTTTCAAACACAAGTTTTTTACGCATCCGTACATGGATCATTATTAAACTCTTATGAAAATTTTTATTCACACGCTTCACATTTTCAAAAACAATTCAAAGTGAGCTAAGTAACTAAGAGCCCATGGATAACCATGGATGTAAAGGGTGCTAACACCTTCCCTTTACATAACCTACCCCCCGGACCCAAAAATCTTTTAAAAGGTCTTTCCTGTTCTTTTATGCCTTTCCTTTGGATAAAATAAAAGTCGGTGGCGACTCTTGCTATCCGCAACATAACTAAAGTCAGTTCTCCCACCGTGTTACAGAACTGGCGACTCTGCTGGGGATAGCAATTTAAGAGGGGTACCCTTAGGAATTAGATCACTTTAAAATTGTTTGCCTTGTTTGCTTTATACTTATTTGTTGGGTGCTCTTATGTGTGAAAGGTCCTAACCCGGATCTAGTGTACCTTAGGTAAATGGCAATAGACCAAGGAAACTGTATGACGTATATCGATATGGTTGATCTGGTGGCCATAGTTAGTGCGACTTCTTGGTTGGTGCTTATGTTCCTTAAGTCAAGTTGAGGATAATATGAGGCTGCCATATGTTGTCAATGCACTAACTAACTTTTAGAACCCTAGTTATCCCATCTTGGCCTTTAGAAGGTAGTGAGGTAACCGGCTTTGGTGCAGACTGAAGTTGGTTGACACTCGATACTACGCTCATTGAGATTCTAAACTTGGAGGGTTTTGGTTGGCAAGTAAGTTGCCTTCTGAACAACCACCCTTGTAAAGGATCAATGATATTGAGATCCCTTAGAACCTGGTTACTTTTGTAGGACAGGATGAACCATCCAACTTCAGGGGAGGGTACTTACCTTAAACCTCATGCAAGCCTTTAAACCTAGGGCTATTGTGTGACTTGTTTGTGTGTGCCACATGTTTGTGATTGAGCATAACATCATGACATCATCATGCATCATAAGCATAGCATTTTCACTAACCATTTCAAGGACCAAAGGATTTATCTTTGTTCTTTGTTGCAGGTCATGGCTTCTGCTCGTAGAAACATCATCAGGATCAACTTTGTGGGCATACCTGCCAAGCTTAAAGAGTTGGTTTCTCAAGTGTCTGATCATTCCCAGTTCATCAAGAGACATGGTCACCTATTGGATCTAGTCACTTCAGGGTTCAATGAAGACATGATGAGTGTCCTGTTTCAGTTCTTTGATCCTAAGCACCACTGCTTTACATTCCCTGACTATCAGCTGGTTCCAACCATGGAGGAGTTCTCTAAACTCCTGGGTATACCTGTTCTTGATCAAAGACCCTTCACAGGCTTGGAGAAGGAGCTTAAACCAGAGGTTATTGCTGCAGCTCTACATCTGAAGAAGTCTGACATTGTTCTAGAAACGAGAAGTGGAGTCAAGGGTATTCTTGCCAAGGTGTTGATAGAAAAAGCTCAGGTGTTCTTGAAGTCCATGAGCTATGATGCTTTTGAGGAGATCTTAGCCTTGCTGATTTATGGCTTAGTATTGTTCCCCAATCCAGATCAGTTCATAGATGTTCATGCCATCAACATCTTCCTGAGTCACAATCCAGTGCCTACATTGCTTGGAGACATCCTGCATTCTCTTCACACCCGTACTACAAGGGCAAGAGGAACTTTGATGTGCTGCATACCTTTGCTTTATAGGTGGTTTATTTCTCACCTTCCTCGCTCAGTAATGAAGAATGAGCAAGGGTTCAGATGGTCCAAGAGGATCATGTCACTTTCTCACTCAGATATCCATTGGTGCTCCAGATCTATGGAGAATGTCACCATCATTGACTGTTGTGGGGAGTTTCCTAATGTGCCACTTCTAGGTATAAGAGGAGGCATCACCTACAACCCCTCTCTAGCTTTACGACAGTTTGGTTACGCCCGGAGTGATGGTCCACATGACATGTTGATTCAGGGCATTGTGTTTGACTACGACAACGATCTTCAAGGTTACCGTCAGAGATTCATACGAGCCTGGGGAAAAGTAAACAGGGTTGACAGCAAGACTCTGGAGCCTAAGTACACTATTCCTATGGAAGCTTATCTCAGATGGGTGCGATCTCGTGCTCAGACTCTCATGATGCCATATCATGCCGCCCTACCAGTTACCATGGAACCTGTTGCTGAAGGAGACACAGCTTATACCATCCTTCACCCAGACATGCCTACTGATATGGAAGACTTGCAGAGATCATGGATCCAACTGAAGGAGCAAAGGGATACTTTCGAGGCTCATTACAAAGCAAGCCAAGAAAGAATCCTAGAACTAACAAAGCTACTTCACGAAGAACGGAACCTCAACTCATACCTCAACACAAAGAGGAAACGTCCATGGGAGACTTAAAACCCCATCTTTTGTACTTATTTCATTTCATTTTTTGTAAGCCTAAAAGGCAAAACAAATTTATTACTAATAAAAGTTTACTTTCGTGTTTGTTTAAGCAAATTTAAATCCTGCGGTCCTTGAAAACATTGCATATGCATTCACATATCATTTCATTACATCACAGGTTTATAATTGTGCACAGGTTTCTCATCTTCTCGCTGTTTATTTCAGCAATGGCTCTTGAACAATCAGTTAAGGATCTCCAGGCACAAAATGCACAGTTCCAAGAGCTGATCTTGAACCTGTCCAAGGGGCAGGATGAATTGAAGGCACTGCTGGCCAAGAAGACTAAGAAGACTAGAAGGTCAACTGGTTTGATCAACATGGGAAGAAGGTTCAAAGGTCTTGCCAAGACCAAAGAGCCAGTTGAAGACTATGAATCTGAGGAATCTGAAAAAGAGGGAGGTAGTCTCCACAACACTATGGGGGACTCTGATTCTGAGGCTAATTACTACCATGATCCTAATGAAGACAAGTTCAAGATGCTGGTGGATAGAATGGATGCCATGGAGTTACAGAAGTCATCTGGGCTGGATTTTGAAGATTTGAGTCTGATATCTGGGGTAGTCATACCCATTGGTTTCAAGGTTCCTACCTTTGTTGTTTATGATGGGGTCTCTTGCCCCAAGCTGCATCTGAGGTCTTATGTCAGAAGAATTCAACCTCACACTGCTGATAAGAAATTGTGGATCCATTTTTTTCAAGAGAGCTTATCTGGAGCTCAGCTGGAGTGGTATTATAAGTTGGAGAGTGTCAACATCAGGGACTGGAATGATCTTGCTGAAGCTTTCTATAAGCAGTATCAATACAATGCTGACTTAGCCCCCACTCGCATGCAGCTTCAGAGCATGTCTATGGGTGCCAAAGAAAGTTTCAAAGAGTATGCTCAGAAGTGGAGAGATTTAGCTGGAAGAGTTCAACCCCCTTTAACTGACAGGGAATTGGTTGATATGTTCATGTGCATGCTGAATGGTCCGTTTTATCGTCATCTCATTGGGAGCTCATCATATGGCTTCACTGAGTTGATAATGACAGGAGAGCGAGTAGAAAATGGTATAAAGAATGGTAAGATCCAAGTGGGTACTTCCTCATCAGGTGCTGCAAAGAAGCCTCCCACTGGGAAGAAAGAATCCAATGTTGTTTATGGTCAACCTGATCGTAACAGAAGGCATCAGTTTGTTAGCGCAGTTCATATTTCAAATCCAACTCCTGCAACAACAGAGCAGCCACAGGGCAACCAACAGAGGGCTAGAAGGCAGTTCACGAAGATCAACATGTCAATGGCACAGGCGTTGCAACACTTGTTGAAGGCTGAACTTATTACTTTGAAAGAGGCTCCTCAGAATCCTAATGTTACCTCTCCCAGGTACAACCCCAATGCACGGTGTGCATACCATTCAAACTGTCAGGGACATGATACTAATAATTGCTGGGTCTTGAAGAACAAAATTCAAGATATGATTGATGTTGGAGAAATTGAGTTTGATCCTCCGGGTACTCCAAATGTGATTACTGCTCCAATGCCAAATCACGAGAAGACTGTCAATGCCATTGAGGAAGATTTGCATATCCATTCAGTTGATGAATTGACCACACCATTATCTGTCATCAGAAAGAAGCTAGTGCAAGCTGGGTTCTTTCCGGGTTGTCGTGAAGATTGTGTTTATTGTGAGTATAATCCAGATAAATGTTGGAGGTTGAAGGACGGAATTCAACGTCTCATGAATAATTACACCATAGTGTTTGAAAGAAGACCACCTTCTGTGGAGAGTATGGTGGATCATATTACGCAAGGTAAGAGGATTGAAGAGGTTGATATGGTTGACAAAATGCCGGTGAGAATCACTTCAAAGGGTCCTATTAAAATCACTCATCAGGGTCCAATCAAAATTACTGCTGAAGGTCCTGTGAAAGTTGTTGCTGAAGCCAGAGTAGCTCCTATGGTCATTACTACTCCTGGTCCTATCCCGTATACGTCTGACAAAGCTGTGCCTTGGCATTATGGGTCTGATGTTTACATCCATGGTGTTAAGCAAGAGCCTATAGCTGATGTGCCTGTTGATGTTGACAATATTGCTGGATCTAGTAAGATCACACGTAGTGGAAGAGTATTCTCTCCTCCAGTTGCTTCCAAGAATGCAGTTACTCCTGCTGCTACTTCCACCACTGATGCTAGGGGCAAAGGCCCTGTTATTGAACCTGTATCTACTGATGTGCCAACTGCTGATGATCTGGCTAAGCAGATGGAAGAAGTATTGAAAATCATTCGCAAGAGTGATTACGACATTGTTGATCAGTTGGGACATACTCCCTCTAAGATTTCTATGCTGTCCTTGTTGTTATGTTCTGAAGCTCATGCAAAAGCTTTGATCAAGTTTCTGAAGACTGCTCATGTACCCAGTGCAATTTTTGTGGATCAGTTTGAGAATTGTGTTGCCCACCTGACCTATGACAATGGGTTAGGATTTTCTGATGCTGATTTGACCCCTGCCAAGAGGGATCATAACAGGGCCTTGCATATCTCAATTGAATGCAGGGGCACTACCCTGTCGCATGTACTGATAGACAATGGTTCCTCTCTGAATGTGTTGCCCAAGGAAGTCCTGAACAAGCTGAGTCCTGAAGATGCTGTGCTGAAGCCCAGCAATATTGTGGTAAAGGCTTTTGATGGTTCTAGAAGAGTAGTACATAGGGAAATTGATCTTCCAATCAAAGTTGGCTCCCAGGTTTTTACTGCTACATTTTTTGTGATGGATATTCGTCCTTCGTACTCTTGTCTGCTTGGTCGTCCCTGGATCCATGGGGCAGGTGCTGTAACCTCTACATTACATCAGAAGCTAAGGTATCCGGTGGAAGGAAAGGTTGTTACTGTCTATGGAGAAGAAGAATACTTTGTCAGCCATGTGAATACTTTCAAGTATCTGGAAATGGAAGGTGAATACATTGAGACTCCGTGTCAGACGTTTGAAGTGGTTCCTTGGGTTGTTAATGATTATGTAGCTCCTCCTGTTGCAAAGAAAGTTCCCGTGGTCACCAGAAAACCTCCAACAATGGCAATGGCCTCCCTCAATGATGCTAGAGCTGTGGTGGATGAAGGTGGTTGTACTATTTGGGGTCAGCTTCCTGATATTCCATACAAGTCTGACAAGTTTGGTTTGGGTTTCACTGCAGAGTCCCAGAAGGCTGTTCGTCGTGCTCGTGCTGTTCGTATCACCAATCAAGGGGTTATGAAAGATCAGATCAATGTTGTGGGAGACTATGATGAAGACTACAACTTGGATGCTTGGATTTTTCCTACTGTGGGTGCTGGACTCAATAATTGGAAAGCTGAAGATGTTATCCCTATCTCCTTTAGTCAGGAGTAAATACTATTACTGTGTTGTTTTTTTAAGTTTGTAATTTCTGAACAATTAAAACTCTCAAGCCTTGTGCCTTACCCGGGGCACAATGGTGTGCTTGTTACGGGCTGTCATTTCATTTGCATACTTCATTCAATAAAATCAGTGGACGTTTCGTTTTCGTAAATATTGTGTTCCTTGTCTTTCTTTTCTTTTATTTTTGTTTTATCAGCTATGTGTTCTTACACACACCCACATCACTAAAATGCAGATCCTCATCCACTCTGGATCCTGTTGATAACAGTTCTACTATTGCCAATTATAATTTCGAGAATCCGATCTATCAAACTGAAGACGGAAATGAGGACGATTGTGAAGTACCTGTAGAGCTTGCTAGGTTGTTACAACAAGAAGAGAAAGCTATACAACCACATGAAGAGCCAGTCGAAGTTGTGAATTTGGGAACTGAAGAAAACAGGAAAGAGGTCAAGATAGGGGCTGATTTAGAGGACAGTGTCAAGAGCAGGTTGATTCAGATGTTACGTGACTATGTGGAGATCTTTGCTTGGTCTTATGAAGATATGCCAGGGTTGGATACAAACATTGTGGTTCATCGTTTACCAGTAAAAGAAGATTGTCGTCCAAAGAAGCAGAAGGTTCATCGTATGCGTCCTGAGATGTCAGAAAAGATCAAAGCAGAGGTAATGAAACAGTTCAATGCAGGGTTCTTAGCTGTGACTTCCTATCCTCAGTGGGTTGCAAATGTGGTGCCAGTTCCTAAGAAAGATGGTAAGGTACATATGTGTGTGGACTACAGAGATTTGAACAAGGCTAGCCCCAAAGATGACTTTCCACTTCCTCATATTGATGTTCTGGTAGACAACACTGCTCAGCATAAGGTATTCTCTTTTATGGATGGTTTCTCTGGTTACAATCAAATCAAGATGGCTCCTGAAGATATGGAGAAGACAACATTTGTTACACAGTGGGGCACCTTTTGCTATAAGGTGATGCCATTTGGTTTGAAGAATGCAGGGGCAACATATCAGCGTGCTATGGTGTCTTTGTTTCATGATATGATTCATCATGAGATAGAGGTATATGTGGATGATATGATAGCCAGGTCTCAGAATGAAGAGCAACATCTTGATCATCTGCATAAATTGTTTGAGAGGTTGAAGAAATACAAATTGAGATTGAATCCAAACAAATGTACTTTCGGAGTTAGATCTGGAAAACTCCTGGGTTTTATTGTCAGTGGAAAAGGTATTGAAGTGGATCCTGCAAAAGTTAAAGCTATACGAGAGATGCCAGCTCCCCGTACTGAGAAGGAGGTTAGAGGTTTCTTGGGACGATTGAACTACATTGCAAGATTTATTTCCCAATTGACTGCCATCTGTGAGCCAATATTCAAGTTGTTGAAGAAAGATCAGGTGATGGAATAGAATGATGAGTGCCAGACTGCCTTTGATGAAATCAAGAGATATCTGCTGGAACCACCAATTTTGATGCCACCAGTTGATGGAAGACCCTTGATTATGTACTTAACAGTGTTAGACAACTCAATGGGGTGTGTGTTGGGGCAACATGACGAGTCTGGTCGAAAAGAGCAGGCAATATACTACCTTAGCAAAAAGTTTACCGACTGTGAAACAAGATACTCACTGCTCGAGAAAACTTGCTGCGCTTTGGCATGGGCTACTCGCCGACTAAGATAGTATATGTTGACTCATACTACCTTGTTGATCTCAAAGATGGATCCAATCAAGTACATATTTGAGAAACCTGCTCTCTCCGGAAGAATTGCAAGATGGCAAATGATCTTGACAGAATATGATATACAGTACACTACTCAGAAGGCCATTAAAGGAAGTGTTGTGGCTGATTATTTAGCTCATCAAGTAGTGGATGATTATCAGTCAATGAGTTTTGAGTTCCCTGATGAAGATATTATGATTATTACCAAAGAACCTGGACAATATGACGGACCTAAACAAGGATCCCGATGGACTATGGTTTTTGATGGTGCCTCTAATGCACTTGGTAATGGTGTTGGTGTTGTGATTAGTTCCCCTAAAGGTTGTCATACCCCGATTACTGCCAGACTTTGTTTCTATTGTACCAATAATATGGCTGAGTATGAGGCATGTATCCTGGGTATTAAAGCTGCTATTGATATGAAGATTCAGTTCCTTGACGTGTATGGAGATTCAGCCCTGGTAGTAAGTCAGATTAAAGGAGATTTTGATACTAAGCATGATAACCTCATCCCTTACAGAGAGCATGTGTTGTCTTTGATCCCACATTTTAAAGAGATTACCTTTGGACATATTCCACGAAGAGAAAATCAGTTGGCAGATGCATTAGCCACCATGGCATCCATGTTTGAGATCAGCTGGGATGATGAAGCTCCTAAGATTACCATTGACAGATTTGAGAAGCCTGCGTATTGCAATGAGATTGACACAGAAGGGGCAGAGGAGAAACCTTGGTTCTATGAAGTGAAAAGATATCTTGAAGCTCAGGAGTTCCCTGAAGGGGCATCTGTCAAAGATAGGAAATTTCTGAGAAGGTTTTCTGCTAAGTTCTTTCTGAGTAATGGCATTTTGTACAAGCGCAATCATGACTCAACTTTGCTTCGTTGTGTGGATAAGAAAGAAGCAACTGAGATTATGGAAGATATGCATGATGGGATCTTTGGCACTCATTCTAGTGGTCATACTATGGCAAAGAAGATATTGAGAGCAGGTTACTATTGGTCTACCATGGAAGCTGATTGCTACCAACACTCTAGAACATGTCACAAGTGTCAAATCTATGCCGATAAAGTCCATGTACCTCCATCACCATTGAGTGTGTTGACTGCTCCTTGGCCCTTTGCCATGTGGGGCATTGATATGATTGGTGAAATCAAACCTACTGCTTCTAATGGGCATCGTTTCATCCTGGTTGCTATTGATTACTTCACGAAGTGGGTAGAGGCAGCTTCATTTGCATCTGTTACTAAGAATGTTGTGGCTCGATTCATTAAGAATAATCTCATATGTAGGTATGGCATCCCTGAAAGGATTATCACTGACAATGGCTCCAATCTGAATAACACTATGATTACTGATCTCTGCACGCAGTTCAAGATTAAGCATCACAATTCTTCTCCGTATCGTCCAAAGATGAATGGGGCAGTTGAAGCTGCTAACAAGAACATTAAGAAGATTGTACAGAAGATGACTGTTACTTACAAGGATTGGCATGAGATGTTACCATTTTCTCTTCATGGTTATCGTACCACAATACGTACTTCAACAGGGGCAACCCCATTCTCCTTAGTCTATGGTACGGAAGCAGTTCTGCCCATTGAAGTTCAGATTCCCTCCTTAAGAATTATGAAGGATGCAGGCTTGGATGAAGATGAGTGGATTTAGACTCGACTTGACCAGATAAATTTGATTGATGAGAAGAGGTTAGCAGCAGTTTGTCATGGCCAGATGTACCAGAAACGAATGATCAAAGCTTTTAACAAGAAGGTTAAGCCAAAGGTATATCAGGTTGGTGATTTGGTAATCAAATGTATCATATTACCACAGGGTGATCCTAGAGGCAAGTGGACTCCAACATACGAAGGACCATTTGTAGTCAAGACAGTGTTCTCAGGAGGTGCCATGATACTCACTACTATGGATGGTGAATACTTCCCACAGCCTGTAAACGCAGACATAGTTAAAAAATACTACGCATAAAAAGAGACCCGCTAGGTTGACTGGCCTAGGCAAAAATAAGGGCATCCCGGCAAACCAAAAGGGTTTGGGCAAAAATTAGGGATATAGATAAAAAGATGTACACCCGGCAAGTCGAAAACCTGAAAAGGCGGCTTGGGCAAAAAAGGGTATCCCGGTGGATTGAAAACTTGAAAGGGCAATCCAGGCAAAAGTTAGGGATTAAAGCATATGACTATGTCTCGTTTAGGATCACCCATGAAACTGCAACCAGTTGTACTACTTACTCATGTTTGAACAGATAAAGCTCAATCCAATCGTTTCCGTCTCAACAGCAGAGGATGAGATACTTGAAGATAATGGCAATAGTAGAATTGAAACTCAATAGGATTATTTCCCACATAGCTGATTTTCTTTGTTTTGTAAAAGTTTATGACGAAATCCTCTTACTAGGGTTTATGTCTCCTTGTACAAACTTACCCGTGTATGGGTCACTTTTTGATATAAATAAATTCCATCTTTTGAATCCAGATTTACTTTTACCCTATTTACATAAGCGAAACGTCCATTGGTTGTGTTTGAATGTATGTATGCTTTTGAATATGATTGATGTTTACCAGAAATTAATGTATGCTTAATATGATTGATGTTTACCAGAAATGCATGAAAATGCAGTAATAGTATTTACTAAGGACGAACGAGGGAAGGATTTCAACGAAGCTTCACCGGTTCATCTCTACAAAACAGCTACAAACTCTCAGTAGGACGAATCCATCTTCATAAAGTCTTATCTCCCCTGGAATTTATATCCATCTCTTTTATCCTCATACGGATATACGGGAATTTACTTTCCAATAAGGGTACGACGAACGAAGACGGAGGTTATATCTACCTTACTATCCCCGGCATACGGGAGGTTATATGTACCTTGCTATCCCCATCAGACAGGAGGTTATATATACCTTGCTATCCCCAGCATACGGAAGGTTATGTATAATATATTATCAAACAAGACGGGAACAAGTTCCTCATATTCTTCAACAATGAATCGGGATTTATTTTCCCTGGCCAGCAGTTGTTATACAAAGATATCCAGACGCTTCAGGAAGCATCATATCATACATACATCATTTACATCATACCATAATATACATATCCATAGATACATAATACATTACTTAAGTGCATCATATCATACACGCATACATAATGCATAAACTAATATTATTATACAGAATGCTACCTTGTTTTCAGGTTAATTATCCAGCAAACAGACTTATGATTATCAGGATTGCTTTATCCTCCTGAAAGTTATCATCCCTCGGGATTGCTTTATCCTCCTGAAAGCATATCTTCCATCAGGACTGCTTCATCCCCCTGAAAACTTCTAGTACATCAGGACTGCTTTATCCTCCTGAAAGCATTATACATCAGGACTGCTTTATCCTCCTGAAAACTTATTATCTCTCAAGACTGCTTCATCCTCTTGAAAACATATTACTACCTCAGGATTGCTTTATCCTCCTGACAGCTTTATTACATCAGGACTGCTTTATCCTCCTAACAGCTTCTTATTACCTCGGGATTGCTTTATCCTCCTGACAGCTTCTTATACCTCAGGATTGCTTTATCCTCCTGAAATCATATTATTACCTCAGGGCTGCTTTATCCTCCTGACAGTCATCATCATTACCTCAGGATTGATCCATCCTCCTGACAGCTATCATCACTACATCAGGACTGCTTCATCCTCCTGAAAGCTTATTATCTCATCAGGACTGCTTTATCCTCCTGAAAGCACATCAATACCTCAGGACTGCTCCATCCTCCTGACAGCTATCATCATTACTTTAGGACTGCTTTATCCTCCTGAAAGCTATCATTATACCTTCATACTTTGGACTGCTTTATCCTCCAAGAAATGTATCTAAGAATTTTTCTCCAAGTGGCATCCTTAAGCCCACTCAATCATATTCAACTAACCATCTGTATTACTTTATGCACTGGTGAGTGCAAATTTTTGGGCTTTTGTGTTCAATCCCCTTCAACCTTCCAGGTCACGACTGGCAAATATACCAATCTAACCCCTCAGGTTTCAGAAAATTGAACAGGGGCAGCTGTTGCACCCCAAAATTTGCCCTCACAATACAAGACTTTGTGTGCTAATAAGGTTCACAAGGTTCACAAGATTCACAACACTTACAAGACCTTTCATGAGGTTCATGAAGTCTACAAGCCACTTTATGAAGGTTCACAAGGTTCACAAGCTTCCCAATGCTTTCAAGACCTTTCATGAGGTTCATGAAGTCTACAAGTCACTTTATGAAGGTTCACAAGGTTCACAAGCTTCACAATGTTTTCAATACCTTTCATGAGGTTCATGAAGTCTACAAGTCACTTTATGAAGGTTCACAAGCTTTCCAATGCTTTCAAGACCTTTCATGAGGTTCATGAAGTCTACAAGATACTTTATGAGGTTCACAAGGTTCACAATGTTCACAATACCTCCCATTAGGTTCACAAGACATTTTATGATGGTTCACAAGGTTCACAAGGTTCACAATTGGTCAGAAGAGTTGACAATTCCCTCAGACAATGCACCTCCTAAGCAGTGCATCCAAAACTAGGGTTTTGACTTTAATCAGGCTAAATGAATTTCCAAGGCTTCAAGTGGGCTTCATAACATCTTATATGTGTTTAAGAATCCCTATGACAAATTTCAAGACTTTTCCCAAAGGTTTGCTCAGTCAGATGATCAGGTAAGTCAAAATCAATCAAAGCAGTTAAAAAGTCAAACTGAGGTCAACTGTGGTCAAACCAAAGTCAAACTTCATGATTTTTTGCCAACATCAAGTATATGAAGTAAAATTCATCATTTGATCAAGGTTTGATCATGATTCATCAAGGAGATTCCAGATCATCAAGAATCAGGAGTTTCTAAATTAGGGTTTCCTTAGTAAAAGTCAACTGAACTTTGACCAGCCATAACTTTCACTTACTTCATCACCAAGTCTCCATCCAAAGCTCATTTTGAAGGAAATTGAATTCTCTACAACTTTGTGTCTCACAAGCCAAGCCCAAAAATGCTTCATTTGGAAGGTATGAGCTAAGACATTATAGGTCCTTTTGAAAGTCAACAAAAAGTCAACAACTTCAAAAGGGCATAACTTGAGATTGGTAAATGATATGGACATTAAACCAGTGGGGTTGTTTAGAGGACTCTTCAAGCTTTCCAAAATGTCCAAGAACACACTCATACCATTAAAATTGAAGGATATGTGCCCTTGCAAAGTTGGGAAATTTTGGGTTGGTTCATGAAGAAAAAGGAGGTCTAAAACCAATTTTTTCCAAATGGGCTTGCCAAATAATGATCCAATCCACTTCATAACATCTTGCACGAAATTAATTTAATTTATTTATAATTTTATTTATTTTGTTTTTATTTATTATGATTTTTATATTAAAAAGTCATTTTAAATTCAAATAAAATATAAAATCATGAAAATTAATTTTAATTTTGCTTCTAGAAAATCTTAAATCACATTTAAGTTTGATTGATACAAGAATTATGAAAATCCTCCAAAAATAGCAAGCATTCACACATGAATATTTGATTTTTAAGACATGATCCTTTTGAATCTTTTCATATCAAATTTTCCACACAACCATTCAATTTTATTGACCTAATTCAATCACCTATAAGTACTAAACACAACCCTAACATGAATTCACGGATTCCACAACCTCAAGAGTAAGTTCATATTGTTCAAAAACCTTCTCAAAACTCACATTCGGTTTTCAATATCCAAGGCACTTGAAGGTAAAATAAGAACATAGCAATGTTCCTTGGACTTCTCTGATCATGAACCAATACTCATATGCATCAAAACCATGTTATATTGCTCAACCCGAATCCACATTGTTCTTAAAAATATTTTTTTCGATTCCCATAATATTGATATCATTGTCTGAATTTGATTACATATTTGTGTTTGT
This sequence comes from Lathyrus aphaca, assembly GCA_963966055.1. Lineage (NCBI taxonomy): Eukaryota > Viridiplantae > Streptophyta > Magnoliopsida > Fabales > Fabaceae > Lathyrus > Lathyrus aphaca. The sequence goes on along the minus strand of OZ014523.1, from coordinate 456,518,267 downwards.
GATGAAGTTTGGAGTGTTTCTGGAACAATCAATTCGATTTTAAGTGCAGGATGAAGAAATCACCATGATTAGGGTTTCACGGCCGTTTTAGGGTTCTTCAATTCATCCACTATAAATGAATTCTAAAGACATGGTTGAGTTGTATGGACCTTGTAGAATGTAATGCACTGATTAATTTCACAAAATTTTGCTGTTTTGTTGATCATTGTATTTCGTAGGTTTTGCTGCCATTATGTTTTCGCAGGAAAGATGGTAGGAAAATTCGTGACAAATTTCGCAGGTACACTGAAGAAGATGAAGTTGGCTTGGCGCGAACTTCATATTTGAAATTTTGTTTTAAAATATAATGAGTTCTCTCTGTTTATTTCACAAACTTGGTGCTTGGCCTGGTGGTAAAACAGACGCGCGTGTTGATGGAAGGCTGGGGTTCGAATCCTGCCTCCAGCCAATCCTTTTGACATTTTTTCATTTAAATTGTAGTTTTAATATATTATTGTTTATAGCCAATATTCTAACAGGTTCGCTCATCTAGCTTGGTTGGTAATGTGCATATGCGTTTGGTTGAGAGGTCCTGGGTTCAATCCTCCCCCAGGCCTTTTGCTTCTTGTTAATTTTTCCTGATTTTTCTAGACAAAGCACAAAAGCAATTCCTCTCCTTTTCCTTTCACCTGCGCGTGTGGTAGTCTGGTGGTGTGTCTTGCTGCTGGTAAACAAAGCCTCCTGGGTTCAAATCCCAGCCAGGTTTGTTTTGTTATTTTTTTTATTATTTTATTTTATTTTGTTTAATTAACTTAGGTTTTACAAATAATCATATATAACTAAATAATTCTATAAATGTTTATCCAAAGTTTTCTAATATTCAAAAATCATATTTTTTTTAATTCAAAAAATTATTTCTTTTATTATGTAATTAAATTATAATATATGTATATTAATTTTGTATATTATATTATAAACTCTTAAATATTTTCTAAACAAACCCTAATTTATTCTTATGATTTAAATTTCTAATTTTTTAATATTTAATATAATTACATTTTGTAAATATGATTATAATCAAATTTTTTTTTATAATATGTAATTGTTTCTATAATTTGTTCATAATCTAAATTTTATTCTTTTAAAAATATATATGTTTAAAAATAATTAAATTTATGCTAATATTGTAATTATAATTTTTTATATGTTTATAATTTATAATCTTAAATTTTATAATTAAATTGCTCATATTTCCTTAATAATTTCTAATTCTTATTTATTATTTTATTTTGTTTATTATTATTACTAATTATGTTTATTACTAATCCATTTATCTTTTAATTATGCTTATTATTATTATTTCACTAACTCAATTTATTTTTAATTATTATTATTACTAACCCCTATTATAATTATTCTTGCTTATTTATTTATATTTTTGCTTATTTATTCTTGCTATTTATTTTTAATTGCTTATTAATTATTATTGTAATTGCTCCTTGGTGTAAATTTTTGTAAATATTTAAATTATTTAATTTGCTTGCTATGGTTAGTAAAATAGGGAGTGTAAACATGTATTATATTTAAAATTGAATTTAGATCATTTAAAATTATAAGATAAATTAAATTGAACACTCACACACGTAAGTCGATTTTTAATCGCCATCTCACTTTCTAGGGTTACCTCTCAATGTTGCCTAATCATAAGGTCAAGTGGGGTGTATAAAGCAAGTCCCTTAAAAAGAAAAGTCATCAAGTCCCTAATGGTTGCCTTTCATAAAGATCAAGTCCCTTTCGAATAATGATGACAGTCCCTCCAAAAATTGCTTAATACACCCTACAGTTGCCTTCATTAAACAGATGTCCCTTCATATGTCCCTCACATCCAAGGTAATGACTACCTATTCCTTAATAATAGGGATAGTCTTACCACTTAAAGGATAAAGAACAGAAAGACTTAAAATTTTAGGGTAGGTTCCTCATAGTTACTTGCTCACTACTTAAAAATTTCTCAAATACTTCACAAATTTCAAACAATTTTCAAACACAAGTTTTTTACGCATCCGTACATGGATCATTATTAAACTCTTATGAAAATTTTTATTCACACACTTCACATTTTCAAAAACAATTCAAAGTGAGCTAAGTAACTAAGAGCCCATGGATAACCATGGATGTAAAGGGTGCTAACACCTTCCCTTTACATAACCTACCCCCCGGACCCAAAAATCTTTTAAAAGGTCTTTCCTGTTCTTTTATGCCTTTCCTTTGGATAAAATAAAAGTCGGTGGCGACTCTTGCTATCCGCAACATAACTAAAGTCAGTTCTCCCACCGTGTTACAATGGGCTCAATAACTGGAAAGCTAAAGATGTTATTCCTATCTCCTTTAGTCAGGAGTAAATACTATTACTGTGTTGTTATTTCTTAAGTTTGTAATTTTTGAACAATTAAACTCTTAAGCCGTGTGCCTTACCCGGGGTACAATGGTATGCTTGTTTTGGGATGTCATTTCATTTGCATACTTCATTCAATAAAAATCAGTGGACGTTTCATTTTCGTAAATATCGTGTTCATTGTCTTTCTTTTATTTTATTCTTCTTTATCAACTATGTGTTCTTACACACACCCACATCACTAAAATGCAGATCCTCATCCACTCTGGATCCTGTTGATAACAGTTCTACTATTGCCAATTATAATTTCGAGAATCCGATCTATCAAGCTGAGGATGGAAAGGAGGACGATTGTGAAGTACCTGTAGAGCTTGCTAGGTTGTTACAACAAGAAGAGAAAGATATACAGCCACATGAAGAGCCAATCGAAGTTGTGAATCTGGGAACTGAAGAAAACAGGAAAGAGGTCAAAATAGGTGCTGAATTAGAGGATAGTGTTAAGAGCAGATTGATTCAGATATTACATGATTATGTGGAGATCTTTGCTTGGTCCTATGAAGATATGCCAGGGTTGGATACAGACATTGGTTCACCGTTTACCAGTAAAAGAAGATTGTCGTCTAAAGAAGCAGAAGGTTCGTCGCATGCGTCCTGAAATGTCAGAGAAGATTAAGGCAGAGGTGATGAAACAGTTTGATGCAAGGTTCTTAGCTGTAACTTCTTATCCTCAATGGGTTGCAAATGTGGTACCGGTACCAAAAAAAGATGGTAAGGTACGTATGTGTGTAGATTACAGGGATTTGAATAAGGCTAGCCCCAAATATGACTTTCCACTTCCTCATATTGATGTACTGGTAGACAACACTGCTCAGCATAAAGTATTCTCTTTCATGGATGGTTTCTCTGGTTACAATCAAATCAAGATGGCACCTGAAGATATGGAGAAGACAACATTTGTTACACAGTGGGGCACTTTTTGTTATAAAGTGATGCCATTTGGTTTGAAGAATGCAGGGACAACATATCAGCGTGCTATGGTGGCTTTGTTTCACGATATGATTCATCATGAGATAGAGGTGTATGTGGATGATATGATAGCTAGGTCCCAAAATGAAGAGCAACATCTTGATCATCTGCAAAATTTTGTTTGAGAGGTTGAAGAAATACAAGTTGAGATTGAACACAAACAAATGTACTTTTGGAGTTAGGTCTGGTAAACTCCTGGGGTTCATTGTCAGTGGAAAAGGTATTGAAGTAGACCCTGCAAAAGTGAAAGCTATACAAGAGATGCCAACTCCCCGTACTGAGAAGGAAGTTAGAGGTTTCTTGGGACGATTGAATTACATTGCAAGATTTATTTCCCAATTAACTGCTACTTGTGAGCCAATCTTCAAGTTGTTGAAGAAAGATCAGGTAATGGAATGGAATGATGAGTGCCAGAATGCCTTTGATGAAATCAAGAGATATCTTATAGAACCTCCCATTTTGATGCCACCAGTTGATGGAAGACCCTTGATTATGTACTTAACAATGTTAGACAACTCAACGGGGTGTGTGTTGGGGAAACATGACGAGTCTGGTCGAAAAGAGAAGGCAATATACTACCTTAGCAAAAAGTTTACCGACTATGAAACAAGATACTCACTGCTCGAGAAAACTTGCTGCGCTTTGGCATGGGCTGCTCGCCGACTAAGACAGTATATGTTGACTCATACTACCTTGTTGATTTCGAAGATGGATCCAATCAAGTACATATTCGAGAAACCTGCTCTCTCTGGACGAATAGCAAGATGGAAAATGATCTTAACAGAATATGATATACAGTATACTACTCAGAAGGCCATTAAAGGAAGTGTTGTAGCTGATCATTTGGCTCATCAAGCAGTGGATGATTACCAGTCAATGAGTTTTGAGTTCCCTGATGAAGACATTATGATTATTACCAAAGAACCTGGACAATATGACGGACCTGAACAAGGATCCCGATGGACTATGGTTTTTGATGGAGCTTCTAATGCACTTGGTAATGGTGTTGGTGTTGTGATTAGCTCCCCTGAAGGTTGTCATACCCCGATTACTGCAAGAATTTGTTTCTATTGTACTAATAACATGGCTGAGTATGAGGCATGTATCCTGGGTATCAAAGCTGCCATTGATATGAAGATTCAGTTCCTTGACGTGTATGGAGATTCAGCCCTGGTAGTGAGTCAAATCAAAGGAGATTGGGATACTAAGCATGATAATCTCATTCCTTACAGAGAGCATGTGTTGTATTTGATCCCACATTTTGAAGAGATTACCTTTGGACATATTCCACGAAGAGAAAATCAGTTGGCAGATGCATTAGCCACCATGGCATCTATGTTTGAGATTAGCTGGGATGATGAAGCTCCCAAGATTACTATTGATAGATTCGAGAAGCCTGCATACTGCAATGAGATTGACACTGAAGAAGCAGAGGAGAAGCCTTGGTTCTATGAAGTGAAAAGATATCTTGAAGCTCAGGAGTTCCCTGAAGGGGCATCTGTTAAAGATAAGAAGTTTTTGAGGAGGTTTTCTGCTAAGTTCTTCTTGAGTAATGGAATTTTGTACAAACGCAATCATGATTCAACTTTGCTTCATTGTGTGGATAAGAAGGAAGCAACTGAGATTATGGAAGATATGCATGATGGGATCTTTGGCACTCATTCTAGTGGTCATACCATGGCAAAGAAAATATTAAGAGCAGGTTACTATTGGTCTACCATGGAAGCTGACTGCTATCAACATTCCAGAACATGCCACAAGTGTCAAATCTTTGCTGATAAAGTACATATACCTCCATCACCATTGAATGTGTTGACTGCTCCTTGGCCTTTTGCCATGTGGGGCATTGATATGATTGGTGAGATCAAGCCTACTGCTTCTAATGGGCATCGTTTCATCCTGGTTGCTATTGATTACTTTACTAAGTGGGTGGAGGCATCTTCATTTGCATCTGTTACTAAGAATGTGGTGGCTCGATTCATTAAGAATAATCTCATATGCAGGTATGGCATCCCTGAAAGGATTATTACTGACAATGGCTCTAATCTGAATAACACTATGATTACTGATCTCTGCACGCAGTTCAAGATTAAGCATCACAACTCTTCTCCGTATCGTCCAAAGATGAATGGGGCAGTAGAAGCTGCTAATAAGAACATTAAGAAGATTCTACAGAAGATGACTGTTACTTATAAGGATTGGCATGCGATGTTACCATTTGCTCTTCATGGTTATCGTACTACAATACGTACTTCAACAGGGGCAACCCCATTCTCCTTAGTCTATGGTATGGAAGCAGTTCTGCCCATTGAAGTTCAGATCCCCTCATTAAGAATCATGAAGGATGCAGGCTTGGATGAAGATGAGTGGATTCAGACTCAACTTGACCAGATAAATTTGATTGATGAGAAGAGGTTAGCAGTTGTTTGTCATGGCCAGATGTACCAGAAATGAATGATTAAGGCTTTTAATAAGAAGGTTAAGCCAAAGGTATATCAGGTTGGTGACTTGGTAATCAAGCATATCATATTTCCACAGGGTGATCCTAGGGGCAAGTGGACTCCTACATATGAAGGACCATTTGTAGTCAAAACAGTATTCTCACGGGGTGCCATGATGCTTACTACTATGGATGGTGAAGACTTCCCACATCCTGTAAACGCAGACATAGTTAAAAAATACTACGCATAAAAAGAGACCCGCTAGGTTGACTGGCCTAGGCAAAAATAAGGGCATCCCGGCGAACTAAAAGGGTTCGGGCAAAAATTAGGGATATATATATAAAAAAAAATGTGTACACCCGGCAAGTCGAAAACCTGAAAAGGCGGCTTGGGCAAAAAAGGGTATCCCGGTGGATTGAAAACCTGAAAGGGAAATCCAGGCAAAAGTTAGGGATTAAAGCGTATGACTATGTCTCGTTTGGATCACCCATGTAAACTCCAACCAGTTGTGCTACTTAGTTCAGACTCTAACAGATAAAGATCAATCCAATCATTTCCGTCTCGACAGTAGAAGATGAGATACTTGAAGATAATGGCAATAGTAGAATTGAAACTCAATAGGATTATTTCCCACATAGCTGATTTTCTTTGTTTTGTAAAAAAATTTTACGACGAATTCCTCTTACTAGGATTTCTGTCTGCTTGTACAAACTTTCCTATGTATGGGTCACTTTGTGATATGAATAAAATTTCATCTTTGAATCCAGATTTACTTTTACCCTATTTACATAAGCGAAACGTCCATTGGTTGTGTTTGAATGTATGTATGCTTTTGAATATGATTGATGTTTACCAGAAATGCATAAAATGCTTAATATGATTGATGTTTACCAGAAATGCATGAAAATGCAGTAATAGTATTTACTAAAGACGAACGAGGGAAGGAATTCAACGAAGCTGCGCCGGTTCATCCCCACAAGACAGCTACAAATCCCCCAGTAGGGAAAATCTATCATCATAGATACATCGAGTTACATCTCCCCTTGAATTTATGTCCATCTCTTTTATCCTCAGTCGGGATACTCAGGAACTTATTCCTTCAATAGAAGTACGACGAACGAAGACGGGAAGTTATGAATACTATACTATCAAACGAAGACAGGAAGTTATGAATACTATATTATCAAACGAGACAGGAACGAGTTCCTTATATTCTTCAGCAACGAATCGGGATTTATTTTCCCTGGCCAGCAGTTGTTATACGAAGATATCCAGACGCTTCAGGCTGCATGATTCATACATACATCATTTACATCATACCATAACATACATATCCATAAATACATAATACATTTACTTAGGTGCATCATACTATGCATGCATACATATTGCATAAACTAACATTCTCCTTACAGGATAGTTATATGCAGGTAAATCAATATCAACAATTCACAATAGGTCAGAAATGATCCATACATTACTCAAGATGTCCTCGAATAGCAGGAAAACGGTTTGTAAAAAGATCCATTCCCTGGTTCAAGATATTTTTCAGAAGAACAAATCCTGACGTTCTTTTGGCCCTTGAATAGCAGGCAAACGGTCTGTAAAAAGATCCATTCCCTGGTTCAAGATATTTTTTAGAAGAACAAATCCTGACGTTCTTTTGGCCCTTGAATAGCAGGCAAACGGTCTGTAAAAAGATCCATTCCCTGGTTCAAGATATTTTTCAGAAGAACAAATCCTGACGTTCTTTTGGCCCTTGAATAACAGGCAAACGGTCTGTAAAAAAATCCATTCCCTGGTTCAAGATATTTTTCAGAAGAACAAATCCTGACGTTCTTTTGGCCCTTGAATAACAGGCAAACGGTCTGTAAAAAGATCCATTCCCTGGTTCAAGATATTTTTCAGAAGAACAAATCCCGACGTTCTTTTGGCCCTTGAATAGCAGGCAAACGGTCTGTAAAAAGATCCATTCCCTGGTTCAAGATATTATTCAGAAGAACAAATCCTGACGTTCTTTTGACCTTGGAGAGTAGGCAAACGGTCTGTACAAAGATCCATTCCTTAATCCAAAATACTTCCAGAAGAGATAATCATCACAAGATTTATTTCTATTGGTCCATTCAACAACTCAAATCATGTTGCATAAATGATTCAGAGACGGCTTATACAAAGACCTAGTACTGATATCCAGTATCAACATACATACATCATCACATTCTGATACTTTAGATGGCATCTCCAAGCCCATCTCCAGATGGCATCTCTAAGCCCATCTCCAATTCTTCCAAGTGGCATCTTCAAGCCCACTCAGGTATATACAACTAATCATCAGTATTACTTTACGCATCGGCAATTGCAAATTTTTGGGCTTTTGTGTTCAATCCCCTTCAACCTTCCAGGTCACGAATGGCACATATACCAATCTAACCCCTCAGGTTTCAGAAAATTGAATAGGGGCAGCTGTTGCACCCCAAAATTTGCCCTCCACAAGACGAGTCATTGTGTACTAAGAGGCTCACAAGGTTCACAAGGTTCACAATACATCTCATGAGGTTCACAAGGTTCACAAAGTTCACAATTAGTCAGGAAGTTTGACAATTCCCTCAGACAATGCATCCTCCTAAGCAATACATCCTAAACTAGGGTTTTGACTTCCATCAGGCAAAATGAACTTCCAATACTTCAAGTGAGCTTCATAGCACCCTATATGTCTTCAAGAATCCATATGTCAAGTTTCAAGACTTTCCCCAAAGGTTTGCTCAGTCAGATGATCAGATAGGCTAAAATCAGTCAAAGTAGTTAAAAAGTCAAACTAAGGTCAACTGTGGTCAAACCAAAGTCAAACTTCATGATTTTTTGCCAACATCAATTATATGAATTAAAATTCATCATTTGATCAAGGGTTGATCATGATTCATCAAGGAGATTTCAGATCATCAAGAATCAGGAGTTTCTAAATTAGGGTTTTCGTAGGAAAAGTCAACTGAACTTTGACCAGCCATAACTTTCACATGCTTCATCAAAAAATTTCCATCCAAAGCTCATTTTGAAGTAAATTGAATTCTCTACAACTTTGTGTCTCACAAGCCAAGCCCAAAAATGCTTCATTTGGAAGGTATTAGCTAAGACATTATAGGTCCTTTTAAAAGTCAACAAAAAGTCAACAACTTCCGAAGAGCATAACTTGAGAATGGTAAAAGATATGGACATGAGACCAAAGAGGTTGGTTAGAGGACTCTTTAAGCTTTCCAAAATGTCAAAGAACACTGTCATAGCATTAAAATTGAAGGATTTGTGCCCTTGCAAAGTTGGGAAATTTTTGAGTGGTTTCTGAAGTAAATGGGGTCTTAAAACTATAATTCTTCAAATGGGCTGACTTTTTTGTGACCCAATATGTTCCATGACATCATGCACGAAATTTATTTAATAGTTTCATAATTTTGTTCATTTTATTTTTATTTATTATGATTTTTTATATTAAAAATCATTTTAAATTCAAATAAAATATAAAATGGTGAAAATTTAAAATTATTTTGCTTCTAGAATGTCATAAAAGTTATTTGGATCTAATTGATACAAAAATTATGAAGATTGTCTTAAAATAGCAAGTTCATATCAAAGAATATTCAAATTTTAAAGCTAATCTTTTCCAATCTTCAATGATCCAAATATCCATCAAATTGGCAATGTTTTTAACCTAATTCAGTCACTCATATATAAACAACACAAAGACAATCATAGGTCACGAATTCAAAGCTTCCTCATATCATCTTCAAGCTTAAAAAATCTCACCAAGAACTCCAATTCGGTTTGGTACTTTTAGCCCCTTTCAAGACAAACCAAAGGTTGCAAATTGTTCCTTGAGGATCACTGATTGATTCTGGATCATAACATCATCCATTCATGCACTAAATCGTGAAAACCGAATGCACATTGTTCATGTTTTAAATTTTTTCGATTTGAATGATTTACACATTGATAATGAAAACTAACTGTTGGTTTGTGTTTATGATGATGTTTGGATGCTTTATGGATAAATTAATTTGATTTTAGGTACAAGATGGAGAAATCACCATGGCTAGGGTTCTTCGGTCGTTTTAGGGTTTCATGATTTAGGGGATATAAATAAATTTTAAGACCATGGATCAACTCTAATTGATCTCTGGATTATGTTTGCGAACTTAATTTGATGAAATTTTGTTGTTTTGTTGATGATTGAGTTTCGTAGGGTTTGCTGCAAATGGAAATTCGCAGGAAAACTTGTAGCAAAAATCGTAGCAAAATTCCCAAGTCAGGAGGAAGAAGATGAAGTCCAGCGCGCCAAATTCTTATTTCAAAATTTGATATTATATTTTATGATATTGTTGTGATATTTATTTCAGAAGAACATGATGGCTCAGTTGGCTAACACGCGTGTGTGATAAAAGAAAGGTCCTGGGTTCAAATCGTCCCCAGGCCATTTGTTTTTTTGGTTATTTTCATTAATTCTTGCAGGTTAAAAATAAAAAGAATAGAACCTGTTGTACTATCACCAGCGCGCAGCTGGTCCAGTGGCTGGCTTATTGGTCTAAGGATGTTGAAGCCTATGGCGTGGGTTCAATCCCTGCCCCAGGTAAATTCCAATTTTTTTCTTTTTTTTTGCTTATTTGATTTGTTTTTTTTTGTTTTATTATAAATAAATAAAAATAATATATATATATATATATATATATATATATATATATATATATATATATATATATATATATATATATATATATATATATATATATATATAAATATATATATATATATATAATAACATGTAAATATTTTATAGTTTCGAAATTCTGAAATTATTTTCTAAAATTCAAAAATTAGTGTTTTTATTTATTTATTATATACATAAAATATATATATATATATATATATATATATATATATATATATATATATATATTTATTCATTAAATTAATAATGTAAATTAAAATAAAAAACCTAATATTTTAAACCCTAATTTATTTTCTAAACCCTAATTATTTTATAAACCCTAATTTATTTTCAAAACCCTAATTTTCTTTTATAATTTTAATTTCTTATTTTATTATGTTTGTTTAATTATAATTAATAAATATTTCTAATATGTATATATAATTAAATTATTAAACTATTTAACATGTTTATTAGTATATAATTATTATTATTTATTTCTCTTCTTGAAATTCTTTAAAAAAAATTATTTATTTAAATTTAAAATTTTAATTTGATGTCTATATTGTATATTATTGCGCTAACCTCTTTTTCTCTTATGTTTATTATTACTAACCTTTTATTTATTTATTATATGCTTATTATTTAAATTATTTTATTATAATGTAATTGTGCAAGCTATGTAATAATTGTAGTATTATTATTGTTTATTTATTTAAATTGATATGGTTAGTAAAATAGGGAGTGAAAACATGTTTGTGTTTAAAATTGAATTTAGATCACTAATTATAAGATAAATATTTGAATCTGTACACGCACATATGTAAGTCGATCTTGGATCGCCATCTCACTTCTTAAGGGTTACCTCTCATGTTGCCTAAATAAAAGGTCAAGTAAGGTGTATAAAGCAAAGTCCCTTCTCTTATTAATATCATTTTGTCCCTTTAAAGATTATAAGATCAAGTCCCTTCATGGTTGCCTTTGTAAATGATCTTGTCCCTTTCGAATAAAAGATGATAAGTCCCTTCGAATTGCTATTACACCTTACAGTTGCCTAATCACAGATGCCCCTTCGCTTGTCCCTCATAACATCCAAGGTAATGACTACCTATTCCTTAATAATAGGGATAGTCTTACCATTGAAAGAACATATAAGAACAGTAAAGATTTAGCATAGGGTAGGTTCCTCTTAAGTACTTGCTCACTCTTTCAAAAATATTTCATAACACTTCACAATTTCAAACAATTTTCAAAACAAAGTCTTTATATATATCCGTACAAGGGTCATTATAAAGTACTTAAGAAAATTTTTAATCACACACTACACTTCTCAAAACAATTTAAAGTGAGCTAAGTAACTAAGAGCCCATGGATAACCATGGATGTAAAGGGTGCTAACACCTTCCCTTTACATAACCTACCCCCCGAACTCAAAAATCTTTTAAGGTCTTTCCTGTTCTTTTATGCCATTTCCTTTGGATAAAATAAAAGTCGGTGGCGACTCTTGCTATCCGCAACATTTAACTAAAGCCAGTTCTCCCACCGTGTTACACTCATGCCAATCTTTGTAAGTGACAACCATTTTTTGCACAATCTTCTTGATATTCTTGTTTGCTGCCTCTACCGCACCATTCATCTTTGGTCGGTAAGGAGAAGAATTGTGATGCTGAATCTTGAAGTCCCGACACAACTCTGCCATCATCTTGTTGTTGAGATTAGAACCATTGTCAGTAATGATCCTTTCAGGAACTCCGTATCTGCATATGATATCTCTTTTCAGAAATCTTGCCACCACTTGACGAGTGACGTTGGCATAAGATGCTGCTTCCACCCATTTTGTGAAGTAATCAATCGCGACCAAGATGAAGCGATGACCATTTGAAGCAGTTGGCTCTATCTTCCCGATCATGTCAATGCCCCACATAGAAAAGGGCCAAGGAGATGACATGAAGTTGAGCGAGCTTGGAGGGATATGCACTTTGTCTGCATATATTTGGCACTTGTGGCACTTACAAGCGAATGAACAACAGTCTGCATCCATTGTCATCCAGTAATACCCCGATCTCAGCAATTTCTTAGCCATAGCATGCCCTCCTGCATGGGTACCGAAAGATCCCTCGTGGACTTCCTGCATTAACAGGCTTGATTCGTGTCTATCCACGCATCTGAGCAAGACCATATCAAAGTTTCTCTTGTACAAAACTCCGTCTGTGTTCAAGAAGAAGCTAGCAGCAAGTCGCCTCAAGGTCTTCTTGTCATTGGAAGATGCCCCAACTGGATATTCTTGCTTTTCCAGGAATAACTAGATATCAAAATACCAAGGTTTCTCGTCAGACACTGCGTCTACAGAGAAGGCATGAGCTGGAGCATCAAGCCTAGAGATGTCAATTCTAGGCACATAATTCTAACACAAGACTTTGATAGACGAAGAAAGAGTGGCCAATGCGTCGGCAAATTGATTTTCATCATGTGGTATGTATTGAAGCTTAACTGTCGTGAAGAACGTCAATAGTTCTCTAGCATAATCCCTGTATGGAATTAGATGCTCTTGATGAGTATACCACTTGCCGGTAACTTGGTTAATGAAGAGGGCTGAATCTCCGAATATATCGAGGTTCTTAATCCGAAGATTAATAGCCTCCTCTATTCCCACTATGCATGCCTCGTATTCCGCTTCATTGTTGGTGCAGCCAAAAGTAATTCTGGCAGCGAAGGGAAAGTGAACACCTTCAGGAGTAATAAGAACATCACCAACTCCACGTCCATTGATATTGACTGCCCCATCAAACATCAACTTCCATTTGGATTCAGGGTCAGGCCCCTCCTCCGGAAGTGGTTCCTCGCAATCGTTTGCTTTGAGGTACATGATGTCTTCATCAGGGAAATCAAACTTCATTGGCTGATAATCATCTTCAAGAGGTTGTTGTGCAAGGTAATCCGACAATACACTTCCCTTGATGGCCTTCTGAGAAGTACACTGGATGTCATATTCTGTTAAAATCATCTGCCACCTAGCAACCCTTCCGGTTAACGCTGGTTTCTCAAAGATGTACTTGACAGGATCCATTTTGGAAATGAGCAGTGTGGTATGAGTCAACATGTACTACCTCAGTCGGCGAGCAGCCCATACCAAAGCGCAACAAGTTTTCTCGAGCAGTGAGTATCAGGATTCACAGTCGGTAAACTTTTTGCTAAGGTAATAAATAGCGTACTCTTTTCGACCAGATTCGTCATGTTGGCCTAGAACACACCCCATTGACCCTTCTAGCATAGTCAAGTACATGATTAAAGGTCTTCCTTCAACTGGAGGCATTAGAATTGGAGGCTCCTGCAAATATTCTTTTATCTTGTCGAAAGCTTTTTGGCAGTCTTCGTTCCACCTGACCGTTTTCTCTTTTCTTAGCAATTTGAATATTGGTTCGCACGTGGCTGTTAGATGAGATATGAATCGAGAAATGTAGTTCAACCTCCCTAAAAACCCGCGCACTTATTTTTCTATTCTCGGTGCAGGCATATCTTAAATAGCTTTTACTTTAGCAAGATCTACCTCAATTCCTTTCTGACTAACAATGAAACCCAGCAGTTTCCTGGAACGCTCTCCGAAAGTGCACTTGTTTGGATTCAACCTCAGCTTGTATTTGATCAGTCTATCAAACAACTTCTTAAGGTTGACCAGATGCTCTTCTTCGTCTCGGGACTTAGCAATCATATCGTCCACATAACACTCAATCTCCTTGTGTATCATGTCGTGGAACAATGTGACCATTGCCCACTGATAAGTTGCCCCGGCGTTATTCAAACCAAAGGGCATGACCTTATAGCAGAATGTACCCCACAGGGTGATGAACGTTATTTTCTCCATGTCTTTCGGCGCCATCTTAATCTGATTATATCTGGAGAAGCCATCCATGAAGGAAAATACCGAGAATTGAGCAGTATTGTCTACCAACACATCAATGCGCGGCAACGGAAAGTCATCTTTTGGGCTCGCTCTATTCAAATCACGGTAGTCAACGCACATCCGGACCTTGTCGTCCTTCTTTGGTACAGGTACAATGTTAGCTACCCAAGGTGGGTAACTAGTTACGGCAAGGAACCCGACATCCCATTGCTTCTGAACCTCCTATTTAATCTTCATCGCCATGTCAGGACGAGTTCTTCTCAATTTCTGTTTCACAGGAGGACAGTCTTCTCTCAAAGGTAGCTTATGCACAACGATGTCGCTATCCAACCCTGGCATATCTTGATATGACGAAGCAAATATATCCATATACTCTCGCAGCATTGTAACACGGTGGGAGAACTGACTTTAAGTAATGTTGCAGATAGCAAGAGTCGCCACCGACTTTTATTTTATCCATAAGGAAAGGGTATAAAAGAACAGGAAAGACCTTAAGAGATATTTTTGGGTCCGGGGGGTAGGTTATGTAAAGGGAAGGTATTAGCACCCTTTACATCCATGGTTATCCATGGGCTCTTAGTTACTTAGCTCACTTTTGAATTGTTTTTGAAAGTGTAGTGTGTGAATAGAAAAATTTTCAGAGTAGTTAATAATAATCCATGAACGGATGTGTAAAAACTTGTTTTTGAAAATTTGTTTGAAATCGTGAAGAGTTTGAAAATTTTTTTGAAGTGAGCAAGTACATAAGAGGAACCTACCCTAATGTTTAAAGTCTTTCTTGTTTTTTTATCCTTTCATTGGTAAGACTATCCCTACTATTAAGGAGTAGGTAGTCATTACCTTGGATGTAAAGGGACATGTGAGGGACATTCTGTTTTATGAAGGCAACTGTGGGGTGTAATAAGCATATAGGAGGGACTATCATCATTTTTCGAAGGGACTCGATTCGTAAAGGCAACCATGAGGGACTTGATGATTTTTCTTTTGAAAGGGACTTGCTTTATACACCCCACTTGACCTTATTCGTAGGCAACTTGAGGGATAACCTTAGAAAGTGAGACGGCGATTAAAATCGACTTACGTGTGTGAG
Source organism: Lathyrus aphaca (assembly GCA_963966055.1). Lineage (NCBI taxonomy): Eukaryota > Viridiplantae > Streptophyta > Magnoliopsida > Fabales > Fabaceae > Lathyrus > Lathyrus aphaca. The sequence continues at coordinate 456,502,742 of OZ014523.1, read as the reverse complement.
TGTTTATTTTAATTATCTTATATTAAAAGTGATCTAATTTATTTTTTTAAATAACATACATATTTTTCACTCCCTAATTACTAACCATAGCAACAATTAAATATTTATAAAATTTACATCCGGGAACATTTACATAATAATTATAATAAGCAAAATAAATAAATAAATAGCAAAAATAAATAAAATATAATTAAACAAGCAATAAATAATAAAAAATAAATAATAGGGGTTAGTGATAAATAAAAAAAATAATGTTAGTGAAAATAGAATAATAATAATGATAATTAGTAAAATAAACAAAGGTTAGAGACATAAAAAAAAATATATAATAATAAATAATAATATAGTTAGTAACAATAATTAAAGTAAATAGAAATAAAATAAAATAAAAATATTATAGTAATATGTACACAAAGTTTAATTTTAATATATAATAAGAAAGATTTCTAAGTATAATATAATTATAAATATTTACAAAAAATTCAATTATTTATGAATATATATCAACTATTAAAAATATTTACACATTATGAAGAAAATAAGTTTTAAATATCATGTTCATAAAAAATAATTATATTTACAAAAATTTACAAGAATTATAATAAATATATATACATAAAATTATATAGAAAAATAGAATTAGGTTTTATTTTAGAAAATATTTTTTAGGGTTTGTTTAGAAAATTAGGATTTGTTTATATACAAAATTATTTTAACTAATATATACATATATATTATAATTACACAAGATAATAAAATAAATTTTTGAACTAAATAATAAAAAAAAAATAAATAGAAAGTTTAGAATTTTTAGAGAATAAAATGTTATTTTAGATTTTTAATATATGTATGATTTATTTTTTAATAAGAATATAAAACAAATAAATTAATTAGTTAAAAAAAATAGAAAAAATTGCAAAAAGAAAGAAACTTACCTGGCTGGGATTTGATCCCATGACATCTCACTTGCCAGCAACAACAACAACCACCAGGCTAGCCCATACGCAGGCAACAATGAAGGGAGAAGAATTTGTTTTATCCTTTGCCTGAAAAATCCAGAAAAATAAAGAAACAAAAAGGCCTGGGGTGGGATTTGAACCCAGGACCTTGATTACAAACACGTGCATGCTTTACCACCTGGCTGGGAGAGCCTAACTGATAGTATAATGGCAAAAAATAATAATATATTAAGTTTGCTTTTAACCTGAAAAATAACAAAAAAACAATGCACCAGCCAAGTATCGAACCAGGGACCTCACAATATACACGCATCAGTCTTACCACTGAACCACAAGCACGCTTGTGATAAATGAATCAAACATAATTCATAAAATATTTTCAACAATATTTGAATTTTCTGAGCGCGCGAAAGACCTTCTTCTTCCTCCTATTACCTGCGAAATTTGAAACGATTTCTCCTGCGAATTTTCCTGGGTGTTCATGAACCAGAAACCCTAGGTTTTTGGATCATCACGCAAACAGCAAAATCAATACAAATTGCTAGTCCAGATCAAACATACAGAGTTCATACATCATAATCATGTTTTTAAAAGTCATTTATATGCACTAAATCGTGAATTCCCAATTTGAGAACTCAAACCCTAACAATGGTGTCTTTCGGTTTAGGGCATGTTTCTCCAATGTTTTTGTCCAGAATCCATCTAAGCATCATAATAAACAAGATTCAACACACAAAAACGATTTACAATGGTTAAATAAACGAAATCGAAAAATCAAACAAGAGTGAGAAGATGCATTCGGGATATGCCATATGAGGAGCTTTAGATGCAAGTAGGTATGGGTTTTGACTCAATGATGTCCAATGATCATTGTGGTGTCCTCAAATTACCTTCTAGCGCTCTGAATTTTAAAATCCGAATATGACTTTTTGCTTGAAATTTTTGAAGTGAAACCTACCTTTGGCTGCTGGAAAATCCGTCCCCTTGTGATTGGTTTCTATTGTATACTTATATGAGATCAAATTTAGGTCAAAAGATGATGGATTTATGGGCTTTTTGGAAGACTTCATGGTGAAGGAATGTCATGATCTTAAAGTGTGAAAAAATCAAATATTTGCCTTCCAATTTGGTCTAGCACGAATTTGTACAAGATCAAATCATGTTAAACAGCATTGATTAATTTCTAGAAGAAGAATCATGTCCAAACTTTGATTTTTAGATTTTATTTTGATTTAATTTGATTTAAAATGAATAAAATTCAAATAAATATCAAATAAAAATATAAAAATCAGAATTTCTCACCATTGGGTCGTGCATGATGTTGTGGCATGGATTGGGTCATAATTTGCCAAGCCCATTTGGAAAGAATTACTTCTAGGCCTCCATTTTCAACATAAACCATCACAAAATTTCCCAACTTTGCAAGGGCACATCTCCCTCAATTTTAAAGGTATGAGGGTGTTCTTGGACTTTTTGGAAAGCTTGAAGAGTCTTCTAAACAACCCCATTGGTTTCAGGTCCATATCATTTACCAATCTCAAGTTATGCCCTTTTGAAGTTGTTGACGTTTTGTTGACTTTTGAAATGACCTATAATGTCTTAGATCATATCTTTCAAATGAAGCATTTTTGGGCTTAACCTTCAACATCAAAGTTGTAGAGAATTCAATTTCCTTCAAAATGAGATTTGGATGGAGACTTGGTGAGGAAGTATGTGAAAGTTATGGCTGGTCAAAGTTCAGTTGACTTTTACTGAGGAAACCCTAATTTAGAAACTCCTGATTATTGATGATCTGGAATCTCCTTGATGAATCATGATCAACCCTTGATCAAATGATGAATTTTACTTCATATACTTGATGTTGGCAAAAAATCATGAAGTTTGACTTTGGTTTGACCACAGTTGACCTTAGTTTGACTTTTTAACTGCATTGACTGATTTTGACTTATCTGATCATCTGACTGAGCAAACTTTTGAGAAAAGTCTTGAAACTTGTCATGGGGGTTCTTACACACACATAAGATGTTATGAAACTCACTTGAGGTATTGGAAGTCCATTTAGCCTGATTAAAGTCAAAACCCTAGTTTTGGATGCACTGATTAGGAGGTGCATTGTCTGAGGGAATTGTCAACTTCTTTGACCAATTGTGAACTTTGTGAACCTTGTGAATCTTCATAAAATGTCTTGTGATACTCATGGGAGGTATTGTGAAGCTTGTGAACCTTGTGAACCTCATGAAGTGGCTTTGTAGACCTCATGAACCTCAGGAGAGCTCTTGTAAATGCAGAGAAACTTGTGAACCTTGTGAACCTTCAAGAAGTGACTTGTAGACTTCATGAACCTCATGAAAGGTCTTGAAGATGTTGAGAAGCTTGTGAACCTTGTGAATCTTCATAAAGTAACTTGTAGACTTCATGAACCTCATGAAAGATTATATAAGCATTGAGAACTTGTGAACCTTGTGAACCTTCTTAGCACACAAAGTCTTGTATTGTGAGGGCAAATTTTGGGGTGCAACAGCTGCCCCTGTTCAATTTTCTGAAACCTGAGGGGTTAGATTGATATATTTTCCAGTCGTAACCTGGAAGGTTGAAGGGGATTGAACACAAAAGCCCAAAAATTTGCACTCACCAGTGCATAGAGTGATATTGATGGTTGGTTGAATATGATTGAGTGGGCTTAAAGATGCCACTAGGGGAAAGTTCTTCAGATATATTTCTTGGTATAATGAAAGCTGTCAGGAGTCTGGAGCAGTCCTGAGGTATTGATGGTATGCTTTCAGGAGACTGGAGTAATCCTGATGTAACAGCATGTCTTCATGAGGATAGAGCAATCAATAATGATAACCCTAAAGCAGTCTTGAAGTAATAATATGATTTCAGGAGGATAGAGCAATCAATAATGATAACTCTAAAGCAGTCTTGAAGTAATAATATGATTTCAGGAGGATAGAGCCATCAATAATGATAACTCTACAGCAGTCTTGAAGTAATAATATGATTTCAGGAGGATGGAGCAATCAATAATGATAACTCTAAAGCAGTCTTGAAGTGATGATTTCAGGAGGATAGAGCAATCAATAATGATAATTCTAAAGCAGTCTTGAAGTAATAATATGATTTCAGGAGGATAGAGCCATCAATAATGATAACTCTAAAGCAGTCTTGAAATAATAATGTGATTTCAGGAGGATAGAGCAATCAATAATGATAACTCTAAAGCAGTCTTGAAGTAATGATTTCAGGAGGATAGAGCCATCAATAATGATAACTCTAAAGCAGTCTTGAAATAATAATGTGATTTCAGGAGGATAGAGCAATCAATAATGATAACTCTAAAGCAGTCTTGAAGTAATGATTTCAGGAGGATAGAGCCATCAATAATGATAACTCTAAAGCAGTCTTGAAGTAATAATATGATTTCAGGAGGATAGAGCCATCAATAATGATAACTCTAAAGCAGTCTTGAAATAATAATGTGATTTCAGGAGGATAGAGCAATCGATAATGATAACTCTAAAGCAGTCTTGAAGTAATGATTTCAGGAGGATAGAGCCATCAATAATGATAACTCTAAAGCAGTCTTGAAATAATAATGTGATTTCAGGAGGATAGAGCAATCAATAATGATAACTCTAAAGCAGTCTTGAAGTAATGATTTCAGGAGGATAGAGCCATCAATAATGATAACTCTAAAGCAGTCTTGAAGTAATAATATGATTTCAGGAGGATAGAGCCATCAATAATGATAACTCTAAAGCAGTCTTGAAATAATAATGTGTTTTCAGGAGGATAGAGCAATCAATAATGATAACTCTAAAGCAGTCTTGAAGTAATGATTTCAGGAGGATAGAGCCATCAATAATGATAACTCTAAAGCAGTCTTGAAGTAATGATTTCAGGAGGATAGAGCCATCAATAATGATAACTCTAAAGCAGTCTTGAAATAATAATGTGATTTCAGGAGGATAGAGCAATCAATAATGATAACTCTAAAGCAGTCTTGAAGTAATGATTTCAGGAGGATAGAGCCATCAATAATGATAACTCTAAAGCAGTCTTGAAGTAATGATTTCAGGAGGATAGAGCCATCAATAATGATAACTCTAAAGCAGTCTTGAAATAATAATGTGATTTCAGGAGGATAGAGCAATCAATAATGATAACTCTAAAGCAGTCTTGAAGTAATGATTTCAGGAGGATAGAGCCATCAATAATGATAACTCTAAAGCAGTCTTGAAGTAATGATTTCAGGAGGATAGAGCCATCAATAATGATAACTCTAAAGCAGTCTTGAAATAATAATGTGATTTCAGGAGGATAGAGCAATCAATAATGATAACTCTAAAGCAGTCTTGAAGTCGTGAGAATTTATCAGGAGGATAAAGTAACCCTGAGGTGACGATAAAGCAGTCCCGAAGATCATAAGTTTGTTTGTTGGATAATTATCCTGAAAACAAGGCAGCATTTTGTATCATAACATTAGTTTATGCTTTATGTATGCATGTATGATATGATGTACTCAAGTAATGTATTATGTGTCTATGGATATATATGCTATGGTATGATGTAAATGATGTATGTATGATATGATACGGCTGGAAGCATCCGGATATCTTCGTATAACCACTGCTGGCCAGGGAAAATAAATCCCGATTCGTTGTTGAAGAATATATTATACATAAACTTCCGTCTGCTGAGGATAATAAGGTATGGATAACCTCCCGTATGCTGGGGATAGTAAGGTATGGATAACCTCTCGTATGCTGGGGATAGTAAGGTATGGATAACCTCCGTCTTCGTTTGATGGTAGGGTAGAGATAGCATCCCGTCTTCGTTCGTCGTACCCTTATTGGAAAGTAAATTCCCGAATATCCGTATGAGGATAAAAGAGATGGGTATAAATTCCAGGGGAGATAAGACTTTATGAAGATGGATTCGTCCTACTGAGAGTTTGTAACTGTCTTGTAAAGGTGAACTGGCGAAGCTTCATCGAAATCCTCCCCTCGTTCGTCCTTAGTAAATACTATTACTGCATTTTCATGCATTTCTGGTAAACATCAATCATATTCAAAAGCACACATACATTCAAACACAACCAATGGACGTTTCGCTTAGGGTAAAAGTAAATCTGGATTCAGAGAGAAAAGTAAAGCTGAACTTGAAAACAGAATCGTTTCAACTTTCGAGAGTGTATAACCAAATGGATTTAGAGCTCCTGAAATCCTTAACTTTCCTGAATACCTTCCCAGAAATCTTCATGGTTGGATCTGAAGACATGATACTGACACCATCTGATACTAATGGCATAGACAATTAACTTCCATAATGGCTTCTGCTGAAAATCCAATATCAAGGTAATGTAATGAGAGGAATGTGTCTTCAAATTGTGATGGACCATATACGCTCCGGGTATTTTGAAGAGAAAGCATTGCCCCTTGGTTGAGGACGAATTATACCATAATGGAAGTATGTAATGAGCTACTTCAAGAGAAACAAGCAGAATGCCCCATAAGCATATGCCCCTGGCATTGTGAACTCTGTCATGTCACCTTTGGTAATTCACTTGTATGAGAAAAAAAAATGCCCCTGGCTATTAAGCACAGCTGAGTCTGGACCTAATTGCCCCAACTGAATTGAACAGTAACTTGGTATGCCTCTTGACTGGGAAACAGTGACTATGCCCTTGGCATTATGAACTTTGTAATGTTACCCTTGGCACTTCAGATAGATGGGGAGATCTGCCTCTGGCTGCTTAAACATAGTTGAATCTTGTCCTGATTGCCCCAAATGAGTTAGGAAGTAATGACCATGCCCCTGGCATTATGACTTCTGTAATGTTACCCTTGGCACTTCAGATAGATGAGGAGATCTACCTCTGGCTGCTTAAACATAGTTGAATCTTGTCCTGATTGCCCCAAATGAATTAGGCAGTATCATGGTCTGCCCCCTTGATTGGGAGATAATGATTATGCCCCTTTGTATATATGGACTTTGATCCAGGAAACAACTTTGTTTATCGGAAGGACTTTGGTTCATTGAACATTCATCCTGTAAGCTTCTCCATTTGTCAAACACTCAGGTATATGCAAACAGATATATTCAAAAATGCAATGCTTATGTCTGTCTTGAAGTTTTGAAACAAGTTGTTTTAGAAAAACTTTTTTTTTTTTTTTGTGAAAACTGTGATATTAACTCAAGTTTTATAACAAGCCCTAAAGGAGTCAGGATACCTTTTTGCAGCAGTACGCTTTCGAACTAACCATGCTTCAGTTAGGACTTTTAAAGGGTTGTAACGTGGCCTGGTTCATGGTTTAAGAAACAAAGGATAAAGGCTCAAATTTTATTTGTACCCAACCCAATCTCCATGATGTTCTTCAGTCCTATACTCAGTTAACTTATATATTGAGGTTCCAAAGAAGTTTGGTATTGTAACACTGATATTTGTGATGGTTCAGAAACCCAAAATTTATTTGAACTTTTAGTCATCTTTCTTTGTCGAGGATTCATAGTGACCTCCCTTTTTTTTTTGGCTTTATTATCCCTTTTTGTCTGAACTGTTTATTTCAAGGTTTACAGTCAGTGGGATGTCTTGATGTTTTACTAAGTCTCCTTCATAGGTTTTGACTTAGTGAGCTTTTCTTTTGCTGGATATTGACTGTCAGGGTTAATGATTACAGAGAACCATCATTAGTTGTGTACAACACAAATAATTGGCATATTTGAGTTAACCGAGTAACTACCCTGCCCCGGGTTATGAATAAAGGTTTTAATTTGTGCGAGAATAAAAACTCCTACTTCATAGGCTCAAAAGGGTTGACTAGGGATTAACTTCCTTATATCTCCACTGTTTAGGAATTGAAACAATGCCTGTACATCGTCAACATAGTCTGTTTAAAAGCATACTGCCTAATATTATGGTATTGTTTTCGTCATCCTCCCTCTACAGGCTTATAGCTTTATCAGGAGTTAAATATCACAAGATAGAAATAAGAAGCATAATTCAAAATATAGTGGAACGAATGGATTAATTCAAGACAAACATATGCAATGCATTAAAGAAAACAAAAGTTTAACATAATAGTAAGTGTTCAAACAAATAAAAGAAATTACAAATAAAAAATTCAAATGTTGTCCCATCCAGTTGGCTGAATGTCTTCAATTGCAATCTGTGAACTTTGAGGAGCAGTATACTTCACCATGAAATCAAATTTACCACTTGGATGCCCCAAGGTTCCCCATATCTCAACAGGCCTAGGTATTCTTCCTTTTTTGTCTTGCAGCTTCGGTGTTTGATGGACGATAGTAAAATTCAACTTGACCTTTTGGAGTAACCTCGAGTATTCCTTCGTCAATTAGGTCTTGAATCTTATTCTTCAACATCCAGCAGTTGTTAGTATCATGTCCAGGACTGTTGGAGTGATACTCACATCTTGCCTTGGGATTATAGCGAGGAGAAGAGGTTTTAGGATTTTGAGGAGAATTTTTCAAGGAAATTAGTTTCATCTCCAACAAGCATTGCAGAACTTGTGACATTGGAGTGCTGAACTTGATAAACTGTCTTCTACATCCCTTGTGTTGAGGTGGATCAACCTTATCAGGTCTTTCTTCTTCAACTGAAGAACAATCAATGGCAACCTGTTTCTTACCTTCTTTTATCCTCATCTTCCTTTCAACCAAACCAGCTTGTTTTGGATCCATGACTCCATCACTTTGAAGTTTATGGACAAAGGTTCTTAGCTCTTCTTTCCCCTGAGCTAATCTTTGAATAAGAGCCACCTGGTCATTCATCTGGGCCCTCATTCCTGTCATCTCAGCTTGTAGTTGTTTTAGTTGATCATCCTTTTTGTCCTCAGGATTCTTCTTCTTAGCCAGCAGTGTCTTCAATTCATCCTGCCCCTTGGACAGGTTCAAGATCAGCTCTTGGAACTGTTCATTTTGTGCCTGGAGATCCTTAACTGATTGTTCAAGAGCCATTGCTGAAATAAACAGCAAGAAGATGAGAAACCTGTGCACAATTATAAACCTGTGATGCAATGAAATGATATGGGAATGCATATGCAATGTTTTCAAGGACCGCAGGATTTAAATTTGCTTAGACAAAAACGAAAGTAAACTTTTATTAGTAATAACTTTGTTTTGCCTTTTAGGCTTACAAAAATGAAAATGAAATAAGTACAAAAGATGGGGTTTTAAGTCTCCCATGGACGTTTCCTCTTTGTGTTGAGGTAAGAGTTGAGGTTCCGTTCCTCGTGAAGCTGCTTTGTTAGCTCTTGGATCCTTGCTTGGCTTGCTTTGTAATGAGCCTCGAAAGTATCTCTTTGCTCCTTCAGTTGGATTCATGATCTCTGCAAGTCTTCCTTATCAGTAGGCATGTCTGGGTGAAGGATGGTATAAGCAGTGTCTCCTTCAGCAACAGGTTCCATGGTAACTGGTAGGACGGCAGGATATGGCATCATGAGAGTCTGAGCACGAGATCGTACCCATCTGAGATAAGCTTCCATAGGAATAGTGTACTTAGGCTCCAGGGTCTTGCTGTCAACTCTGTTTACCTTTCCCCAAGCTCGTATGAATCTCTGACGGTAACCCTGAAGATCGTTGTCGTAGTCAAACACAATGCCCTGAATCAACATGTCATGTGGACCATCGCTCCGAGCATAACCAAACTGTCGTAAAGCTAGAGAGGGGTTGTAGGTGATGCCTCCTCTTATGCCTAGTAATGGCACATTAGGAAACTCCCCACAACGGTCAATGATGGTGACATTCTCCATAGATCTGGAGCACCAATGGATGTCTGAGTGAGAAAGTGACATGATCCTCTTGGACCATCTGAACCCTTGCTCATTCTTCATTACTGAGCGAGGAAGGTGAGAAATAAACCACCTAGAAAGTAAAGGTATGCAGCACATCAAAGTTCCTCTTGCCCTTGTAGTACGGGTGTGAAGAGAATGTAGGATATCTCCAAGCAATGTAGGCACTGGATTGTGACTCAGGAAAATGTTGATGGCATGAACATCTATGAACTGATCTGGATTGGGGAACAATACTAAGCCATATATCAGCAAGGCTAAGATCTCCTCAAAAGCATCATAGCTCATGGCCTTCAATAACATTTGTGCCTTATCCATTAGCACCTTGGCAAGAATACCCTTGACTCCGCTTCTTGTCTCTAGAACAATGTCAGACTTCTTCAGATGTAGAGCTGCAGCAATAACTTCTGGTTTAAGCTCTTTCTCCAAGCCTGTAAAAGGTCTTTGATCAAGAACGGGTATGCCCAGAAGTTTAGAGAACTCCTCCATGGTTGGAACCAGCTGATAGTCGGGGAATGTGAAGCAATGGTGCTTAGGGTCAAAGAACTGAAACAACACACTCATCATGTCTTCACTGAACCCTGAAGTAACTAGATCCAATAAGTGACCATGTCTCTTGTTGAACTGGGAATGATCAGGCACTTGGGAAACCAACTCTTTGAGCTTGGGAGGTATCCCTACAAAGTTGATCCTGATGGTGTTTCTACGAGCAGAAGCCATGACCTGCAACAAAGAACAAAGATAAATCCTTTGGTCCTTGAAATGGTTAGTGAAAATGCTATGCTTATGATGCATGATGATGTCATGATGTTATGCTCAATCACAAACATGTGGCACACACAATCAAGTCACACCATAGCCCTAGGTTTAAAGGCTTGCATGAGGTTCAAAGGTAAGTACCCTCCCCTGAAGTTAGATGGTTCATCCTGTCCTACAAAAGTAACCGGGTTCTAAGGGATCTCAATATCATTGATCCTTCACAAGGGTGGTTGATCAGAAAGCAACTTACTTGCCAACCAAAACCCTCCAAGTTTAGAATCTCAATGAGCGTAGTATCGAGTGTCAACCAACTTCAGTCTGCACCAAAGCCGGTTACCTCACTACTTTCTAAAGGCCAAGATGAGTTAACTAGGGTTCTAAAAGTTAGTTAGTGCATTGACAACATATGGCAACCTCATATTATCCTCAACTTGACTTAAGGAACATAAGCACCAACCAAGAAGTCGCACTAACTATGGCCACCAGATCAACCGTATCGATATACGTCGTACAGTTTCCTTGGTCTATTGCCATTTACCTAAGGTACACTAGATCCGGGTTAGGACCTTTCACACATAAGAGCACCCCAACAAGTAATATAAGGCAAACAAATCAAACAATATTAAAGTGATCTTAATTCCTAAGGGTACCCCTCTTAAATTTAAATCCCCAGCAGAGTCGCCAGTTCTGTAACACGGTGGGAGAACTGACTTTAAGTAATGTTGCGGATAGCAAGAGTCGCCACCGACTTTTATTTTATCCATAAGGAAAGGGTATAAAAGAACAGGAAAGACCTTAAGAGATATTTTTGGGTCCGGGGGGTAGGTTATGTAAAGGGAAGGTATTAGCACCCTTTACATCCATGGTTATCCATGGGCTCTTAGTTACTTAGCTCACTTTTGAATTGTTTTTGAAAGTGTAGTGTGTGAATAGAAAAATTTTCAGAGTAGTTAATAATAATCCATGAACGGATGTGTAAAAACTTGTTTTTGAAAATTTGTTTGAAATCGTGAAGAGTTTGAAAATTTTTTTGAAGTGAGCAAGTACATAAGAGGAACCTACCCTAATGTTTAAAGTCTTTCTTGTTTTTTTATCCTTTCATTGGTAAGACTATCCCTACTATTAAGGAGTAGGTAGTCATTACCTTGGATGTAAAGGGACATGTGAGGGACATTCTGTTTTATGAAGGCAACTGTGGGGTGTAATAAGCATATAGGAGGGACTATCATCATTTTTCGAAGGGACTCGATTCGTAAAGGCAACCATGAGGGACTTGATGATTTTTCTTTTGAAAGGGACTTGCTTTATACACCCCACTTGACCTTATTCGTAGGCAACTTGAGGGATAACCTTAGAAAGTGAGACGGCGATTAAAATCGACTTACGTGTGTGAGTGTTTATTTTAATTATCTTATATTAAAAGTGATCTAATTTATTTTTTTAAATAACATACATATTTTTCACTCCCTAATTACTAACCATAGCAACAATTAAATATTTATAAAATTTACATCCGGGAACATTTACATAATAATTATAATAAGCAAAATAAATAAATAAATAAATAGCAAAAATAAATAAAATATAATTAAACAAGCAATAAATAATAAAAAATAAATAATAGGGGTTAGTGATAAATAAAAAAAATAATGTTAGTGAAAATAGAATAATAATAATGATAATTAGTAAAATAAACAAAGGTTAGAGACATAAAAAAAAATATATAATAATAAATAATAATATAGTTAGTAACAATAATTAAAGTAAATAGAAATAAAATAAAAAAAAAATATTATAGTAATATGTACACAAAGTTTAATTTTAATATATAATAAGAAAGATTTCTAAGTATAATATAATTATAAATATTTACAAAAAATTCAATTATTTATGAATATATATCAACTATTAAAAATATTTACACATTATGAAGAAAATAAGTTTTAAATATCATGTTCATAAAAAATAATTATATTTACAAAAATTTACAAGAATTATAATAAATATATATACATAAAATTATATAGAAAAATAGAATTAGGTTTTATTTTAGAAAATATTTTTTAGGGTTTGTTTAGAAAATTAGGATTTGTTTATATACAAAATTATTTTAACTAATATATACATATATATTATAATTACACAAGATAATAAAATAAATTTTTGAACTAAATAATAAAAATAAAAAAAAAATAGAAAGTTTAGAATTTTTAGAGAATAAAATGTTATTTTAGATTTTTAATATATGTATGATTTATTTTTTAATAAGAATATAAAACAAATAAATTAATTAGTTAAAAAAAATAGAAAAAATTGCAAAAAGAAAGAAACTTACCTGGCTGGGATTTGATCCCATGACATCTCACTTGCCAGCAACAACAACAACCACCAGGCTAGCCCATACGCAGACAACAATGAAGGGAGAAGAATTTGTTTTATCCTTTGCCTGAAAAATCCAGAAAAATAAAGAAACAAAAAGGCCTGGGGTGGGATTTGAACCCAGGACCTTGATTACAAACACGTGCATGCTTTACCACCTGGCTGGGAGAGCCTAACTGATAGTATAATGGCAAAAAATAATAATATATTAAGTTTGCTTTTAACCTGAAAAATAACAAAAAAACAATGCACCAGCCAAGTATCGAACCAGGGACCTCACAATATACACGCATCAGTCTTACCACTGAACCACAAGCACGCTTGTGATAAATGAATCAAACATAATTCATAAAATATTTTCAACAATATTTGAATTTTCTGAGCGCGCGAAAGACCTTCTTCTTCCTCCTATTACCTGCGAAATTTGAAACGATTTCTCCTGCGAATTTTCCTGGGTGTTCATGAACCAGAAACCCTAGGTTTTTGGATCATCACGCAAACAACAAAATCAATACAAATTGCTAGTCCAGATCAAACATACAGAGTTCATACATCATAATCATGTTTTTAAAAGTCATTTATATGCACTAAATCGTGAATTCCCAATTTGAGAACTCAAACCCTAACAATGGTGTCTTTCGGTTTAGGGCATGTTTCTCCAATGTTTTTGTCCAGAATCCATCTAAGCATCATAATAAACAAGATTCAACACACAAAAACGATTTACAATGGTTAAATAAACGAAATCGAAAAATCAAACAAGAGTGAGAAGATGCATTCGGGATATGCCATATGAGGAGCTTTAGATGCAAGTAGGTATGGGTTTTGACTCAATGATGTCCAATGATCATTGTGGTGTCCTCAAATTACCTTCTAGCGCTCTGAATTTTAAAATCCGAATATGACTTTTTGCTTGAAATTTTTGAAGTGAAACCTACCTTTGGCTGCTGGAAAATCCGTCCCCTTGTGATTGGTTTCTATTGTATACTTATATGAGATCAAATTTAGGTCAAAAGATGATGGATTTATGGGCTTTTTGGAAGACTTCATGGTGAAGGAATGTCATGATCTTAAAGTGTGAAAAAATCAAATATTTGCCTTCCAATTTGGTCTAGCACGAATTTGTACAAGATCAAATCATGTTAAACAGCATTGATTAATTTCTAGAAGAAGAATCATGTCCAAACTTTGATTTTTAGATTTTATTTTGATTTAATTTGATTTAAAATGAATAAAATTCAAATAAATATCAAATAAAAATATAAAAATCAGAATTTCTCACCATTGGGTCGTGCATGATGTTGTGGCATGGATTGGGTCATAATTTGCCAAGCCCATTTGGAAAGAATTACTTCTAGGCCTCCATTTTCAACATAAACCATCACAAAATTTCCCAACTTTGCAAGGGCACATCTCCCTCAATTTTAAAGGTATGAGGGTGTTCTTGAACTTTTTGGAAAGATTGAAGAGTCCTCTAAACAACCCCATTGGTTTCAGGTCCATATCATTTACCAATCTCAAGTTATGCCCTTTTGAAGTTGTTGACTTTTTGTTGACTTTTGAAATGACCTATAATGTCTTAGATCATATCTTTCAAATGAAGAATTTTTGGGCTTAACCTTCAACATAAAAGTTGTAGAGAATTCAATTTACTTCAAAATGAGCTTTGGATGGAGACTTGGTGATGAAGTATGTGAAAGTTATGGCTGGTCAAAGTTCAGTTGACTTTTACTGAGGAAACCCTAATTTAGAAACTCCTGATTATTGATGATCTGGAATATCCTTGATGAATCATGATCAACCCTTGATCAAATGATGAATTTTACTTCATATAATTGATGTTGGCAAAAAATCATGAAGTTTGACTTTGGTTTGACCACAGTTGACCTTAGTTTGACTTTTTAACTGCATTGACTGATTTTGACTTATCTGATCATCTGACTGAGCAAACTTTTGAGAAAAGTCTTGAAACTTGTCATGGGGGTTCTTACACACACATAAGATGTTATGAAACTCACTTGAGGTATTGGAAGTCCATTTAGCCTGATTAAAGTCAAAACCCTAGTTTTGGATGCACTGATTAGGAGGTGCATTGTCTGAGGGAATTGTCAACTTCTTTGACCAATTGTGAACTTTGTGAACCTTGTGAATCTTCATAAAATGTCTTGTGATACTCATGGGAGGTATTGTGAAGCTTGTGAACCTCATGAAGTGGCTTTGTAGACCTCATGAACCTCAGGAGAGCTCTTGTAAATGCAGAGAAACTTGTGAACCTTGTGAACCTTCAAGAAGTGACTTGTAGACTTCATGAACCTCATGAAAGGTCTTGAAGATGTTGAGAAGCTTGTGAACCTTGTGAATCTTCATAAAGTAACTTGTAGAATTCATGAACCTCATGAAAGATTATATAAGCATTGAGAACTTGTGAACCTTGTGAACCTTCTTAGCACACAAAGTCTTGTATTGTGAGGGCAAATTTTGGGGTGCAACAAGCATACTAATCAACTCTTTCTTGACTTCGGCCTGCAGACTGGCCCTAATCTTGATCTCTTTCTTCACATCTTCACTGCCAATGTTGATGATCTCAATTTCTTCCTGATGAGGCTGAATAACCCGTTCCTCTTGTTTCAACAATCTGACCAATTCTTCAGGGAGTTCACAGTCTTCCTCAACCCCTTCATCAGCTTGGTAGACAGGATTGTCAAAGTCATGCGTGGTCATAGCAGGAACGTTATCAATGGAATCCGGATGATCAACACTGTATAGATGATGTGCTTATTTCAGAATCTGCTTATTTTCAAAAGAGACGCTAACACAAAAACAAAAAGGAAAAACACATTGCCATTTTTATATTTTTTTGTGAAAAATTTAAAAAACAAAGAAAGAGAACACAATTTGTCTGAAAATGTCCTTTATTTCATGGCAAAATAAGTGCATAACAAACATGGTGGCCCAATACAATGGATCCTAGCATCTTGGGCAGAATGCTGGATTTGACAATGCAGTATGATAATAAAAGGAAACAAATGAATTACTCTGAGTGCCAGGTAACTTGGACAATGTCTTCAGCAGACCAGTTCTTTAGCTCCTCTCTGGGTGCACACGGATGAATCCAGTTGTCCCAGTCACCATCACTATCTCCATCTTGGCTTGTCACACAGATCTGGTTACGGTCGAGCATCCCAGCGCTTGTAAAGGTAATGGCTTTACCACTTGGATTAGATCCATCAGGCTGATATCCCAAGCCAAACTTGTCGTCTTTCTTTTCCAATTCCAGCAATTTGCCCCAGCCTTGGGCGCTTCCTGACTGAACTACCTCCTTTGCTTGCTTGTAGGAATGGATGGAGGTACCTTCTTTCTCACTACTCTTCTCTACAGGAGTCAAGATGCTGACATTAACTGCTTCGAAGGCTTGGCATAGATTCTCATGGATCTCTCCATCCATCTCTATGAATTTGAACGTTGACAAGTGGCTTACAAAGATGTCTTCCTCTCTGCACACTGTGATTACCTGACCATCAACCACATATTTGAGCCTCTGATGCAGAGTGGAAGTTACAGCTCCAGCAGCATGAATCCAAGGGCGTCCCAACAAGTAGCTGTACGCAGGATGGATGTACATGACGTAGAAGGTACTTTTGAATACTTGAGAACCTATTTTCACGGGCAACTCAACTTCTCCAAACACTGATCTTCTAGAACCATCAAAAGCTTTGACAATCAAATCACTGGGTCTTAGGACGATACCATCAACATTGAGCTTCATTAATGCTTTCTTCGGAAGCACATTAAAGGAAGAGCATGTATCAACAAGAACATGCGACAACACAACACCCTTGCACTCCATAGTGATATGTAGTGCTTTGTTATGGTTTCGGCCCTTTGACGTGAGGTCTCTGTCTGTAAAACCCAGCCCATGGCTTGCATTTACACTGCCCACAACAGCTTCAAATTGATTGACAGTGATTTCTTGAGGAACATAGGCCATCTGCAGCACTTTCAACAAGGCCTCTCTGTGTGCAGGAGAACACATCAGCAATGATAGAATGGATATCTTGGTAGGTGTCTGGTTCAACTGCTCGGCCACTTTATAATCACTCTTTTTGATGATCCGCATAAATTCCTCGACCTCCTTTTCAAATATACCCTGCCCAGCAACAGGAGTTGTTGATTCATCAGTCATAGATTGCTTTCCTTTAGCCTTAGTCGAAGCCTCAGCCTCAGGATCCCCTCTCAGAACTGGGGGAGCAAATAGACGACCACTTCTTGTGAAACCTCCAACACCTCTGACGTTCACTACAGTCGGGTCAATAGAAACAGACTTGCTCTCAACTTTCTGTCCCGCCACGTACACATCTGAGCCGTAATGCCATGGAATGGCTTTATCGTCTGTATAAGGAACATGCCCAAGCACGGTGATAGTCACAGGACTAACCTCAGGAGCATAGATGGTTACAGGCTCTCTTCTGGCAGGCATCTTAGCTTCATCATAGAATATGGTTATTGTAGACACATCATCAGCTTCATTACCAACTTTGTTAAACTACAAAGATCCTTCATCAATCAACTTCTGCAGCCCCATCCTCAGGTCTTCACACCCGTTCTCTGAATTCAAACATTTCTCGCAAAAAAAAATTGCATCCTGGAAACACTTGACCATTCAACAACCTTTCTTTCACTACCAATAACGGAGTCTTCACTTCTTCAATACTCAGCATCAGACTCAACTTCTCACCACCCTCAACAGCATGGATTCTAGCCCCTCCATGATTCGGAATATGATTCGAAGTAACATTCGGCGGTGGTGCGAAGTTAATCGCTTTGGAATCTATCAGATCTTGAACCTTGTGATGTAGCGCCCTGCACTTCTCAGTCGAGTGCCCGGGTTCCCCTGAGTGGAAAGCGCATCTTGCATTGACATCGTAACCCACTGGAAGCTCTCCAGGTGGTGGTGGTGCCAAAGTTCTCAATTGAATCAGATTTAGGTCCAACAATCTTGGTAGCAAAGCAGCATAAGTCATGGGGATTGCCTCAAGCACCCTATTAGTCGGGCGAGTTTGCCTTGGCTGATAAGGTCTCTGTTGATAGTTGTTGCGTGGTGGCTGTTGTTGTTGTTGTTGTTGTTAAGGTGGTGCCTGCTGCACAGGGCTGGAAGGAATTGTGACTGCTGCCACATGCTCATATGGTCTTCTATACCCTCGTCCCCGTCCTCGGCCGAATACAACATTTTTCTCACCCTCCCTTCTCCTAGGAGGTCCACTGAAAGCTTTTCTTGCTCCATTCGAGCTGCTTGCACTTGTATCTTGGATCATTCCCATCTTCAACAAGGTCTCAATCCTCTCTCCAGCAATTACAATATCATTGAATTTGGTGGCAGAACTGGACGCCAATCTTTCAAGAAACACACCTTGCAACGTGCCCATAAACATATCAGCCATTTCATTTTCCAGCAGTGGTGGTTGCACTCTGGCAGCGAGCTGGCGCCACCTCTGAGCATATTCTTTGAAACCCTCCTTAGCAGTTTGAGACATGTGTTGCAATTGAGTGCGATTTGGAGCCATGTCCAAATTATACTGGTATTGTCTCACAAAAGCTTCTGCCAGGTCTTTCCAGCTTTTGATGTTGACTCTGCTTAGCTTCATATACCATTCCAGAGAGGCCCCAACCAGGCTGTCCTGGAAATAATACATCCAGAGTTTTTCATCATCGGTGTGAGCAGCAATCCTTCTTACGAAGGACTGAAGATGTGTCTTTGGGCATGCAGTGCCATTGTATTTCTCAAAAGTTGGAACCTTGAACTTGTAAGGGATTCTAACCCCTGGAACCAAGCCCAAGTCAGTAATGTCAAATCCTAAAGAGCTCTAGGATTGAATAGCCTTGATTTGTTCTGCCATTTCCTCAAACTTCCTGTTCATTTCAGCCCCCTGACCCTCAGCTTCGTCCAGCAGAGTGAACTGTTCGTCCTGGTTATCCATTTTCACATTATTCAGACCATCATTGATTATAGTCACCCCTGGCTGTGTTACAGGGATTTTAACTTGACGTGCGCCTGCACCGTTACGATTACCATCAGCAGTGGTGTTGTTCCTGGCCTGACCGTTTTCTATCATCTCCCGCAGACGCTCTTGATTCTGACCCATGCCTGCCATCAAGGTCATAAAGTTGTCCATCCTTAGCCTCAGGTCAGCTAAGTCAGCTTGCATCTGGTCCATGATTCTCTCTCTGTTGACCTTTGTTGGATATCTGTGTGCGACTGGCTGTTCCCGAACTTTCCTAGGAGCTATAGTGCCTGAAACACAAAAGACATTAGGAACTGGTGGCCACACCTACAAAACAAGAAAACAGGTGATATGTATGCAATGCAGTTGTTTATGTTTCCAATCCCAGGTCATTCGTGCCCCGGTTCCGGTATTTAGCAAAGAAAACCAGATGGATACCGATCCTCGACTTTCAGAAACCTTCGCAAAGAAACCATATTCAAACCATAACAGCAGGCACACAAAGAAATGGTGAACTGAAAAACTGCATAACATAAATCAGCCTATAAGGCATGAACAACAGAATTCCCCGTAGGGTACAAGTTTCTAAGAAGAAAAACAAACAACCAGGACTCCTACAACATGTCTGTAGGTAATCCAAATACAAGGGAAACAAACTAAGAAGCAAAACCACTGCCTGAGGATCCTGAACCTCCCTCACTAAGCCCCACATCAGACCTAGCCTTTTTGACTCCAGCCATCAACTTGAGCTCTTCAATCTCTGTAAGTGCTGCTTCTAAGGCTTGTTGACTATCTGCTAACTGCTGAGTCTTCTCCCTTCGAATCTTGTGGACTTGCTCCACCTCTTCCTTCTTGTAGGCCATTTGCACTTCGAAGAACTCTTCTTTTTCTTTATATTTCTTCAATTCTTGCTCTCTCTTTCCCTGCAACCAGACAATAGACTGACGAGCTTCCTTGAGAGTTTTCGAATTCTTCTTTCGTTCAGCTTCTCCTTTTGCTTCCATCATACCCAACCTATGAAATTGAGCTTCCCTTCCAGCAAAGTCTTTCTCTTTAGCCTCCAAGGTAGTCTGCATCTTCAGCAATTTCTCTTCAGCTTCATTCTTGGCCCAGTTGGCAAGATGATACAGATTAACCATTTCAGTGTTCTCCACTCTGACTGCATGCAGCTGGGCTTCCAACTTCTTGAACTCCTCTAAAGACACAGTATCAGTAGACTCAGCAACTGGAGGAACTGGAGATGAGAATGGAAGCAATACCCTTCTGGCTCTGTCTTTCAACCAAGCTTCATACTCCGGGAATGTCTGATTGTTGCACTTTCCAAAACTGGCTATCCCTTCTCCCTTAATGCACTTCCAAGCTCCAGCCACCTTCCTCACTAAAGGCATATTGTCCTTTACAGGGAAGTAGAAAATAGGGGTCAACTTCAATTCTTCTGGTACCTCTCTCAAGGCATATCCCAACTGTCTTCTTAACAAGATTGGATTGTAATTGATCCCTCCAGTCACTCCTAATAAAGGGACACTAAGATAACTCCCACAGCTAGTGATGAAACGTGCACCTTGCAGCCTCTGGGTAATCCACCTGATATCCTTGGCAAGCAACTTTTCCAGCTTCTGAGCCCATACCAAGGTATGGTCACTAAACACTTCAGTACTAGGCAGATGCCTCATGAACCACATATGAAATAAAGGAGCGCAACAACGAACTAAACCTCCCCTCTTCTTCTCAGTTTTGTAGTGCACTGAGTAATACAAATCTCCGAGCAATGTAGGCACAGGATTCTTCAGCAAAAAGAGATGTATGGCATTCATGTCTATGAACTTATCCATATCAGCAAACAAGATAATGCCATAGATAGAAAGAGCCAAGATAGCACAAACAGCATCCCATTCTTCCTCAACAGCCAACTCTTCCACCTTCTTTACCAGAGCCTCTAAAGAAAATCCAGGTACACCTCCCTTAATGATGGTCAAGGAATTCACAGCAGAAGTGCTCAAATAAAGAGCCTTGGCAATAGCCTCAGGTGCAGGTCTACTAATCTCAGCATTGAACGGGATCTGGTCTCAAACAGGGACTCCCAAGATCAAAGCATACTCCTCCAGCAAAAGACCTAACTGAAAATCAGGAAAAGTGAAACAACGGAGCTGAGGATCATAATACTGAAGCAGGGTATGAAGGGCACTTCTCTCAGAAGGATCTAGCTCTACCACCACATCCAGAATACTCCCATAAGCCTTCCTGAAACTCTCTACATGATTGGGTGTGATCAGCTTCACCATCTTCTTTAACAGGCCAACCTTAGTGTCAAAAACTTGAAGTGAATATTCTGCTTGCGAGGATCTTCCATCTTTGAACAAGATACCGGAACCGGAAGCAAGGATATGAACCTGTGAATGAAAACAAAACATGATTAATGATGAAATGATGCAATGCAAATGCAAATGCAAAGACATATGATCCATCTGGGAATGTCTGGAATCTGGATACCAAGGCCTAAGTGATCAGAAAACCAAATCCTCTGGATAACAACCCTCAAACACTCAGATAAGCTCAGATACTCCCAATCAAGAACCAGATAAACTCAAGAACTCCGGAACCAAAGTAATTGTATCAGAACATGAAACTGCACTGGTAACAAGGGTATGATGGAGTCAAGGGTTCCTGCAAACCTGTAAACCCCTCCCAATCTCACAGGTGTGCTCCGGGTCAAACATCACGGACTCTCAAAGCCGAATAGCAATAATACCTTCACCATCTCCGAGAAATGGCTCATGACCAAATCAGGGAATCGATTAGGCATTATGTACTACGCAGGGAGGCCTCAGCTGAGTCCGGGAAAAACAAGCATCCCTTATAAGTTCCCAGCTTCAAGCGCTGAAATCGAGAAACACTAGTACATTCAACCCATAGGAGACAGTACTAATGTCATACGACCAGATGCTTTGACCGAGTTCCTATAAGAGAACCAGGCCATCCTATGCGATTCCCCAGTGGACCCTCGGGTGCGAATGGGTTTGCCACGAAATATGGTCTGGCCACCACTGGAGAGGGTTGTTTCCACAAAGGTTCTCAATGATCGGTCCCCAGATGCACATAACTATCAAGGTCCTATCCAGAAGTGGAGGAAATCCCCACACAAGATATTTCCAAGACGGTCGCAATCTGGGCGTGAAACACACTGCCACTCATCATGTCACATGTGAGTACAATATGTCCACTCTAATCCTATAGTGCACTCAAGTCGGGTACTTGGCTCATCTCTCAGAAACAGTATCACCCGAGCCCACCAAACAGAAAACCAGCCCAGACAGTCCAGTATGATATATATGATGTGGAAAATAAATACTGAAAACTGTAAATAAAGCTGTAAATAAAACTGTAAATGAACAACAGTAAAATACAACACACAACAGCAACCAAACATCACCCAAAGAAACAACAACAAACAAGCGCTAGGAGAGACTCACAGGGGAACCAGAGATTCTGGGTTCGATCCCCAGCAGAGTCGCCAGCTGTCGCTCCCCGGATTTCCATCCTGGTACAAACGCGAAAGTGGCGCGGAAAAGAAAAGAGTCACCAGCCAGGCATTTTTATCCCGAAGGAACGGGAATGGTAATGCTGCACAAACCAGAAGAAAGAAGAGGAAAGACACGGGTCCTGCGAACCAAAGAGACTGAGTTCGGGAGTCAGTTACGACCTGGCACCCAGATCGTCCGCCGTACCCGACGGGATCCACGCTTGCAAAGAAAACTATTTCAAAGGGTGAAGGGATGAAATTTGATGCAAAAGAAAATAAAATGAACTGGATAAAGGAACTGAGAAAATAACTGAATGAGAAAAAAAAGAGAAAAATGTAGGGAAAATAAAGATTGTGCTCGAATGGGCCCTACCCCGCTGGCTGCCTACGTACCTCATCAGGACAATGAGGATCAGAGACGCCGTAGTTCCCCTAACTAGGGGTAGAAAAGGTTGCTTGTGAATTAAGGCTTGAACTGCATATGCCATTGCTCAGGTGTTGCAGACTCGGACGACGAATGCGTAACCATCTTGCAAAGTGACAAGTAGGAGCAAGTTCGCGTACGGAGCGAATGAGATGAGAAAAGAATTCCCGAAGGAAAGACACTTATTATTTGTTTGGTGTTTTTTTTATGAAGCTTTTATGAGTGAAGTTTGCATAGGTAAGTGTACCTAAGTCTTACTCACTGGGATGTGTACGTCTCACATCATCCCGAAATGGAATGCGCAAGAGGCACACCTATCTATGGAGGAAATCCCCAAAGCTAGTCCCACCAGTGAAGGCTCAGACACACTGACCTATTAACATTTATTAAGTGTTTTTGTGATTTTTGATTAAGAAGTGTTTTTTAGCTTTTCTTTGTGAAGTAATCTCATGCTAAGACCTATCCACCACGAGGGATAACTTACACCTCGCCCCGAAACGGAACGCGTGCAAGTATCTCATAGCAAAGTCTCATGTCACATGAAAGTACTACTCAACATTTATTAAGTGAATTAGAATTGAGTTTGAAAATGAGAAGAGAAAGCAACAAAGGATCTAAAGGTAAAACATCTAATGGGGGACTCAAGAATCCTAAGAGTTGTCATGCATGGATATCCTAAGGTTAGTGGGGTTTTCTATCCTAAAGAAGAAAGAAAGAAGAAGAGAAGAAGAAGAAGAAGAGAGATGAGTAAGGCCTAAGCCCAACAAACAAAGGGTTAGCACAAGTAAGAAATGATAAGAAGAGATGAGACTTGGAGATGTGGGAATCACTTCCACACCTCACACTTACCATAGCCGCTGCAAGGTTAGCAACATAAGCTTACAAGTGAAATGAAATGAACTTAATGACATGCCAACATCATACAAATAGAAGTTAATTCATATATACAAATGCTCAATGGATATGCAAGTTATAAGAATGAGGAAAGAAGCATACAAGTTAACGTGATGCAACATGAAACAAATGACAAACACATGCAAACTTAAGAAAGATGCAAAGCAAATATGAACAAACATGGACTCAAGGCACGAAACCAGAACCAAGACAAGTCAAAGATATGCTTAAGAAGCAAGAGAGATGAAGATAAGAGCAACACAAGACCAAACAAACACAATATGAAGTGAAAGAAGCAAGGAAGATGAAGTGAAAACACATAAGAAATGAAGAACTCAAAAGGTAAGCCAACCACAAAAATTTCTAAGACACAAACCCTAGGCTAAGACCATAATGGAACCTATACCCCAAGGAGATCCCAAATGAGAAGAAGAAGTTGGCACAAGTGCCCTTCTAAGCTTATAAGAGAGCTTAAGATCACAAAGAGGCAAAATGGGACAAGGTACAAAGCAAAATTCAAATTAATTCAAAAATTCATCTAAAAATTCCACAACTTAAGACAAATTATCCTCAAACATGATATAATAATGAGCCAAAAGGATTGGGAGAAATTCAGAAGCTAGATAGGTCAAATGAGGGCTTAAACAAGAACTAGGGTTACAAAACTTCCTTCTCAAGGTAAGGACCAAAAACCAATGAACAAAATTCTAAAAATCAGGGGAAAAATCACACATAAAGCACATCATCTTAGGAACCCAGAGCAAAAAGAACCATCACAAAACTCAAAATAATGAACTCTGGTAAATGAACAAGACAGATTGCTCAAAAAGGATTTAAAAATGAATTAATGAAAAGGATCAATTAAATGACACGTGTATAATGAGAAAAAATGTAAAATAAAAATATAGAAAAATAAAAGAAACTCAAATAAAGACTCATGAATTAACTTGGAATTTTTTAATGACTGGAGGTATTTTTAATAATTAAAAACCAAAGTGGAATAAAAAGAAAATGAAGAAAAAGAAATTAAAATGGAAAGCTAGGCTGGGGGTGGAAATAGCAGGAAATGCAGTTCAAACGTATTGGGCCAGACAAGGAGGGGGTGTGGATATCACTCTGGCCCCAGTGGGTGTGCTGGTATATACAAGTAAGGGTGGAAAATCAGTGAAATAAAATGGAAAAAAGAGAGGCCAGAAGATGAATCCAACGCATAGGGTGTGAGACCTCATTAAATGACGTGGACAAATACTGGATTATGAGTGGAGGGCACATGCTTGTTATGGTGTGTGCGTAACATCATGAATTAAAATAGAATGGGAAAGTCACGTGGTCAGGAGGGTGGGCTTCATGGTGAGGTGTCAAGATCTGGACGAATGTGAGGAATGATCTGAGGGTCCAGAGGTCATCTTCAACCTCACAAACCCTAGCTTCATGAACGCAGATTCCGGTGACTGGAGCTAGGGCTCCGGCACCGGAAATCATAACAGATGAACAAAATAACATTAAAATAAATAAGACACTCCAGATTGGGTAAATGAGGGATGCTTATCACTAAAATGACATTGAAAACTTCATTAGATCAAAGAATCCTATGGATCGAGCAAAATCAGAAGTGACCATGAAACTTTGAAATCAAATATCTCACTCTAAAATGCACTATTTTCGAAACCAAAACTTGCAGCATGATCAGTGAACATCAAATATTAATATACACACCAACATTTTCATTTCCAGATGCGAAGAATCAGAAGCTTACCTGAGCTATCAGATCTTGAAAATATTTGTTAGAAGACCAGATGATGGATGCAAATCACTCCAAATTCACTCTAGATGGAAAATAAATGCACCTAAAGCCTTTAAAATGGCTGGATCTTGAGCTTTTCAAGCACCTGCCCTGAAATGGCAAGGTTGTTGATCTTGAGAGATTGCTTGAACAAGTGTGTGATTAATGATCCTGAGCTTGCACTGATCAAGGATCTACAATTTGTTTGGGAAGAGAGCTTGTGTGTGATGAGTTATGAGAGAAATTGCAAGTTGTGCACAAACTTTGAAATGAGAGAATGAGAGAGAGTTGGAGCAAACTGAAACCCTAATTTCTTATATACCACCTCATGAGCAAATGCTGAGAAAATGAAAGAGTTTGCACGTGTGAATGGAGAGAATTTGTGATTCTTGCAAATTTTGCAAATTGGTGTGAGAGCATGCACTCCTCATGCTTTCCTTGGCCTTCATCCCCATGTGCAATCCAAATCCAACCCTTAATATAATCCAAAAGATATTGGCCTTTAGATCAAAGTTATCACACTTTTCTCATGAATGTGCAAAAAATCCACTTATGAAGCAACTTTTCTTGCCTTGCACGAATTTTTGAGTTTCTTTGGATAAAAGTGGTCTATTTGCAATGAATTTTAACTTTATAAACTAATTTGATCCATACCAAGCCTTGAAATGAAGTTTTGAGACATTTTGCTCTTGGTGCATGCATGAATTTTAGGTTTTGCCCTAATTTGAAGCAAATTTTCGAGGGCCTTATAGAACAAACCATGAATCCCATAAAAAAGTAATTGTACTTTTTGAAAATGGGAGACCTTAATCTCCAACTTTCATGTTTGACTTTGGTTCATTTGAAGAATTTTTTATCATGTTAAGCTCACTTGAATTTTAGGGCAAAAGTTGCCAAAAATGGAATTTCCTTAAAACCAACTTTGTACCAATTTTGCAAAAACCCTCAAATCTTCATGATTTTTGATCCTTGAACCTTCCAAACCTCTTATAACATTGTAAGGACATCCCTTGGCTAGAAAAATTGGGTTGGACCCCTTGAAATCACACAGTTGACTTTTTAAAGGCACAGTTGACCAATTACTTCATCTGCAAACAACTTAAGAATTTCCTGACTTCCACAAGGAATTTTCTCATGAAATTTGGTACCTAGGATCCTCTTGACATATAGAATACTTTGCCCAAATGAAATGGCCAAATTTGTGAAGTTTTGATGATTGAATCTCAAACCCTAGTTTAGGTGCCTTGTGCAGGAGCTTTGCCTTAGCCTGGATTCTCTGATGATCATTCAACCTTCTGAGCTTTTAACCATTGGGCTCCTTGTCATAGCTTGTGATCCCTCAAGAACCTCCACAGATGATCATATGCCTAATGCTAGGTCATGAAGAATGTTATGCCTCATCTTTCCATGCTAGGATGCTAAGAGAATGATATGTTCATGATGAATATGATGTGATATGATGCTTAAAATGAAGAGGGAAAATTTGGGGTATTACACCATGCTTCAGTTAGGTATTTTAAAGGGTTGTAATGTGGTCTAGTTTGCGGTTTAAGAAGAAAAGGATAAAGGCTCAAAATTTATTTGTACCCAACCCATTCTTCGTGATGTTCTTCAGTCCTATGTTCGGTTAACTTATGCATTGAAGCTCCACAGGAGTTTGGTATTATATCACTAACATTTTTGATGATTCAGGAACCAAAAATTTATTTGAAAATTCAGTCATCTTTCTTTGTTGAGGATTCATAGTGACCTCTTTTTTTTCTTTTGACTTTATTATCCCTTCCTTTTGCTTGAATTGTTTGTTTCAAGATTACAGTCAGCAGGATGTCTCAATTTTTACTAAGTCTCCTTCATAGGTTTTGACTTAGTGAGCTTTTATTTTGCTAGATATTGACTTGCAGACTTTAGTGATTACAGGGAACCATCATTAGTTGTGTACAACACAAACAATTGGCATAGTTGAGTTAGCCGAGTAACTACCCTGCCCCAGGTTATGAATAAGGGTTTTAACTTGCTTGAGAAAGAAAAACTCCTACTTCTTTGGCTCAAAAGGGTTAACTAGGGATTAACTTCCTTATATCTCCATTGTTTAGGAATTGAAACAATGCCTGTACATCGTCAACATAGTCTGTTCAAAAGCATACTGCATAAGATTATGGTATTGTTTTCGTTATCCTCCCTCTAAAGGCTCACAACTTTATCAAGAGTTAAATATCACAAACAACAAAGTAAAAGAATAATTTTAAGTATAGTGAAGCGAATGGATTAATTCAAGACAAACATACACAATGCATTAATGTAAAACAAAGTTTGACATAATAATAAATGTTTAAACCAACAAAAGAAATCATAAACAAAAATTCAAATGTTCTCAAAGCCTCCTCTAAACTTATTACTCCGAACTTCTGGTAGCTTTGATGTTTGACGGATGATAGGAGAATTCAATCTGACCTTCTGGTGTAACCTCTAGGATTCCTTCGTCAATCAGGTCTTGAATCTTATTCTTCAATGCCCAGTAATTATTAGTGTTATGTCCAGGACAATTGGAGTGATACACACATCTTGCATTGGGATTATAGCGAGGAGAAGAAGTAATAGGTTTTTGAGGAGCGTTTTCCAAGATAATCAACTTCATTTCCAACAAGAATTGCAAAGCTTGTGACATTGGCGTGTTGAATCGGGAGAATTTTCTTCTACACTCATTGTGTTGTGGTGGATTAGCCCTACAAGATCTTCTTTCTTCAATTGAAGAATTATCATTAGTAGCCGGTATCTTTCCTTCTCTTATCCTCGTTTTCCTTTCAACCAAGTCAGCTTGTTTCACCAGAGGTTAATTGATGATTAAATTCCCAACTCTATTGTCTTAAAGTTTATTGACACAGGTTCTCAGCTCTTCTTGCCCCTGGGCTAAATTCTGGATAAAAGCCACCTGGCCAATCATCTGAATTCACAGCTTGCAGTTGTTCCTAATGATCACCCTTGTTGTCTTCAGGATTCTTTTTTTTCCATATCCTTAGTGAGGAGGGCTTTCAACTCTTCTTGCCCCTTGGACAAATTCATGATCACCTCCTGAAACCGAGAAACCTGGGTCTAGAGGTCTTTGACAGATTGTTCGAGAGCCATTTCTGCTGAAATAAACAACGAGAAGATGAGAAACCTGTAGTGACAACCTGTTATGCAATGATATGGTATGTAGATGCATATGCAATGTTTTCAAGGACCATATAGGATTTAAATTTGTTTAAAGAAAAACAAAAACAAAATTTTTATTAGTAAATGCTTAATATAAATTGCCCCTTGGGCTTACAATGAAAGGAAATAAGAATAAAATACAAAGAGATGAATATATGGGGTTTTAAGTCTCCCATGGATGCTTCCTCTTTGTATTGAGGTATGTGTTGAGATTCTGCTCCTCGTGAAATTGTTTTGTTAACTCTAGAACTCTTTCTTGACTAGATCTGAAATGAGTCTCAAAGGTATCTCTTTGCTCCTTCAACTGAATCCAGGAACACAATACCCAGAATAAGCATGTCATGAGGACCATTACTCCGAGCATAACCAAACAGACATAGAGCTAAAGAAGGGTTGTAGGTAATTCCCCCTCGTATGCCAAGGAGTTGCACATTAGGGAACTCCCCACAACGGTCAATGATAGTAACATTCTCCATAGATCGAGAGCACCAATGAATGTCTGAATGAGAAAGTGACATGATCCTCTTAGACCACCTTAACCCTTGTTCATTCTTCATCATTAATCGAGGAAGGTGAGAAATAAACCTCCTAGCCAATAAAGGTATGCAACACATCAGAGTTCCCCTCGCCTTCGTAGTACGAGTGTGAATAAAATGTAAGATATCTCCAAGTAATGTAGGCACTGGATTGTGAGTCAGAAATATGTTGATGGCATGTACGTCTATGAACTGGTCTGGATTAGGGAACAACATTAAGTCATAGATTAATAAGGCTAAGATCTCCTCAAAAGCATCATAGCTCGTAGCATCCAAGAACACCTGAGCTTCCTTCATCAATACCTTAGCAAGAATACCCTTAACTTCGCTTCTCGTTTCTAGAACAATGTATGATTTCTTCAAATGCAAGGCTGCATCAATGACTTCAGGTTTAGGCTCTTTCTCTAAGCCTATGAAGGGTCTCTGATCAAGGATAGGCACACCCAGTAGCTTGGAGAATTCCTCCATTGTAGGTACCAGCTGATAGTCGGGGAATGTGAAGCAATGATGTTTAGGATCAAAGAACTAGAATAGGACATTCATCATGTCTTCATTGAATCCTGAAGTAATTAGATCCAGCAGGTAACCTGCTTTTTGATGAATTGGGAGTTTTCAGAAACTTGAGAGACCAATTCCTTAAGCTTAGAAGGTATCCCTACAAAGTTGATCCGGATATTATTCCTACGAGCAGAAGCCATGACCTGCAATAAAGAACAAAGATAAATCCTTTGGTCCTTGAAATGGTTAGTGAAAATTCTATGCTTATGATGTCATGATGTTATGCTCAATCACAAACATGTGGCACACACAAACAAGTCACACAATAGCCCTAGGTTTAGCGGCTTGCATGTGGTTTAAAGGTAAGTACCATCCCCTGAAGTTTAGTTGGTTCATCCTGTCCTACAAAAGTAACCAGGTTCTAAGGGATCTCAATATCATTGATCCTTCCCAAGGGTGGTTGTTCAGTAGGCAACTTACTTACCAACCAAAACCCCCCAAGTTTAGAATCTCAATGAGCGTAGCATCGAGTATCAACCAACTTTAGTCTTCACCAAAGCTGACTATCTCACTACTTTCTAAAGGCAAAGAAGGGAATGACTAAGGTTCTAAAGGTCAGGTAGTGTATTGACAACATATGGAAGCCCCATATTATCCTTAACTTACTTAAGGAACATAAGCACCAACCAAGAAGTCACACTAACTATGGCCACCAGATCAACCATATCGGTATACGTCGTACAGTTTCCTTGGTTTATTGTCATTTACCTAGGGTACACTAGATCTGGGTTAGGATCTTTCACACAAAAAGCCTAACAAGTAATATAAAGCAAACAAAGCAAACAATTTAAGTGATATAATTCCTAAGGGTACCCCTCTTTTACTTAGTAAGTCCCCAGCAGAGTCGCCAGTTCTGTAACACGGTGAGAGAACTGACTTTCTATAAATGTTGCGGATAGCAAGAGTCGCCACTGACTTTTATTTTATCCATAAGGAAGGGACATAAAAGAACAGGAAATACCATTTTGAAAAGACATGGGTTCGGGGGGTAGGTTATATAAAGGGAATGTGTTAGCACCCTTTATATCCATGGTTATCCATGGGCTCTTAGTTACTTAGCTCACTTTAATTGTTTTTGAAAAGTGTAGTGTGTGATTAGAAATTTTCTAAGTACTTTGTAATGATCCTCGTATGGATATATACAAAGCCTCATTTGAAAATGTTTAAAAATATTATGAGGTGTGAAAAGTAGTTTAAAAGTGTGAGTAAGTAACTATGAGGTACCTACCCTAATCTAAGTCATTCAAGTTCTCTTATGTTTCTTCAAGAGTAAGGCTATCCCTATTATTAAGGAATATGTAGTCATTACTTTGGATTTGTTTAAGGGACAGGCATAGGGTCATCGTATGGTCAATGAAGGAAACTTAAAGGGTGTCTTTAGCAATTCGTAGGGATTATCATCATTTATTCGAAGGGACAAGATCACTATTCTGTAAGCAACCTCGAAGGAACTTGATCTTTTAAATTCTTTAAAGGGACAATGATGATTTATTCTTAAAGGGACTTTGCTTAAACACCCCTATATTCGAGGGACTTGACCATTTAGATAAGGTAACCAAGAGGGATACCCTAGGAAGTGTGGACGGTGATCTTAGATCGACTTACGTGTGTGAGTGTTATTTTTCAAATATTTATTGTTTTTATTTAATTTTCTAAGTTCAATTATTTACAGTTAGTTTTGCACTCCCTAAATTACTAATCACGCAGTTAAATATTTACGAAGAAAATAAAGACGGAAAAATAAATCTATAAGTTATTACAAGGTTTTGGCAGATACATAATAGTAGGATAAAAATAAATTATAAAGCAAGAATAATAGATATAATAAAATAGTAAATAAGCAATAATAATAAAGCAATAATAATACTAATAAAGCAAAAATAATAAAGTTAAAATAAATTAAAACATTTAATTAAAAAGAAAAAATTTAGGTTAGAGAAGTTAGATTTTTTAGAAGTTATTAGAATTAGTGAAAAAAGGGAATTAAGTTTAGAGAAAACAATTAAAGATTATTGAGAAAACTTTTAATTATTTACACTATATGATTATTACTATTATAATAAAATACTATTAATATATAAAATATTATTGACAAAATGTTATTGAGAAATTTTTTAGAGAAAAAAATTAATTTAATATGTACAAAATAATAAAAGAGTTAGTATTTACAAAATAAAGATTTATTGTTATAAATAAGTAATAAAATAAGTTTATAAAAATAATTAGCATTTATTTACAAAAAAATATAAAGATTATAGAAAAATATTAAATAAGTAATTTAGTAGGTTTTCAGGCCCTACATTACTAAACCACGCAGTTAATATAGGATCAATGGCAGGAATTTAAATGGCAGAAAAATAAAATGACAGAAAATAAATGGCAGAAAAATAAATGGCAGAAAATAAAATGACAGAAAATAAATGGCAGAAAATAAATGACAGAAAAATAAAATGGCAGAAAATAAATGGCAGAAAATAAATGATAGAAAAATAAAATGGCAGAAAATAAATGGCTAACTATTACAACGCTTTGGGGTAGTTACATCATTATAAGGAGAAAAACAAAAGTAAACCAAAAAATATTACAAATGAGAAATAATTACATAAAAATAAATGGCAGATGAATAACATATAAAAATAGTAAAAATAAGAAATAATATCAGGTTTGTTAAGGTTTGAGAAAAAGTTTATGGTTTAGAGGAAATAACACGGTTAAAGTTTATAAGAAAGTTTTAAAGTTTACATGAAAAAAAATTCAGAAAGAAAATATATAATCAGTTTTAGAGAAACAATTAAGGTTTGTATAAAAAATTTAAGGTTTTAGGAAAAAATCAAGGTTAAAGTTATAGGTTTGAAATTTTGAGTTTGAGGCAGAATCGGGGTTTATGAAAAAATCAGGGTAATTAGTTATCTAAAATGTACCGGTCTAAATATATGTGTATAAATAAAATAAAAAATAATATGAATTAAAAAAAGAACAACACCGTTGCTAACGCATAATTGCGATCATCGCAACTGGATCAAATCAAAGTGTCACGCCTCGTACAAATAAATGTGGAACAACATATCGACACAATTCAATCCGAAGAGCATAATCGAAATAAAAATGAGAAAAAACAAAATCAACAATGTTAAAACGAAACTATAAAAATCAAAGTGAAAATAAATAAATAAATATTTATATCTATATATTTGAAACTGCATATGCATGTGTAAAGAAAAAAAAAACAAATTAATTCACGTATATATATTTAAAAAAATGCAGCACCTGTATACATATTAGAAGATAATGTAACACCATAGAAAATGTTTATGATATATCATATATTATAATACCATTAGAAACCAATATGTTATAATAAAGTGGTGTTCCATGTATATGATTAGAAAATGTCAAAAACTCACGCCGCCTGTGTATATATAATACCATTAGAAACCTATATGTACAAATATGAAATGATTAGAAAAATTAGAATAAAAGGAACAACATAATATCACAAATAATAGCTACCACACACCAGTTCATGCACCGCCGGAAAAAAAAAATACAAACAATTTACTCAATCGAAAAATAGGGGAGCATCCATATTTCCTCTGCCTTTTTTTTCCTCCACTAGTTAGTATATATAGAGACCAATTAGAGTTAGTATAATGTGCCTAAGTGTTTATTTTGGAAACCAATAAAATATTAATTTAAAAAATAAAATAAAGTTTAATAATTAAAATAGCTAAAATAAAAATAAAAACTATCAATTCTATTTATTTATTCTAGACCCAATATAAAAATAAAAGGATCCAAAAAATAAAAGTCGAGCGCCAAAGTGCTCGAAAAAATAAAATGAATATATCAAAATGATCAACACAAAATAAACGACTCGGAAAAATATAGCGTTTGGTCGGATTTTGAAATAAAAATTATGACCGTTTAAACTGCTCAGACTGATCAGTACACAACCAAAAATACCCGTAAAAATACTTTTAGCATGTCAAATTAAACCATGTGAACCGCAAATTAATATTACCGACATTTGCAAATTTAAACTTGACATTTTTCGTTCACTGATTTTAGACACATTGTAAAAAATGAATTTGATCAGTCTATCTATAAATTCAGAGAAATTATTCCGGCTAATATTAAGAAAAAAAATGTTATGATATGAAGATGATGCAATTGAATGCGAAACAAAAAATTCGTTAGAGTTAAAAATAGAGGGCAAATTTCGGGGTACAACACCTTCTGTTGACATACCATTATACTTTTTGTTTAATAATTATTATAATCTAATAAATATTTCATGCTAAAAACTATTATGTAGAAATAGTTTTAAATAGTTTCAGTTTAATAATTTATAATTTTATAATCTAATAAATATAAATTTACTATTAATTTACTAAATAATCTAGTAACTAATAAATAATAATTTTATAATCTAATAACTATAAATTTACTAATTATTTAATGTATAATATAATAATTAGTAACAAATAATTTTCGAAAATTATTAATATTTATTAAATAATACAGTTTTAATAATTTACGGTATATAATTTAGTATATACAAATTAATAAAATTTAGTTATAAATAAATATTAGTTATTAGATTATAAAATCATTAATATACATAAATGATACTAAACTAATTTATATTATATTTACAATAAAAAATATAACTAAACTAAACTAATTAATATATATTTATAGTATAAAATTATTTACAATAAATTATATATATATATATATATATATATATATATATATATATATATATATATATATATATATATATATTATAAAAATAAAATAAAATAATTAATATTATAGATTATAAATAAATATATATTTACGATTAATTATAAATATTAACCTATAAAATTATTATTACAGTAAATTATAATTATAGTAAAATTTACAATATATTAAAAATTTAAATATTAATATTAACGTATAAAATTTAAAAATTAATATTAACATATACAATATACAATATACAATTTTTAATAAATATAAATAAATATATTATTACAGTAAATTATAATAACAGTAAAATTTACAATATATTAAAATTTAAATATTAATATTAACGTATAAAATTTAAAAATGAATATTAACATATAAAATATTCAATATACATTTTTTAATAAATATAAATAAATATGTTTTAAAGTATATTAATATTAACGTTTTAACTAAATTAATACTAATATAAACTAAGTTAAACTAAACTAAATGTTTTAACTAAACTAAAATTAATATAAATTAAATTAAACTAAACTAAGAAATTTAATATAATATTAAATATGAGCACAATTATGTAATATATATATATATATATATATATATATATATATATATATATATATATATATATATATATATATATATATATATATATATATATATATATATATATATATATATATATATATATATATATATATATATATATATATATATATATATATATATATATATATATATCAAAGCTAACAAATTGGTATAGTGGTAGTTATCCTTGCATTTGAAAGGGAGGTTATGCGTTTAACACTTATCTTCATTCTTATTTAGCTAATGATTTGATTGTAAGAATATTTTAAGTAAAATTTGAAGTTTGAATCTGATTTCATGTAATGTTCTGATTTAAGTATTTGTTGATCTTTAATTTAATAGAAAATTATTTAAGCAAATATTACAAGAATTCTTTTTAAATCATGAAGTCTTCAATTCTTCTTTGTTTCTTAATCAATGTTAAAAAATAACTATAACTAAAAGTATCACGAATAGCAACCTTGATGCAATAGATCAATAATAAGAATAACATCAAAAATATGAACCATTTATTATTATTATTTTCAAATTAGAAAAGTGCTACAAATTTTGAGATGAAAATAAATTAACATTATTGTTTTAACCTACCTTATTTTTATTTGTGTATACTCTTATGATTAAGGAAAAGAAACAACACATTAATTAGTATACGACATATATACTTTTCCTTCATCAATACGAGTAATATTGATATTATCAAGTACAATGTTAATGCAACTAATAGTAGGTTTGCATTTTAGTTGGATTGGATCTTTGGTCGAAGTTCCACGTAGATTGCGAAAAGTAACATCAGTCACAACCACACCTTTACCAACGCCGTCATATATTTTAGGGTTATAACTCTGGTCAATAATTATAGGGTTCTTGACTTCGATAAATTCAATATCTTCGTATGTGATCTTCCTTGCATATCCATTTCCACCCTAATCAAATAAAAAATTATAATATTTTGAATTCAAGTCTAAACTCAACTCCGTGAAATTAATTTATAAAATAAGAATATATATATATATATATATATATATATATATATATATATATATATATATATATATATATATATATATATATATATATATATATATATATATATATATATATATATATATATATCACTTAAAAAATTTCCAAATCCTAAATCATGATACTTGATTATCAATAACATTATTATGATATTGTTACTACAATCATCCATTTGTTATGTATATTCAATATATACTTACCTCCCATGTCTTTATTCTGGCTCCATTTGAAGTTCTCCTAAAAGTACAATTTTTAACATATATATCTTCTACTTTTGCATAGTCTCCATTTTTTCCAAGGCTACCAATACTATATCATCAAGCCCATATAATTTTAATATTAATAAAATTATAAATATATAATAATAAAACTAATTTATTTTAAATATTAATTTAGTTTGACTTAACCTGATGCCATGACCAGGTCCACAAAAAACACCAGTTATATTGATGAAGGAGGAGCCTGTGTTAATGGCAACACAATCGTCACCTGCATATTAATGACAAAAATTATATAAAAAATCAAGAAAAAAATCAAACAAAATGAATCTAATATCATTTTGTAATTTTTTGATCAACATAACAAAGGTAAAAAAGAACAATTAAAAAATCTAAATGATGTAATTTATTGTAATCACCGGTTGTGATTGTTGAATCCTTAATGATGACATTGGATGAGTTTGCAATATCAATTCCATCGGTGTTAGGGCTATCTTCTGGTGCAATCATTTTAAGATTGAATATAGAAACTTCTTTGCATGAACTTATACTCATATGATTTCTTGGACTATCAGAATGAGTCAAATCGCTAATTGAAAGTCCTTCACATCCAATAAATTTTATAGCCTACATATTAATATTATAAAATAATTAAGTACTTAAATATTTAAATAACACCGACGACCTTTTATTAGTTATCATATATATATATATATATATATATATATATATATATATATATATATATATATATATATATATATATATATATATATATATATATATATATATATATATATATATATATATATATATATATATATATATATATATATATATATATATATATATATACTAGTTGTCATATGAATTGACTTACAGAAGGCCTTTTATATATATATATATATATATATATATATATATATATATATATATATATATATATATATATATATATATATATATATATATATATATATATATATATATATATATATATACACTAGTTGTCATATGAATTGACTTACAGAAGGCCTTTTATTTTCATCATTAGGATACTTTTTCCACCATGGAGCACCTTGGCCATTAATTTGTCCCTCCCCATTGACAACAAGACCATTTATGTCCTTGAATCGAATCCATGTTGTCTCTTTATCATCGGTCCATTTCCAATCCTCAATATTTTTTGGGGCAATTATAGTTCCTCCAAGCTGTTAACCAAAAAAATACATTTTGCATTGCTATATCAAACACATTAATGTGATAATTGAGGAAATAAATTGTGCATTTCAAATATACATAATTCTCTTCAATATAACAATTCAAGCAATTCTTTTAAATGAATCACTCTAATAACTATCATTACATTTCAACAAAAATAATATATTTCACTAAATTTACGATATGTAATCGTATATTTTTGTTGAAAGGATAGTTTAATCAAGTTTTTATTTTCTTAATTATCATAAAATAATTGTAAATTTCATGAACCTTAAATGTCCTTTCTTTAAGAAGTGAGAATAAATGATATTAATACCTCACAAAATAAAATGATATAAAAAAATAATATGATTGATTATTCATTAAATTCAATATTGAATATAAATACTTGACTTTAATAATTTAAAGGTTTAGTTTAGTTGAAAAAACATCTTAATTAAGGATATTGATCTACATGTTGGAGTTTCCATTTTTTACTAAAGGAGTACCTCAACTTTAACTGTTGCAGATTTGCATGGACCTTGAAAACTTAAAGGTTGTAAGAAGAATGTTTTATCCTTTGGTATGATAAGTGTTGGGTTTTCTTTACTTGTACACACATCTTGCCATGCTTTTACAAAAGCCTAGTGCCAAATAATTTAAAATATTGTTAGATTTTATGATTATCAAAAACATATTTAAGTTTACTTTATACAATGATAATGATAATAATAATTTCATGATGACGTTATATAAAAATAATAAAAATATACTTCTGAATCCTCAGTATTGCCATCCCCAATAGCACCATATTTAGTAACATCAAAAGTAGAGCCTCCATAATCTCCTTTAGGTGTTATTCTAGCACACAATATATGTGAAGCAAGAACAAGTATTATAAAAACAAATAATAGACTCTTCATATTTTATAAGAAAAGATTAATATAATAATATACTCGATATTGTTGTGATGTGGAAAATGGAGAATGAATTACAATATATAGGTTGTCCATGCAGTATAAAATGGAAATAATTGTATAATTAGAAATATGTATTACTTTATGCATGATTAGTAAAACTATGGCGTACAAAGTTTTGTAACATTATATATAGGAAAAAATCACTTTTAAAATTTTAGGTAATTAACCAAAACTGATAAAGAATTAGGTTAGAAACAATGTGAAAATAATTTTAAAAATTATATCTGAATATATTGAAAAGCAATTATATATAGACTTTAGATCTCTACAATTCTAGTATGATTTAAATAAAAGTTGATATGTCAAATATTACTAGTATTTTATTGGACAAAATCACACAGTAGATCAATAAAATTGATGAATAATATTTGGTCAATAAAATTGATGGATTATATTTGGTCAATAAAATTGATGAATTATATATATTTTTTACAATACGAATCAATATTCTTAAATTAGTAAAAATAAAAATATGATTATGTTTAGAAGGAACGTGAAGTAGACCACTACAAGAAAAAGATTGTTTAACCTAGGGTATGTACGATAAAGATCCCCTTACTAAATATAGACGTTGTTTGAGATTTATCCTGTCACAACGTATAAAACAAAAAAAAAATTAAAAAAAAAATTGTGAAGGGGCGCCCCTCGCAAATTTGAAGGAGGGAGTTTTTAAATTTGGAAATTAAGCGTTATGAAGGGTCACCCAAAGCATAGAGAAAGTGGAGCTATTAAATGTGTGTTTGCGAGGAAAAACCCCTAGCCACTATTTATTGTTGCTATTACGGGGGTGTCCCATTGCACCTTTTAAGACTCTTATACGCTTTGTCACATCACTATCGTGGTTAGTCGCTTTAATGATGTTCTGTTGAGAGAGGATGACATTGACATTTTGCAATGGGCTAGCCCAATCTAAATATGACTTTATAACCTACGTGGGGAGCACCCACGTAGATTCCTGCATAAATTCACTTCAATGCTTTAACATTCCCATATTTCCAGAAACGCTTCACTATTTTTTCCCATTTTCACTTCCTTAATTTTTGTGCTCGCACCAGTGTTGGAATACCACCACGAAAACCCAAATGAAAAATGAAATTGGGAGGGAGTTGTTCTCTAATGGTTCATTATCTCCACTTGCAAATAATTGGGGGGATGGGGGGCTAATTCCAAACTAGAGAAGAAAAAACTCATGAAATGATACTTAACATCCGTCAAAAGAGTTATGTAACATTTTTCAGGTTTGATAGGAAACATACACCCGTTAAACTTTGGACACTAACAAAGGAGAAAGTTATCCCAAACATTTCCATGTCCACCCAAAAATACCGAGTAGGGTCGGCAGGTAGGTTAATGCATTTTTTGTCCTTCCGAAGGTTTACCGTGAAAATTGGTAAACAACGGCTGATCTTCCAAATATAAATTTGGTGACTTACAGGATTTATCAGATTGATCCTAGGACATGTACTAATTATTCTCTATGTAAATTCTGGAAATTAATATGAATACTTCGATATAATTCGCGAAATAAGGAAAAGGTTTATTTTCAAAATAAAGCGTAGAAGACCTCGTGTCGAAAGGATGATAAATAAAGTCTGGTAAAATGAAGAAAGATAACTTGCATAAGTAAAGAGAAACATTTAAATGAAAATCTTGTTAAATTGCATTGAAATGTAACGATGGTGTTTCCACAACGTACATTCTATCGCACCCCATAAACGGTCGATACGACCTAACAACGAAAAGGCTGTGGAAAAAATAAAGACAAACAACAGAGTCGCCATCAAACTTATTTTATTCCAAGAGATTAGGAAAAGGAAAATATCGAGAAACCTTTTTGAAAAATTGGATAGGGTATGGTCTTTGAAATCAGATTCTAAGTTCGTGAGTCGATTCCATAAAGGGAAGGTATTAACACCCCTTACGTCCGTTGTACCCAATGGGAACCTCTTAGTTTGATTTGCGATTGAATGTCTACGAATGCCATTTATCTTCTTCGAATAAAATAGCAGAAAGTAAATGCGATACGATTCTAAACTAGGGTTAGTATTAAAGGGGAAAAAGGGTGGTTAGGTTCCTAGGGTGCTCGACAAGGAATAAGATCAGTGTGCCTACGTATTCCCTCGTATAATGGGAAAGTCAGAGCCTTGTGGTTTGTGGTTCTAAAGTTGGTTAGTTTGTTGATTTAATTAGTTGCCAATTGCTCACACCCGAAGCAGATGCCTAGCACCCAAGCAATTGAGGAAAAGCATCGGAGATCCAACACTTGTCTTCTTCACCTTGTTTCGATAGTTGTTAGGTGTTTTATTACCTAACACCGCTTGATGTTGGATCAAGGGTTTGGTTCTAAAAGTAACATTTTGTTTTTTTTGGGGTTTGATGACGTTGCGCGAGGCACTCGACATATGGGTGAATGCAAATGGAGGTTTATTGTTAGAGTTGGTTAGGTGGATCCGATTCCTAATCCCTAAGGGTTCTCCTAGTAATATGAAATCATAAACGAATGAAATGTGCGAGTGTATGAGTGAAACCGCTTGGTGTTGGACCAAGAGTTCGCGAATGAATTAAAAGCGATAAATGCGTAAAAATAAATTGCGTACAATGGAATCAGGAGAGGGGTACAAGTAAGTTACACGGGTTTGCACGAAATAAAAGGGTTCGTTGTATTTTGCCCAAGAGGAAGCGTGTGTGCGATGTCTGATACGTGTTTTTTGCAAGTGTACGAACACGTCAGAGTAATATAAAATATTGTCGAATCCACAGAGACCAAGTGTCAATCTAACGTACCTGTTGTTATGTTGTGTATCTAAGGAAACTGAATATAATGGTTTTAAGGAGTGCGCAATGGTAAATAAAATGGTAATTTTAAACAATTAATAAAGACAGGCTCGAATGTAATTCACGTAATCAATAGATAGTCCAGTACTTGTTAATAGAACTACTTATGGGCAATGTTTTCTACTTTGAAAAGAACTAATTTAACAGGAACTGTCGCTTTCGCGTATTCAGAACCGAGTTGTACTCTCTAATCAACCCCTCCTATTGTCACGGATAAAAAGGTGCGTACTGCGTTAGAGTAGTAAACCTATTTTTAAGAAATATAGTATCTTAACTAAGTTGAAAAGTACTTTAACCTGGATTTCTTAGAAAAATGAGGTTCTCATGAACCAGACTCTAAACTTCTTAACGCGTCCGAAAATCGTTTTAAAATCTCTTTTCTTTTTAATCTAAAAACTCCTAATGAACTAGACAAAGCGCTTTTAGCTGTTTTTGAAATAGTTAAAAACAATTAAACTTGAATTGAAAGATAAAATAGCCCTTAAGTGTTTCCACGAACAATTGTACGGATTACTGGTTCAATTACGATCCTTACATTCTAACCTTTATGGATTTTGTTAGACATGGTAAAGTAAAAGTTCTTTTTATAATTTTTCATAAAAGTAATTTAGTGCGAGTGCGGAAAGTAAATAAAAGTAGTGCGAGTGCGGAAAGTAAATAAAAGTAGTGCGAGTGCGAGAAATAAAGGTATTTAAAGCGAGTGCGAAAAATAAACGAAAGTAGTGCGAGTGCGAGAAATAAATAAAGTAAAGCGAGTGCGGGAAATAAATAAAGTAAAGCAGTGCGAGAAATAAATAAAAGTAAAGCAATGCGGAAAAATAAAATACGAACTGGAATTTAAATGGCGGCAGGATTAACTTCCTCCCAGAGTGCTCCAAAACTCGATCACACAGACGTATACAGACTCGATCACTCGATTGCAGTAACACCCC
Organism: Lathyrus aphaca; assembly: GCA_963966055.1. Taxonomy (NCBI): domain Eukaryota; kingdom Viridiplantae; phylum Streptophyta; class Magnoliopsida; order Fabales; family Fabaceae; genus Lathyrus; species Lathyrus aphaca. The sequence continues at coordinate 456,460,416 of OZ014523.1, read as the reverse complement.
GATGTGGAATGGTAACTACTTTAAAACTGATATATGCCTAAGAGATTCTAAGTTTGGATGATTGAAAACGAAAATCTAAGGCCCTATTTATAGGAAAACAAATAGCAAGAAAAGACCAGGATGCCCCCTCCACTAAAAAGTGGAGGGAAAAGTTTTAGCCTTGTGGCGCCCGCCACAAGGCCATGGCGCACGCCATGAGACTAATGTGGAAGAAGAGAGTGGGGATCGTGGGTCTTTGCAGTTGTGGAGTGGTCTTGAGACGTGGCCACGTCATGGCAGACCCCATGGCGCCAGCCATGGCGGATGCCGTAAGTGTAAAAAGCTGAATTTCTTGGTTTTCGTCCGTTTCCACTACTTTTTCACTCCTTTTCTCGATTTAGGCCCCGATTACATAGAAACCTGAAAATAAAGAAAAACAAAGTAATAACATAACAAATTAACAATAAAAGCAAATAATGCATGCGAAATCAGAGTCAGAAATACAGTGAATTTTAGTGTTATCAAATCCTCCCACACTTAGACCTTTGCTTGTCCTCAAGCAAACATTTAAAGCTCAAGAATGAAGAAAGTGGTGTCAACACGTGATTTTGGGCTAAAGGGCTTCTAAGTTCAAGTCAGGATGCAGTGACAGGTACTAACTAAGTGAACCAAGGGTACCATAATAACACAGACACAAACTTCAATCCTATATTAACCACCTCATGTCATCCCACAATACCTAGGCCTATCTTCTCATTTTTTTTGGGTCCTTTTCATTCAGGAGCAATCACATTAAGCCCGTTATCCATACATGCTTTATAGTAGAGTGACCGGTTAGTGATTCTGATCCATAACATAAGGTTTCTGGCACATAAGCATGTGTAAACCTGTTTTTATTTCGCCTAAATGTAGCTGCGGGGGATCGGATCGTAATCCGCCCTACCAAGTTCAGTGCCAGATACCTTTGAACCAACTAACAATAGGTGACTGCAATTTTTTTTCTTTTTGTGGCAAAACAAATTTTCTTCTCTTTTTTTTTGGTTTAAATGACTTTGTGAGGGTCACCTATCCCAGAGTTTGCCTTTTTTCTTTTTTTATTAGCACTGGATCATTCACTTATGTTCATCGACCCCCTACGTAGAGCATGCTTAGGCCGGAGCTGACTGCTAAAATAAACTACTTGGGACAATTTTTTGAATGATAATAAAGGTCATGGTGTGGGGTTTAGGAGTGATTCATATATTCAAGAGGTCTATGGTGCTACAATGGTACTGATGTTTCAAAAAGTTGACCTAAGTCACCACATCCTAATCTAAACCTGTCTCAAAGCCCAAAAAACATGTGAAACAACATTGTAAACTTGATGCGTGTTTTTCGCAAGTGTACGAACACGCCAGAGTAATATAAAAGATTGTCGAATCCACAGAGACCAATTTTCAATCTATCGTACCTGTTGTTATGGTGTGTATCTAAGGAAACTGAATATAAGGGTTTTAAGGAGTGCACAATGGTAAATAAAATGGTAATTTTAAATAATTAATAAAGACAGGCTCGAATGTAATTCACTTAATCAATAGATAGTCCAGTACTTGTTAATCGAACTACTTATGGGCAATGCTTTCTACTTTGAAAAGAACTAATTTAACAGGAACTGTTGCTTTCGCGTATTCAGAACCGAGTTGTACTCTCTAATCAACCCCTCCTATTGTCACGGATAAAAAGGTGCGTACTGCGTTAGAGTACTAAACCTATTTTTAAGAAATATAGTATCTTAACTAAGTTTAAAAGTATTTTAACATGGATTTCTTAGCAAAAAGAGGTTCTCACAAACCAGACTCTAAACTTCTTAACACGTCCGATAATCGTTTTAAAATCCCTTTTCTTTTTAATCCAAAAACTCCTAATGAACTAGACAAAGCTCTTTTGGCTGTTTTTGAAATAGTTAAAACCAATTACTTAAATTGAAAGATAAAATAGCTCTTAAGTGTTTCCACGAACAATTGTACGGATTACTGGTTCAATTACAATCCTTACATTCTAACCTTTATAGATTTAGTTAGACATGGTAAAGTAAAAGTTCTTTTTATAATTTTTCATAAAAGTAATTAGTGCAAGTGCGGAAAGTAAATAAAAGTAGTGCGTGTGCGGAAAGTAAATAAAAGTAGTGCGAGTGCGGGAAATAAAGGTATTTAAAGCGAGTGCGGAAAATAAACGAAAGTAGTTATAGTGCGAGAAATAAATAAAGTAAAGCGAGTACGGGAAAATAAATGAAAGTACAGTAAGTGCGGACAATAAATAAAGTAAAGCAATGCGGAAAAATAAAATATGAACTGGAATTAAAATGGCGGCAGGATTAACTTCCTCCTAGAGTGCTCCAATACTCGATCACACAGACGTATACAGACTCGATCACTCGATTGTAGTAACACCCCGATGTGGAATGATAACTACTTTAAAACTGATATATGCCTAAGAGATTCTATGTTTGGATGATTGAAAACGAAAATCTAAGACCCTATTTATAGGAAAACAAATAGCAAGAAAAAACCAGGATGCCCCCTCCACTAAAAAGTGGAGGGAAAAGGTTTAGCCTTGTGGCGCCCGCCACAAGGCCATGACGCCCGCCATGAGACTAATAGGGAAGAAGAGTGGGGATCATGGGTCTTGGCAGTTGTGGAATGGTCTTGAGACGTGGCTACGTCATGGCAGACCCCATGGCGCCAGCCATGGCGGATGCCGTAAGTGTAAAAAGCTGAATTTCTTGGTTTTCGTCCGTTTCTACTCCTTTTTCGCTCCTTTTCTCGATTTAGACCCCGATTACATAGAAAACCTGAAAATAAAGAAAAATAAAGTAATAACATAACAAAATAATAATAAAAGCTAAGAATGCATGCGAAATCGGAGTCAGAAATACGGTGAATTTTAGTGTTATCAAATCCTCCCACATTTAGACCTTTGCTTGTCCTCAAGCAAACATTTAAAGCTCAAAAATGAAGAAAACTGATGTCAACACGTGATTTTGGGCTAAAGGGATTCTAAGTTCAAGTCAGGATGCAGTGACATGTACTAACTAAGTGAACCAAGGGTACCATAATAACACATACACAAACTTCAATCCTATATTAACCACCCCATGTCATCCCACAATACCTAGGCCTATCTTCTCATCTCTTTTTGGGTCATTTTCATTCAGGCGCAATCACATTAAGCCCGTTATCCGTACATGTTTTATAGTAGAGTGACCGGTTAGTGATTCTGATCCATAACATAAGGTTTCTGGCATATAAGCATGTGTAAACCTGTTTTTATTTCGCCTAAATGTAGCTGCGGGGGATCAGATCGTAATTCGCCCTACCAAGTTCAGTGCCAGATACCTCTGAACCAACTAACAATAGGTGACTACGATTTTTTTCTTTTTGTGGCAAAAATTGTTTTCTTCTCTTTTTTCGGTTTTAATGATTTTGTGAGGGTCACCTATCCCAGAGTTTGCCTTTTTTCTTTTTTTATTAGCACTGGATCATTCACTTATGTTCATCGGCCCCCTACGTAGAGCATGCTTAGGCCGGAGCTGACTGCTAGAATAAACTACTTGGGACAATTTTTTGAATGATAATAAAGGCCATGGTGTGGGGTTTAGGAGTGATTCATATATTCAAGAGGTCTATGGTGCTAAAAAAGTTGACCTAAGTCACCACATCCTAATCTAAACCTGTCTCAAAGCCCAAAAAACATGTGAAACAACATTGTTTTCTTTTTAAAAATTTCTTTTGGTAAGGCTAAAGAAATGGGAAAAAATGAGGATGTACTAAAAATACACTATACTGGTGACTCGTCAGACTCATGCATTATCTAAGAAAAGTTAAACTAGATAACTTACTGGAAAGGGAAATAACAGAAAGCAAATAAATAACTAGAAAGGGAAATGACAGAAAGCAATAAAATCCCCTCCCACACTTAAATCGAACATTTTCCCCAATGTTTCGAAATAAGATAAGGAGGGTAACCTGAAAAACTACTGCGGAGGAGCACTTGTGCCCTCGCCGTCCTGCTGTGATGGTCTGGAACGACAGGATCTACTGCACTGCTGGTCCCTCCGGTTAAGTCGTGCCGATAAGGCAGCCTAGGCACCCCGAACCTCTCTAAGGTTACCTAGGATGGAACCCTGAGTGGCCTCCATAAGCTGGTAGTGCCGGCGGTTGACTTCTCGCTGACGGGCCTACTCTGATGTGATATTGTTCAAGGCACGACAAACGTTACTGTAGGCACGATCCGATACCGATCGCGATTGCTGCATGAAGCTCATGTTGTCCTTCAGTTGTTGTGAAATGGTAGAGAGTAGGCTGTCTCGCTTTTCCTCTCTAGCCGTCATATCACGCCACATCTCCTCAGTGACATAAAATCCAGGAGCAGCACCTGCAACAGGGTTAGAGGAAGATGGTGCGGTGTGTGACTGTGAAGGACAATGGGGGGACATGTGAGGAAGATGGTGCGATGTGTGACTGTATTTTATTTTTCAAAAAAAAAAAACTTGATGCGTGTTTTTCGCAAGTGTACGAACACGTCAGAGTAATATTAAAGATTGTCGAATCCACAGAGACCAAGTGTCAATCTATCATACCTGTTGTTATGGTGTGTATCTAAGGCAACTGAATATAATGGTTTTAAGGAGTGCGCAATGGTAAATAAAATAATAATTTTAAACAATTAATAAAGACAGGCTCTAATGTAATTCACGTAATCAATAGATATTCTGGTACTTGTTAATAGAACTACTTATGGGCAAAGTATTCCACTTTGAAAAGAACTAATTTAACAGGAACTGTCGCTTTCGCGTATTCAGAACCAAGTTGTACTCTCTAATCAATCCCTCCTATTGTCACGGATAAAAAGGTGCGTACTGCGTTAGAGTAGTAAACCTATTTTTAAGAAATATAGTATCTTAACTAAGTTGAAAAGTACTTTAACCTGGATTTCTTGGCAAAAAGAGTTTCTCACGAACCAGACTTTAAAGTTCTTAACGCGTCCGAAAATCGTTTTAAAATCTCTTTTCTTTTTAATCTAAAAACTCCTAATGAACTACACAGAGCACTTTTGGCTGTTTTTGAAATAGTTAAAAACATTTAAACTTATATTGAAAGATAAAATAGCCCTTAAGTGTTTCTACGAACAGTTGTACGGATTACTGGTTCAATTACGATCCTTACATTCTAACCTTTAAAGAGTTAGTTAGACATACGAACGGGAATTAAAATGGCGGCAGGATTAACTTCCTCCCAGAGTGCTCCAAAACTCGATCCCACAGACGTATACAGACTCGATCACTCGATTGCAGTAACACCCCGATGTGGAATGATAACTGCTTTAAAAATGATATATGCCTAAGAGATTCTAAGTTTGGATGATTGAAAACGAAAATATAAGGCCCTATTTATAGGAAAACAAATAGCAAGAAAAGACCAGGATGCCCCTTCCACTAAAAAGTGGAGGGAAAGGTTTTAGCCTTGTGGCGCCCGCCACAAGGCCATGGCGCCCGCCATGAGACTAATGTGGAAGAAGAGAGTGGGGATCGTGGGTCTTGGCAGTTGTGAAGTGGTCTTGAGATGTGGCCACATCATGGCAGACCCCATGGCGCCAGCCATGGCGGATGCCGTAAATTAAAAAGCTGAATTTCTTGGTTTTCGTCCGTTTCCACTCCTTTTTCGCTCCTTTTCTCGATTTAGGCCCCGATTACATAGAAAACCTGAAAATAAAGAAAAACAAAGTAATAACATAACAAAATAACAATAAAAGCTAAGAATGCATGCGAAATCGGAGTTAGAAATACGGTGAATTTTAGTGTTATCAAATCCTCCCACACTTAGACCTTTGCTTGTCCTCAAGCAAACATTTAATGCTCAAGAATGAAGAAACTGGTGTCAACACGTGATTTTGGGCTAAAGGGCTTCTAAGTTTAAGTCAGGATGTAGTGACAGGTACTAACTAAGTGAACCAAGGGTACCATAATAACACAAACACAAACTTCAATCCTATATTAACCACCCCATGTCATCCCACAATACCTAGGCCTATCTTCTCATCTTTTTGGGTCCTTTTCATTCAGGTGCAATCACATTAAGCCCGTTATCTGTACATGCTTCATAGTAGAGTGACCGGTTAGTGATTCTAATCCATAACATAAGGTTTCTGGAACATAAGCATGTGTAAACCTGTTTTTATTTCGCCTAAATGTAGTTGCGGGGGATCAGATCGTAATCCGCCCTACCAAGTTCAGTGCCTGATACCTCTGAACCAACCAACAATAGGTGACTGCAATTTTTTTCTTTTTGTGGAAAAAAAATTTTTCTTCTCTTTTTTTTTGGTTTAAATGACTTTGTGAGGGTCACCTATCCCAGAGTTTGCCTTTTTTTATTTTTTTATTAGCACTGGATCATTCACTTATGTTCATCGGCCCCCTACGTAGAGCATGCTTAGGTCGGAGCTGACTGCTAGAATAAACTACTTGGGACAATTTTTTGAATGATAATAAAGGTCATGGTGTGGGGTTTAGGAGTGATTCATATATTCAAGAGGTCTATGGTGCTACAATGGTACTGATGTTTCAAAAAGTTGACCTAAGTCACCACATCCTAATCTAAACCTGTCTCAAAGCCCAAAAAACATGTGAAACAACATTGTAAACATGATGCATGTTTTTCGCAAGTGTACGAAGACGTCAGAGTAATATAAAAGATTGTCGAATCCACAGAGACCAAGTGTCAATCTATCGTACCTATTGTTATGGTGTGTATCTAAGGCAACTGAATATAAGGGTTTTAAGGAGTGCGCAATGGTAAATAAAATGGTAATTTTAAATAATTAATAAAGACAGGCTCGAATGTGTCGCTCCCACCTGATGACACAAGGCCAAGAGGGGTACAGACGCGAACGGTCGGCGAAAGAGAGAACACAAGGGTGAACTGAAAAGAGTCGCCAGCTAGGCATTTTTATCCCGAAGGAAAGGTAATGCTGCATAAACCTAGAAAGATGTGGATAAGACGGTCGCGAACCAGAGAAACTGAGAATGGGGGTTGGTTACAACCTGGGAAGGTATTCGCACCCAAATTGTCCGCCGTACTCGACGGGATCCACGCTTGAAAGTTTGTGTTTAAAGGGGGTAGTGTCAGTGTTATTTTGTGTGCAAAAGCTGGAAAAGAATGCAAGTGTCAGTGCAAAAGAAATGTGAAGTGAAATGAAAGAGTGTCAGTGTAAAGAAAGAATGTGAAGCTCAAGACTATGAGGCTTAAAGAATAATGCTGGAAGAGGGGGAATATACAGAGACTTTTGTTCGATAACTGTTAAGTTATGCCTACGTATCCTCTCGTGCAATGAGGAAATCAGAACACCGTAGTTCGACTCAAAGAGACTGAAAGATAAATTGACTTGTGAACTGCTTGCTTGTCTATGCTCAAGTGTATGACCTATCTGGCTCAGGTGCAAACTGTCTTGCATTAGACGGAAGAAGCAAGTTCTCGTTTGTGAGTGAATGAGGTGAGAAAAGACTCCCGGAGGAGATGATTATTGTTTATTTTTGGTGTTTTCAATCTTTTATTGCTTTTTTGTGTTTGTCATAAGAAAATGAGCTTAAGCCTAAACCAAGGGTTAGTAAACTCATCACATCTTCCCTCTGATTAGGGGTAATGAGAATACCTTAAGTATGAAGTAAACACCTCACACTTAATCACCATGATATAGGATTAAGATCATTAACTTATTTGCAATTATTTAGATATTTTTTGGAGTTTTTGTTTGGTGTTAAGTAATGAGTTTAAGCCATAATCAAGGATTTAATGGACTCATTACACCATCCTAATAGAAGGATAATAGATGAGAACATTTAAGCTGAGGAAGATACCTCAACTTAATCCATGATTAGGGATTAACCTCATGACAAAACAAAGCCTTTATTAAAGTGGATTTTAGTTAATGGTAAGATTAAGAAGTGGATTTTATGGTTTGTAAGACAACTTTAGGGGGACTTGTCCGTTAACACTAGGGTTAGTCCTTCTTAACCAATTAAGGAAGAATTAGAACCCTAATGCAAGGCCCAAGTCACAAGCTTGATGTATTAGTGATTATTAGATGAATTGATTAAAGGATTTAAACACATTAAGGGTTTAACACTTAGGATTAAAGTTATACACCCCATCCTAATAGAAGGATACAGGCATAACCTTAATCACAAAGCCTTAAAACCTTTAAGGTTTAGTCCTTGATTAAGAGATGAGAAGAGAAGACTCAAAGATGACACAAAGGTAAAACTAATGGGGGGACTAATCAAACCCTAATTGTGATCATGCTTGGGTGTTCCTAGGGTTTCTGAAGCTTGCAAGAAGATCTTCAAGAGAGCCACCAAGGAAGAAGCAGGATGGAAGGAAAAGAAGCAGCAAGAAGCAAGACAACTTACTTCACTTAAGAAGATAAGTTGCTTGAAGGAAGAAAGGGGAGAAGGAGCATGAATGAGCAAGCTCACTCTAATTCACAAGTAAAAAATGCAGCAATGATGCATAAAAGGGATGAGAAGAGGTTATGAGAAGTGAAGGCAAGTTCACTTCTCAACACTTACCACCTGAAAAGTTAGCAACAAGAAATGAAATGAAATGAAAATGAGATGAAATACAAAGATGAAAACCAAAGTCAGAAGCATAATCATGATGCAAATGATGCTAGGAGATGGTATGAAAGCATGTCAAGAGATGACGATGATCATACAAGCAATGAAGATGCAAATGAGACATGTAAGGAGGCATGGAAGATCATGAATTCATATGACATCAATGGATGCATAACATGGCAAATGGATGATGCAATGATCAAACATGAGTCTAATGTGTCCTAAGATGTCTTATATGTCATGTGAATGCACAAAATGTCATGGCAAGTGTAAACACCCCAAATTTGCCCTCACTAACTTCATCATGGCTTGTGATCTTTTCATTTGCATAAGTTCAATCATATCATCTCATGTTGCATTTTTGCTTCACTGCATTGGTTCAAATTCATCTGCATCTAGGGTTTGTGATCTGAGCAATCCAAGGGTCATCTGAGCCACTCCAAAGGAATTAAATCATTTCAAGAGGGTCCATGTAGGTTCAAACATCATATTATATCCTCTCAAGATCAATAAAGTCATAAAATCACAAGAACTGAGAAAGGCATGGAAGCAGAGCCAAGCTTAACTGCACAAATGACCTAAAATTAGGGTTTTTGGTTTCAGAGGCCATAACTCCAAATTTTTTGGTCATTCTTGTTTCTATTGGTCTCTATATGATATGAGGATCATGTATACCAATTTTCATGAAGAAATTCAATGGGGAAGGCATCTGATCAATAGATGACTTCTTGAGCAAGTCAGTGCAAAATCAGGGCATCTGAGGCCCCCAATTACCCAACCAAAGGGTCTTCTCCATCATTTTGGGTGTATATGATCTTTATTTGATCTTAGAAGATGTTAGAAGTTCACAAAATTGAATAATTTCAAGCCATTTGCAAAGTTGCCATTTTGGGAAAGTGACTTGTAATGTAAACTTGCCATTTTGGGAAAGTTTTCCAACCTCCTCTTTTTGATCCAAAAATGCTTCAAATGAAAAATCTTTGGTCATGAAAGTTGTAGATTGGATCCTCCCATTTGCAAAAAGTACAAGAACTTGATCTAATTCATTTTTGAACAAAAGTTATGGCCTTGCAAAGTTGGACAAAATCACTTAATTTTCACTTTTGTACCAAAGAGGGAAACTTGCAAATTCTTGTAACAAGGCAAAATGTGACTTCAAATCAACTTCTAAGCATTACACAAACACCATACATGCCATAAAACTCAGAATTGCCCAAGGATTTCTCATTTCTATGCCTTGAATTACAAGTTACAAAAGGCATTTTCTCATGAATCTCCAAAATTGGAATGTTTGCAAAAGGAACTTTTTATGATTGGTTTGATTGTTAAGTGATCTCAATGCATCATAGCAACTTCATATGGTCCATTTTGCTGCAAATTGGCCAAGAACTCATAAGTTTCCTTGCCTTGGTTTACAAGAAATTTCAAAGAGGGAAATATGCAAGAACATTGAAAACTCTTGATCAAGACCATCCAGCTCACAAAATCAGATCCAAAGGCCTTCCTTGACTCAAGCTGAAGCAGGACAAGCCCTAAGATCTCCTCTGACCCGAGCCATATCTATGGTACACAAAATCTTGACTTTTTGCATTTTTGCCCATGCCAATCAAACTGTGCCACTACCAACTCTCTGCCCAATCAGAGCCTCATATGTGGACCTCAAGCATTCCAAAACACAACACACACAAGCCTGCAACCTCCCATAAGCCAGGATTCCCAAAAACTGTCAAAAACTTCTCCTCTTCGAAACTTCTCCCACAGCCACAAAACCTCCATTTTTTCTTCACCAACAAATCACATATCATCCATAGAACAAGAATCAACCCTCAAAACAGCCAAAAACATCACATATAGAAACCTCAAAACCTGCTATACCAGAGCTGGAACTTCAAAACCAGCCATCCTCAAAGTTTTCTAAGCTCCATATCATCTTCAGGAGGTTCATAGGAGTGGGCTTGCATAAAGGGAGGACCCAGAAAGCTCAGAATCAGAGGGTCCCCATCTCAGGTAACATGATGAACTTTTTTCCCAGAAGCTAGCTTTTAAGTTCTTTTATGGTTCTATATGCTCCCCTGATCATGGGGATATGATTACTTTTGAAAATGGTTGAGAAACCACCATGTATGTGATCTCTGAAACTTTTGCCCGTTTTTACATTTCTGTTCGATTCGTGTTCATGGTGTGAAATAAATGAGTTTTAGTTGGGGATTTAGGTTTAGGGTTGTTAGAGGATCATTTTTGTGCAAGAAATTTGAAATTGATGGCCTGAGGGAGAAGTTAGGGTTTGGGCTCGTCGGAGAAGACGACCAGAACACTGTTCCGGCCGTCTGAGAGTCATTAACTCTAATTAGGGTTTAGGCCCAGTTTTGAATGAGGAGCGTTGGATGGTCTTTCCCGCGCGTGTACCAACGGCCCAGATCCTTTGATTTAGCCCTAATCCAGTCATTAACATTAATTAATTAGGATTAAAATTTGAATTTTCCAGAATCAATCCTAGCCACTGAAACCCGTGCCAAGTCAACTCCCGCGTCTCAGCTTTGAATCCTGGCTCTTGGATCAGCATACTTTTCATTTAATTCCATTTTATTTTCTTTTTAATTCATTTGTTTTGCCCATTTTATTTAAAATAGTAAATCATTTCCAAAAAATCTCATTTTTTGCATCATACCTTAAAATATTTTTCTCTTCCTGAAAACGATTTTTATTTTATTTTTTGCACAATTTTCATATTTTAAAAATATTTAAATGTTTATTTTAATTAGTTAATGAGAATTAATTAATTAAAATAGCATTTAGGTTTCTAAAAATCTCAAAAAAATTCACATTGCATTTTGATACATTTAGAAACATTATCAAACTCTTCAAACAAATTTCTTTTTGGTTCTTGACATGTTTTGACATTTTTCTTTGGAATTTAAATTCTTAAAAGGCAATATTTTGGTCCTAACTTAGAAAAATCCATTCTGCCTAACCATGAAGAGTTTGATGTTGGTTCTTTTTGCATTGAATTCCTCATATCATGTAGTTTCTAGGGTAAAATTAGTTTGAATTTATCTTTCATTTTCAATTTGATGTGCATTTTTCCTTTTGAGGTGCCTTAAAACCCTAGCCAACTTGAGAAAATCATAACCCCTATTAGGTTAAGAGTTAGGTCCCCTCCTTTGGGCAGTGAGCTTGTGTAGGGTTAGGGTTCCTTTGATCCCATTTTCAATTTTTTATCATGTCATTTGCTTCTGATTTTGAATTTTGCTTTGTGTCTTGTGCATAAACCCTAATTTTTGCCTTCATTTGCATCCATCTTCCATATGCTTGCATACATGAACTTGCCATGACATTTTGTGCATCCACATAACTTCTAAGACATCTTAGGACATATTAGAATCATGTTTGATCATTGCATCATTCATTTGCCATGTTATGCATTCATTCCATCTCATAAACTTTCATGAACTTTCATGGTTCAAAACATGCTTCATTTGCATCCTCATTCTTGTATGATCATCCACAACTCTTGACATGTGTTTGCATCATCTCTTAGCATCATTAACATCATGTTTATGCTTCTGACTTTGGTTTGCATCATTGCATTTCATCTCATTCTCATTTCATTTCATTCCTTGTTACTAACTTTTCAGGTGGTAAGTCATTGAGAAGTGAATTTGCCTTCACTTCTCATAATCTCTTTTCACCTCTCTTATGCATCATTTCTGCATTTTACTTGTGTATTAGAGTGAGCTTTCTCATTTATGTCTCCTTCTCACTTTCTTTCTTCAAGAAATTTATCTTCTTAAGTGAAGTAAGTTGACTTGCTTCTTTTGCTTCTTCCTCCTTTCATCTGCTTCTTTCTTGGTGGCTTTCCTCTTGAAGATCTTTTTCAAGCCTCATAAACCCTAGGAATACCCAAGCATGATCACAATTAGGGTTTGATTAGTCCCCCATTAGTTTTACCTTTGTGTCATCTTTGTGTCTTCTCTTCTCCTCTCATAATCAAGGACTAAACCTTAAAGGTTTTAAGGCTTTGTGATTAAGGTTATGCCTGAATCCTTCTATTAGGATGGAGTGTATAACTTTAATCCTAAGTGTTAAACCCTTAATGTGTTTAATTCCTTTAATCAATCCATCTAATAAATCATCAAGACATCAAGCTTGTAACTTGGGCCTTGCATTAGGGTTCTAATTCTTCCTTAATTGGTTAAGAAGGACTAACCCTAGTGTTAATGGACAAGTCCCCCTCAAGTTGTCTAACAAACCATAAAATCCACTTCTTAATCTCACCATTAACTAAAATCCACTTTAATAAAGGTTTTGTTTTGTCATGAGGTTAATCCCTAATCATGGATTAAGTTGAGGAGCCTTTCTCAGCTTAAATGTTCTCATCTATTATCCTTCTATTAGGATGGTGTAATGAGTCCATTAAATCCTTGATTATGGCTTAAACTCATTACTTAACACTAAACAAAAACTCCAAAAAAACATCCAAATAATTGCAAGTAGGTTAATGATCTTAATCCTACATCATGGAGATTAAGTGTGAGGTGTTTACTTCATACTTAAGGTATTCTCATTACCCCTAATCAGAGGGAGGATGTGATGAGTTTACTAACCCTTGGTTTAGGCTTAAGCTCATTTTCTTATGACAAACTCCAAAAGCAATAAAAGATTGAAAATACCAAAAACAAGCAATAATCGTCTCCTTCGGGATTCTTTTCTCATCTCATTCACTCATAAACGAGAACTTGCTTCTTCCGTCTAATGCAAGACAGTTTGCACCTGAGCCAGACAGGTCATACACTTGAGCATAGACAAGCAAGAAGTTCATCAGTCAATTTATCTTTTAGTCTCTTCGAGTCGAACTACGGTGTTCTGACTTCCTCATTGCATGAGAGGATACGTAGGCATAACTTAACAGTTATCGAACAAAAGTCTCTGTATATTCCCCCCTCTTCCAGCATTATTCTTTAAACCTCATGGTCTTGAGCTTCATATTCTTTTCTTGCACTGACACTTTTTCATCTCACTTCACATTTCTTTACACTGACACTTGCATTCTTTTCCAGCTTTTTGTACACAAATAGCACTGACACTACCCCTTTAAACACAAATCTTTCAAGCGTGGATCCCGTCGAGTACGGCGGACAATCTGGATGCTAATACCTTCCCAGGTTGTAACCAACCCCCTTCCTCATTTTCTCTGATTCGCAACCGTCTTATCCATCTTCTCTAGGTCTATGCAGCATTACCTTTCCTTCGGGATAAAAATGCCTAACTGGCGACTATTTCCTTTAGAGTTCACCCTTGTGTGTTCTCTCTCTTTCGTCGATCGTTCGCGTCTGTACCCCTTCTGACCTGGGTGTCATTCGGTGGGAGCGACAGCTTGGCGACTCTGCTGTGGAACCTTATACTGTAACCAGGGCTTCTGGTTCTTTTTGTGGGTTCCTCCTAGCGCTTGTTTGATTTGTGTTTACTGGGGTGTTATGTGCTAATTGTGTTTATTTATTTGCTTTATTTATTGCTTTTTGTACAGCTTTATTTATTGCTTTCCTTTACAGTTTTTCATATTTCATATTGTCATTATCATTGCTGGATATGGCTTTCTGTTTTGGTGGGTGGGGTTCCATTGAGAGTTTGAGGTCCTATACCTAGGACCTGAGTGACACCTAGGCTAGAGTGGTTCATGTTCTTTCCCATTCCATTTCGGTCTGGTGCGGGAATATGAAACACGGTTCAGATGTGGGTTTCTTCTTGAGAACTCTATGCTACAGATCTCCTGTAGTGCTAGGGCTATCTGGGAAGCCTGCTAAGTCTAGATGAGCTTTATTATGACCTTCAGAAACTGGGGTGAATTAGAGGAGGATCTTTTATGGTTATTGTAAACACTGTACCTCCGGGTTAGAAGTGTTTACACTTCTCATAACTGATCCAAGTCTGAGGATCCTTGTTCTAGAACATTACCTGTGAGGGGGTTGGGCTGTTTACAGGTTTGCAGGTACCTTTAGCCACATCATACCATGTTTCTATATTGTTTAAGAGTACCTCATTTTGGACAGTTCTTGTGATTAAACCCTGGATATGTGACTCTTTATTTGGGTCCCCCACCTTGGTTACTGGATTTCTGAGCCTCCATCTGGACCTTTTTGTTGAACATACATGGACTTATATCAAGACAGATAATCAGATCCAGCTCTTGATCACAAACCCTTGCATATCATTTGCATATATCATCATTGCATCATTTAACATTTGTTTATTTGTTTTTCAGGGTATCCACATTATATCTGGTTTGGTTTTGACCCCTTCTTCTGCATAGACCTTTGCTTCATCAGTTATCTGCTTCAGCTGTTTTCATCATCACCAGCATCAGCCTGTCAGTGGCTCGTTTCCAGCATCAGTCTGCGACCTTCATCAGTACCAATCTTCAGTTTCTTCAGCAGCATTCATGGCTACTCCCAGGAAGAGCAACATATCCTACCATTTCTTTGAACCTGTGTTGACTGGTATCAAGCAGGTCCAGTCACTTATCACACCTGACCACATCCCATTGTTTAGAGAGCATTATGGAGGTATCCTGGATATGGTTATGGACCTTGACCCTTCTCAGAGGAGCATGATCCACACCTGCTTGCAGTTTTATGATCCCCCATTGAGATGCTTCACTTTTCCAGACTTCCAGCTAGGGCCTCTACTGGAAGACTTTTCTTCATTGATTGGAGTACCTATCAGGGGTGGAATCCCTTTCAACCCAGAAATGCCAGCTCCCAGCAATGGAGAAGTAGCAAAGGCACTATACCTGGAGCTTGCCTTGATTGAGCAAAGTATGACAACAAAAGCTGGGATCCCTGGTTTGCATTTGGACTTCTTCATTTCTCAGGCCATCTTGAAGGCCTCTTTGGGAGAGTGGAGGGCAGTCTGTGCACTGTTAGCCCTCAGCATATATGGGGCTATACTGTTTGCAGATGAGCCCAAATTTGTCAGCAAGAATTCCATCCATTTATTTCTTCTGAGGAACCCAGTGCCTACACTACTGGGAGACTTTTACTACTCCATTCATCAGAGGAATGAGAAACAAAGGGGGAAATTGGTGAGATGTTGTGCTCCTTTGTTTTACACCTGGCTGCTCAGACACCTACCTAAGTCAGATGCTTTCCTGAACCCTCACCAGCAGAAGAATTGGGCCAAGAGGCTCATTGCTTTGACTTCAGATGATATCAGATGGTGCACCCAAAGCACCAAAGGCAAGGACATTATCACCAGCTGTGGACAATACCCAAATGTACCTCTGATAGGAGTAAAGGGTTGCATCAACTACAATCTTTTGCTATTTAAGAGACAACTGGGCTATGCTTTGGTTCACCCTCCCAGGATGCAAGATTTGGCTGAGACCTTGTATTGTGAAGTGAAACCTAATTCAGCTATTATCAGGCAAGCATCCTGGGCTTGGGAAAACATCCAGACAAAAGGGATGGCTACTCTTGGAAGATGTAATAATGTTGCTTCAGCTTAGTATTATGACTGGTCCCGTACAAGAGCTCAGATTACTAGAATGCCTTTCACCTTGGAGGACATACCTGGACCATCCACAGTACAACCTGCAGCAACTGTCAGCCTAGAAGAATTTGAGAAGCTGAAAGAAAGGAATGAGAACTTATCTCAAGCTTTAAAGAAGACTCTTTGGGAAAGGAGTGATGGTCGTCTGGACATTGAGAGATTGGAGAAGCTCAGGGTGGAGCATCTTGCCAAAATTGAGAAGACAGAGGACTACATCAGGAAAGCAAGAGCTGGGGAACAAATATTGAAGAATGCCTGTAAAGAAGCCAAGATTCAGAAGGCTAGGACTGAGCTCTATCTGCAAGAGAGTCAGGCTAGGTGGGTCAGGATCACTGAGGCCTGTACACAAGAAGACCAGAAGACTCAAGCCAGGATTGAACAGCTAGAGGCCAATGAGAAGAAGCAGCAGGAAGCTTTGTTGGCAGCCCAGAAGGAGATTTCATAGTTGAAGCTCAGAGCAGGATTGAAAAGATCAAAGGACCAGGACAGGCACAAGAAGCTGACCACTGCCATTGCCACCAGGAACCTCCTCATTAGGACCATTACAGAGCACCCGGCTGGTCCAGTGACTGAGGCACTCCTGAAGGAGGTCAGAGAGGATGAGTTTGGATTGGATGTCTGACTTTTTGTTTGTTGTTGTTTCCATTTGATGTATTTCTTTTTCCTTTTGATGTGTTTTGACCCTCCTCGGGCATGTGTTGTAAAACAGACTATGGATTGTTCACCATTTGTAATATATTAGTTTGCTTTCATTGGGCTTCTTTTCTCAGCAACATCAAGCATCTTCCTCGAGGTCTGGAAAGGTCAAAACCAAGAACCAAACCGGATACCTTGGAAAACAAATAAGCATACTGCATTGCATACTAACCTTTGTTTTGTTTTGTAGGTTTTGTAATTATTTTTGTCTCTAACTTTGTTGTGATCTCAGGAAACATTGCTCGTCGCCGAGTGTTCCCTGTCAACCGCGCGCACCGGTACCCGACTCGCAACAACCTTCCCGGTATTCAAATGGAACAAGTACAGCAGGATCTGACTGAGGTCAGAAATCAGATGGCTAATGAGAGAGTGGAGATGAGAAATCAGATGTCTCAATTCATGGCTGTGATGACTGGCTTAGCCCAAAGTCAGGAAAGGTTAAGAGAACTGGTGGAACGACAAACTCCTGAGGAGCCTCATCTTGGAACATGGGGAACTAGTAACAATGAACGGGGCCAGCCTCGTATTGATCCACCAGTATTTGGACCTCATCTGGATCCAGAAGCCAACATCCCAAGGAATGTGCAGGGTAATACAGCTGGAGGGAGAATCTTGCAAGAAGATCCCCAAGAAGAGCAGTTCACTGTTATGGGAGCTGGAGATGAAGTTTATGACATGAGATTGGACGAAATTGCTGAGAAGTTGAGATCTCTGGAGTCTCAGAATTCTTTGGGCTTCGATGTGATGGATATGGGGCTATTGGATAGGGTGAGAATTCCCCACAAATTTAAACCCCCATGTTTTGAGAAGTACAATGGTACCTCCTGTCCTCGCACTCATTTGCAGTCTTTCCTGGGGAGACTAAAAGCTTATACTATGGATGAGAAGTCGTGGATGTTCTACTTTGAAGACAGTCTGACTAGGGCTTCAAGAGAGTGGTATTCACACTTGTCTAGAGCCACCATAAGATGCTGGAAGGATTTGGCTGAGGCTTTCATCCGTCAATATCAATACAACCTGGACATGGCTCCCAATAGGACCCTCTTGATGGGAATGTCTCAATCTTCCCGAGAAAGCTTCAGGGAATATGCCCAAAGGTGGAGACAGCTTGTTGCTGCTGTCCAACCACCCATGTCAGAGAGGGAAATGGCTGACATGTTCATGAACACATTGCAAGGGACCTACATTGATAGATTGGCTGCCTTCTCCTCTACCAATTTTGCTGATGTGGTCATAGCTGGTGAAAGGATTGAAAGCCTTTTAAAGATGGGAAAAATCTCCGACAGTGGTGCAAGTTCATCCGGTAATCCCAGAAAGCCTTTTGTGGGACCCCGAAGAGCCGGTGAGACCAATTCCATTCATGCAAGTAGGGGCAGACCTCAGTATGTTCACCGGTCGGTAGCAGCTGTTACCATTCCAGCTCCGATTCCTCAACAATCAACATATCCTCAACAACAACAACCATAGTATCAACAACAAGTTCAGTATCCGCAACAGAGAACCTACAATAACAGCAACAACAACCAACAACAGCGTCCTTTCCAACAAAGACCATCACAGGCAAACAGGGTAATTGACCCAATCCCAATGCCGTATGCTGCACTCTTGCCACAACTCCTGAAGCTCAACTTAGTTGAGTTAAGGACATTGGAACCTCCAGATCCTCTTAATTTGCCAAAGAACTATGATGCCAATTTTAGAATGCCAAGTGTTCCCTGGGTGTTACCTCGGCTGTGGGTATTGCAATATTGCAGTCAACGGGTGTGAAAGGCTGAGAGACGACATAAATGGTATTATTAAGGATGGTATTCTTCAGATTACTACAACAGCGCCTATAAATCCAGCAATTCCTTCACTGGCAATCACAGATATTCCTACAACGTCAGCAACCATTGTTCCAACGGATTCTACTACAACTCCAACAACTGCTCAATCAATCACTTCAACGGATACAAGTTCAGTCACCATTCCTGCTACAACTTCAACACCCATCCAGTCAATAGTACCTCCTACAACATCAACAACAATTGATGAAAGCGTCTCAACAGTTACTATATACTATGACCCTGCAAATGTTCCTACCCCCAACTCACAAAATGCCACTCCTGTCAGAGCACCAGTTACCATATACTATGATCCACACACCATTGTGGTCCCTTCTGCAGCTGCTATCAGTCCAGTCACTATCACAGTGCCTGGGCCAGTTCCTTACGAAAGCAATAATGCCATCCCTTGGCATTATGGTTCAGATTTGTACCACGAGGGGCAGAAAATCACTTTGGAATCATCAACTTCTTCACCTCAGATTGACAATGTGGGGGGAGGCGGAGGCTTCACTAGAAGCGGACGTCTCTTTGCCTCGCAAATTCCAAGACCCATTGCCGAAGCAGAAGCTGCTGCTAAGGCAAAAGGGAAGAGCATGGTGCAAGAAGAACAAGTTGTCAGAGAAGCTTTGAAGACTCCTTTTGATAAAGAGGTTGATGAATTCATGAGAATCATAAAGAAAAGTGATTACAAGGTGGTAGACCAGCTTCACCAAACGCCTTCCAAGATCTCCATACTATCATTGCTAATGTGCTCCGAAGCCTATCGGAACGCACTATTAAAAGTCCTGCATGCAGCTTATGTGCCGGAGGAGATTACCGTCAATCAGTTAGAGGCTGTGGTTGGAAATGTTAACGCTAGTAATGGACTAGGATTTACCAACACTGATTTGACAACGGAAGGTCGCAATGACAACAAGGCTTTGCACATTACCTTGGAGTGTAAGGGTGCAGTTCTTTCTCATGTATTGGTGGACACAGGGTCATCCCTCAATGTCCTGCCTAAGAAAGCCCTTGTGAAGCTGAAGTACGATGGATTGGCACTACGCCCAAGTAGCTTGGTAGTAAGAGCCTTTGACGGTTCTAAAAGATCAGTTCTGGGAGAGATAGAGTTGCCTATAATGATTGGCCCACAAGTTTTCAAAACAACCTTCTTTGTGATGGATATATAGCCTGCCTACAGCTGTCTATTGGGTAGACCATGGATACACGCCGCTGGTGCCGTGACATCAACCCTTCACCAGAAGTTAAAATTCGAGTGGGAGGGCCAAGTCATTACTATTTGTGGGGAGGAGGATATTTTTGCTAGCCAGCTAGCTACTTTCAAATACATTGAGATGGACGAGGAGATCCATGAAACCATGAGCCAAGGGTTTGAGGCCCTTAATATTAATGAAACATCTGTTGTGCTTGGGACCTCCATCACATCATATCAGCAAGCCCGGAAGGTTGTTGAGGAAGGTACTGCCCAAGGCTGGGGCAAGCTGCTGCCCGTGGAGAAGAAGGAAGACCGATTTGGGTTGGGTTACAGACCAACTCAACAAGATCAATCAGAGGCTGCAACGAAGCCTAGGTTTATTAGTGGGGGGATGCTCACCCCGGATGCTGTGAATAGCTTGGAAGATGAGTCGGAAGACGAGCGCAACCTGGAAGGCTGGATACGTCCAAAGACCCCGGGGAGCCATGTCTCAAACTGATCTTCCCAGGAAATTATGAGGGTTACTCCTGCAGAGTAATTATTATTTCCTGTATTTTAAAGCATGCATCAAGTACTGCATCTTGCCCAAGATGTCAGGACTCATTTTGTAATCGGGCCATCTTGTATTTTGTGCAAAGATCAATTAATGAATATCAGGACATCTTTTGCAAATGAGTCTTTTCTTTTTTCGCTCACTGTTTTTCATTTTTCATTTTTTGTACAAAAATAAAATGGCAATGTTTTTCAAAATAAATAACTTCATTTTCACTTTTTCTAAGCAAGATAAAACTGATCACTAAAATAAACCAATCTAAACCCTTGCAGAGAGTGCCCTCTAGACTGCACCGACAACAACATTGCTATGACTTCGTATGACTTTGACAATCCAATCAATCAAGCTGATGAAGGGGTTGAAGAAGATTATGAGCTACCTGAAGAGCTACCCAGGTTGTTGAGACAAGAGGAGAAGGTTATCACTCCTCATTAGGAGGAGGTTGAAACGGTTAATCTTGGTACGGAAGAAGTAGTGAAAGAAGTTAAGATCGGAGCCTGCCTGCAAGATTCAGTGAAAGAGCAACTGATTGACATGCTTCGGGAATATGTAGATGTTTTTGCTTGGTCTTATCAGGATATGCCAGGGCTGGACACCGACATTGTCATGCACAAGCTACCTCTGAAAGAAGACTGCCCACCAGTAAAATAGAAGTTGCGCCGTACTCGCCCAGATATGGTTATGAAGATAAAAGAAGAGGTACAAAAGCAGTGGGACACCGATTTCCTTGCTGTGACTAGCTATTCGCCGTGGGTTTCTAATATTGTACCTGTGCCTAAGAAAGACGGCAATGTGAGAATGTGTGTGGATTACCGAGATCTAAACAGATCCAGCCCGAAGGATGACTTCCCTTTACCTCACATTGATGTATTGGTCGACAATACGGCTCAGTTCTCGGTGTTCTCCTTCATGGATGTATTTTCAGGATACAATCAGATCAAAATGTCACCTGAAGACATGGAGAAGACAACTTTCATCACACCCTGGGGCACATTCTGTTATAAGGTGATGCCATTCGGACTGAAGAATGCTGGTGCCACTTATCAACGGGCTATGGTAACATTATTCCATGACATGATCCACAAAGAAATTGAATGTTATGTGGATGACATGATTGCCAAGTCCCTTATAGAAGAAGATCACCTGGTCAATCTGTTGAAGTTATTCAAACGTCTGAGGAAGTACCAGTTGAAGTTAAACCCCAAAAAATGCACGTTCGGGGTGCGATCCGGTAAGCTGCTGGGATTTATTGTAAGTGAGAAAGGGATTGAAGTTGACCCTGACAAAGTCAAAGCCATTTAAGAAATGCCTGCACCGAAGACTGAAAAAGAAGTTCGGGGGTTCTTAGGCAGATTGAACTACATTTCACGGTTCATATCTCACCTTATAGCAACCTGTGAGCCTTTGTTCAAACTGTTAAGAAAAGAAGAAACGGTCAGGTGGAACGAAAACTGCCAGAGGGCTTTTGACAAAATCATGGAATATTTACAAGAGCCTCCGATCCTTATGCCTCCAGTTGAAGGAAAACCTCTAATCATGTACTTAACAGTGTTAGAAGAGTCAATGGGGTGTGTGCTGGGCCAGCATGACGAGGCTGGTCGAAAAAATTATGCAATTTACTACCTGAGCAAAAAGTTTACCGACTGTGAACAACGTTATTCACTGCTCGAGAAAACTTGTTGTGCTTTAGCATGGGCTGCTCGCCGACTAAGGCAGTATATGTTGACCCACACCACTTTATTGATCTCCAAGATGGACTCGGTCAAGTACATATTTGAGAAGCCAACACTTACCGGACGGGTTGCAAGATGGCAAATGATCCTCACAGAATATGACATTCAGTACACATCTCAAAAAGCCATCAAAGGCAGTGTATTGTCTGATTATCTTGCTGAGGAACCCATTGATGATTACCAGCCTATGAGATTTGACTTCCCTGATGAAGACATCATGTTCATAAAAGAAAAAGATCATGAAGAGCCTATTCACACTGAAGGGCATGACCCGGAAGAAGAATGGACTATGATGTTTGATGGGGCTATTAACATGAATGGTCGTGGTGTTGGTGCAGTACTCATTACACCTAAGGGAGTTCACATGCCTTTCTCGGCAAAAATCACCTTTAACTGCACTAACAATGAAGCTGAATACGAAGCTTGCATTATGGGTCTCGAGGAAGCCATTGACCTCAGGATCAAGACTTTAACTGTGTTCGGGGATTCAGCTCTGGTAATTAATCAAACCAACGGCAAATGGTACACTCACCAGGATCATCTGATACCTTACCGGGATTATACAAGGAGGTTATTGACTTTCTTCACAACAATCAAGCTTGAGTATATCCCTCGAGATGAAAATCAGTTTGCAGATGCCCTGGCAACCATTTCATCCATGATCAAAGTTTAAGTTGCCAACTTTGTGCCTCGGATTTCAGTATCCAGACTTGACAGACCAGCATACGTGTTCTCAGCAGATGGTGTCAAAGATGATAAGCCTTGGTTCCATGACATTAAGTGCTTCTTGGAGGATCAAACATACCCACCTAGGGCATCATCCAATGATAAGAAGACATTAAGAAGGCTGGCTGGTAGTTTCTTCCTGAATGCTGATGGTTCCCTGTATAAGAGAAACTTTGATATGGTACTTCTCAGATGTGTTGATAGGGCAGAAGCGGACTTGTTGATGCACGAGGTGCACGAAGGATCTTTTGGTACCCATGCTGGAGGACATGCCATGGCTAAAAAGTTGCTGAGATCAGGCTATTACTGGATCACAATGGATGCAGACTGTTGTGCCTATGCCAGAAAATGCCATAAGTGCCAGATTTATGCAGATAAAGTGCATGTGCCTCCAAATCCCCTGAATGTGATGTCCTCACCCTGGCCCTTTGCCATGTGGGGCATTGATATGATTGGCAAGATTGAACCGACTGCTTCAAATGGCCACAAATTCATCCTGGTAGCCATTGACTATTTTACCAAGTGGGTCGAAGCAGCTTCTTACGCAAATGTTACAAGGCAAGTGGTAGCCCGATTTCTGAAGAGAGACATCATCTGTCGGTATGGAGTTCCCGAGCGAATCATTACTGATAATGGTTCCAACTTGAACAACAAAATGATGGCAGAACTATGTCGGGACTTCAAAATCCAACACCACAATTCTTCTCCTTACAGGCCGAAAATGAATGGCGTTGTTGAGGCAGCTAATAAGAACATTAAGAAGATTGTGCAGAAGATGGTGGTCACCTACAAGGACTGGCATGAAATGCTACCATTTGCTTTACATGGGTACCGAACGTCAATCATAACATCCACTGGGGCGACAACGTATCATCTTGTGTATGGTATGGAGGCGGTCCTACCTGTTGAAGTTGAGTTACCCTCTTTACGGGTATTGATGGATGTTAAGTTGAACGATGCAGAATGGGTCCGATCCCGATACGAACAACTAAGTCTGATCGAAGAAAAGAGATTAGCTGCAATTTGCCATGGGCAGCTGTATCAGAAAAGAATAAAGAAAGCCTTCGATCAGAAAGTTAGGCTTCGGGAATATCAAGTAGGAGATCTTGTGCTGAAAAGACTCCTCCCTCCTCATACAGACCACAGGGGCAAGTGGACTCCGAATTATGATGGTCCGTTCATAGTAAAGAAAGTTTTCTCTGGTGGAGCACTGATGCTCAGTACTATGGATGGTGAAGACTTCCTGTCCCCTGTGAATTCAGATGCAGTTAAAAAATACTTCGCATAAAAGTGACCCGCTGGACATAGAAAGAGAATGTAAGTCCAGGCAAAAATAGGGCATCCCGACGAGTCAAAAACAGAATAAAAGACTCGTGCAAAAATAAGGGAAAATAAATAAATAAAAAAGGTACAGCCGCTGAGTTGAAAAACCACATTGGACGACTCAGGCAAAAAAGGGTATCCCGCTGGATTGAAAACCCGAAAGGGCGATCCACGCAAAATAAGGGAATAAGCGAACAACTGCATTCTGAATTCGACTGTATCACTTACAACACGGCAAGCTTCGAAAGGTTCGAGCATCGGTCAGAATCAGCCTTCTTCAGAAAGTAGGATGAGAAGAACTTCAATGTCATACGAGTCATAGCAAAAGGGAAGCTCCCTGTAGCGTCATCAACATTGCCAGCACCTTTTGTTTCTCAATTTTGTAAACAATATCCTCATTTCAAGGGATCTGTTTCTTTGACTGTATCTTGCCAATTCAGGGCACACAAATTAATAAAATCAGATTTTCAGTCACATTTCGTCTCGTACTTTTTATTTCATTTGCAAAAATGTTCGGTATCCTTGATATAATAGTTGCATAAATACAAATACGCCTTTTCTAATCACATGCTTACAGGAAATATATATTACTCCCGGGAGTGTCTAAATTCGTATGATGGAATCCAGTAAGGGATACCTCGGGATACTTGTACGTTTCTTTGTCATACAGGATTGCAGGCAATCAAAGCGCGACATGGAGCATGAGAGCTTCTCCCCAGCAAGCTGCCAAATCATCACTTACTCGGCACATCTTCCAAAATAGCACCAGAGATGCTTTATCCCCAGCGGAGTTGCCAGTCATCATTCCTCCTCAGCCAAGTGTCAGGCAGGGAACCATCTCCCCACAGAGCCCCAACCTTTATCCAGAAGAGCAATGCCTGAGGATCTCACAACAAAGTGACAAAAGCTTCTACGGACTCCAGCTGGGTACCTCATCAACAAGATAGGTCTATCAGTGACCTATTCCCTCATACAGAGTCATATATATTAGATCTACCAATGATCTCATCCCCAGCTGGGATATCACTTCAAGCAGATCAGTCGGAGATCTTCACCGCAACGGGATCCGAGTCCCGGATCGGTATCTTTGTATAATCATAGCATTCACATCATATTTCCCCCCAGAGCGTAGCATTCCGTCTAATACGGAGCATTACGGCAAAAATCAAACATATTGCATAGTCATAAGTCGTGTTCTGAATCAAACAGTTGTGTATACCAACACTCCATTTGCGAATATATAAATACCTCTCAAATTCCCCGGCAGAATGCCAAAGCAGTTTCCCTGCATCTCCCAGATACAGATACATGCTCCTTGTACACCAAATACTTGTTTATGTCGCTCCCGATAAATGGGGAATGGCCCAAATAAAGGTACAGACACGAACGGTCGGCGAGAGGGACAGTGAGAACACACAGCCGTGAACTCACTGGAGAATGAAAAGAGTCGCCAGCTAGGCATTTTTATCCCGGAGGAAAGGCAATGCTGCATAGACCTAGAAAAATATGGATAAGACGGTTGCGAACCAGAGAGACTGAGAAAGGGGGTTGGTTACAACCTGGGAAGGTATTAGCACCCAGATTGTCCGTCGTACTCGACGGGATCCACGCTTGAAAGATTTGTGTTTTAAAGGGGTAGTGTCAGTGCTATTTGTGTATCAAAGGCTGGAAAGGATGCAAGTGTTAGTGTAAAAGAAGTGTGAAGTGTGTAAATGTACAGTGTCAGTGTAAGAACAAGAGTGAAGTGCTCATGATAATGAGGCTGAGAACAATGCTGGAAGGAGGGGGAATATACAGAGACTTTTGTTCGATAACTGTTAAGTTATGCCTACATATCCTCTCGTGCAATGAGGAAGTCAGAACACCGTAGTTCGACCCAAAGAGACTGAAAGAAAAGACTGGTGAACTGCTTGCTTGTCAATGCTCAAGTGTATGACCTATCTGGCTCAGGTGCAAACTGTCTTGCATTAGACGGAAGAAGCAAGTTCTCGTTTGTGAGTGAATGAGATGAGAAAAGAATCCCGGAGGAGACGATTATTGTTTGTTTTTGAGTTTTCAGTCTTTTATTGCTTTTGAAAGTTTGTCATAGATTAATGAGCTTAAGCCTAAACCAATGGGTTAGTAAACTCATCACATCTTCCCTCTGATTAGGGGTAATGAGAATACCTTAAGTGTGAAGTCAGCTTCTCACACTTAATCACCTTTGGTGCAGGGTTAAGATCATTAACCTACTTGTGATTATTTAGATGTTTTTGGTGTTTTTGTTTAGTGTTAAGTAATGAGATTAAGCCATAATCAAGGATTAAACAGACCCATTACACCATCCTAATAGAAGGATAATAGATGAGAATGTTTAAGCTGAGGAAAGCTCCTCAACTTAATCCATGATTAGGGATTAAACTCATGACAAAACAAGCCTTTGATTAAGTGGATTTTATTTAATGGTATGATGATGAAGTGATTTTTAGGGTTTGTAAGACAACTTGAGGGGGACTTGTCCATTAACACTAGGGTTAGTCCTTCTTAACCAGTTAAGGAAGAATTAGAACCCTAATGCAAGGCCCAAGTTACAAGTGTGATGTCTTGCTGATTATTAAGTGAATTGATTAAGAGATTTAAACACATTAAGGGTTTAACGCTTAGGATTAAAGTTATACACTCCATCCTAATAGAAGGATGCAGGCATAAGCTTAATCACAAAGCCTTAAAGCCTTTAGGGTTTAGTCCCTGATTATGAGATGAGAAGAGAAGACTCAAAGAGACACAAAGGTAAAAGCTAAGAGGGGAGACTAATCAAAACCCTAATCATTGTCATGCTTGGTTGTTCCTAAGGTTTGTGAGGTTTACAAGAGAAGTCTTCAATGGAACCACCAGGAAGCAGATGAAAGGATCAGGAGAAGCAAAGTAACTTGCTTCATTCAAGAAGTCAAGTCACTTGAAGAAAGAAAGTGAGAAGAAGAAGAATGAGCAAGCTCATACCCAAACACATGATAACATGCAGCATGGATGCATAAGGGGGATGAAAAGAAATTGTGAGAAGTGAAGGCAAATTCACTTCTCAAAGTTACTTACCACCTGAAATATTAGTGAAAGGAATGCAATGCAATGCAAAATGGGATGCAATGGCATGATGAGAAACAAAACCAGAAGCACATACATGATGCTAATGATGCTATGAGATGCTACAAACATGAAACAACACATGAGGATGATCATACAAGTTCATGGATGCAAATGAAACAAGTTAAGGAGCATAAACACACATGGAAAGTTATGAAATGTAAATGGCATACAACATGGTAAATGCAAGATGCAATGATCAAACATGCTTTCAATATGTCTTATGATGTTAAATGAATCACAAGAATGCATAAAATGTTATGGCAAGTCAAGTTATGCAAGCAAATGCAAAATGGATGCATATGGAAGCCCAAATTAGGGTTTATGATCAATACATCAAACAAAAACCAAAATCAGAAGCAAACAACATTACAAAAAATTGAAAATGCCCTCAAAGGATCCCTAAACCTATACTAACTCAATGCCCAAATGAGAGGTCTCAACTCTTAACCTAGTTCAAGTTATGATTCTCCTAAGTTTACTAGGGTTTTAGGGTTCCTTAACAAGAAAAATGCCAAACAAATTGGAAATGAAAGATCAAATCATGGCCATTTAATCACACAAACTACATGCTAAACACAATGCAATGCAAAAAGAATCAAGGTCCAACTCTTTAGGGTTAGGCAAAAATGATTTTTGGAAGTTTGGATCAAAATAATGCATCAAAATGATTTTAATTCCATGAAAAATTCTCAAAATGCATCAAGATCAAAAAATAAATTTGGTTTGAGGGTTGGACAATGTTCCTAAATGTTTTTAAAGGTTTCATGAATTTTTTGGTGATTTTTAAATACCTAAAAGTATTTTTAATTAATTAATTCTCATTAATTAATTAAAAAGAAACTTTTAAATATTTAAAAATACTTTTTTAATGCTAAAAATAAAAATGAAAATATTTTTGTGTTCTGAAATTAAATAATAACTTGTATAAAAAATTTCAGAATTTTTAGACATTTTTTGCTATTTTAAATAAATTGGAGAAATCAAATGAATTAATATGAAAATAAAATGAATTTTAAACTGAAAAAGGAAAAGTAATCAGATCCAATGGCCCTCATTCAAACTCCCACGCGCGCGCATTGACTTGGCGCCAGATCCCACGGCCAGCATTCAAACTCACTAACCCTAATTAATTAGCCCTAATCCCACCGTTAATGACTCTCAGGTGACCGAAACAGTGTTCCGGTCATCTTCTCCGATCACCCAAAATTATAAACTCCTTCTACACGCATCTAAAACGAATTCTAATTAAACAGAAATGATCCCCATCCAAAAACGAATTAAAACCCCCATTCAAACAACATTTATCATCCCTAAACTGGCTGAATCGAATCAAACAAAACCTAGGGCAAAAAGTTTCAGAAACAGATTAAACTCTCATCTCTCCACCATTTTCAAAACCAAAGGCATCAGAGTGATCAGTGAACTACAAAGAACAACTTAGGAACTTTAAAAATCATTTCTGGAAAAAAAGTTCTTGAGCTACCTGAGTTTCGAAGCTTTCAACTTTGCAACTTTCTGACCTCTCCTCTTGATGCAATCCACTCCTCCTGGTCCCTTGATGATGTCTGAATGCTTAGAAAGAGTTTATGTTGGCTGATTTGAGAGTTTGAACAAGTTCTGTTCAAGCTCAGGTGGGAATCGTGTTTATGATTCAGGCAGTTTCAGGCAAGGGTGAGGGGTTCTTTGTGATCAGGATGATGAGTTGAGAAGGTCTGTGAAGTTTGTTTAAGTGTTTGTGGCTTGTATGAAGAGTTTCGAATGCTTTTGCTTCAAGGGTGAAAAATGAGAGAGTTGAGTTCTTGCTGGTTTCAGGCTTGTTTTTGTGATGTTTAGCTTGCATTTTGTTTGTATAAACTAATCCTATTGGTCAGATGACATGACATGTCCTTTTGTGATAGGTATGGTTGCTTTTGCCAAAATGTCAACTTTGTGTAAGAAGGGCATGGGCTACTTTGCTAGATTGGTACAAGGGCTTGTCTTGCGCAGCATGGTGAGGGGAAAGGGCTAGGGTGGTTCAACATCCAAGGCAGCAAGTGGATGAAGTGTTATGATGGTTTTTGCAACTTGGTTCCCTTTGGTCCTCATGAAAAGATCTTGTTCCAAACACCATAAAACATGTGATCTCTTTGGTTCAATCTGAACTTTAGGACTTGTATGATGCTTGTGTAATGGTTTGACACCAATTAGAAGTTACAAATTGCCTTGGTACAAGATTTTGCAAATTTCTCATTTGGTGCATAACTTAAAATTTAGTGATTTCAGCCAACTTTGATGCACCATAACTTTTGATCCAAAATGAATTAGGTCATGTTCTTGTACTTTTTGAAAAGGGAAAGATCTATTCTACAACTTTCATGACCAAAGTTTTTCCATTTGAAGCATTTTTGGATCAAAAAGTAAGGGTTGAAAAAGTTGCATAAAATGACATTTTCATGAAAAGTCAACCTTGCCCTAAAAAGTCAACTTTGCAAAAACTTGAAATTCTTGATTTTTGTGAACCTCCAACTTCTTCTATGATCAAATAAAGGTCATATACACTCAAAATGATGAAGATCACCCCTTGGTTGGGTCATTGGGGGCCTCAGATGCCCTGATTTTGCACTGACTTGTCTGAAAAGTCAACTCTTGATCAGATGACTTCCCTAGGGAATTTATTCATGAAAATTGATATGCATACTCCCTATACCATATAGAGACCAATAGAAACAAGAATGACCAAAAAATTTGGATTTATGGCCTCTGAAGCCAAAACCCTAATTTTAGGTCATCTGTGCAGTTAAACCTGGCTCTGCATCCACACCATTTCCAGTTCTTGTGATTCTTTGACATTATTGACTTTGAGAAGATATAATATGATACTTGAACACATGTAGACCCCTTTGAAGTGATTGATGACCTTTGGAGTGGCTCAAGAAGCTCTTGGATTGCTCAGGTCACAAACCCTAGATGCAGATGACTTAGAACCAATGCAAAGACTCAAAATTGTGGTATGAGATGTTATGATTGTGTTTATGCATATGAAATGATCAAAATACATGGTGTGAATGGGTGAGGGCAAATTTGGGGTGTTTATATCTGCCCCTATTCAAACATGAGTTAGCTGTGCAGGATGTAAGCAACGGCTTAACAGGCAAACAAGATAACTTGTGGTTGAATACCAAAGACAGTCAAAAATTTGCACTCACAAAATGAAGAAGAAAAGGGATATAGATTGTAAAGGAAAAATAAAGTATATTGTAAAGTGTGGGCGACGGAGGATGACCGTCGAGCAGAGGACGACTGCTGGGTAAAGAGCAATGACGGGTACGGCCGACATGCTGGGAAAAGTGCGGAAAATAAAGCGATGACGGGGACGGCCGACATGCTGGGGATAAAAGGTATTATGATGGGGACGGCCATCAAGTAAAGCTGTAAAATTTTCTGGGATTAATGAAACATGATGGGGACGGCCATCAAGTTCATAAAGTAAAGTAACCAACGATGGGGACGGCCACCGGGCTAAACTGATGAAGGACGATCATCAGGAGAAAGAAAAAAGGGACCATGACGGGGACGACCATCGGGTTAAAGAATAAATGAAATAAACAGACGATGAGGTACGGTCATCAAAGGTGAAGGATGATCACCTAGCAGGGGACGGCTGCTCTGTTGGGGATAAGATGAGGGACAGTCATCTAAGGTGGAGGACGACCACCTGGCAGGGTACGGCTGCCGAAAATATCGCGACATAGGACGAATGCCGGATAAAGGGTCAACGATGGGGACGGCCATCGGACGAGCATGATGGAGGACGACCATCAAGAGGTGGAGGACGACCACCTAGCAGGGGACGGCTGCTCTCAAGGTTTGTCATGACATAGGACAAATGCCAGATAACCAAAATCAACAATGGGGACGGCCATTGGATAAAAATGATGAAGGACGATCATCAAATGGGTGGAGGACGACCACCTAGCAGGGGACGGATGCTAAATATCAACGATGGGGACGGCCATCGGATGAGCATGATGGAGGACGACCATCAAGAGGTGGAGGACGACCACCTAGCAGGGTACGGCTGCTCTCAGGGTTCATCATGACACAGGACGAGTGTCAGATAAAAAGAAAATTTGCTTTGTTGGCGATCTACTGGGGAATAGTAAACACGGACGAGTGTTTATATCCAAGAAACAAAAGGGTATAAGTGTTTAGATGTTGTGTATAGATTAAAGATGCGGACGAGCATCCTTAAGACTACGATACAGACGAGTATCAGGTAGAAACAAATACTGACTCGTGTTCAGAGATGATGATACGGACGAGTATCAACGGGTTAACAGAGAACACAGATGAGTGTTGAATCTGAGAGGAATCTTCTGGGGAATAGTAGACACAGGCGAGTATCTATATTCAAGAAGACAAAAGTGTTTGACACAGTGTATGGATTAAAGATGCGGACGAGCATCCTTAAGACTATGATACGGACGAGTATCATGTAGAAACAAACTCTTGACGCATGTTCTGAGATGATGGTACGGACGAGTACCAACGAGTTAACAAAGAACAAGGACTAGTGTTGAATCTGTGGGGATATAAGTGGTATATACAAGATACGGACGAGTATCAGTATAAGTGTGGGTGGTGTATAGATGAGTGTTTAACTGCTGGGGAGAGTGACACGGACGAGTGTCAAAAGGAGAAGAGTGTGATATGAACAAGAATCTGATATACAAAGTGTAGACGACTGCGCTGGGGATATGACACGGATGGGTGTCAAAGGATTGTCATACGTAAGTATATGTGAGTGCAAAGAGGACGTCTTTGGCTTTCTGCTGGGGTTATGACACAGACAGGTGTCAAAAAGTATCTGTAATACGAGTGGTACTGTTTGCACAGAGTGTTCGGGTGACTTTACTGGGGAGTATTGACATGGACAGGTGTCTAAGGGAGTATATACACTGGTGTTTGTGAACGTGAGGCAACTGATTTTGCTGGGGAATCTCCGCTGGGGATTTGGGGGAAGTATTCTGTATATTGTTGAAATGTCATTATTCACAAGTGTTAATTCAAAACATGGCTTATGATTATGCTATATGTTTGATTTTTGCCGTAATGCTCCGTGTTAGACGGAATGCTACGCTTTGTGGGTGGATATGATGCGAATGCTATGATTATGCAAAAGGTACCAAACCGGGATTCGGAACCCGTCGCTACGAAGATCTTCGGCCGATCTGCTTGAAATGGACATCCCAGCTGGGGATAAGGTCATTTGTAGATCTGATGATATGCCATTGCTTGGGGATATAGGTCATTGATAGACCTATCCTTGTACTGGGGGACCCAGCTGGGGGGGCTGCAGAAGCTTTCTTTACTCTGTTGTGATTTCTTCGCGCGCTGCTCTTCTGGATAGAGGCTGGAGCTCTGTGGGGAGATGGTTCCCTGACTTTCATTTGGCTGAGGACGAAATGGCAACTCGGCTGGGGAGAAAGAGAAATCACTGAAAGATCTCCCTAGAGATTCTGTTGAGGAGGATCTTTGACTCAGCCGGGGATATGAGCGCCTGTTGGAAAAGTGATGCCTGGCAACTCTGATGGGGAGAAGACACTTTGGGTGCTAAGGCTGAGTGCTTGATTTGTCAGCTTGCTGGGATGAAGCTCACATGCACCGAGTCGCGTTCTGGATACCTGCAATCCTGCAAAGATAGAGAAACGCACAAGTAATCCCGAGGTATCCCCTACTGGATTCCGTCATAGGAGTTTGGACACTTCTGAGAGTAAGTATATTTCCTGCAAGCACGTGTTTTTATTTTTGAAGATAAACATCTGTATTTTATGCAATCAGTTTTTTTTCTCTTAAGACATCAGACATTTTTTGCAAAAATAGGAAATGTACAAGACTAGACATGACTGAAAATCTGATTTTATTAATTCATCTGCCCTGAATTGGCGAGATACAGTCAAAGAAACAAATCCCCTGAAATGAGGAGATCGTTACAAATTGAGAAACAAAATGCTGGCAATGTTGATGACGCTTTAAGGAGCTTCCTCTTTACCATGACTCGTATGACTTTTGACGTTCTTCTCATCTTGCTTTCTGAAGGAGGTTGATTCTGATTGAAGCTTGATCCTTTCAAAGCCTACCAAGTCGTAAACGATACAGACGAATTCAAAATGCAGTTGTTCGCTTATTCCCTTATTTTGCATGGATCGCCCTTTCGGGTTTTCAATCCATCGGGATACCCATTTTTGCCTGAGCTGTCCAATGCGGCTTTTTAACTCAGCGGGTGTACTCATTTTTGCTTATTTTCCCTTATTTTTGCCCGAGTCTTTTATTCTGTTTTTGACTCGCCGGGATGCCCTATTTTTGCCTGGACTTACATTCTGTTTTTGTGTCCAGCGGGTCATTTTTATGCGAAGTATTTTTTAACTGCATCTGAATTCACAGGGGACGGGAAATCTTCACCATCCATGGTGCTGAGCATCAGTGCTCCACCAGAAAAAACTTTCTTTACCACAAATGGTCCTTCATAGTTTGGAGTCCACTTGCCCCTGTGGTCTGTATGAGGAGGGAGGATTCTCTTCAGCACAAGATCTCCTACTTGGTACTCTCGGTGCCTGACTTTCTGATCGAAGGCTTTCTTCATTCTTTTCTGATACAACTGCCCATGACAAATTGCAGCCAATCTTTTCTCTTCAATCAGACTCAGCTGTTCATATTGGGACCATACCCATTCTGCTTCGTTCAGCTTAACATCCATCAATACCCGTAGGGAGGGTAATTCAACTTCGACAGGTAGGACCGCTTCCATACCATATACAAGCTGATACGGTGTTGCCCCAGTGGATGTTCTTATTGACGTGCGGTACCCATGCAAGGCAAATGGTAACATTTCATGCCAGTCTTTGTAGGTGACTACCATCTTCTGCACAATCTTCTTGATATTCTTATTAGCCGCCTCAACAGCGCCATTCATCTTTGGCCTGTAAGGAGAAGAATTGTGGTGTTGGATCTTGAAGTCCCGGCATAGCTCTGCCATCATTTTGTTATTCAAGTTGGAACCATTGTCAGTAATGATTCGCTCGGGAACTCCATATCGACAGATGATCTCTCTCTTCAGAAATCTGGCTACCACTTGTCTTGTAACATTGGCATAGGAAGCTGCTTCAACCCACTTGGTAAAATAGTCAATAGCAACCAAGATGAATCTGTGGCCGTTTGAAGCAGTTGGTTCAATCTTGCCAATCATGTCAATGCCCCACATAGCGAAGGGCCAGGGTGAAGACATCACATTCAAAGGATTGGGAGGCACATGCACCTTATCCACATAAATCTGGCATTTATGGCATTTTCTGGCGTAGGCACAACAGTCTGCATCCATTGTGATCCAGTAATATCCTGATCTGAGCAACTTCTTAGCCATGGCATGCCCTCCTGCATGGGTACCAAAGGATCCTTTGTGCACTTCATGAATTAACAAGTCCGCTTCTGTCTTATCAACGCACCTGAGGAGTACCATATCAAAGTTTCTCTTGTACAGGGAACCATCAGTGTTTAGAAAGAAACTACCAGCAAGCCTTCTCAAAGTCTTCTTATCATTGGAAGATGCCCCAGGTGGGTATGTCTGATCCTCCAAGAAGCACTTAATGTCATGGAACCAAGGCTTATCATTTTTGATAATGTCTGCTGCGAATACATATGCCGGTCTATCAAGTCTGGACACTGAGATCTGAGGTACAAAGTTGGCAGCTTGAACTTTGATCATAGATGAAATGGTAGCTAGAGCATCTGCAAACTGATTCTCGTCTCGAGGGATATACTCAAGCTTGACTATTGTGAAGAAAGTCAATAACCTCCTTGTATAATCCCTATAAGGTATCAGATGATCCTGGTGAGTGTACCATTTGCCATTGGTTTGATTGATTACCAAAGCTGAATCTCCAAACACGGTCAATGTCTTGATCCCGAGGTCAATGGCTTCCTCAAGACCCATAATGCAAGCTTCGTATTCAGCTTCGTTGTTAGTGCAGTTAAAGGTGAGTTTTGCCGAGAAAGGCATGTGAACTCCCTTAGGTGTAATGAGTACTGCACCAACACCACGACCATTCATGTTAAACGCCCCATCAAACATCATAATCCATTCTTCCTCCGGGTCAGGCCCTTCAGTGTGAACAGGCTCTTCATGATCTTTCGCTTTTATGAACATGATGTCTTCATCAGGGAAGTCAAATCTCATAGGCTGGTAATCATCAATAGGTTGCTCGGCAAGATATTCAGACAATACACTGCCCTTGATGGCTTTCTGAGACGTGTACTGAATGTCATACTCTGTAAGGATCATTTTCCACCTTGCAACCCGTCCGGTAAGAGCTGGCTTCTCAAATATGTACTTAACTGGGTCCATTTTTGAGATCAACAAAGTAGTGTGGGTCAACATATACTGCCTCAGTCGGCGAGCAGCCCACGCTAAAGCACAGCAAGTTTTCTCGAGCAGTGAATAACGTTGTTCACAGTCGGTAAACTTTTTGCTCAGGTAGTAAATTGCATACTCTTTTCGACCAGACTCGTCATGCTGGCCCAGCACACACCCCATTGACTCTTCTAATACTGTCAAGTACATTATCAGAGGTCTTCCTTCAACTGGAGGCATAAGGATTGGAGGTTCTTGTAAGTATTCTTTGATCTTGTTAAAAGCCTTCTGACAGTCTTCGTTCCACCTGACCGTTTGTTCTTTTCTCAACAATTTGAACAAAGGTTCACAGGTTGCTGTAAGGTGAGATATGAACCTTGAGATGTAGTTCAATCTTCCTAGAAACCCTCGAACTTCTTTTTCTGACTTCGGTGCAGGCATTTATTGAATGGCTTTGACTTTATCAGGGTCAACTTCAATCCCTTTCTCGCTCACAATAAAACCCAGCAGCTTACCAGATCGCACCCCGAATGTGCACTTGTTGGGGTTCAACTTTAGTTGGTACTTCCTCAGACGCTTGAATAGCTTTAGCAGATTTACCAGGTGGTCTTCTTCAGTGAGGGACTTGGCAATCATGTCATCCACATAACATTCAATTTCTTTATGGATCATATCGTGGAATAATGTCACCATAGCCCGTTGATATGTTGCACCAGCATTCTTCAATCCGAATGGCATCACCTTGTAACAGAACGTGCCCCAGGGTGTGATGAAGGTTGTCTTCTCCATGTCTTCAGGTGACATCTTAATCTGATTATATCCTGAAAATCCATCCATGAAGGAGAATACCGAGAACTGAGCCGTATTATCCACCAATACATCAATGTGAGGTAAAGGGAAGTCATCTTTCGGGCTGGCTCTGTTCAGATCCCGGTAGTCAACACACATCCTTACTTTGCCGTCTTTCTTAGGCACAGGTACAATATTAGCAACCCACGGAGGGTAACTAGTTACAGCAAGGAACCCGGCGTCCCATTGCTTTTGCACCTCCTCCTTGATTTTCATTGCCATGTCCGGGCGAGTACGGCGCAGTTTCTGTTTAACCGGCGGGCATTCTTCTCTTAAAGGCAGCTTGTGCACAACAATGTCGGTGTCCAACCCTGGCATATCTTGATAGGACCAAGCAAACACGTCCATATATTCTTGCAGCAGGTCAATCAGTTGTCTCTTCACTGATTCTTGTAAGCAGGCCCCGATTTTAACTTCTTTCACGTCAACATCTGTACCAAGATTGATTGTTTCAACCTCCTCCCGGTGAGGAGTAATAACCTTTTCCTCTTGTCTTAACAACCTGGCTAGCTCTTCAGGAAGCTCATATTCTTCTTCAACCCCTTCATCAGCTTGATTGATTGGATTGTCAAAGTCATACGAAGTCATAGCTGCGTTGTTGTCGGTGCTGTCTGGAAGGCACACTCTGCAAGGGTTCAGTTTGTTCATTTTAGTGATTTGATTTTAATCTTGTTTAGAAAAGTGAAATAAAGTTGTCATTTTGAAAACACTGCCATTTATTTTTTGTACAAAAAGAAAAATGGAAAAAACAGTGAGCGGAAAAGAAAAAGAGACTCATTTGCAAAAGATGTCTGATGTTTCATTGATTAATCTTGTTGCACAAAAATTACAGATGGCCCGATTACAAAATGAGTCTTGTCATCTTGGGCAAGATGCAAGACTTTGATGCATGCTATAAAATACAGGAAATAATAATTACTCTGCATGAGTAACTCTTATAATTTCCTGGGAAGACCAGTTTGAGATACTGCTCCCCGGGACCTTTGGACGGATCCAACTCTCCAGGTTGCGGTCGCCTTCATCCTCGTCTTCCAAATTGTTGACAGCATCAGGGGTGAGCATCCCCCCACTAACAAAGTTGGGCTCTTTAGCAGCCTCTGCTTGATCTTGCTGAGTTGGTTTGTAACCCAACCAAAATCTATCCTCTTTCTTCTCCACCGGTAACAGTTTGCCCCAACCTTGGGCATTTCCTTCTTCAACAACCTTCCGGGCTTGTTGGTAAGATGTCATTGAGGTTCCAGGTACAGCAGATGTTTCATTTATGTTCAAGGCCTCGAACCCTTGACTCATCGTTTCGTGGATCTCCCCATCCATCTCAATGTATTTATAGGTAGCCAGGTGGCTGACAAAGATACCCTCCTCTCCACAGATAGTAACGACTTGACCCTCCCACTCGAATTTTAACTTCTGGTGAAGGGTTGAGGTCACGGCGCCAGCGGCGTGAATCCATGGCCTGCCCAATAGACAGCTATAGGCAGGCTGTATATCCATCACGTAGAAGGTCGTTTTGAAAGTTTGTGGGCCAATCGTTATAGGCAGCTCAATTTCTCCCAGAACCGATCTCTTAGAACCATCAAAGGCTCTCACCACCAGGTTACTGGGCCGTAATGCCAATCCGTCATACTCTAGCTTCACAAGGGATTTTTTAGGTAAGACATTGAGGGATGATCCTGTGTCTACCAGCACATGGGAAAGAACTGCACCTTTACATTCCATGGTAATGTGCAAAGCCTTGTTATGATTGCGGCCTTCCGTAGTCAAATCAATGTTGGTGAACCCTAGTCCATGACTAGCATTAACATTTCCAACCACAGCTTCCAACTGATTGACTGTGATCTCTTCTGGCACATAAGCTGCGTGCAAGACTTTTAGTAGTGCGTTCCGATGAGCTTCGGAGCACATAAGCAATGATAGGATTGAGATCTTGGAAGGCGTCTGGTGAAGCTGATCCACTATTTTGTAATCACTTTTCTTGATGATTCTCATGAACTCATCAACTTCTTGATCAAAGGGTGTTTTCAAAGCTCCCTTAACAATTTGCTCTTCCTGCACCAAGCTTTTTCCTTTTTCCTTGGCAGCAGCTTCTGCTTCGGCTGTGGGTCTTTGAATTTGTGGAGCAAAGAGACGTCCGCTTCGAGTGAAGCCTCCGCCTCCTCCCACATTGTCTATTTGTGGTGCAGGGGTTGATGATTCAAAAGTGATTTTCTGTCCTTCGCAGTATAGATCAGAACCGTAATGCCAGGGGATGGCATTACTGCTTTCATAAGGTACTGGCCCAGGCACCGTGATGGTGACTGGACTGATGGCAGCTGCAGGAGGGACTGTGATAGTCTGTGGATCATAGTATATTGTGACTGGTGCTCTGATGGGAGTAGCACTTTGTGAGTTGTAAGCAGAATCATTTTCAGGATCGTAATAAATCGTAACTGTTGAAACATTGGCTGTTGAAGTTGTAGGAGACATTGTTGGAAGGATGGGTGTTGTTGTTGTAGGAGTTTCTGAATGAAGTGGTGCTGAAGTTGTAGAAGGGATGTTTGCTGATAGTTGGTCCGTTGAAAGAACAGATGAAGCACTTGTTGATGAAGCTGAAAAGTTGTCGGGAACAATGGTTGTTGCAGTTGTAGACGATTCTGGAATTGTTGCTGAAGAGATTGCTGGATTGGTAGGAAATGATGTTGTGATTTGAAGCAGGCCACTCTGGATGAGACCATATATGCCATCTCTCAAGTTATCACAACCATTCACTGAAATGTTGCAATAAGCACACCCTAGCTCACATCCCGGGAACATTTGACATTCAAGGAGTTGAGCTTTGATCTCTACCAACGGTGTCCGAATCTGACCCACACTGGTTATTAAGTAAGACGGCTTGTCTTCTTCAATAGCATTGATTCTGGGACCTCCGTGGTGCGGCATAGGGTTTTTGTTAACATTTGGTGGTGGTGCGAAATTCAGGGCCTTAGAGTCTACCAGGTCTTGTACCTTCATGTGCAAGGCTCTGCACTTCTCTGTACTATGGCCAGGTGCATTTGAATGAAAAGCACATCTGGCGTTGGAGTCATAATTCCTGGGTAGACTATTAGGATCTGGAGGTGCCAACGTCCTTAGCTCAACTAGGTTGAGTTTCAGGAGTTGTGGCAGTAATGTTGCATAGGGCATAGGGATCGGATCGATCACCCTATTGGCCTGAGAAGGTCTCTGTTGGAATGGTCTTTGCTGATTGTTGTTGCTGGTGTTGTTGTAGTTTCTCGGAGGATACTGAGCTTGTTGCTGGTAATTTTGCTGCTGTGGTTGATAAACTGGTTGTGGATGAGCTGGAGCGGGAATGGTGACTGCTGCCACAGACCTATGAACATATTGGGGCCTGCCCCTGTTGGTGTGGATAGCATTGGTCTCACCAGTTCTTCTTGGGCCTACAAAAGGCTTTCTTGTGTTACTGGATGAGCTAGCACCGTTGTCAGAAATCTTGCCCATCTTTAACAGGCTCTCGATTCTTTCTCCAGCTATAACGACATCTGCAAAGCTGGTAGAAGAGAAAGCAGCCAGCCTGTCAATGTATGTTCCTTGGAGGGTGTTCATAAACATATCTGCCATCTCCCTCTCTGACATAGGTGGCTGGACAGCAGCAGCCAGCTGCCTCCATCTCTGGGCATACTCTCGGAAACTTTCTCTAGACGACTGTGACATTCCCATTAGGAGGGTCCTGTTGGGTGCCATATCCAAATTGTACTGGTATTGTCTGATGAAGGCCTCTGCCAAATCCTTCCAACACCTGATGGTCGCTCTAGTTAGATGGGAGTACCATTCCCTTGACGCTCCAGTTAAGCTATCCTCAAAATAAAACATCCATAGCTTCTCGTCCATGGTATATGCTTTCAACCTTCCCAAAAAGGATTGTAAGTGGGTCCGTGGGCAGGAAGTCCCGTTGTATTTCTCAAAACAAGGAGGCTTAAACTTATGGGGAATCCTGACCCCGTCTACCAAGCCCATGTCCATAACATCGAAACCCAAAGAGTTTTGAGACTCCAAGGATCTTAATTTCTCAGCTATCTCATCCAGCCTTCTGTCATAAGCTTCCTCCCCAGCACCCATTACTGTGAACTGATCCTCCTGGGGGTCTTCTTGCAGCACTCTGCCTGCAGTGGCAGTCCCTTGTACGTTGGCAGGGATGTTGATCTCTGGATGAAGGTGGGGTCCAAATACAGGGGGGTTGACATGAGGTTGGACCCTCTCATTGTTGCTTGTGCCAGCAGTCCCTATATGGGGATCCTCTTGATTCTGCCTTTCCACCATTGCTCTCAATCTTTCTTGGCTCTGAGCCATGTTGTTCATTACTTCCATAAACTGCGTCATCTGAGTTCTCATTTCCAATCTTTCGTTGGCCATTTGGTTTCTGACCTCTGCAAGGTCCTGTTGTACCTGATCCATTTGTATGCCCGGAAGGTTGTTACGGGTTGGATATCGGTGTGGACGGTTGAGTGGAAATACCCGACGTCGAGCAATAGTTCCTGAACATCACAACAGAGTTAGTGAAAATGACAAAATAAACCTACAAAACAAACAAAGGGTTAGCATGCAATGCAGTATGCTTATTTGTTTTCAAGGTATCCGGCTTGGCTCTTGATTTTGACCCTTCCAGACCCTTGAGGAAACTGTTGATGTTGCTTTTGAAGTAAACTCAGATGGAACAAACTGATACATATATTACAAGGAAGCAAATGATACATAATTTGTTCTTTACAAAACATGCCCTCTGAGGGGTCAAAATACATTACAAGAAAAATAAAAGTACATGGAATGAAAGCAATAACAAGCAAAAGGTCAAACACCAAGACCAAACTCATCCTCCTGAACTTCCTTGAGAAGTGCTTCAGTCACAAGATCAGCTGGACGCTCCGTGAGATTCCTGATAAGGAGATTCCGAGTAGTAACAGCTGCAGTTAGCTTCTTGTGTTGACTTTGGTCCTTTGACCTCTTCACTCCAGCTTTGATCTTTAGCTCTGAGATCTCCCTCTGGGCTGCTGCCAGGGCTTCCTGCTGCTCTTTTGCACTAGCTTCCAGCTGCTCTATCTTGTCCTGAGTCCTCTTATCTTCCAGAGTGCGAGCTTCAGTGATCCTGACCCACCTAGCTTGACTCTCCTTCAGATACAAGTCTGTCCTGGCTTTCTGGAACTGGGCTTCCTTGCAAGCATTCTTCAGAATTTGTTCTCCAGCCCTAGACTTTTTGATGTAATCCTCA
This sequence comes from Lathyrus aphaca, assembly GCA_963966055.1. Taxonomy (NCBI): domain Eukaryota; kingdom Viridiplantae; phylum Streptophyta; class Magnoliopsida; order Fabales; family Fabaceae; genus Lathyrus; species Lathyrus aphaca. Next base: position 456,418,593 of record OZ014523.1, on the reverse strand, counting down.
GACTTCTCAATTTTAGCCAGATGCTCCACCCTTAACTTTTCCAACCTTTCAATATCCAACCTACCATCACTCCTCTCCCAGAGGGTCTTCTGCAAAGCCTGAGTCAACTTCTCATTCCTCTCTTTCAAGCTCTCAAACTCCTCTAAGCTAACTGTGGCAGGAGGTGGTGCTGAGGATGATTCAGGCATATCCTCCATGGTAAAGGGCATTCCAGAAAATTGAGCCCTGGCATGAGACCATTCATAGTATTGCGCTGATGCTACATTGTTGCACTTCCCCAGAATGGTTACTCCCTTAGTTTGAACATTGTCCCAGGCCCAGGCTGCCTGCCTAACAATAGCCAGATTAGGCTTGTTCTCACAGTAAAGAGTCTCAACCAAGTCTTGTGCCTTAGGAGTGTGGACCAATGCATAGCCCAGTTGTCTTTTGAACAGCAGAGGGTTGTAATTAATGCAACCCTTAACTCCTATCAGGGGTACATTGGGAAAATGCCCACAACTGGTAATGATATCCCTGCCCTTTGTGCTTTGAGTGCACCACCTGATATCAGCTGAAGTCAGAGCAGTGAGTCTTCTAGCCCAGTTTCTCTGCTGATGAGGATTCAAAAATGCATCTGTCTTGGGCAAATGCTTGAGAAGCCAAGTATGGAACAAAGGAGCACAGCACCTCACTAATCTCCCCCTCTGCTTTTCATTCCTCTGGTGCACTGAGTAGTAAAAATCCCCCAACAAGGTGGGCACTGGGTTCCTCAGAATGAAAAGATGGATTGCATTCTTGCTAATGAATCTAGGCTCATCTGCAAATAATATGATCCCATATATGCTCAGGGCCAATAAAGCACAGACTGCTTTCCACTCTCCCAAAGAAGCTTTCAGGGTAGCTTGAGAGATCATGAAATCCAGATGCAGGCCAGAGATTCCAGCCTTAGTAGTCATATGCTGCCCAATCAGAACTGGTTCCAGATGCAATGCCTTTGCTACCTCTTCATTACCAGGAAAGACCATCTCAGGGTTGAAAGGGACTCCACCCCTAATAGGTATACCAACCAATGATGAGTACTCTTCCAATAAAGGGCCCAACTGAAAGTCCTGAAAAGTGAAACACCTCAGTGGGGGATCATAAAACTGAAGGCAAGTATGAATCAGGCTCCTCTGTGAAGGGTCCAAATCCATAACCACATCAAGTATGTCTCCATAGTGTTCTCTGAAGAGTGGTATATGGTCTGGAGTAATCAGGGTCTGAATCCTCCTGATGTCAGCTAGCTCAGGCTGGAAGAAGTGGTAGGAGATGTTACTCTTTTTAGGTGCCATGATGTTGAAGATGAGTTGAGACAGGTGCTGATGATAACACTGAAAATGGGCCACTGGCTGGCTGGTGCAGGTGACTGAAGCAGGTAGCTGATAGCTGAAGCAGATGCTGATAAAGATAGGTCTATACTGATGATGGGGTCAAAACCAAACCAAAAATGAAGATGGATACCCTGAAAAACAAATAAACAAATGTCAAAATGATGCAATGAGGATGTATGCAAATGATATGCAAGGGTTTGTGACTGAGCTGGATCTGATCAAGAGTGCTCTGATATAGGTCCAGGTATGTTCAAGAAATCCAGATGGAGGTCCATAAGTCCAGTAACCAAGGTGGGGGGCTCAAATAAAGAGTCACATGTCCAGGGTTTAGAATCACAAGAACTGTTCCAACATGGAGTATTCTTAATCAAATCAAAGTAACAGGGTATGCTGAGGTCAAGGGTACCTGCAAACCTGTAAACAACCCAACCCCCTCACAGGTGGTGTTCTAAAACAAGGATCCTCAGACTTGGATCAGTTATGAGAAGTGTAAACACTTCCAACCCGGAGGTACAGTGTTTACAATAACCATAAAAAATCCTCCTCTAATTCTCCTCAGTTTCTGAAGGTCAAAACTAAAGGTCATCCAGACTTAGCAGGCTTCCCAGATAGCCCTAGCACTACAGGAAATCTGCAGCACAGAGTTCTCAAGAAGAAACCTATATCTGAACCGTGCTTCATATTCCCGCACTAGACCGAGATGGAATGGGAAAGAATATGAACCACTCTAGCCTAGGTGTCACTCAGGTCCCAGGTATAGGACCTCAACTCTCAATAGAACACCCACCCACCAAATCAAACAAACAGATCCAGCCAGTAACACGGTATGACAATATGATATAATGCAAAGCTATAAAGAAAGCAGTAAAATAACTGTACATAAAGCAAAAATAAATACAAATATACAAACAGAAATAAGCACATAACACCCCAGTAAACACAAATCAATCAAGCGCTAGGAGGAACCCACAAAAGAACCAGAAGCCCTGGTTGCAGTATAAGGGTCCCCAGCAGAGTCGCCAAGCTGTCGCTCCCGATAAATGGGGAATGGCCCAAATAAAGGTACAGACACGAACGGTCGGCGAGAGGGACAGTGAGAACACACAGCCGTGAACTCACTGGAGAATGAAAAGAGTCGCCAGCTAGGCATTTTTATCCCGGAGGAAAGGCAATGCTGCATAGACCTAGAAAAATATGGATAAGACGGTTGCGAACCAGAGAGACTGAGAAAGGGGGTTGGTTACAACCTGGGAAGGTATTAGCACCCAGATTGTCCGTCGTACTCGACGGGATCCACGCTTGAAAGATTTGTGTTTTAAAGGGGTAGTGTCAGTGCTATTTGTGTATCAAAGGCTGGAAAGGATGCAAGTGTTAGTGTAAAAGAAGTGTGAAGTGTGTAAATGTACAGTGTTAGTGTAAGAACAAGAGTGAAGTGCTCATGATAATGAGGCTGAGAACAATGCTGGAAGGAGGGGGAATATACAGAGACTTTTGTTCGATAACTGTTATGTTATGCCTACGTATCCTCTCGTGCAATGAGGAAGTCAGAACACCGTAGTTCGACCCAAAGAGACTGAAAGAAAAGACTGGTGAACTGCTTGCTTGTCAATGCTCAAGTGTATGACCTGTCTGGCTCAGGTGCAAACTGTCTTGCATTAGACGGAAGAAGCAAGTTCTCGTTTGTGAGTGAATGAGATGAGAAAAGAATCCCGGAGGAGACGATTATTGTTTGTTTTTGAGTTTTCAGTCTTTTATTGCTTTTGAAAGTTTGTCATAGATTAATGAGCTTAAGCCTAAACCAATGGGTTAGTAAACTCATCACATCTTCCCTCTGATTAGGGGTAATGAGAATACCTTAAGTGTGAAGTCAGCTTCTCACACTTAATCACCTTTGGTGCAGGGTTAAGATCATTAACCTACTTGTGATTATTTAGATGTTTTTGGTGTTTTTGTTTAGTGTTAAGTAATGAGATTAAGCCATAATCAAGGATTAAACAGACCCATTACACCATCCTAATAGAAGGATAATAGATGAGAATGTTTAAGCTGAGGAAAGCTCCTCAACTTAATCCATGATTAGGGATTAAACTCATGACAAAACAAGCCTTTGATTAAGTGGATTTTATTTAATGGTATGATGATGAAGTGATTTTTAGGGTTTGTAAGACAACTTGAGGGGGACTTGTCCATTAACACTAGGGTTAGTCCTTCTTAACCAGTTAAGGAAGAATTAGAACCCTAATGCAAGGCCCAAGTTACAAGTGTGATGTCTTGCTGATTATTAAGTGAATTGATTAAGAGATTTAAACACATTAAGGGTTTAACGCTTAGTATTAAAGTTATACACTCCATCCTAATAGAAGGATGCAGGCATAAGCTTAATCACAAAGCCTTAAAGCCTTTAGGGTTTAGTCCCTGATTATGAGATGAGAAGAGAAGACTCAAAGAGACACAAAGGTAAAAGCTAAGAGGGGAGACTAATCAAAACCCTAATCATTGTCATGCTTGGTTGTTCCTAAGGTTTGTGAGGTTTACAAGAGAAGTCTTCAATGGAACCACCAGGAAGCAGATGAAAGGATCAGGAGAAGCAAAGTAACTTGCTTCATTCAAGAAGTCAAGTCACTTGAAGAAAGAAAGTGAGAAGAAGAAGAATGAGCAAGCTCATACCCAAACACATGATAAAATGCAGCATGGATGCATAAGGGGGATGAAAAGAAATTGTGAGAAGTGAAGGCAAATTCACTTCTCAAAGTTACTTACCACCTGAAATATTAGTGAAAGGAATGCAATGCAATGCAAAATGGGATGCAATGGCATGATGAGAAACAAAACCAGAAGCACATACATGATGCTAATGATGCTATGAGATGCTACAAACATGAAACAACACATGAGGATGATCATACAAGTTCATGGATGCAAATGAAACAAGTTAAGGAGCATAAACACACATGGAAAGTTATGAAATGTAAATGGCATACAACATGGTAAATGCAATATGCAATGATCAAACATGCTTTCAATATGTCTTATGATGTTAAATGAATCACAAGAATGCATAAAATGTTATGGCAAGTCAAGTTATGCAAGCAAATGCAAAATGGATGCATATGGAAGCCCAAATTAGGGTTTATGATCAATACATCAAACAAAAACCAAAATCAGAAGCAAACAACATTACAAAAAATTGAAAATGCCCTCAAAGGATCCCTAAACCTATACTAACTCAATGCCCAAATGAGAGGTCTCAACTCTTAACCTAGTTCAAGTTATGATTCTCCTAAGTTTACTAGGGTTTTAGAGTTCCTTAACAAGAAAAATGCCAAACAAATTGGAAATGAAATATCAAATCATGGCCATTTAATCTCACAAACTACATGCTAAACACAATGCAATGCAAAAAGAATCAAGGTCCAACTCTTTAGGGTTAGGCATAAATGATTTTTGGAAGTTTTGATCAAAATAATGCATCAAAATGATTTTAATTCCATGAAAAATTCTCAAAATGCATCAAGATCAAAAAATAAATTTGGTTTGAGGGTTGGACAATGTTCCTAAATGTTTTTAAAGGTTTCATGAATTTTTTGGTGATTTTTAAATACCTAAAAGTATTTTTAATTAATTAATTCTCATTAATTAATTAAAAAGAAACTTTTAAATATTTAAAAATACTTTTTTAATGCTAAAAATAAAAATGAAAATATTTTTGTGTTCTGAAATTAAATAATAACTTGTATAAAAAATTTCAGAATTTTTAGACATTTTTTGCTATTTTAAATAAATTGGAGAAATCAAATGAATTAATATGAAAATAAAATGAATTTTAAACTGAAAAAGGAAAAGTAATCAGATCCAATGGCCCTCATTCAAATTCCCACGCGCGCGCATTGACTTGGCGCCAGATCCCACGGCCAGCATTCAAACTCACTAACCCTAATTAATTAGCCCTAATCCCACCGTTAATGACTCTCAGGTGACCGGAACAGTGTTCCGGTCATCTTCTCCGATCACCCAAAATTATAAACTCCTTCTACACGCATCTAAAACGAATTCTAATTAAACAGAAATGATCCCCATCCAAAAACGAATTAAAACCCCCATTCAAACAACATTTATCATCCCTAAACTGGCTGAATCGAATCAAACAAAACCTAGGGCAAAAAGTTTCAGAAACAGATTAAACTCTCATCTCTCCACCATTTTCAAAACCAAAGGCATCAGAGTGATCAGTGAACTACAAAGAACAACTTAGGAACTTTAAAAATCATTTCTGGAAAAAAAGTTCTTGAGCTACCTGAGTTTCGAAGCTTTCAACTTTGCAACTTTCTGACCTCTCCTCTTGATGCAATCCACTCCTCCTGGTCCCTTGATGATGTCTGAATGCTTAGAAAGAGTTTATGTTGGCTGATTTGAGAGTTTGAACAAGTTCTGTTCAAGCTCAGGTGGGAATCGTGTTTATGATTCAGGCAGTTTCAGGCAAGGGTGAGGGGTTCTTTGTGATCAGGATGATGAGTTGAGAAGGTCTGTGAAGTTTGTTTAAGTGTTTGTGGCTTGTATGAAGAGTTTCGAATGCTTTTGCTTCAAGGGTGAAAAATGAGAGAGTTGAGTTCTTGCTGGTTTCAGGCTTGTTTTTGTGATGTTTAGCTTGCATTTTGTTTGTATAAACTAATCCTATTGGTCAGATGACATGACATGTCCTTTTGTGATAGGTATGGTTGCTTTTGCCAAAATGTCAACTTTGTGTAATAAGGGCATGGGCTACTTTGCTAGCTTGGTACAAGGGCTTGTCTTGTGCAGCATGGTGAGGGGAAAGGGCTAGGGTGGTTCAGCATCCAAGGCAGCAAGTGGATGAAGTGTTATGATGGTTTTTGCAACTTGGTTCCCTTTGGTCCTCATGAAAAGATCTTGTTCCAAACACCATAAAACATGTGATCTCTTTGGTTCAATCTGAACTTTAGGACTTGTATGATGCTTGTGTAATGGTTTGACACCAATTAGAAGTTACAAATTGCCTTGGTACAAGATTTTGCAAATTTCTCATTTGGTGCATAACTTAAAATTTAGTGATTTTAGCCAACTTTGATGCACCATAACTTTTGATCCAAAATGAATTAGGTCATGTTCTTGTACTTTTTGAAAAGGGAAAGATCTATTCTACAACTTTCATGACCAAAGTTTTTTCCATTTGAAGCATTTTTGGATCAAAAAGTAAGGGTTGAAAAAGTTGCATAAAATGACATTTTCATGAAAAGTCAACCTTGCCCTAAAAAGTCAACTTTGCAAAAACTTGAAATTCTTGATTTTTGTGAACCTCCAACTTCTTCTATGATCAAATAAAGGTCATATACACTCAAAATGATGAAGATCACCCCTTGGTTGGGTCATTGGGGGCCTCAGATGCCCTGCTTTTGCACTGACTTGTCTGAAAAGTCAACTCTTGATCAGATGACTTCCCCATGGAATTTCTTCATGAAAATTGATATGCATACTCCCTATACCATATAGAGACCAATAGAAACAAGAATGACCAAAAAATTTGGAGTTATGGCCTCTGAAGCCAAAACCCTAATTTTAGGTCATCTGTGCAGTTAAACCTGGCTCTGCATCCACACCATTTCCAGTTCTTGTGATTCTTTGACATTCTTGACTTTGAGAAGATATAATATGATACTTGAACACATGTAGACCCCTTTGAAGTGATTGATGACCTTTGGAGTGGCTCAAGAAGCTCTTGGATTGCTCAGGTCACAAACCCTAGATGCAGATGACTTAGAACCAATGCAAAGACTCAAAATTGTGGTATGAGATGTTATGATTGTGTTTATGCATATGAAATGATCACAAGCCATGGTGTGAATGGGTGAGGGCAAATTTGGGGTGTTTACAGTTTATAATACACTTCTTCCGACACCCGTCCATGTCGTGCTCTCCCCAGCAAGTTGGACACTCGTCGGCGTTTCACTCATGTCTACTTATTTCAGATACTCATCTGTATCTCGTATATACCACTTAAATCCCCTCAGAGTTGACACTCGCGTGTGTTCTTTGTTAACCAGTTGATACTCGTCCGTATCATCGTCTCTGAACATGCATCAGAATTTGTTTCTACTGATACTCGCCCGTATCATAGTCTTAAGGATGCTCGTCAGCATCTTTAATCTATACACCGTGGCAAACACTTATACCCTTTTCTTGAATTTAGACACTCGTCTGTGTCTACCCTTCCCCAGAAGAGTCCCCAGCAGATCCCGATAATTTATTTCTTTTCTATCTGACATTCGTCCTATGTCATGATACTTTCTCCAGGTGATCGTCCTTCACCCTTGGATGACCGTCCCTCATCCTTCTCCTAGCGGAGTCTCCGTTATTGGGACCCTTTTCTATCCGACATTCGTCCTATGTCGTGATATTTTAGCAGTCGTCCCCTGCTAGGTGATCGTCCTTCACCTCTTGATGATCGTCCTTCATCACTTTTTATCCGATGGCCGTCCCCATCATTGATCCTGTTATCTGACATTCGTCCTATGTCATGACAAACCCCTGGAGCAACCGTACCCTGCTAGGTGATCGCCCTTCACCTCTTGATGATCGTCCTTCATCATGCCTATCCGATGGCCGTCCCCATCGTCGACCTTTTCTATCCGGCATTCGTCCTATGTCGCGATATTTTGGGCAGCCGTACCCTGCCAGGTGATCGTCCTTCACCTTGGATGACCGTCCCTCATCCTTATCCCCCAACAGAGCAGCCGTCCCATGCTAGGTGATCGTCCTTCACCTTTGATGACCGTCCCTCATCATTTATTTCATGAATCTGATGGCCGTCCCCATCATTGTTTACCTTTACTTTGCAAACCCGATGGTCATCCCCATCATTGACTTCACCTTTAATCCCCCAGAGAACCTTGTTGTTATATTTGATGGTCGTCCCCATCATAATCTCTCTGTTTCCCCAGCATGTCGGCCGTCCCCGTCATTGCTTTTACCCAGCAGTCGTCCTCTGCCAGACGGTCGTCCTCCGTCGCCCGTGCTTTATAAACCATACTTTACTTCCTTTTACAATCTATATCCCTTTTTTCCTTCATTCAGTGAGTGCAAATTTTGGATTGTCTTTGGTATTCAACCACAAGTTATCTTGTTTGTCTGTTAAGCCGTCGCTTACATCCTGCACAGCTAACTCATGTTTGAATAGGGGCCGCTGTAAACACCCCAAATTTTCCCTCACTAACTTCATCATGGCTTGTGATCTTTTCATTTTCATAAGTTCAATCATATCATCTCATATTGCATTTTTGCTTCACTGCATTGGTTCCAATTCATCTGCATCTAGGGTTTGTGATCTGAGCAATCCAAGGGTCATCTGAGCCACTCCAAAGGCCTTCAATCATTTCAAGAGGGTCCATGTAGGTTCAAGCATCATATTATATCCTCTCAAGATCAAGAAAGTCAGCAAATCACAAGAACTAAGAAAGGCATGGAAGCAGAGCCAAGCTTAAATGCACAGATGACCTAAAATTAGGGTTTTTGGTTTCAGAGGCCATAACTCCAAATTTTTTGGTCATTCTTGTTTCTATTGGTCTCTATATGATATGAGGATCATGCATACCAATTTTCATGAAGAAATTCAATGGGGAAGGCATCTGATCAATATATGACTTCTTGAGCAAGTCAGTGCAAAATCAGGGCATCTGAGGCCCCCAATTACCCAACAAAAGGGTCTTCTCCATCATTTTTGGTGTATATGATCTTTATTTGATCTTAGAAGATGTTAGAAGTTCACAAAATTGAAGAATTTCAAGCCATTTGCAAAGTTGCCATTTTGGGAAAGTGACTTGTAATGTAAACTTGCCATTTTGGGAAAGTTTTTCAACCTCCTCTTTTTGATCCAAAAATGCTTCAAATGAAAAATCTTTGGTCATGAAAGTTGTAGATTGGATCCTCCCATTTGCAAAAAGTACAAGAACTTGATATAATTCATTTTTTAACAAAAGTTATGGCCTTGCAAAGTTGGACAAAATCACTTAATTTTCACTTTTGTACCAAAGAGGGAAACTTGCAAATTCTTGTACCAAAGCAAAATGTGACTTCAAATAAACTTCTAAGCATTACACAAACACCATACATGCCATAAAACTCATAATTTCCCAAGGATTTCTCATTTCTATGCCTTGAATTACAAGTTACATAAGGCATTTTCTCATGAATCTCCAAAATTGGAATGCTTGCAAAAGGAACTTTTTATGATTGGTTTGATTGTTAAGTGATCTCAATGCATCATAGCAACTTCATATGGTCCATTTTGCTGCAAATTGGCCAAGAACTCATAAGTTTCCTTGCCTTGGTTTACAAGAAATTTCAAAGAGGGAAATATGCAAGAACATTGAAGACTCTTGATCAAGACCATCCAGCTCACAAAATCAGATCCAAAGGCCTTCCTTGACTCAAGCTGAAGCAGGACAAGCCCTAAGATCTCCTCTGACCCGAGACATATCTATGGTACACAAAATCTTGACTTTTTGCATTTTTGCCCATGCCAATCAAACTGTGCCACTACCAACTCTCTGCCCAATCAGAGCCTCATATGTGGACCTCAAGCATTCCAAAACACAACACACACAAGCTTGTAACCTCCCATAAGCCAGGATTCCCAAAAACTGTCAAAAACTTCTCCTCTTCGAAACTTCTCCCACAGCCACAAAACCTCCATTTTTTCTTCACCAACAAATCACATATCATCCATAGAACAAGAATCAACCCCTCAAAACAGCCAAAAACATCACATACAGAAACCTCAAAACCTGCTATACCAGAGCTGGAACTTCAAAACCAGCCATCCTCAAAGTTTTCTAAGCTCCATATCATCTTCAGGAGGTTCATAGGATTGGGCTTGCGTAAAGGGAGGACCCAGAAAGCTCAGAATCAGAGGGTCCCCATCTTAGGTAACATGATAATTTTTTTTCCCAGAAGCTAGCTTTTAAGTTCTTTTATGGTTCTATATGCTCCCCTGATCATGGGGATATGATTACTTTTGAAAATGGTTGAGAAAACACCATGTATGTGATCTCTGAAACTTTTGCCCGTTTTTACATTTCTGTTCGATTCGTGTTCATGGTGTGAAATAAATGAGTTTTAGTTGGGGATTTAGGTTTACGGTTGTTAGAGGATCATTTTTGTGCAAGAAATTTGAAGTTTGATGGCCTGAGGGAGAAGTTAGGGTTTGGGCTCGTCGGAGAAGACGACCGGAACACTGTTCCGGCCGTCTGAGAGTCATTAACTCTAATTAGGGTTTAGGCCCAGTTTTGAATGAGGAGCGTTGGATGGTCTTTCCCGCGCGTGTACCAACGGCCCAGATCCTTTGATTTAGCCCTAATCCAGTCATTAACATTAATTAATTAGGATTAAAATTTGAATTTGCCAGAATCAATCCTAGCCACTGAAACCCGTGCCAAGTCAACTCCCGCGTCTCAGCTTTGAATCCTGGCTCTTGGATCATCATACTTTTCACTTAATTCCATTTTATTTTTGAAATTCTGTGATCAGGTATGAGATGTCCTATGAGATGTCCCAACACTTGACAGATTTGACCAAAACTTAAAATGCAAGAAACTTAAATAACACAGAAGTTTGTTAACCCAGTTCAGTGTATAACCACACTTACATCTGGAGGCTACCAAGCTAGGAGGAAATCCACTATAAGTAATATTAATTCTAGACTTAAACAACCCAGTTTAATCTTTCACTTAATATCTACCCAATGCAATTTCTACCTAAGACACAACTTAGATATGAGTACCAACTCACTCCCCCTCAATCACACAGTGATCAAGTTTACAAGTTTAATAAAATTGAAGACATTCTTCAAACAATACAGCTTGATCTTACTTCACAGTTTCAATCAAGTCACAAATGCACTTTTGCTTAAAAGCTCATAAAGTGGTACAATGAAAAAAAACCTGCTATTAAAAACACTAGACACCCTATTTGGTCTTCTGAAATTCGTACTCAATTCTGTGAGTTTTTGTTGATTAAATAGGTGTTTGTAATTTGGGCTTTCTGTAGGTTAATCTAGTCCTAAAAGCATGCAGCTTCCACCTTGAATTTAGGGTTTGTTACTTCCTATATTCTAGGTGATTTAGTTCTTCTGATTAATCTGAATCCTCATAATAAAACTCCCTACAGATGCGCCTTGTTCTGTTTTTATCCATCCATAATTAATTCCAGATAACTCTCCTTAAATATCTCAGAACAGTTAGTCATTAATTAATTCTGGTAGCAGGTTTGAGATGTCTCAACATCTGTTGGGACATCCTGAAAAACTGAACTTAAGTCATTTACACAATGTCCCAACATCTGGTGAGACATCCTGAAATAAGTTCTTATACTCTGTTTAATAATGTCCCAACATCTGATAGGACATTCTGAACTGAATTCAATATTTCTTGTTGGTCAAAAATTCTGCCAATTCTAAACATCTACAAACTCCCCCTTTGGCTAATTTTTGGCTAACATCTTTTCTGGTTATCAGAGTGCAGCAGAAGATCTTTTATCAGAGTATAACATTACTTTTCTGTTGAATCAAATTTGAGATTACTCCCCCTCAAACATATATGTATCCAGTCTTGTTGCAACAGAAAAAAAAACACACTTATTCAGTTCAGTAGCAAACAGATTTTCATTCATAATCAAACAGCATTACACATTGTTGTTGTTGGTGTTGTTCTCCCCCTTGTTAGACACAAATTTTGGGGCCAAAGAGACTAAATCTAAATTACAATGCAGCTGTCATTACATTTGTCCTCACATACAGTTAATCACTCAGACTCCTCACTTTCAGTTTCTTCATCATCCTCAGTTTCTTCATCAGAAGCAGCTTTCTGATCACCTTCACTCTCCAGCCTTTGGATGATTTCCTCAAGCTTCTGCTTTCTTGCTTCAAGTTCTTTGCAAGTGGTCTTCAGTTCAACAATCAATGCAGCCTTGGATATTGGAGTCTTGGCAGTTGAAGGACCTGCAGATGTCCCAGAGGGTGCTTCAACATCTGTTGCATGATGACTTAGGAACAATTTGTAGTGAAAGGCCAGAGGGCTTTCTCTCTTGCAGACTGTGTCCTTCTCAGTGAGGATTCCAGGGTATTGACTTAGCACTATACCACACAGCAATGAAGGAAAAGCTATTGGCAGCTGTGTTGCAGATGAGTTAGCATGCTTCAAGGTCTGATCAAAGATGTAGGCTCCATAATCCAGCTTAGTCTGAGTGCCCACAACATAAATAAACCTGCCCAAACCAGTGGATATTGAAGATGTGTGATTGGTAGGCACCCAGTTTGCTGTACCAATCCTGTTCAGCATGGCATATTTTCTTGTCAGCATGCTCACTGATAGCTTTCCTTTCACTGGCCAAGCCTTGACCTGATTTGCAGTGATAACCTTGCAGACCTGGTTATCAGTCTTCCCTAGCTCATTTGGTCCATCAGACTCTCTTCCAAGGTATTGGTTGATAATCTGAGGAGAGAACTCTACACACCTGCCTCTAACAAAAACTTTTCTAAATTCAGAAGACTTACCATTGGCACAATCTTCCTGAAGATTGACTATGAATTCTTTGACAAGAAGCTCATAGCAGGGAGAGAGATTGGAGACTGTTTTGACGAGGCCAGCAGCAGAGATGAGGTCAATTAATTCAGTGCACTCAAGTGCATTACTGCTTAGCTCTCTTTCAAGTGCAACCCTTCTTTGGTACACAAACTTCCATCTGTTAACACTTGAGACATGATGAAATGAGATGTTGTCCAAAGGAGCTTCTAGAACAACAGTTGAAGCCCTAGAGGGTGCTGTTTTCTTCTTTGGAGGATATGTTGGGACATCTGCTTCAACATCTGAGTCTGAGGGAGTGACAACTTTCCTCTTTTGAGTTTAGACTTTACTCCATTGTTTTGTAGGACCAAAGACAGTTTTGGCTTTGTCTTTCTTTGGGGTAGCTTGCTTCTTCTCAGGAACTGCATGTTCTGCTTGCATCTTTCCTTTCCTACACCTGAGCCTTTTGGCTATGCTAGGTCTTACAGAGGCAATGATCTCTGTATCAGAATCTTGCTCAAGATTCACCACAGGAGGAGATTGAGCAGTCTCTTTTTCAGATGGTTGATCAGCAGAGATATGCTCTTCTGTTGAGGCTTTGGTCTGATCTTCAGATTCTTCTTCATCACTTTCATTTGAGGCCTTTTTCTGGTCCTCAGATTCTTCTACAGCAGCATCAGATGAAGCCTTTTGTTCATCCTCAGATGTTTCAACATCTATTGGGACATCCTGTTGATCAGGAGTGTCCTTTGCAGCTTGAGTTTGTTGATCATCTTGTGGAGCTGGCATGGTGTTCAGAGGGATAGATATGCCACTAACCACTCTTTGTTCAAAAAGAATCTTGTTAACTATTTCTTTTATGGAAGCATCCACATATTCAGAAGATTTTGGAGGCATGTTTGCTGGTGAAGGAATGCCTTTGGATTTGCTGAAGACTTGATCTTTTGCTCTTTTTGGAGTTCTTGGCTTTTTAGCATGAGGAACACTTCCTCTGATTTCGTCCAATGGAGTAGACTTCATGGGTACTACAGAGATGGGGGTTGCATGAACCACATCTTCTTTGTTGAGAACTTCTTCAGGAGTGTTAGGGTTTTGAGACATTTTCAAAGAAGATGGATGAAGAGATTTAGGGTTGATGATTTCTGAAGAACAACTAGATGATGCAATTCGCTTTTGATAGTATGATGAGAATATGGATAGCTGAATGGGAGCTGTTATTATATAAGTAGCCGTTACATTGAAAATGATTAGGAATGTAATACTCAAGGTTCTTGACCAGACTGGTGTTGCCATCTGGTACTTATGCCACACAATGTCATATGACATGTTGGCACATCTCATTAACTGCTAAATCTCACATAAACAGATTCCTAATTTGCCCCTTAAGTTCTCAAATTGTGTAGCATCCAATGCTTTGGTAAAGATATCAGCCAACTGCAGATTTGTAGCTACATGTTCCAATGAAATCACTTTTTCTTCTACAAGATCTCTGATGAAATGATGTCTGATATCAATATGCTTGGTTCTGCTATGTTGGATAGGATTCTTTGATATGTTAATTGCACTTAAGTTGTCACAGTACAATGTCATGACATCTTGTGGGACATTGTACTCAGTGAGCATTTGCTTCATCCAAACCAACTGAGAACAACTGCTTCCAGCTGCTATATATTCAGCTTCAGCTGTAGATAGGGATACACAATTTTGCTTCTTACTGAACCAAGAAATCAAATTGTTTCCTAGAAAGAAGCATCCTCCTGAAGTGCTTTTTCTGTCATCAGCACTTCCAGCCCAATCAGCATCACAGAAGCCAGTGAGAATTGGTTTGCATCCATGAAAGTACATTATGCCATAGTCACAAGTACCATTAACATATTTAAGAATTCTCTTGACTTGATTGAGATGACTGACTTTTGGATCAGCTTGATATCTTGCACATACACCTACTGCAAATGCTATGTCTGGTCTGCTAGCAGTCAAGTATAACAAGCTTCCAATCATGCTTCTGTATAAGCTTTGATCTACATTCTCACCTTTTTCATCTTTAGTCAGCTTAAAATGTGGGGGGGCAGGAGTTCTCTTATGAGTAGCATTTTCCATTCCAAATTTCTTGACTATGTTCTTGGTATACTTGCTTTGGGAAATGAACATGGAGTCTTCCATTTGCTTTATTTTCAGACCAAGAAAGTAGGTTAACTCTCCTACTAGGCTCATTTCAAATTCAGATTCCATCTGGTTGACAAAATGTTTGACCATCCTATCAGACATCCCACCAAAGACAATGTCATCTACATATATTTGTGCAATCATGACATTTCCTTCTTCATCTTTAACAAACAAGGTTTTGTCAATTCCACCTTTCCTGTACCCTTGCTTGATAAGAAAAGTAGTCAGTCTTTCATACCATGCCCTTGGAGCTTGCTTCAGACCATAAAGAGCTTTCTTTAGTTTGTATACATGATTTGGACAGCTTGGATCAACAAATCCTTTAGGCTGTTCTACATATACCTCTTCATTAAGATAACCATTTAAAAAAGCACTTTTCACATCCATTTGAAATAGCTTGAACTTTAAGATACAAGCAATTCCCAAAAGTATTCTGATTGATTCAAGCCTTGCTACTGGTGCAAAGGTTTCATCAAAGTCTACTCCTTCAATTTGTGTGTATCCTTGAGCTACAAGTCTAGCTTTGTTCTTTGTAACAACTCCTTGTTCATTTGACTTGTTCTTATACACCCATTTTGTTCCAATCACATTTATGTCATCAGGTCTAGGAACAAGATTCCACACTTCATTCCTTGTGAATTGACCTAATTCCTCTTGCATAACACAAATCCAGTATTCATCAGTAAGAGCTTCCTTGATGTTTTTAGGTTCTATTTTAGAAACAAAACAAGAACCTGAAATCACTTCTCTTGATCTAGTGCTCACACCTCTGTTGGGATCACCAATTATCAAATCTTTGGGATGATCCTTCTGTATTCTGATGGAGGGAGGTTTGCTGGATTGTTCTGTCCTTGCATCAGTTTGAGTGGAGTCATAATGACCACTCTTTTCTTCAGCTTCAATCTTGATATCAGCAGATGTTCCAACATCTTCTGGGACATCTGTAGGAGCATCATTAATTATCACATTTATAGACTCCATGATAACCTTGGTTCTAGAATTAAATACTCTATATGCTCTGCTGTTTATAGAGTATCCAAGAAAAATCCCTTCATCACTTTTAGGATCCATTTTTCTCCTTTGCTCCCTATCTGCCAGAATATAACAGTTACTTCCAAACACATGGAAGTACTTAACTGTGGGTTTTCTGCCCTTCCAGACTTCATAGATTGTGGACAAAGTTCCTTTTCTTAGAGTAACTTTGTTGTGGATGTAACAAGCTGTGTTCATAGCTTCAGCCCAGAAGTACAAAGGTAACTTTTTAGCATGAATCATAGCTCTTGCTGATTCTTGTATAGTTCTATTCTTCCTCTCAACAATCCCATTCTGTTGAGGAGTGATTGGTGAAGAATATTCATGATTGATTCGTTCTGAAGAGCAGAAATCTAAGAACTTTTGGTTCTCAAATTCTTTTCCATGATCACTTCTTATTCTGATCACACAGCTGGATTTTTCCCTTTGTATTCTTTGGCATAAGTCTTTGAGTACATCAAATACATCAGACTTTTCCTTGATAAAATTTATCCATGTATACCTTGAAAAGTCATCAACCACTACATAGGCATACCTTTTACCACCAAGGCTTTCAACCTGCATAGGTCCCATAAGATCCATATGCAATAGTTCCAAAACTTTGGAAGTTGTCAGATGTTGGAGCTTTGGATGGGACATCTTGGTTTGCTTGCCTATTTGACATTCACCACATATTTTTCCATCATCAATCTTCAGTTTAGGAATACCTCTTACAACATCCATAGATATTATCTTCTTTATGCCTCTGAAATGAAGATGACCTAGCCTTTGGTGCCATAGTTTCACTTCTTCTTCTTTAGCTAAGGAGCAAGTTGAAGTAAGACTGGAGTTTTGAGATTCCCACATGTAATAGTTGTCTTTAGATCTGGCTCCTTTCATGACAACCTCTTTTTCTTTGTTAGTCACTATGCATTCAGTTTTAGTAAAGTTTACACTGTACCCTTGATCACATAATTGACTTATGCTGATCAGGTTAGCAGTTAAACCTTTAACCAGCAGCACATCATCTAGTCTTGGAACATCTTGACAGTCCAAGGTCCCAACTCCCTTGATTTCTCCTTTAGCTCCATCTCCAAAGGTTACATATCTGGATGAATGTGACTTTAAGTTTACTAGCAGATTCTTCAATCCAGTCATGTGTCTTGAACATCCACTGTCAAAGTACCAGTCTTCTTTAGCTGATACTCTTAGTGATGTATGTGCTATATATGCAGCATTTTTCTTTGACCATTTGAGTTGAGATTTCTTTTGATGCCTCTGCCCTGTGTGTTGTTCATTAGTAGATCTCCAAGATTGATTGTTGATCTTGTTCTTGTGTATGTAGCTTTGATCAGCCTGAATGCTGGCTTTTGGTCTCCATACCTTCTTGATGACTTCTGTCTTCTGCTTAGGAAGTTGCTGATTTCTTTGATCTTTATGCAGCACTTTCTTGGTAACTTCTATTTTCTGCTTAGAAGGTTGCTGATACATCTGACTTGGATATCCATGCAGCTTATAACAATGAGGTTTGATATGTCCAAATCTTCCACAATGATGACATCTCCATCTTTGATACTTCTTCTTCATTTTGTTCTTTTCAGAATGTTGAGACATCTGTTGGAACATTATGTTTGACTTTGTGTTCTTTTCCTGATGTTGAAGCATCTGTTGGGACATCTTGTTTGACTGTATGGATTTTGAAGTAGTTTTGCTAGAGCTAGCTTCATCTTTATGTACTCTGTTAAATCCCAGTCCACTTTTATACCCTGAATGCTTATTGTTGTTGAGAATAACATCCAGTGTATTTGAGCTACTGTTCAACATTCTAACAGATTTGGACATGTGTTCCAATTTGGAGTTGAGAAGACTTACTTCACTTTTCAAGGTGTCAATGATTTCTTGATCACTTGCTTTTTCATCTTCTAGTGCCTCCTTCTGCTTCTTTAGCTTTATAACCTCACTGCATATTTCAGTACTTCTTTTGTATAGATCTTTGTAGGCTTGCTCAAGTTCTTCAACAGTAAGCTCCCCCTCACTGGAATCACTTTCAGATTCACATAGTCCAGCTAAAGCAGTGATATGCTTAGCTGATTCTTCTTCTGAATCACCTCATGAGTCTTCATCAGACCAAGTTACAGATAGTCCTTTCTTTTGCCTTTTTAAGTAGGTAGTACATTCATTCTTGATGTGTCCATATCCTTCACATTCATGGCATTTGATTCCTTTTTCTTGACTGGTCTTTTCAGCATAATTTGACCTTCTGTTAGCATCATAAGGTCTCCTGTTCTCAGAAGAGTTTGTGTATCTTCCACTGGGTTTGGATTTGCCTTCCATCCCTCTGAGAATCTTTTTGAATTGTCTTCCAAGCATAGCAATGTTGTCTGATAAGCTTTTACCAGTTTCTGATTCATCATCTTCTTCTTCATCAGTATTTGTTACCAAGGCTATGCTTTTGTTCTTCGTAACATTTGTGTCATTCATTCCCATCTCAAATGTTTGAAGGGAACCAATGAGCTCTTCAACTTTCATAGTGCATATGTCTTGAGCTTCTTCTATTGCTGTGACTTTCATGTCAAATCTTTTTGGCAAAGATCTGAGGATCTTTCTTACAAGTTTTTCATCAGTCATCTTTTCTCCCAAAGCTCCAGAAGTATTAGCTACTTCTAAGATGTTCATGTAGAATTCATGAACTGTCTCATCTTCCTTCATTCTCAAGTTTTCAAACTTGGTGGTGAGAAGTTGAAGTCTTGACATCTTTACTTTTGATGTTCCTTCATAAGTTGTTTTGAGAGTATCCCACACATCTTTGGCTAGCTCACAGTGATGCACAAGTCTAAAGATGTTCCTATCAATGCCATTGAATAGAGCATTTAAGGCCTTGGAGTTGCCTAGTGCTGAATCTTCTTCCTCCTTACTCCATTCTTCTTCAGGTTTCAACACTTTTGATCCATCTTTGGTGTCTTGGATAGGATGATCCCATCCAATGTTGACTGCTCTCCAGGCCCTGTTGTCAAGTGATCTTAAGAATGCAATCATTCTTGGCTTCCAGTAGTCATAATTAGAACCATCCAATATAGGTGGTCTATTCACTGATCCTATATCTCTGTCCATGTTTCCAGAATTTGTATTCCCTAGATTTCACCCAGTATAAACAGGCAGGGTGCCTGCTCTGATGCCAATTGAAATTCTGTGATCAAGTATGAGATGTCCTATGAGATGTCCCAACACTTGACAGATTTGACCAAAACTTAAAATGCAAGAAACTTAAATAACACAGAAGTTTGTTAACCCAGTTCAGTGTATAACCACACTTACATCTGGAGGCTACCAAGCCAGGAGGAAATCCACTATAAGTAATATTAATTCTAGACTTAAACAACCCAGTTTAATCTTTCAATTAATATCTACCCAATGAAATTTCTACCTAAGACACAACTTAGATATGAGTACCAACTCACTCCCCCTCAATCACACAGTGATCAAGTTTACAAGTTTAATAAAATTGAAGACATTCTTCAAACAATACAGCTTGATCTTACTTCACAGTTTCAATCAAGTCACAAATGCACTTTTGCTTAAAAGCTCATAAAGTGGTACAATGAAAAAAAACCTGCTATTAAAAACACTAGACACCCTATTTGGTCTTCTGAAATTCGTACTCAATTCTGTGAGTTTTTGTTGATTAAATAGGTGTTTGTAATTTGGGCTTTCTGTAGGTTAATCCAGTCCTAAAAGCATGCAGCTTCCACCTTGAATTTAGGGTTTGTTACTTCCTATATTCTAGGTGATTTAGTTCTTCTGATTAATCTGAATCCTCATAATAAAACTCCCTACAGATGCGCCTTGTTCTGTTTTTATCCATCCATAATTAATTCCAGATAACTCTCCTTAAATATCTCAGAACAGTTAGTCATTAATTAATTCTGGTAGCAGGTTTGAGATGTCTCAACATCTGTTGGGACATCCTGAAAAACTGAACTTAAGTCATTTACACAATGTCCCAACAACTGGTGAGACATCCTGAAATAAGTTCTTATACTCTGTTTAATAATGTCCCAACATCTGATAGGACATTCTGAACTGAATTCAATATTTCTTGTTGGTCAAAAATTCTGCCAATTCTAAACATCTACAATTTTCTTTTTAATTCATTTGTTTTGTCCATTTTATTTAAAATAGTAAATCATTTCCAAAAAATCTCATTTTTTGCATCATACCTTAAAATATTTTTCTCTTGAAAACAATTTTTATTTTATTTTTTGCATAATTTTCGTATTTTAAAAATATTTAAATGTTTATTTTAATTAGTTAATGAGAATTAATTAATTAAAATAGCATTTAGGTTTCTAAAAATCACAAAAAAATTCAAATTGCATTTTGATACATTTAGAAACATTATCAAACTCTTCAAACAAATTTCTTTTTGGTTCTTGCCATGTTTTGACATTTTCTTTGGAATTTAAATTCTTAAAAGGCAATATTTTGGTCCTAACTTAGAAAAATCCATTCTGCCTAACCATGAAGAGTTTGATGTTGGTTCTTTTTGCATTGCATTCCTCATATCATGTAGTTTCTAGGGTAAAATTGGTTTGAATTTATCTTTCATTTTCAATTTGATGTGCATTTTTCCTTTTGAGGTGCCTTAAAACCCTAGCCAACTTGAGAAAATCATAACCCCTATTAGGTTGAGAGTTAGGTCCCCTCCTTTGGGCAGTGAGCTTGTGTAGGGTTAGGGTTCCTTTGATCCCATTTTCAATTTTTTATCATGTCATTTGCTTCTGATTTTGAATTTTGCTTTGTGTCTTGTGCATAAACCCTAATTTTTGCCTTCATTTGCATCCATCTTCCATATGCTTGCATACATGAACTTGCCATGACATTTTGTGCATCCACATAACTTCTAAGACATCTTAGGAAATATTAGAATCATGTTTTATCATTGCATCATTCATTTGCCATGTTATGCATTCATTCCATCTCATAAACTTTCATGAACTTTCATGGTTCAAAACATGCTTCATTTGCATCCTCATTCTTGTATGATCATCCACAACTCTTGACATGTGTTTGCATCATCTCTTAGCATCATTAACATCATGTTTATGCTTCTGACTTTGGTTTGCATCATTGCATTTCATCTCATTCTCATTTCATTTCATTCCTTGTTACTAACTTTTTAGGTGGTAAGTCATTGAGAAGTGAATTTGCCTTCACTTCTCATAATCTCTTTTCACCTCTCTTATGCATCATTTCTGAATTTTACTTATGTATTAGAGTGAGCTTGCTCATTTATGTCTCCTTCTCACTTTCTTTCTTCAAGCAATTTATCTTCTTAAGTGAAGTAAGTTGACTTGCTTCTTTTGCTTCTTCCTCCTTTCATCTGCTTCTTTCTTGGTGGCTTTCCTCTTGAAGATCTTTTACAAGCCTCATAAACCCTAGGAATACCCAAGCATGATCACAATTAGGGTTTGATTAGTCCCCCATTAGTTTTACCTTTGTGTCATCTTTGTGTCTTCTCTTCTCCTCTCATAATCAAGGACTAAACCTTAAAGGTTTTGAGGCTTTGTGATTAAGGTTATGCCTGTATCCTTCTATTAGGATGGAGTGTATAACTTTAATCCTAAGTGTTAAACCCTTAATGTGTTTAATTCCTTTAATCAATCCATCTAATAAATCATCAAGACATCAAGCTTGTAACTTGGGCCTTGCATTAGGGTTCTAATTCTTCCTTAATTGGTTAAGAAGGACTAACCCTAGTGTTAATGGACAAGTCCCCCTCAAGTTGTCTAACAAACCATAAAATCCACTTCTTAATCTCACCATTAACTAAAATCCACTTTAATAAAGGTTTTGTTTTGTCATGAGGTTAATCCCTAATAATGGATTAAGTTGAGGAGCCTTTCTCAGCTTAAATGTTCTCATCTATTATCCTTCTATTAGGATGGTGTAATGAGTCCATTAAATCCTTGATTATGGCTTAAACTCATTACTTAACACTAAACAAAAACTCCAAAAAAACATCCAAATAATTGCAAGTAGGTTAATAATCTTAATCCTACATCATGGAGATTAAGTGTGAGGTGTTTACTTCATACTTAAGGTATTCTCATTACCCCTAATAAGAGGGAGGATGTAATGAGTTTACTAACCCTTGGTTTAGCCTTAAGCTCATTTTCTTATGACAAACTCCAAAAGCAATAAAAGATTGAAAATACCAAAAACAAGCAATAATCGTCTCCTTCGGGATTCTTTTCTCATCTCATTCACTCATAAACGAGAACTTGCTTCTTCCGTCTAATGCAAGGTAGTTTGCACCTGAGCCAGACAGGTCATACACTTGAGCATAGACAAGCAAGCAGTTCATCAGTCAATTTATCTTTTAGTCTCTTCGAGTCGAACTACGGTGTTCTGACTTCCTCATTGCACGAGAGGATACGTAGGCATAACTTAACAATTATCGAACAAAAGTCTCTGTATATTCCCCCCTCTTCCAGCATTATTCTTTAAACCTCATGGTCTTGAGCTTCATATTCTTTTCTTGCACTGACACTTTTTCATCTCACTTCACATTTCTTTACACTGACACTTGCATTCTTTTCCAGCTTTTTGTACACAAATAGCACTGACACTACCCCTTTAAACACAAATCTTTCAAGCGTGGATCCCGTCGAGTACGGCGGACAATCTGGGTGCTAATACCTTCCCAGGTTGTAACCAACCCCCTTCCTTAGTTTCTCTGGTTCGCAACTGTCTTATCCATCTTCTCTAGGTCTATGCAGCATTACCTTTCCTTCGGGATAAAAATGCCTAGCTGACGACTCTTTCCTTTAGAGTTCACCCTTGTGTGTTCTCTCTCTTTCACCGACCGTTCGCGTCTGTACCCCTTCTGACCTGGGTGTCATTCGGTGGGAGCGACAGCAAGTTCATGTATGCAAACATATGAAGAATGAATGCAAATGAAGGCAAAGATTAGGGTTTATGTACAAGATGCAATGCAAAATTCAAAATCAGAAGCAAATGACAAGACAAAAAATTGAAAATGGGATCAAAGGTACCCTAAAACTATAAAAGTTCACTACCCAAAGGGGAAGGTCAGAAGCTAAACCCTAAAGGACTTATGATTTTTCTAAGTTTGCTAGGGTTTTAAGGTACCTCACAAGGAAAAATGCAAAACAAATTGAAGATGAAAGATAAATTCATGCCAATTTTATCCTAGAAACTATATGATATGTGGGATGCAATGCAAAAATAAACACTATCAAACCTTTCATGGTTAGGCAGAAAAGATTTTTCTAAGTTAGGGTCAAAAATATTGATTTTTAAGAACCCTAAATCCAAAGAAAATGTCAAAATGGATCAAGAACCAAAAATAAATTTGTATGAATGGTTTGATAATGTCTCTAAATGTGTCAAGATGCAATGTGATTTTTTTGGTGATTTTTAGAAACCTAAATGATATTTTAATTAATTAATTACCATTAATTAATTAAAATAAACATTTAAATGTTTTAAAAATTATTTAATGCAAAAAATAAAAATAAAAATATTTTTGGGTTAAGAAAATTATTTGGATGCAAAATGCAGAAGAAAATATTTTTTGAGATTTTCTAGCTATTTTAAATAAAATATATAAAACAAATAAGAAAATATGAATTAAAAATGAAATAAATTAAAAGTAAACTGATCCAAGGGCTTGCATTGATTCTGGGAATATATTGGTTGACTGCACGCCACATCCTAGGGTTGAAATTCAAATTCAGTTAATCCTAATTAATTAATTAAATAATCCAGAATTATAACTAATGATCTAATCTCAACCATCCAACACGCGCGGGAAGCTAAGATCAAACGACCCTCATTTAAACCTAGCCCTAACCCTAATTAAGCCATTAATTACTTTCAGGTGGCCGGAGAAGACCTCCGGTCATCTTCTCCGGCCAACTTCTCCCTGAGCAAACCCCAAACCTCACCCCTAGGTCATTTCTGGAGCTCTAAAGCTCTAGATCAACTCCTCTCATCTTCCTGAACTCAAATCCCCTCTCAAAACAAATTTATAATGGCTCAATCACAAGATTGGAAGAAAAAAATCAAAAATGGTAAAACTTTCAGAACACGCATACAAGCTCATTTCTCAACCATTCTCAAAAGTAAACACATCATTGTAATCAACAAAGCATGAAGACCATTCTAAGAACTTAAAATAGCATTTATGGAAAAAAGTTTGAAGAAGTTACCTGATCTTGAGCTTTCTCAAACTGAGCTTTCTGGCCACTTCTCTTGTGCAAAATGACTCCCCTTGACCTCCTGATGAAGCTTTGATGCTTGGAAGGAATTTCTTTTGGCTGGTTTGTGTGATTGCACTTCAACTGGCCAAGAATCGTGTTTTGGTTATGGGGTGTTTTTGGCCGTTTCAATGGTTGCTTTGTGGTCTATTGATGATTCTAAGATGAATGGTGAAAGAAGTTTTAAGATTGAGTATGTGAGCTGAGAGATTAGAAGGATTTTGCAAGTTGGAGTGATTTTGTGTATGCTGAGGATTCTGAGGTTTCAGCTTGCAATGTTGTGTGTTATGGCTTGGGTTTGATCCACATAACATGCTGTGATAGGCCAGAGAGTGGGTGGTGGCTGCAGCCAAAAAGTCAAAAGTTTTGTACTTGAGGTATGGGCACTTGTGCAGCTAGCTTTTTTGCTTGTCTTGGTTCAGCTGAGATCAAGGATGTCCATGGAATTGGTTTTGAGGCAATTCAGCAAGTTGAATGAAGTTTGTGAGTGATTTTGCAATTTGTGAAAGTTTTGGCCCCTTTTGAAATACTTGGTGATCAAGGCATGAAACTTGGGATTTATTTGGGCAATTATGAATTATAGGTCATTTATGATGTTTGTGTAATGGTTAGAAGTCAATTAGAGGTCAGAAATTGCCTTGGTATGAGTTTTTGCAAGTTTCCCTCTTTGGTACATAAGTGAAATTTTGTGATTTTTCCCAACTTTGCAAGGCCATAACTTGAGTTCTATGATGAATTAGATCAAGTTCTTGTAATTTTTGGAAAGGGAATGATCCAATATACAACTTTCATGACTAAGAATTTTTCATATGAAGCCTTTTTTAATCAAAAAGAGGAGGTTGAAAAACTTTCCCAAAATGGCAAGTTTGCATTACAAGTCACTTTCCCAAAATGGCAACTTTGCAAATGGCTTGAAATTCTTCAATTTTGTGAACTTCTAACCTCTTCTAAGACCAAATAAAGATCATATACACCTAAAATGATGGAGAAGACCCTTTGGTTGGATGATTGGGGGCCTCAGATGCCCTGATTTTGCACTGACTTGCTCAAGAAGTCATTTATTGATCAGATGCCTTCCCCATTGAATTTCTTCATGAAAATTGGTATGTATGATCCTTATAACACATAGAGACCAATAGAAACAAGAATGACCAAAAAATTTGGAGTTATGGCCTCTGAAACCAAAACCCTAATATTAGGTCATCTGTGCAGTTAAGCTTGGCTCTGCTTCCATGCCTTTGCTCTGTTGGGGATAAGATGAGCAACGGTCATCTGAGGTGAAAGACGAGCACCTGGCAAGGCACGGTAGCCGAAGGTACCACGACATATGACGAATGTCGGGTAGAAAAGGTCGATGATGGGGACGGCCATCGGATAAGCATGATGAAGGACGATCATCAAGAGGTGAGGGACGATCACCTAGCAGGGTACGGCTGATCTCGGGGTTTATCATGACATAGGAAGAATGTTAGATAACAAGATCAACGATGGGGACGGCCATCAGATAAAATGATGAAGGACGATCATCAAAAAGGTGAAGGACGATCACCTAGCAGGGTACGGCTGCTAAAAAATATCACGACATAGGACGAATGTCGGATAGGAAAGGGTTCCAATAATGGAGACTCCGCTGGGGATGATGAAGGACGATCACCTGGCAGGGTACGACTGCCGAAAGTATCATGACATAGGACGAATGTCAGATAGAAAGGGAATAATTTATCGGGATTTGCTGGGAACTCTTCTGGGGAATGGTAGACACAGACGAGTGTCTAATTTCAAGAAAGAAAAAGGTATAAGTGTTTGATATTGTGTAGGGATTAAAGATGCGGACGAGCATCCTTAAAACTATGATACGGACGAGTATCGGTACAAAGGGAAGCCCCCTTTTTTTTGCATTCTGTGGGGACTGTAAAATTATATATATTGCTGATGGAAGGTTGGTATAAATAGGTGTTTGATCCAAAACATGACTTGGGATTATGCAATATGTTTGATTTTTTCCGTAATGCTCCGTATTAGATGGAATGCTACGCTCTGGGGGGAAAATATGATGCGAATGCTATGATTGTGCAAAAGATACTGATCCGGGATTCAGATCTCGTTGCTGTGAAGACTTCTGGTTGATCTGCTTGCAGTGGTATCCCAGCTGGGCATGAGATCATTGGTAGATCTGATATATGATTCTGCTCGGGGAACTAGGTCACTGATAGACCTATCTTAGTAATGAGGGACCCAGCTGGGGCTGTGGAAGCTTTCGTCACTTTGTTGTGAGATCTTCGGACATTGCTCTTTTGGATAGAGGCTGAAACTCTGCGGGGAGATGATTCCCTGCCTGACACTTGGCTAGGGAGGGATGATCACTGAACGATCTTCCCAGAGATTTCTGTGGGGATCCTGCTGAGAATGATGAAATTAACTGGGGAAATGAGCCCCTTCTGATGCTGTTTGGAAGACGTGTTGAGGAAATGATGATTTGGCGGCTTGCTGGGGAGAAGCTTTCATGCCCCATGTTGTGCTTTGAACACCTGCAATCCTGTTATGACAAAGAAACGTACAAGTATCCCGAGGTATCCCTTACTGGATTCCATCATAGGAGTTTAGACACTCCCGGGAGCAAATATATTTCCTGTAAGCATGTAATTTAGAAAAGATGCATCTGTATTTATGCAATCAATATCTTAAGGACATCAGACATTTTGCAAATGAAAAATAAAATGTATGAGACGAAATATGACTGAAAATCTGATTTTATTAATTTGGGTGCCCTGAATTGGCAAGTATAGTCAAGGAAACAGATCCCCTGAAATGAGGAGATTGCTACAAATTGAGAAACAAAAAGGTGCTGGCAATGTTGATGACGCTTCCGTGAGCTTCCCTTTTGCTATGACTCGTATGACATTGACGTTCTTCTCATCCTGCTTTTTGAAGAAGGCTGATTCTGACCGATGCTCGAACCCTTCGAAGCTTACCATGTTGTAAGTGATACAGACGAATTCAGAATGCAATTGTTCGCTTATTCCCTTATTTTGCGTGGATCGCCCTTTCGGGTTTTCAATCCACCGGGATACCCATTTTTGCTTGAGTTGTCCAATGTGGCTTTTCAACTCAGCGGGTGTACATTTTTTATTTATTTTCCCTTATTTTTTGCCCGAGTCTTTTATTCTGTTTTTGACTCGCCGGGATGCCCTATTTTTGCCTGGACTTACATTCTGTTTTTATGTCCAGCGGGTCATTTTATGCGAAATATTTTTTAACTGCATCTGAATTCACAGGGGACAGAAAGTCTTCACCATCCATAGTAATGAGTATCAGTGCTCCACCAGAGAAAACTTTCTTTACTACGAATGGACCATCGTAATTCGGAGTCCACTTGCCTCTATGGTCTGTATGAGGAGGGAGAAGTCTTTTCAGCACAAGATCTCCCACTTGGTATTCCCGAAGCCTGACCTTCTGATCGAAGGCTTTCTTTATTCTCTTCTGATATAAATGCCCATGACATATTGCAGCTAATCTCTTTTCTTCGATCAGACACAGTTGTTCGTATCGGGATCAGACCCATTCTGCTTCATTCAGTTTAACATCCATCAGTACCCGCAAGGAGGGTAATTCAACTTCAAAAGGTAGGACTGCCTCCATACCATACACAAGCTGATATGGTGTTGCCCCAGTGGATGTTCTGATTGATGTACGGTACCCATGCAAGGAAAATGGTAGCATTTCATGCCAGTCTTTGTAGGTGACCACCATCTTCTGCACAATCTTCTTGATATTCTTGTTAGCTGCCTCTACAGCGCCATTCATCTTTGGCCTGTAAGGAGAAGAATTGTGGTGTTGGATCTTGAAGTCCTGACATAATTCTGCCATCATTTTGTTGTTCAAGTTGGAACCATTATCAGTAATGATTCGCTCGGGCACTTCATACCAACGGATGATATCTCTTTTTAGGAATCGGGCTACCACTTGCCTGGTGACATTTGCATACGAGGCTGCTTCGACCCACTTGGTAAAATAGTCAATGGCTACCAGGATGAATTTGTGGCCATTTGAAGCAGTTGGTTCAATCTTGCCAATCATATCTATGCCCCACATGGCGAAGGGCCAAGGTGAAGACATCACATTCAGAGGATTTGGAGGCACATGCACTTTATCTGCATAAATTTGGCATTTATGGCATTTCCTAGCATAGGCACAACAGTCTCCATCCATTGTGATCCAGTAGTAGCCTGATCCTAGTAAATTTTTAGCCATAGCATGCCCTCCAGCATGGGTACCAAAAGATCCTTCGTGCACCTCGTGCATCAGCAAGTCTGCTTCTGCCTTATCAACACATCTGAGAAGTACCATATCAAAGTTTCTCTTGTACAAGGAACCATCAGCATTCAGGAAGAAACTACCAGCTTGCCTTCTTAATGTCTTCTTGTCATAGGATGATGCCCCAGGTGGGTATGTTTGATCCTCTAAGAAGCATTTGATGTCGTGGAACCAAGGCTTATCATCTTTAGCATGGTCTGCTGAGAAGACATATGCTGGTCTATCAAGTCTGGATACTGAAATCCTAGGCACAAAGTTGGCAGCTTGAACTTTGATCATGGATGAAATGGTAGCCAGAGCATCTGCAAACTGATTTTCATCTCGAGGGATGTACTCAAGCTTGACTGTTGTGAAGAATGTGAGTAACCTCCTTGTATAATCCCGGTAAGGTATCAGATGCTCTTGGTGAGTATACCATTTGCCGTTGGTTTGATTAATTACCAGAGTTGAATCCCCGAATACAGTTAAAGTCTTGATCCCGAGGTCAATGGCTTCCTCAAGACCCATGATACAAGCTTCGTATTCAGCTTCGTTGTTAGTGCAGTTAAAGGTGAGTTTTTCCGAGAAAGGCATGTGAACTCCCTTAGGTGTAATGAGTACTGCACCAACACCATGACCATTCATATTAATAGCCCCATCAAACATCATTGTCCATTCTTCTTCTGGGTCAGGCCCTTCAGTGTGAATAGGCTCTTCATGATCTTTTGCTTTTATGAACATGATGTCTTCATCAAGGAAGTCAAATCTCATAGGCTGGTAATCATCAATGGGTTGCTCAGCAAGATAGTCAGACAATACACTGCCTTTGATGGCTTTTTGAGATGTGTACTGAATGTCATATTCTGTGAGAATCATTTGCCATCTTGCAACCCGTTCGGTAAGTGCTGGCTTCTCAAATATTTACTTGACTGGGTCCATCTTGGAGATCAATAAGGTAGTGTGGGTCAACATATACTGTCTCAGTCGGCGAGCAGCCCACGCTAAAGCACAGCAAGTTTTCTCGAGCAGTGAATAACGTTGTTCACAGTCGTCATGCTGGACCAGCACACACCCCATTGACTCTTCTAATACTGTCAAGTACATTATTAGAGGTCTTCCTTCAACTGGAGGCATAAGGATCGGAGGCTCTTGTAGGTATTCCTTGATTTTGTCAAAAGCCCTTTGGCTGTCTTCATTCCACCTGACCGTTTGTTCTTTTCTTAACAACTTGAATAAGGGTTCATAGGTTGCTGTAAGATGAGATATGAACCTTGATATGTAGTTCAATCTACCTAGGAACCCTCGAACTTCTTTTTCAGTTTTTGGTGCAGGCATTTCTTGGATGGCTTTGACTTTATCAGGGTCAACTTCAATCCCTTTCTCACTTACAATAAATCCCAGCAGCTTACCGGATCTCACCCCGAATGTGCATTTGTTGGGGTTTAACTTCAATTGGTACTTCCTCAGACGCTTGAATAACTTCAACAGATTCACCAGGTGGTCTTCTTCTGTGAGGAACTTGGCAATCATGTCATCCACATAACATTCAATTTCTTTGCGGATCATGTCATGGAATAATGTTACCATAGCCCGTTGATAAGTGGCACCAGCATTCTTCAGTCCGAATGGCATTACCTTATAACAGAATGTGCCCCAGGGTGTGATGAAAGTTGTCTTCTCCATGTCTTCAGGCGACATTTTGATTTGATTATAACCTGAAAATCCATCCATGAAGGAGAACACCGAGAACTGAGCCGTATTGTCGACCAATACATCAATGTGAGGTAATGGGAAGTCATCTTTCGGGATGGCTCTGTTCAGGTCCCGGTAATCCACACACATCCTCACCTTACCATCCTTCTTTGGCACAGGTACAATGTTAGCAACCCACGACGGATAGCTAGTTACAGCAAGGAAACCGGCGTCCCACTGTTTTTGTACCTCTTCTTTTATCTTCATGGCCATATCTGGACGAGTACGGCGCAACTTCTGTTTTACTGGCGGACAGTCTTCTTTCAGAGGCAGATTGTGCATTACAATGTCGGTGTCCAAACCTGGCATATCTTGATAAGACCAAGCAAAAACATCCACATACTCCCGAAGCATGTCAATAAGTTGCTCTTTTACTGAATCTTGCAGACAGCCCCCGATTTTAACTTCTTTTAAGTCTTCTTCTGTACCAAGATTAACCATCTCAACTTCCTCCTGATGAGGAGTAATAACCTTCTCCTCTTGTCTCAACAACCTGGCTAGCTCTTCAGGTAACTCATAATCTTCTTCAACCCCTTCATCGGCTTGATTAATCGGATTGTCAAAGTCGTACGAAGTCATAGCGGTGTTGTTGTCGGTGCAGTCTGGAGGGCAATTTCTGCAAGGGTTTAGATTTGTTCATTTTAGTGATCAGTTTTATCTTGCCTTAGAAAAAGTGAAAATGAAGTTATTATTTTGAAAAACATTGCCATTTTATTTTTGTACAAAAAATGAAAAATGAAAAACAGTGAGCGTAAAAAGAAAAGACTCATTTGCAAAAGATGTCCTGATATTCATTAATTGATCGTTTGCACAAAATACAAGATGGCCCTATTACAAAATGAGCCCTGAAATCTTGGGCAAGATGCAGGACTTGATGCATGCTTAAAGACAGGAAATAATAATTACTCTGCCGGAGTAACTCTTATAATTTCCTGGGAAGACCAGTTTGAGACATGGTTCCCCGGGATCCTAGGACGTATCCAGCTTTCCAGGTTGCGCTCGTCTTCTGACTCATCTTCTAAACTATTCACAGCATCCGGGGTGAGCATCCCCCCGCTGACAAACTTGGGCTCCGTTGCAGCCTTTGGTTGATCTTGTCGAGTTGGTCTGTAACCCAACCCGAATCGGTCTTCTTTCTTTTCAACTGGCAGCAGCTTGCCCCAGCCTTGAGCGGTACCTTTCTCAACAACCTTCCGGGCTTGTTGATATGATGTGATGGAAGTCCCAGACACAGCAGATGCTTCATTAATATTAAGGGCTTCAAACCCTTGACTCATGGTCTCATGGATTTCCCCATCCATTTCAATGTATTTGAAAGTAGCCAGCTGGCTAACAAAGATATCCTCTTCCCCACAAATGGTAATGACTTGGCCTTCCCACTCAAATTTTAACTTCTGGTGAAGGGTTGACGTTACGGTGCCGATGGCGTGTATCCATGGTCTACCCAATAGACAGCTGTAGGTAGGCTGTATATCCATCACAAAGAAGGTCGTTTTGAAAACCTGTGGGCCAATCATTATTGGCAACTCTATCTCTCCCAGAACTGATCTTTTAGAACCGTCAAAGGCTCTCACTACCAAGTTGCTTGGGCGTAGTGCCAATCCATCATACTCCAGCTTCACAAGGGCTTTCTTGGGTAGGACATTGAGTGATGACCCTGTGTCCACCAATACGTGAGAAAGAACTGCATCCTTACACTCCAAGGTAATGTGCAAAGCCTTGTTGTGATTATGACCTTCCGTTGTCAGATCAGCGTTGGTAAATCCTAGTCCATGACTAGCGTTGACATTTCCAACCACAGCCTCTAACTGATTGACAGTAATCTCTTCCGGCACATAACCTGCGTGCAGGACCTTTTAACATAGTGCGTTCCGGTGAGCCTCGGAGCACATTAGCAATGATAGTATGGAGATTTTGGAAGGTGTCTGGTGAAGCTGGTCCACCACCTTATAATCACTCCTCTTGATTATCCGCATGAATTCATCAACCTCTTGATCAAAAGGAGTCTTCAAAGTTTCTTTAGCAGCTGGTTCTTCTTCCATCACGTTCTTCCCTTTTGCCTTAGCAGCAGCTTCTGCTTCAGCAATGGGTCTTGGTATTTGCGAGGCAAAGAGACGTCCGCTTCTAGTGAAGCCTCCGCCTCCCCCCACATTGTCTATCTGAGGTGAAGAAGTTGATGATTCTAAAGTGATTTTCTGCCCCTCGCAGTATAGATCTGAGCCATAATGCCAAGGGATATCATTATTGCTTTCGTAAGGAACTGGCCCAGGCACTGTGATAGTGACCGGACTGATAGCAGCTGCAGAAGGGACCACAATGGTGTGTGGATCATAATATATGGTAACCGGAGCTCTGACAGGAGTAGCATTTTGTTGTAAGTTGTTGGAAGGAACATTTGCGGGATCGTAGTATATCGTAACCGTTGAGACGCTTTCATTAACTGTTGCTGATGTTGTAGACGGTACTGTTGACTGGACGGGTGTTGAAGTTGTAGCAGGAACTGATGGAGTAATGGGTGTTGTCGTTGTAGAAGGAATTTTGACTGAACTTGTATCCGTTGAAGTGATTGATTGAGTAATTGTTGGAGTTGTAGCAGAATCTGTTGGAACAATGGTTGCTGACATTGTAGGAGTATTTGTGATTGTTGATGAAGGAATTGTTGGAGTTGTAGTCGTTGTTGTTGTAATCTGAAGAATGCCATCTTTAATGAGGCCATCAATGCCGTTTCTCAGTCTCTCATATCCATTAATGGCAATGTTGCAATATCCACAGCCGACCTCACATCCGGGGAACACTTGGCATTCTAACAGCTGAGCTTTGATTTCAACCAAGGGTGTTCGGATTTGTGCAACACTGTTAATTAATGTGGATGGTTTACCCTCCTCAATAGCATTAATCCTAGGCCCGTTGTGACTAGGCATTGGATTTCTTGTGACGTTCGGAGGAGGCGCAAAATTGAGAGCTTTCGAGTCCACCAAATCCTGGACTTTCATCTGTAGGGCCCTGTATTTTTCAGTATTATGCCCCAGTGTGTTTGAGTGGAATGCACACCTGGCATTTACATCATAGTTCTTTGGCATATTGAGAGGATCTGGAGGAGACAACTTCCTTAACTCAACTAGGTTGAGCTTTAGGAGTTGTGGCAAGAGTGCAGCATACGACATTGGGATTGGGTCAATTACCCTGTTTGCTTGTGATGGCCTCTGTTGGAAGGGGAGCTGCTGTTGGTTGCTATTGCTGTTGTTGTACGACCTTTGTTGCGGATAATGAGCTTGTTGTTGATACTGTGGTTGTTGTTGTTGAGGATATGCTGACTGTTGTGGAATTGGAGCTGGGATGGTAACAGCTGCTACTGACCGGTGAGCATATTGAGGCCTGCCTCTGCTTGTATGAATGGAATTTGTTTCACTTGCCCTTCGGGGTCCCGCAAAAGGTTTTCTGGGATTGCTAGAGGAACTTGCACCACTGTCGGATATTTTTCCCATCTTTAAGAGACTTTCAATTCTCTCACCAGCTATGACCACATCAGCAAAACTGGTAGAGGAGAAAGCAGCCAGTCTATCAATATAAGTCCCTTGCAATGTGTTCATGAACATGTCAGCCATTTCCCTTTCTGACATGGGTGGTCGGACAGCAGCAGCAAGCTGTCTCCACCTTTGAGCATAATCCCGGAAGCTCTCTCTAGAAGACTGAGACATGCCCATTAGAAGAGTTTTATTGGGAGCCATGTCCAGGTTGTATTGATATTGACGGATGAAAGCCTCGGCCAAATCCTTCCAACATCTTATGGTGACCCTAGAAAAATGCGAATACCATTCTCTCGAAGCTCCAGTCAGACTGTCCTCAAAGTAGAACATCCATAACTTTTCATCCATGGTATAAGCTTTGAGCCTTCCCAAGAAAGATTGTAGATGAGTGCAAGGACAGGAGGTTCCATTGTACTTTTCAAAGCATGGGGGTTTGAATTTGTGGGTAATTCTCACCCCATCCACTAGTCCCGTATCCATCACATCGAAGCCCAAAGAATTTTGAGATTCCAACGATCTTAACTTTTCGGCAATCTCGTCCAATCTTCTGTCATATATCTCATCTCCTGCCCCTATAATAGTAAATTGTTCTCCCTGGGGATCCTCCTACAGGATTTGGCCCCCAGTAGCATTACCTTGACCATTTCTTGGGATGTTAACTTCTGGATTCAGATGAGGTCCATACTCTGGTGGGTCAATACGAGGCTGGCCCCGTTTATTGTTGCTAGTTCCCCCTGTTCCAAGATGAGGTTCCTCAGGAGTTTGTCTTTCCACGAGCTCTCTTAACCTTTCTTGACTCTGGGCCAAGCCAGTCATCACTGCCATAAACTAAGACATCTGATTTCTCATCTTTACTCTCTCATTGGCCATCTGATTTCTGACCTCAGTCAGATCCTGCTGTACTTGCTCCATTTGAATGCCGGGAAGATTGTTACGAGTCGGGTACCGGTGCGTGCGGTTGACAGGGAACACTCGGTGACGAGCAATGTTTCCTGAGATCACGACAAAGTTAGAAACAATAATAACAAAATCCTAGAAAACAAAGAAAAGGTTAGTATGCAATTCAGTATGCTTATTTGTTTTCCAAGGTATCCGGTTTGGTTCTTGGTTTTGACCTTTCCAGACCTCGAGGAAGATGCTTGATGTTGTTGAGAGAAAAGCCCAAATGAAAACAAACTAAAATATATTACACATGATGAACAATACATAGTTTGTTTTACAACACATTCCCATGGAGGGTCAAAATACAACAAAAGAGAAAAAGTACATCAAATGAAAACAACAAGCAAAGAATCAGACATCCAGTCCAAACTCATCTTCTCTGACCTCCTTCAGGAGTGCCTCAGTCACTTGACCAGCTGGGTGCTCTATAATGGTCCTAATGAGGAGGTTCCTGGTAGCAATGGCAGTAGTCAGCTTCTTATGCCTGTCCTGGTCTTTTGATCTCTTCAATCCTGCCCTGAGCTTCAATTCTGAAATCTCCTTCGGAGCTGCCAACAAAGCTTCCTGCTGCTTCTTCTCATTGGCCTCTAGCTGCTCAATCTTGGCTTGAGTCCTCTGGTCTTCTTGTGCACGGGCTTCGGTGATCCTGACCCACCTAGCCTGGCTCTCTTGCAGATAGTGCTCAGCCCTAGCTTTCTGAATCTTGGCCTCCTTGCAGGCATTCTTCAATATCTGTTCTCCAACCCTTGCTTTCCTTATGTAGTCTTCTGTCTTCTCAATTTTAGCAAGATGCTCAACCCTAAGCTATTCCAATCTCTCAATGTCCAGATGACCATCACTTCTTTCCCAAAGAGTTTTCTTCAAGGCCTGGGATAGCTGCTCATTCCTTTCTTTCAAATTTTCAAACTCCTCCAGGCTAACTGTTGCTGCAGGCTGTACTGTGGATGGCCCAGGTATGTCTTCCAAGGTGAAAGGCATTCGGGTAATCTGAGCTCTAGTACGGGACCAGTCTGTGTACTGAGCTGAAGCAACATTGTTACATCTTCCAAGAATAGCTACTCCTTTTGTATGGATGTTGTCCCAAGCCCAGGATGCTTGTCTGACAACAGCTGAATTAGGTTGCACTTCACAATATAGGGTCTCAGCTAAATCCTGTCCTCTGGGAGGGTGAACCAAGGCATAACCCAGTTGTCTCTTAAACAGTAAAGGATTGTAATTGATGCAACCCTTTACTCCTATCAGAGGCACATTTGGGTATTGTCCACAGCTGGTGATAATGTCCTTGCCCTTGGTGCTCTGGGTGCACAATCTGATATCATCTGAAGTCACGGCAATGAACCTCTTGGCCCAATTCCTTTGCTGGTGGGGGTTCAAGAAAGCATCTAACTTAGGCATATGTCTGAGCAGCCAGGTGTAAAACAAAGGAGCACAACATCTTACCAACTTCCCCCTTTGTTTCTCATTCCTCTGATGGATGGAATAATAGAAATCTCCTAGCAATGTGGGTACTGGGTTCTTCAGGAAAAACAGATGGATGGCATTCTTGCTGACAAATTTGGGCTCATCTGCAAATAGTATAGCCCCATATATGCTAAGGGATAACAGTGCACAGACTGCCCTCCACTCTCCTAATGAAGCCTTCAGGATGGCCTTAGAAATCAAGAAGTCCAAATGCAAACCAGGAATCCCAGCCTTTGTTGTCATACTTTGCTCAATAAGGGCAGGCTCCAAGTACAGTGCCCTTGCTATCTCTTCATTTTTGGGAGCAGTCATCTCTGGGTTGAAGGGGATTCCACCTCTGATAGGTACTCCAATCAATAAAGAAAACTCTTCCAGCAGAGGCCCTAGCTGAAAGTCTGGAAAGGTGAAACATCTCAGTGGAGGGTCATAAAACTATAGGCATGTGTGGATCATGCTCCTCTAAGAAGGGTCAAGGTCCATAACCATGTCTAGGATACCTCCATAGTGCTCTCTAAACAGTGGGATGTGGTCAGGTGTGATGAGTGACTGGACCTGCCTGAAACCAGTCAACACAGGCTCAAAAAAGTGGTAGGATATGTTGCTTTTCCTGGGAGTAGCCATGAGTGTTGCTGAAGAAGCTGAAGATAAGTGCTGATGAAGATCACAAACTGATGCTGGAAGTGAGCTACTGATAGACTGGTGCTGGTGAGGATGGAGATAACTGAAGTAGATAACTGATGAAGATAGCTGAAGCAGAGGTCTATGCAGAAGAAGGGGTCAAAACCAAAAACCAAGATACAATGAAATGGATACCCTGAAAAGCAAATAAACAAATGTCAAATGATGCAATGATGATATATGCAAATGATATGCAAGGGTTTGTGATCAAGCTGGATCTGATTATCTATCTTGATATAAGGCCCATGTATGTTCAAAAGTCCATATGGAGGCTCAGAAATCCAGTAACCAGGGTGGGGAACTCAAATAAAGAGTCACATGTCCAGGGTCAATCATAAGAACTGTCCAAAGTGAAGTATTCTTAAACAAAACAGTAACAGGGTATAATGTGGCCAAGGGTTCCTGCAAACCTGTAAACAGCCCAACCCCCTCACAGGTAGTGTTCTAGAACAAGGATCCTCAGACTTGGATCAGTTATGAGAAGTGTAAACACTTCTAACCCGGAGGTACAGTGTTTACAATAACCATAAAATATCCTCCTCTAATTCACCTCAGCTTCTGAAGGTCATAATAAAGGTCATCCAGACTTAGCAGGCTTCCCAGATAGCCCTAGTACTATAGGACATCTGTAGCACAGAGTTCTCAAGAATAAACCCACATCTGAACCGTGTTTCATATTCCCGCACCAGACCGAAATGGAATGGGAAAGAACATGAACCACTCTAGCCTAGGTGTCACTCAGGTCCCAGGTATATGACCTTAAACTCTCAATGGAACCCCACCCATCAAGACAGCAAACTAGATCCAGCAATGACAGTATGAAATATGCAAAAGACTGTAAAGAAAGCAATAAATAAAGATGTACATAAAGCAGTAAATAAAGCAAAATAAATAAACACACATAGCACATAACACCCCAGTAAACACAAATCAAACAAGCGCTAGGAAGACCCCACAAAAAGAACCAGAAGCCCTGGTTGCAATATAAGATTCCCCAGCAGAGTCGCCAGGTTGTCGCTCCCACCTGATGACACAAGGCCAAGAGGGGTACAGACGCGAACGGTCGGCGAAAGAGAGAACACAAGGGTGAACTGAAAAGAGTCGCCAGCTAGGCATTTTTATCCCGAAGGAAAGGTAATGCTGCATAAACCTAGAAAGATGTGGATAAGACGGTTGCGAACTAGAGAAACTGAGAAAGGGGGTTGGTTACAACCTGGGAAGGTATTAGCACCCAGATTGTCCGTCGTACTCGACGGGATCCACGCTTGAAAGTTTGTGTTTAAAGGGGGTAGTGTCAGTGTTATTTTGTGTACAAAAGCTGGAAAAGAATGCAAGTGTCAGTGCAAAAGAAATGTGAAGTGAAATGAAAGAGTGTCAGTGTAAAGAAAGAATGTGAAGCTCAAGACTATGAGGCTTAAAGAATAATATTGGAAGAGGGGGAATATACAGAGACTTTTGTTTGATAACTGTTAAGTTATGCCTACGTATCCTCTCGTGCAATGAGGAAGTCAGAACACCGTAGTTCGACTCAAAGAGACTGAAAAATAAATTGACTTATGAACTGCTTGCTTGTCTATGCTCAAGTGTATGACCTGTCTGGCTCAGGTGAAAACTGTCTTGCATTAGACGGAAGAAGCAAGTTCTCGTTTATGAGTGAATGAGGTGAGAAAAGAATCCCGGAGGAGATGATTATTGTTTATTTTTGGTGTTTTCAATCTTTTATTGCTTTTTTGTGTTTGTTATAAGAAAATGAGCTTAAGCCTAAACCAAGGGTTAGTAAACTCATCACATCTTCCCTCTGATTAGGGGTAATGAGAATACCTTAAGTATTAAGTAAGCACCTCACACTTAATCACCATGATATAGGATTAAGATCATTAACTTCTTTGCAATTATTTAGATGTTTTTTGGAGTTTTTGTTTGGTGTTAAGTAATAAGTTTAAGCCATAATCAAGGATTTAATGGACTCATTACACCATCCTAATAGAAGGATAATAGATGAGAACATTTAAGCTGAGGAAGATACCTCAACTTAATCCACGATTAGGGATTAACCTCATGACAAAACAAAGCCTTTATTAAAGTGGATTTTAGTTAATGGTAAGATTAAGAAGTGTATTTATGGTTTGTAAGACAACTTGAGGGGGGCTTGTCCATTAACACAAGGGTTAGTCCTTCTTAACCAATTAAGGAAGAATTAGAACCCTAATGCAAGGCCCAAGTTACAAGCTTGATGTCTTAGTGATTATTAGATGAATTGATTAAATGATTTAAACACATTAAGGGTTTAACACTTAGGATTAAAGTTATACACTCCACCCTAATAGAAGGATACAGGCATAACCTTAATCACAAAGCCTTAAAACCTTTAAGGTTTAGTCCTTGATTAAGAGATGAGAAGAGAAGACTCAAAGATGACACAAAGGTAAAACTAATGGGGGGACTAATCAAACCCTAATTTTGATCATGCTTGGGTGTTCCTAGGGTTTATGAAGCTTGCAAGAAGATCTTCAAGAGAGCCACCAAGGAAGAAGCAGGATGGAAGGAAAAGAAGCAGCAAGAAGCAAGACAACTTACTTCACTTAAGAAGATAAGTTGCTTGAAGTAAGAAAGAGGAGAAGGAGCATGAATGAGTAAGCTCACTCTAATTCACAAGTAAAAAATGCAGCAATGATGCATAAAAGGGATGAGAAGAGGTTATGAGTAGTGAAGGCAAGTTCACTTCTCAACACTTACCACCTGAAAAGTTAGCAACAAGAAATGAAATGAAATGAAAATGAGATGAAATACAAATATGAAAACCAAAGTCAGAAGCATAATCATGATGCAAATGATGCTAGGAGATGGTATGAAAGCATGTCAAGAGATGAGAATGATCATGCAAGCAATGAAGATGCAAATGAGACATGTAAGGAGGCATGAAAGATCATGAATGCATATGACATCAATGGATGCATAACATGGAAAATGGATGATGCAATGATCAAACATGAGTCCAATGTGTCCTAAGATGTCTTATATTTCATGTGAATGCACAAAATGTCATGGCAAGCTCATGTATGGAAGCATATGAAGAATGAATGCAAATGAAGGCAAAGATTAGGGTTTATGTACAAGATGCAATGCAAAATTCAAAATCAGAAGCAAATGACAAGACAAAAAATTGAAAATGGGATCAAAGGTACCCTAAACCTATACAAGTTCACTACCCAAAGGGGAAGGTCAGAAGCTAAACCCTAAAGGACTTATGATTTTTCTAAGTTTGCTAGGGTTTTAAGGTACCTCACAAGGAAAAATGCAAAACAAATTGAAGATGAAAGATAAATTCATGCCAATTTTATCCTAGAAACTATATGATATGTGGGATGCAATGCAAAAAGAAACACTATCAAAACTTTCATGGTTAGGCAGAAAAGATTTTTCTAAGTTAGGGTCAAAAATATGGATTTTTAAGAACCCTAAATCCAAAGAAAATGTCAAAATGGATCAAGAATCAAAAAGAAATCTTTATGAATAGTTTGATAATGTCTCTAAATGTGTCAAGATGCAATGTGATTTTTTTGGTGATTTTTAGAAACCTAAATGATATTTTAATTAATTAATTTACATTAATTAATTAAAATAAACATTTACATGTTTTAAAAATGATTTTTTAATGCAAAAAATAAAAATAAAAATATTTTTGGGTTAAGAAATTTATTTGGATGCAAAATGCAGAAGAAAATATTTTTTGAGATTTTTTAGCTATTTTAAATAAAATATGTAAAACAAATAAGAAAATATGAATTAAAAATGAAATAAATTAAAAGTAAGATCAAACGGCCCTCATTTAAACCTAGCCCTAACCCTAATTAAGCCATTAATTACTTTCAGGTAGCCGGAGAAGACCTCCGGTCATCTTCTCCGGCCAGCTTCTCCCTGAGCAAACCCCAAACCTCACCCCTAGGTCATTTCTGGAGCTCTAAAGCTCCAGATCAACTCCTCTCATCTTCCTGAACTCAAATCCCCTCTCAAAACAAATTTATAATGGCTCAATCACAAGATTCGAAGAAAAAAATCAAAAATGGTAAAACTTTCAGAACACGCATACAAGCTCATTTCTCAACCATTCTCAAAAGTAAACACATCATTGTAATCAGCAAAGCATGAAGATCATTCTAAGAACTTAAAATAGCATTTCTGGAAAAAAAGTTTGAAGAAGTTACCTGAGCTTGAGCTTTCTCAAACTGAGCTTTCTGGCCACTTCTCTTGTGCAAAATGACTCCCCTTGACCTCCTGATGAAGCTTTGATGCTTGGAAGAAATTTATTTTGGCTGGTTTGTGTGATTGCACTTCAACTGGTCAAGAATCGTGTTTTAGTTATGGGGTGTTTTTGGCTGTTTTAATGGTTGCTTTGTGGTCTATTGATGATTCTGAGATGAATGGTGAAAGAAGTTTTAAGATTGAGTATGTGAGATGAGAGATTTGAAGGATTTTGCAAGTTGGAGTGATTTTGTGTATGCTGAGGATTCTGAGGTTTCAGCTTGCAATTTGTGTGTTATGGCTTGGGTTTGATCCACAAAACATGTTGTGATAGGCCAGAGAGTGGGTGGTGGCTGCAGATGATTGGTATGGGCATCTTGCCAAAAAGTCAAAAGTTTTGTACTTGAGGTATGAGCACTTGTGCAGCTGGCTTTTTGGCTTGTCTTAGTTCAGCTGAGATCAAGGATGTACATGGAATTGGTTTTGAGGCAATTCAGCAAGTTGAATGAAGTTTGTGGGTGATTTTACAATTTGTGAAAGTTTTGGCCCCTTTTGAAATACTTGGTGATCAAGGCATGAAACTTGGGATTTCTTTGGGAAATTCTGAATTATAGGTCATGTATGATGTTTGTGTAATGGTTAGAAGTCAATTAGAGGTCACAAATTGCCTTGGTATGAGTTTTTGCAAGTTTCCCTCTTTGGTACATAAGTGAAATTTTGTGATTTTCCTAACTTTGCAAGGCCATAACCTCAGTTCTATGATGAATTAGATCAAGCTCTTGTACTTTTTGGAAAGGGAATGATCCAATCTACAACTTTCATGACCAATAATTTTTCATTTGAAGCCTTTTTGAATCAAAAAGAGGAGGTTGAAAAACTTTCCCAAAATGGCAAATTTGCATTACAAGTCACTTTCCCAAAATGGCAACTTTTCAAATGGCTTGAAATTCTTCAATTTTGTGAACTTCTAACCTCTTATAAGACCAAATAAAGATAATATACACCTAAAATGATGGAGAAGACCCTTTGGTTGGATGATTGGGGGCCTCAGATGCCCTGATTTTGCACTGACTTGCTCAAGAAGTCATTTATTGATCAAATGCCTTCCCCATTGAATTTCTTCATGAAAATTGGTATGTATGATCCTTATAACACATAGAGACCAATAGAAACAAGAATGACCAAAAAATTTGGAGTTATGGCCTCTGAAACCAAAACCCTAATTTTAGGTCATCTGTGTAGTTAAGCTTGGCTCTGCTTCCATGCCTTTCTAAGTTCTTGTGATTTTCTGACTTTCTTGATCTTGGGAGAATATAATATTATGCTTGAACATACATGGACCCTCTTGAGATGATTGAAGACTCTTGGAGTGGCTCAGATAGCTTAGGGATGGCTCAGATCACAAACCCCAGATGCAGATGACTTTGAACCAATGCAGTGAAGCAAAAATGCAATATGAGATGATATGATTGAACTTATGCAAATGAAAAGAAACACAAGCTAAGGTGAAATGGGTGAGGGAAAATTTGGGGTGTTTACATAATGTAATTCACTTAATCAATAGATAGTCCAGTACTTGTTAATAGAACTACTTATGGGCAATGTTTTCTACTTTGAAAAGAACTAATTTAACAGGAACTGTCGCTTTCGCGTATTCAGAACTGAGTTGTACTCTCTAATCAACCCCTCCTATTGTCACGGATCAAAAGGTGCGTACTGTGTTAGAGTATTAAACCTATTTTTAAGAAATATAGTATCTTAACTAAGTTGAAAAGTATTTTAACCTGGATTTCTTAGCAAAAAGAGGTTCTCACGAACCAGACTCTAAACTTCTTAACGCGTCCGATAATCGTCTTAAAATCCCTTTTCTTTTTAATCCAAAAACTCCTAATGAACTAGACAAAGCGCTTTTGGCTGTTTTTGAAATAGTTAAAAACAATTACTTAAATTGAAAGATAAAATAGCCCTTAAGTGTTTCCACGAACAATTGTACGGATTACTGGTTCAATTACGATCCTTACATTCTAACCTTTATAGATTTAGTTAGACATGGTAAAGTAAAAGTTCTTTTTATAATTTTTCATAAAAGTAATTAGTGCAAGTGCGGAAAGTAAATAAAAGTAATGCGAGTGCGGAAAGTAAATA
Organism: Lathyrus aphaca; assembly: GCA_963966055.1. Classification (NCBI taxonomy): domain Eukaryota; kingdom Viridiplantae; phylum Streptophyta; class Magnoliopsida; order Fabales; family Fabaceae; genus Lathyrus; species Lathyrus aphaca. The sequence continues at coordinate 456,375,175 of OZ014523.1, read as the reverse complement.
AAAGTATTGCGAGTGCGGGAAATAAAGGTATTTAAAGCGAGTGCGGAAAATAAACGAAAGTAGTGCGAGTGCGAGAAATAAATAAAGTAAAGCGAGTGCGGGAAAATAAATGAAAGTACAGCAAGTACGGATAATAAATAAAGTAAAGCAATGCGGAAAAATAAAATATGAACTGGAATTAAAATGGCGGCAGGATTAACTTCCTCCAAGAGTGCTCCAATACTCGATCACACAGACGTATACAGATTCGATCACTCGATTGCAGTAACACCCTGATGTGGAATGATAACTACTTTAAAACTGATATATGCCTAAGAGATTCTAAGTTTGGATGATTGAAAACGAAAATCTAAGGCCCTATTTATAGGAAAACAAATAGCAAGAAAAGACCAGGATGCCCCCTCCACTAAAAAGTGGAGGGAAAAGGTTTAGCCTTGTGGTGCCCGCCACAAGGCCATGACGCCCGCCATGAGACTAATAGGGAAGAAGAGAGTGGGGATCATGGGTCTTGGCAGTTGTGGAATGGTCTTGAGATGTGGCCACGTCATGGCAGACCCCATGGCGCCAGCCATGGCGGATGCCGTAAGGGTAAAAAGCTGAATTTCTTGGTTTTCGTCCGTTTCCACTCCTTTTTCGCTCCTTTTCTCGATTTAGGCCCCGATTACTTAGAAAACCTGAAAATAAAGAAAAACAAAGTAATAACATAACAAAATAAAAATAAAAGCTTAGAATGCATGCTAAATCGGAGTCAGAAATACGGTGAATTTTAGTGTTATCAAATCCTCCCACATTTAGACCTTTGCTTGTCCTCAAGAAAACATTTAAAGCTCAAAAATGAAGAAAACTGATGTCAACACGTGATTTTGGGCTAAAGGGCTTCTAAGTTCAAGTCAGGATGCAGTGACAGGTACTAACTAAGTGAACCAAGGGTACCATAATAACACAGACACAAACTTCAATCCTATATTAACCACCCCATTGTCGCTCCCACCAAATGACACCTGGTCAGAAGGGGTATAGACGCGAACGATCGGCGAAAGGAGAGAACACACAAGGGTGAACTCAGAAAGAAAAGAGTCGCCAGCTAGGCAGTTTTATCCCGGAGGAAAGGTAATGCTGCATAAACCTGAGAAAAGATGGATAAGACGGTTGCAAACCAGAGAAACTGAGAAAGGGGGTTGGTTACAACCTGGGAAGGTATTAGCACCCAGATTGTCCGTCGTACTCGACAGGATCCACGCTTAAAAGATTTGTGTTTTAAAAGGGGTAGTGTCAGTGCAATCTGTGTATCAAAGCTGGAAAGAATGCAAGTGTCAGTGTAAAAGAAATGTGAAGTGTATAAGAGAAGTGTCAGTGTGAGAACAAGAGTGGAATGCTCAAGACTATGAGGCTTAAATAAAAAAACTGGAAGAGGGGGAATGGACAGAGACTTTTGTTCGATAACTGTTAAGTTATGCCTACGTATCCTCTCGTGCAATGAGGAAGTCAGAACACCGTAGTTCGACTCAAAGAGACTGAAAGGTAAATTGACTTGTGAACTGCTTACTTATCTATGCTCAAGTGTATGACCTGTCTGGCTCAGGTGTAAACTGTCTTGCATTAGACGGAAGAAGCAAGTTCTCGCTTGTGAGTGAATGAGGTGAGAAAAGAATCCCAGAGGAGACGATTATTGTTTGTTTTTGTGTTTTCAATCTTTTATTGCTTTTTTGTGTTTTTCATAAGAAAATGAGCTTAAGCCTAAACCAAGGGTTAGCAAACTCATCACATCTTCCCTCTGATTAGGGGTAATGAGAATACCTTAAGTGTGGAATAAGCACCTCACCCTTAACCACCATGATGTAGGATTAAGATCATTAACCTACTTGTGATTATTTAGATGTTTTTTGGAGTTTTTGTTTAGTGTTAAGTAATGAGTTTAAGCCATAATAAAGGATTTAATGGACCCATTACACCATCCTAATAGAAGGATAATAGATGAGAGCATTCAAGCTGAGGAAGGATCCTCAACTTAATCCATGATTAGGGATTAAACTCATGACAAAACAAGGCCTTTATTAAAGTGGATTTTAGTTAATGATAAGATTAGGAAGTGGATTTTAGGGTTTTCAAGACAACTTGAGGGGGACTTGTCCATTAACACTAGGGTTAGTCCTTCTTAACCAATTAAGGAAGAATTAGAACCCTAATGCAAGGCCCAAGTTACAAGCTTGATGTATTAGTGATTATTAGATGGATTGATTAAAGGATTTAAATACATTAAGGGTTTAACACTTAGGATTAAAGTTATACACTCCATCCTAATAGAAGGATACATGCATAACCCTAATCATAAAGCCTTAAAACCTTTAAGGTTTAGTCCTTGATTAAGAGATGAGAAGAGAAGACACAAAGAGGACACAAAGGTAAAACTAAATGGGGGACTAATCAAACCCTAATTATTATCATGCTTGGTATTCCTAGAGTTTATGAGGCTTGCAAGAGATCTTCAAGAAGGAAGCCACCAGGAAAGAAGCAAATGAAAGGAGGAAGAAGCAAAGAGAAGCAAAGCAATTTGCTTCACTTAAGAAGAAAAGTTGCTTGAAGAAAGAAAGAGGAGAAGGAGCATGAATGAGCAAGCTCATTCCAATACAAAGATAAAATGCAGCAATGATGCAAAAGAGAGATGAGAAAAGATTATGAGAAGTGAAGGCAAATTCACTTCTCAAGTACTTACCACCTGAAAAGTTAATCAAAAGACATGAAATGAAGTGGATATGAAATGAATGCAATGATGCAAAACTAAAGCCAGAGGCAAAAACATGATGTTAATGATGCTAAGAGATGATGCAAACACATATCAAGAGTTGTGGATGATCATACAAGGATGTGGAGGCAAATGAAGCATGAAAGGAGGCATACAAGTTCATGAATGTTTATGAAATGAAATGGATACATAACATGGCAAATGGATGATGCAATGCTCAAACATGATTCTAATATGTCCTAAGATGTCCTATATGTCATGTTGATGCATAAAGTGTCATGGCAAGTTCTTGAATGCAAGCACATGAGGGATGCATGCAAATGAAGGCAAAAAATTAGGGTTTACATACAATATGCAATGCAAAATTCAAAACCAGAAGCAAATGACATGATAAAAAATTGAAAATGGGATCAAAGGAAACCTAACCCTACATAAGTTCACTGCCCAAAGGAGGGGACCTAAGTCTTATCCTAATGGAAGTTATGATTTTCTCAAGTTAACTAGGGTTTTAAGGTACCTCAAAAGGAAAAATGCACATCAAATTGAAAATGAAAGATAAATTCAAACCAATTTTACCCTAGAAACTACATGATATGAAGGATGCAATGCAAGAAGAACCATCATCAAAATCTTCATGGTTAGGCAGAATGAATTTTTCTAAGTTAGAACAAAAATATTGCCTTTTAAGAACTTTAATTCCAAAGAAAAATGCCAAAATAAGTCAAGAACCAAAAATAAATTTGTTTGAAGAGTTTGATAATGTTTCTAAATGTATTAAAATGCAATGTGAATTTTTTTGTGATTTTTAGAAACTTAAATGCTATTTTAATTAATTAATTCTCATTAACTAATCAAAATAAACATTTAAATATTTTAAAAATACGAAAATTATGCAAAAAATAAAAATAAAATTATTTTCAGAAAGAGAAAAATATTTAAAACCATGATGCAAAAAATGAGATTTTTTGGAAGTGATTTGCTATTTTTAATAAAATGAACAAATTAAATGAAAAGAAAATGAATTAAAAATTAAATAAAGGAAAGTATGCCAAAGGGAGGGTTCAGATTGGTTCTGGGCTTAAGACGTTTGACTGGGCGCGCATCTGGACGGCCCAGGTTCAAACCTGGCTAATTTTCATTAATTCATTAATTAAACTTAATTAAATCAGGATTAGGGCTAATGACTAGATCCCAACCATTGAAACGCGCGCGGGAAACAAAATCTAATGGCTCACGTTTAAACCTCACTAATTACACCGATTAGGGCAAATCACTTTCAGGCGACCGGAACAGTATTTCGGTCGTCTTCTCCGACGAACACAAAACCCTAGCTTCTTCTACAGGCCACCAAACTTCAAATTTCTTTCACAAAAATGAGCCTCTAATCATTCTAAACCTAAACCCCCAACTAAAATTCATTTATTTCACACCATGAGCATGAATCGAAGAAAAATGTAAAACACGGGCAAAAGTTCAGAGACCACATACATTGTGGTTTCTCAACCATTTTCAAAAGCAATCATATCCCCATGATCAGGGGAACATATAGAACCATAAAAGAACTTAAAAGCTAGCTTATGGGAAAAAAGTTCATCATGTTACCTGAGATGGAACTTTCTGGTTCTGGGCTTTCTGGCCTTTCCTTTGCTGCAAATCCACTTCTTTGAACCCCCTGATGATGGAATGAAACTTAGAAAGCTTTAAGAATGGTTGGTTTGAACGTTTCAGTTCTGGTATAGCAGAAATGGAGGTCTGTGTATGTGATGTTTTTGGCTGCTTTGAGGGTTGATTCTTGTTCAGTGAGTGATATGTGATTTGTTGGTGAAGAAATTTTGGATTTTTGATGGCTGAGGAAGGAGTTTCGAAGAGATGAAGGTTTGGACAGTTTTTGTGCAAGCTGGTTGTATCTGTGTTCTGAGCCTTCTTCCTTCTTGTTTTATGATCTTGAGGCAATCCATAAGCAATCCCAACAATCTAGGAGGGCAGGTATGCACTGTGGGAATGGTATGGGGTGATTGTCCAAAAAGTCAAAAATTGTGTACTATAGGTATGGGCCATGGCAGAGGAGATTTCTGTGCTTGGATTGCCTCAGCCAGCTTCAAGGAAGGCCCTTGGATGTTCTGATGTGATCTGAAATGGATGAAGGGAGAGATGTCACATGTTTTGCAATTTTCACAACTTGTTTCATTTTGAGATTTTGGTCATGGGCATGTCTTATTCCTTGGGCAATATGCAGCAAGATGCACCACATAATGTTGTTATGACACTTTGAGATTGATTAGAGACCAAACAAAACCCTAAGAACCATTTTTGCAAGATTTCCCTCTTTGTGACTTTTGTGAAAAATGGATTATGATACTTGAATCCAAGACATGAAAGTGAGGAATTCTTTGGGCCAATCTGAATTTTAGGTCATGTGTTGTGTTTATGTAATGCTTAGAAGTCATTTTGAAGTCATGGAAATGCTTGGCATGGGTTTTTGCAAGTTTCCCCCTTTGGTGTAAAAGTGAAATTTATGTGATTTTCCCAACTTTGACAAGCCATAACTTTTGATCTAAAATGAATTAGAATGAGTTCTTGTACTTTATGAAAATGGTAAGATCCAATCTACAACTTTCATGACCAAAGATTTTTCATTTGAAGCATTTTTGAATAAAAAAGAGGAGGTTGAAAAACTTTCCCAAAATGGCAATTTTGCATTACAAGTCACTTTCCCAAAAAGGCAACTTTGCAAATGGCTTGAAATTCTTCAATTTTGTGAACTTCTAACATCTTCTATGATCAAATAAAGATCATACACATTCAAAATGATGGAGAAACCCCTTTGGTTGGGTGATTGGGGGCCTCAGATGCCCTGATTTTGCACTTACTTGCTCAAGAAGTCATCCCTTGATTAGATGCCTTCCCCATTGAATTTCTTCATGAAAATTGGTATGCATGATCCTCATATCATATAGAGACCTATAGAATCAAGAATGACCAAACAAAATTGGGGTTATGGTCTCTGAAACCAAAACCCTAATTCTAGATCATCTGTGCAGTTAAGCCTGGCTCTGCTTCCATGCATTTCTCAATCCTTGTGATTCTTTGACTTCCTTGACTTTGTGAGGATAAAATATGATGCTTGATCATACATGGACCCCCTTTTGAAGTGATTGATGACCTTTGGAGTGGCTCAAATGGCTCAGGGATGGCTCAGATCACAAACCCTAGATGCAGATGGCTTTGAATCAATGCAGTGAAGCAAAAATGCAATATGAGATGATATGATTGAACTTATGCAAATGAAAAAGAATCACAAGCCATGGTGAAATATGTGAGGGCAAATTTGGGGTGTTTACACCCATGTCATCCCACAATACCTAGGCCTATCTTCTCATCTCTTTTTGGGTCCTTTTCATTCAGGCGCAATCACATTAAGCCCGTTATCCGTACATGTTTCATAGTAGAGTGACTAGTTAGTGATTCTGATCCATAACATAAGGTTTCTGGCACATAAGCATGTGTAAACCTGTTTTTATTTCGCCTAAATTTAGCTACGGGGGATCGGATCGTAATCCGCCCTACCAAGTTCAATGCCAGATACCTCTGAACCAAATAACAATAGAAGACTGCGATTTTTTTCTTTTTGTGGAAAAAATTGTTTTCTTCTCTTTTTTCGGTTTAAATGACTTTGTGAGGGTCACCTATCCCAGAGTTTGCCTTTTTTCTTTTTTTATTAGCACTGGATCATTCACTTATGTTCATCGGCCCCCTACGTAGAGCATGCTTAGGCCGGAGCTGACTGCTAGAATAAACTACCTGGGACAATTTTTTGAATGATAATAAAGGCCATGGTGTGGGGTTTAGGAGTGATTCATATATTCAAGAGGTCTATGGTGCTAAAAATGTTGACCTAAGTCACCACATCCTAATCTAAACATGTCTCAAAGCCCAAAAAACATGTGAAACAACATTGTTTTCTTTTTAAAAATTTCTTTTGGTAAGGCTAAAGAAATGGAAAAAAAATGAGGATGTACTAAAAATACACTATACTGGTGACTCGTCAGACTCATGCATTATCTAAGAAAAGTTAAACTAGATAAGGAGGGTAACCTGAAAAACTACTGCGGAGGAGCACTGGTGCCCTCGCCGTCTTGCTGTGATGGTCTGGAACAACGGGATCTACTGCGCTGTTGGTCCCTCCGGTTAAGTCGTGCCGATAAGGCAGCCTGGGAACCCCGGACCTCTCGAAGGTTACCTAGGATGGAACCCTGAGTGGCCTTCATAAGCTGGTAGTGCCGGCGGTTGACTTCTCGCTGACAGGCCTGCTCTGATGTGATATCGTTCAAGGCACGACAAACGTTACTGTAGGCACGATCTGATACCGATCGCGATTGTTGCATGAAGCTCATGTTGTCCGTCAGTTGTTGTGAAATGGTAGAGAGTAGGATGTCTCGCTTTTCCTTTCTAGTCGTCATATCACGCCACATCTCCTCAGTGACAGAGAATCCAAGAGCAGCACCTGCAACAGGGTTAGAGGAAGATGGTGCGGTGTGTGACTATGAAGGACGATGGGGGGACATGTGAGGAAGATGGTGCGGTGTGTGACTGTATTTTATTTTTCAAAAAAAAACTTGATGCGTGTTTTTCGCAAGTGTACGAACACGTCAGAGTAATATAAAAGATTGTCGAATCCACAGAGACCAAGTGTCAATCTATCGTACCTGTTGTTATGGTGTGTATCTTAGGCAACTGAATATAATGGTTTTAAGGAGTGCGCAATGGTAAATAAAATAATAATTTTAAACAATTAATAAAGACAGTCTCTAATGTAATTCACGTAATCAATAGATATTCCAGTACTTATTAATAGAACTACTTATGGGAAATGTTTTCCACTTTGAAAAGAACTAATTTAACAGGAATTGTCGCTTTCGCGTATTCAGAACCAAGTTGTACTCTCTAATCAACCCCTCCTATTGTCACGGATAAAAAGGTGCGTACTGCGTTAGAGTAGTAAACCTATTTTTAAGAAATATAGTATCTTAACTAAGTTGAAAAGTACTTTAACCTGGATTTCTTGGCAAAAAGAGTTTCTCACGAACCAGACTTTAAAGTTCTTAACGCGTCCGAAAATCGTTTTAAAATCTCTTTTCTTTTTAATCTAAAAACTCCTAATGAACTAGACATAGCGCTTTTGGCTGTTTTTGAAATAGTTAAAAACAATTAAACTTATATTGAAAGATAAAATAGCCCTTAAGTGTTTCTACGAACAGTTGTACGAATTACTGGTTCAATTACGATCCTTACATTCTAACCTTTATAGATTTAGTTAGACATGGTAAAGTAAAAGTTCTTTTTATAATTTTTCATAAAAGTAATTAGTGCAAGTGCGGAAAGTAAATAAAAGTAGTGCGAGTGCGAGAAATAAAGGTATTTAAAGCGAGTGCGGAAAATAAACAAAAGTAGTGCGAGTGCGAGAAATAAATAAAGTAAAGCGAGTGCGGGAAATAAATAAAGTAAAGCAGTGCGAGAAATAAATAAAAGTAAAGCAACGCAAAAAAATAAAATACGAACTGGAATTAAAATGGCGGCAAGATTAACTTCCTCCCAGAGTGCTCCAAAACTCGATCACACAGACGTATACAGACTCGATCACTCGATTGCAGTAACACCCCGATGTAGAATGATAACTGCTTTAAAACTGATATATTCCTAAGAGACTCTAAGTTTGGATGATTGAAAACAAAAATCTAAGGTCCTATTTATAGGAAAACAAATAGCAAGAAAAGACCAGGATACCCCCTCCACTAAAAAGTGGAGCGAAAAGTTTTAGCCTTGTGGCGCCCGCCACAAGGCCATGGCGCCCGCCATGAGACTAATGTAGAAGAAGAGAGTGGGGATCGTGGGTCTTGGAAGTTGTGGAGTGGTCTTTAGACGTGGCCACGTCATGGCAGACCCCATGGCGCCAGCCATGGCGGATGCCGTAAGTGTAAAAAGCTGAATTTCTTGGTTTTCGTCCGTTTCCACTCCTTTTTCGCTCCTTTTCTCGATTTAGGCCCCGATTACATAGAAAACCTGAAAATAAAGAAAAACAAAGTAATAACATAACAAAATAACAATAAAAGCTAAGAATGCATGCGAAATCGGAGTCATAAATACAGTGAATTTTAGTGTTATCAAATGTGATGGGGGGACATGCGAGGTACCGAATGCATGCGAAATCGGACTTGGAATTACAGATCCAAGTATTTGATCTCACTCATGCCTCAGAGGCCGATGCTCTATATCAGGAGATTAAAGAGCTTCGGAGGGAGATAACTGAGATTCGTGGATCAAACCAGGAAGAGAAGCCTACCACATGATTCGTTTTACACTGACGCTATTACCCTAGTATTTAATTTCTTTTTCATGCTTTATTTTATTTCTCGCATCTCCAGACATATTTTATATTATTACATCTATTACATTTTCTTTTTTGTACTTTGATTTTATCTTATATATTATTTCATGCACTAATCTCACTTTTTTCTCTTTTCTTTTGATTTATTTTATTTTTGTCGAGTAAAGAAAAAAAAATATAAAGACAAAAATATTTTCATTTTTGTCTTCATAAACAAATATGCAAGCTTCATGCCTTAGAAGAGAGAAGAAAACGCTATCCGGACCCCCCGAAGACCGAAGGTGCAAGAGGGCCCAAAAGAAGAATTGAAAATCCAAGGCCCAACAGGAATTGGCCTTATGGCAGGCGCCATAGACCCTGTGGCGGGCGCCACACTGTCCTTCATCAAAAACGGGGCTGATTCCCCATTTCCACCATTTTCACACCTTCAAACCTCAAAAACCCATTTTTCCAACTTCCAAAAAACCCCATTGAACCCCATTAAAGCTCCCCCATTTCCAACACATTCACCATCTATAAAACCTATCCAAAATCCATTTTCATTTTCATCCACCACAAACCATAAAAATCAAACCATTATCATTTCTCTCATAAACCATTTTTTCACCACTTTTCACTTCTCAAGGAGCAACAACAATGGAGTTCAATGGATATCTTCTTCGCGATGGAAGACCGGGTGATAGGCAAAGGAAAATTATTCAAAGGCTTCAGATTCGAGAAATTCTCTCGACTAGGTACGTCGATGATAATTGTCTTTATGCTTTGGGTCTGTATCATAGTGTTTTTCATTTATTAGATTTTTTTGGCTTGCATAATATTTTTGTTAACCAGGAACCTACCTATAAGAGGCTGACAGTTGAGTTTTTAAGTTCATTGATATACAATGTCAGTCCTAACACTGCTAGCACAGTCGGTACTGTTAATTTTAGACTATTTGGAATTGAATACGAATACAGTACCGACGAACGAACAAGCTTGTTAGGAATCCCTCATAGGGAAGGTGCGATATGTGAGGCACCTTTGGATGCGGAATGGTCGGACAAGGTATTTTCCTTCTGGCAGAGGCTGTCAAGTACTTCAATAAATTCTTTTGAAGGAATACTTGCGTCGACCATCCATAACCCGACCATAAGAGTTTTCAGATATCTTTTGGCATGTACTATTTTTGGCCGGGAGAGTCCAAATAAGGTAAACGCTAGAGAACTCTTATTTTTGCAAGGATGCCTCACTAGTACCCATATCAATCTGGTCCCGTTTATGCTTGCACACATGGCTTTAACTTCTAATAAAACAGGACCGATTGTTTTTGGAGGACTTGTTACGTCTATTGCTCGGGCTCTTGACCTGAACAATGAGATAGCTACACTTGAACCACTACCTCCTCGCACAATTAATTTAAAATTTCTAAAAGACATGAAATTGTGCCGAACGAGGAAAGAAGGTGGTTATGAGTTGATGGTTCATGGGGTAGCTATCCCATATGTTGTGTTACCTTGCAGTAGACATACTGATGTACGTAATGAAAGGAACTGGACCTATGATCTGAATGCTCCACCTGTTTTGGGTCTACTTCCTCCTAATATTCCTGATGGGGAGGCACATGACACTGATGAAGAATATGATCGGAGAGAGCAGTCTCTCGTACCTCACATGTCCCCCTATCGTCCTTCACAGTCACACACCGCACCATCTTCCTCTAACCCTGTTGCAGGTGCTGCTCCTGGATTCTATGTCACTGAGGAGATGTGGCGTGATATGACGACTAGAGAGGAAAAGCGAGACAACCTACTCTCTACCATTTCACAACAACTGAAGGACAACATGAGCTTCATGCAACAATCGCGATCGATATCGGATCGTGCCTACAGTAACGTTTGTCGTGCCTTGAACGATATCACATCAGAGCAGGCCCGTCAGTGAGAAGTCAACCGCCGGCACTACCAGCTTATGGAGGCCACTCAGGGTTCCATCCTAGGTAACCTTCGAGAGGTCCGGGGTGCCCAGGATGCCTTATCGACACGACTTGACCGGAGGGACCAGCAGCGCAGTAGATCCCGTTGTTCCAGACCATCATAGCAGAACGGCGAGGGCACCAGTGCTCCTTCGCAGTAGTTTTTCAGGTTACCCTCCTTATCTTATTTCAAAACATTGGGGACAATGTTCGATTTAAGTGTGGGAGGGGATTTTATTGCTTTCTGTCATTTCCCTTTCTAGTTATTTATTTGCTTTCTGTTATTTCCCTTTCCAGTAAGTTATCTAGTTTAACTTTTCTTAGATAATGCATGAGTCTGACGAGTCACCAATATAGTGTAGTTTTAGTATATCCTCATTTTTTCCCATTTCTTTAGCCTTACCAAAAAAAAATTAAAAAGAAAACAATGTTGTTTCACATGTGTTTTTGGGCTTTGAGACAAGTTTAGATTAGGATGTGGTGACTTAGGTCAACTTTTTGAAACATCAGTACCATTGTAGCACCATATACCTCTTGAATATATGAATCACTCCTAAACCCCACACCATGACCTTTATTATCATTCAAAAAATTGTCCCAAGTAGTTTATTCTAGCAGTCAGCTCCGGCCTAAGCATGCTCTACGTAGGGGGCCGATGAACATAAGTGAATGATCCAGTGCTAATAAAAAAAGAAAATGTAATAGATGTAATAATATAAAATATGTCTGGAGATGCGAGAAATAAAATAAAGCATGAAAAAGAAATTAAATACTAGGGTAATAGCGTCAGTGTAAAACGAATCATGTGGTAGGCTTCTCTTCCTGGTTTGATCCACGAATCTCAGCTATCTCCCTCCGAAGCTCTTCAATCTCCTGATATAGAGCATCGGCCTATGAGGCATGAGTGAGATCAGATACCTGGATCTGTAATTCCAAGTCCGCTACTTCCTGCTTGAGCAGGGCAGTCTCCTTGCGGAGCTCATAAATCTGAGTTTGTAGATCAGGCGGCTGCAAAGACATATTGTTAGACATAACAGTGATTCGGGGGGAAAGAGGTGTAGGAGTGTACTTAGTAGAGGGAGGTTATTTTGGCTCTTTGACAGTCTCTCCATAACCCTCTAAAGCATAACTCCAATTAGCAGGATCATGGACACTGGTCATCAGCGGGTCTGGTAATGTAAAGTAATGTATCACTTCGCCGTCGATCAGTAATCTAAACGTGTTGGGCTCAAAAAAGGCCCTCCTCATCAGTCCTCTGTCAAGACAAAAGTCAACATCCAGGGTGGTGTAGCAACAGAAGGTCCTGAGGTGCAATAATTTGCGATCCAAACCCAATGCAGTTTCTATCTGTGTAAAAATCCCACCAACATGTATAATGCCTACAGATGATCTGGCGACACTAGCAAGGCCCTTCAACAGGAAATTGCCACAAGCAACTGGGCGAGACTGAGTCGCACAAAACAGAAGGAAGATCTCCTCTTCACTCAGCAGAGTCTCTGTATCTGGAAAACCGAGGAAAGAGTGTGTTATAATCATCTGGAAGTACCTTAACATAGGGATTTGGATTACCTGAGAAAACTGAGTGGAAGGATATTGGCTCCCTCCACCTGAGATGTTAGACCAAAACGTTTCCACTTCTCTGCTCATAAAATACCCCATCAGTGTCTCTGGAATAGCATCAGGAATAGTATGAAAACCTAGTAAATCACCAAACTCTTTGTGAGAGAAGGAGTAATCAATCCCGAACAACTTGAAAACAGCATGTCCATCGGGTCCAGCCAAAGGATCATAATGAAACGAGCTGAGGAACTCTAGAGTCAAGTTCATGTAAGTGTTGGTCCTATCGTCAAACTGGTCCCACTGGAGTTGGTGGCATAAGAATCTGACGCTTAGCTCTATCCCCGAGGAATCCATGCAATCTTTGTCTGGGTACCTGGTAGGTGCCATATGGCGTCTCATGTGAACATAGTAACGCTCTCTCTGTGCGTCGTCTCTAAAGGCCACGTGCATGTCATCGGGGTTCTGCATTCTGCACAAGGTTAGCAAACAAGTCCTAAAATCACATAAAACATTCAATCGTTAGTCCTGACATAATAATAAAGTAAACAAATTAAAATAAAGTAAAAATAAATAAAAAGTATGTAAATAAGAAAACCATGGATTGCCTCCCATGCAGCGCTTGTTTAACGTCATTAGCTCGACGACCGGATTTTATACATCATTTGAAGGATATGGTGGATCACTCAGAGTATGGCATGTGTATGTTGTTGGGATGTCACCTCCTTCGTAGGGCTTCAACCTCTGTCCATTGACGATGAACGATTTACATGTTTAGTTCTTGATTTCAATAGCACCAGATCTTAGGATCTTAGATACTTCGAAAGGGCCAGTCCATCTCGAACAAAGCTTCCCTGGAAAAAGTCGTAACCTAGAATCGAACAGGAGAACAAGATCGCCTATTTTGAAGTCTTTCATTATGATTCTGTTGTCATGCCAAGCTTTTTTTCTTTCTTTGTATATGATGACATTTTCGTAGGCGGATTGTCTGAGCTCTTCTAATTTGTGGATATCAAGGATACGTTTTTCACCAGCAATTAAGTAATCCAAATTCAAAGTTTTGATGGCCCAATAGGCCTTATGCTCCAACTCAAAAGGTAAGTGACATGATTTTCCATAGACCAGTTGATAAAGGGTTGTTCCTATAGGGGTTTTGAAAGCAGTTATATAGGCCCATAATGCTTCTTGAAGTTTCTGCGACCAATATTTTCTAGATATAGAGACAGTCTTCTCAAGAATTTGTTTGATCTCCCTATTAGATACTTCCACTTGTCCATTGGTCTGTGGGTGGTATGGTGTTGCTACTCTATGCTTAACTCCATACTTGCTTAAAAGTTTATCAAATATTCTCGATATGAACTGTGATCCTCCATCACTTATGACTAAACGAGGGGTTCCAAACCTGGGAAATATATAGTTTTTGAATAATTTGATGACTACTCTGGTGTCGTTCGTGGGTGCGGCGGTAGCTTCAATCCATTTAGACACGTAGTCAACAGCTACTAAGATGTATTGATTTCCTAAAGATGGTGGGAACGGTCCCATAAAGTCTATACCCCATACGTCGAAGAGTTCTACTTGGATATTTCTTAGAGGAATTTCATTACGTCTTGAAATATTTCCTGTGTGTTGGCATCTGTCACACTTGACAATGAAAGCATGAACATCACACCACATAGTAGGCCAGAATAGGCCAGCTTGAAGAATATTGGCGTAGGTCTTAGATGTGCTTGCATGTCCACCATAGGGTGCAGAGTGACAATGCTCAATTATATTATGTACTTCTTCTTCTGGAACACAACGGTGGAAAATGCCATCTTTACCTCTCTTGAAAAGAAATGATTCGTCCCAATAGAAGTTTCTCACATCACTGTAGAACTTCTTCTTCCGGTGGTAGTTTAGATCAGGGGGTATGATGTCAGCGGCTAGGTAATTAACAAAGTCTGCATACCAAGGTGCATTACTTATAGATAAGGATTTATGAGAATGCTCATGTGGGTCTGGGTCATCATCTTCAATAGTTTCTAGTTGGGCTATTAATCTATCATAGGCAAAATCGTCATTTATGGGCACTGAGTTAGGCTTCAGGTATTCTAGCCTAGAAAGGTGATCAGCTACTACATTATATGTGCCTTTCTTATCACGGATATCTAAATCAAACTCTTGCAGTAATAGAATCCATCGAAGTAACCTAGGTTTGGCATCCTTTTTACTTAGTAAGTAACGAATGGCAGCATGGTCGGTGTAAACTATAATTTTGGCTCCTACTAGATAAGATCTAAATTTGTCTATGGCAAAAACTACAACTAGGAGCTCTTTTTCGGTTGTCGCATAGTTGAGCTGTGTAGCGTCTAGGGTTCTACTGGCATAATAAATCACGTGCAACTTTTTATCTTTTCTCTGACCTAGAACGGCTCCAACAGCATAGTCACTAGCATTACACATTATCTCAAACGGTTCTGACCAATCAGGGGGTTTCATTATAGGAGCTGAAATCAGAGCTTGCTTCAGAAGATTAAATGCTTCAGTACATTTTTCATCGAAGATGAATTCAACATCTTTCATTAAAAGACCAGTTAAGGGCTTTGTTATTTTGGAGAAGTCCTTGATAAAACTTCGGTAAAATCCGGCATGTCCACGAAAACTCCTTATCTCCCTAATAGTCTTCGGCGGTTTTAGATTCTCTATGACTTCTATTTTAGCTTTATCTACTATATGTCCTAAAACAATCCCTTCGGTGACCATGAAATAACATTTTTCCCAATTTAGCACAAGGTTTACCTCCAAACATCTTTCCAGGATTTTCTCAAGGTTGATAAGGCATTTTTTGAAATCAGATCCACAAACTGAGAAATCGTCCATAAATACTTCCATGATTCCATCTAAATAGTCTGCAAAGATAGACATCATGCAGCGTTGGAAAGTGGCAGGGGCATTACAGAGTCCAAAAGGCATTCTTCTGTAGGCAAAAGTTCCAACTGGGCATGTAAAGGTAGTTTTTTCTTGATCTTCGGGGTGAATAGGTATTTGGAAGAATCCTGAATATCCATCTAGGTAACAAATGTAGGAGTGTTTGGCTAGGCGCTCCAACATTTGGTCTATGAATGGTAATGGGAAATGGTCCTTCCTAGTTGCTTTATTTAATTTTCTATAGTCTATGCACATACGCCAACCTCCATCGGTTCTTTTTGCTACAGGTTCGCCCTTCTCGTTTTGCACGACTGTGATGCCTCCCTTTTTAGGTACTACATGCACAGGACTTACCCATTTACTGTCTGAGATCTGATATATTATACCTGCCTCTAGTAACTTAAGAACTTCAGTCTTAACTACTTCACTCATCATAGGATTTATTCTTCGTTGGTGTTCTCTGGAGGGTTTTGAATCTTCTTCAAGCAAAATCCGATGCATGCATACGGATGGGCTTATTCCTTTTAGGTCTGAGATCTTATATCCTAAGGCTGAGGGGTACCATCGTAAAACATCTAACAATTGGTTGGTTTCCTCTCGGTTTAAGGTAGCACTGACTATATCTGGACGGTTCATTTCTTCATCAAGAAATTCATATCTCAGGTTCTTAGGCAGTTCCTTAAGTTTTACGGTTGGTTTTATAGGGCAAGGAATAGGATCTAGGGTAAGAGATAAACATTCATGAAGGTTATCATCAATGTAGGGTTTCTTATAACTGTCATCTTCCCAAATAAGGGTTGATGGCAATTTTATAGATTCAATTTCTTCTTCTTGTTCTAATTCCCTAATGCATTCATCAATGATATCTAAGGCATAACAAGCATCTCCTATTACTGGTGCCATAAGGAATTTCGAAAGTACAAATTCTATCTTTTTGTCACCCACCTCAAAGGTTAGTTTCCCTTTTTTAACTTCTATTACGGCTCCAGCAGTCGATAAGAACGGTCTACCTAGGAGGATTGGTATGTCGTCATCTTCTTTAATGTCCATGACAACAAAATCAGTAGGTATAAACAGCTGACCTATCCTAACAAGGACTTCTTCAAGTATTCCTATAGGGTATTTAACGGATCTATCGGCTAATTGAAGTGACATCTTAGTAGGTTGTAATTCTCCTAAGTTTAATCTCTCACAAACCGCTAAAGGCATTAAGCTCACACTAGCTCCTAAGTCTAGAAGAGATTTTTCGGTGACATGATTCCCCAAAATACAAGGAATGGAAAAATTTCCGGGATCTTTATCTTTCTTTGCTAACCTATTTTCGGAAATAGAATTACATTCCACGGGTTTCGGATCTTCAAGTCTACGTTTATTTGTAAGTATGTCTTTGAGAAACTTAGTGTAAGAAGGTATTTGGGTGATGGCTTCTGTAAAGGGGATTTCTACGTGAAGTTTTTCTATAACCTTAACGAATTTCTGATACTGATTATCGATTTAGGTTTTCTTTAATCTTTGAGGGTATGGTATAGGTGGTTTGTATGGCGGTGGTGGTACATAGGTTTTGTTTTTAGGTTCTTCTCATTTTTGTTGACTTTCCGGGTTTTCAGATTCCTCTGGTTCCTTCTCCTCATTTCTCTCAGAAGTTTCGGGATCACTTAATCTAGGGTTATAAGGTTCCTTATAAGCGGTTCCACTTCGTAGAGTAATGGCATTTGCTTGCCCTTTTGGGTTTTGTTGAGGTTGTCCAGGGAACTGTCCTCCAGGTGTAGTCTGAGGGGCTTGGTTTAAAGCTACCTGAGAGATCTGGGTTTCAAGCATCTTATTATGAGTAAAAATTTGGTCAACCTTGGTTCCTAACTGGGTGATTAGTACGTTAACATGGACGTTTTGGTTCATGAACTCTTTGTTTTGTTTTGTTTGAGCGGTGATAAAATTTTCCACAATTTTCTCAAGGCTCGGACTTGGTGGTACAGGTTGCATAGGTTGATTTGTTCTTGGGACTTGGTAACCTTGTTGTCTCTGAGGTGCGGTATTTTGAATAGGGTTATTATTTTTGTAGGAGAAGTTTGGGTGATTCCTCCATCTAGGGCTATATGTGTTTGAAAATGGGTTCCCTTGGGTGTAGTTCACTTGCTCAGGATTGGTCTCATTTAACAGATTCCATTCGGCGGATTGGTGTCCTTGCGTCCCACATATCTCACAATTCGGCGAAACTGCGGCTACAGTATTCGGAGTTGTACACATATGTTCGACTCTAAGGGCCAATGCGTCCATTTTAGCTTGCATCATGTCCATAGAGCTTAGCTCATGTATTCCTCCTTGGGCTTCCTTCTTTTCCACTGTTGCTCGTTCTACTCCCCATGATTGATGGTTTTGGGCCATATCTTCGATAAGGGCACTGGCTTCAGGGTAAGGTTTGTTCATCAATGCGCCACCAGCGGCAGCGGCGATGGTCATCTTAGTGTTATAATGAAGTCCATTATAGAAGGTTTGAATGATTAGCCTATTCTCTAAGCCATGATGTGGGCATGCTCTTAATAGTTCTTTATATCTCTCCCAGGCTTCGAACAACGACTCTCCTTGGTGTTGGGTAAATCTGGTTATTAGGTTTCAAAGAAGAGCAGTCTTACTTGGGGGAAAATATCTATCAAGGAAAACTTTTCTAAGGTCTTCCCAAGTTGTTATGGAATTGGGTGGAAGGGAATCTAACCATGATAGAGCTTTATCTCTGAGGGAAATGGGAAATAATCTTAAGCGTATTGCCTCAGGAGGAGCTCCATTGGTTTTAAAGGTGTCTGCTGTAAACACCCCAAATTTGCCCTCACCCATTCACCATGGCTTGTGATCATTCTCATATGCATAAACACAATCATATCATCTCACATCTCATTTTGATTCACTGCATAGATTCTAAGTCATCTGCACCTAGGGTTTGTGATCTGAGCAATCTCAGGGCATCTTGAGCCACTCCAAGGGCAACCAATCAATTCAAAGGAGTCTACATGTGTTCAAGCATCATAGTACATCCTCTCAAAGTCAAAAATTCCAATGAATCACAAGAACTAGGGTTTGAGTGGATGCAGAGCCAGGATTGACTGCACAGTTGACCTAAAATTAGGGTTTTGGTTTCAGAGGCCATAACCCCAAATTTTTTGGTCATTCTTGTTTCCATTGGTCTCTATATGGTATAGGGAGTATGCATATCAATTTTCATGAAGAAATTCCATGGGGAAGTCATCTGATCAAGGGTTGACTTTTCAGACAAGTCAGTGTAAAATCAGGGCATCTGAGGCCCCCAATGACCCAACCAATGGGTGATCTTCATCATTTTGAGTGTATATGATCTTTATTTGATCATGGAAGAAGGTTGAAGTTCATAAAAATCAAGAATTTAGGGTTTTTGCAAATGTTGACTTTTTGGGCATAGTTGACTTTTCAAGAATGCATCATTTTAGGTCATTTTTCAAGCCATGATTCTTGATCCAAAAATGCTTCAAATGGAAAAACTTTGGTCATGAAAGTTGTAGATCTCATTTTTCCCTTTTCAAAAAGTACAAGAACATGATCAAACTCTTCTTGAATCAAAAGTTATGGCAATGCAAAGTTGGCTAAAATCATTGATTTTCAAGGCATGCTTCAAATGGAAATTGTGCAAAGTCATGAACCAATGCATTATGTGACCTCTAATTCATTTGAAACCATTACACAAACATTCTATGAGCTTTAAAAATCAGAATTGGACCAAGTTTCCCCATGGTTTGGTTTGTGTAACAAGACTTTCTCACATGTGAACCAAAGTTACAACAAGTTGCAAAACTCATGATCATGCTTCCTACAACTTGCAGCCTTGGATGCTGAGCTTTGCTAGCCTCTCACCTCACCTTGCTGCGCCAGCCCATGCCCATGTACTTGCCTAGATCATGAGCCATACTTCTCTTACACATTATTTGACTTTTTGCAAAAGTTAACTTACCAATCAATAAAGGGCATGTCTTGTCAACTGACCAATGAGAGAGAGTTATGTGGACAATTTGCAAGCTAGACATAACACAAGGAAAGGCTGAAGCTCTCTCATTCATGACATTCACAAAAACCTACCACATTGAATTTGTCTTCGAATCTGCCTACACAGTTTGAAAACACTTCAACCATCTTCACCATTCAACTCACCTTGCTCCATAGACCACCCAGCACCAAGAACACAAGCCTGAAACAGCCTGAACATCTCACTGCCATTTCTCACTTCATTTTGCAGTTTCAATCGAATCTCCTTCCACAAACCACAAACACACCAACAAACACTCCAGACCTTCTCCATTCATCCTCAGGATCACAAACCATCATTCACAAAGGCCTGAAACCTCCAGAAACTCCATTGCCATTTCTGACCAAGCTTGAGCAGGAGCTTTCGAATCTCACTATCCAGCCAGCTCAAACTCTTTTTGAGCATTCAAGCATCTTCTGGGGATCAAGTGGAGTGGATTGCACAAGGAGAAGTGGCCAGAAAGTTCTCAAACTGAAAGCTCCAAATCTCAGGTAGCTCGAAAATTATTTTTCCAGAAATCTTTTTTCTTGTTACAAACTTGTTCTATGTGATTCACTGATCATCCTGATGTTCTTAGTTTTTGAGATGATGATGAAATAAGCATTTAATTTGTCTCTGAAGCTTGCGTGCCCTAGAACTTGTTCTCTTCGATTCAGCTTGTTTAGGAAGAATAAATTTGTTTTGAGAGAGGGGTTTGATTCGTGAGAGGTTGGAGATCATTTCCCAATTCATAGATTTTGTTTTTGATGCGTTTTGAGGGAGTTGGTGAGTTTCCCGGTGAGGTGCTGGCCGGAGAAGACGACCGGAAGTCTTCTCCTGCCACCTGAGTCATTAAACCCTAATCTCAGGTCATTAACTCTAGTTTGAATTTGAGCCATGGATGTGCGTTGACCTATTGACTTCCCTCTCTTTTGGATGGCCCAGATCATTTCATTTGCCCTAATCTCTCTCATTAGCTTTAATTAGTTTTAATTAAATGTAATTAACCCAGATGCAATCCTGGCCACAAGATCACGCGCCAGTCAACACATTTGAACTCAGAATCAATCTCATCCATCCATCCTGATTACTTCCTATTTTATTTAATTTTTATTCATTTTCTTTTCAATTAACTTGCATATTTATTTAAAAATAGCAAAAATATCTTAAAAATTATGAAACTTTTTCTTAAAAGTTTTATTAATTTTTAAGACCCAAAAATATTTTTATTTTATTTTTTATCATCAAAAAAGTATTTTTAAATATTTAAAAGATTATTTTTAATTGATTAATGGGAATTAATTAATTAAAAATACTTTTAGGTATTTAAAAATTACAAAAAAATTCATGAAATGTTCTAAGACATTTAGAAACATTGTCCAACCTTCAAACCAAATTTCTTTTTTGATCTTGATGCATTTTAAGAATTTTTCATTGAATTAAATCATTTTTTATGCATTATTTTGATCATGGGTTCAAAAAATCATTTCTGCCTATTGGAGAAGAGTTGGACATTGGTTCTTCTTGCATTGTTTTCCATTTTGCATGTAGTTTCTAGGGTAAAATGGCCATGATTTGATCTTGCATTTTCTAATTGTTTGGCATTTCTTTTGTTAAGAACCCTAAAAAACCCTAATAACTTGCAAAATTCATAACTTGAGTTTGGTTGAGAGTTGAGAGCTCCCCTTTGGGCAGTGGTTTATTGTAGGTTTAGGGTTCCTTTGGGTGCCATTTTCCATTTTTATCTTAGGGTTTTGTTTCTGTTTTGGATTTTTGTTTGATGTTTGATCCATGAACCCTAATTTGGGCTTTCTCTTGCATCCTTCTTGCATTTCCTTGCATAGCATGACTTGTCTTTGCATTTTGTGCATTCTTGTGATTCATTTGACATCTTAAGACATATAGGAAGCATGTTTGATCATTGCATTACATATTTGCCATGTCATTTGCCTTGTAAGATTCATAACTTTTCATGCTCATTCATGCTCCTTAACTTGCATCATTTGCATCCATGCTCTTGTATGAACATCTCCATGCCTTGTCTCATGTTTGCAGCACTTCATAACATCATTATCATCATCAACATGCTTCTGGTTTGGTCTAGCATCATGACATTTCATTTCATTTAGCATTGCATTGCATTTCTTTCTAACATTTCAGGTGGTAAGTAAACTTGAGAAGTGAATTTGCCTTCACTTCTCATAACTTTTCTCTTCATCTCTCTTGCATCCATTGCTGCATTCTTATATGTGTTTGAGTTTGAGCTTGCTCATTCTTCTCCTTCCCACTTTCTTTCTTCAAGTGACTTGACTTCTTGAATGAAGCAAGTCACTTTGCTTCTCTTGATCTTATTCATCTGCTTCCTGGTGGCTCCTCTGAAGATTTGTTCTTGCAAACCTCACAAACCTTAGGATCAACCATGTATGACAATGATTAGGGTGTTGATTAGTCTCCCCTCATAGTTTTACCTTTGTGTCTCCTTTGAGTCTTCTCTTCTCATCTCATAATCAGGGACTAAACCCTAAAGGCTTTAAGGCTTTGTGATTAGGGTTATGCCTGCATCCTTCTATTAGGATGGAGTGTATAACTTTAATCCTAAGTGTTAAACCCTTAATGTGTTTAAATCCTCTAATCAATTCATCTAATAATCACCAAGACATCACACTTGTAACTTGGGCCTTGCATCAGGGTTCTAATTCTTCCTTTATTGGTTAAGAAGGACTAACCCTAGTGTTAATGGACAAGTCCCCCTCAAGTTGTCTTACAAATCATAAAAATCATTTCATCATCATACCATTAAATAAAATCCACTTAATAAAAGGCTTGTTTTGTCATGAGTTTAATCCCTAATCACGGATTAAGTTGAGGAGCTTTCCTCAGCTTAAACATTCTCATCTATTATCCTTCTATTAGGATGGTGTAATGAGTCTGTTTAATCCTTGATTATGGCTTAACCTCATTACTTAACACTAAACAAAAACTCCAAAAACATCTAAATAATCACAAGTAGGTTAATGATCTTAATCCTACACCAAAGGTGATTAAGTGTGAGAATCTGACTTCACACTTAAGGTACTCTCATTACCCCTAATCAGAGGGAAGATGTGATGAGTTTACTAACCCATTGGTTTAGACTTAAGCTCATTAACTTATGACAAACTTTCAAAAGCAATAAAAGACTGAAAACTCAAAAACAAACAATAATCGTCTCCTCCGGGATTCTTTTCTCATCTCATTCACTCACAACCGAGAACTTGCTTCTTCCGTCTAATGCAAGACAGTAAGCACCTGAGCCAGACAGGTCACACACTTGAGCATAGGCAAGTAAGCAGTTCACAAGTCAATTCATCTTTCAGTCTCTTTGGGTCGAACTACGGTGTTCTGACTTCCTCATTGCACGAGAGGATACGTAGGCATAACTTAACGGTTATCGAACAAAAGTCTCTGTTCATTCCCTCTCCTTCCAGCTTTACTCTTTAAGCCTCATTATCATGAGCATTTCATTCCTGATCTCACACTGACACTGTATATACTACACTTCACTTCTTTTATACTGACACCTGTACATCTTTTCCAGCTCTTTATACACAGATTGCACTGACACTACCCCTTTAAAACACAAATCTTTTAAGCGTGGATCCCGTCGAGTACGACGGACAATCTGGGTGCTAATACCTTCCCAGGTTGTAACCAACCCCCTTTCTCAGTCTCTCTGGTCCGCAACCGTCTTATCCATCTCTTTCTAGGTCTATGCAGCATTGCCTTTCCTCCGGGATAAAAATGCCTAGCTGGCGACTCTATTCATCTCCAGTGAGTTCACGGCTGTGTGTTCTCACTGTTCCCTTCGCCGACCGTTCGCGTCTGTACCTTCATCTGACCAGGTGTCATTTGTCGGGAGCGACAGCTTGGCGACTCTGCTGGGGAACCTTATACTGCAACCAGGGCTTCTGGTTCTTTTTGTGGGTTCCTCCTAGCGCTTGTTTGATTTATGTTTACCGGGGTGTTATGTGCTTGTTTGTGCTTGTATTTATTTTTGTTTATTGCTTTATGTACAGTTGCTTTACTGCTTTCTTTATTGCATTTATATCATACTGTCATTGTTGCTGGCTGGATCTGGTTTTTTTGTTTTGGTGGGTGGGTGTTTCATTGAGAGTTAAGGTCCTATACCTGGGACCTGAGTGACACCTAGGCTAGAGTGAATCATATTCTTTCCCATTCCATTTCGGTCTGGTGCGGGAATATGAAACACGGTTCAGATATGGGTTTCTTCTTGAGAACTCTGTGTTGCAGATTTCCTGCAATGCTAGGGCTATCTGGGAAGCCTGCTAAGTCTGGATGACCTTTTAGTATTGACCTTCAGAAACTGAGGTGAATTAGAGGAGGAATTGTTATGGTTATTGTAAACACTGTACCTCCGGGTTAGAAGTGTTTACACTTCTCATAACGGATCCAAGTCTGAGGATCCTTGTTCTAGATCACCACCTGTGGGGGGGGGGGTTGGGCTGTTTACAGGTTTGCAGGTACCTTGACCTCAGAATACCCTGTTACTTTGACTTTGTTAAGAATACTCCATGTTGGATAGTTCTTGTGATTCTAAAACCCTGGACATGTGACTCTTTATTTGAGTCCCCTACCTTGGTTACTGGATTTATAGACCTCCATCTGGAATTCTTGAACACACATGGATCTATACCAAGGCAGTTAATCAGATCCAGCTCAGTCACAAACCCTTGCATATCATCTGCATACATACTCATTGCATCATGTTAACATTTGCTTATTTGTGTTTCAGGGTATCCACCTTCATCCGGTTTTGGTTTTGACCCCATCTGCATCATTGACCTATCTCCACCAGCACTTGCTTCAGCCTGTCGGCCATATACTTCAGTTACTTGCACTAGCCAGCCAGTGGCCCACTTCTTAACCTCTTCATCAACACTTATTCTACTCAGTCTCAGCATCATGGCTCCGAAGAAAAGCAACATCACCTATCATTTCTTCCAACCAGACTTATCAGACATCAGGAGGATCCAAACCCTGATCACTCCAGATCACATACCCTTGTTCAGGGAGCATTATGGGGATATACTTGACTTGGTCATGGATTTGGACCCATCTCAGAGGAGTTTGATCCACACTTGCATTCAGTTTTATGATCCTCCTTTGAGATGCTTCACCTTTCAAGACTTCCAGTTGGGGCCTTTATTGGAAGAATACTCATTTTTGATTGGTTTGCCTATCAAGAGGGAAATCCCTTTCAATCCTGAAATGGTCTTTCCCAGCAATGGAGAGGTGGCAAAAGCTTTGCACCTGGAGCCTGTTTTGGTTGAGCAACACATGACCTCTAAAGCTGGGATCCCTGGATTTCATCTGGACTTCCTGATTTCTCAAGCTAGTCTGAAAGCCTCCCTGGGGGAGTGGAAAGCTGTTTGTGCTCTGTTGGCCCTAAGTGTATATGGAATTGTGTTGTTTGCAGATGAGCCTCGATTCATTAGCAAGAATGCAATCCATTTGTTCATCCTGAAGAACCCAGTGCCAACCTTGTTGGGTGATCTCTATTACTCAGTACATCAGAGGAATGAGAAGCAGAGGGGAAGATTAGTGAGGATTTGTGCTCCATTATTTCATGCTTGGCTTCTTAAGCATCTACCCAGGACAGATGCATTCCTAAATCCTCATCAGCAAAGCAACTGGGCTAAGAGACTCACTGTCCTAACTTCAGCAGACATCAGATGGTGTGCTCAAAGCACCAAGGGCAGAGATATCATTACAAGCTGTGGGCACTTTCCCAGTGTGCCCTTGATAGGAGTTAAGGGAAGTATCAATTACAACCCTCTGCTGTTCAGAAGGCAATTGGGCTATGCACTGGTCCATACTCCCAGGGAGCAAGACTTGGTTGAGACCCTCTACTGTGAGAACACGATTAGTCTGGCAACTGTTAGGCAGGCTGCCTGGGCCTGGGATCATGTTCAGACTAAGGGAATCACCATTCTGGGGAAGTGCAATAATGTGGCATCAACACAATATTATGAGTGGTCCCATGCTAGGGCCCAATTCTCTGGAATGCCCTTTACCATAGAAGACATGCCTGAGTCATCTTCAGCACCACCCCCTGCCACTATCAGTTTGGAAGAGTTTGAAAGCTTGAAGGAAAGAAATGAGAAGTTAACCCAAGCCTTGCAGAAGACCCTCAGGGAGAGGAGTGAAGGTGTGAGGGAGATTGAGAGATTGGAGAAATTGAGAGTGGAACACTTGACCAAGATTGAGAAGTCTGGAGATTATATCAACAAGTCCAAAGCTGGTGAGCAGATTTTGAAGAATGCTTGTAAAGAAGCCCAGTTTCAGAGAGCAAGAACAGACTTGTATTTGAAAGAGAGTCAGGCCAGGTGGGTCCGGATCACTGAGGCCCGTACTCTAGAAGACAAGAGAGTTCAAGACAAGATGGAACAGATGGAAAAAGCCCTGGCGGCAGCCCAGAAGGAAATATCAGAGCTAGAAATCAGAGCTGGAGTGAAGAGGTCTAAGGACCAAAGTCAGAACAAGAAGTTGACTGCAGCTGTTGCAACAAGAAACCTTCTCATCAGAGGTCTCACGGAGCGTCCGGCTGATCCTGTGACCGAAGCGCTTCTTAAGGAAGTTCGTGAGGATGAGTTTGGCCTTGGAGTTTGATCATTTGCTTGTTGTTATTCCTATTCCATGTACTTTTGTTTTTTGTGATGTATTTTGACCCCTTAGGGGGCTTGTGTTGTAAAATGAACAAGTTGTATTATTTCATCTTATGTAATGTATTTGTGTTGGTTTGTTCCACCTGAGTTCACTTCAAGAGCAACTTCAACAGCATCATCTTCAAGGGTCTGGAAGGGTCAAAACTGAATGCCAAACCGGATACCTTGAGAACAAATAAGCATAACTGCATTGCATGCTAACCTTTTATTTGTTTTGTAGGGTTTTGTTTTGTTGTTACTAACCTCTGTTGTGATACTCAGGAATTATTGCTCGCCGCCGGGTATTTCCTCTCAACAGGCCACACAGGTACCCAACTAGAAACAACCTTCCGGGAATTCAGATGGATCAGATGCAGCAGGACCTTACGGAGGTCAGAAACCAGATGGCCAACGAAAGGTTGGAGATGAGAACTCAGATAACACAGTTCATGGAAGTAATGAACAATTTAGCTCAAAGCCAGGAGAGGCTCAGGGCTTTGGTAGAAGGGAGGAATCAAGATGAGCCCCATGTGGGGACTGCCGGCACAAGTAACAATGAACGGGTGCAACCCCATGTTAACCCTCCTGTGTTTGGCCCACATCTACATCCTGAGATTAACATTCCTGCAAATGTTCAAGGAACAGCCACTGCAGCCAGAGTACTTCAAGAAGATCCTCAGGAGGACCAATTTACAGTAATGGGTGCTGGAGAGGAAACTTATGATAGACGGTTGGAAGAAATAGCTGAGAAGATGAGGTCCTTAGAGTCTCAAAATTCTTTGGGGTTCGACGTCATGGACATGGGTTTGGTAGAAGGGGTCAGGATCCCCCATAAGTTCAAACCTCCTTGTTTCGAAAAGTATAATGGGACTTCATGCCCCCGGACTCATCTACAATCATTTCTGGGAAGGCTGAAGGCCTATACAATGGATGAGAAACTTTGGATGTTCTACTTCGAAGATAGCTTGACTGGAGCTTCTAGGGAATGGTATTCCCATCTGACAAGAGCAACAATTAGATGCTGGAAGGACCTGGCAGAGGCCTTCATCAGACAGTATCAGTATAATCTAGACATGGCACCCAACAGGACTCTCCTGATGGGAATGTCACAGTCTTCGAGGGAGAGCTTCAGAGAATATGCTCAAAGATGGAGACAGCTTGCTGCTGCTGTCCAGCCACCTATGTCCGAGAGAGAAATGGCAGACATGTTTATGAACACTCTCCAGGGAACGTATATTGACAGGTTGGCTGCTTTCTCTTCCACTAGCTTCGCATATGTTGTCATAGCTGGGGAGAGAATTGAAAGCCTGTTAAAAATGGGAAAGATCTCGGACAACGGTGCAAGCTCGTCCAGTAGTGCAAGAAAGCCTTTTGCAGGCCCGAGAAGAACTGGCGAGACCAATGCCATTCACACCAACAGGGGTAGACCCCAGTACGTTCAAAGGTCGATAGCAGCAGTCACTATCCCTGCTCCAGCACATCCTCAGCCAGTCTATCAACCTCCGCAACAAAACTTCCAACAACAACCTCAGTATCAGCAGAATCAATATCCCCCAAGAAACTACAACAACAACAACTCCAACAACAACAATCAACAGAGGCCATTCCAACAAAGGCCATCCCAAGCTAACCGAGTGATCGACCCGATCCCAATGCCGTATGCTGCCTTGCTGCCACAACTTCTGAAACTCAACCTAGTTGAGCTAAGAACGTTGGCACCTCCGGATCCCAACAGTCTACCAAGGAACTATGACTCCAATGCTAGGTGTGCTTTTCATTCGAACGCACCTGGTCACAGTACAGAAAAATGCAGGGCTCTGCATATGAAGGTACAAGACTTGGTAGACTCCAAGGCTCTGAATTTTGCATCTCCGCCCAATGTCAATAAAAACCCTATGCCAAACCATGGTGGTCCTCGAATTAACGCTATTGAAGAAGACCAACCGTCTTATTTAATAACCAGTGTGGATCAGATCCAGACACCATTGGTGGAAATCAAAGCTCAACTCCGTGAAAACCAGATATTTCCGGGGTGTGAACTAGGGTGTCCATATTGAAATATCTCATGGAATGGGTGTGAGGACCTGAGGAATGGCATTGACAGCCTTATTCAGAGTGGCCTGCTACAGATCACTACATCATTCCCGACAAATCCGGCAACTTCATCAGCAACGGTTTCAGACCCTCCTACAACTGCAGCAACTATTATTCCCGACAATTCATCAGCACCATCAACAAGTACTTCACCTGTCCTTCCAAATGATCAGACTTCAACAGTTTCTCCTGCTACAACTTCAGCTTCATTCCATTTCGAATCTCCATCAACAACAACATCAGTCCTTCCAACAACACCTCCTACAACACCAGCAATCAATCATGAAGATGTCTCTACTGTTACCATATTCTACGATCCTGAAAATAACTCTGCCTACCATTCAGAAGGTGCTGCTCCCATCAGGGCACCAGTTACAATCTTTTATGATCCACAAACAATTACAGTACCTTCAGCAGCAGCAATCAGTCCAGTCACTGTCACGGTGCCTGGACCAGTACCATATGAAAGCAATAGGGCCATCCCTTGGCACTATGGCTCTGACGTGTACTGTGAAGGGAAAAGAATCACTCTTGAAACATCAACACCTGCACCACAAGTAGATAATGTGGGGGGAGGCGGAGGCTTCACTCGAAGCGGACGTCTCTTCGCCTCACAAGTTCAAAGACCCACTGCCGAAGCAGAAGCTGCTGCCAAGGCAAAGGGAAAAGGCCCGGTGCAGGAAGATCCAGCTGCCAAAGAAGCCTTGAAGACACCGTTCGATCAAGAAGTTGATGAGTTTATGCGAATCATCAAAAAGAGTGATTACAAAATTGTGGATCAACTTCACCAGACGCCATCCAAAATCTCTATCCTCTCACTGCTTATGTGCTCCGAAGCCCATCGGAATGCACTACTCAAGGTCTTGCACGCAGCTTACGTGCCTGAAGAGATTACTGTCAACCAGTTGGAAACCGTGGTTGGAAATGTTACTGCTAGCAATGGGCTAGGGTTCACCAATACTGACTTGACAGCGGATGGCCGCAACCACAACAAAGCCTTGCACATAACCATGGAATGCAAAGGAGCTGTCCTTTCTCATGTGTTGGTGGACACAGGTTCTTCCCTGAATGTCTTACCAAAGAAGGCTTTGGTGAAGCTTGAATATGATGGATTGGCATTGAGACCCAGCAACCTGGTGGTAAGAGCCTTTGATGGTTCGAAGAGATCGGTTCTGGGAGAGATTGAGCTGCCTGTGACAATTGGCCCGCAGACTTTTAAAACTATCTTTTATGTGATGGACATTCAGCCCGCCTACAGCTGTTTGTTGGGTAGACCCTGGATTCACGCCGCCGGCGCAATAACGTCTACCCTTCACCAAAAGTTAAAATTTGAGTGGGAAGGTCAAGTTGTCACAATCTGTGGGGAAGAGGATATTTTCGTTAGCCATCTGGCTACGTATAAATACATTGAAATGGATGGGGAGATCCATGAGACAATGAGCCAAGGATTTGAAGCCTTGAATGTCAATGAAGCATCTGCTGTATCTGGTACTCCAATGTCATCATACCAACAAGCCCGGAAGGTTGTTGAGGAAGGAACTGCCCAAGGCTGGGGCAAACTGCTGTCGGTGGAGAAAAAAGAAGACAAGTTTGGGTTGGGTTACAAACCAACTCAACATCAAGCAAAGGCTGCTGCAGAGCCAGGTTTTGTCAGTGGGGGGATGCTCACCCCCGATGCTATCAACTGTCTGGAAGACGAGCTGGAAGAGGAGCGCAATCTGGAGAATTGGATTCGTCCAAAGATCCCGGGGAGCAGTGTCTCGAACTGGTCTTCCCAGGAAATTATAAGAGTTACTCATGCAGAGTAATTATTATTTCCTGCATATTTTATAGCATGCATC
Source organism: Lathyrus aphaca (assembly GCA_963966055.1). Classification (NCBI taxonomy): domain Eukaryota; kingdom Viridiplantae; phylum Streptophyta; class Magnoliopsida; order Fabales; family Fabaceae; genus Lathyrus; species Lathyrus aphaca. The sequence goes on along the minus strand of OZ014523.1, from coordinate 456,344,966 downwards.
AAAGTCTTGCATCTTGCCCAAGATAACAAGACTCATTTTGTAATCAGGGCCATTTGTACTTTTGTGCAAACAAGATTAAATTAATGAAATATCAGACATCTTTTTGCAAACAAGTCTTTTTCTTTTCTGCTCACTGTTTTTCCATCTTTCTTTTTGTACAAAAATAAATGGCGGTGTTTTCAAAATGATAACTTCATTTCACTTTTTTCTAAAGCAAGATTAAAATCAATCACTAAAATGAACCAACTTAACCCTTGCAGAGAGTGCCTTCCAGACTGCACCGACAACAGCACGGCTATGACATCGTATGACTTTGACAATCCAATCAATCAAGCTGATGAAGGGGTTGATGAAGAATATGAGCTTCCTGAAGAGCTAGCCAGGTTGTTGAGACAAGAGGAAAAGGTTATTACTCCTCATCAGGAGGAGATTGAAGTGATTAATCTTGGTACAGACGAAGACGTGAAAGAAGTTAAAATCGGGGCCTGCCTGCAAGACTCAGTAAAGAGACAACTGATAGATCTGCTTCAAGAGTATGTTGATGTGTTTGCTTGGTCGTATCAAGATATGCCAGGGTTGGACACCGATATAGTCGTGCATAAGCTGCCTTTGAGGGAAGAATGCCCACCAGTTAAACAGAAACTGCGCCGGACTCGCCCAGACATGGCTATGAAAATCAAAGAAGAGGTACAAAAGCAATGGGACGCCGGGTTCCTTGCTGTGACTAGCTATCCACCGTGGGTTGCTAATATAGTACCTGTGCCTAAGAAAGATGGCAAAGTAAGAATGTGTGTTGATTACCGGGATCTGAACAGAGCCAGCCCGAAAGATGACTTCCCATTACCTCACATCGACGTATTGGTGGATAACACGGCTCAGTTCTCGGTATTCTCCTTCATGGATGGATTTTCAGGATATAATCAGATCAAGATGTCACCTGAAGACATGGAGAAGACAACGTTCATCACACCCTGGGGCACGTTCTGCTACAAGGTAATGCCATTTGGGCTAAAGAATGCTGGTGCAACGTATCAACGGGCTATGGTGACATTATTCCACGATATGATCCATAAGGAAATCGAGTGTTATGTGGATGACATGATTGCCAAGTCCCTTACAGAGGAAGATCACCTGGTGAATCTGCTGAAGTTGTTCAAGCGACTGAGAAAGTACCAACTGAAGTTGAATCCCAACAAATGCACATTCGGGGTGCGATCCGGTAAATTGCTGGGCTTTATTGTGAGCGAGAAAGGGATTGAAGTTGACCCTGATAAAGTCAAGGCTATTCAAGAAATGCCTGCGCCGAAAACTGAGAAAGAAGTTCGAGGGTTCTTGGGTCGATTGAACTACATCTCACGGTTCATATCCCACCTTACAGCAACCTGTGAACCCTTGTTCAAACTACTAAGAAAAGAACAGACGGTCAGGTGGAACGAAGATTGCCAAAGGGCTTTTGACAAGATCAAAGAATACTTACAAGAACCTCCAATCCTTATGCCTCCAGTTGAAGGAAGACCTCTGATAATGTACCTGACAGTATTAGAAGAGTCGATGGGGTGTGTGTTGGGCCAGCATGACGAGTCTGGTCGAAAAGAGTATGCAATATACTACCTAAGCAAAAAGTTTACCGACTGTGAACAGCGTTATTCACTGCTCGAGAAAACTTGCTGTGCTTTAGCGTGGGCTGCTCGCCGACTGAGACAGTATATGTTGACCCACACTACCTTATTAATCTCAAAAATGGATCCAGTTAAGTACATTTTCGAGAAGCCAGCTCTTACCGGACGGGTTGCAAGATGGCAGATGATTCTCACAGAATACGACATACAGTACACATCTCAGAAAGCCATCAAAGGCAGTGTATTATCTGAATATCTTGTTGAGCAACCCATTGATGACTACCAGCCTATGAGGTTTGACTTCCCTGATGAGGACATCATGTTCATTAAAGCAAAAGATCACGAAGAGCCTATTCACACTGAAGGGCCTGACCCGGAGGAAGAATGGACTATGATGTTTGATGGGGCTGTTAACATGAATGGCCGTGGTGTTGGTGCAGTACTCATCACACCTAAAGGAGTCCACATGCCTTTCTCGGCAAAACTCACTTTCAACTGCACTAACAACGAAGCTGAATACGAAGCTTGCATTATGGGTCTTGAGGAAGCCATTGACCTCAGGATCAAAACTTTGACTGTATTCGGAGATTCAGCTTTGGTAGTCAATCAAACCAACGGGAAATGGTACACCCACCAAGATCATCTGATACCTTACAGGGATTATACAAGGAGGTTACTGACTTTCTTTACAACAGTCAAGCTTGAGTATATCCCTCGAGACGAGAATCAGTTTGCAGATGCTCTGGCTACCATTTCATCAATGATCAAAGTTCAAACGGCTAACTTTGTACCCCAGATTTCAGTGTCTAGACTTGATAGACCAGCATATGTATTTGCAGCAGATGTTGTCAAGGATGATAAGCCTTGGTTTCATGACATTAAATGCTTCTTGGAGGATCAAACATACCCACCTGGGGCATCTTCCAATGATAAGAAGACTTTGAGAAGGCTTGCTGGAAGTTTCTTTCTGAACACTGATGGGTCTTTATACAAGAGGAACTTTGACATGGTACTCCTCAGATGTGTTGACAAGACGGAAGCAGATTTGTTGATGCATGAAGTGCACGAGGGCTCTTTTGGTACCCATGCTGGAGGACATGCAATGGCTAAGAAATTGCTGAGATCAGGCTATTATTGGATCACAATGGATGCAGATTGTTGTGCCTACGCCAGAAAATGCCATAAATGCCAGATTTATGCAGATAAGGTGCATGTGCCTCCCAATCCTTTGAATGTGATGTCTTCACCCTGGCCCTTCGCTATGTGGGGCATTGACATGATTGGCAAGATTGAGCCGACTGCTTCAAATGGTCACAGATTCATCCTGGTCGCCATTGACTATTTCACCAAGTGGGTTGAAGCAGCCTCATATGCAAATGTTACTAGGCAAGTGGTAGCCCGATTCCTGAAGAGAGACATCATCTGTCGGTATGGAGTGCCCGAGCGAATCATTACTGATAATGGTTCCAACTTGAACAACAAAATGATGGCAGAGCTGTGCCGGGACTTCAAGATCCAGCATCACAATTCTTCTCCTTACAGGCCGAAGATGAATGGCGCTGTTGAGGCGGCTAATAAGAATATTAAGAAGATTGTACAGAAGATGGTAGTCACTTACAAAGACTGGCATGAAATGCTACCGTTTGCTTTGCATGGGTACCGCACATCAATCAGAACATCCACTGGGGCAACACCGTATCAGCTTGTGTATGGTATGGAAGCAGTCCTACCTGTTGAAGTTGAATTACCCTCTCTACGGGTATTGATGGATGTTAAACTAAGTGAAGCAGAATGGGTACGGTCCCGATTCGAGCAACTGAGTCTGATCGAAGAGAAAAGATTGGCTGCAATCTGCCATGGGCAGTTATATCAGAAGAGAATGAAGAAGGCCTTCGATCAGAAAGTCAGGCACCGAGAGTACCAAGTAGGGGATCTTGTGTTGAAAAGAATCCTCCCTCCTCATACAGACCACAGGGGCAAATGGACTCCAAATTATGAAGGACCATTCGTTGTAAAGAAAGTTTTCTCTGGTGGAGCGCTGATGCTCAGCACCATGGATGGTGAAGATTTCCCGTCCCCTGTGAATTCAGATGCAGTTAAAAAATACTTCGCATAAAATGACCCGCTGGACATAAAAACAGAATGTAAGTCCAGGCAAAAATAGGGCATCCCGGCGAGTCAAAAACAGAATAAAAGACTCAAAAACAGAATGTAAGGGAAAATGAATAAAAAAATGTACACCCGCTGAGTTGAAAAGCCGCATTGGACAACTCAGGCAAAAATGGGTATCCCGATGGATTGAAAACCCGAAAGGGCGATCCATGCAAAACAAGGGAATAAGCGAACAACTGCATTCTGAATTCGTCTGCATTATCTGCAACTTGGTAAGTTACAAAGGATCAAGCTTCAATCAGAATCAACTTTCTTCAGAAAGCAAGACGAGAAGAACGTCATTGTCATACGAGTCATAGCAGGAGAGGAAGCTCCTCAAAGCGTCGCCAACACTGCCAGCTTTTTGTTTCTCAATTTGTAACAGTCTCTTCATTTCAGGAGATATGTTTCCTTGACTGTATCTTGCCAATTCAGGGCACATGAATTAATAAAATCAGATTTTCGGTCATGTTTCGTTTTTTACATTTATGTTTTGCAAAGAGTTGTCTGATATCTCTAAAAATACAATTGCATAAGTACAGATGCCTTTCTCTAAAAAATAAAAACACATGCTTGCAGGGAATGTGATTATTCTCGAAAGTACTTAACTCCTATGACGGAATCCGGTAAGGGATACCTCGGGACCTTTTGTGCGTTTCCTTATCTTTGCAGGATTGCAGGTATCCAGGACGCAACCGGGGGCATGCAAGTCACGTTTTAGCAAGCTGGCAAATCATTATCAACTCGGTCTATCTTCCACGTGGCACTGGAAGGTGCCCATTTCCCCAGCGAAGTTGCCAAATCGACATGCACTCAATCTCAGCACCTGAAATGCTCTATCCCCAGCTGAGTTGCCACTTGTTGCTCTCCCCAGCTGAGTTGCCTCTCATAATTCCCCAGCCGAGTTGCCTCTCATTGCTATCCCCAGCTGAGTTGCTTCCCATTGCTCTCCCCAGCTGAGTTACAAACAGCATTTCCCAGTTGAAGCACCAACCATTCTTCCTCAACGGAATGCAGAAGTCAGGGGATCATATCCCCACAGAATCTTCAGCCTCTATCCAGAAGAGCAACGCATGAAGAGATCACAACAGAGTGAAGAAAGCTTCTACAAACCCCAGCTGGGTCCCGTATTACAAGGATATGTCAACCAGTGACCTATATCCCCAAGCAGATACACCATCAGATCTACCAATGATCTCATCCCCAGCTGGGATGTTCACTTCAAGCAGATCAACCAGGGATCTTCGCAGCAATGGGATCCGAATCCCGGATCTGTGCCCCTTTGCATAATCATGGCATCCGCATCATACTATCCCCTCAGAGCGTAGCATTCCGTCCCAAACGGAGCATTACGGCAAAAATCAAACGCATAGCATAATCATAAGCCATTTTCTGAATTAACGCTTGTGCATAATAACCGTTCATCATCATTGTACAAAAATCCCCACCAGAGTCCCAGCAAAAGCAGTTGCCTCTCCAATCACCAAACACCAGTATATATTTCTGACGCCCGTCCGTGTCATCATTCCCCAGTAAAGTCGCCAGAACACTCTTTACAAACAAGATCACCCGTATTACAGATACATCATGACACCCGTCCGTGTCATATCTCGGCAGAAAGCCAAAGACATCCTCTTTGCACTCACATATACTTATATATACATTTTCTTGACACCCGTCCGTGTCATATCCCCAGCGCAGTCGCTTACACTTTCATCAACCCATATACTTGTTAATATTATACTTTTCTCTTTTGACACCCGTCCGTGTCACTCTCCCCAGCAGTTAAAACACTCATCTATACAATACAATACTCACCACTCATGGTACACTTATACAGATACTCGTCCGTATCTTGTATACATCATCACTATCCCCACAGATTCGACAGTAGTCCTTGTTCTTTGTTAACCAGTTGGTACTCGTCCGTACCACCATCTCAGAACATTGCGTCTAGTGTTTGTTTCTACATGATGCTCGTCCGTATCATAGTCTTAAGGATGCTCGTCCGCATCTTTAATCCATACACCGTGTCAAACACCTATGTCTTCTTGAATATAGATACTCGTCCGTGTCTATTATTCCCCAGAAGAATTCTTTCAGATGCAACACTCGTCCGTGTTCTTTGTTAACCAGTTGATACTCGTCCGTATCATCATCTCTGAACATGTGTCAGTTTGTTTCTACATGGTACTCGTCCGTATCATAGTCTCAAGGATGCTCGTCCGCATCTTTAATCTATACACAATACCAAACACTTATACCTTTTTGTTTCTTGGTTGTGAACGCTCGTCCGTGTTCACTATATCCCCAGTAGATCACCAACAAATTTTCTTTCATCTAACACTCGTCCTGTGTTATGATAAACCTTGAGAGCAGCCGTACCCTGCTGAGTGGTCGTCCTCCACTTCTTGATGGTCGTCCTCCATCACGCTCATCCGATGGCCGTCCCCATCGTTGATTTTTAGCAGCCGTCCCCTGCTAGGTGGTCGTCCTCCACCTTTTGATGATCGTCCTTCATCATTTTATCCAATGGCCGTCCCCATTGTTGACTCTGGTTATCTGGCATTCGTCCTATGTCATGAGAAACCTTGAGAGCAGCCGTACCCTGCTGAGTGGTCGTCCTCCACTTCTTGATGGTCGTCCTCCATCATGCTCATCCGATGGCCGTCCCCATCGTTGACCTTTTCTATCCGATGGCCGTCCCCATCGTTGATATTTTCGGCAGCCGTACCCTGCCAGGTGGTCGTCCTCCACCTTTGATGGCCGTCCCCATCATATATTCCTTTTACCCCCAACAGAGCAGCCGTCCCCTGCTAGGTGATCGTCCTTCACCTTTGATGGCCGTACCCCATCATCTGTTTATTTCATTTATTCTTTAACCCGATGGCCGTCCCCGTCGTGGTCCCTTTTCCTTTTAGCCCGATGGCCGTCCCCATCGTTGGTTACTTTACCTTTATGAACTTGATGGCCGTCCCCGTCATGTTTCATTAATTTCCAGAGAATTCTACAGCTTTATCTTGATGGCCGTCCCCATCATGATTTTATTTTCCCCAGCTAGTCGGCCGTCCCCTTCTTGGCTCTACCTTTTTATCCCTAGCTAGTCGGCCGTCCCCGTCTTGGCTTTACCTTTTATCCCCAGCATGTCGGCCGTCCCCGTCATTGCTACTTACCCAGCAGTCGTCCTCTGCTCGACGGTCGTCCTCCGTCGCCCACACTTTACAATATACTTTATCTATATCCCTTTTTCTTCTTCATTCTGTGAGTGCAAATTTTGGACTGTCTTTGGTATTCAACCACAAGTTATCTTGTTTGCCTGTTAAGCCGTTGCTTACATCCTGCACAGCTAACTCATGTTTGAATAGGGGCAGCTGTAAACACCCCAAATTTGCCCTCACCCATTCACCATGGCTTGTGATCATTCTCATATGCATAAACACAATCATATCATCTCACATCTCATTTTGATTCACTGCATAGATTCTAAGTCATCTGCACCTAGGGTTTGTGATCTGAGCAATCTCAGGGCATCTTGAGCCACTCCAAGGGCAACCAATCAATTCAAAGGAGTCTACATGTGTTCAAGCATCATAGTGCATCCTCTCAAAGTCAAAAATTCCAATGAATCACAAGAACTAGGGTTTGAGTGGATGCAGAGCCAGGATTGACTGCACAGTTGACCTAAAATTAGGGTTTTGGTTTCAGAGGCCATAACCCCAAATTTTTTGGTCATTCTTGTTTCCATTGGTCTCTATATGGTATAGGGAGTATGCATATCAATTTTCATGAAGAAATTCCATGGGGAAGTCATCTGATCAAGGGTTGACTTTTCAGACAAGTCAGTGTAAAATCAGGGCATCTGAGGCCCCCAATGACCCAACCAATGGGTGATCTTCATCATTTTGAGTGTATATGATCTTTATTTGATCATGGAAGAAGGTTGAAGTTCATAAAAATCAAGAATTTAGGGTTTTTGCAAATGTTGACTTTTTGGGCATAGTTGACTTTTCAAGAATGCATCATTTTAGGTCATTTTTCAAGCCATGATTCTTGATCCAAAAATGCTTCAAATGGAAAAACTTTGGTCATGAAAGTTGTAGATCTCATTTTTCCCTTTTCAAAAAGTACAAGAACATGATCAAACTCTTCTTGAATCAAAAGTTATGGCAATGCAAAGTTGGCTAAAATCATTGATTTTCAAGGCATGCTTCAAATGGAAATTGTGCAAAGTCATGAACCAATGCATTATGTGACCTCTAATTCATTTGAAACCATTACACAAACATTCTATGAGCTTTAAAAATCAGAATTGGACCAAGTTTCCCCATGGTTTGGTTTGTGTAACAAGACTTTCTCACATGTGAACCAAAGTTACAACAAGTTGCAAAACTCATGATCATGCTTCCTACAACTTGCAGCCTTGGATGCTGAGCTTTGCTAGCCTCTCACCTCACCTTGCTGCGCCAGCCCATGCCCATGTACTTGCCTAGATCATGAGCCATACTTCTCTTACACATTATTTGACTTTTTGCAAAAGTTAACTTACCAATCAATAAAGGGCATGTCTTGTCAACTGACCAATGAGAGAGAGTTATGTGGACAATTTGCAAGCTAGACATAACACAAGGAAAGGCTGAAGCTCTCTCATTCATGACATTCACAAAAACCTACCACATTGCATTTGTCTTCGAATCTGCCTACACAGTTTGAAAACACTTCAACCATCTTCACCATTCAACTCACCTTGCTCCATAGACCACCCAGCACCAAGAACACAAGCCTGAAACAGCCTGAACATCTCACTGCCATTTCTCACTTCATTTTGCAGTTTCAATCGAATCTCCTTCCACAAACCACAAACACACCAACAAACACTCCAGACCTTCTCCATTCATCCTCAGGATCACAAACCATCATTCACAAAGGCCTGAAACCTCCAGAAACTCCATTGCCATTTCTGACCAAGCTTGAGCAGGAGCTTTCGAATCTCACTATCCAGCCAGCTCAAACTCTTTTTGAGCATTCAAGCATCTTCTGGGGATCAAGTGGAGTGGATTGCACAAGGAGAAGTGGCCAGAAAGTTCTCAAACTGAAAGCTCCAAATCTCAGGTAGCTCGAAAATTATTTTTCCAGAAATCTTTTTTCTTGTTACAAACTTGTTCTATGTGATTCACTGATCATCCTGATGTTCTTAGTTTTTGAGATGATGATGAAATAAGCATTTAATTTGTCTCTGAAGCTTGCGTGCCCTAGAACTTGTTCTCTTCGATTCAGCTTGTTTAGGAAGAATAAATTTGTTTTGAGAGAGGGGTTTGATTCGTGAGAGGTTGGAGATCATTTCCCAATTCATAGATTTTGTTTTTGATGCGTTTTGAGGGAGTTGGTGAGTTTCCCGGTGAGGTGCTGGCCGGAGAAGACGACCGGAAGTCTTCTCCGGCCACCTGAGTCATTAAACCCTAATCTCAGGTCATTAACTCTAGTTTGAATTTGAGCCATGGATGTGCGTTGACCTATTGACTTCCCTCTCTTTTGGATGGCCCAGATCATTTCATTTGCCCTAATCTCTCTCATTAGCTTTAATTAGTTTTAATTAAATGTAATTAACCCAGATGCAATCCTGGCCACAAGATCACGCGCCAGTCAACACATTTGAACTCAGAATCAATCTCATCCATCCATCCTGATTACTTCCTATTTTATTTAATTTTTATTCATTTTCTTTTCAATTAACTTGCATATTTATTTAAAAATAGCAAAAATATCTTAAAAATTATGAAACTTTTTCTTAAAAGTTTTATTAATTTTTAAGACCCAAAAATATTTTTATTTTATTTTTTATCATCAAAAAAGTATTTTTAAATATTTAAAAGATTATTTTTAATTGATTAATGGGAATTAATTAATTAAAAATACTTTTAGGTATTTAAAAATTACAAAAAAATTCATGAAATGTTCTAAGACATTTAGAAACATTGTCCAACCTTCAAACCAAATTTCTTTTTTGATCTTGATGCATTTTAAGAATTTTTCATTGAATTAAATCATTTTTTATGCATTATTTTGATCATGGGTTCAAAAAATCATTTCTGCCTATTGGAGAAGAGTTGGACATTGGTTCTTCTTGCATTGTTTTCCATTTTGCATGTAGTTTCTAGGGTAAAATGGCCATGATTTGATCTTGCATTTTCTAATTGTTTGGCATTTCTTTTGTTAAGAACCCTAAAAAACCCTAATAACTTGCAAAATTCATAACTTGAGTTTGGTTGAGAGTTGAGAGCTCCCCTTTGGGCAGTGGTTTATTGTAGGTTTAGGGTTCCTTTGGGTGCCATTTTCCATTTTTATCTTAGGGTTTTGTTTCTGTTTTGGATTTTTGTTTGATGTTTGATCCATGAACCCTAATTTGGGCTTTCTCTTGCATCCTTCTTGCATTTCCTTGCATAGCATGACTTGTCTTTGCATTTTGTGCATTCTTGTGATTCATTTGACATCTTAAGACATATAGGAAGCATGTTTGATCATTGCATTACATATTTGCCATGTCATTTGCCTTGTAAGATTCATAACTTTTCATGCTCATTCATGCTCCTTAACTTGCATCATTTGCATCCATGCTCTTGTATGAACATCTCCATGCCTTGTCTCATGTTTGCAGCACTTCATAACATCATTATCATCATCAACATGCTTCTGGTTTGGTCTAGCATCATGACATTTCATTTCATTTAGCATTGCATTGCATTTCTTTCTAACATTTCAGGTGGTAAGTAAACTTGAGAAGTGAATTTGCCTTCACTTCTCATAACTTTTCTCTTCATCTCTCTTGCATCCATTGCTGCATTCTTATATGTGTTTGAGTTTGAGCTTGCTCATTCTTCTCCTTCCCACTTTCTTTCTTCAAGTGACTTGACTTCTTGAATGAAGCAAGTCACTTTGCTTCTCTTGATCTTATTCATCTGCTTCCTGGTGGCTCCTCTGAAGATTTGTTCTTGCAAACCTCACAAACCTTAGGATCAACCATGTATGACAATGATTAGGGTCTTGATTAGTCTCCCCTCATAGTTTTACCTTTGTGTCTCCTTTGAGTCTTCTCTTCTCATCTCATAATCAGGGACTAAACCCTAAAGGCTTTAAGGCTTTGTGATTAGGGTTATGCCTGCATCCTTCTATTAGGATGGAGTGTATAACTTTAATCCTAAGTGTTAAACCCTTAATGTGTTTAAATCCTCTAATCAATTCATCTAATAATCACCAAGACATCACACTTGTAACTTGGGCCTTGCATCAGGGTTCTAATTCTTCCTTTATTGGTTAAGAAGGACTAACCCTAGTGTTAATGGACAAGTCCCCCTCAAGTTGTCTTACAAATCATAAAAATCATTTCATCATCATACCATTAAATAAAATCCACTTAATAAAAGGCTTGTTTTGTCATGAGTTTAATCCCTAATCACGGATTAAGTTGAGGAGCTTTCCTCAGCTTAAACATTCTCATCTATTATCCTTCTATTAGGATGGTGTAATGAGTCTGTTTAATCCTTGATTATGGCTTAACCTCATTACTTAACACTAAACAAAAACTCCAAAAACATCTAAATAATCACAAGTAGGTTAATGATCTTAATCCTACACCAAAGGTGATTAAGTGTGAGAATCTGACTTCACACTTAAGGTACTCTCATTACCCCTAATCAGAGGGAAGATGTGATGAGTTTACTAACCCATTGGTTTAGACTTAAGCTCATTAACTTATGACAAACTTTCAAAAGCAATAAAAGACTGAAAACTCAAAAACAAACAATAATCGTCTCCTCCGGGATTCTTTTCTCATCTCATTCACTCACAACCGAGAACTTGCTTCTTCCGTCTAATGCAAGACAATAAGCACCTGAGCCAGACAGGTCACACACTTGAGCATAGGCAAGTAAGCAGTTCACAAGTCAATTCATCTTTCAGTCTCTTTGGGTCGAACTACGGTGTTCTGACTTCCTCATTGCACGAGAGGATACGTAGGCATAACTTAACGGTTATCGAACAAAAGTCTCTGTTCATTCCCTCTCCTTCCAGCTTTACTCTTTAAGCCTCATTATCATGAGCATTTCATTCCTGATCTCACACTGACACTGTATATACTACACTTCACTTCTTTTATACTGACACCTGTACATCTTTTCCAGCTCTTTATACACAGATTGCACTGACACTACCCCTTTAAAACACAAATCTTTTAAGCGTGGATCCCGTCGAGTACGACGGACAATCTGGGTGCTAATACCTTCCCAGGTTGTAACCAACCCCCTTTCTCAGTCTCTCTGGTCCGCAACCGTCTTATCCATCTCTTTCTAGGTCTATGCAGCATTGCCTTTCCTCCGGGATAAAAATGCCTAGCTGGCGACTCTATTCATCTCCAGTGAGTTCACGGCTGTGTGTTCTGACTGTTCCCTTCGCCGACCGTTCGCGTCTGTACCTTCATCTGACCAGGTGTCATTTGTCGGGAGCGACATCTGCTAACTGAAGAAAGTTTTTTAAATGTTGGTTTGGGTTCTCAGTAGCAAGACCTGCGAATTGTCTCTGTTGCACTAATTACAGCAGGGATGGTTTAAGTTCAAAATTATTGGCTGGGATAGCGGGGCTTACTATACTAGAACTAGGTTCCTCGTTTGATGGTTGGGAGAAGTCCTTAAGAGGTCTTCGGTTTTGATCTTCGGCCATAGCTCTGCTATTCCTATGGAAAAACAAACGTACGCGAGCATAACTTTCAGGTTCAGCTAGAGGGTCTACTAAACTTTCGGCACTGCGAGCCTTTCGCATTGATCGGTGGGTAACAACCTTAGTCTAAACGGTATAACTACAGGGTATGAAATTTGAAGAAATTGGTCCCTGACAACGGCACCAAAAACTTGATGCGTGTTTTTCGCAAGTGTACAAACACGTCAGAGTAATATAAAAGATTGTCGAATCCACAGAGACCAAGTGTCAATCTATCGTACTTGTTGTTATGGTGTGTATCTAAGGCAACTGAATATAATGGTTTTAAGGAGTGCGCAATGGTAAATAAAATGGTAATTTTAAACAATTAATAAAGACAGGCTTGAATGTAATTCACGTAATCAATAGATAGTCCAGTACTTGTTAATAGAACTACTTATGGGCAATGTTTTCTACTTTGAAAAGAACTAATTTAACAGGAACTGTCGCTTTCGCGTATTCAGAACCGAGTTGTACTCTCTAATCAACCCCTCCTATTGTCACGGATAAAAAGGTGTGTACTGAGTTAGAGTAGTAAACCTATTTTTAAGAAATATAGTATCTTAACTAAGTTGAAAAGTACTTTAACCTGGATTTCTTAGCAAAAAGAGGTTCTCACGAACCAGACTCTAAACTTCTTAACGCGTCCGAAAATCGTTTTAAAATCTCTTTTCTTTTTAATCTAAAAACTCCTAATGAACTAGACAAAGTTCTTTTTGCTGTTTTTGAAATAGTTAAAAACAATTAAACTTGAATTGAAAGATAAAATAGCCCTTAAGTGTTTCCACGAACAATTGTACGGATTACTGGTTCAATTACGATCCTTACATTCTAACCTTTATGGATTTAGTTAGACATGGTAAAGTAAAAGTTCTTTTTATAATTTTTCATAAAAGTAATTTGGTGCAAGTGCGGAAAGTAAATAAAAGTAGTGTGAGTGCAGAAATTAAATAAAAGTAGTGCGAGTGCGAGAAATAAAGGTATTTAAAGCGAGTGCGGAAAATAAACGAAAGTAGTGCAAGTGAGAGAAATAAATAAAGTAAAGTGAGTGCGGGAAATAAATAAAGTAAAGCAGTGCGAGAAATAAATAGAAGTAAAGCAATGCGGAAAAATAAAATATGAACTGGAATTAAAATGGCGGCAGGATTAACTTCCTCCCAGAGTGCTACAAAACTCGATAACACAGACGTATACAGACTTGATCACTCGATTGCAGTAACACCCCGATGTGGAATGGTAACTGCTTTAAAATTGATATATGCCTAAGAGATTCTAAGTTTGGATGATTGAAAACGAAAATCTAAGGCCCTATTTATAGGAAAACAAATAGCAAGAAAAGACCAGGATGCCCCCTCCACTAAAAAGTGGAGGGAAAAGTTTTAGCCTTGTGGCGGCCGCCACAAGGCCATGGCGTCCGCCATGAGACTAATGTGGAAGAAGAGAGTGGGGATCGTGGGTCTTAGCAGTTGTAGAGTGGGCTTGAGACGTGGCCACATCATGGCAGACCCTATGGCGCCAGCCATGGCGGATGTCGTAAGTGTAAAAAGCTAAATTTCTTGGTTTTCGTCCGTTTCCACTCCTTTTTCGCTCCTTTTCTCGATTTAGGCCCTGTTTACATAGAAAACCTGAAAATAAAGAAAAACAAAGTAATAACATAACAAAATAACAATAAAAGCTAAGAATGCATGCGAAATCGGAGTCAGAAATACGGTGAATTTTAGTGTTATCAGAGTCCTAACTATTCAGAGCCGTTGGAGCTTAAATTTAATCGAAGGCGTCGAAATTTAGCTCGTTAACTACGTTAGAATCAATTCAATGTTAGAATCGTTCTATGAGGAGTCGAGCATTGATTTAGTATTAAAATGCAAAAATAAAATAAAAACTGATTAATGGTCTCATCTTAACCAAAATTTGTGGTAATCTCGATTTTTAGACATTCATCGACCAAATAAAATAAAATAAAATATAAAATAAACTATTATTAAATTGACAAACTAGGAAATAAATCGAAAAATAAAAACGATAAATAAATAACTAAACTAAATAGGCCTCATATTGATCGAAATTGGCCGATTTAATGAAATCGAACATATTCAATCATTTGTTATATCACCGGCCCAAAAATAAATCGAAAAATAAAATTGAAATGATAAACAAAAGAGGTTCTAATCAACCAATCATCAAAAGGAAATGAAAATTAAAAAAAAATAATAAACATATAAAATAAAGGAAATGAAACAAAAATAAATATAGTATAGTCATTAACATTTTTTAGAAAACACCATATAAGAAACTATCACTTAAAAAAAATTTAAAAAAAGAAGAAGATAAAGAGATTAAAGAGATTGAAGAATGCAATGGGTCTGTGATTTATCAACCTTCACAATCTCTTTGGTTTTGAACGATTTATCACACTCGTCTCTTTTTCTTTCAATTCTCATTCGAAAACGAAAATTGCCGCTAGGTCTCGTGATTTTTGGCCGTCAAAGCTCTTTCTGATTCATTTTTATGGTTTTTCACACGATTCATTTTTGGTTCGCTATTTTGCTTTCAGATTTACGGTGTTTTGGTATCAGGTTCGTGGTGGTTCTCGCTCGCGATGAAGGGTGATGGTTTCGGTGATATGTGGCAGTTTTGATGGTATTCTCTTAGTTACTCTGAGTTTCGCGATTCAGGAATCCACCCTTAGTTTTTCGTTCTCGTACGCCTCTCTTGCATCTCTCGGTTCAGATTCGGAGGATTTTACGGTTTCCTTGTATTAGTCGGTTCGGGGTTTCATTTTGAAAGTTTCTGAAGGTGGGTTATGGAGGTGATGGTGGTTTATGGTTTTGGTAGTGGAAGATTTGGATTTTATGGTAATAAAGGATTGCAGAAGGTTTTGAATGTTTGTGTAATGATGTTGTTTACTGTTTGTGCATTTTCACTCGGTTTGTTTCTCGTTCTTCTTTCATTTTTCCGGTCTCAGATCTCTTTTTTATTTATTTTTGTGATTTGGATGAGTGTGGTGGTGTTTGATTTTGTTGAAGGTTGAGGTATTATGAATGGAGAGTATTTACAAATTTTTTTGTTTTTGTTTTGTTGAAGCTTGACTTTGTGTTTTCTGCAGAGGGTTTTGTGATTTTTTTTCAAGCTTGGTTTCATAGATTGAAGGAGGTCTATTTAAAGATTGATTTTAGAGGGAATAAGAAAGAATTGGAGTGGTGATATTGGATAAGAATAGTGGCATGAAGGTGGTAATCGGATAAACGGCCTCCACACAAAACACAAAGTTTCGAAACAACACCACACACTGACAATCTCAAATGAACCCTGATTTCTGTACAAAAGGAAATGACACATTTTTTTTGAATATTGGTTAAATGAAAATAAAATGGTACAAGTAGGACAAATTTGGGGTATGACAGTTTCCCCTATCGAATTGCCTTAAACCGAGTAAGATGAACTGACTCGCATTCTTACTTTCAACGTAAAAGTTAATTAGATACTAAAAAGATTCTGAATTTGTCTGAAAAGAAAAAAAGTGATGAATGATTGATGATTAAAACTGGAAAGGTTGACTGAAATTAAAAATAATTTTATCACCAAAAGGATGATAAGGAGACCCCGACACCAAAACGATGACGAGTGACTGAAATAATCGCTATCACTAAAAGGATGATAAGGCGACCCCGACACCAAAAGTATGTCGAGTGACATAAATTTAAAAATAATCGCTATCACCAAAAGGATGATAAGGCGACCCGACACCAAAAGGATGACGAGTGACATAAATGTAAATAATCACTACCACCAAAAGGATGATAAGGCGACCCCGACACCAAAAGGATGTCGAGTGACAAAAATTAAATAATTGCTATCACCAAAAGGATGATAAGGCGACCCCGACACCAAAAGGATGACGAGTGACTGAAAATTAAATAATTGCTATCACCAAATGGATGATAAGGAGACCCCAAAACCAAATGGATGACGAGTGACTGAAAATTAAATAATCTCTATCACCAAAAGGATGATAAGGCGACTCCGAAACCAAAAGGATGACGAGTAACAAAAAATTAAATAATCGCTATCACCAAAAGGATAATAAGGCGACCCCGACACCAAAAGGATGCCGAGTGACAAAAATTTAAATAATCACTACCACCAAAAGGATGATAAGGAAACCCCGACATCAAAAGGATGTCAAGTGACTGAAAATTAAATAATTGATATCACCAAAAGGATGATAAGGAGACCCTGACACCAAAAGGATGCCGAGTGACAAAAATTTAAATAATCGTTACTACCAAAAGGATAGTATGACGACCCGACACCAAAAGGATGTCGAGTGATTGAAATTAAATAATTGCTACCACCAAAAGGTTGGTTTGACGATCTGGTTGAGAAATACTTGTATAATGAGTAAACTGCTTGGGGAAATCAACAAAAGGTTGAGTAAAAATTATCCAATGGGGGACGACTGTAACACCCCAAAATTTGCCCTCATATTTATAACCATAACTGACTTTCCGTTTCACATCCATTAGGTCATAACTAACAAATATCATTTGTTTGCATGGAGCCACTAGAGCATGGGATCAAGATCTTTTCTACAGCTACAAAGTTTTATCAAGATGTATTTTCATTGGTCGTCAGATCGAGATATTGGTGTATTGAGTGGTAAGGAATTAAATTATGGTGTGTGGGATCAAAGGGTGAACTCGTACGAATATCAAGACATTGTGGTCCTCTTAATAGTACATTACTGATAATACAAGTTAATGAGGTTTGGGTTTGAAACTTGATCGAAAACTGAGGGTAAGAGGCAAATTTGATTCAGATGGGAGTTTTTGTAGTTGAAGTAAGCACGTGAGGATTGGTTGTATGGATTACTTGGACTCTTTTCATGATAATATTCTTTCCAGTTCGACACCCTTTGTGTTCATGTTTTTAATCTGATTATTAGAAGCCCATCTCGTTTCATATCTTTATTCACAAAATTAGATATTCACTTAACCCTTTCATTTTTACTATAAAAAAAAACACATAACCATTCTTCCATTTTTTGTATCGTCCCTATCAAACCATACCCATTTTTTTCTTTTTTGTCGAATATCAATAATCCATTCCCATTTTAGTTTGATTCCAAACTGGAGACCATTCATGAATCAATTGGTTTAAGCCCATTATCCTTGTCTCATTTAAACTTTTTTCCTTTAATTAAGTTCCATTATCTTTATTCACCTCTCACCAAGTTCATTACTCACTTTCTTTTCCTTATCCATTTGATGCTATACCAATTCAAGGTCATATCCCTTAATCCAAAATTCAATCTAAGTCTAAACCTTATTTTATAATTATACTTATGATTAAGGCCCATGGGTTTTTATTATAACAAAATGGAATAGTAAAAATATCTCACAACAGCTATAACCAATTTTTTAGAGAAGTTTGTATTGCCCCTGTTATTTTCTTTTTTGTTTTCTTCTTTTGGTTAAAATTCATCATTACATACAAATAATGGCAGAAATTTATGATACCACAACTCAGAAAGAAAAAGTCAGAATTATCAGATACATACATAACTGAAATAACCAGCTCACAGTAAAAAAGGATTCAGGTATAGAAGTTTATTTTAGGAGAATTCGGTTACAAAAATGAGGCTTTTCAGAATAAATGGAGGGGTACGAAGCTCATGACGTGAGGAACTGATTGGGGGAGTCTTCACCAGTGTAAGGATCACCATAAAACTTCATCATCACTTAACATCTTCAGAAAAAGGGCTCTGCATTGTGAATTTTCTGATTTTCATCAACTTTAAAACCCCCTGCAAAACCATGACAGAAAACAAAAGGAAACAACTCAGCTTGGGAAGTACATATTCCAATGGAAATTCGGTTACAAAATTATCAAAATGAGTGCACAGAAGAATGAGAGAAGGGAGTTCATAAATCCAATTCAATTGCATAAATCTAACCGACTCAACAAACTGTAACCAAAACTTCTATGTCTATAACAGAATTTCTAACAGAAAATACCTGTGGAAATCCAGAAACACTCCTCAATGCATCTTCTATAAAATCAAAACTTCATCTCTAAACTCTTTCTTCTGGTCCATACTCTCTCATTCCTCTTCATTCTCCCTACAATCTTCATCCTGCTTCACTCTCTTCCTCTCTCTCATTCATCTTCTTTTTCACCTCTTTCCATTCACCTTCAGAATCACATATCTCACTCTCCATAATCTACATCAAGAAACCGCAGCTTCATCATTCCCTTCACTTACAGAACTTCAAATCTCCGTCTTCTCAGTTCAACTTTCCATTATTCATCTTCATGGTTATCCTCTCAGCCGGTTTCTAACAAACGAAAAGGGAAAGAATCCGTGACCAAAGATTGAAGATTCATAATGAGGGGAAGCTAACAAAAGTTTTACCTTCTAGAGTCTCTTGAATTCTTCATCACTAAGCACATCAAGAATCACCGCGAGAATGTACTCCAATCACAATTCGAATCCGCAGTGAGAAGATGAAGAAGATTCACGAGCAAGTATCAATGATAGCTGCAAAATTGAAGAAAGTGATTCACAGTGAGATTTTATGATTCACTGCATACGTAAAAATCACGCAAGAAGAATAGAACCGCAATTTCAATGCT
Source organism: Lathyrus aphaca (assembly GCA_963966055.1). Classification (NCBI taxonomy): domain Eukaryota; kingdom Viridiplantae; phylum Streptophyta; class Magnoliopsida; order Fabales; family Fabaceae; genus Lathyrus; species Lathyrus aphaca. Next base: position 456,325,815 of record OZ014523.1, on the reverse strand, counting down.
TACCGGAACAATATGCCGAGTCGACGAGTGAACCTTCAATCAAAAGTCGTCATTCTTCACTGTTTCTTTCAGCTTCAGCTGATACTTCAATGTTAACTTTCATTTTCATAGACCTGCAAGTGATTCAAACAATATTATCACTCCAAGAGAGCAATTAACAGAACAAGAATCAACAAACTGAGCATCGTTGCATAGCTGCGTCATCATCACCAAAGCACTTCTCAATCAGAGTCTTCATCGACTCGGCTTCACCCGACAGCATCTTCGTCTTCGCAGCATCCTCACCAACAAATCATCATCCATCTTTGCCTGCAGGAACGAAATCAAAATTAATCTTTCCAATCATCGAGTCTCGCTGCAAACAGATTTCGATTGAATCGCAATGTCGAAACATTCGTGGAGAGAACAATAGGAGTAAGCAGTGTTGGATTCGGAATGCAACGATCCGCCATGGACGTTGTTGTCGACCAATTTGAAGCGAGTGTATCATTTCCATGAAGGCGCGGATTTGACGAAGTAGGAGACAAGGGATTCACGGCGAAGCTTGCTTCTGGTAACATTGATGAAGTCATGGTAGAATCGTGATGAATTTACGAACGATGTGTCGACGAAGAACTCAACTGGTTTGAGAGGTACCGACGGTGGATGCGCGCCTGAGAACGGGTCGGAAGATTGGAGACGGCGTCGTGTTCACCGATTGAAGAAGAAGAGTGAGGTGTCGGGGCAAGGCGTCGAAGGGAGGCATCGGTGTGAGGCAAAACAGGTGGGGGTGATAGAGCGCCGGCAAGGTTGTCATTCATTGAGGACGGGCGAACCAGACGGCGGCGGAAGGTGAACTCAGTTTAGGGTTTCAGAGCTTTCCTTATTCCCCTTTTACGTTCTTCTTCTACCTCTTTTCTTCTTTTTCTTTATAATTTTAATTGTTAAAATATTTAACTTAGTAAAGGAATATTAGGAGTAAGTATAGGAATTAAGAGTGATTATTGGAAAGATTAATGGAAATTAATATTAGTAATGGCTCATAAAATCTATAATCAAGCATAATAATGATTAATAAAAACCATTAATCCTGAGCTTCATAACTTCTATTCGAACCCCCCAATACGGGCCCAATTCACTTTTTAACTTAATAACATTTCTACTGCACCCCCTCCATTCTCTATATGTTTTCTATTTTGTGCTTGTTTAATTTAATTCATGAATAAATATAAAAATAAATAATAAAATTTTATAAAAAATACAGTAGAATATTAAATCAATTTAGAAACATTCCCAATTTTTATTTTCTGAATTTTTTGCATTTTTCGATTTAATTTCGATTTTTCCATTTAATTGACTTATATTGAATTTTCAATTGGACACATAAAATTGTACAATTTATTTAGGCCACTTCCCATAATATTTTCTGCCCATTCTTTTTTCTACTATTAAAAGACAAGTTAAAGTACCTAGAAGAATTTTTTGTGAATTTTTAGGACATTTTTTCTATTGTTTTGGTAGTATAATTTGTGTAATTTTGTGATTAAACTTTAGTTAGGTTTAAGTGGCCATTTGCCTTAGTTAGAATGTGAATTTATTAGAGATTTTTTTTACACAATGCTATAATCAGGTTTAAGACCTTAGGAATTTAATTTCATATTTTTCTCATGACTTTTAATATTTTTTGTCATTTTAATTCATTTCCATCATATTGTACATATTCATGATTCATATCATTTACTAACTATTTGTTTTTTTGTGCAAGGTGTTTTGCAAGGTTTGGCTTATGGACTTGGATATTTTATGCTTCAATTGTGTTTTATACTTTGTGTATTTTGTGATGTAATAGCTTAGAATTTGTATGCTTGTGTAGTTGCCATAAATAGGATAGAAAAGATAAAACGAATCGATAGAAAAACCAAATCTTCAAAAACAAATAAAGTATTCGATCCAACGTCGAGTATATTTTCAAATAAATAAATAAAGTTCATATTATTTTATGGTTCCACGATCACCTTCGTTCCACTCCATTCAACCAAAATCAAACCTTGCATGTTTCATACCATAAGTCGTGTGTCTTAGCACCACGCAACCGACCCACACACCTCATTGTTTCATCCCGTTTACATTTCATATGCGTTTTTGCCTACCATGACCTAGGAGGACCCTATTGCTCATTACTAACTTCTTTTACTTGCATGTTTAGTCTTATATTTCTTATATCTCTTAGGTAGATTCTAATTGCAAACCTCACTAACCGTAGGTTATCCATGAATTCAACTGATTTAGGGTAAGTCTAGTTTCCCTTAGAATGTTTACCTTTTACAACTTGAGTCTCTTCTCATCTTAAAAGAAAATCAAAAAACATTTAATAAAAGGAAAGGTGTACAATGTGTCACGAGCCTTAAGCTATACGGGAAATGATCAGTGGAGGTCTCCTTCGCTCTTCTAGGATGCTTTACAAACGTTCCATTGGGGGCGATCTTGGAAAGTATTCGCTCCTGTGTCATAGTCTTTAGTGTTGTACATTCAAAAAACACAATCTCAAAACATTTCTTATAAAAGACAACAAACCAAGAAGTCACGTCTTCTCATTCTCATCTCATACTCTTCATGACTTGTCTCAACAGTTCAAACAGCGATACGGTAAACACCCTCGTGTCAGAGCCGGTAACACCTGAGCTAGAGCTATGGCAATGTCATCCTAAAAATCACAAACGAGTGTAAGCCTTAGTTAGACGAACTACGGCGTCTCTGATCCTCATTATCCCGATGAGGTACGTAGGCAGCGGGGTAGGGCCCGTTCGAGCACAATCTTTATTTTCCCTACATTTTTCCCCTTTATTCCCATTTGTTAATTTCATTTCTTTTCTCATTACCATTTCCATTCCAGATAGCCATTCTTTTATTCAAACAGCATATTATTTCTCACCCTTTGAAAACAGACTTATAAGCGTGGATCCCGTCGGGTACGACGGACGGATCGGGGTGCTAATACCTTCTCGATTCGTAACCGACTCCCGTATCCAGATCTTTGGTTCGCAAGGCCTCGTCCTTTTCCTTCTTCCTTAGGTTTGTGCAACATTACCTTTCCCATTCATTCGGGCTAAAAATGTCTGGCTGGCGACTCTACCTTTTCCGCGCCACTTTCGCGTTTGTACTAGGATGAAAATCCCGGGAGCGACAGCTGGCGACTCTGCTGGGGATCTTTAGAAATTCTAAATCTCCCCTTTGAGAGTCAATCCTAGCGCTTGTCTGTTTCTGTTTTTCTTTGGGTGTTTATTTGTTTGTTGTTATACTTTAGTTTAGCTTTACTGTTTTGTTTACAGTTTATCGCTTTCCTTTACAGCTTTATTTACAGCTTCCTGCACTTTACTGTCGCATATACTGGCATATACTGTACTGGCTGTTCTGGTTTTCCTTGGCAGGAAGGGATTATTGTGAGATAAGCCAAATACCCGGCTTGAGTATACACATAGGATTTAGAGTGGGCAGTCGTGTGGCTTGCGTGGTCTTGAGCACGTGTAGTTTTCACGAGTCCCACACCCAGATCAGGCTCTCTTGGGATATGTTCTATACTGCCTAGGCAGACCATAGAATGTTCCCACCTGAGCTGCTAACACTGGGAACCGATCATCGAGGACCTTAGTGGAAACAACCCTCTCCAGTGGTGACAGTGGCAGACCACATTTCGTGGCAAACCCATTCGCACCCGAGGGCCCACTAGGAAATCGCATAGGATGACCTTGTTCTCTCGTAGGAACCTGGTTAGAGCAACTGGTCGTATGACGGTAGTATTGTACCCTTCGGGATGAATGTACTATTGTTTCTCGACTTCAGTGCTTGAAGCCGGGAACTTATGAGGGATGCTTGTTTTTCCGGAATTCAGCTGAGGCCTCCCTGAGTAGTACATAATGCCAAACCGATTCCCTGATTTGGTCATGAGCCATTTCTCGGAAATGGTGAACGTATTATTGCTATTCGGCTTTGAGAGTCCGTGATGTTGACCCGTAGTAGCAATACCCGTGAGATTGGGAGGGGTTTACAGGTTTGCAGGAAAACTAAACCTTCAACCTACCTTGTCCTTGATACTTGGGTTTTCTTCTACTTATGATCTAGTGTTCTTGATAGTCGGTATTCAGGCAAAATCAGAAGGCAGTACAACAGTATCCAGTATATGCAGCAGTGATCACATGCCATTGCATTGCATCACATCATCCGCATACTTGCATTCCTAACGCATGTTTATTCATTTGCAGGGCTGCATATTACATCCTTGATTCCGGTTGTGGGTATTGATCTATGAGCATGGAACCCAAGAAGCAGACTAAGTGTATTATCTCCTACAAGGTTTATCAGCCTGTTGTGAAAGAAATTCTCAAAGTGAAGGCCTTAGCTCCTCCAGAAGTTCTGAATGTCTTCAAGCAGGATTATGGGTGGATTTTGTATTTCATAGAGCCTATCAGTGACTATGCTTTTAGAAGGATGCACACCTTGCTACAGTTTTATGATCCACAGCTTAGATGTTTCGTACTTTCTGATTTCGTGTTGGCACCTACATTAGAGGAGTATTCGAGTATCCTGAGAGTTTCCGTGAAGGACTGTGCACCATTCTTTGGGACCAAGATTGATCCTGACTTCAAAGATGTAGCAACTGCTCTTTATTTGAGCAAGTCATTATTGGAAGACCGGATTGATAGCAAAGGAGGCTTCCGAGGATATCATTTGAGTTTTTTGTTAGATGAGGCTACTAAAGCAGCTGAGGCAAAAAGTTGGAGTACCTTCAATGCGATCCTAGCTTTGTGTATCTATGGAATCACTTTGTTCCCGAACATGCCGAACTTTGTGGATGTTGATGCTATTCGCATTTTCATAGCAAAGAATCCTATTCCTACTCTCCTAGGTGATCTCTACCACTCTGTGCATTATAAGAATGAGAAGCGAAGGGGTGGAATGTTGAATTGTTGTGCGACTGTATTCTACAAGTGGTTCACACGTTTTCTTCTACAATCAGGAGCTTTTGAGAAGACGAAGAACACTCTTGAATGGTCGGAAAGATTGATGGGTTTGCAAGCAAAGGACATTGTATGGGTTAATCAGGGTTTGCGGTGCATTGACATTCTTCATAGTTGCGGAGGATTCCCTAATGTTCCATTGATCGGGAGGAAAGGGGGAATTAATTACAACCCTTCTCTCACGATTCGACAGTTTGGGTATGCCTTGAAGGAACCACCAGCTGCTGTGGACATCACAGAGTCCTTGTACTTCCAATCAACAGATGGATTCGAGATTGCTCAGAAAGCTTATAATGCTTGGCATAGTCGGAAGACAAGAGGGAAGAAGACTTTGGGTGTAGGGAATTGTCGAGTGTATCCACCATTTGCAGAATGGTTAAGAGAGCGGGTTGAAGTGTTACTGTTACCATTTGGGCCGGCGCCTCTTCTATATCCCACGGTCATTGAGCAACCTACCACAGTTAGTATCGAAGAGTTCAACAAGATAAAGACGGAAAGAGACGGCTTGTTAATGGAGAATGCACAGTTGAGTCAGGAGCTTGCTAAAGCTAATCATGCTAGACTTGAAATTGAGTGGAAAGCTCAAGAAGATGCTGAGAGGCATGCTATTGAAAGGAAACAGTGTGAAATTGAGTTGGCTCGGTGTGAGAGGTTCGAATTTGCTACTAGAAGTTCTTCCAAGGAACACATTGACACTAGAAGGCAACTGGATCAGAAGACCTTGATGTTTGAGAACATGAAAAAGAGACATGCTGCTTACAGGATCAAAAGAGAGGAACAAGACAAGGTTCAAGCTGAAGAGATCACGAGTAAGCTAAAGGAGAAAGACGAAGAGATGGCCGATAAGTTGAGAGGAAAAGATGAAGAACTTGCTAAAGCCCGAGAAGAAGCTGCCTACTACAAGCGGATAATGATTTGCTATCAGAAGAAGCTGAAGAGGTTTGAAGACAACCAGGTGCAGACAAAGGAGTTGGTAGAAGTTCCAAAAGCAGGACCGATCATTGACCCAGATCTAGATGGAGGATCGCATTGACAAAGACATATTTCTATTTTCTTGTATGTTTTAGGATTACCATCAGGACTGTTGATGGAATCTTTTTATCATTGTACTTCTGTTTGAATCCATACTTTTGGTGTTTTGACTATATCAACAAAATTCTTATCATAAAAAGGTCTCTTTGATATCATTATGTGTTCTCTCACTTTGTGATCACCGACACATCTGACACATTTGCAAAAAACACGTCGGTCTTCGTATTCTTGGAATTATTTGGCACGTCTGCTACACACACGCACCTTATATTATCAACACCGCTTGTTATTTACAGCAAAAGGAGCTTCTGTCTTCATCAAACTCACAAAACTGGAATCAGGGGATGAGATGCCCTAAAAATGGATCAACATGCCATAGCATTCATTTCCTGCATACCATATTCTTGTATTTTTGCAGGTTACCCAGGGTTTCTAACTTATTTGATTGCAGGCAATATAGCTGGTCAACGCGTTCACCGATATCCGACTAAAAGAAACCGAGTAAGGATGGCTGATCGAATACAGACTGATCTCAATGAGCTCCGACAGAGGATGGATCAGTTCATGGAAATGATGACTGGCATGGCCCAGAACCAGGAGCGTCTCCGATTGATGGTTGAGCAACCTCATGGGAATGTTAATACGGGAACACCGGCTGAGAATGTGGATTCTAATGCTGCCCGTAACGGAGAGCCTCATCCAAATAGGACCACAACACGTAATGCAGGTTTAGAAGACAATCAAGAGGACCAGTTCACTCTACTGGATGCTGATATGGGTAACATGAATGAGATCAACAATCGCAGGTATGAAGAGATGTCAGAGAAGATCAAGGCCATGGAATGTCAGAATTCCTTGGGTATCGATGTAACCAGTCTCGGGTTAGTACCAGGAGTCAGAATCCCTCCAAAGTTCAAGGCACCATCGTTTGATAAGTACAACGGCAGCACGTGTCCTAGGACTCACATTCATGCGTACTTAGGAAAAATCTCGGCTCATACTGATGACGAGAAACTTTGGATGCATTTCTTCCAAGACAGTTTATCTGGAGCTTCGTTGAGCTGGTACATGAAGCTGAATCGGGTCTTTATTCGAAGTTGGAAAGATCTAGCTGAGGTATTCCTCAAGCAGTATCAATACAATATTGATATGGCTCCGAATCGTACCCAGTTGCAGAACTTGTCTCAAGGACCTAAAGAGAGTTTTAAGCAGTATGCCCAGAGGTGGCGTGAGTTGGCCGCACAGGTTCAACCTCCATTGCTGGATCGGGAAATGGCCGACATGTTTATGGGCACCTTGCAAGGTGTTTATTTGGATCGTCTGGCCGCCTGCCCGTCCATTGGTTTTTCCGATATCGTCATTGCTGGAGAAAGGATAGAGAATTTTCTGAAAATGGGAAAGATCCAGGATGCAAGCAGTGCTAGTTCTTCCGGTGTGAGAAAACCTTTTGGCAACGGCCAAAGAAGAAGAGAAGGCGAGACGAATGCTGTGTATAGGGGCCGAGACAGAAGTTATTCTCAAGGTTACTACCAAACGGCTGCGGTGACTATTACTCCACAGGTTCAACAACCACGACCACAGGTTCAACAACAACAACCACAGTTTCAACAACAACGACCACAGGGTCAGCAACAACAGGTACAGAGATCGTTTCAAGAAAGAACAAGAGCGAGAAACCGCAGACTCGACCCCGTCCCATGCCCATATGCTGTATTGCTCCCAGAGCTACTAAAGTTGAACTTGGTTGAGCTTCGTACCATGAGACCTCCCGCTCCTGACAATCTACCCCCGAATTTTGATGCTAACGCCAGGTGCGAATTCCATTCAGGTGCCCAGGGGCACAGTATTGAGAAATGTTGGGCCTTTCAGAACAAGGTACAGGACCTAGTTGACTCCAAGGCGATCAATTTCGCTCCTCTCCCAAATGTACTCCATAATCCGATGCCTAGTCATAATGGAACCGGTGTCGCGGTCATTCTACCAGATGGTGCATGTTAAGCTGAAGTCTTCGAGTTGATCACCCGGAACGCTAGGGTATTCATGAAGCAAATAGAGCCAGCAGTATTCAAATACTCTCAGTGATGGCATTTATGTGATTGCCTTTCTTCATTGTTCGTTTTTCATCCCTATTGAGGGGAACTACGTCGCTCTGATTCTTAATTGGTCATCAGTCAATGGAGATACGTAGGCAGAAGATCGTCAGGTCTTTCCGAGCAAAACCTTCTGGGGCAACTTTACTCCCCAACTTCACTCTTTTCTTCAGACGTCTTGTGTCAGAGTCAGAATAGCTAGAAGAGGAAGTATCACTGCCATGGTTAGGTATACGGCTGCAAATTGAAGATTACAAGTCTGTGAAAAGAGCTATTGATCGTTGAAAGTATCCAAGACTGACAGGTCCAGACGGAGCCAAGCCTCCTCAACTACGGCAATATTCAGTTTCTTTACTGCATTTCCATTTGTAGTTTCTTTTATATGCTAAACATTTGTCTACATGTATGAAAGTTGTTTGCTTTTGAATGTTAGAAATAATAAAACTCACATGTTTTTCTTGAAGTAAATTCATTTGCATTCCCTTACAATTTTGCATATGTATATCGCAATACCAATTGTCATGCTTAAATTCTATGAGGGAGAATGACGAAACAAAACCGCAATATCTCTGAATTGTGTGCTCTCGAGTAAGGCCCTGTTGACGATGTACAGGCATTGTTTCAAATCCTAAACACTGGAGATATAAGGAAGATAAACCCTCGCTAACCCCTTTGAGCCTTGAAGTAGGAGTTTCTTTTCACATAATAAACCCTCACATGTAACCCAGGGGCAGGGTAGATGTCAGCTAGTCAGACCAAGCGTTCAGATTTCCATAAAAAAGTGTATTTGAAGATCCGTTGCATCCTACTATGCTAATCAAGAGGTCCAAAGACCCGGAACCACAATGGTTATCCAAGTCAAAAGGTCCAAAGATTGAAAACCACAATGGTTATCCGTCGTCGACCACAAAATGAGGCAGTCACAACCCTCGTGAAGCAATCAAGACAAACGATGTCACGCGACTTATTCAAAATGCAAAAAGAAAAAGAAAAAGAAAAGGCCCGCTAAGTCGAAACTTGAAAACAAGCGACTTAGGCAAAAGTTAGGGCATCCCACTGGACTTCACAATCAAAGATTCACAAGAATCAGTCCAGGCAAAAGTTAGGGATAAGCAAAATAATGTAAAAGCAAAAGACGGAAAAGGATTACACAAGAAAGATCCTCAAATGAGAACAAAGTCGTGTGACACAGACATGAAAAATAGAGGAGTGACTGACTCTCAACAATAACCTGATTGGTGCTTGAACCAATAGTAGCAATGGTTCCTCAATCAACACGAAACCCTTATGAAAGGTGGATGCTTGTGAAAACTAGCTGAACATAGGAATGGAGAACATCACAAAGAGCGGGTGGGCACAAATAAACTTCGAGCCTTTATCCTTTGTTTCTATAACCGTGAACCAGGCCACGATATAACCCTTAAAAGTCCTAACTGAAACATGGTTAATTTGAGAGTGTATTACCACGAGACCGCGTTCCTGACTCCTATGAGTTGTGCTAAAAGACATTTATTGGTATTGCATGTACATACTTTCATTCAAATAAAGGTCATATCTTAACCAGTGGTTTGCTCACGAAGGTTAACGATCTATTTTCAAAACTTCAAGATTAACATGTTTGTTGAATTAGGATTTTCATTCTAAGAATAAACATTTTATCACTTGCATACATTTGTTGAGCATCATAAATGGTTCACATGCGGAAATTCAATTCAGAAGCTCAAGCTTGCCAGGTTGAGAAGTCTAAAACTTCTGAAAGACTGTCACGTCAAGGTGCACTTTTCCGAATAAAGCTTCATTAAGCAGGGACTTTCCCAATTAGTCATGGTAAAAGCCAGCCAATCCGGGGCAGTCACGTCGAGCAATCTCTTCAAAATTAGAGTACCGAGCCAATTCAGGGCAGTCACGTGGAGCAATCTCTTCAAATTGCATTCAAACTGGGGCAATCACCTCGAGATTCAAATCTCTCCAAGATCGAAGATTAGTCACTCAGGTGCAAATCTATTCAAATACTCGTACTGGGGCAGGCCACCCTAATAGTACGAAGGTTCATTCTTTCCCGAAGACAGAGGATCAGAAGCATTTACCCGGAGTTTAGAATACCGTGGTGACTTGTCGAGTCAACTATTTTGTTCAGCACTTCTGACAGATACAAACTCATCCACATTGGCAATGGTTACCTCCTCAGCAAGGTCATTACATTGATTCATGCAGTCGTTACAATACCTAAGAGTTTAAAGACGCCAAGTCTTTTGTAAAATCCTCTTGAGGTAAAATCCCTACAGAAGCAACTAATCCCCAACACGAGACAACTTGAAATCTTTCCTCCTCGGCAGAACGTGTCCCGGTGTTGTCATCACCAGCAGACAAATAAAAGTTATCCTCACTAAAGTCAGCATTTTTTTCCTTCAGATGGTTTCCTTGATCTCAGTTCCTCAACAGATCTAAGGCAATTCCTATTCCCATAAGAAGGTTTCAGATAAATCATTCTCATCCCCAGCAGTTCTATAAGAGTGGATAATCCTCAATAATCAAGGTATCCCCGGGCACAACCCTCAAATTTAAAAGTCCAATTTATTTTTGGCAAAGGTGATGATTCGCGACAGATGGATTATTCACGCTCCTCTCCGACAGAGATGTTATCCCCATAGGGCTTCTTGATATCGAATTCGCGATCATTGTATTTCCCCACAGAGTTAGCAGGGACTTATTACTTCCGTGTCAGGAATTTCTGTTACATTCACACCAGTTCATTAACAATACTCAAGACATAATATCCCCAGTGTCATGGGGCAACATGTTGTGCAATTCAACATATGCAAAGTCCAGCCGCAGACTGGCCAAAGTCCATCTTCGGGTGGCAGATTTCAAAGTCCAGCCGCAGACTGGCCAAAGTCCATCTTCGGGTGGCAGATTTCAAAGTCCAGCCGCAGACTGGCCAAAGGCCATCTTCGGGTGGCAGATTGCAAAGTCCAGCCGCAGACTGGCCAAAGTCCATCTTCGGGTGGCAAGTTTCAAAAGTCCCCCGCAGTGGGCAGAAGTCTCCCGTAGTGAGCAAAAGTCTCCCGTAGTGAGCAAAAGTCTCCCGTAGTGAGCAAAAGTCTCTCGTAGTGAGCAAAAGTCCACTCGCAGTGTGGCAAATCTCTAAAGTCCCCCGCAGTGGGCAAAAGTCTCCCGTAGTGAGCAAAAGTCTCCCGTAGTGAGCAAAAGTCTCCCGTAGTGAGCAAAAGTCCACCCGCAGTGTGGCAAATCTCAAAAGCCTCCCGTAGTGAGCAAAAGCCTCCCGTAGTGAGCTAAATCCTCCCGTAGTGAGCAAAAGTCTCCCGTAGTGAGCAAAAGTCCAGCCGCAGACTGGCCAAAGTCCATCTTCGGGTGGCAAGTTCCAAAAAGTCCACCCGCAGCGTGGCAAGTTTCAAAAATCTCCCACAGCGAGCAAAAATCCACCCACAACGTGGCAATTCCCAAAGTCCACCCGCAGTGTGGCAATGTATTTTGAAGTCCAACCGCAGATTGGAGAAAGTCCATCCTTAGGGTGGCATCATATCACAAGTCCACCCACAGCGTGGCAATTCCCAAAGTCCACCCGCAGTGTGGCAATGTATTTTGAAGTCCAACCGCAGATTGGCGAAAGTCCATCCTTAGGGTGGCATCATATCACAAGTCCACCCACAGCGTGGCAATTCCCAAAGTCCACCCGCAGTGTGGCAATGTATTTTGAAGTCCAACCGCAGATTGGCGAAAGTCCATCCTTAGGGTGGCATCATATTACAAGTCCACCCACAGTGTGGCAGGCCAGTAGCCTTCTGGCATCACTCAAAAGGCATCCCCCGTTTACTATTCTCCCATATCATAATTATATCCAAGCGGAGATCGTTCGGTTGAGTTTATCTCCTTGTTCTTCTGCTGCAGAGCGCAAATTTTCTGGTTGTTTTTAGTATTCAATCCCTGCATACTTCAAATGTCTGAAAGCGACTGCTGTCATCCATTCAAGTCTACAGTGATTGAATAGGGGCAGCTGTAACACCCCAAAATTTGCCCTCATATTTATAACCATAACTGACTTTCCGTTTCACATCCATTAGGTCATAACTAACAAATATCATTTGTTTGCATGGAGCCACTAGAGCATGGGATCAAGATCTTTTCTACAGCTACAAAGTCTTATCCAGATGTATTTTCATTGGTCGTCAGATCGAGATATTGGTGTATTGAGTGGTAAGGCATTAAATTATGGTGTGTGGGATCAAAGGGTGAACTCGTACGAATATCAAGACATTGTGGTCCTCTTAATAGTACATTACTGATAATACAAGTTAATGAGGTTTGGGTTTGAAACTTGATCGAAAACTGAGGGTAAGAAGCAAATTTGATTCAGATGGGAGTTTTTGTAGTTGAAGTAAGCACGTGAGGATTGGTTGTATGGATTACTTGGACTCTTTTCATGATAATATTCTTTCCGGTTCGACACCCTTTGTGTTCATGTTTTTAATCTGATTATTAGAAGCCCATCTCGTTTCGTATCTTTATTCACAAAATTAGATATTCACTTAACCCTTTCATTTTTACTATAAAAAAAAACACATAACCATTCTTCCATTTTTTGTATCGTCCCTATCAAACCATACCCATTTTTTTCTTTTTTGTCGAATATCAATAATCCATTCCCATTTTAGTTTGATTCCAAACTGGAGACCATTCATGAATCAATTGGTTTAAGCCCATTATCCTTGTCTCATTTAAACTTTTTTCCTTTAATTAAGTTCCATTATCTTTATTCACCTCTCACCAAGTTCATTACTCACTTTCTTTTCCTTATCCATTTGATGCTATACCAATTCAAGGTCATATCCCTTAAGCCAAAATTCAATCTAAGTCTAAACCTTATTTCATAATTATACTTATGATTAAGGCCCATGGGTTTTTATTATAACAAAAGGGAATAGTAAAAATATCTCACAACAGCTATAACCAATTTTTTAGAGAAGTTTGTATTGCCCCTGTTATTTTCTTTTTTGTTTTCTTCTTTTGGTTAAAATTCATCATTACATACAAATAATGGCAGAAATTTATGATACCACAACTCAGAAAGAAAAAGTCAGAATTATCAGATACATACATAACTGAAATAACCAGCTCACAGTAAAAAAGGATTCAGGTATAGAAGTTTATTTTAGGAGAATTCGGTTACAAAAATGAGGCTTTTCAGAATAAATGGAGGGGTACGAAGCTCATGACGTGAGGAACTGATTGGGGGAGTCTTCACAAGTGTAAGGATCACCATAAAACTTCATCATCACTTAACATCTTCAGAAAAAGGGCTCTGCATTGTGAATTTTCTGATTTTCATCAACTTTAAAACCCCCTGCAAAACCATGACAGAAAACAAAAGGAAACAACTCAGCTTGGGAAGTACATATTCCAATGGAAATTCGGTTACAAAATTATCAAAATGAGTGCACAGAAGAATGAGAGAAGGGAGTTCATAAATCCAATTCAATTGCATAAATCTAACCGACTCAACAAACTGTAACCAAAACTTCTATGTCTATAACAGAATTTCTAACAGAAAATACCTGTGGAAATCCAGAAACACTCCTCAATGCATCTTCTATAAAATCAAAACTTCATCTCCAAACTCTTTCTTCTGGTCCATACTCTCTCATTCCTCTTCATTCTCCCTACAATCTTCATCCTGCTTCACTCTCTTCCTCTCTCTCATTCATCTTCTTTTTCACCTCTTTCCATTCACCTTCAGAATCACATATCTCACTCTCCATAATCTACATCAAGAAACCGCAGCTTCATCATTCCCTTCACTTACAGAACTTCAAATCTCCGTCTTCTCAGTTCAACTTTCCATTATTCATCTTCATGGTTATCCTCTCAGCCGGTTTCTAACAAACGAAAAGGGAAAGAATCCGTGACCAAAGATTGAAGATTCATAATGAGGGGAAGCTAACAAAAGTTTTACCTTCTAGAGTCTCTTGAATTCTTCATCACTAAGCACATCAAGAATCACCGCGAGAATGTACTCCAATCACAATTCGAATCCGCAGTGAGAAGATGAAGAAGATTCATGAGCAAGTATCAATGATAGCTGCAAAATTGAAGAAAGTGATTCACAGTGAGATTTTATGATTCACTGCATACGTAAAAATCACGCAAGAAGAATAGAACCGCAATTTCAATGCTTACCGGAACAATATGCCGAGTCGACGAGTGAACCTTCAATCAAAAGCCGTCACTCTTCACTGTTTCTTTCAGCTTCAGCTGATACTTCAATGTTAACTTTCATTTTCATAGACCTGCAAGTGATTCAAACAATATTATCACTCCAAGAGAGCAATTAACAGAACAAGAATCAACAAACTGAGCATCGTTGCATAGCCGCGTCATCATCACCAAAGCACTTCTCAATCAGAGTCTTCATCGACTCGGCTTCACCCGACAGCATCTTCGTCTTCGCAGCATCCTCACCAACAAATCATCATCCATCTTTGCCTGCAGGAACGAAATCAAAATTAATCTTTCCAATCATCGAGTCTCGCTGCAAACAGATTTCGATTGAATCGCAATGTCGAAACATTCGTGGAGAGAACAATAGGAGTAAGCAGTGTTGGATTCGAAATGCATCGATCCGCCATGGACGTTGTTTTCGACCAATTTGAAGCGAGTGTATCATTTCCATGAAGGCGCGGATTTGACGAAGTAGGAGACAGGGGATTCACGGTGAAGCTTGCTTCTGGTAACATTGATGAAGTCATGGTAGAATCGTGATGAATTTACGAACGATGTGTCGACGAAGAACTCAACTGGTTTGAGAGGTACCGACGGTGGATGCGCGCCTGAGAACGGGTCGGAAGATTGGAGACGGCGTCGTGTTCACCGATTGAAGAAGAAGAGTGAGGTGTCGGGGCAAGGCGTCGAAGGGAGGCATCGGTAGGAGGCAAAACAGGTGGGGGTGATAGAGCGCCGGCAAGGTTGTCATTCATTGAGGACGGGCGAACCAGACGGCGGCGGAAGGTGAACTCAGTTTAGGGTTTCAGAGCTTTCCTTATTCCCCTTTTACGTTCTTCTTCTACCTCTTTTCTTCTTTTTCTTTATAATTTTAATTGTTAAAATATTTAACTTAGTAAAGGAATATTAGGAGTAAGTATAGGAATTAAGAGTGATTATTGGAAAGATTAATGGAAATTAATATTAGTAATGACTCATAAAATCTATAATCAAGCATAATAATGATTAATAAAAACCATTAATCCTGAGCTTCATAACTTCTATTCGAACCCCCCAATACGGGCCCAATTCACTTTTTAACTTAATAACATTTCTACTGCACCCCCTCCATTCTCTATATGTTTTCTATTTTGTGCTTGTTTAATTTAATTCATGAATAAATATAAAAATGAATAATAAAATTTTATAAAAAATACAGTAGAATATTAAGTCAATTTAGAAACATTCCCAATTTTTATTTTCTGAATTTTTTGCATTTTTCGATTTAATTTCGATTTTTCCATTTAATTGACTTATATTGAATTTTTAATTGGACACATAAAATTGTACAATTTATTTAGGCCACTTCCCATAATATTTTCTGCCCATTCTTTTTGCTACTATTAAAAGACAAGTTAAAGTACCTAGAAGATTTTTTTGTGAATTTTTAGGACATTTTTTCTATTGTTTTGGTAGTATAATTTGTGTAATTTTGTGATTAAACTTTAGTTAGGTTTAAGTGGCCATTTGCCTTAGTTAGAATGAGAATTTATTAGAGATTTTTTTTACACAATGTTATAATCAGGTTTAAGACCTTAGGAATTTAATTTCATATTTTTCTCATGACTTTTAATATTTTTTGTCATTTTAATTCATTTCCATCATATTGTACATATTCATGATTCATATCATTTACTAACTATTTGTTTTTTTGTGCAAGGTGTTTTGCAAGGTTTGGCTTATGGACTTGGATATTTTATGCTTCAATTGTGTTTTATACTTTGTGTATTTTGTGATGTAATAGCTTAGAATTTGTATGCTTGTGTAGTTGCCATAAATAGGATAGAAAAGATAAAACGAATCGATAGAAAAACCAAATCTTCAAAAACAAATAAAGTATTCGATCCAACGTCGAGTATATTTTCAAATAAATAAATAAAGTTCATATTATTTTAGGGTTCCACGATCACCTTCGTTCCACTCCATTCAACCAAAATCAAACCTTGCATGTTTCATACCATAAGTCGTGTGTCTTAGCACCACGCAACCGACCCACACACCTCATTGTTTCATCCCGTTTACATTTCATATGCGTTTTTGCCTACCATGACCTAGGAGGACCCTATTGCTCATTACTAACTTCTTTTACTTGCATGTTTAGTCTTATATTTCTTATATCTCTTAGGTAGATTCTAATTGCAAACCTCACTAACCGTAGGTTATCCATGAATTCAACTGATTTAGGGTAAGTCTAGTTTCCCTTAGAATGTTTACCTTTTACAACTTGAGTCTCTTCTCATCTTAAAAGAAAATCAAAAAACATTTAATAAAAGGAAAGGTGTATAATGCGTCACGAGCCTTAAGCTATACGGGAAATGATCAGTGGAGGTCTCCTTCTCTCTTCTAGGATGCTTTACAAACGTTCCATTGGGGGCGATCTTGGAAAGTATTCGCTCCTGTGTCATAGTCTTTAGTGTTGTACATTCAAAAAACACAATCTCAAAACATTTCTTATAAAAGACAACAAACCAAGAAGTCACGTCTTCTCATTCTCATCTCATACTCTTCATGACTTGTCTCAACAGTTCAAACAGCGATACGGTAAACACCCTCGTGTCAGAGCCGGTAACACCTGAGCTAGAGCTATGGCAATGTCATCCTAAAAATCACAAACGAGTGTAAGCCTTAGTTAGATGAACTACGGCGTCTCTGATCCTCATTATCCCGATGAGGTACGTAGGCAGCGGGGTAGGGCCCGTTCGAGCACAATCTTTATTTTCCCTACATTTTTCCCCTTTATTCCCATTTGTTAATTTCATTTCTTTTCTCATTACCATTTCCATTCCAGATAGCCATTCTTTTATTCAAACAGCATATTATTTCTCACCCTTTGAAAACAGACTTATAAGCGTGGATCCCGTCGGGTACGGCGGACGGATCGGGGTGCTAATACCTTCTCGATTCGTAACCGACTCCCGTATCCAGATCTTTGGTTCGCAAGGCCTCGTCCTTTTCCTTCTTCCTTAGGTTTGTGCAACATTACCTTTCCCATTCATTCGGGATAAAAATGTCTGGCTGGCGACTCTACCTTTTCCGCGCCACTTTCGCGTTTGTACTAGGATGAAAATCCCGAGAGCGACAACGACCACTGAATAATACTTGGTAAAAATTTGTTTGGAGAAAACTCGATTAAAGCCGAGAATCAGAGCCTTATTAACAAAAGGTTAAAGAGAAACATTCCATGGGGAACACCCATTGGACTTGCTGAGGATTGGCTTGTAATCTTCGATTGATCCTGGATCCTAACTTATGCTTGTTTGCTTGTTTGTTTTGAAAATGGTATTCCATATTGGATGGAAGTACGATGCAAATGTTTATGCAGTGAAATGTAAGTTGAAATGTAAATGTTGGGGTTATGAAAATTCAATTTATTTATGTATGCAAATGATACATATGACATAAATGATGCATATGACATGTTGATGTAAATGATGCATATGAGTGATTGGAAAGATGCCAGCTTGGTGGAATTTTGGTTTGGTAGTTGCCAATAATGGTTGGACTTTAGGTGGGTGGAAGGGTTTGATTCCCCGACACTCGATCTTCGATGATGTATGGTTAGAAGATAGATCTGAATATTCCAATTTCGGTCAATGGCTAATGAGCGAAGCGACTTGATTGACACATGAATATTACTTTTACTTTGAATTGTTGCCGATGCCTGGCAAGATCTGCTTGTTCAGCTGGGGAATAAAGATAGGAAGATTTACTCCTTGTTTGCCTGCCCCTGTCTGTAGGGTGTTGTAGACACCCTAAATTTGCCCTCTGATTTTTCTTTCTTCGCCTGTCTTTCATTTGCAACTCATTTGCATTTTCATTTGGTCATTAACATTTAGAATGCATACCATTTGCATAGTTTCCTGAGACATGGGATCACATTTTCTGAAGAATTTGGGTTTCACGTTTTTATCTGTGGATTATCATAGAACTCAAGTTTTCGGTTATGCAGCCATCAAGGGTATCATCCTCATATTGCTTTTGTCACTGAATTAAGGTTTATTTCTCTTATTAAGTGGTACTCGAGGGTTTCACATTTGAAGATTATTTATTGACTTATTTGGCAATGAAGTGTGAATTATGGGTCTCTTCTTCGCCAAGCTACAAGGCTTTTCTTCTTTCTCAATATCTCAGGGGATTTCTTCAAATTCAAGTTATTCGTTTCAGTGTTTATTTCTCAGATAGGGTGTATCCAAGGTTCAGTCGTGTTCATTTTTCGCAGAGTTTGATTCAAACAGATTCAGAGTGGTTCAGGATTTGATCATAGATTCAGTGGAGGATTAATTCGAAGAGTTGTTTGTTGTAGTTGCGAGTTATCTGGTGATAGCTATGTTCATTTAATCAGTTTTGTTTTGTGTGTAAAAGTTTGAGTTTGGTTTTGGATTCATCTTTTCCTTAAATCGAGTTTTCATCATCCTTTTATTCACAATTTAATAACCGTTTCTCATATCCAATCAACCATTTTTCTTTTTTTTATTATTCAATCTCAAGTTCATATTTTATTTAATTCCATTTATCCTTATATTTTTTTCATAATTTTCACCAATTTATTTTTCATTTTTTATCCATAAATTCACATCCATCACTAGTCATTTTTTTAAGTTAATTACCAAAATCATATTTTTCTAATCCATTTTCTATATCCATGTTGAATCCATATACACTTCCCATTTTTTTTTCAAATCCAATTCCTTTTTTACATAGCAATATTTTTCTACTACATTTCATACACAATTCAAAAATACAAAAATTCAGCAAAACCCAATCAAGACCCATTCCACTTAAGCCCATGCCCATGTTGCAAAAGAGGAAGTTTGACCTAGCTATTTTAAAATACAAAAATTCAGCAAAACCAAGATTTCATTCTTTTTTCCAATATTTTCACTCATAGTACAACACAACTGACCCCACCCTGATCACACAATACAGTCCAACGGATATATTTTTCTGACTCTTCATCACAACACAACCTTCATCAATCAAAAAAGACAACAGACAGTATTTTTCAATTTTTTCCAACGCCTCACTCTTCTTCATCACTCGCCACTCCCATTCTTCCTCCTTCAACCTTCACACAAACCTCCACCTTCTAACCTTTCACAACCTCCAACCTTGCTTCAACTTCAACCACTCAACAAAAACACAGAAAAACAACCTCACCTCGACACCATAACCTCTCACAAAAAAACCGCAGCAACAGAAAACCATTCCTCCTCCATCTTCCACCACACCTGCATAAACTCTTCAACCATAACACTCCATGATCCATCCTTCAACATACCTCCTTCAACACTCTTCACAACACTCACAACAAATTTCCAAGCACACTGCAACATCACACACAGCAACATCACACACATCAACAACAACTTTCAACTAAACCTCCATCCACCATTCTTCGACACCCTCTCTTAAAGCACCGCAAACCTGCAAAACAACCAAAAAAAAACAAACACCACCAGCAACAATCTTCTTCTTCTTCCAGCCTATACAAACTTCGCGACCCTTAATCCAACACCGAACAATCAAATCCCCCCAAACGCCATCTCTGTTCGAATCACAAACAGCAACAGAGCTCACCAAACCTCTTCCTCTTCATCCGAACCAACACCCTTCTTCAACTTAACCTCACCACACCCTTTTCGTCACCCTTCGTCATCTCGACACCAACCGTAACCTCAACAATAAACAACCTCAAACTCATCACTATTGCAGAATCAAAACAGATCTGGAAACAGAACCAAAAAGAAGGAGATGAAGATGGATTCGACAAATAATGCTCGAGAACAAAAGAATCTATGAAAGAGAATTCAGACCGTGCGATGTGGGGGAGAGGCCATTAGCGAACGAACTCGGATCGCTAGATGAGTTGGCGGCGTCGAGATTTCTTCGGCGGCAACTTGAAGACGCGGTGGGATTCCTTGCTAGGCCGTACGACTGCGAAGGAGGGAGTCACGGATCCTTGAGCGGGCACAACGCGTTTTGACTCGAAGAAGCTCGCGTAGCCGCCGCGATTGAGGGTTGCGAGATCGACAAGGCAGATCGCGAAGAAGCTTGTAGTGCTGAAGCTTTTGTTCTGCTTTTAGAGAGATTCACCGCGATAAGATTGTATGGCCGGTGAGGTTGGTTGGAGCCGTCGCCTTTTTCGCAAAGAAGGAGACAGGGTTTTGTTGTTTCATTTTCACGAGGAAGAAGAGGAACCCGTGACTGTTCCTTATTTCACTAAACTTTTATTATATTGTTTTCTTTTATTATTTTTATTTTTTTTTATTTTTAATTTGACTTTTTATTTTGACTTGGTTTGATACCATGGGCTAAGCCCGATAATTCCTATCTGCACTCCCATTTCCAGCGCCCCCCTTCTGCTGTTGTTGTTGGAATTGGGCTTAAGCCCGTTTTTGCTTTTGCCACCATCAATTCCTGCGGATTTACCCTTTCCATTGTTAATTTTCTTGTCTTTTATTTTATTCTTAGTAGTTAATCTAATTTTCATTATTTTATTCAAACTTTAAGTATAGTTTTGTCAATATTTGGTTATTAATTTCAATATAACTTTAGTTTTAACAAGTTTTAGATTAATTTTTTTAATTCTATTGTATTTATTTTTATATTAGCATTGTTTAGATATTGAGTTTAATTCTGGTTAAATGTTAATTTAGAATTGGGGTGCTTGCTGTAAGCTTAAGTTAGATTGTTTATTTTTTTATTTTTATCTTAATATAACTTTGATTCTACATGATGTTATTTGACCTCGGCTGCAGTTTTGTTTGATATTTTGTAGGCTTATTGGTTTATTTCAAAGATGGCGAATTTGACTTGGTGATAGCCTCGCGATTGACTGTTTGTTCATGGATTGTTAGCTTGTTAATGTTCTTGGAATTTTGTTAAAATTTGTGACGAATAGTGGATTACCGCCTCACATTGAAGAGTTATCTGAATGAATATTCTGATTAGTTCGATTGTTGATTCGAGAGGTTAAAGCACCTGAGTCTTACTGGAATTGATTGTGCGGATCTCCTTGAAACTTCTTGAATTTCTTCTTGCGCTTATTGAAGAGGCAACGGGCCTTTTCCGTTAGGTAACACTGAGGCCTGATTTTAATTATTGCATGCTGCTGCATCTGGAAGTCCTACTGGTGTAGGCTCTGTTTGTGCATTGTTTATTACTTCGTTCCACATTCTCATCTCCTTATCTTATTTCTTATTCATCTTATCTTATTCCTCATCTTCTCTTATTCTTTCTCGACTTGAGGTGTGCTTAGGCCACCATGGAGCTTCTCCTTTCTTCTTTCTCTTCTCACTTTCTTTCCTCAAGTGACTTGACTTCTTGATTGAAGCAAGTTACTTTGCTTCTCCTTGCTCCATTCAGCTGCTTCCTGGTGGTTCCTTTGAAGATTTCTTTCTTAAACCTCACAAACCTTAGGAACAACCATGTATGACAATGATTAGGGTTTTGATTAGTCTCCCCTCTTAGTTTTGCCTTTGTGTCTCTTTTGAGTCTTCTCTTCTCATCTCATAATCAGGGACTAAACCCTAAAGGCTTTAAGGCTTTGTGATTAAGCTTATGCCTGCATCCTTCTATTAGGATGGAGTGTATAACTTTAATCCTAAGTGTTAAACCCTTAATGTGTTTAACTCCTTTAATCAATTCACATAATAATCATCAAGACATCACACTTGTAACTTGGGCCTTGCATTAGGGTTCTAATTCTTCCTTAATTGGTTAAGAAGGACTAACCCTAGTGTTAATGGACAAGTCCCCCTCAAGTTGTCTTACAAACCATAAAATTCACTTCATCATCATATCATTAAATAATATCCACCTAACAAAGGCTTTGTTTTGTCATGAAGTTAATCCCTAATCATGGATTAAGTTGAGGAGCTTTCCTCAGCTTAAACATTCTTATCTATTATCCTTCTATTAGGATGGTGTAATGAGTCTGTTTAATCCCTGATTACGGCTTAATCTCATTGCTCAACACTAAATAAAAACCACAAAAACATCTAAATAATCACAAGTAGGTTAATGATCTTAATCCTACACCAAAGGTGTTTAAGTGTGAGAAGCTGACTTCACACTTAAGGTATTCTCATTACCCCTAATCATAGGGAAGATGTGATGAGTTTACTAACCCATTGGTTTAGACTTAAGCTCATTAATTTATGACAAACATTCAAAAGCAATAAAAGACTGAAAGCACAAAAACAAACAATAATCGTCTCCTCCGGGATTCTTTTCTCATCTCATTCACTCATAAACGAGAACTCGCTTCTTCCGTCTAATGCAAGACAGTTTGCATATGTGCCAGACAGATCATACACTTGAGCATAGGCAAGTAAGCAGTTCACAAGTCAATTCATCTTTCAGTCTCTTTGGGTCGAACTACGGTGTTCTGACTTCCTCATTGCACGAGAGGATACGTAGGCATAACTTAACAGTTATCGAACAAAAGTCTCTGTATATTCCCCCTCTTTCCAGCTTTATTCTTTAAGCCTCATTATCATGAGCATTTCACTCTTATCCTTACACTGACACTGTATATATCACACTTCACTTTTCTCTTGCACTGACACCTGTACATCCTTTTCCAGCTATTTTACACACAAATTGCACTGACACTACCCCTTTAAAACACAAATCTTTTAAGCGTGGATCCCGTCGAGTACGGCGGACAATCTGGGTGCTAATACCTTCCCAGGTTGTAACCAACCCCCTTTCTCAGTCTCTCTGGTTCGCAACCGTCTTATCCATATCTTTCTAGGTCTATGCAGCATTGCCTTTCCTCCGGGATAAAAATGCCTAGCTGGCGACTCTATTCATCTCCAGTGAGTCCACGGCTGTGTGTTCTCATTGTCCCTCTCGCCGACCGTTCGCGTCTGTACCTTTATTTGGGCCATTCCCATCTATCGGGAGCGACAGCTTGGCGACTCTGCTGGGGACCATTATACTGCAACCAGGGCTTCTGGTTCTTTTTGTGGGTTCCTCCTAGCGCTTGATTGATTTGTGTTTACTGGGGTGTTATGTGCTATCTGTGTTTGTATATGTTTTATTTTTGCTTATGTACAGTTGCTTTACTGCTTTCTTTATAGCTTTACATATATCATACTATCATACTGTGCTGGCTGGATCTGGTTTGTTGCTTTGGTGGGTGGGGGTTCTACTGAGAGTTAAGGTCCTATACCTGGGACCTGAGTGACACCTAGGCTAGAGTGGTTCATGTTCTTTCCCATTCCATTTCGGTCTGGTGCGGGAATATGAAACACGGTTCAGATATGGGTTTCTTCTTGAGAACTCTGTGCTACAGATCTCCTGTAGTGCTAGGGCTATCTGGGAAGCCTGCTAAGTCTGGATGACCTTTATTATGACCTTCAGAAACTGAGGTGAATTAGAGGAGGAACTTTTATGGTTATTGTAAACACTGTACCTCCGGGTTAGAAGTGTTTACACTTCTCATAACTGATCCAAGTCTGAGGATCCTTGTTTTAGAACACTACCTGTGAGGGGATTGGGCTGTTTACAGGTTTGCAGGAACCCTTGACCTGAACATACCCTCATTACCAGTACAATTGTTGATCCGGTCACTATGATCCTGAAGTTCTTGACCTTCGGTTCTCAGTTACTATTTTGGGTTATTATTCAGAGATCTTGTGGTTACAGACACTTGATTCTTGGTTCAGCATTCCAGATTTCAGGCAGTTTCCAGCTGTGATCCCATGTCTTTGCATCTTTTGCATTATCATATTGCATTTTGTACTTGCATTTGCATTGCATTTTCCTTCTTCTAGAGAGCTTATCCTTCCTCTTTTGTCCATGACCAGCCAGCTGATTTCCCGGTACTCAGTTTGAACAAGTGGTAACAGTTAGAAGACGACAGAGTGTGTGAAGCTAGACTGAACAGTGTCAAGAGCTAAGAAAAGGGTCAGTTTGAAGGCCGTCAGTAGCTATGTCAGAGAGCAATCGTCAGAATGATGAGTTTCCACCTGGTTTCACTTTGATGACCAATCCGTTGTATGGTCTTTCTCTTGATGAGGATCTTCCACAAGTGAACAATCTTGCTCAAGCTCAGCCTGCACAGACCCCGATCGTGAATCAGAATGTACCTGAACCATCTGCTGTCCGAGGTGGACCTTCATCTTCTTCTGATTCTACAGATTATCAGAGTTTTGCCTTCCCTATGCCAGACTTCCAAGGGGCAATCCCTCTTGTGAAAACCAAGGATCCACAAGTTATTGGTCCTGCTGAAAGATTTCGTGTGTTGGACGAGCGACTCAAAGCCTTAGCGGATCCTGATGCCTTCGGTTTTGATGCTCTAACCATGTGTTTGGTGCCTGGTCTTGTCATTCCTCCAGATTTCAAAACTTCGAAGTTTGAAAAATACACTGGTGTCAGTTGCCCGAAGCGTCATTTGGTGATGTTCTGTAGAAAAATGACTTCTCATGCCTGCAATGATAAGTTGATGATTCACTGTTTTCAAGACAGTTTAAGTGGGGCATCTTTAAGTTGGTACATGGATTTGGAAAGCAGTCATATACGATCTTGGAATGATTTATCCAGAGCTTTCGTAAAGCAATACCAATACAATATGGACGTGGCGACCAATCGCACGCACTTGCAGAGCCTATCCAAGAGGAGTGGTGAATCTTTCAGAGAATATGCACAGCGGTGGAGAGAATTGGCAGCCCAAGTGCAACCACCACTTTCAGACAAAGAATTAATTGACCTGTTCGTGGGCACCTTGCAGGGTCCATACTTGGAAAGAATGAGTAGCATTGGGATGACAAGCTTCTCTGATTTGATGATAGTTGGAGTACGCATTGAGAGCCTGCTCAAAAGTGGCAAGATCCAGGACTTTTCGAATATCCCAGCTAGTGAAGGTGAGTCTGTTGTTAGCTCCCAAGAGGAAGAATGGAACGACGTCAGTGCAGTCATGGCAAATATCGAATATTCTAGAACAACATCTTCTAAGAGATCATCTTTCCCTAAATCTGATCACTCTTATGGGCATTCGGCAATGCTCAGAACACCGTGTCAGAAACCTTGGGCTCCTCCTCGTCCAAATCTGCAATCTCATGGTCTAAGACCTCAAAATCAACTTCAGAGCCAGCCTAGGCCTCGTAACAATCTGGAAAGAAGGATTGCTCCTCTTCATCCAGTCCCCATGGCATACAGTGAACTCTTGCCACATCTAGTTCAGAGCTCTTTGGTGGTTCCTAAGCCTCTCAAGCCGTTACCAGGGTCGTACCCTCCAGGGTACAATCCTCATGAGCAGTGCGGGTATCATGGTGGATCAATGGGGCATTCAACTGAAGATTGCAAAGCTTTTCAAGCCAAAGTACAACAATTGATCGACAAGGGCTACATTTCCTTTCCAGAGGGAAGCTTGGTTGTGCACGTCAACCTTTCACCTGATTGAGTTCAAAGACTTCAGAAGAAGCGTATCTTGATTTCAGTGGCTCAGACAACAGTATGTCATCAGAGTTGGTGATCGTTGTATCCTTTTATCCTTTGCATTGTAGTTTCTTCCCTGTTAGCAGCTACTTGTCTTTTAAGAATTGTTATTTTGAATGGTAATGTTAATGTAGTGATCTTGCACTTTTGAATCAATTATGTCGCATTCGCTCATTTTTCTTTCCTTGCATCAAAAACGAAAAAAATTGCATCCATATACCTCCCATTTATTTCACTGTTGTTTAGCAGGTTTGAGGGAGGATGATGACAACTGAATACCCATAATTGTTCAAGGTATGCTTTCAGGGTAGAACCTGCTGACGATGTACAGGCATTGTTTCAATTCCCAAACACCGGAGATATAAGGGAGATAAACCCTCGTCAACCCCTTTGAGCCTTGAAGCAGGAGTTTCTTTTCTGAGCGAAAAAACCCTCACATTCAACCCGGGGCAGGGTAGTTATCAGTTAATTTGACCGAGCGTTCAAATTGCCAAAGGAGTGTGCATCCGAGGATCCATTACCTTTATTCATTACACCTCAATAGGTCAAGGGACGTGAAACCACAATGGTTGTCCCTCACCAACAAAGGAATGAGGCAGTCAACCCTTTCAGCAAGTCATGACAAGCCAGTGTCACACGATTTGTTCAACGAAAATCAAAAAAAAAAAAGAAATAAAGCCCGCTAAGTCGAAAAAATGTGTGAAAACATATGACTTAGGCAAAAGTTAGGGCATCCCGCTGGACTTTGAAATCGAAAAATTCAAAAAAAGAACCAGTCCAGGCAAAAGATAGGGAGTAAAAAAAAATGAAAGAGAATCTTCCATGAGAACAAAGTCGTGTGACCAGACACAAAGTCAGAATGGGTAACTGTTATTCCAAGAAACCTCATTGGTGCGTAAACCATCAACGTCATTGGTTCCTCAATCATTACAAAACCCTTGTGAGAAGCGAGCGCTTAAGTCGAATTAGCTGAACATAGGACTGGAGAACATCAAGGAGAATGGGTGGGCACATATAAATTTTGAGCCATAAATCCTTCTTTCTAAAACCGTGAACCAGACCACGTTATAACCCTTGAAAGTCCTAATTGAATCAGGTTCAATTCTGAAAGCATACTACGACAAGGTTGCGTAAACTGACTCCTAACGATTTGCTAACTCAACACTACGTTTGGACTAATCGTCCATTCGTCACACACTGTCACAGCATCAAAATAAATAAATTTTCAAAAAAACTTGCATGTGTACTGCATTAAAATTACCATTTGTGAATGTACAGTTTTAATTGCAAGTTAGTTTGTGACACCAGGGAAATTCCTACAAAGAGCAATCGCGAGGGAACTTGATCATTCAACAATGATGACCAGAATCAAGAGCATCTTGTTAGCCTATGAATCAGGGGCGTGTTATCCAGTGGTTTTGTTGACCAAGGAATCTGTCAGGGTAAAGAGAGTTCCTAAGCATCAGTTGACGGAGGGACGTCATTCAAGAATTAGTTGATCAAAGTTGAATCTGCCAAGCAGGGGCAGGACACCCGGAGTTTCCGTTGACTAAGGGTCAATTCTTCCAATGCTCAGTCAGAATGAGTCAGGTCGCTTTCACGCTCATGCCGGGGCAGGACACTTCCAGAGATCACTAAGTGCAACTCTCTTCGAGAGAACATCCAAGTTTGCTATTCCAGAAATTGGATAATCAGTGACAGTCTGTTCAGAGACTCACCCAACAGGGGCAAACTTTAGCTTCACAGAGCAAGTTATATCGGTGATCTCCAAGTTCAAGACGAATGTCGGGAAATCATGCTACCCATCGTCGCCTTTGTCACCCTTCTCATTAGAAGCTTTGTCACATAAGACCTTTCTTCCCATCCTTGGGAGTTTTTCTAGCTTTTCATAATCATTGCATAAATCATTTGCATACGTTATTCATGTCGCTTCGCTTGAACATATAGGGCATATGCATCATATTTGCATTGGTCACAACCCCGTAACATCATATCTCTCATCCAGGGCCTCGTAACCCTAACTTATCAACATTTCAAAGTCCAGTTCTCGTCTGGCAAACCTTTTCAAAGTCCAGTTCTCGTCTGGCAAACCAATCCAAAGTCCAGTTCTCGTCTGGCAAAACTTTTCAAAGTCTAGTCCTCGTCTGGCAGACAAACCCAAAGTCCAGTTCTCGTCTGGCGAACCAATTTCAAATAACAGTTCTCGTCTGGTAGGCGAATCTTTTACCAGTTCCCGTCTGGTATTCATTCTTTTTCAGAGTCAATCCTCGTTTGACAATGAACCCCAAGGAATCAGTTCTCGTCTGACGACTTATTCTTTGCCCATCAGTTCTCGCCTGTTGGCCTACCTTTAATAAACCGGTTCTCGTCTTGTAATTCACCTTCAAAGTCCAATTGCTTGGCAACCAACATATATATATCTATCAACCTGGCCCTAGCGCCCAACCATCCTTGTTTCATATCCTTGGCATTGAGCATGTGTCTGCATCTTGCATCATTTGCATTGCATTTTCATACCGCATGGTTTCTGTTTTAGCTCTGATGTGGGGCAAGAATCGTTTCAAGACGTGATCTGGGGCAGTTATCTCAAGACTTGTTGAATTTCTGCGAGAGTTTGAAGACACTGGGGCAATTCTGGATGCCAAGTCTTCTGTAAAATCCTCTGAAGACGATCTTTTTATGGATGATGCAGTATGGTATAATTGAGGAGTTAAGGGAATGATAGTTCACTCAGGATGATCAATAATGCTTTTGTTGAGCTCAGAAGTTTGAAGCACTGTGTTAATTCTCAGGGAATGTCTGGTATTTATTTTACCAGCAGGGCATTGGAAGTTTATTTCTTCCCCGAGCGTAAAGATCTTCTTTCAGCCGGCAAGATTCCCTCATGAGGAGTTGGTTATTCGCATTCAGTCAAAGCCAATTTTCATTGGCATATCTTCCCAGCACAGTCGTCGTGCTATACATGAGGCTTAATTTGGCTTATTTCGATCTCTAATTCTCCAGCAAAGTCTCTCCTCAGCAGAGCATTGCCAAATCTTTTTCTCAACCATGAAGGTTGACATCCCCAGCTGAGTTGGAACAAATGATAACCCCAATAGAACTTCAAGGCTAATTGAATCGTTCTCGTCCCCAATCGGACTTATCTTTCCACAACGAAGTTTTCCCAACAGGAAGTTGAAGGCCTTGCCTCCCCACAAAGTTAGAATTATCGGAATTCCCTCCTCAGCAGGATTGTGTGATCAAGCATCTTCCCTAGCCAAGTCTAAAGATGATCTTTCCCCATAGAGTCATCGGGATTCTCATTTCCAAGGGATTTCCCCAGCAGAGCAAGAAGAAATTCTCCCCAGTGGAGTCAGAGCAGGATGATCAGATCCTCAGCAGATGTTCAAAGCAGTTAAACGAAGTATACCTCACGCAGAGTCGTCTTTCCTCCAGTGAAAACCTCTCCAACAAGCATCAGGTTGCCAGCACTTCGTTCCCATCAGAGTTAAAAGCTTTCAACCCGTCAGCAGTATACAGAATGCTTCCCAAATTCCCCAGCGGAGAGCTAAAGCTAAAACAGTTGCTTTACACTCCCAAACATCAGTATACGCTCCCTGTGGCACTCGTCCGTGTCATATCCCCAATAGAAAGCCAAAGTGTCCTCTTTGCACTCACAGATACATATATATATACAGTTTTCTTGACATCCGTCCGTGTCACTTTCCCCAGCATAATTACCTAAACACTTTGTATATCAAATACTTGTTTACTATACTTTTCTCCTTTTGACACTCGTCCGTGTCACTCTCCCCAGCAGGTTAAATACCCGTCTATACACCACTCATACTTATTACTCCTATTTTCACTCTTATACAGATACTCGTCCGTATCTTGTATATACCATTTATATCCCCGCAGATTCAGCACTAGTCTTGTTCTTTGTTAACCAGTTGGTATTCGTCCGTACCATCATCTCAGAACATGCGTCAAGCGTTTTTTTCCACCTGATACTCGTCTGTATCATAGTCTTAAGGATGCTCGTCCGCATCTTTAATCCATACACGTGTCAAACACTCATGTCTTCTTGAATTTAGACACTCGTCTGTGTCTACTTTTCCCCAGAAGAGTCCCCTCAGAATCAACACTCGTCCGTGTTCATTGGTAACCAGTTGATACTCGTTCGTATCATCATCTCTAAACACGTTTCAGTATTTGTTTCTACCCGATACTCGTCCATATCATAGTCTTAAGGATGCTCGTCCGCATCTTTTAAATCTATACACAAACGTCAAAACACTTATACCTTTATTTCTTGGATGTAAACACTCGTCCGTGTTTACTATTCCCCATTAGATCACCAACAAAACAAATTTCCTTTTATCCGGCATTCGTCCTGTGTCATGATAAACCCTGAGAGCAGCCGTACCCTGGTAGGTGGTCGTCCTCCACCTCTTGATGGTCGTCCTCCATCATGCTCATCCGATGGCCGTCCCCATCATTGACATTTTATCCGACACTCGTCCTGTGTCGTGATATTTAGCAGTCGTCCCCTGCTAGGTGATCGTCCTTCACCTTTTTGATGATCGTCCTTCATCATTTTATCCGATGGCCGTCCCCATCGTTGATCTTTTCTATCCGACATTCGTCCTATGTCGCGATATTTTCGGCAGCCGTACCCTGCCAGGTGATCGTCCTTCACCTTTGATGACCGTCCCTCATCATTATTATTTCATTTATTCTTTAACCTGATGGCCGTCCCCGTCGTGGTCCCTTTTCCTTTTCCTGATGACTGTCCTTCATCAGTTTAGCCCGATGGCCGTCCCCATCGTTGCTTACCTTACTTTATGAACTTGACGGCCGTCCCCGTCATGTTTCATTAATCCCCAGAGAATCTTACAGCTTTACTTGATGGTCGTCCCCATCATAATCCCTTTTATCCCCAGCATGTCGGTCGTCCCCGTCATTGCTTTATTTCCCGCACTTTTCCCAGCATGTCGGCCGTCCCCGTCATTGCTCTTTACCCAGCAGTCGTCCTCTGCTCGACGGTCGTCCTCCGTCTCCCACTTTACAATATACTTTACTTTCTTTTTACAATCTATATCCCTTTTCTTCTTCATTCTGCGAGTGCAAATTTTGGACTGTCTTTGGTATTCAACCACAAGTTATCTTGTTCGCCTGATAAGCCGTCGCTTTCATCCTGCACAGCTAACTCATGTTTGAATAGGGGCAGCTCTAGACACCCTAAATTTGCCCTCTGATTTTTCTTTCTTCGCCTGTCTTTCATTTGCATCTCATTTGCATTTTCATTTGGTCATTAACATTTAGAATGCATACCATTTGCATAGTTTCCTGAGACATGGGATCACATTTTCTGAAGAATTTGGGTTTCACGTTTTTATCTGTGGATTATCATAGAACTCAAGTTTTCGGTTATGCAGCCATCAAGGGTATCATCCTCATATTGCTTTTGTCACTGAATTAAGGTTTATTTCTCTTATTAAGTGGTACTCGAGGGTTTCACGTTTGAAGATTATTTATTGACTTATTTGGCAATGAAGTGTGAATTATGGGTCTCTTCTTCGCCAAGCTACAAGGCTTTTCTTCTTTCTCAATATCTCAGGGGATTTCTTCAAATTCAAGTTATTCGTTTCAGTGTTTATTTCTCAGATAGGGTGTATCCAAGGTTCAGTCGTGTTCATTTTTCGCAGAGTTTGATTCAAACAGATTCAGAGTGGTTCAGGATTTGATCATAGATTCAGTGGAGGATTAATTCGAAGAGTTGTTTGTTGTAGTTGCGAGTTATCTGGTGATAGCTATGTTCATTTAATCAGTTTTGTTTTGTGTGTAAAAGTTTGAGTTTGGTTTTGGATTCATCTTTTCCTTAAATCGAGTTTTCATCATCCTTTTATTCACAATTTAATAACCGTTTCTCATATCCAATCAACCATTTTTCTTTTTTTTATTATTCAATCTCAAGTTCATATTTTACTTAATTCCATTTATCCTTATATTTTTTTCATAATTTTCACCAATTTATTTTTCATTTTTTATCCATAAATTCACATCCATCACTAGTCATTTTTTTAAGTTAATTACCAAAATCATATTTTTCTAATCCATTTTCTATATCCATGTTGAATCCATATACACTTCCCATTTTTTTTTCAAATCCAATTCCTTTTTTACATAGCAATATTTTTCTACTACATTTCATACACAATTCAAAAATACAAAAATTCAGCAAAACCCAATCAAGACCCATTCCACTTAAGCCCATGCCCATGTTGCAAAAGAGGAAGTTTGACCTAGCTATTTTAAAATACAAAAATTCAGCAAAACCAAGATTTCATTCTTTTTTCCAATATTTTCACTCATAGTACAACACAACTGACCCCACCCTGATCACACAATACAGTCCAACGGATATATTTTTCTGACTCTTCATCACAACACAACCTTCATCAATCAAAAAAGACAACAAACAGTATTTTTCAATTTTTTCCAACGCCTCACTCTTCTTCATCACTCGCCACTCCCATTCTTCCTCCTTCAACCTTCACACAAACCTCCACCTTCTAACCTTTCACAACCTCCAACCTTGCTTCAACTTCAACCACTCAACAAAAACACAGAAAAACAACCTCACCTCCACACCATAACCTCTCACAAAAAAACCGCAGCAACAGAAAACCATTCCTCCTCCATCTTCCACCACACCTGCATAAACTCTTCAACCATAACACTCCATGATCCATCCTTCAACATACCTCCTTCAACACTCTTCACAACACTCACAACAAATTTCCAAGCATACTGCAACATCACACACAGCAACATCACACACAACAACAACAACTTTCAACTAAACCGCCATCCACCATTCTTCGACACCCTCTCTTAAAGCACCGCAAACCTGCAAAACAACCAAAAAAAAACAAACACCACCAGCAACAATCTTCTTCTTCTTCCAGCCTATACAAACTTCGCGACCCTTAATCCAACACCGAACAATCAAATCCCCCCAAATGCCATCTCTGTTCGAATCACAAACAGCAACAGAGCTCACCAAACCTCTTCCTCTTCATCCGAACCAACACCCTTCTTCAACTTAACCTCACCACACCCTTTTCGTCACCCTTCATCATCTCGACTCCAACCGTAACCTCAACAATAAACAACCTCAAACTCATCACTATTGCAAAATCAAAACAAATCTGGAAACAGAACCAAAAAGAAGGAGATGAAGATGGATTCGACAAATAATGCTCGAGAACAAAAGAATCTATGAAAGAGAATTCAGACCGTGCGATGTGGGGGAGAGGCCATCAGCGAACGAACTCGGATCGCTAGATGAGTTGGCGGCGTCGAGATTTCTTCGGCGGCAACTTGAAGACGCGGTGGGATTCCTTACTAGGCCGTACGACTGCGAAGGAGGGAGTCACGGATCCTTGAGCGGGCACAACGCGTTTTGACTCGAAGAAGCTCGCGTAGCCGCCGCGATTGAGGGTGGCGAGATCGACAAGGCAGATCGCGAAGAAGCTTGTAGTGCTGAAGCTTTTGTTCTGCTTTTAGAGAGATTCACCGCGATAAGATTGTATGGCCGGTGAGGTTGGTTGGAGCCGTCGCCTTTTTCGCGAAGAAGGAGACAGGGTTTTGTTGTTTCATTTTCACGAGGAAGAAGAGGAACCCGTGACTGTTCCTTATTTCACTAAACTTTTATTATATTGTTTTCTTTTATTATTTTTCTTTTTTTTTATTTTTAATTTGACTTTTTATTTTGACTTGGTTTGATACCATGGGCTAAGCCCGATAATTCCTATCTGCACTCCCATTTCCAGCGCCCCCCTTCTGCTGTTGTTGTTGGAATTGGGCTTAAGCCCGTTTTTGCTTTTGCCACCATCAATTCCTGCGGATTTACCCTTTCCATTGTTAATTTTCTTGTCTTTTATTTTATTCTTAGTAGTTAATCTAATTTTCATTATTTTATTCAAACTTTAAGTATAGTTTTGTCAATATTTGGTTATTAATTTCAATATAACTTTAGTTTTAACAAGTTTTAGATTAATTTTTTTAATTCTATTGTATTTATTTTTATATTAGCATTGTTTAGATATTGAGTTTAATTCTGGTTAAATGTTAATTTAGAATTGGGGTGCTTGCTGTAAGCTTAAGTTAGATTGTTTATTTTTTTATTTTTATCTTAATATAACTTTGATTCTACATGATGTTATTTGACCTCGGCTGCAGTTTTGTTTGATATTTTGTAGGCTTATTGGTTTATTTCAAAGATGGAGAATTTGACTTGGTGATAGCCTCGCGATTGACTGTTTGTTCATGGATTGTTAGCTTGTTAATGTTCTTGGAATTTTGTTACAATTTGTGACGAATAGTGGATTACCGCCTCACATTGAAGAGTTATCTGAATGAATATTCTGATTAGTTCGATTGTTGATTCGAGAGGTTAAAGCACCTGAGTCTTACTGGAATTGATTGTGCGGATCTCCTTGAAACTTCTTGAATTTCTTCTTGCGCTTATTGAAGAGGCAACGGGCCTTTTCCGTTAGGTAACACTGAGGCCTGATTTTAATTATTGCATGCTGCTGCATCTGGAAGTCCTACTGGTGTAGGCTCTGTTTGTGCATTGTTTATTACTTCGTTCCACATTCTCATCTCCTTATCTTATTTCTTATTCATCTTATCTTATTACTCATTTTCTCTTATTCTTTCTCGACTTGAGGTGTGCTTAGGCCACCATGGAGCTTCTCCTTTCTTCTTTCTCTTCTCACTTTCTTTCCTCAAGTGACTTGACTTCTTGATTGAAGCAAGTTACTTTGCTTCTCCTTGCTCCATTCATCTGCTTCCTGGTGGTTCCTTTGAATATTTCTTTCTTAAACCTCACAAACCTTAGGAACAACCATGTATGACAATGATTAGGGTTTTGATTAGTCTCCCCTCTTAGTTTTGCCTTTGCGTCTCTTTTGAGTCTTCTCTTCTCATCTCATAATCAGGGACTAAACCCTAAAGGCTTTAAGGCTTTGTGATTAAGCTTATGCCTGCATCCTTCTATTAGGATGGAGTGTATAACTTTAATCCTAAGTGTTAAACCCTTAATGTGTTTAACTCCTTTAATCAATTCACATGATAATCATCAAGACATCACACTTGTAACTTGGGCCTTGCATTAGGGTTCTAATTCTTCCTTAATTGGTTAAGAAGGACTAACCCTAGTGTTAATGGACAAGTCCCCCTCAAGTTGTCTTACAAACCATAAAATTCACTTCATCATCATATCATTAAATAAAATCCACCTAACAAAGGCTTTGTTTTGTCATGAAGTTAATCCCTAATCATGGATTAAGTTGAGGAGCTTTCCTCAGCTTAAACATTCTCATCTATTATCCTTCTATTAGGATGGTGTAATGAGTCTGTTTAATCCCTGATTACAGCTTAATCTCATTGCTCAACACTAAATAAAAACCACAAAAACATCTAAATAATCACAAGTAGGTTAATGATCTTAATCATACACCAAAGGTGTTTAAGTGTGAGAAGCTGACTTCACACTTAAGGTATTCTCATTACCCCTAATCAGAGGGAAGATGTGATGAGTTTACTAACCCATTGGTTTAGACTTAAGCTCATTAACTTATGACAAACTTTCAAAAGCAATAAAAGACTGAAAGCACAAAAACAAGCAATAATCGTCTCCTCCGGGATTCTTTTCTCATCTCATTCACTCATAAACGAGAACTCGCTTCTTCCGTCTAATGCAAGACAGTTTGCATCTGTGCCAGACAGATCATACACTTGAGCATAGGCAAGTAAGCAGTTCACAAGTCAATTCATCTTTCAGTCTCTTTGGGTCGAACTACGGTGTTCTGACTTCCTCATTGCACGAGAGGATACGTAGGCATAACTTAACAGTTATCGAACAAAAGTCTCTGTATATTCCCCCTCTTTCCAGCTTTATTCTTTAAGCCTCATTATCATGAGCATTTCACTCTTATCCTTACACTGACACTGTATATATCACACTTCACTTTTCTCTTGCACTGACACTTGTACAGCCTTTTCCAGCTATTTTACACACAAATTGCACTGACACTACCCCTTTAAAACACAAATCTTTTAAGCGTGGATCCCGTCGAGTACGGCGGACAATCTGGGTGCTAATACCTTCCCAGGTTGTAACCAACCCCCTTTCTCAGTCTCTCTGGTTCGCAACCGTCTTATCCATATCTTTCTAGGTCTATGCAGCATTGCCTTTCCTCCGGGATAAAAATTCCTAGCTGGCGACTCTATTCATCTCCAGTGAGTCCACGACTGTGTGTTCTCATTGTCCCTCTCGCCGACCGTTCGCGTCTGTACCTTTATTTGGGCCATTCCCATCTATCGGGAGCGACAGGTGTTTGAAATAATTTTGGTGGGGAAGCTTCGAGAGTGACCATGACATGATATGCCCCAGTGTCTGGATTTGGTAGGCGTATGCCCCTAATTGAGCTATTGAAGATCTTTTGCCCCTGATTGAGTTGTTGAGGATGATTTTCCCCTGATTGAGGTATTGAGGATCTTTCTTGTAATTGAAAATATTTTGAAATAGTTTTGATTCAAGTTCCTCTTTTGATTGCCCCTTGTTGGAATTGCTTTGATGTCAAGCACTAAATTGCAATTAAATTGTTCATACAAATGTAGTGTTAATGCAATGTTGATGCAAGTTTTTGAAAAAGACAATTTATTTGAATGATTGTGATAGTGTGACGAATGGACCATTAGTCCAAACGTGGTGCTGATTTAACAAGTGAGTGAAAGATGCAGCAAGAAGAATATGCTATCAAGATTGAAGACTAGCAAATCTTATAAGAGTCAGTTTACGCGACCTTGTTGGCAGCATGCTTTCAGAATAAACCCTGCCTCAATTAGGTCTTTTGAGGGTTGTGTAAACACCCCAAATTTGCCCTCACCCATTCACACCATGGCTTGTGATCATTTTCATAATCATAAATTCAATCATACCATCTCATATCACATTTTTGATTCACTGCATTGGTTCAAAGTCATCTGCATCTAGGGTTTGTGATCTGAGCAATCCAAGAGCTTCTCGAGCCACTCCAAAGGTCATCAATCACTTCAAAGGGGTCTATGTGTTTTCAAGCATCATATTATATCCTCTCAAAGTCAATAATGTCAAAGAATCACAAGAACTGAGAATGGTATGGATGCAGAGCCAGGTTTAACTGCACAGATGACCTAGAATTAGTGTTTTGGTTTCAAAGGCCATAACTCCAATTTTTTTGGTAATTATTGTTTCTATTGGTCTCTATATGGTATAGGGAGTATGCATATCAATTTTCATGAAGAAATTCCATGGGGAAGTCATCTGATCAAGAGTTGACTTTTCAAGCAAGTCAGTGCAAAATCAGGGCATCTGAGGCCCCCAATGACCCAACCAAGGGGTGTTCTTCATCATTTTGATTGTATATGATCTTTATTTGATCATAGAAGATGTTAGAAGTTCACAAGATTGAATAATTTCAAGTCTTTTACAAAGTTGACTTTTTGGGCAAGTTTGACTTTTAATGAAATTGTCATTTTAGGCAACTTTTTCAACCTTTACTTTTTGATTCAAAAAAGCTTCAAATGAAAAAACTTTGGTCATGAAAGTTGTAGAATGGATCATTCCCTTTTCAAAAAGTACAAGAACATGACCTAATTCATTTTGGATCAAAAGTTATGGCTTGTCAAAGTTGGCAAAAATCACAAAATTTCAAGTTATGCACCAAAGAGGCATTTTGCAAAATGACTTGATCAAGTGTTCTAGGGCTATCAAATGCACTTCTAATCTTCATACAAAGAGGTACCATGACCTAAAAGTCAGTTTGCATCAAAGAAGCATCACATTTCATGCCTTGAATCTCAAGAATTCACAAAGGGGCCAAATCTTGTGGAATTTGCAAAACACTACACAAACCATGATCATGTTGCTGAATCACCTCATGAATCATTCCATGGCTCTCCCTAAACTCAGCTGAACTCAGCCATGCTCCTGTCCTAGCCTGCCACTTGCCCATACCTCCAAGTACGACTTGCTTGACTTTTTGCAACTTGAAGCCATACCAATCCCACAGTGACACAACCACTCTCTGCCCAATCCAGAACTTACAAACATATCCCAAGGCTTCATTTTCATAACACACACAAGGCTGAAACCTCCCACAAGACAGGATTCACAAAATCTCTCCAACTTGCATTTTCCTTCGAAACACCCTTCACAAGACTCAAACACAAAAACCAATTCCACAAATCATCTCAGCACACTTCCCTGGTCACAAATCATCCATCACCATAGCCTAAAAGTCACAAAATCAGAAACACGATTTCCACCTTACCTTGGGCAGAACTTCTGCCATTTCAAAAGCCAGCCATTCTCAAAGCTTCTTAAGCTTCATTTCATCACCAGAGGGTTCAAAGGAGTGAGTTTGCACCAAGAAACAGCCCAGAAAGCACAGGATCAGAAAGCTCCATCTCAGGTATAGCTCAAGAACAAATTTTCCAGAACTTCATTTTCTTGTTATAAATTGATTCTACGTGTTACCCTGATCATCATGATGTGTTTGAAATCGAAAATGAGTGAAAAATGAGGATGTATTGGTGTTCTGAAATTTCTCGCATGGAAAATGATTGCTTCGATTTGCCTGATTCATGTAGTTTAAATGCTGTTTGATGGTTGATTCGTGTTCTAGGATGTTAGAGGATCATTTCCCTGTGTTTAATTTGAAGTGGGGTGGCTTATAGTGAAACCTAGGGTTTTGGTTCGCCGGAGAAGACGACCGGAAGTCTTCTCCGGCCACCTGAGAACCATTAACCCTAATCAGTGTCATTAATTGATGTTTGAATCTGATGCGTTGGATGAGTTGACCAAGGGAGACTGGCGCGTGTTTGGATGGCTGGGATTTGTCATTAGAAACCCTAATCTATAATTAACTTAATTAATTCAGTTTAATTAATTAAATTAGGATTTAACTCAGTTTGAATTGTGACCTTTGGATTGCGCGCGCAGTCAACAATTTATTTCCCAGATTCAATCCTGGCCTCTCATTCAACATACTTCCATTTATTTCAATTTTATTTTCATTTTAATTCATTTGTTTTGTGCATTTATTTAAATATAGCAAAACAATTTTAAAAATTCTGAAAATTTTTGTATAAACTTTTATTAATTTTCAGAAACCAAAAACATTTTTATTTTTATTTTTTGCATTAAAAAATATTTTTAAATCATTTAAAAGTTTATTTTTAATTAATTAATGAGAATTAATTAATTAAAAATACTTTTAGGTATTTAAAAATCACCAAAAAATTAATGAAACCTTCATAATCATTTAGAAACATTGTCCAACCCTCAAACCAAATTTCTTTTTTGATATTGATGTCTTTTGAGAATTTTTCATGGAATTAAAATCATTTCAAGGCATTATTTTGATCCAAACTTCAAAAAATCACTTCTGCCTAACCATTAAGAGTTGGACTTTGATTCTTTTTGCATTGCATTTTGTTTAGCATATAGTTTGTGAGATTAAATTGGCATGATTTGATCTTTCATTTTCAATTTGTTTGGCATTTTTCTTGTCAAGGTACCCTAAAACCCTAGAAATCTTAGGAAATTCATAACCCTAACTAGGTTAAGAGTTGGAACCCCTCCTTTGGGCAGTGAGTTTGTATAGGATTAGGGTTGCTTTTAATGCATTTTCAATTTTTTATCTTGATGTTTGCTTCTGATTTTGGTTTTTGTTTGATGCATTAGTCATAAACCCTAATTTGGGCTTCCTTTTGCATACATCTTGCATTTGCTTGCATAACATGACTTGCCATAGCATTTTGTGCATCCATTTGATTCATTAGACATCTTAAGACATATTAGAAGCATGTTTGATCATTGCATCTTTCATTTGACATGTTGTATGTCATTTTCATTTCATAACTTTTCATGTATGATCATGGTTCTAAGCTTGCTTCATTTGCATCCATAAGTTTGTGTGATCATCCCCATGCCTTGTTTCATGTTTGTAGCATCTCATAGCATCATTATCATCACACACATGCTTCTGATTTTGATTTGCATCATGCCATTTCATCTCATTTTGCATTGCATTGCATTTCTTTCACTAACTTTTCAGGTGGTAAGTTACTTTGAGAAGTGAATTTGCCTTCACTTCTCACAATTTTCTTCTTATCTCTTTCATGCATCCTTGCT
Source organism: Lathyrus aphaca (assembly GCA_963966055.1). Classification (NCBI taxonomy): domain Eukaryota; kingdom Viridiplantae; phylum Streptophyta; class Magnoliopsida; order Fabales; family Fabaceae; genus Lathyrus; species Lathyrus aphaca. The sequence goes on along the minus strand of OZ014523.1, from coordinate 456,285,745 downwards.
GCATTTTGTTATGTGTTTGAGATTGAGCTTGCTCATTCTTCTTCTTCTCACTTTCTTTCCTCAAGTGACTTGTCTTCTTTAATGAAGCAAGTTACTTTGCTTCTCCTGATCCTTTCATCTGCTTCCTGGTGGTTCCATTGAAGATTTCTCTTGTTAACCTCACAAACCTTAGGAACAACCAAGCATGACAATAACTAGGGCTTTGATTAGTCCCCCCTCTTAGTTTTACCTTTGTGTCTCTTTGAGTCTTCTCTTCTCATCTCATAATCAGGGACTAAACCCTAAAGGCTTTAAGGCTTTGTGATTAAGCTTATGCCTGCATCCTTCTATTAGGATGGAGTGTATAACTTTAATACTAAGTGTTAAACCCTTAATGTGTTTAAATCCTTTAATCAATTCACTCAATAATTATCAAGACATCAAGCTTGTAACTTGGGCCTTGCATTAGGGTTCTAATTCTTCCTTAATTGGTTAAGAAGGACTAACCCTAGTGTTAATGGACAAGTCCCCCTCAAGTTGTCTTACAAACCCTAAAAATAACTTCATCATCTTACCACTAATTAAAATCCACTTAATAAAGGCTTTGTTTTGTCATGAGTTTAATCCCTAATCATGGATTAAGTTGAGGAGTTTTCCTCAGCTTAAACGTTCTCATCCATTATCCTTCTATTAGGATGGTGTAATGAGTCTGTTTAATCCCTGATTATGGCTTAATCACATTACTCAACACTAAACAAAAACAACAAAAACATCTAAATAATCACAAGTAGGTTAATGATCTTAATCCTACATCAAAGGTGATTAAGTGTGAGAATCTGACTTCACACTTAAGGTATTCTCATTACCCCTAATCAGAGGGAAGATGTGATGAGTTTACTAATCCATTGGTTTAGGCTTAAGCTCATTAACTTATGACAAACTTTCAAAAGCAATAAAAGACTGAAAACTCAAAAACAAACAATAATCGTCTCCTTCGGGATTCTTTTCTCATCACCTTCACTCACAAACGAGAACTTGCTTCTTCCGTCTAATGCAAGACAGTTTGCATCTGTGCTAGACAGATCATACACTTGAGCATAGGCAAGTAAGCAGTTCACAAGTCAATTCATCTTTCAGTCTCTTTGGGTCGAACTACGGTGTTCTGACTTCCTCATTGCACGAGAGGATACGTAGGCATAACTTAACATTTATCGAACAAAAGTCTCTGTATATTCCCCCTCCTTTCAGTTTCATTCTTATAAGCCTCACGATCTTGAGTATACTCTCATCCTCACACTGACACTGTATATATCACACTTTGCACTTCTTTTATACTGACACCTGTACATCTTTTTCCAGCTATTTTATACACAGATTGCACTGACACTACCCCTTTAAAACACAAATCTTTTAAGCGTGGATCCCGTCGAGTACGACGGACAATCTGGGTGCTAATATCTTCCCAGGTTGTAACCAACCCCCTTTCTCAGTCTCTCTGGTTCGCAACCGTCTTATCCATATCTTTCTAGGTCTATGCAGCATTGCCTTTCCTCCGGGATAAAAATGCCTAGCTGGCGACTCTTTTCATTCCCTGTGAGTTCACTCCTGTGTGTTCTCGCACATCCCCTTCGCCGACCGTTCGCGTCCGTACCCCATTTGACCCGGCCTCATTTGGTGGGAGCGACAGCTTGGCGACTCTGCTGGGGACCCTTATACTGTAACCAGGGCTTCTGGTTCTTTTTGTGGGTTCCTCCTAGCGCTTGTTTGATTTGTGTTTACTGGGGTGTTATGTGCTATTTGAGCTTGTTTATTTATTTTGTTTTTTGCTTTATGTATAGTTGTTTTATTGCTTTCTTTATAGCTTTACATATATCATACTGTCATACTGTCTGGCTGGATCTGGTTTATTGCTTTGGTGGGTGGGTGTTCTATTGAGAGTTGAGGTCCTATACCTGGGACCTGAGTGACACCTAGGCTAGAGTGGTTCATGTTCTTTCCCATTCCATTTCGGTCTGGTGCGGGAATATGAAACACAGTTCAGATATGGGTTTCTTCTAGAGAACTCTGTGCTGCAGATTTCCTGTAGTGCTAGGGCTATCTGGGAAGCCTGCTAAGTCTGGATGACCTTTAGTATTGACCTTCAGAAATTGAGGTGAATTAGAGGAGGATCTTTTATGGTTATTGTAAACACTGTACCTCCGGGTTAGAAGTGTTTACACTTCTCATAACTGATCCAAGTCTGAGGATCCTTGTTTTAGAACACTACCTGTGAGAGGGTTGGGCTGTTTACAGGTTTGCAGGTACCCTTGACCTCAGCATACCCTGTTACTTTGTTTTGATTAAGAGTACTCCATGTTGGAACAGTTCTTGTGATTTTAACCCTGGACATGTGACTCTTTATTTGAGTCCCCCACCTTGGTTACTGGACTTATGAGCCTCCATCTGGATTTCTTGAACATACATGGACTTATATCAGAGCACTTGATCAGATCCAGCTCAGTCACAAACCCTTGCATATCATTTGCATACATCATCATTGCATCATTTTAACATTTGCTTATTTGTTTTTCAGGGTATCCATACTTTATTTTGGCTTGGTTTTGACCCCATCATCAGCATAGACCTATCCTCATCAGCATCTATTTCAGCTATCAGCTACCTGCTTCAGTCACCTGCACCAGCCTGTTAGTGGCCCATTTTCAGTGTTATTCTCAGCATCTGTCTCAGCTCTTCTTCAGCAACATGGCACCCAAGAAGAGCAACATCTCATATCATTTCTTTCAGCCTGAGCTAGCTGACATCAGGAAGATTCAGACCCTGATTACTCCAGACCGTATACCACTATTCAGAGAACACTATGGAGGTATACTTGATGTGGTTATGGATTTGGACCCTTCACAGAGGAGCCTGATTCATACTTGCCTGCAGTTCTATGACCCCCCTCTGAGGTGCTTCACCTTTCAGGATTTTCAGTTGGGGCCTTTATTAGAGGAGTATTCATCATTGGTTGGTGTACCTATCAGGGGTGGAGTCCCCTTCAACCCTGAGATGGCTTTTCCCAGTAATGAAGAGATAGCAAAGGCATTATATCTGGAACCAGCTCTGATTGGGCAGAACCTGACTACCAAGGCTGGAATCTCTGGTCTACATTTGGATTTCTTGACCTCTCAGGCTATTCTGAAGGCCTCCTTGGGAGAGTGGAAGGCAGTCTGTGCTTTATTAGCCCTTAGCATATATGGGGTCATTTTATTTGCAGATGAGCCTAAGTTTGTTAGCAAGAATGCAATCCATCTTTTCATCCTGAGGAACCCAGTGCCCACCTTACTGGGAGATTTCTACTACTCTGTCCACCAAAGGAATGAAAAGCAAAGAGGAAGATTGGTGAGGTGTTGTGCTCCCCTGTTCCATACTTGGTTGCTCAGACACTTGCCTAAGACTGATGCATTTTTGAATCCTCATCAGCAGAGGAACTGGGCTAGAAGACTCATTGCTTTAACTGCAGCTGATATCAGGTGGTGCACTCAAAGCACAAAAGGCAGGGACATCATTACCAGTTGTGGGCAGTTTCCCAATGTACCCCTGATAGGAGTAAAGGGTTGCATCAACTACAACCCTCAGCTATTCAAAAGACAACTGGGCTATGCATTGGTCCACACTCCTAAGGCACAAGACTTGGCTGAGACTCTTTACTGTGAGAATAAGCCTAATCTGGCCATTGTCAGGCAAGCATCCTAGGCTTGGGACAATGTCCAGACTAAAGGAGTAACCATTCTTGGGAAATGCAACAATGTGGCCTCAGCACAGTACTATGAGTGGTCCCATGCCAGGGCTCAAATTTCTGGGATGCCCTTCACCATGGAAGATATACCAGGACCCTCCACAACACCACCTCCTGCCACTGTCAGCTTAGAGGAGTTTGAGAATTTGAAAGAGAGAAATGAGAAGTTGACTCAGGCTCTACAGAAGACCCTCTGGGAGAGGAGTGATGGTCGCTTGGACATTGAAAGGTTAGAAAATCTGAAGGTGGAGCATCTGGCCAGAATTGAGAAGTCAGAGGATTACATTAGGAAGTCAAGGGCTGGAGAGCAGATCTTGAAGAATGCCTGCAAGGAGGCTCAGTTCCAGAAGGCCAGGACTGATTTATATCTGAAAGAGAGTCAAGCCAGGTGGGTCAGGATCACCGAAGCTCGTACTCTGGAAGATAAGAGGACTCAGGACAAGATTGAGAAATTGGAGGCTAGTGCAAAGGAGCAACAAGAAGCCCTGCTGGCAGCCCAGAGGGAGATCTCAGAGTTGAAGATTAGAGCTGGTGTGAAGAGGTCAAAGGACCAGAGTCAACACAAGAAGCTAACTGCAGATGTTACTACCAGGAATCTCCTTATTAGGAACCTCACAGAGCGTCCAGCTGATCCTGTGACTGAAGCACTTCTAAAGGAAGTTCAGGAGGATGAGTTTGGTCTTGGTGTTTGACTTTTGCTTGTTGTTGCTTTCGTTTCATGTACTTTTCTTTTCTTATGTTGTATTTTGACCCCTCAGAGGGCATGTATTGTAAAAAACAAACTATGTATCATTTACTTTTGTAATATATGTGTTGGTTTGTTTTATCTGAGTTTCTTTCAAGCAAAATCACAAGCATCTTCTTCAAGGGTCTGGAAAGGTCAAAACCAAACGCCAAGCCGGATACCTTGGAAACAAATAGGCATACTGCATTGCATACTAACCTTTGTTTGTTTTGTAGGTTTTGTTTTGTTTTTGTTACTAACTCTGTTGTGATCTCAGGAACTATTGCTCGACGTCGGGTGTTCCCACTCAACCGTCCACACAGATATCCCACCCGTAACAACCTTCCGGGTATACAGATGGACCAGGTACAACAGGACCTTACAGAGGTCAAGAACCAAATGGCCAATGAGAGATTGGAAATGAGGAATCAGATGACACAATTTATGGAGGTGATGAATGGATTGGCACAGAGCCAAGAGAGATTAAGAGCCTTGGTAGAGAGGTAGACTCAGGAAGATCCCCATCTAGGGACTGGTGGGACAAGCAACAATGAGAGGGTGCAGCCTCATATCAACCCACCTGTATTTGGACCCCACCTTCATCCAGAGATCAATATCCCTGCTAATGTACAAGGAAATGCTACTACAGGTAGAGTGCTGCAAGAAGACCCCCAGGAAGATCAGTTCACAGTGATGGGAGCTTGGGATGAAGCCTATGACAGAAGGCTGGATGAAATTGCTGAAAAATTAAGATCCTTGGAGTCCCAAAACTCTTTGGGTTTTGATGTTATGGACATGGGCTTAGTGGACGGGGTCAGGATTCCCCACAAATTTAAACCACCGTGCTTTGAGAAGTACAATGGGACTTCCTGCCCAGGGACCCACTTGCAATCCTTTCTGGGGAGGCTGAAGGCATACACCATGGACGAAAAGCTGTGGATGTTTTATTTCGAAGACAGTTTAACAGGAGCCTCAAGGGAATGGTACTCTCATCTGACTAGGGCGACCATTAGATGTTGGAAGGACCTGGCTGAGGCCTTTATCAGACAATACCAGTATAATTTGGATATGGCTCCCAACAGGACCCTCCTGATGGGAATGTCACAGTCATCCAGGGAAAGCTTCCGGGAGTACGCCCAGAGGTGGAGACAGCTTGCTGCTGCTGTCCAGCCACCCATGTCAGAGAGGGAGATGGCTGATATGTTTATGAACACCCTCAAAGGGACATACATTGATAGGCTAGCTGCCTTTTCTTCTACCAGCTTTGCAGATGTCGTTATAGCCGGAGAAAGAATTGAGAGCCTATTAAAGATGGGCAAAATTTCTGACAACGGTGCCAGCTCATCCAGCAACACAAGGAAGCCTTTTGTGGGCCCAAGAAGAACTGGTGAGACCAATGCTATCCATACCAGCAGGGGAAGACCCCAATATGTTCATAGGTCTGTGGCAGCAGTCACCATTCCCGCTCCAATTCATCCACAACCAGCTTATCAACCACAGCAACAAAATTATCAGCAACAAACTCAGTATCCTCCTCAGAGAAACTACAACAACACCAACAACAATAATCAGCAAAGACCATTTCAACAGAGACCGTCCCAGGCCAATAGGGTGATCGATCCGATCCCTATGCCTTATGCCACATTATTGCCACAACTCCTAAAACTCAACCTGGTTGAGCTAAGGACATTGGCACCTCCAGATCCTTCCAGTCTACCCAGAAATTATGACGCCAGCGCCAGATGTGCTTTTCATTCGAATGCACCTGGCCATAGTACAGAGAAGTGCAGAGCTTTGCACATGAAAGTGCAGGACTTGGTGGATTCTAAAGATCTAAACTTTGCACCACCACCAAATGTTAACAAGAACCCTATGCCAAACCATGGTGGCCCCAGAATCAATGCTATTGAAGAAGACAAGCCGTCTTACTTGATAACTAGTGTGGGTCAGATTCGGACACCCTTGGTAGAGATTAAAGCACAACTCCTTGAATGTAAAATATTCCCGGGATGTGAGCTAGGGTGTGCTTATTGCAACATTTCAGTGAATGGATGTGATAACTTGAGAGATGGCATAGATGGTCTCATCCAGAGTGGCCTGCTTCAAATCACAACATCAGTTCCTACAAATCCAGCAATCTCCTTAACAACAGTTCCCGAGTCTTCTACAACTGCAACAACCATTGTTCCAAACAACTTCTCAGTTTCATCAATAAATGCTTCATCTGTTACTTCAACGGACCAAATATCAGCAAACATCCCTTCTACAACTTCAGCACCCCTTCATTCAGAATATCCTACAACAGCAACACCCATCCAGTCAACAATGTCTCCTACAACTTCAACAGCAAACAATGAAGATGTCTCAACCGTTACAATTTATTATGATCCTGAAAATGATTCTGCCTACAACTCACAGAATGCCACTCCTGTCAGAGCACCGGTTACAATATACTATGATCCACAGACTATCATGGTCCCTTCTGCAGCTGCTATCAGTCCAGTCACTATCACAGTACCTGGACCTGTGCCTTATGAAAGCAGTAATGCCATCCCTTGGCATTACGGCTTTGATCTATACTGCGAAGGACAGAAAATCACTCTCGAATCATCAACTTCTCCACCACAAATAGACAATATGGGGGGAGGCGGAGGCTTCACTCGAAGTGGACGTCTCTTTGCCCCGCAAATTCAAAGACCCAGTGCCGAAGCAGAAGCTGCTGCCAAGGCAAAAGGGAAGAGCATGGTGCAAGAAGAGCAAATTGTTAAGGAAGCTTTGAAAACACCTTTTGATCAAGAAGTTGATGAATTCATGAGAATCATCAAGAAAAGTGATTACAAGATAGTGGACCAGCTTCACCAGACGCCTTCCAAGAACTCCATTTTATCATTATTAATGTGCTCCGAGGCTCACCGGAACGCACTACTAAAATTCTTGCACGCAGCTTATGTGCCAGAAGAGATCACCGTCAATCAGTTGGAAGCTGTGGTTAGGAATGTTAATGCTAGTAATGGACTAGGGTTTACCAACACTGATTTGACTACGGAAGGCCGCAATCACAACAAGGCTTTGCACATCACCATGGAGTGTAAGGGTGCAGTTCTTTCCCATGTACTGGTAGACACAGGATCATCCCTCAATGTCTTACCTAAAAAAGCCCTTGTGAAGCTAGAGTATGAAGGATTGGCATTACGTCCCAGTAACTTGGTAGTGAGAGCCTTTGACGGTTCTAAGAGATCAGTTCTGGGAGAAATTGAGTTGCCTATAACGATTGGCCCACAGACTTTCAAAACGACCTTCTACGTGATGGACATTCAGCCTGCCTACAGCTGTTTGATGGGTAGACCATGGATTCATGCCGCTGGCGCAGTTACGTCTACCCTTCACCAGAAGTTAAAATTCGAGTGGGAGGGCCAAGTCGTTACTATTTGTGGAGAGGAAGATATCTTTGTCAGCCATCTGGCTACATACAAATACATTGAGATGGATGGGGAGATCCACGAAACGATGAGTCAAGGGTTTGAGGCCTTGAACATAAATGAAACATCTGCTGTACCTGGAACCTCAATGACATCTTATCAACAAGCCCAGAAGGTTGTTGAAGAAGGGACTGCCCAAGGCTGGGGCAAGCTGTTACCTGTGGAGAAGAAAGAGGATAGATTTGGGTTGGGTTACAAACCAACTCAACAAGATCAAGAAGAGGCTGCTAAGGAGCCCAATTTTGTTAGTGGGGGGATGCTCACCCCTGATGCTGTCAACAATTTGGAAGACGAGGATGAAAGCGACTACAACCTGGAAAGTTGGATCCGTCCAAAGATCCTGGGGAGCAGTATCTCAAACTGGTCTTCCCAGGAAATTATAAGAGTTACTCCTGCAGAGTAATTATTATTTCCTGTATATTTTAAGCATGCATCAAGTCTTGCATCTTGCCCAAGATGACAAGACTCATTTTGTAATCGGGCCATCTGTAATTTTTGTGCAACAAGATTAATCAATGAAATATCAGACATCTTTTGCAAATGAGTCTCTTTTTCTTTTTCGCTCACTGTTTTTCCATTTTTCTTTTTGTACAAAAAATAAATGGCAATGTTTTCAAAATGACAACTTTATTTCACTTTTCTAAACAAGATTAAAATCAATCACTAAAATGAACAAACTGAACCCTTGCAGAGAGTGCCTTCCAGACTGCATCGACAACAGCACGGCTATGACTTCGTATGACTTTGACAATCCAATCAATCAAGCTGATGAAGGGGTTGAAGAAGATTATGAGCTTCCTGAAGAGCTAGCCAGATTATTGAGACAAGAGGAAAGGGTTATCACTCCTCATCAGGAGGAGGTGGAGACGATCAATCTTGGTACATATAAAGATATGAAGGAAGTTAAAATCGGGGCCTGCTTACAAGACTCAGTGAAGAGACAACTGATTGACTTGCTTCAAGAATATGTGGATGTGTTTGCTTGGTCTTATCAAGATATGCCAGGGTTGGACACCGACATTGTTGTGCACAAGTTGCCTTTGAAAGAAGATTGCCCGCCGGTCAAACAGAAATTGCGCCGCACTCGCCCAGACATGGCAATGAAAATCAAAGAAGAGGTGCAAAAGCAGTGGGACGCCGGGTTCCTTGCTGTAACTAGCTATCCACCGTGGGTTGCTAATATTGTGCCTGTGCCTAAGAAAGACGGAAAAGTAAGGATGTGTGTTGACTACCGAGATCTGAACAGAGCCAGTCCGAAAGATGATTTCCCATTACCTCACATTGATGTATTGGTGGATAATACAACTCAGTTCTCGGTATTCTCCTTCATGGACAGATTTTCAGGATACAATCAGATCAAGATGTCACCTGAAGACATGGAGAAGACAACCTTCATCACACCTTGGAGCACGTTCTGTTACAAGGTGATGCCATTCGGACTGAAGAATGCTGGTGCAACGTATCAACGGGCTATGGTAACATTATTCCATGATATGATCCATAAAGAAATCGAATGTTATGTGGATGATATGATTGCCAAGTCCCTCACTGAAGAAGACCACCTGGTAAATCTGCTGAAGCTATTCAAGCGTCTGAGGAAGTACCAACTGAAGTTGAACCCCAACAAGTGCACATTCGGGGTGCGATCTGGTAAGCTGTTGGGTTTTATTGTGAGCGAGAAAGGGATTGAAGTTGACCCTGATAAAGTCAAAGCCATCCAAGAAATGCCTGCACCGAAGTCTGAAAAAGAAGTTCGAGGGTTCTTAGGACGATTGAACTACATATCACGGTTCATATCTCACCTTACAGCAACTTGCGAACCCTTGTTCAAATTGCTAAGAAAAGAACAGACGGTCAGGTGGAACGAAGACTGCCAGAAGGCTTTTGACAAGATCAAAGAATACTTGCAAGAACCACCAATCCTTATGCCTCCAGTTGAAGGAAGACCTCTGATCATGTACTTGACAGTATTGGAAGAGTCGATGGGGTGTGTGTTGGGCCAGCATGACGAGTCTGGTCGAAAAGAGTATGCAATATACTACCTAAGCAAAAAGTTTACCGACTGTGAACAACGTTATTCACTGCTCGAGAAAACTTGCTGTGCTTTAGCGTGGGCTGCTCGCCGACTGAGACAATATATGTTGACCCACACTACTTTATTGATCTCAAAGATGGACCCAGTCAAGTATATTTTTGAGAAGCCAGCACTCACCGGGCGGGTTGCAAGATGGCAAATGATCCTCACAGAATATGACATCCAATACACATCTCAGAAAGCCATCAAGGGCAGTGTATTGTCTGAATATCTTGCTGAGCAACCTATTGGTGATTACCAGCATATGAAATTTGACTTCCTTGATGAAGACATCATGTTCATAAAAGCAAAAGATCATGAAGAGCCTGTTCATACTGAAGGGCCTAACCCGGAAGAAGAATGGACTATGATGTTTGATGGGGCTGTTAACATGAATGGTCGTGGTGTTGGTGCAGTACTCATTACACCTAAAGGAGTTCACATGCCTTTCTCGGCAAAACTCACCTTTAACTGCACTAACAACGAAGTTGAATACGAAGCTTGCATTATGGGTCTTGAGGAAGCCATTGACCTCAGGATCAAGACATTGACTGTATTCGGAGATTCAGCTCTGGTAATCAATCAAACCAACGGCAAATGGTACACCCACCAGGATCATCTGATACCTTACAGGGATTATACAAGGAGGTTATTGACTTTCTTTACAACAGTCACGCTCGAGTATATCCCTCGAGACGAGAATCAGTTTGCAGATGCCCTGGCTACCATTTCATCCATGATCAAAGTTCAGACTGCCAACTTTGTACCTCAGATTTCAGTGTCCATACTTGACAGACCAGCATATGTGTTCGCAGCGGATGTTGTCAAGGATGATAAGCCTTGGTTCCATGACATTAAGTGCTTCTTGGAGGATCGAACATACCCACCTGGGGCATCTTCCAATGATAAGAAGACTTTGAGAAGGCTTGCTGGTAGCTTCTTCCTGAACATTGATGGTTCCCTGTACAAGAGAAACTTTGATATGGTACTCCTCAGATGCGTCGACAGGACAGAAGCAGATTTGCTAATGCATGAAGTGCACGAAGGATCCTTTGGTACCCATGCGGGAGGGCATGCCATGGCTAAAAAGTTGCTAAGATCAGGTTATTATTGGATCATAATGGATGCCGACTGTTGTGCATACGCCAGAAAATGCCATAAATGCCAGATTTATGCGGATAAGGTGCATGTGCCTCCCAATCCTTTAAATGTGATGTCTTCACCCTAGCCCTTTGCTATGTGGGGCATTGACATGATTGGCAAGATTGAACCAACTGCTTCGAATGGCCACAGATTCATCCTGGTTGCCATTGACTATTTCACCAAGTGGGTCGAAGCAGCTTCTTATGCAAATGTTACAAGGCAAGTGGTAGCCAGATTTCTGAAGAGAGATATCATCTGTCGATACGGAGTTCCCGAGCGAATCATTACTGACAATGGTTCCAACTTGAATAATAAAATGATGGCAGAGCTGTGCCGGGACTTCAGGATCCAACACCACAATTCTTCTCCTTACCGGCCAAAGATGAACGGCGCGGTTAAGGCAGCTAATAAGAATATCAAGAAGATTGTGTAGAAGATGGTAATCACCTACAAAGACTGGCATGAAATGCTACCGTTTTCCTTGCATGGGTACCGCACGTCAATTAGAACATCCACTGGGGCAACACCGTATCAGCTCGTGTATGGTATGGAAGCAGTCCTACCTGTTGAAGATGAATTACCTTCCCTACGGGTATTGATGGATGTTAAGCTGAACGAAGCCGAATGGGTCCGGTCCCGATACGAGCAACTGAGCCTGATTGAAGAGAAAAGATTGGCTGCAATCTGTCATGGGCAGTTGTATCAGAAAAGAATGAAGAAAGCCTTCGATCAGAAAGTCAGGCACCGAGAGTACCAAGTAGGAGATCTTGTTCTGAAGAGAATCCTCCCTCCTCATACAGACCACAGGGGCAAGTGGACTCCAAATTATGAAGGACCGTTTGTAGTAAAGAAAGTTTTCTCTGGTGGAGCACTGATGCTCAGCACTATGGATGGTGAAGATTTCCCGTCCCCTGTGAATTCAGATGCAGTTAAAAAATACTTCGCATAAAAATGACCCGCTGGACATAAAAACAGAATGTGAGTCCAGGTAAAAATAGGGCATCCCGGCGAGTCAAAAACAGAATAAAAGACTCGGGCAAAAATAAGGGAAAATAAACAAAAAAATGTACACCCGCTGAGTTGAAAAGCCGCATTGGACAACTCAGGCAAAAATGGGTATCCCAATGGATTGAAAACCCGAAAGGGCGATCCATGCAAAATAAGGGAATAAGCGAACAACTGCATTCTGAATTCGTCTGTATCACCTACAACTTGGTAGGCCTCGAAAGGATCAAGCCTCTTTCAGAATCAGCCTTCTTCAAAAAGCAAGACGAGAAGAACGTCAAAAGTCATACGAGTCATAGCAAAAGAGGAAGCTCCTTAAAGCGTCGTCAACATTGCCATCATTTTGTTTCTCAATTTGTAACAATCTCCTCATTTCAGGGGATATGTTTCTTTGATGTTGTAACACGGTGGGAGAACTGACTTTAGTTAAATGTTGCGGATAGCAAGAGTCGCCACCGACTTTTATTTTATCCAAAGGAAAGGCATAAAAGAACAGGAAAGACCTTTAAAAGATTTTTGGGTCCGGGGGGTAGGTTATGTAAAGGGAAGGTGTTAGCACCCTTTACATCCATGGTTATCCATGGGCTCTTAGTTACTTAGCTCACTTTGAATTGTTTTTGAAAAGTGTGGTGTGTGATGAGAAATTTTCATAAGAGTTTGATAATGATCCATGTACGGATGCGTAAAAAACTTGTGTTTGAAAATTGTTTGAAATTTGTGAAGTATTTGAGATTTGTTTTGAAATAGTGAGCAAGTAACTATGAGGAACCTACCCTAAAGTTTAAGTCTTTCTGTTCTTTATCCTTTAAATGGTAAGACTATCCCTATTATTAAGGAATAGGTAGTCATTACCTTGGATGTGTGGGACATATGGAGGGACATCTGTTTAATGAAGGCAACTGTAGGGTGTATTAAGCATTTTTGGAGGGACTGTCATCATTATTCGAAAGGGACAAGATCATTACGAAGGCAACCATTTAAGGGACTTGATCTTTGATTGTTAAGGGACTAGATGATTTTTCTTTTAAGGGACTTTGCTTTATACACCCTACTTGACCTTTTTGAATAGGCAACATTGAGAGGTAACCCTAGAAAGTGAGATGGCGATCAAAGATCGACTTACGTGTGTGAGTGTTTAATTTTATATTTATCTTATAATTTAAATGATCTAAATTCAATTTTAAATATCATACATGTTTACACTCCCTATTTTTACTAACCATAGCAATAAAAATAAATAATTTAAACATTATAAAAAATTACATCCAGGAGCAGTTACAATAATAATAAAGCAATTTAAATAAATAGCAAAAATAAATAAATAAGTAAAATAAGCAAAATATAAATAATAAGTAAAATAAATAAGCAATTTAATTGGGTTAGTAATAATAATAATAATCACAATTTAAAATAAAGGGGGTTAGTAAAAAAAAATAATAATAACAATTTTAAATGGGGTTAGCAATAAACATGATTAGTAATAATAATAATAAACCAAAACATTATAATAAACAAAATTTCAATAGTTAATAGAAAAAATTATAAACAATTATCAATTATTATGAAATTTAAAATTATAAATAAATTAAATAAATTATAAACATATTATGAAAAAGTAAATTATAATTAAAAGTTAAATTAGCAATTTTTAAACATATAATAGAAAATATTTACATATTATAAAAAAAAATAGAATTGATTATAATTGTATTTACAAAATTTAACTATATTAAATAAAATATGTATATGATAATTATATTTACAAAAAAAATTAGAAATTAAAATCACAAGATAAAATTAGGTTTTTTAATTATTTAAAAAAAATAAACTAGGGTTTGTAAAATATTAGGGTTTATTTTATTTACAAAATTAATTTAATGGACATACACATATTATAATTTAAATACCTAAAAAAAACTAATTTTTAAATTAAGAAAAATAGTTTTAGAATTTAGAGAATATTGAATATTTATATGTGAAATTATTTAATTATATGATTATTAATAAAAATAATTAAACAAAATCAATTAATTAAAATAAGATAGAAAAAGAAACAAAAAAACTTACCTGGCTGGGGTTTGAACCCAGCACCTTTGGCTTGCCAAGAACAAAACACACCACCAGGCCATCAGCACGCATGTGATAAAGGAATGGACCCAATTTGTTTTATGCAATAAACCTGAAAAATCACAAAATAAGAAAAAAAACCAAAAGGCCTGGGGGAATCGAACCCAGGACCTTCATAGCAAACACACCAAACGTTACCATTCCAGCTAGATGAGCGAACCTGTCAACTATGCCATAACCAAACATAATATATTAAACAAAATAAATAATGAAAAATTGAACAAAACGTTGTTGTCACCAAGGATCGAACCCAGATAACAACTAATAATACGCACACGCCAATACCACTGGGCCAAGCAACGCTTGTGGAAAGAATATGAAAATCAATTCATAAAATATTAAATCCAAATTTGAAATTCCCACTGCGCGCCACCTGACTTCGTCTTCTTCATATTTCCTGCGCAATAACCTGCAAATTCATCTGCGAATTTTCCTGCGAATCTCATAACACATGGAACCTGCGAATTTTGATCACCAACAAAACAGTACAATTTTTACAAATTGATTAATGAAACATGATCCTCACAGTCTATACAATCATATCACGTCCTTCAAATTCATTTAAATTCAGTAAATCATGAAACCCCAAATTCAAAGGTGAAACCCTAACTATGGCATCTCACGGGTTATGCATGGTTTCTTCAACTTTTTTGCCCAGAAACATTCTATACAACATCACAAACATGATTAGCCAAACAAAATTCATTAAAATGCAGTGAATTAGTGAAATCGAAAAACTCATATTCAAGAATAAAATTTGATTCGGTTTGAATGATTTGGGGTGTTATGGATGCATATGAACATTGGTACACATTCAGTGAAGCCCAGGGATCATTGTTGTGTCCTTAGAATACCTTCAAATGCTTTGGAATGTAGAAACCGAATTTGAGTTTTTGCTTGAATTTTTGAAGTGTGAAACTTACTCTTGAGGCTGTGAAAATCGTGTCTTGTGCATTGTCTGAGGGAATTGTCAACTTTTCTGACCAATTGTGAACTTTGTGAACCTTGTGAACCATCATAAAATGTCTTGTGAACCTCATGGGAGGTATTGTGAACCTTGTGAACCTTGTGAACTTCATAAAGTGTCTTGTAAACTTCATGAACCTCATGAAAGGTCTTGAAAGCATTGTGAATCTTGTGAACCTTGTGAACCTCATAAAGTGACTTGTAGACTTCATGAACCTCATGAAAGGTCTTGAAAGCATTGTGAATCTTGTGAACCTCATAAAGTGACTTGTAGACTTCATGAACCTCATGAAAGGTCTTGTAAGTGTTGTGAATCTTGTGAACCTTGTGAACCTTCTTAACACACAAAGTCTTGTATTGTGAGGGCAAATTTTGGGGTGCAACAGATGTATCTTGCCAATTCAGGGCACATGAATTAATAAAAGCAGATCTTCAGTCATGTTTCGTCTTGAAAATCTTATTTGAAAAAATGTCTGATGTCTTAAAATACTGATTGCATGAATACAGATGCTTTTATTCTAAAAATACATGCTTGCAGGGAATATATTTACTCTCGAGAGTGTCTAACTCCTATGACGGAATCCGGTAAAGGATACCTCGGGATTACTTGTGCGTCTCTCTATCTTTGCAGGATTGCAGGTATTCAAAACGCAACTTGGGGCATGAAAGCTTCACCCCAGCAAGCCGACAAATCAACACTCAGTCTTAGCACCCAAACTGTTTTCTCCCCAGCTGAGTTTCTACTTGCTATTTCTCCCCAGCTGAGGTGCCAACCATTCTTCCTCAGCCAAGTACAGAAGACAGGGAACCATCTCCCCACAGAACTTCAGCCTCTATCCACAAGAGCAGCGCACGAAGGGATCACAACAGAGTGAAAAAAGCTTCTCCAAACCCCAGCTGGGTCTCTCATTTGCTGGAATAGGTCTATCGTTGACCCGTTTCCCCAAACAGATATCATCTCATCGGATCTACCAGTGATCTCATCCCCAGCTGGGATGTCCATTTCAAACAGATCGACCAGAGATCTTCGCAGCAACGGGATCCGAATCCCGGATTGATATTTTTGCATAATCATAGCATTCGCATCATATTCACCCCACAAAGCGTAGCATTCCGTCTAATACGGAGCATTACGGCAAAAATCCAACATATCGCATAATCATAAGCCATGTTCTGAATCAAACACTTGAGAATATTGGCAATCCATCAACAATATACAGAATGCTTCCCCCAGAATCCCCAGCAGGGAGCTAAAGCTAAAGCAGTTGCCTTACATTCGCAAACACCAGTATATACTCCTTGTGGCACTCGTCCGTGTCATATCCTCAGCAGAAGACCAAAGCGTCCCTTTTGCACTCACAAATACTCATATATACAATTCCTTGACATCCGTCCATGTCATTTTCCCCAGTACAGTAACATAAACACTTTGTATATCAAATACTTGTGTATACTATACTTTTCTTGACACTCGTCTGTGTCACTCTCTCTCCAGCAGATTAAACACTCATCTATACACCACTCACACGTATACAGATACTCGTCCGTATCTTGTATATATCCCCGCAGATTCAGCATTAGTCCATGTTCTTTGTTAACCAGTTGGTACTTGTCCTTATCGTCATCTCAGAGCATGTGTCAGGCGTTTGTTTCTACATGATACTCGCCCGTATCATAATCTTAAGGATGCTCGTCCGCATCTTTAATCCATACACTGTGTCAAACACTTTTGTCTTCTTAAATTTAGACACTCGTTTGTGTCTATCATTCCCCAGAAGAGTCCCCTCAGATTCAACACTCGTCCGTGTTCCTTGTTAACCAGTTGATACTCGTCCGTATCATCATCTCTGAACATGCGTCAAGTATTTGTTTCTACCTGATACTCGTCTGTATCGTAGTTTTAGGGATGCTCGTCCGCATCTTTAATCTATACACAACGTCAAAACACTTATACCTTTATTTCTTGGATGTAAACACTCGTCCGTGTTTACTATTCCCCAGTAAATCGCCAGCAAAGCAAATTTTCTTTTTATCTGACATTCGTCCTATGTCATGATAAACCCTGAGAGCAGCCGTCCCCTGCTAGGTGGTCGTCCTCCACCTCTTGATGATCGTCCTTCATCATGCTCATCCGATGGCCGTCCCCATCGTTGATCTTCTATCCGACATTCGTCCTATGTCGTGATTTTTAGCAGCCGTCCCCTGCTAGGTGGTCGTCCTCCACCTTTTGATGATCGTCCTTCATCATTTTATCCAATGGTCGTCCCCATTGTTGATTTTGGTTATCTGGCATTCGTCCTATGTCATGATAAACCTTGAGAGTAGCCGTCCCCTGCTAGGTGGTCGTCCTCCACCTCTTGATGATCGTCCTTCATCATGCTCGTCCGATGGCCGTCCCCATCGTTGACCTTTTATCCGGCATTCGTCCTATGTCGCGATATTTTCGGCAGCCGTACCCTGCCAGGTGGTAGTCCTCCACCCTAGATGACCGTCCTTCATCTTATCCCCAACAGAGCAGCCGTCCCCGGCTAGGTGATCGTCCTTCACCTTTGATGACCGTACCTCATCATCTGTTTATTTCATTTATTCTTTTAGCCCGATGGCCGTCCCCATCGTTGGTTACTTTACTTTTTGAACTTGATGGTCGTCCCCATCATTTTTCATTAATCTCTAGAGAATTTTACAGCTTTATCTTGATGACCGTCCCCATCATGATTCCTTTCATCCCCAGCATGTCGGCCGTCCCCGTCATTGCTTTATTTCCCGCACTTTTCCAGCATGCCGGCCGTCCCCGTCATGGCTCTTTACCCAGCAGTCGTCCTCTGCTCGACGGTCGTCCTCCGTCGCCTACACTTTACAATATACTTTATTTTCCTTTACAATCTATATCCCTTTTCTTCTTCATCCTGTGAGTGCAAATTTTGGACTGTCTTTGATATTCAACCACAAGTTATCTTGTTTGCCTGTTAAGCCGTCGCTTACATCCTGCACAGCTAACTCATGTTTGAATAGGGGCAGCTGTAAACACCCCAAATTTTCCCTCACCCATTCACACCATGGCTTGTGATCATTTTCAAAAGCATAAACTCAATCATACCATCTCATATCACATTTTTGATTCACTGCATTGGTTCAAAGTCATCTGCATCTAGGGTTTGTGATCTGAGCAATCCAAGAGCTTCTTGAGCCACTCCAAAGGTCATCAATCACTTCAAAGGGGTCTATGTGTGTTCAAGCATCATATTATATCCTCTCAAAGTCAAGAATGTCAAAGAATCACAAGAACTGAGAATGGTATGGATGCAGAGTCAGGTTTAACTACACAGATGACCTAGAATTAGGGTTTTGGTTTCAAAGGCCATAACTCCAATTTTTTTGGTCATTCTTGTTTCTATTGGTCTCTATATGGTATAGGGAGTATGCATATCAATTTTCATGAAGAAATTCCATGGGGGAAGTCATCTGATCAAGAGTTGACTTTTCAAGCAAGTCAGTGCAAAATCAGGGCATCTGAGGCCCCCAATGACCCAACCAAGGGGTGTTCTTCATCATTTTGATTGTATATGATCTTTATTTGATCATAGAAGATGTTAGAAGGTCACAAGATTGAAGAATTTCAAGTCTTTTACAAAGTTGACTTTTTGGGCAAGTTTGACTTTTAATGAAATTGTCATTTTAGGCAACTTTTTCAACCTTTACTTTTTGATTCAAAAAAGCTTCAAATGAAAAAACTTTGGTCATGAAAGTTGTAGAATGGATCATTCCCTTTTCAAAAAGTACAAGAACATGACCTAATTCATTTTGGATCAAAAGTTATGGCTTGTCAAAGTTGGCAAAAATCACAAAATTTCAAGTTATGCACCAAAGAGGCATTTTGCAAAATGACTTGATCAAGTGTTCTAGGGCTATCAAATGCACTTCTAATCTTCATACAAAGAGGTACCATGACCTAAAAGTCAGTTTGCATCAAAGAAGCATCACATTCCATGCCTTGAATCTCAAGAATTCACAAAGGGGCCAAATCTTGTGGAATTTGCAAAACACTACACAAACCATGATCAAGTTGCTGAATCACCTCATGAATCATTCCATGGCTCTCCCTAAACTCAGCTGAACTCATCCATGCTCCTGTCCTAGCCTGCCACTTGCCCATACCTCCAAGTACGACTTGCTTGACTTTTTGCAACTTGAAGCCATACCAATCCCATAGTGACACAACCACTCTCTGCCCAATCCAGAACTTACAAACATATCCCAAGGCTTCATTTTCATAACACACACAAGGCTGAAACCTCCCACAAGACAGGATTCACAAAATCTCTCCAACTTGAATTTTCCTTCGAAACACCCTTCACAAGACTCAAACACAAAAACCAATTCCACAAATCATCTCAGCACACTTCCCTGGTCACAAATCATCCATCACCATAGCCTAAAAGTCACAAAATCAGAAACACGATTTCCACCTTACCTTGAGCAGAACTTCTGCCATTTCAAAAGCCAGCCATTCTCAAAGCTTCTTAAGCTTCATTTCATCACCAGAGGGTTCAAAGGAGTGAGTTTGCACCAAGAAACAGCCCAGAAAGCACAGGATCAGAAAGCTCCATCTCAGGTATAGCTCAAGAACAAATTTTCCAAATCTTCATTTTCTTGTTATAAATTGATTCTACGTGTTACCCTGATCATCATGATGTGTTTGAAATTGAAAATGAGTGAAAAATGAGGATGTATTGGTGTTCTGAAATTTCTCCCGTGGAAAATGATTGCTTCGATTTGCCTGATTCATGTAGTTTAAATGCTGTTTGATGGTTGATTCGTGTTCTAGGATGTTAGAGGATCATTTCCCTGTGTTTAATTTGAAGTGGGGTGGCTTGTAGTGAAACCTAGGGTTTTGGTTCGCCGGAGAAGACGACCGGAAGTCTTCTCCGGCCACCTGAGAACCATTAACCCTAATCAGTGTCATTAATTGATGTTTGAATCTGATGCGTTGGATGAGTTGACCAAGGGAGACTGGGGCGTGTTTGGATGGCTGGGATTTGTGACCTTTGGATTGCGCGCGCAGTCAACAATTTATTTCCCAGATTCAATCCTGGCCTCTCATTCAGCATACTTCCATTTATTTCAATTTTATTTTCATTTTAATTCATTTGTTTTGTGCATTTATTTAAAAATAGCAAAACAATTTTAAAAATTCTGAAAATTTTTGTATAAACTTTTATTAATTTTCAGAAACCAAAAACATTTTTATTTTTATTTTTTGCATTAAAAAATATTTTTAAATCATTTAAAAGTTTATTTTTAATTAATTAATTAAAAATACTTTTAGGTATTTAAAAATCACCAAAAAATTCATGAAACCTTAATAATCATTTAGAAACATTGTACAACCCTCAAACCAAATTTATTTTTTGATCTTGATGTCTTTTGAGAATTTTTCATGGAATTAAAATCATTTCAAGGCATTATTTTGATCCAAACTTCAAAAAATCACTTCTGCCTAACCATTAAGAGTTGGACGTTGATTCTTTTTGCATTGCATTTTGTTTAGCATATAGTTTGTGAGATTAAATTGGCATGATTTGATCTTTCATTTTCAATTTGTTTGGAATTTTTCTTGTCAAGGTACCCTAAAACCCTAGAAATCTTAGGAAATTCATAACCCTAACTAGGTTAAGAGTTGGAACCCCTCCTTTTGGGCAGTGAGTTTTTATAGGATTAGGGTTGCTTTGAATGCATTTTCAATTTTTTATCTTGATGTTTGCTTCTGATTTTGGTTTTTGTTTGATGCATTAGTCATAAACCCTAATTTGGGCTTCCTTTTGCATACATCTTGCATTTGCTTGCATAACATGACTTGCCATAGCATTTTGTGCATCCATTTGATTCATTAGACATCTTAAGACATATTAGAAGCATGTTTGATCATTGCATCTTTCATTTGCCATGTTGTATGTCATTTGCATTTCATAACTTTTCATGTATGGTCATGGTTCTAAGCTTGCTTCATTTGCATCCATAAGTTTGTGTGATCATCCCCATGCCTTATTTCATGTTTGTAGCATCTCATAGCATCATTATCATCACACACATGCTTCTGATTTTGATTTGCATCATGCCATTTCATCTCATTTTGCATTGCATTGCATTTCTTTCACTAACTTTTCAGGTGGTAAGTTACTTTGAGAAGTGAATTTGCCTTCACTTCTCACAATTTTCTTCTCATCTCTTTCATGCATCCTTGCTACATTTTGTTATATGTTTGAGATTGAGCTTGCTCATTCTTCTTCTTCTCACTTTCTTTCCTCAAGTGACTTGTCTTCTTTAATGAAGCAAGTTACTTTGCTTCTCCTGATCCTTTCATCTGCTTCCTGGTGGTTCCATTGAAGATTTCTCTTGTTAACCTCACAAACCTTAGGAACAACCAAGCATGACAATGACTAGGGCTTTGATTAGTCCCCCCTCTTAGTTTTACCTTTGTGTCTCTTTGAGTCTTCTCTTCTCATCTCATAATCAGGGACTAAACCCTAAAGGCTTTAAGGCTTTGTGATTAAGCTTATGCCTGCATCCTTCTATTAGGATGGAGTGTATAACTTTAATCCTAAGTGTTAAACCCTTAATGTGTTTAAATCCTTTAATCAATTCACTCAATAATTATCAAGACATCAAGCTTGTAACTTGGGCCTTGCATTAGGGTTCTAATTCTTCCTTAATTGGTTAAGAAGGACTAACCCTAGTGTTAATGGACAAGTCCCCCTCAAGTTGTCTTACAAACCCTAAAAATCACTTCATCATCTTACCATTAATTAAAATCCACTTAATAAAGGCTTTGTTTTGTCATGAGTTTAATCCCTAATCATGGATTAAGTTGAGGAGTTTTCCTCAGCTTAAACGTTCTCATCTATTATCCTTCTATTAGGATGGTGTAATGAGTCTGTTTAATCCCTGATTATGGCTTAATCACATTACTCAACACTAAACAAAAACAACAAAAACATCTAAATAATCACAAGTAGGTTAATGATCTTAATCCTACATCAAAGGTGATTAAGTGTGAGAATCTGACTTCACACTTAAGGTATTCTCATTACCCCTAATCAGAGGGAAGATGTGATGAGTTTACTAATCCATTGGTTTAGGCTTAAGCTCATTAACTTATGACAAACTTTCAAAAGCAATAAAAGACTGAAAACTCAAAAACAAACAATAATCGTCTCCTTCGGGATTCTTTTCTCATCACCTTCACTCACAAACGAGAACTTGCTTATTCCGTCTAATGCAAGACAGTTTGCATCTGTGCCAGACAGATCATACACTTGAGCATAGGCAAGTAAGCAGTTCACTAGTCAATACATCTTTCAGTCTCTTTGGGTCGAACTACGGTGTTCTGACTTCCTCATTGCACGAGAGGATACGTAGGCATAACTTAACAGTTATCGAACAAAAGTCTCTGTATATTCCCCCTCCTTTCAGTTTCATTCTTATAAGCCTCACGATCTTGAGTATACTCTCATCCTCACACTGACACTGTATATATCACACTTTGCACTTCTTTTACACTGACACCTGTACATCTTTTTCCAGCTATTTTATACACAGATTGCACTGACACTACCCCTTTAAAACACAAATCTTTTAAGCGTGGATCCCGTCGAGTACGACGGACAATCTGGGTGCTAATACCTTCCCAGGTTGTAACCAACCCCCTTTCTCAGTCTCTCTGGTTCGCAACCGTCTTATCCATATCTTTCTAGGTCTATGCAGCATTGCCTTTCCTCTGGGATAAAAATGGCTGGCGACTCTTTTCATTCCCTGTGAGTTCACTCCTGTGTGTTCTCGCACATCCCCTTCGCCGACCGTTCGCGTCCGTACCCCATTTGACCCGGCCTCATTTGGTGGGAGCGACAGGTTGTAACATGCTCTAGTTCATGGTTATCGAAACAAAGGTTATAAGGCTCAAATTATTTGTACCCACCCCTTCTCCGTAATATTCTCCAGTCCTACGTTCAGTTAACTCTACACATGCGTTTTGACATTCTAAGAGCGAAGATGAAGCTTCGAGGTTCGCTTGGAAGTGGCAGTCATCTTATTTTGTTGGATGTTGGTGACCCTTTGATTATTGATGTAGTGGTCACATGATCTTTGTTTTGTCTTTGCTGAGGATCTGAGCTCCTCTTCTTGCTTTGTTCTTCTTTTTTGTTGACTAAGTCTCCCTTTGGGTGCTCAACTTAGTAGTTTTCTTTGATTTTTTTTCTCTCGCCTAAGTCTCCCTTTGGGTGCTCAACTAACATGTTTTTTTTTCTCGTTTAATTCTCCCTTTGGGTTTTCGACTCAGCGGTTTTTCTTTTCTTTTCTTTTTGTTGTATTTTGTTGAATGTTGTGACTGCCAAGTCATTTGTTGATGGTCCTCCGACGAGATATCTCATCTTACAATTTGAAGGTGTAGTCAGGTTGATTGAATAACTACCCTGCCCCGGGTTAAGTGTAGGGGTTTGTATCCGAAAGAAACTCCTACTTCTAGGCTCGAAGTGGTTGACTAGGGATTAACTCCTTATCTCTCTAGTGTTTGGGGATTTGAAAAAACATGCTTGTACATCATCGACGAGGTTTTATTTAAAAGCATACCACAACAATTATGGGTATTTAGTTTCATCATCCTCCCTCCAATCTTTGCTAAAGTGAAGTGGAGAAATATTTTTGTGATTTTGTGATAAATGATGAGCGAATGCAAATAGATTAATTCCAAAAACATGCATAAAACTAATATTAAAAAAACCAAATACGAACAATAATGTTCAAAGAAAATAGTACTTAAACAAACAATACAAAATAAAAAGAATGCAAAAATGGTAAATGGCATATAACTGCCTTGATTTGAGGAATTGATATTCTCTTGATTTTACTTTAAAGTTAGAGACTACTTAGCTCGGTCTTCGATAACCCCTTCAAAAGCATTCGTTGAATGACCACTTGGGGCGACATGGGATTGTTGAATCTGATCCAATACTCGTCTGACGTTGGCTTGAGCAGTGTGGGAGTATCAAGGAATCAGCTTGATTTACTGAAGATGAAGGAACATGAAATGAATTTTTAGCTTTGAAATGAAATGCAGGATTGTAATAATTGCAATGTAAAATGATATGCATATGTATGCAAATGCAAGATCCAGGATCAAAAGTTCAACATGCTCTAAGGTCGGTCACAATAACGGGATAAGTAACCAGTGTTTCTCCAAAGGTAGGTTTTGACCGGGTAGGTGCCCAGAGTTGTGGATCCTTGTCAAAAAGATTATAGACATGACGGAGATCCATCAAACGATAATATCTTTGAAACGATCAACTCTAGGTGAGGTCTTCGTATCGGCCTACGAAGAAGCTTCCTCATAAGATTTTACTACACAACCATCAGTCCCGGTTTAAGGTTCTCAGACATCGTCGATCGAGATTAAAAATATTACTGTCAGATATTAATATGTTTAAGGGATCTATTCTGATTGTGGTTTTCGGATTAACCCGTTGAGTCACATAGATCTCGTAGGTTAACACTACTGACCAATATGTATTGGTTTGACGATCCATGGAGTCGGCAATTCAAATTAGAAACATTTTCAACATGACGAAGGAACATTGCGTCATAATATTTCCAAGAGAATCTATTCCAGACAATTATTTTCGCTTCGTACCCTGGAGAAGATTCCTCGTAGTCCTCCATTACACAACCATCTTCTAGTCCTAAGTTTTCTCAAGCTTTGGTAGTGAGACTATCTCACTCAGTACCAATGATCAAAGGAGCCCAAGTAGCAACAACAAGTAAGTAAATAAATAAGAGAAAATAAATAAATTAGCGGAAGAAGATAAATAATTAAGGTTGACATTCAATCACAAATCGAACTAAGTTAGGCTTGACTCAGCCCCCAGTAGAGTCGCCAACCTAACGCATCCCGAAAATGGTCGATACGACCTCGCAACGAAAAGGTCGTGGAAGAAATAAAAATAAACAACAAAGTCGCCATCAAACTTATTTTATTCAAAGAGATTAGGAAAGGGAAAATATCGAGAAAACTTTTTAAAAAATTGGATAGGGCTTGGTCTTTGAAACCAGATTCAAAGTTCGTGATTCGATTTCGTAAGGGGAAGGTATTAGCACCCATTACGTCTGTTGTACCCAACAGAAACCTCTTAGTTTGATTTGTGATTGAATGTCTACGAATGTCATTTATCTTCTTCGAATAAATAGCGGAAAGTAAATGCAATACGATTCTAAACTAGGGTTAGTATTAAAGTGGGAAAAGGGTGGTTAGGTTCCTAAGGTGCTCAACAAGGAATAAGATCCGTGTGCCTACATATTCCCTTGTGCAATGGGAAAGTCAGAGCCTCGTAGATTGTGGTTCTAAGGTTGGTTAGTTTGTTAATTTTCTTAGGTGTAAATTTCTCACACCCCAAGCAGATGCCTCGCACCCTAGAAATTGAGGAAAAGCATCGGAGATCCAACACTTGTCTTCTTCACCTTTTTTCGATAGTTGTTAGGTGTTTTATTACCTAAGACCGATTGATGTTGGATCAAGGGTTTGGTTCTAAAAGTAACGTTTTGTTTTTTTTGGGGTTTGATGGCGATGCACGAGGCACGAGGCATTCGACTTACGGGTGAATGCAAATGAAGGTTTATTGTTTGAGTTGGTTAGGTTGATATGATTCCTAGTCCCTAGGGGTGCTCCTAGTAATACGAAACCATAAACGAATGAAATGTGCGAGTGTACGAGTGAAACTGCTTGGTGTTGGACCAAGGGTTCGCGAATGAATTAAAAGCGATAAATGCGGGGAAATAAACTGCATACAAAGGAATCAGGAGAGGGGTATAAGTAAGTTACACGAGATTGCACGAAATAAAAGGGTTCATTAAAGTTTGCCCAAGTGGAAGCGTGTGTGCGGTGTCCTAACTATTCGGAGCCGTTGGAGCTTGATTTTAATCGAAGGCATCGAAATGTAGCTCGTTAACTACCTTAGAATCGTTCTATGAGGAGTCGATCGTTGATTTAGTATTAAAATTCAAAAATAAAATAAAAACCGATTAATGGTCTCATCTTAACCAAGATTTGTGGTAATCTCAATGTTTAGACATTCATCAACCAAATAAAATAAAATAAACTATAAATTAAAATAAACTATTATTAAATTGACAAAATAGAAAATAAATCGAAAATAAAAACAATAAATAAATAACTAAACTAAATAGGCCTTATATTATTCGAAATTGACCGATTTAATGAAATCAAATATATTCAACCGTTTGTTATATCATCGACCCAAAAATAAATCAAAAAATAAAATTGAAATGATAAATAAAAGAGGTTCTAATCAACCAATCATCAAAAGGAAATGAAAATATATAAATAATAAATAAATAATAAAAATATAAAATAGAGGAAATAAAACAAAAATAAATATAGTATAATCATTAACATTTTTTATAAAACACCATACAAGAAACTATCACTTAAAACAAATAAAATAAAATAAAAGATAAAGAGATTGAAGAATGTGATGTGTCTGTGTTGTGTGTTTAGCAATTTAAAATGGGCCAAACCCAATAAAAAAAAAAAAATAAACAATAAAAATAAAAATACAGGGAGGAGGCGCATGTATTGGGGTGTATGTAGCAGTGAAAACTCAGTGGGCTTAGTGTTCAAAATATAGACCCGATAGATGAATAAACCTAGCTCAAAGAGCAATAATATAATATAAAAAAGCGATGAATACACACAATCAATGCACTTATATCATATTCAAGAAACGTAGGATATTAAAATCAACCTTCACAGTCTCTTTGGTTTTCCGCTAGGTCTCGCGATTTTCGGTTGTCTAAGCTCTTTCTGATTCATTTTTTGGGTTTTCACACGATTCATTTTTGGTTCAGTATTTTGCTCTCGGATTCACGGCGTTTTGGTCTCAGGTTCGTGGTGGTTCTCGCTCGCGATGAAGGTTGATGGTTTCGATGATGTGCGACAGTTTTGATGGTATTCTCTCTGTTACTCTGAGTTTCGCGATTCAGGAATCCACCCTTAGTTTTTCGTTCTCGTACGCCTGTCTTGTGTCTCTCAGTTCAGATTCGGAGAATTTTATGGTTTCCTCGTATGGGTCGGTTCGCGGTTTCGTTTTGAAAGTTTATTAAGGTCAGTTATGGCGGTGATGCTGGTTTATGGTTTTGGTAGTGGGCGATTTGGATTTGACGGTAATAAAGGGATTGCAGAAGGATTTGAAGGTTGGTGTAATGATCTTGTTTACAGTTTATGCGTTTTCACTCGGTTTATTTCTTGTTCTTCTTTCATTTTTCCGGTCTCAAATTTCTTTTTTATTTATTTTTGTGATTTGGATGAGTGTGGTGGTGTTTGAGTTTGTTGAAGGTTGAGGTATTATGAATAGAGAGTATTTACAGATTTTTTTGTTTTTGTTTTGTTGAAGCTTGACTCTGTGTTGTGCAGAGGTTTTTGTAATTTTTTTCAAGCTTGGTTTCATAGATTGAAGTAGGTCTATTTAAAGAGTGTATTTTAGAGGGAATAAGAGGAAATTGGAGTGGTGATATTCGATAAGAATTGAGGGATGAAGGTGGTAATCGGATAAACGACCTCCACACAACACACAAAGTTTCGAAACAACACCACACACAGACACACTGACAATCTCAAACGAATCTTGATTTTTGCACAAAAGGAAATGACATATATATGTTTTTTGATTTTTTTGAATATTGGTTAAACGAAAATAAATTGGTACAATTAAGAAAAATTTGGGGTATGACACATTTTCACACTATTTTCTCTAACACTGGTACTTTGAGTATTTTGAGTAACTTGTACACAATTGAACACACCAATTCTAATACTAGAACTTTCTTTTTATAAGAATCGAATATAACTGCCATTAATGGTCTAAATATGAAAATGAGTCAAGTGTCGCACTACGTGTATTCGATCCTTGGATATGCTTCATATGTCTCTTTCTAGAAACGGATAAGAACAAATGTTCCCTCCTTTATTTGATTTCAAACCTTCTGGTCGAAGTACCATTGGTAGAACTTCTATCGAATGATACCTCCAAATGATTGGAAATATTTCTAAATCTAAAAGGTAATTTCTCATTCTTGTGCGAAGACCACTTCGACTTGACCTTCCAAAGACAGAGTTCTGTTTGAAATACCAATTTCCTTCAAGAACTTCCAATTCTTGCAATCCAATGCAGGTGTCGAACTTAGGAGCTAACAAATTTCCCCCAAAAATGTTTCTTTTCTACATCATTGAAGAAAAATAAATTTGTTTTACACCATTCGACGCCTTCTTTCGACCTTGAAAGGATTTGATGACACTTGTACACTCCCACGTTCTAAAATTGTTTTATTTCTTTTAGCCACTTTTGAAACGTCATGGACATCATGGCTTTTCTGGAGCCTTTCCTAAAAGCACACAAAATCCACTAGACATAATCACACCTCCTAGAGTCTAGGAGATAATGGGGTATAGGAAGTAACTGCCAGTACCATCTCTCGCTCCCAACAGGACATGTGTCCCACTATAACATCAACTTTTAAATGTTGATTTGTGACCCGTTAGTATTCCATATTTATAAATAGTTTCCCTCTAAACCATTTTTTTCTTTTTCATGCTTCCAAAGAAAAAACTCTTTCTATTTTCCCTTCTTCAACTTCACCATTTTTCAGAGAAACCAAACCTATATTTTCTTTCATTTTTGGTGATGGCATCTTCAACTTCAAACGTCAAAGACTCCCAGAAAACCCATAAATCAAAGGATATGAAAATTCCTTCTCAACTCCCTCATTATGCCACGCTTCCTAGACCAAAGGTGGTGAAGAACCAATAATGCATCACGAGTAGATAAAAACTTTATCTGAACTATCTCACCAAAGTAGAACAAGTTAAAGCCCAAACTTGGAAAGATTTAGGGATTTGTGACCTAATCATGTTGTTGAAAATAGGAATTTCATACTATTAGACTATGTTAGTTTCGTCTCTTTATTTTTGGGATAATAGACACTATAACTTTGATCTCCTTTGTGGGATGATGACACCAACTCTCTTCGACATAGCCACTATCAGGGGCTCAAAACCAATTGGAATAACTTATAACCCAGAACTGGATTCTATCGATACCATAGGTTTTGAATATGCTAAACCCACTTAAACAAATTCCATAGCCCACTTCCATGAAAAAACCACTACTGAAGTCACAGACCAAGAACACATAGCCTTCCTCACTGTTTGGCAATCACAGTGCGTGTTTTGCTAAAAGTCTCTCCAAGTGGCAAAGAAATACCTCGCCATTTCCACCCATCTTCATAATGGATGAAACATCTATTTAAGTGAGATGATATAGGGATATATCTGTGAGTCTCTGAGTGATAGCATCACTCAACTCAAAGACCTAAACAAAAAAGCCAACCTTCTAATGTCTGGACCTTTCTGACTACAACTTTGGCTGAACGCCTCTTTCAAAGACAACATTCCCAACAAGAGGATTGTGAATGAAGATGCATAGGAGATTAAGAATACACGAGTCGAAGTGACTCGCTTGGTGCAACTTACTCCTAGTGAAGATGGAAAATCGCCCAGACCAACATTCCTTAGCTTCATAAAGATGTTTGCAAAACGCCATGAGTTCACGTCGAACATGGATCCTTTTGTTGCGATGAAGTACGGTCCTGAATGGTTATCGGGCCTTAACCAGCCCCACTCAAGGCCCAAGAAGTGGAGTATCAATTAATCTTGGAGGATATTATGATCCCCAAACTATTGACCCTTCAACTGAATCTGTTAAAAGGTCAAGTTGCCCTTATTGCTTTTAAGCCAAACTTGGTCGCTCGACAATTTGGTTTGGTTCAAGCCCTTCCAACATGTTTATATGATAAGAAAGGTCACGCCTTCCTTCATCACACAAGTTATTATGAATCGATGACCTCGATGTAGCTTGTTCGCCATGCTCAATAGGCACACCTCTCTCCTGTCCACTTCGAACCCAATCATCTTTGTACTCCATCATTCCACGAATGGTGGTCGATGTATTATAATGAAAAATTATTCGATGTTTCTTACTTCATTCAGCTCATTAAGAAAGCTTTTATCTCTGTGCAAGAGAGATCCAAGAAGATACCTCTACTCATATCTAGGAAATCCAAGCATTGCATAAGTACTTTGAAACTGTTTACCGACCAGCTGATCTTAGTCGAACCGTCCGCGAAGAAGTTGTTACGTTGAAGGAATTTTTTTAAAATAAAATGAAGAGTTTGTAAATCCCTTCGCACGTTCCTCTAGAACGACGTTACAAAATGAATTTCAAATTATTCCCTCCCAAATTTCCTCGACTGCCAACTACTGATTTTGGAGTGGCTCTTGCCCCTCCATTTCCAGAATGGTTTGTTTGTGGCAATGCTATAAAAATCCTTCGCCAACTATCAAAATTTCAATTTCAATGGGTAGTTGCAAATAAGTGTAACACCCTTCTAACCCCACAGAAAATACGCGATAAAATAATCATTTAAATCAGAGTGCAACATAGAAAGGCGTCACAATTACTTTTAAAAAAAATCATAATATTAATCCTGCTCTGTAACACAGGTTTTTTCTCAAACAAAATTAATTCAAAACATCGCAGAGGAAATATTTTTATTTCAACAAAATCAAAACTCCAAAACATCTCATATAAAATCATAACAATTATCAATTCAATAAAAGAAATAGAACTCGAAGGTTCACAATGTTCCCGACCCAATGTTACATTATCAGATCAAGATAGCCTCCAAACAATGGAAATGATAACTGACTCCAAAGCTAACTCTTCACACACCATAAGCTAATATTTGTTATCTGTACGTTACTTACATAGAGGAAACATTCAACCAGGAAGGGTGAGTATTCTTAATTCATTATAAAATATATAAAGGAAATAATACATACATGACAACTTCAACATCATCATAACTTATCAATAAAGTACATACAATAAATCACTATTTAAACCATTCATATGCAATGCCATTCATGTGGAAAATGATTTATCACCTCCTCCATAACATCTTTAACTGACACCAACACTCCTCTATGTGAATTAATAGAACCAATGTAGTTATGCCTCCTTGTTTCCTTCATAACAAAATGGAAATACTTACTATTATTATCACTGTTAGTAAGTCACTTTAATCTATATTTTTGAATAAACATATTCTCCTTAATCTTCAAATTTAACCAAAAACGACTTAAGGCCTTCTTAGAATTATCTATCAATTTGTCTGTCAAAAAAAACACTAGCCACATCCGCCACATCGTCTCCGTCATTGATTTCCTCCACGCTTTCTTCAACTTCCAAATCATACTTCCTAAACACCTCTCTATCCCATCTTCTAAGGCTACCTTTAAGTAGCATAAGTTTCTCCTTTAAGATGTAATCACCTCTTATAACTACATATAAATCGTTCCATTCCTTTTCGACAAACGAAATGAAATCCTTATTATTGAACCATTCAATATTGACTTTGAATGGTTTTGGGCCCCCAATCCTCATAATCCACTACAAACCAAATGGGGCAATGATCTGATAAATCTCTCGATCTGATAAATTGGACCACCACTCCCCGCCAAATAATGTCCGCTTCCGAAATAAAAAAATGATCTAACCTACTTATAGAAGACTTATCCCCATCAAACCAAGAGAATTTTTGTCTTTACAAAGAACATCAACCAATTCACTATCCGCAATAAAATTCAAAAACACTTTCATCTCGGAATTACGAATTCCCAAAGCCCCACCCTTTCTTTCTCGACAACTAGTGGTCGCATTAAAATCACCCCAATACACCATTCACCATTCGAGAAACAAGTTTTCAAAGCCACCAAACTCCGCCAAAGAATTCTCTTCATCCTCAAATCGCATGAGGAATACACATTAACTACAAAGTAAAAACAACCCTTCCAATGAAATTTAACTCTAACATAGCCTTCCCATTTAAAACTACTTAAAACCTCCACACTTGAAACCTTCTATAAATAAGCCATCTATACATGCCTGTTGAACTAGAGAAAGTCCAACTGATTTCATCCTTGGACCAAAAACTACTCGTTAAATCATCTGACACCGAAGACAATATAGATTCCTAAATCAAAAATTAACTTTACTAGAGAAAATCCAACCTTTCTTGATTATCTAACTAATTCTCTTCCTCTAAACCAGACTACCACCCCCTTTTATATTTAATGATCCAATAATCATTTCCACATCATTATTTTCGCTTTCCTCCCAATTTTCTATCCTTATCTAATCTCTCTAATTCATCAATTTTGCTCTTGTAAATTTTCTTCATATATGTAGTCTTAATTCCAAGCTCTGAAATAACCTCCCACAATTTAACTCCTATGTTTGTTTCCGACACAATTGAGTTTTCCACATGCAAAACAGAAAAGGATTGGGCTTCTAGTTCCTTGTTACCGTTGTTGCTAGAGATAAAAGGTAAACTAGTTTTATCTAAAGAAACCAGTGGATCATAGTCTTGGGTACAAACATAGTTCCTCTTACCTTTCCTTTTATCCTTGTTCATAATGCCAATAATTCTATTTGGCCAACATAATATCTTAATTTTCACTTTTTTATAATTTCTTTTTATTACCGCGTGGACCCCACCCTTAACACTTATTGTTTTCTCCTAAGAGCACAACCCCATAGATCCATCTTTATCCCCAAAGTTTGCGGTATGAACAGATTCAATAAACATATTATTTACTATTTCTAGACTTGTAAAAAGTACCTTTAGTTCCACCTATTACCTTGTCATTCGTTCCCCTTACACACTCGTCTTTTGTTGCCTCCTTGTAGAGAGACACGTCTCTATCATCATTAGACCCAACATACTCCTCTGAACTCTCCACCGACTTCTCCCCCTCGCCTATGGACTCCTTACCCTCCTTCAGCGTATTGTCAGAAAAAGCACCAAAATCGTCTACCTTGTCTTCCTCCTTATCACCTGCATCCTCCGATGGTCGTCGATCTTCAGAATCGAAAGAAGAGGAAAATATAACCTTCTTCTTAGTTGTAGATGATAATCGGACCGGACCGTAGGTGTCCTTATGAAGAATGATAACAAACAGCATTCCCTCAATAATAATGTTCACTTTCTCTGGTGATGAAAAATATGAAGCATCTTTCACCATAAATTTGGATAAATCCATGTTGACTCCTAGAAAGGTGCTCTCATCAGCACAAATGTACGATCCAATGGTGTCAGCAAGTTTCTCAAAAAGTTCTAAATTCCACGCATGACACGGAATGCCGTATGCTCTGATCCATGTAACATGTTCCTCATCAACATCGTCCTCCTTCCACTTCCTTATCTCGCTAAACCATTGTTTCCACCACATTGAACCCCTTATAATTAAATCTTCAACTACTCCGCTAACCCTATCTTCCAACAAACATAGCTTAGAGCCCATTTGAGTGACTTTAATGGAGAATAGCAAGGTGCTCTCATCAGCACAAATGTACGATCAAATGGTGTTAGAAAGTTTCTCAAAAAGTTACGAATTCCACGCATATGACACGGAACGCAATATGCTCTGATCCACATAATTCGTTCGTCATCAACACCGCCCTCCTTCCAATTCCTTATCTCGCTAAACCAGTGTTTCCACCACGTCGAACCCTTTGTAATCAAATCTTCAACGGCTCCGTTAACCCTCTTATCCAACATTCATAGCTTAGAGCCCATTTGAGTGACTTTAATGAAGAATACTCCTTCTGATTCAAAACATCGTTGCACATTATAAGGCATATCTGGACAAATGGTCGATCCAACAAACGCCTTCTATAACCTATTTCTGTCCTCTTGATTGGAAACATAGCTCCCACAACAAGACACAGACAAACAAGGTTTATTACCTACAACCTCAGCAAAAGACTTTGAACCATCATATATCTTAGTTTCGTAACCTCCCCTCACTGTGAGCCTCGATTGGACGCCCAAAAGGAAATACATCTCATCTAATGGATTGAGTTTTTCATTTTCCTTCCGTTGACATACGTCGACACCATGCCCAAAAGGGGCCAAGATAGAGAGAGTGAAGAGCTTCTCTCTCTAAAATGTTAATATTACATCATTGTAATCATATTTCATACTTCCATTATATTTTTTGTTTAATAATTATTATAATCTAATAAATATTTCATGCTAAAAACTATTATGTAGAAATAGTTTTAAATAGTTTCGGTTTTATAATTTATAATTTTATAAACTAATAAATATAAATTTACTAATAATTTACTAAATAATCTAATAACTAATAAATAATAATTTTATAATCTAATAATTATAAATTTACTAATTATTAATGTATAATATAATAATTAATAACATAATTTTTTAGAAAATTATTAATATTTATTAAATTATACAGTTTTCATAATTTACGGTATACAATTTAGTATATACTAATTAATAAAATTTAGTTTTAAGTAAATATTAATTATTAGATTATTAAATTATTAATATATATAAATTAAACTAAACTAATTAATATATCTTTATAGTATAAAATTATTTACATTAAATTATATATATATATATATATATATATATATATATATATATATATATATATATATATATATATATATATATATATATATATATATATATATATATATATATATATATATATACATTAAAAAAAACTAAACTAATTAATATTATAGATTATAAATAAATATATATTTATGGTTAATTATTAATATTAACCTATAAAATTATTATTACAGTAAAATTTACAATATATATTAAAAATTTAAATATTAATATTAACATATAAAATTTAAAAATTAATATTAACATGTAAAATATACAATATACAATTTTTAATAAATATAAATAAATATATATGTTTTAAAGTATATTAATATTAACATTTAATAAACTAAATTAAATTAATATGAACGTCTTAACTAAATTAATACTAATATAAACTAAATTAAACTAAACTAAATGTTTTAACTAAACTAACATTAATATAAATTAAATTAAACTAAACTAAGAAATATAATAGAAATATTAAATATGAGCACAATTATGTAATATATATTTCAGTAGAATAATATATTAAAGCAAACAAGTTGGTATAGTGGTAGTGATCCTTGCATGTGAAAGGGAGGTTATGAGTTTAACACTTATCTTCCTCCTTATTTAGCTAATGATTTGATTGTAAGAATATTTTAAGTAAAATTTTAAGTTTGAATCTGATTTCATGTAATGTTTTGATTTAAGTATGTGTTGATCTTTAATTTAATAGAAAATTATTTAAGTAAATATTAGAAGATTTTTTTTTTAAATCATGAAGTCTTCAATTCTTCTTCGTTTCTTAATCAATGTTAAAAACTAACTATAACTAAAGGTATCTCGAATAGCAACCTTAATGCAATATATCAATAATAAGAATAACGCCTAAAATAGGAACCATTTATTATTATTATTATTTTCAAATTAGAAAAGTGCTACATATTGTGAGATGAAAATAAATTAACACTATTGCTTTAAGCTACCTTGTTTTTTTGTGTGTGCATTCTCTTGTGAAATAAAACTATTTTTTTAAGGAAAAAAACAACACATTAATTAGTATACATGTCGCTCCCCCGAAAAGACACCGGGTCAAGACAAGGTACAGACGCGAACGGTCGGCGAAAAGAGAAAATGAAATGAAGATGAATAGAGTCGTCAGCTAGGCATTTTTATCCCGAAGGAAAGGTAATGCTGCATAAACCTAGGAAGAGATGGATAAGACGGTTACGAACCAGAGAAACTGAGAAAGGGGGTTGGTTACAACTTTGAAAGGTATTAGCACCCAGATTGTCCGTCGTACTCGACGGGATCCACGCTTACAAGATTATGTTTAAAGGATAGTGTATGTGCTATCTGTGTGCACAAGCTGGAAAAGAAATGTACAGATGTCAGTGCAAAAGAGAGTGAAATGCTCAGGAGCTGAGGCTTAAAAGAGAATGTTGAAAGAGGGGGAAGACAAACAGACTTTTGTTCGATAATAGTTAAGTTATGCCTACGTATCCTCTCATGCAATGAGGAAGTCAGAACACCGTAGTTCGACTCAAAGAGAATGAAAAAAAAATTGATTGTGAATTGTTTGCTTGTCTATGCTCAAGTGTATGACTCGTCTGGCTCGAGTGCTAACTGTCTTGCATTAGACGGAAGAAGCAAGTTCTCGCTTGTGAATGAGTGTGATGAGAAAAGAATCCCGGAGGAGACGATTATTGTTTATTTTTGTGTTTTCAGTTTTTTATTGTTTGTGGTGTTTTGCATAAGTTAATGAGCTTAAGCCTAAATCAAAGGTTCGTAAACTCATTATATCTTCCCTGATTAGGGATAATGATCCTACTTAAGTATGAGATAAGCATCTCAACTCAATTACCATGATGATGTAGGATTAATATCATTAACCTACTTGTGATTATTTAGATGTTTTTGGGTTTTTTTTAGTGTTAAGTAATGAGTTTAATCTCTAATCACAGATTAGTGAACTCATTACACTATCCTAATAGAAGGATAATAGATTAGAACACTTAAACTAAGGAAGATACCTCAACTTAATCCATGGTTAGGGACTAAATTCATTATATAACAAGTCTTTATTAAGTGGATTTTAATTAAGGGATGAGATTAAGAAGTGGATTTTAAGTTTGTAAGACAACTTGAGGGGGACTTGTCCATTAAACACTAGGGTTAGTCCTTCTTAACCATAAGGAAGAATTAGAACCCTAATGTAGGGCCCAAGTTACAAGATAAAGTCTTAGTGATTATTAGATGATTTGATTAAGAGATTTAAACAAATTAAAGGTTTAACACTTAGGATTAAAGTTATACACTCCATCCGAAGAGAAGGATGCAGGCATATCCCTAATTCCAAAGTCCTAAAACTTTAAGAGTTTAGTCTCTTATTATTGAGATGAGAAGAGAGACTCAAGGAGACTCAAAGGTAAAAAGCTAATGGGGACTAATTACAACCATAAGATTATCATGCTTGGATGTTCCTATGGTTTGTGAGGCTTAAGAAAGATCTTCAAGGAAGCCACCAATGGAAGAAGCAGATGAAAGGAGGATGAGAATAAGTTACTTACTTCATTGAAGAAGATAAGTAACTTAAAGAAAGAAAGTGAGAGAGATGGAACATAAGTGAATTAGATTCACTTCAAGGACAAACAAAATGCAAATGAAAGTGATAAGAAGAAGTGAAAGGTGAAGGCAAATCCACCTCCCAAAATAACTTACCAAACCTGAAAGTGTTAGTATGAATGCATAAAGTATAAAGCATAAAGAAATGAAGTGAAATGAGATGAGATGAGATGAAATGACCAAAGTCAGAAGTGTTTATGCAATTAAAATTTCATGTAAGATGATTCAAAGTCATACAAAATGCATATGTGTGATCATACAAAGATGAGATGCAAAGAAGGCATGCTTTGAAGTTTAAAAAACACATGAAAGTTTATGAAATTAAATGAATGCTAAACATGGAAAATGGATGAAGAAATAATCAAGCAAGGTTCTAACATGTCCTAAGATGTCTCAGGTGACATATGAATGCGTGAAATGTCATGGAAAGTTCATGTGATGATGAATATGCAAGGTGAATACAAATGAACATGAGAAATTAGGGTTTTATGGACATATGAGATGCAAATGGATAAAATAGAAGCATACAATAAGATAAAAATTTGAAATCAAGCTTAAACAAACCCTAATCCCATACTAGGTCACATCCCAAAGGAGAAGGTCAAAAGCCTATCCTATTGCAAGTTATGATTTTCCTAAGTTTGCTAGGGTTTTTGGGTTGTTCAAAGGAAAAAATGCAAATCAAATTGAAAATACAAGATAAATTCATGAGGAAAAAGACCTATAAACTACATGCAATATGTAACACAATGCAAAAAGAATCAACTTCAAACTCTTCTTTGTTAGGCAAAAATGATTTTTTAAAGTTAGGGTTCAAAAATATGATTTTAATGACCCTTAATAACAAAGAAAATTGACAAACTATGATCAAACCTAAAAAGAAATTTGTGTGAAGAGTTTGAAAATGTTTCTTAATATTTTAAAAATGCTTTTTTAATGCAAAAAATAAAATAAAAATTATTTTTGGATGAAGAAAAATATTTAAAGTCAGAATGCAAAAGAAAATATTTTTTGGATGCTTTTTGATATTTTAAATAAATTATGCAAAAGAAATGAAATTTAAATGAAATAAAACTGATTTAAATGAGAAGTATGCAGATCTGATGGTTGAGATTCAAACTAAAAGGGAGGGAATTGACTGGCGTGCAATCCTATGGCCATCATTCAAACTGAGTTTTAATTAGGTTTTATAATTAATTAAATGGATTAATGCTAATACGCGTGATTTGAGCCGCTCATTGCCTAACCCTAATCAAGATCTAAGGGCTACAATTCAATCTGGGGATTTAATCAGGGTTTAGCCCTAATTATTCTCAAGTGATCGGAGCTAAGCTCCGGTCATCTTCTCCGGCCATCCAAATTCTGAAATCACTCCCTAGGCCACCCCAAGCTCCCAAATGCTCCAGAATCACTCATCAAACATCAACAAACAAGAATCCAGGCACTAAAAACATTTATCATGCATCAAAAGAGAGGATCAAAGCAAGAACATTTCACGGGCAAAATTTCAGAACATCATGAAATGCTTAAAACTAAACCATTTTCAAAAGTAAAAGCATCAGTGTGATCAGGGAAGCATAAGGAATCATTTAGAAACTTAAAAAATAAGTTCTGGAAAAATTGTTCATCATAGCTACCTGAGTTGAAGCTTTGTAAACTGGAGCTTTCTGGGCCTTTCTTTTATGCAAACCACCTCCTTTGATCCCTCTGAGTCTATTGTGATGTTTGGAATGAGTTTATTTTGGCTGAATCAAGAGTTCCAGTTCTGAGTATGCAGAAATCATGTTTTAGCTTGAGGGTGTTTTAGGCTATGGTGATGGGTGGGAAATGATCCTGGGTGATGCTGAGTTGATTAGTGGAAGAAGTTTAAAGTTTGAGTGGTTGTGTGATGAATTTCGAAGAAGTGAAGTTTTTGATGGATTTTGTGGATTCTAAGTTCTTGGAGGTTTCAGGCTATTGTGTGTTATAAAATGGCTTGCATAATGTTTGTTTAAGCCAATGGGATTAATCAGAAAGTTGTTGTGGCACAGGCTGATTGGTATGGTGTGTTTTGCAAAAAAGTCAATTTTTGTGTACTTGAGGTATGGGCCATGGCAGGTCTAGCTTTTTGGGGTGTTTGGCCTCAGCAAGATTCATGGAGAGCCATAGAATCAGTTTGATGCAGCTGGCTGTCGCTCCCACCAAATGACATCTGGTCAGAAGGGGTACAGACGCGAACGGTCGGCGAAGGGAAAGAAATGAATAGAGTCGCCAAGCTGTCGCTCCCACCAAATGACATCCGGTCAGAAGGGGTACAGACGCGAACGGTCGGCGAAGGGAAAGAAATGAATAGAGTCGCCAGCTAGGCATTTTTATCCCGAAGGAAAGGTAATGCTGCATAAACCTAAGAAGAGATGGATAAGATGGTTGCGGACCAGAGAAACTGAGAAAGGGGGTTGGTTACAACCTGGGAAGGTATTAGCACCCAGATTGTCCGCCGTACTCGACGGGATCCACGCTTGAAAGATTTGTGTTTTAAAGGGGTAGTGTCAGTGCAATCTGTGTATCAAAGCTGGAAAGAATGCAAGTGTCAGTGTAAAAGAAAAATGAAGTGTATAAGAGAAGTGTCAGTGTGAGAACAGGAGTGAAATGCTCAAGACAATGAGGCTTAAAGAATAATGCTGAAAGAAGGGGAATATACAGAGAATTTTGTTCGATAACTGTTAAGTTATGCCTACGTATCCTCTCGTGCAATGAGGAAGTCAGAACACCGTAGTTCGACCCAAAGAGACTGAAAGATAAATTGACTTGTGAACTGCTTACTTATCTATGCTCAAGTGTATGACCTGTCTGGCTCAGGTGCTAACTGTCTTGCATTAGACGGAAGAAGCGAGTTCTCGTTTGTGAGTGAATGAGATGAGAAAAGGATCCCGGGGGAGACGATTATTGTTTGTTTTTGATGTTTTTCAGTCTTTTATTGCTTTTTGAAGGTTTGTCATAAGATAATGAGCTTAAGCCTAAACCAA
The DNA here is from genome assembly GCA_963966055.1 of Lathyrus aphaca. Taxonomy (NCBI): domain Eukaryota; kingdom Viridiplantae; phylum Streptophyta; class Magnoliopsida; order Fabales; family Fabaceae; genus Lathyrus; species Lathyrus aphaca. Next base: position 456,245,247 of record OZ014523.1, on the reverse strand, counting down.
TGGGTTAGTAAACTCATCACATCTTCCCTCTGATTAGGGGTAATGAGAATACCTTAAGTGTGAAGTAAACACCTCACACTTAATCACCATGATGTAGGATTAAGATCATTAACCTACTTGCATTTATTTAGATGTTTTTGTTGTTTTTTTTTAGTGTTAAGTAATGAGTTTAAGCCATAATCAGGGATTTAATGGACTCATTACACCATCCTAATAGAAGGATAATAGATGAGAGCATTTAAGCTGAGGAAGACTCCTCAACTTAATCCATGATTAGGGATTAACCTCATGACAAAACAAAGCCTTTATTAAAGTGGATTTTAGTTAATGGTTAGATTAAGAAGTGAGTTTTATGGTTTGTAAGACAACTTAAGGGGGACTTGTCCATTAACACTAGGGTTAGTCCTTCTTAACCAGTTAAGGAAGAATTAGAACCCTAATGCAAGGCCCAAGTTACAAGCTTGATGTCTTGATGATTATTAAGGGGATTGTTTGAAGGATTTAAACACATTAAGGGTTTAACACATAGGATTAAAGTCATACACTCCATCCTAATAGAAGGATGCAGGCATAAGCTTAATCACAAAGCCTCAAAACCTTTAAGGTTTAGTCCTTGATTATGAGATGAGAAGAGAAGACTCAAAGAGACACAAAGGTAAAAACTAAATGGGAGGACTAATCAAACCCTAATTATTATCATGCTTGGTTATTCCTAGGGTTAATGAGGTTTGCAAGAAGATCTTCAGAGAAACCACCAGGAAGGAAGCAGATGAAAGGAACAAGAAGCAGGGGGAAGCAAGACAACTTGCTTCACTTAAGAAGACAAGTTGCTTGAAGAAAGAAGGTAAGAGATGAACATGAATGAGCAATCTCACTCTAATACACATACAAAATGCAGCAAAGAAGGTATGAAAGAGATGAAAAGAGATTGTGAGAAGTGAAGGCAAATCCACTTCTCAAAACAACTTACCACCTGAAAAGTTAGCAAAAGAAATGCAATGCAATGCAAATGAGATGGAATGTCATGATGCAAACCAAAGTCAGAAGCATTTACATGATGTTAATGATGCTAAGAGGTGATACAAACATAAGGCAAGACATGAGAATGATCATACAAGGCAGATGGATGCAGATGAAGCATGCCTTGAACCATGAATGTACATGAAAAGTTATGAAATGCAAAGGACATATAACATGGCAAATGAAAGATGAAATGATCAAACATGATTCTAATATGTCCTAAGATGTCTTATGAATCATATATATGCACAAAATGTCATGGCAAGTCATTGGATGCAAGCAAATGAAAGATGGATGCAAAGGAAAGCACAAATTAGGGTTACATGCATCATGCAATGCAAAAATCCAAAACCAGAAGCAAATGACATGACAAAAAATTGAAAATGGGATCAAAGATACCCTAAACCTATACAAGTTCACTGCCCAAAGGAGGGGATCCAACTCTTAACCTAGTGGAAGTTATGATTTTTCTAAGTCAACTAGGGTTTCAAGGTACCTCACAATGAAAAATTCAAAACAAATTGAAAATGGAAGATATATTCAAACCAAATTTATTCTATAAACTACATGATATGAAGGATGCAATGCAAGAAGAACCATCATCAAACTCTTCATGGTTAGGCAGAATGAAATTTTCCAATTTTGAAAAAAAATATTGCCTTTAAATGAATTTAATTCCAATGAAAATTGTCAAAATGCATCAAGAACCAAAAATAAATTTGTTTTTAGAGTTTGATAATGTTTCTAAATGTTTTGAAATGCAATGTGAATTTTTTTGTGATTTTTAAATACCTAAATGCATTTTTAATTAATTAATTTACATTAACTAATTAAAAATAAACATTTAAATGATTTAAAAATAATTTTTAATGCAAAAAATAAAAATAAAAATATTTTTGGGTTCTGAAAATTAATGCAATGCTTGACAAAAAAATTCAGAATTTTTTAACATGTTTTGTTATTTTTTAAAATTCGTGCAAATAAAATATAAACAAAATGAATTAAAATTGGTTAACAGAAGAATGAATCGATTCAAGTTTGGATGAATCGATTCATGCTGATCAATTTTTGAGAAAACAGAATTAGTTAAACAACATGAATCGATTCATCAAAGGATGAATTGATTCATTTTGCGAAATCCAGGAACCATTCAACAGCATGAATCGATTCAAGCCAGAATGAATCGATTCATTATGCGTGATTTTCCAAAAATTCATAATCAATGAGAACAAAAGAACCAAAATGAAACAAGCATATCACCCCAAACATGAATCAATCACAAAATCACATTTACAATGTATCAACAACAAGATTCGAGCAAAATCAAGAACACTGCAAAAATTTCAGAACATGCATACACACTCATTTCTCAACCATTTTCAGTGTTTCAAAGCTTAACATGATCAGTGAAACAAACTCTATCTTCCTATAACAAGAGATTGCATTTCTGAAAAAATGTTCTTGATGATACCTGAACTGAAGCTTTGAACTTTGGAGCTTTCTGGCCTCAAACTTGGTGCAATCCCTCTCCTTTGAACACCCTGATGATGAAATGAAGCTTGGAGAGCTTTGAGAATGGCTGGTTATGGCTGTTTTTCTCTGGTGTAGCAGAAATGGAGGTCTTGGTGTGTGATGTTTCAAGCTGTTTCAGGGGGTGATTTTTGTTCTAAGGGTGATTTGTGACTTGTTGGTGAAAGAAAAAGTGAAGTTTGAAGGCTGTGTGAGGAGATTTAAAGAGAAGAAGTTTGGGACAGATTTTGTGCAAGTTGGATTGTGTGTTGTTTATGGCTTGTGTGTGTTGCTATATCACTCCCATAATGTTTGAGTAGGCTGTGGAGCAGGTTAGTAGAGGCTGCTGATCACTATTCCAAAAGCATGGGAGAAATTGCAAAAAGTCAAGGTTTGGTGTACTTGAGGTATGGGCCATGGCAGAGAAGATTTCTGTGTTTGGATTGCCTCAGCCAGCTTTAAGGAGGACTCTTGGATCATTTGATGTGAGCTGGAATGGATGAAGGGTGAGATCTCACATGTTTTGCAATTTTGCAACTTGTTACACTTTGTGACTTTTGGCCATGGACAAGTGACATCTCTTGGGAAATATGCAGCAAAATGCACCATACAATGTTGCTATGATACTTTGATAATGATTAGAGGCCACACAAAACCAAAGGAACCCTTCTTGCAAGATTTCCCTCTTTGTGATTTTCATGAAAAATGGTTTATGATACTTAGACATCAAGGCATGAGAATGAGAAATTTCTTGGGCCAATCTGAATTTTAGGCATTGCATTGTGTTTGTATGAAGATTAGAAGTCACTTTTAAGTCATCTTTGGCCTTGGCATGAGGTTTTGCAACTTTCCCTCTTTGGTGCAAAAGTGAAAATTCAATGATTTTTCCCAACTTTGCAAAGCCATAACTTTTAATCCAAAATGAATTAGAAAGAGTTCTTGTACTTTTTGAAAAGGGAATGATCTAATCTACAACTTTCATGACCAAAGTTTTCTCATTTGAAGCATGTTTTAATCAAAAAGAGGAGGTTGAAAAACTTTCCCAAAATGGCAAGTTTGCATTACAAGTCACTTTCCCAAAATGGCAACTTTGCAAATGGCTTGAAATTCTTCAATTTTGTGAACTTCTAACATCTTCTATGACCAAATAAAGATCATACACATTCAAAATGATGGAGAACACCCTTTGGTTGGGTCACTGGGGGCCTCAGATGCCCTGATTTTGCACTGACTTGCTCAAGAAGTCACCTTTTGATCAGATGCCTTCCCCTTTGAATTTCTTCATGAAAATTGGTATGTATGATCCTTATAACATATAGAGACCAATAGAAACAAGAATGACCAAAAAATTTGGAGTTATGGCCTCTGAAACCAAAACCCTAATTTTAGGTCATCTATGCAGTTAAACCTGGCTCTACTTCCATGCCTTTCTCAGTTCTTGTGATTTTCTGACTTCCTTGATCTTGAGAGGATATAATATGATGCTTGAACATACATGGACCCCTCTTGAGATGATTGATGACCTTTGGAGTGGCTCAAATAGCTCTTGGATGGTTCAGATCACAAACCCTAGATGCAGATGACTTAGAAACAATGCAGTGAAACAAAAATGCAATTTGAGATGCTATGATTGAACTTATGCATATGAGAAGATCACAAGACATGGTGAAATGAGTGAGGGCAAATTTGGGGTGTTTACAGCTGCCCCTATTCAAGCATGAGTTAGCTGTGCAGGATGTAAGCAACGACTTAACAGGCAAACAAGATAACTTGTGGTTGAATACCAAAGACAGTCCAAAATTTGCACTCACTGAATGAAGAAGAAAAGGGATATAGATTGTAAAAGAAAATAAAGTATGTTTATAAAGTGCGGGCGACGGAGGACGACTGTCGAGCAGAGGACGACTGCTGGGGATGAAGCAATGACGGGGACGGCCGACATGCTGGGGAAAATGCAGGAAATAAAGCAATGCGGGGACGGCCGACAAGCTGGGGATATAAGAGATTATGATGGGGACGGTCATCAAGTAAAGAAATAAGACTTTCTGGGGATCATAGGTAAATGATGGCAACGACCATCGAGCTCAAGGCATAAATGAAATAAATGATGAGGTACGGTCATCAGAGGTGAAGGACGATCACCTAGCAGGGGACGGCTGCTCTGTTGGGGATAAGATGAGGGACGGTCATCTAAGGTGAAGGACGATCACCTGGCAGGGTATGATTGCCAAAAGTATCACGACATATGACGAATGCCGGATAGAAAAAGTCGACGATGGGGACGGCCATCGGATAAGCATGATGAAGGACGATCATCAAGAGGTGAAGGACGATCACCTAGCAGGGTACGGCTGCTCTCGGGGTTTATCATGACATAGGACGAATGTCAGATAACAAGATCAACGATGGGGACGGCCATCAGATAAAATGATGAAGGATGATCATCAGGAGGTGAAGGATGATCACCTAGCAGGGGACGGCTGCTAAAATATCACGACATAGGACGAATGTCGGATAGGAAGGGGTTCTAGTGAATAGAGACTCCACTGGGGGTGATGAAGGACGATCATCAAAAAGGTGAAGGACGATCACCTGGCAGGGTACGGATGCCGAAAAGGTATCATGACATAGGACGAATGTCAGATGAAAGGAAATAGTCCAACCAGATTTGTTGGGGACTCTTCTGGGGAATGGTAGACACGGACGAGTGTCTAAATTCAAGAGACGAAGGTGTAAGTGTTTGACACTGTGTATAGATTAAGGATGCGGACGAGCATTCTTAAGACTATGATACAGACGAGTATCAGTAGAAACAAACGCTTGACGCATGTTCAGAGATGACGATATGGACGAGTACTAACTAGTTAACAAAGAACACGGACGAGTGGACGAGTATCGGTATGAGTGAGACACAGACGAGTGTTTAACTTGCTAGGGAGGGTGACACGGACAAGTGTCAGGATAGAAAGTGTATAAATTATGAACTGGAGTGTAATCTGTGGGGATAAGATGACACAGACGGGTGTTGAAAGAAGTGTATTATAAACAAGTGTTTTTGGTTTACAATAAGTTATTAGGCAACCATGTTAGGGAGTGGTGACACGGACGAGCGTCCAGAGAGTGTATAGATATATCTGCAGGGGATAATATGAACATGTATTTGTGAGTGCAAAGGGGATGCTTTGGCTTTCTGCTGGGGAAATATGAGATGACACGGACGAGTGTCGAGGAGAATAAGTTATGTATAAGTATCTGTTTGCTCGGGCAATTTTGCTGGGGAATGATGACACGGACGAGTGCCAGAAAGGAGTGTGTATCTGTATCTGTAAGGGAAATGCTTTGTTCTCTGGTGGGGAATTGGGAAATATTCTGTATATTGTTGATGGATTGTCAGTATTTACAAGTGTTGATTCAGGACATGGCTTATGATTATGCCATATGTTTTATTTTTGCCGTAATGCTCCGTATTAAACGGAATGCTACGCTCTGTGGGGAAAATATGATGCAGATGCTATGATTATGCAAAGATACCTATCCGGGACTCGGATCCCGTTGTCGTGGAGATCTCTGGCTGATCTGCTTGAAGTAGATATCCCAGCTGGGGAAGAGATCATTGGTAGATCTGACATGTATGACTCTGCTTGGGGAAATAGATCACTGATAGACCTATCTCGGTAATGAGGGACCCAGCTGGGGTTTGTAGAAGCTTTCGTCACTCTGTTGTGAGATCTCCGGGCGTCACTCTTCTGGATAGAGGCTGAAACTTTGTGGGGAGATGGTTCCCTGTCCAGCACTTGGCTGGGGAAGAAGAAAGATCACTGAAAGATCTTCCTAGAGATTTCTGTGGGGATCCTGCTGAGGATGATACTTGACAACTCAGCTGGGGATATGAACACCCCCTGGTGCTTCCCTTTGAAGGAAATGTCGGAGAAGTGATGCCTGGAAACTCTGATGGGGAGATGGCATCTCTGGTGTTGTTTGGAAGGTGTGCTGAGGAAGCAAAGATTTGGCAGCCTACTGGGGAGAAGCCTTCATGCCCCATGTTGTGCTTTGAATTACCTGCAATCTTGTAAAGACAACAAACGCGCAAGTACCCCGAGATATTCCTTATTGGATTCCATCATAGGGGTCTAGACACTCCCGGGAGCAAATATATTTCCTGCAGGCACGTATTTTTAGAAAGGTAACATTTGTATTCATGCAATCAATATCTCAAGGACATCGGACATTTTGCAAATGAAAATAAAATGTACGAGACAAGATATGACCGAAAATCTGATTTTATTAATTTGTGCCTTGAATTGGCAAATAAAGTCATAGAAACAGATCCCCTGAAATGAAGAGATTGTTACAAATTGAGAAACAAAAGACGCTGGCAATGCTGATGATGCTTCAAAGAGCTTCCCTTTTGCTATGACTCGTATGACATTGACGTTCTTCTCATCTTGCTTTTGAAGAAGGCTGATTCTGACCGATGCTCGAACCTTTCGGAGCTTGCCAGGTTGTAAGTGATACAGACGAATTCAGAATGCAATTGTTTGCTTATTCCCTTATTTTGTGTGGATCGCCCTTTCAGGTTTTCAATCCACCGGGATACCCATTTTTTCCTGAGTTGTCCCTTATTTTCCCTTATTTTTGCCCGAGTATTTTATTCTGTTTTTGACTTGTCGGGATGCCCTATTTTTTCCTGGACTTACATTCTGTTTTTATGTCCAGCGGGTCATTTTCATGCGAAGTATTTTTTAACTGCATCTGAATTCACAGGGGACAGGAAGTCTTCACCATCCATAGTACTGAGCATCAGTGCTCCACCGGAGAAAACTTTCTTTACTACGAATGGCCCTTCATAGTTCGGAGTCCACTTGCCCCTGTGGTCTGTATGAGGAGGGAGGAGTCTTTTCAGCACAAGATCTCCTACTTGGTACTCTCGGAGTCTGACTTTCTGATCGAAGGCTCTCTTCATTCTTTTCTGATACAGCTGCCCATGACAGATTGCAGCTAATCTCTTTTCTTCAATCAGACTCAGTTGTTCGTATCGGGATCGGACCCACTCTGCTTCATTCAGTTTAACATCCATCAGTACCCGCAGGGAGGGTAATTCAACTTCAACAGGTAGGACTGCCTCCATACCATACACAAGCTGATACGGTGTTGCCCCAGTGGATGTTCGGATTGACGTACGGTACCCATGCAAGGCAAACGGTAGCATTTCATGCCAGTCTTTGTAGGTAACTACCATCTTCTGCACAATCTTCTTGATATTCTTGTTAGCTGCCTCAACAGCGCCATTCATCTTTGGCCTGTAAGGAGAAGAGTTGTGGTGTTGGATCTTGAAGTCCCAGTACAGTTCTGCCATCATTTTGTTGTTTAAATTGGAACCATTATCAGTAATGATTCGCTCGGGCACTCCATACCGACAGATGATGTCTCTCTTCAGAAATCGGGCTACCACTTGCCTCGTGACATTTCCATAGGAAGCTGCTTCAACCCACTTGGTAAAATAGTCAATAGCAACCAGGATGAATCTATGGCCGTTCGAAGCAGTCGGTTCGATCTTGCCAATCATATCAATGCCCCACATGGCAAAGGGCCAGGGTGAAGACATTACATTCAAAGTATTGGGAGGCACATGCACTTTATCCGCATAAACCTGGCATTTATGACATTTTCTGGCATAAGCACAACAGTCTGCGTCCATTGTGATCCAATAATAGCCTGATCTTAGCAATTTCTTAGCCATTGCATGCCCTCCTGCATGGGTACCAAAGGATCCTTCGTGCACCTCGTGCATCAACAAGTCTGCTTCTGTCTTATCAACACATCTGAGAAGTACCATATCAAAGTTTCACTTGTACAGGGAACCATCAGTATTTAGGAAGAAACTACCAACAAGCCTTCTTAATGTCTTCTTATTATTGGAAGATGCCCCAGGTGGGTATGTTTGATCCTCCAAGAAGCATTTGATGTCATGGAACCAAGGCTTATCATCTTTAATAACGTCTGCTGAGAACACGTATGCTGGTCTGTCAAGTTTGGATACTGAAATTTGAGGCACAAAGTTGGCAGCTTGAACTTTGATCATGGATGAAATGGTAGCCAGAGCATCTGCAAACTGATTTTCATCTCGAGGGATATACTCAAGCTTGGCTGTTGTGAAGAAAGTCAATAACCTCCTTGTATAATCCCGATAAGGTATCAGATGATCTTGGTGGGTGTACCATTTGCCGTTAGTTTGATTAATTACCAGAGCTGAATCTCCGAACACAGTTAAAGTCTCGATCCTGAGGTCAATGGCTTCCTCAAGACCCATAATACAAGCTTCGTATTCAGCTTCGTTGTTAGTGCAGTTAAAGGTGAGTTTTGCCGAGAAAGGCATGTGAACTCCTTTAGGTGTTATGAGTACTGCACCAACACCACGACCATTCATATTAACAGCCCCATCAAACATCATAGTCCATTCTTCTTCTGGGTCAGGCCCTTCAGCGTGAACGGGCTCTTCATGATCTTTTGCTTTAATGAACATGATGTCTTCATCCGGGAAGTCAAATCTCATAGGCTGGTAATCATCAATGGGTTGCTCAGCAAGATAATCAGACAATACACTGCCTTTGATGGCCTTTTGAGATGTGTATTGAATGTCATATTCTGTGAGGATCATTTGCCATCTCGCAACCCGTCCGGTAAGTGCTGGCTTCTCAAAAATGTACTTAACTGGGTCCATTTTTGATATCAATAAAGTAGTGTGGGTCAACATATACTGTCTCAGTCGGCAAGCAGCCCATGCTAAAGCACGGCAAGTTTTCTCGAGCAGTGAATAACGTTGTTCACAGTCGGTAAACTTTTTGCTTAGGTAGTATATTGCATACTCTTTTCGACCAGACTCGTTATGCTGGCCCAGCACACACCCCATTGATTCTTCTAATACTGTCAAGTACATGATTAGGGGTCTTCCTTCAACTGGAGGCATAAGGATCGGAGGCTTTTGTACGTATTCCTTGATTTTGTCAAAAGCCCTCTGGCAGTCTTCATTCCACCTGACCGTTTGCTCTTTTCTTAATAGCTTGAACAAAGGTTCACAAGTTGCTGTAAGGTGAGATATGAACCGTGAAATTTAGTTCAATCTACCTAAGAAACCTCAAACTTCTTTTTCAGTCTTCGGTGCAGGCATTTCTCGAATGGCTTTGAATTTATCAGGGTCAACTTCAATCCCTTTCTCACTCACAATAAATCCCAGCAGTTTACCAGATCTCACCCCGAATGTGCACTTGTTGGGGTTTAACTTCAGTTGGTACTTCCTCAGACGCTTGAATAGCTTCAACAGATTTACCAGGTGGTCTTCTTCCGTGAGGGACTTGGCAATCATGTCATCCACATAACATTCGATTTCTTTATGGATCATGTCATGGAATAGTGTTACCATAGCCCGTTGATAAGTGGCACCAGCATTCTTCAGTCCGAACGACATTACCTTGTAACTGAATATGCCCCAGGGTGTGATGAAATTTGTCTTCTCCTTGTCTTCAGGTGACATCTTGATCTGATTGTATCCTGAAAATCCGTCCATGAAGGAGAATACCGAGAACTGAGCCGTGTTATCAACCAATACATCAATGTGAGGTAAAGGGAAGTCATCTTTCGGGCTGGCCCTGTTCAGGTCCCGGTAATCCACACACATTCTCACCTTTCCATCTTTCTTAGGCACTGGTACAATATTGGCAACCCACGGCGGATAACTGGTCACAGCAAGGAAACCGGCGTCCCACTGCTTTTGTACCTCATCTTTTATCTTCATTGCCATATCCGGGCGAGTACGGCGCAGTTTCTGTTTTACTGGTGGGCAGTCTTCTTTCAGCGGCAGCTTGTGCATGACAATGTCGGTGTCCAACCCTGGCATATCTTGATAAGACCAAGCAAAAACATCCACATATTCCCGAAGCATATCAATCAGTTGCTCTTTCACTGAGTCTTGTAAGCAGGCCCCGATCTTGACTTCTTTCACTTCTTCTTCTGTACCAAGATTAACCGTTTCGACCTCCTCCTGATGAGGAGTGATAATCTTCTCCTCTTGCCTCAACAACCTAGCTAGCTCTTCAGGTAGCTCATAATCTTCTTCAACCCCTTCATCGGCTTGATTGATTGGATTGTCAAAGTCATACGAAGTCATAGCAGTGTTGTTGTCGGGGCAATCTGAAGGGCACTCTCTGCAAGGGTTTAGATTGGTTTATTTTAGTGATCAATTTTAATCTTGTTTAGAAAAAGTGAAAATGAAGTTATTTATTTTGAAAAACATTGCCATTTTATTTTTGTACAAAAAGAAAAATGAAAAGACAGTGAGCGAAAAAGAGACTCGTTTGCAAAAGATGTCTGATATTCATTGATTGATCTGTTTGCATAAAATTACAAGATGGCCCGATTACAAAATGAGTCTTGACATCTTGGGCAAGATGCAAGACTTGATGCATGCTTAAAAATACAGGAAATAATAATTACTCTGCAGGAGTAACCCTTATAATTTCCTGGGAAGACCAGTTTGAGACACGGCTCCCCGAGGTCCTTGGACATATCCAGCTCTCCAGGTTGCGCTCATCTTCCGACTCATCTTCCAAGTTGTTCACAGCATCCGGGGTGAGCATCCCCCCGCTGACAAAGTTAGGCTTCTTGGCAGCCTCTGATTGATCTTGTTGAGTTGGTTTGTAACCCAACCCAAATCTGTCTTCCTTCTTTTCCACGGGCAGCAGCTTGCCCCAGCCTTGGGCAGTACCCTCTTCAACAACCTTCATGGCTAGCTGATAAGATGTCATGGAAGTTCCCAGTACAGCAGATGCTTCATTAATGTTCAGGGCCTCAAACCCCTGGCTCATAGTTTCATGGATCTCCCCATCCATTTCTATGTACTTATACGTAGCCAGATGGCTAACAAAGATGTCCTCCTCCCCACAGATGGTGTTGATCTAGCCTTCCCACTCGAATTTAAGCTTCTGGTGAAGGGTAGATGTAACAGCGCCAGCGGCATGGATCCAGGGTATACCCAACAAACAATTGTAGGGCGGCTGAATGTCCATCACATAGAAGGTAATTTTGAAGGTCTGCGGGCCAATCATCACAGGCAGATCAATCTCCTCAAGCACTGATCTTTTAGAGCCATCGAATGCTCTCACCACCAAATTACTCGGACGCAGTGCCAAGCCATCATGTTCTAGCTTCACTAAGGCTTTCTTTGGTAGAACATTGAGTGATGACCCAATGTCCACCAGTACATGAGATAGAATAACACCCTTGCACTCCAGGGTGATATGTAAAGCCTTGTTGTGGTTACGTCCCTCAGTTGTTAAGTCAGCATTGGTGAAGCCCAACCCATGGCTGGTGTTGACATTTGCCACCACAGTTTCTAGCTGATTAACAGTGATCTCCTCTGGCACGTATGCTGCGTGCAGGACTTTTAATAATGCGTTCCTGTGAGCTTTAGAACACATTAACAGGGATAATATGGAGATCTTTGAGGGAGTTTGGTGAAGCTGATCCACCACCTTGTAATCACTTCTCTTTATGATTCTCATAAACTCGTCTACATCTTGTTCAAAAGATGTCTTATGAGTTTCTTTGACAGCTTGCTCTTCAAGTACCACACTATTTCCTTTTGCTTTGGCAGCAGCTTCTGCTTCAGCATTAGGTCTTTGAGTTTGTGAGGCAAAAAGGCGTCCGCTTTTGGTGAAGCCTCCGCCTCCCCCAACATTATCAATTTGTGGAGAATAGGTTGAAGAATCCAAAGTGATTTTCTCCCCGTTGCAGTAAAGATCAGAGCCATAATGCCAAGGTATGGCATTACTGCTTTCGTATGGAACTGGTCCAGGCACCGTGATAGTAACTGGACTGACTGCAGCAGAGGAGGATACTGGGATGGTGTGCGGATCGTAGTAAATTGTGACTGGTGACCTGGAAGGAGGTGCCACTGTTTGTTGTTGAAAGTTGTTGTTTAGAGGAACATTTGATGGATCATAGTAGATGGTGACTGTTGAGATATCTTCATTAATTTCTGCTGATGTTGTAGAAGATTCGGCCGAATAAATGGATGCTGATGTTGTAGAAGCAAGGGTTGTTGACATTTGATTTGTTGAAGTGATGGATGGAGCCATTGTTGATGATATTGATGAATCGGTAGGAATGATTGTTGCTGCAGTTGTAGGAGAATCAGGAATTGTTGTCAAAGGAATTGCTGGATTTGTAGGCGCCGTTGTTGAGATCTGAAGTATGCCATCTTTGATAAGACCATCTATGCCGCTTCTTAAATTATCACACCCGTTGACTGCAATGTTGCAATACCCACAACCGAGCTCACACCCGGGGAACATCTGGCACTCTAGAAGCTGAGCTTTAATTTCGACCAAAGGTGTTCGAATTTGTGCAACACTGGTTATCAAGAAAGATGGCTTGTCTTCCTCAATGGCATTAATTCTTGGCCCTCCATGATTAGGCATGGGGTTCTTGTTGACATTTGGAGGGGGTGCAAAGTTGAGGGCTTTGGAATCCACCAGATCTTGGACTTTCATTTGTAAAGCCCTGCATTTCTCAGTATTGTGGCCAGGTGCATTGGAATGGAAAGCACATCTGGCGTTGACATCATAATTCCTTGGAAGATTGGAGGGATCTGGCGGTGCCAATGTTCTTAACTCAACCAAGTTGAGCTTCAGGAGTTGTGGCAATAAGGCAGCATAGGGCATAGGGATAGGATAAATCACCCTATTTGTCTGTGATGGTCTTTGCTGAAAAGGTCTTGGTTGTTGATTGTGGTTGTTGTTGTTGTAGGTCTTCTGTGGCGGATACTGAACTTGTTGTTGATAATGTGGTTGTTGTGGTTGCTGATATGCTGGTTGCTGAGGGATCGGAGCTGGAATAGTGACAGCTGCCACTGATCTATGAACATACTGAGGTCTGCCCCTGGTGGCATGAATGGCATTTGTCTCACCGGTTCTTCTAGGTCCCACAAAAGGCTTCCTGGGATTACTGGACGAACTTGCACCGTTATCAGAAATCTTACCCATCTTCAAAAGGCTTTCAATCCTTTCTCCAGCTATAACTACGTCAGCAAAACTGGTGGAAGAAAAGGCAGCCAGCCTATCAATATATGTTCCTTGCAGAGTATTCATGAACATGTCGGCCATTTCTCTTTCCGACATGGGTGGTTGGACAGCAACAGCAAGTTGTCTCCACCTTTGGGCATATTCCCTGAAGCTTTCCCTGGAGGATTGAGACATTCTCATCAGAAGGGTCCTGTTAGGGGCCATGTCCAGATTATATTGGTATTGTCTGATGAAGGCTTCAGCTAGGTCCTTCCAGCATCTGATAGTAGCTCTGGTTAAATGTGAGTACCACTCTCTTGAAGCTCCAGTCAAGCTATCTTCAAAATAGAACATCCACAGTTTCTCATCCATGGTGTATGATTTAAGTCTTCCCAGGAAGGACTGTAAGTGAGTTCGTGGACAGGAAGTTCCATTGTACATCTCGAAGCACGGGGGTTTAAACTTGTGGGGAATTCTTACCCCATCCACTAACCCCATATCCATTACATCAAAACCCAAGGAATTCTGAGACTCCAGAAATCTCAACTTCTCAGCAATTTCATCAAACCTCCTATCATAGACTTCATCCCCAGCTCCCATTACAACAAACTGCTCTTTTTGAGGATCTTCTTGCAAGATCCTGCCTGCAGCAGTGTTGCCCTGCACATTACTTGGGATGTTGGCTTCCGGATCCAGATGAGGTCCAAATACTGGTGGGTTAACATGAGGCTGACCTCCCTCATTATTGCTGGTTCCTCCATGTCGCTCCCGATAAATGGGAAAGGCCCCGATAAAGGTACAGACACGAACGGTCGGCGAAGGGAACAGTGAGAACACACAGCCGTGAACTCACTGGAGATGAATAGAGTCGCCAGCTAGGCATTTTTATCCCGGAGGAAAGGCAATGCTGCATAGGCCTAGAAAGAGATGGATAAGACGGTTGCGAACCAGAGAGACTGAGAAAGGGGGTTGGTTACAACCTGGGAAGGTATTAGCACCCAGATTGTCCGTCGTACTCGACGGGATCCACGCTTAAAAGATTTGTGTTTTAAAGGGGTAGTGTCAGTGCAATCTGTGTATAAAATAGCTGGAAAACAATATGTACAGGTGTCAGTGTAAAGTGTATAAGTGATGTGAAGTATGAAAGTGTCAGTGTAAGGAAAAGAGTATGCCCAAGATCATGAGGCTAAAAAGAATGAAGCTGGAAGGAGGGGGAATGTACAGAGACTTTTGTTCGATAACTGTTAAGTTATGCCTACGTATCCTCTCGTGCAATGAGGAAGTCAGAACACCGTAGTTCGACCCAAAGAGACTGAAAGATGAATTGACTTGATGAACTGCTTACTTGTCTATGCTCAAGTGTATGACCTGTCTGGCTCAGGTGCAAACTGTCTTGCATTAGACGGAAGAAGCAAGTTCTCGTTTGTGAGTGAATGAGATGAGAAAAGAATCCCGAAGGAGACGATTATTGTTTGTTTTTGAGTTTTCAGTCTTTTATTGCTTTTGAAAGTTTTCCATAAGTTAATGAGCTTAAGCCTAAACCAATGGGTTAGTAAACTCATCACATCTTCCCTCTGCTTAGGGGTAATGAGAATACCTTAAGTGTGAAGTCAGATTCTCACACTTAATCACCTGGGGTATAGGATTAAGATCATTAACCTACTTGTGATTATTTATATGTTTTTGGTGTTTTTGTTTAGTGTTGAGTAATGAGGTTAAGCCATAATCAAGGATTAAACAGACTCATTACACCATCCTAAGAGAAGGATAATAGATGAGAATGTTTAAGCTGAGGAAAGCTCCTCAACTTAATCCATGATTAGGGATTAAACTCATGACAAAACAAGCCTTTGATTAAGTGGATTTTATTTAATGGTAAGATGATGAAGTGAGTTTTAGGGTTTGTAAGACAACTTGAGGGGGACTTGTCCATTAACACTAGGGTTAGTCCTTCTTAACCATTTAAGGAAGAATTAGAACCCTAATGCAAGGCCCAAGTTACAAGTATGATGTCTTGATACTTATTAAGTGAATTGATTAAGAGATTTAAACACATTAAGGGTTTAACACTTAGGATTAAAGTTATACACTCCATCCTAAGATAAGGATGCAGGCATAAGCTTAATCACAAAGCCTTAAAGCCTTTAGGGTTTAGTCCCTGATTAAGAGATGAGAAGAGAAGACTCAAAAGAGACACAAAGGTAAAACTAAGAGGGGAGACTAATCAAAACCCTAAACATTGTCATGCTTGGTTGTCCCTAAGGTATGTGGGTTTTACAAGAGAAGTCTTCAATGGAACCACCAGGAAGCAGATGACAGGAGCAAGAGAAGCAAAGTAACTTGCTTCATTTAGGAAGTCAAGTCACTTGAAGGAAGAAAGTGGGAAGAGGAAGAATGAGCAAGCTCAAACTCAAACACAAACAAAAATGCAGCAATGGATGCAAGAGAGTGATGAAGAGAAAGTTATGAGAAGTGAAGGCAAATTCACTTCTCAAAGTTACTTACCACCTGAAAAGTTAGAAAAGGAATGCAATGCAATGCAAAATGGGATGAGATGACATGATGAGAAATAAAACCAGAAGCATATACATGATGCTAATGATGCTATGAGATGCTACAAACATGAGGCAACACATGGAAATGATCATACAAGTTCATGAATGCAAATGAAGCAAGCTAGGGACCATGAACATACATGACAAATTATGAAGTGCACATGGCATACAACATGGCAAATACATGATGCAATGCTCAAACATGCTTTCAATATGTCTTATGATGTCAAATGAATCAAATGGATGCTTGAGATGTCATGGCAAGTCATGTTATGCAAGAAGATGCAAGATGGATGCACATGGAAGCCCAAATTAGGGTTTATGAACAATGCATCAAACAAAAATCAAAATCAGAAGCAAACAACATTATAAAAAATTGAAAATGCCATACAAAGGACCCCTAATCCTATACTAACCCAATGCCCAAAGGAGAGGTCTCAACTCTTAACCAATCTCAAGATATGATTTTTACAAGTTTTTTAGGGTTTTAGGGTTCCTAAACAAAAGAAATGTCAAACAAATTGAAAATGAAAGATCAAATCATGGCCATTTAATCTCACAAACTACATGCTAAACACAATGCAATGCAAAAAGAATCAATGTCCAACTCTTCATGGATAGGCATAAATGATTTTTTGAACTTTGGATCAAAATAATGCACAAAAATGATTTTAATTCAATGATAAATTCTTAAAATGCATCAAGATCAAAAAATAAATTTGGTTTGAAGGTTGGACAATGTTTCTAAATGTCTTAGAACATTTCATGAATTTTTTGGTGATTTTTAAATACCTAAAAGTATTTTTAATAAATTAATTCTCATTAATCAATTAAAAATAAACTTTTAAATATTTAAAAATACTTTTTTAATGCTAAAAATAAAAATAAAAATATTTTTGTGTTTTAAAAATTAGTGAAACTCTTGAGAAAAAGTTTCATAATTTTTAAAACAATTTTGCTATTTTTAATAAATTATGTAAAACAAATGAAATAAATGGAAAATAAAATGAATTTTAAACTGAAAAAGTAAAAGTCAACAGATCTGATGGTTCTCATTCAAACTCACATGCGCGCGTTTTGACTTGGCGCCACATCCAAGGGCCAGAATTCAAACTTGCTAATTACACTGATTAAGCCCTAATTTTGCCCTAATGACTTTCAGATGACCGGAACAGTGGTTCCGGTCATCTTCTCCGGCGAGCTCAAATGCTAAGTTACTCTACAAGCTATGAAAATGAAAACTAACTATCCAGAAATCATCCCCACCTTAAAACGATTCAAACCCCTCACTCAAACATCATTTATCATTCAAAATCAAAGAGAATCGAATCAAAACAGTTTCTAGGGCAAAAATTTCAGAACACGATTAAACTCTCATATCTCCACCATTTTCAAAACCAATGACATCAGGATGATCAGGAGAACATATAGAATCTATTTAGAACTTAAAAAAGGATTTCTGGAAAAAACGTTCTTGAGCTACCTGAGTTTTGAAGCTTTCAGTTCACAGCTTTCTGGGTGCTTTCCTTTGTGCTATCCACTCCTTTTGTGCTCCTGATGAACCCTTGATGCTTAGAAAATATTTTTGTTGGCTGGTTTGAGAGTTTGGACAGGTTCTGTTCAAGCTCAGGTGAGAATCGTGTTTGGCTTATGTGGTGTTTCAAAGGTGGATGAAGGCAGGGAAATGATCAGGAGGATGTGGTGATGAGTTCTATGAAGTGTGTTTGTGAGTTGGTGGCTTGTTTTCTGAGTTTCGAAGGTTTTTGCTCCAAGGGTGAAAAATGGGAAAGTGATGCCCTCTTGTGTTTCAGGCTTGCTGGCTATATGAAATGTCTTGCTCTTTGTTTGTATAAACAAATGGGATTGGTCAGAAGATGTGACCTGTGCTTTAGTGATAGGTGTAGCTACTTTTGCCAATATGTCAACTTCTTGTAAGAGAGGGCATGGGCAACTTCTAGCCAAGTACAAAGGGCTTGTCTGGCGCAGCATGGCATGAAGGAAAGGCTAGGGTGATTCAGTAGGCTAGGCAGCAAGTGGATGAAGTGTGATCATTGGTTTTGCAACTTGCTTGCCTTTAGTTCTCATGAAAAGATCATGCCTCACAAACCATGAAGACATGTGATTCCCTTGGTTCAATCTGAACTTTAAGGCTTGGATTATGTTGGTATGAGGATTAAGCATCAATTAGAAGTCACAAATGCCTTTGGTACATGAAATTGCAAGTTTTCCTTTTAGTGCATAACTTGAAAATTAGTGATTTTTGCCAACTTTGACACACCATAACTTTTGATCCAAAATGAATTAGGTCATGTTCTTGTACTTTTTGAAAAGGTAAAAATGTATTCTACAACTTTCATGACCAAAGTTTTTCCATTTGAAGCTTTTTTGGATCAAAAAGTAAGGTTTGAAAAGTGGCATAAAATGGCATATTCTTGAAAAGTCAACCATGCCCTAAAAAGTCAACTTTGCAAAAACTTGTAATTCTTGAATTTTGTGAACTTCAACCTTCTTCCATGATCAAATAAAGATCATATACACTCAAAATGATGAAGATCACCCCTTGGTTGGGTCATTGGGGGCCTCAGATGCCCTGATTTTGCACTGACTTGTCTGAAAAGTCAACTCTTGATCAGATGACTTCCCCATGGAATTTCTTCATGAAAATTGATATGCATACTCCCTATACCATATAGAGACCAATGGAAACAAGAATGACCAAAAAATTTGGAGTTATGGCCTCTGAAACCAAAACCCTAATTTTAGGTCAACTGTGCAGTCAAACTTGGCTCTGCATCCACACCAATCCCAGTTCTTGTGATTCTTCTGCATTCTTGACTTTGAAAGGATGTAATATGATATAAAAACACACATGGATCCCTTTGAAGTGATTGATGACCCTTGGAGTGGCTCAAGAAGCTCTTGGATTGCTCAGATCACAAACCCTAGGTGCAGATGACTTAGAAACTATGCAGTGAACCCAAAAATGTAATATGAGGTGATATGATTGTGTCTATGCATATGAAATGATCACAAGCCATGGTAAATGGGTGAGGGCAAATTTGGGGTGTTTACAGCTGCCCCTATTCAAACATGAGTTAGCTGTGCAGGATGTAAGCAACTGCTTAACAGGCAAACAAGATAACTTGTGGTTGAATACCAAAGACAGTCCAAAGTTTGCACTCACAGAATAAAGAAGAAAAGGGATATAGATTGTAAAAGGGAAATAAAGTATATTGTAAAGTGTGGGCGACGGAGGATGACCGTCGAGCAGAGGACGACTGCTGGGTAAAGAGCAATGACGGGGACGGCCGACATGCTGGGAAAGTGCTGAAATAAAGCAATGACGGGGACGGCCGACATGCTGGGGATAAAAGGTAAAGCCAAGACGGGGACGGCCGATTAGCTGGGAAAAGTAAGAAATTATGATGGGGATGGCCATCAAGATAAGGCTGTAAAATTCTCTGGGGATTAATGAAACATGACGGGGACGGCCATCAAGTTCATAAAGCAAGGTAACCGACGATGGGGACGGCCATCGGGCTAGAAGAAAAGGAAAAGGGACCACGACGGGGACGACCATCGGGTTAAAGAATAAATGGAATAAACAGATGATGGGGTACGGCCATCAAAGGTGAAGGACGATCACCTAGCAGGGGACGGCTGCTCTGTTGGGGAATAAAGGAATTATGATGGGGACGGCCATCAAAGGTGGAGGACGACCACCTGGCAGGGTACGGCTGCCGAAAATATCAACGATGGGGACGGCCATCGGATGAGCATGATGGAGGACGACCATCAAGAGGTGGAGGACGACCACCTAGCAGGGGACGGCTGCTCTCGGGGTTTATCATGACATAGGACGAATGCCAGATAACCAAAATCAACAATGGGGACGGCCATTGGATAAAATGATGAAGGACGATCATCAAGAGGTGGAGGACGACCACCTAGCAGGGGACGGCTGCTAAATCAACGATGGGGACGGCCATCGGATGAGCATGATGGAGGACGACCATCAAGAGGTGGAGGACGACCACCTAGCAGGGTACGGATGCTCTCAGGGTTTATCATGACACAGGACGAGTGTCAGATAAGAAGGAAAATTGCTTTGTTGGCGATCTCCTGGGGAGTAGTAAACACGGAAGAGTGTTTATATCCAAGAAACAAAAGGCATAAGTGTTTAGGTGTTGTGTATAGATTAAAGATGCGGACGAGCATCCTTAAGACTACGATACGGACGAGTATCGGGTAGAAACAAACTGACACGTGTTCAAAGATGATGATACGGACGAGTATCAACTGGTTAACAAAGAACACGGACGAGTGTTGAATCTGAAGGGACTCTTCTGGGGAAAGGTAGACACAGACGAGTATCTACATTCAAGAAGACATAAGTGTTTGACACAGTATATGGATTAAAGATGCGGACGAGCATCCTTAAGACTAGGATACAGACGAGTATCATGCAGAGACAAACACTTGACGCATATTCTGAGATGATGGTACGGACGAGTACCAACTGGTTAACAAAGAACATGAACCAACGTCGAATCTGTGGGGATATAAGTGGTGTATACAAGATACGGACGAGTATCTGTATGAGTGTAACATGAGTAGTGAGTATGAGTATTGTATGGATGAGTGTTTATCTGCTGGGGAAAGCGACACGGACGAGTGCCAAGAGAGGAAAGTATAATATGAACAAGTATCTGATATACAAAGTGTAGATGACTGTGCTGGGGATATGACACGGACGGGTGCCAAAGGATTGTGTATATAGGTATATGTGAGTGCAAAGAGGATGTCTTTGGCTTTCTGCTGGGGTATGACACGGACGGGTGTCAGGACGTATTTGTAATACGGGTGATCTTGTTCGTAAAGAGTGTTCAGGTGACTTTACTGGGGAAGGGTGACACGGACGGGTGTCAAAATGAGTATATATTGGTGTTTGTGGATTGTGAGGCAGCTGCTTTTGCTGGGGACTCTGGTGGGGATTTTTCTGTACGTTGATGAACTGTCATTATTCACAAGTGTTGGTTTAGAACATGGCTTATGATTATGCTATGTGTTGGATTTTTGCCGTAATGCTCCGTGTTAAAACGGAATGCTACGCTTTGTGGGTGAATATGATGCAAATGCTATGATTATGCAAAGATACCAAACTGGGATCCGGGTCCCGTTGCTGTGAAGATCTTTGATCGACCCGTTTGAAATGGACATCCCAGCTGGGGATGAGATCATTGGTAGATCTAATAAGATGATATTTGCTTGGGGATACGGGTCACTGATAGACCTATCCTAATAAATGAAAGACCCAGCTGGGGATTGTAGAAGCTTTCTTCACTCTGTTGTGATCTCCTCTGCGCTGCTCTTCTAGATAGAGGCTGGAACTCTGTGGGGAGATAGCTCTCTGACTTTTGTGCTCGGCCGAGGGCGAGATGGCAACTCGGCTGGGGAGAAAGAGAGGAATCACTGAAAGACCTCCCTAGGGATCCTGTTGAAGAGGGTCCTTGACTCAGCCGGGGATATAGGTGCCTTCTGTGATGCCTGGCAACTCTGATGGGGATAAGCAACAAGCGGCAACTCAGCTGGGGGAAGTCCTGGGAGGCAACTCAGCTGGGGAGAGAGCACTTCGGGTGCTAAAATTGAGTATTGATTTGCCGGCTTGCTGGGATAAAGTTTTCATGCCCCAAGTTGCGTTCTGGATACCTGTAATCCTGAAAAAAGATATAGAAACGCACAAGATAATCCCGAGGTATCCTTTACTGGATTCCGTCATAGGAGTTAGGATACTTCTGAGAGTAAGCATATTTCCTGCAAGCATGTTTTTATTTGAAGATAAGCATCTGTATTCTTATGCAATCAGTTTTTTCTTTAAGACATCAGACATTTTTGCAAATAAAAATGTACAGGACGAGACATGACTGAAAATCTGATTTTATTAATTCATATGCCCTGAATTGGCGAGATACAGTCAAAGGAACATATCCCCTGAAATGAGGAGATTGTTACAAATTGAGAAACAAAATGTTGGCAATGTTGATGACGCTTTGAGGAGCTTCCTCTTCGCTATGACCCGTATGACTTTTGACGTTCTTCTCATCTTGCTTTCTGAAGAATGTTGATTCTGGCTGAGGCTTGATCCTTTCAAGGTTTACCAAGTTGCAGGTGATACAGACGAATTCAGAATGCAGTTGTTCGCTTATTCCCTTATTTTGCATGGATCGCCCTTCCGGGTTTTCAATCCATCGGGATACCCATTTTTGCCTGAGCTGTCCAATGCGGCTTTTCAACTCAGCGGGTGTACATTTTTTTGCTTATTTTCCCTTATTTTTGCCCGAGTCTTTTATTCTGTTTTTGACTCGCCGGGATGCCCTATTTTTGCCTGGACTTACATTCTGTTTTTATGTCCAGCGGGTCATTTTACGCGAAGTATTTTTTAACTGCATCTGAATTCACAGGGGACGGGAAATCTTCACCATCCATGGTGCTGAGCATGAGTGCTCCACCAGAAAAAACTTTCTTTACTACAAATGGTCCTTCATAATTCGGAGTCCACTTGCCCCTGTGGTCTGTATGAGGAGGAAGGATTCTTTTCAGCACAATATCTCCCACTCGGTACTCTCAGTGCCTGACTTTCTGATCGAATGCTTTCTTCATTCTTTTCTGATACAACTGTCCATGACAGATTGCAGCCAATCTTTTCTCTTCGATCAGACTTAGTTGTTCGAATCGGGATCGGACCCACTTTG
The DNA here is from genome assembly GCA_963966055.1 of Lathyrus aphaca. Taxonomy (NCBI): domain Eukaryota; kingdom Viridiplantae; phylum Streptophyta; class Magnoliopsida; order Fabales; family Fabaceae; genus Lathyrus; species Lathyrus aphaca. Next base: position 456,222,354 of record OZ014523.1, on the reverse strand, counting down.
CTTCGTTCAGCTTAACATCCATCAGTACCCGGAGAGAGGGTAATTCAACTTCAACTGGTAGGACTGCTTCCATACTATACACAAGTTGATACGGTGTTGCCCCAGTGGATGTTCTAATTGACGTGCGGTACCCATGCAAGGCAAATGGTAGCATTTCATGCCAGTCTTTGTAAGTGACTACCATCTTCTGCACAATCTTCTTGATATTCATCTTTGGCCGGTAAGGAGAAGAATTGTGATGTTGAATCTTGAAGTCCCGGCACAGTTCTGCCATCATTTTGTTGTTTAGATTGGAACCATTATCAGTAATGATTCGCTCGGGCACTCCATACCGGCAGATGATATCTCTTTTCAGAAATCTGGCTACCACTTGCCTTGTAACGTTTGCATACGAGGCTGCTTCAACCCACTTGGTGAAATAATCAATGGCGACCAGGATGAATCTGTGGCCATTCGAAGCAGTCGGTTCAATCTTGCCAATCATGTCAATGCCCCACATAGCAAAGGGCCAGGGTGAAGACATGATGTTCAAAGGATTGGGAGGCACATGCACCTTATCTGCATAAATCTGGCATTTATGGCATTTTCTGGCGTAGGCACAACAGTCTGCATCCATTGTGATCCAGTAATAACCTGATCTTAGCAACTTTTTAGCCATGGCATGCCCTCCCGCATGGGTACCAAAGGATCCTTCGTGCACTTCATGCATCAACAAGTCTGCTTCTGTCTTATCAACACATCTGAAGAGTACCATATCAAAGTTTCTCTTGTACAGGGAACCATCAGTGTTCAGAAAGAAACTACCAGCAAGCCTTCTCAAAGTCTTCTTATCATTGGAAGATGCCCCAGGTGGGTATGTTTGATCCTCTAAGAAGCACTTAATGTCATGGAACCAAGGCTTATTATCCTTGACAACATCTGATGCGAATACATATGCTGGTCTGTCAAGTCTGGACACTGAAATCTGAGGTACAAAGTTGGCAGCCTGAACTTTGATCATGGACGAAATGGTAGCCAGGGCATCTGCAAACTGATTCTCATCCCGAGGGATATACTCAAGCTTGACTGTTGTAAAGAAAGTCAATAACCTCCTTGTATAATCCCTGTAAGGTATCAGATGATCCTGGTGGGTGTACCATTTGCCGTTGGTTTGATTGATTACCAAAGCTGAATCCCCGAATACGGTCAATGTCTTGATCCTGAGGTCAATGGCTTCCTCAAGACCCATAATGCAAGCTTCGTATTCAGCTTCGTTGTTAGTGCAGTTGAAAGTGAGTTTTGCCGAGAAAGGCATGTGAACTCCTTTAGGTGTAATGAGTACTGCACCAACACCACGACCATTCATGTTAACAGCCCCATCAAACATCATAGTCCATTCTTCTTCTGGGTCAGGCCCTTCAGTGTGAACGGGCTCTTCATGATCTTTTGCTTTTATGAACATGATGTCTTCATCAGGGAAGTCAAATCTCATAGGCTGGTAATCATCAATGGGTTGCTCAGCAAGATATTCAGATAGTACACTGCCCTTGATGGCTTTCTGAGAGGTGTACTGGATGTCGTATTCTGTGAGAATCATCTGCCATCTTGCAACCCGTCCGGTAAGAGCTGGCTTCTCGAAAATGTACTTGACTGGGTCCATTTTTGAGATCAATAAAGTAGTGTGGGTCAACATATACTGTCTCAGTCGGCGAGCAGCCCACGCTAAAGCACAGCAAGTTTTCTCGAGCAGTGAATAACGTTGTTCACAGTCGGTAAACTTTTTGCTTAGGTAGTATATTGCATACTCTTTTCGACCAGACTCGTCATGCTGGCCCAGCACACACCCCATCGACTCCTCTAATACTGTCAGGTACATTATCAGAGGTCTTCCTTCAACTGGAGGCATAAGGATTGGAGGTTCTTGTAAGTATTCTTTGATCTTGTCAAAAGCCCTTTGGCAGTCTTCATTCCACCTGACCGTTTGTTCTTTTCTTAACAACTTGAACAAGGGTTCACAGGTAGCCGTAAGGTGGGATATGAACCTTGAGATGTAGTTCAATCGGCCTAAGAACCCTCGAACTTCTTTTTCTGACTTTGGTGCAGGCATCTCTTGGATGGCTTTGACTTTATCAGGGTCAACCTCAATCCCTTTCTCGCTTACAATAAAGCCCAGCAGCTTACCGGATCGCACCCCGAATGTGCATTTGTTGGGGTTCAGCTTCAATTGGTACTTCCTCAGACGCTTGAATAACTTCAGCAGATTCACCAGGTGGTCTTCTTCAGTAAGGGACTTGGCGATCATGTCATCCACATAACATTCTATCTCTTTATGGATCATATCGTGGAATAATGTCACCATAGCCCGTTGATATGTTGCACCAGCATTCTTCAATCCGAATGGCATTACCTTGTAGCAGAACGTGCCCCAGGGTGTGATGAATGTTGTTTTCTCCATGTCTTCAGGTGACATTTTAATCTGATTGTACCCTGAAAATCCGTCCATGAAGGAAAATACCGAGAACTGAGCTGTGTTATCCACCAATACATCAATGTGAGGTAAAGGGAAATCATCTTTCGGACTAGCTCTATTCAGATCCCGGTAGTCAACACACATCCTTACTTTGCCGTCTTTCTTAGGCACAGGTACTATATTAGCAACCCACGGTGGATAGCTAGTTACAGCAAGGAACCCGGCGTCCCATTGCTTTTGTACCTCTTCTTTGATCTTCATTGCCATGTCCGGGCGAGTACGGCGCAGTTTCTGCTTAACTGGCGGGCATTCTTCTCTCAAAGGCAGCTTGTGCACGACAATGTCGGTATCCAACCCTGGCATATCTTGATAAGACCAAGCAAACACGTCCACATACTCTTGAAGCAGGTCAATCAATTGTCTCTTCACTGAGTCTTGTAGGCAGGCCCCGATTTTAACCTCTTTCACGTTTTCATCTGTACCAAGATTGATCACTTCAACCTCCTCCTGGTGAGGAGTAATAACCTTTTCCTCTTGTCTTAACAACCTGGCTAGCTCTTCAGGAAGCTCATACTCTTCTTCAACCCCTTCATCGGCTTGATTGATTGGATTGTCAAAGTCATACGAAGTCATAGCCGTGCTGTTGTCGGTGCTGTCTGGAAGGCACACTCTGCAAGGGTTCAGTTTGTTCATTTTAGTGATTTGATTTTAATCTTGTTTTAGAAAAGTGAAATAAAGTTGTCATTTTGAAAACACTGCCATTTATTTTTTGTACAAAAAGAAAAATGGAAAAACAGTGAGCGGAAGAGAAAAAAGACTTGTTTGCAAAAAGATGTCTGATATTTCATTGATTAATCTTGTTTGCACAAAAAGTACAGATGGCCCGATTACAAAATGAGTCTTGTCATCTTGGGCAAGATGCAAGACTTTGATGCATGCTATAAAAATACAGGAAATAATAATTACTCTGAATGAGTAACTCTTATAATTTCCTGGGAAGACCAGTTTGAGATACTGCTCCCCGGGATCTTTGGACGAATCCAGCTTTCCAGGTTGCGTTCTTCTTCCAGCTCGTCTTCCAGATAGTTGACAGCATCAGGGGTGAGCATCCCCCCACTCACAAAGTTGGGCTCTTTCGCAGCCTCTGCTTGATCTCGTTGAGTTGGTTTGTAACCCAACCCAAATCTATCCTCTTTCTTCTCCACCGATAGCAGTTTGCCCCAGCCTTGGGCGTTTCCTCCCTCAACAACCTTCCGGGCTTGTTGGTATGATGATATTGAAGTACCAGGCACAGCAGATGTTTCATTGACATTCAAGGCTTCGAAACCTTGGCTCATTGTTTCATGGATCTCCCCATCCATCTCAATGTACTTATAGGTAGCCAGGTGGATGACAAAAATATCCTCTTCTCCCCAGATTGTAACGATTTGACCCTCCCACTCATATTTTAACTTCTGGTGAAGGGTAGAGGTCACGGCGCCAGCGGCGTGAATCCATGGCCTACCCAATAGACAGCTGTAGGCAGGCTGTATATCCATCACGTAGAAGGTCGTTTTGAAGGTCTGCGGGCCAATCGTTATGGGCAACTCGATCTCTCCCAGAACCGATCTCTTTGAACCATCAAAGGCTCTCACCACCAGGTTGCTGGGTCTCAACGCCAATCCATCATATTCTAGCTTCACCAGGGCCTTCTTAGGTAAGACATTGAGGGATGACCCCGTGTCTACCAGCACATGGGAAAGGACAGCACCTTTACATTCCATGGTTATGTGCAAGGCTTTGTTATGGTTGCGGCCTTCCGTTGTCAAATCAGTATTGGTGAACCCTAGTCCGTGACTAGCATTAACATTTCCAACTACAGCTTCCAACTGATTGACAGTGATCTCTTCAGGCACGTAAGCTGCGTGCAAAACCTTGAGTAGTGCATTCCGATGAGCTTCGGAGCACATAAGCAATGATAGGATTGAGATCTTGGAAGGCGTCTGATGATGCTGATCCACTATTTTATAATCACTCTTCTTGATGATTCGCATGAACTCATCAACCTCTTGGTCAAAGGGTGTTTTCAAAGCTTCTTTAACAGTCTGCTCTTCCTGCACCAAGCTTTTTCCTTTTGCTTTAGCAGCAGCTTCTGCTTCGGCAGTGGGTCTCTGAATTTGTGGAGCGAAAAGACGTCCGCTTCGAGTGAAGCCTCCGCCTCCTCCCACATTGTCAATTTGTGGTGCAGGGGTTGATGATTCAAAAGTGATTCTTTGTCCTTCACAGTATAGGTCAGAGCCGTAATGCCACGGGATGGCATTGCTGCTTTCATAAGGTACTGGTCCAGGCACCGTGATAGTGACTGGACTGACTACAGCTGCGGAAGGAATTGTGATAGTTTGCGGATCATAATAAATTGTGACTGGTGCCCTGATGGGAGCAGCACCTTCTGAGTTGTAGGCAGAGTTGTTCTCAGGATCATAGAATATTGTGACAGTTGAGACATCTTCATAATTTGTTGCTGGTGTTGTAGGAGACATTGGTGGAAGGATGGATGTTGTTGTTGTAGGAGTTTCAAAATGAAGTGGTGCTGGAGTTGTAGAAGGAGCATTTGTTGATATCTGGTCGGTTGAGATAATAGATGAAGTACTTGTTGATGAAGCCGAAGAATTGTCAGGAACAATGGTTGTTGCAGTTGTAGGAGGTTCTGGAGTTGTTGCTAATGAGATTGCTGGATTTGTAGGAAATGATGTGGTGATCTGAAGTTGGCCACTCTGAATGAGGCCATCTATGCCATTCCTCAGATTATCGCACCCATTGACTGAAATATTGCAGTAAGCACACCCCAACTCACACCCCGGGAACATTTGATATTCGAGGAGTTGAGCCTTAATTTCTACCAACGGTGTCCGAATCTGACCCACACTGGTTATTAAATAAGACGGTTTGTCTTCTTCAATAGCGTTAATTCTGGGACCACCGTGGTTTGGCATCGGGTTCTTATTGACATTGGGTGGTGGTGCGAAATTCAGAGCTTTTGAGTCCACCAGGTCTTGTACCTTCATGTGCAAGGCTCTGCACTTTTCTGTACTGTGGCCAGGTGCATTTGAATGGAAGGCACATCTGGCGTTGGAGTCATAATTCCTGGGTAGACTGTTGGGATCTGGAGGTGCCAACGTCCTTAGCTCAACTAGGTTGAGTTTCAGGAGTTGTGGCAGCAGTGTAGCATATGGCATAGGGATCGGATCGATTACCCTGTTGGCTTGAGAAGGCCTCTGTTGGAATGGCCTTTGCTGGTTGTTGTTGTTGGTGTTGCTGTTGTTGTAATTTCTCGGAGGATACTGATTTTGTTGATGGTACTGAGGTTGTTGCTGATAGTTTTGTTGCGGAGGTTGATAAACTGGTTGAGGATGAGCTGGAGCGGGAATGGTGACTGCTGCCACTGATCTGTGAACATATTGGGGCCTGCCCCTGTTGGTGTGGATGGCATTGGTCTCGCCAGTTCTTCTCGGGCCTGCAAAAGGCTTTCTTGTACTACTGGACGAGCTTGCACCGTTGTCTGAGATCTTGCCCATTTTTAACAGGCTCTCAATTCTCTCCCCAGCTATGACAACATCTGCAAAGCTAGTGGAAGAGAAAGCAGCCAGCCTGTCAATGTAGGTCCCCTGAAGGGTGTTCATAAACATATCTGCCATTTCCCTTTCAGACATAGGTGGCTGAACAGAAGCAGCCAGTTGCCTCCATCTCTGGGCATATTCTCGGAAACTTTCCCTTGACGATTGTGACATTCCCATTAGGAGGGTCCTGTTGGGTGCCATATCTAAGTTCTACTGATACTGCCTGATGAAGGCCTCTGCCAGGTCCTTCCAGCATCTAATAGTTGCCCTTGTCAAGTGAGAGTACCATTCTCTTGACGCTCCTGTTAAGCTATCCTCGAAATAGAACATCCAGAGCTTCTCATCCATAGTATAAGCCTTCAGCCTTCCCAGAAATGATTGTAAATGAGTCCGGGGGCATGAAGTCCCGTTGTATTTTTCAAAACAAGGAGGCTTAAACTTATGGGGGATCCTGACACCGTCTACCAAGCCCATGTCCATGACGTCAAAACCCAAAGAGTTTTGAGACTCTAAGGACCTCAATTTCTCAGCTATCTCATCCAGCCTTCTATCATAAGCTTCTTCCCCAGCACCCATTATTGTAAACTGATCCTCTTGGGGGTCTTCTTGAAGTACCCTGGCTGCAGTGGCAGTCCCTTGAACATTTGCAGGAATATTGACCTCTGGATGAAGATGGGGGCCAAATACAGGGGGGTTAACATGAGGTTGGACCCTTTCATTGTTGCTGGTACCGACAGTCCCTATATGTGGATCTTCTTGATTTTGCCTTTCCACCATGGCCCTCAATCTTTCTTGGCTCTGAGCCATGTTGTTCATTACTTCCATAAACTGCGTCATTTGATTCTGTAGATGTTTAAGAATTGGCAGAATTTTTGACCAAACAAGAAATGTTAAATTCAGTTCAGAATGTCCTATCAGATGTTGGGACATTATCAAACAGAGTATGTGAATTTATTTCAGGATGTCTCATCAGATGTTGGGACATTGTGTGAATAAATTAAGTTCAGTTTTTCAGGATGTCCCAACAGATGTTGAGACATCTCAGACCTGCTACCAGAATTAATTATTGATTAACAGATCAGAGATATTTAAGGAGAACTATCTGGAATTAATTAATGCTGGATAAAAACAGAACAAGGCGCATCTGTAGGGAGTTTTAAATTGAAGATTCAGATTAAAACAGAAGACCTAATGCACCTAGAATATAGGAGGTAACAAACCCTAAATTCAAGGTGACAGTTGCTGCACATTAGGGCTGGATCATTCTACAGAAAGCCCAAAATTTAGATACCTATTTAAACAACAGAAACTCATAGAATTGAGAACGAATTTCAGAAGACAAAATAGGGTGTCTAGTGTTTTAAATAGCAGGTTGTTTTTATGTACCACTTTATGAGCTTTTAAGCAAAAGTGCATTTGTGACTTGATTGAAACTGTTAAGTAAAATCAAGCTGTTATTGTTTGAAGGATGTCTTCAACTTTTGTAAACTTGTAAACTTGATCACTGGGTGATTGAGGGGGAGTGAGTAGGGTACTCTTATCTAAGTGAGTCTTAGGTAGAAATTGCATTGGGTAAGTATTAAGTGATAGATTAAACAGGATGGTTTAAGTCTAGAATTAATATTACTAATAGTGGATTTCCTCCTGGCTTGGTAGCCTCCAGATGTAGGTGTGGTTATACACTGAACTGGGTTAACAAACTTCTGTGTTGTTTATTTTTCCTGCTGTTTAAAGTTTTGGTTAAATTTGTCAAATGTCCTATTAAGTGTTGGAACATCTCTTAGGACATCTCATTACAGAATTTCAATTGGCATCAGAGCAGGCACCCTGCCTGTTTATACTGGGTGAGATCTAGGGAAAACAAATTCTGTAACATGGACAGAGATATAGGGTCAGTAAATAGACCACCTATACTGGATGGTTCTAATTATGACTACTGGAAGCCAAGAATGATTGCATTCTTAAAGTCACTTGACAACAGGGCATGGAGAGCAGTAAATGTTGGATGGAAACATCCTGTTCAAAACACCAAAGATGGATAAATAGTTCTGAAACCTGAAGAAGAATGGAGTAAAGAGGAAGAAGATTCAGAACTAGGCAACTCAAAAGCCCTAAATGCTTTATTCAATGGCATTGATAGAAATATTTTCAGACTGGTGCATCATTGTGAGCTGGCCAAAGATGTGTGGGATACCCTCAAGACAACTCATGAAGGAACATCAAAAGTAAAAATGTCAAGACTTCAACTTCTCACCACCAAGTTTGAAAACTTGAGAATGAAGGAAGATGAATCAATTCATGAGTTATACATGAACATCTTGGATATAGCCAATACTTCTGGAGCCTTGGGAGAAAAGATGACTGATGAAAAGCTTGTAAGGAAGATTCTCAGATCCTTGCCAAAATGATTTGACATGAAAGTCACAGCAATAGAAGAAGCACAAGACATATGCTCCATGAAAGCTGAAGAACTAATTGGTTCTCTTCAAACTTTTGAGATGGGAATGAATGACACACATGCTAAAAAGAACAAAAGCATTGCCTTGGTTTCAAATGCAGATGAAGAAGAAGATGATGAACTAGCAAATGATAAAAGCTTATCAGAAAACCTTGTATTGATTACAAGACAGTTCAAACAGATTCTCAGAGGTATGGAAGGTAAATCAAATTCCAGTGGAAGATTCACAAACTCTTCTGAAAACAAGAGAACCTATGATGCTAACAGAAGATCAAATCTTGCTGAAAAGACCAGTCAAGAAAAAGGAATCAAGTGCCATGAATGTGAAGGATATGGACACATCAAGAAGGAATGTCCTAACTTCTTAAAAAGACAAAAGAAGGGACTATCTGTAACCTGGTCTGATGAAGACTCAGGAGATTCAGAAGAAGAATCAGCTAAGCACATTGCTGCTTTAGCTGGACTGTGTGAATATGACAGTGATTCCAGCTGTGAAGAGCTTACTTATGCAGATCTTGAGCAAGCCTTCAAGGATCTGTACAAGAGAAGTACTGAAGTATGCAGTGAGGTCATAAAGCTAAAGAAGCAGAATGAAGTACTAGAAGAAGAAAAAGCAAGTGATCAAGTAATCATTGATACCTTAAAAAGTGAAGTAACTCTTCTCAATTCTAAGCTGGAACATATGTCCAAATCTGTTAGAATGATGAACAGCAGCTCAAATACACTGGATGCTATTCTCTGCAATAATAAACATTCAGGGGACAAAAGTGGACTGGGATATAACAGAGATGAAGCAAGCTCTAGCAAAACTACTTCAAAAACTATACAGTCAAACAAGATGTCTCAACAGATGCTCCAACATCAGAACACAAAGACAAACATAATGTTCCAACAGATGTCTCAACATTCTGGAAAGAACAAAATAAAGAAAAAATATCAAAGATGGAGATGCCATCACTGTGGAAGATTTGGGCATATCAAACCTCACTGTTATAAGCTACATGGATATCCAAATCAGATGTGTCAGCAACCTTCCAAGCAGAAAGTAGAAGGTACCAAGAAAGTGCTGCATAGAAATCAGCAACCTCCTAAGCAAAAGACAGAAGTAATCAAGACAGTTTGGAGACCAAAAGCTGACATTCAGACTGATCAAAGCCACATACACAAGAACAAGATCAACAATCAAGCTTGGAGATCAGCTGAACAACACTCAGAGCAGAGGCATCAAAAGAAATCTCAACTCATCTGGTCAAAGAAAAGTACTGCATACATAGCACATACATCATTGAAAGTATCAGCTAAAGAAGACTGGTACTTTGACAGTGGATGCTCAAGACACATGACTGGATTGAAGAATTTGCTAGTAAACTTAAAGTCACATTCATCCAGGTATGTTACCTTTGGAGATGGAGCTAAAGGAGAGATCAAGGGAGTTGGAACCTTGGATTGTCAAGATGTTCCAAGACTAGATGATGTGCTGCTTGTTAAAGGTTTAACTGCTAACCTGATCAACATAAGTCAACTATGTGATCAAGGATACAGTGTAAACTTTACAAAAACTGAATGCATAGTGACTAACAAAGAGCAAAAAGTTATCATGAAAGGTGCAAGGTCTAAAGACAACTGTTACATGTGGGAGCCACTAGACTTCAGCCCCACTTCAACTTGTTCTCTAGCTAGAGAAGAAGAAGTAAAACTATGGCACCAAAGGCTAGGTCATCTTCATTTCAGAGGCATAAAGAAGATCATATCTATGGATGCTGTAAGAGGTATCCCTAAACTGAAGATTGATGATGGCAAAATCTGTGGTGAATGTCAAATAGGCAAACAAACCAAGATGTCCCATCCAAAGCTCCAACATCTGACAACTTCCAAAGTTTTGGAATTGTTACATATGGATCTCATGGGACCTATGCAAGTTGAAAGCCTTGGTGGTAAGAGGTATGCATATGTGGTGGTTGATGACTTTTCAAGATATACATGGATAAATTTCATTAAAGAAAAGTCAGATGTCTTTGATGTATTCAAGGAATTATGTCAAAGATTACAAAGGGAAAAATCCAGCTGTGTGATCAGAATTAGAAGTGATCATGGAAAGGAATTTGAGAATCAAAAATTCTTAGATTTCTGCTCTTCAGAAGGAATCAATCATGAATACTCTTCTCCTATCACTCCTCAACAGAATGGGATTGTTGAGAGAAAAAATAGAACTATTCAAGAATCTGCAAGAGCTATGATACATGCTAAAAAGCTACCTCTGTATTTCTGGGCTGAAGCCATGAACACTGCCTGCTATATCCATAACAGAGTTACCTTGAGAAAAGGAACTTTGTCCACAATATATGAAGTCTGGAAGGGCAGAAAACCCACTGTTAAGTATTTTCATGTATTTGGAAATAAATGCTATATTCTGGCAGATAGGGAGCAAAGGAGAAAAATGGATCCTAAAAGTGATGAAGGAATTTTCCTTGGATACTCTATAAACAGCAGAGCATATAGAGTATTTAACTACAGAACAAATGTTATCATGGAGTCCATAAATGTGATAATTGATGATGCTCCTACAGATGTCCCAGAAGATGTTGGAACATCTGCTGATATCAAGGTTGAAGCTGAAGAAAAGAATGATCAATATAACTTCACTCAAAATGATACAAGGTCAGAAGATTCAAGCAAACCTCCCTCCATCAGAATACAGAAGGATCATCCCAAAGATTTAATAATTGGTGATCCCAACAGAGGTGTGAGCACTAGATCAAGAGAAGTGATTTCAGGTTCTTGTTTTGTTTCCAAAATAGAACCTAAAAATGTCAAGGAAGCTCTCACTGATGAATACTGGATTTGTGCTATGCAAGAGGAATTAGGTCAATTCACAAGGAATGAAGTGTGGAATCTTGTACCTAGACCTGATGACATAAATGTGATTGGTAAAAAATGGGTGTATAAGAACAAGTCAAATGAACAAGGAATTGTTACAAAGAACAAAGCTAGACTTGTGGCTCAAGGATACACTCAAATTGAAGGAGTAGACTTTGATGAAACCTTTGCACCAGTAGCAAGGCTTGAATCAATAAGACTACTGTTGGGAATTGCTTGTATCTTAAAGTTCAAGCTATTTCAAATGGATGTGAAAAGTGCTTTTCTTAATGGTTATCTTAATGAGGAGGTATATGTAGAACAGCCTAAAGGATTTGTTGATCCAAGCTGTCCAAATCATGTATACAAACTCAAGAAAGCACTTTATGGTCTGAAGCAAGCTCCAAGGGCATGGTATGAAAGACTTACCACATTTCTTATCAAGCAAGGATACAGAAAAGGTGGGATTGATAAAACCCTGTTTGTTAAAGATGAAGAAGGTAATGTCATGATTGCACAAATATATGTGGATGACATTGTGTATGGTGGGATGTCTGATAAGATGGTCAAACATTTTGTCAAGCAGATGGAAGCTGAATTTGAAATGAGTCTAGTAGGTGAATTAACCTATTTTCTTGGTCTGCAAGTTAAGCAAATGGAAGACTCAATGTTCATCTCACAAAGCAAGTACTCCAAGAACATAGTGAAGAAATTTGGAATGGAAAATGCTTCTCATAAAAGAACTCCTGCTCCTACACATTTAAAGCTGACTAAAGATGAGAAGGGTGAGAATGTAGATCATAGTTTATATAGAAGCATGATTGGGAGCTTGTTATACTTGACTGCTAGCAGACCAGACATTGCATTTGCAGTAGGAGTTTGTGCAAGATATCAAGCTGATCCAAAAGTCAGTCATCTCAATTAAGTCAAGAGAATCCTTAAATATGTTAATGGTACTTGTGACTATGGCATAATGTACTTTCATGGTTGCAAACCTATTCTCACTGGCTTCTGTGATGCTGATTGGGCAGGAAGTGCTGATGACAGAAAAAGCACTTCAGGAGGATGCTTCTTTCTAGGAAACAATCTGATTTCTTGGTTCAGTAAGAAACAGAATTGTGTATCTTTATCTACAGCTGAAGCTGAATACATAGCAGCAGGTAGCAGTTGTTCTCAGTTGGTTTGGATGAAGCAGATGCTCACTGAGTACAATGTCCCACAGGATGTCATGACATTGTACTGTGACAACTTAAGTGCAATCAACATATCAAAGAATCCCATTCAACATAGCAGGACAAAGCATATTGATATCAGACATCATTTCATCAGAGATCTTGTAGAAGAGAAGGTGATTTCATTGGAGCATGTTGCTACAGATCTGCAATTAGCTGATATCTTTACCAAAGCATTGGATGCTACACAATTTGAGAACTTAAGGGGCAAACTTGGAATCTGTGTATGTGATATCTAGCAGTTAATGAGATGTGCCAACATGTCATATGACATTGCATGGCATAAGTTCCAGATGGCAAAGCTAGTCTGGACTAGATTCTTGGGAATTTCATTCCTAATCATGTGGACTGTACCGGCTACTTATTTAGTAATTCCTTATAAGCAGCTATCAAGAGTCTCATCACATCATCACAAGCGAATCACATTAACTAGTAATCCTTCAGAAATCTTAACCCCTAAAGCTGCACATTCATCTTCCTCAACAATGTCTCAAAACCCTAAAACAGCTGAAGAAGTTCTCAACCAGGAAGACGTGGTTTATGCCACTCCTATTTCTATGGTGCCAATGCAATCAACACCATTAGACGAGCTCAGGGGAAATGCCTCTCACACTAAGAAGGCAAGAACACCAAAAAGAGGTAAAGATCAAATCAGAAGCAAAGCTAAAGAAATTCCTTCACATGTTAAATACTCCAAATATGTTGATGATTCCATCAAGGAGATTGTCAACCAAGTTTTCTCTGAACAAAGAGTAGTGAAAGGAATCTCTGTTCCCTTGAACACCATTCCTGCACCTCAAGAAGAACCTGCTCAAGATACAAAGAACACTGCTGCAGAACAAGATGTCCCAACGGATGTTGGAACATATGCAGATGAGAAAGCAAACTCATCTGATGCTGATACTGAACAGACTGAGGACAAGAAAGAGGTCTCAAGTGAAAGTGATAAAGAAGTTTCTATGGAACAGGCTAAAGAATCAAATGAAGATCAAATTTCTGCTGATCAACAAGCTGATGAGGAGTCTGCTCAATCTCCTCCAGTAGTCAATCTGGAGCAGGACTCTGATGCAGAAATCATAGCATTTGTCAAACCCAGCATAGCCAAAAGGCTAAGGTGCAGGAAAGGAAAGATGCAAGATGAACCTGTCATTCCAGAAAAGAAGAAAGTCTCTCCAAAGAAAGGGAAAGCTAAAGCCTCTTTTGGGCCATCAAAACAATGGAGTAAAGTTCAAACTCAGAAAAGAAAGGCTGTCACACCATCAGATTCAGATGTTGAATCAGATGTCCCAACATCTCCTCCCAAGAAGAGACCAGCAACATCCAGAGCTTCAACTGTTGTACCAGAAGCTCCCTTGGACAACATATCATTTCACCATGTCTCTAGTGTGAACAGGTGGAAGTATGTGTACCAAAGAAGGGTTGCCCTGGAAAGAGAACTGAGCAGCAATGCACTTGAGTGCACAGAACTGATTGATCTCATCTCTGCTGCAGGACTATTCAGAACAGTCTCAGACCTCTCTCCCTGCTATGAACTTCTTGTCAAAGAGTTCATTGTGAATCTTCAGGAGGATTGCTCAAATGGTAAGTCTTCTGAGTTTAGAAAAGTTTTTGTTAGAGGTAAATGTGTACAGTTTTCTCCTCAAATCATCAATGAGTATCTAGGAAGAGAAACAGATGGACCTAATGAATTAGGTAAGACAGATAATCAAGTCTGTAAAGTGATCACTGCAAACAAGGTCAAGGCATGGCCTGTGAAGGGAAAGCTCTCTGTGAGCATGCTTACCAGAAAGTATGCCATGCTGAACAGGATTGGAACTACTAATTGGGTGCCTACAAACCACACTTCCTCAATCTCAACTGGTCTAGCCAGATTTATATATGCTGTTGGAACTCAAACCAAAATGGACTATGGAGCTTTTATCTTTGATCAAACCATGAAGCATGTCAGCTCCTCTGCAACCAAGCTACCAATAGCCTTTCCATCATTGCTGTGTGGTATTGTACTCAATCAATATCCTGGGATTTTAACTGACAAGGATACTGCATGCAAAAGAGAGAGCCCCCTGGCTTTTCATTACAAATTATTCCTAAGTCACCATGCTGCAGATGTTAAAGCACCTGCTGGGACATCTGCTGGTCCCTCAACTGCTAAGAATTCAATCTCCAAGAAAGAGTTAATTGCTGAGCTAAAGTGCACATGCAAGGAGCTTGAAGCAAGGAAGCTGAAACTGGAAGAAATCATTCAAAGATTGGAGAATGAAGAAGACCAGAAAGCTGCCTCTAATGCAAACAATGCCTCTGATGAAGACAATGAAGCTGATGAAGCAAGTGAAGCTGAAACAGAAGTTGAGGAAGCAACTGAGAGTAATGAATCTGAGTGATCAATGTATGTGAGGCAAATGTACTGACAACAATGTATTTCTGGAATACTGTCTTTGGCCCCTAATTTTGTGTCTACCAAGGGGGAGAACAACAACAAATTGTATTGCTGTTTAATTATGAATGAAAAATTCTGTTTGTTTGCTTCTGAACTGAAGAAGGTTTTCTGTTGGAACAAGACTGGATACATATATGTTTGAGGGGGAGTAATCTCAAATAAGAATCAACAGAAAAGTTATGATATACTCTGATAAAAAGAACTTCTGCTGCACTCTGAAAACCAGGAAAGATGTTAGCAAAAAATTAGCCAAAGGGGGAGTTTGTAGATGTTTAAGAATTGGCAGAATTTTTGACCAAACAAGAAATGTTAAATTCAGTTCAGAATGTCCTATCAGATGTTGGGACATTATCAAACAGAGTATGTGAATTTATTTCAGGATGTCTCATCAGATGTTGGGACATTGTGTGAATAAATTAAGTTCAGTTTTTCAGGATGTCCCAACAGATGTTGAGACATCTCAGACCTGCTACCAGAATTAATTATTGATTAACAGATCAGAGATATTTAAGGAGAACTATCTGGAATTAATTAATGCTGGATAAAAACAGAACAAGGCGCATCTGTAGGGAGTTTTAAATTGAAGATTCAGATTAAAACAGAAGACCTAATGCACCTAGAATATAGGAGGTAACAAACCCTAAATTCAAGGTGACAGTTGCTGCACATTAGGGCTGGATCATTCTACAGAAAGCCCAAAATTCAGATACCTATTTAAACAACAGAAACTCATAGAATTGAGAACGAATTTCAGAAGACAAAATAGGGTGTCTAGTGTTTTAAATAGCAGGTTGTTTTTATGTACCACTTTATGAGCTTTTAAGCAAAAGTGCATTTGTGACTTGATTGAAACTGTTAAGTAAAATCAAGCTGTTATTGTTTGAAGGATGTCTTCAACTTTTGTAAACTTGTAAACTTGATCACTGGGTGATTGAGGGGGAGTGAGTAGGGTACTCTTATCTAAGTGAGTCTTAGGTAGAAATTGCATTGGGTAAGTATTAAGTGATAGATTAAACAGGGTGGTTTAAGTCTAGAATTAATATTACTAATAGTGGATTTCCTCCTGGCTTGGTAGCCTCCAGATGTAGGTGTGGTTATACACTGAACTGGGTTAACAAACTTCTGTGTTGTTTATTTTTCCTGCTGTTTAAAGTTTTGGTTAAATTTGTCAAATGTCCTATTAAGTGTTGGAACATCTCTTAGGACATCTCATTACAGAATTTCAGATTCCTCATTTCTAGCCTTTCATTGGCCATTTGGTTCCTTACCTCGGTAAGGTCCTGCTGCATCTGATCCATTTGAATGCCCGGAAGGTTGTTACGGGTCGGATAACGGTGCGGACGGTTGAGGGGAAATACCCGGCGCCGAAGCAATAGTTCCTGAACATCACAACAGAGTTAGCAACAATAAAACAAAAACCTACAAAACAAACAAAGGGTTAGCATGCAATGCAGTATGCTTATTTGTTTTCAAGGTATCCGGCTTGGCATTCAGTTTTGACCCTTCCAGACCCTTGAAGATGCTGTTGATGTTGCTTCTGAAGTGAAACTCGGACGGAACAAACTAAAACATATATTACAAAAGCAAAATGGTACATAGTTTGTTTTACAAATACAAGCCCTCGGAGGGGTCAAAATACATTACAGGAAAATAAAAGTACATGGAATGAAAGCAACAACAAACAAATGGTCAAACACCAAGACCAAACTCATCCTCACGAACTTCCTTGAGAAGTGCTTCGGTCACAGGATCAGCCGGACGCTCCGTGAGATTCCTGATGAGGAGATTCCGGGTCGTAACGGCTGCTGTTAGCTTCTTGTGCTGACCTTGGTCCTTGGACCTCTTCACTCCAGCTTTGATCTTCAGCTCTGATATCTCCCTCTGGGCTGCTGCCAGGGCTTCTTGCTGTTCTTTTGCACTAGCTTCCAGTTGCTTCATCTTGTCTTGAACTCTCTTGTCCTCCAGAGTACGAGCCTCGGTGATCCTGACCCACCGGGCCTGACTCTCCTTCAGATACAAGTCTGTCCTTGCTCTCTGGAACTGGGCTTCCTTGCAAGCATTCTTCAGAATTTGTTCCCCAGCTTTAGACTTCTTGATATAATCCCCAGACTTCTCAATCTTAACCAGATGCTCCACTCTCAGCTTCTCTAGCCTCTCAATCTCCATCCTGCCATCATTCCTCTCCCGGAGAGTCTTCTGCAAAGCCTGAGTTAACTTCTCATTTCTTTCCTTCAAGCTTTCAAACTCCTCCAAACTGATAGTGGCAGGGGGTGGTGCTGAAGATGATTCAGAAATATCTTCTATGGTAAAGGGCATTCCAGAGAATTGAGCCCTGGCACGAGACCACTCATAATATTGTGCTGATGCCACATTGCTGCACTTCCCCAAAATGGTTATTCCCTTGGTTTGAACATTATCCCAGGCCCAGGCAGCCTGCCTAACAACAGCCAAATTAGGCTTGTTCTCACAATAAAGAGTCTCAACCAAGTCCTGTGCCTTGGGAGTGTGGACCAGTGCATAGCCCAGTTGCCTTTTGAACAGCAGAGGGTTGTAATTAATACTCCCCTTAACTCCTATTAGGGGCACATTGGGGAAATGCCCACAGCTGGTGATGATATCCCTGCCTTTGGTGCTCTGGGTGCACCACCTGATATCAGCTGAAGTTAGAGCAGTGAGTCTTTTAGCCCAGTTTTTCTGCTGATGAGGATTCAAAAATGCATCTGTCCTGGGTAGATGCTTGAGAAGCCAAGTGTGGAACAATGGAGCACAACACCTCACTAATCTTCCCCTCTGCTTTTCATTCCTCTGATGCACTGAATAATAGAGATCCCCTAATAAAGTGGGCACTGAGTTCTGCAAGATGAAAAGATGGATTGCATTCTTGCTAATGAATCGAGGCTCATCTGCAAACAATACAATTCCATATATGCTCAGGGCCAATAAAGCACAGACAGCTTTCCACTCTCCTAAAGAAGCTTTCAGGGCAGCTTGAGAGATCAAGAAATCCAAATGAAAACCAGGGATTCCAGCTTTGGAAGTCATATGCTGCTCAATCAGAACAGGTTCCAGATGCAAAGCCTTTGCTACTTCTCCATTACCAGGAAAGGCCATCTCAGGGTTGAAAGGGATTCCACCCCTGATAGGCATACCAACCAATGATGAGTATTCTTCTAATAGAGGGCCTAGCTGAAAGTCCTGAAAAGTGAAACATCTTAGTGGGGGATCATAAAACTGAAGGCAGGTGTGGATCAGGCTTCTCTGTGAAGGGTCCAGATCCATAACCATATCAAGTATATCTCCAAAGTGTTCCCTGAACAATGGTATGTGATCTGAAGTGATCAGGGTCTGAATCCTCCTGATGTCAGAT
The DNA here is from genome assembly GCA_963966055.1 of Lathyrus aphaca. NCBI lineage: Eukaryota > Viridiplantae > Streptophyta > Magnoliopsida > Fabales > Fabaceae > Lathyrus > Lathyrus aphaca. Next base: position 456,203,959 of record OZ014523.1, on the reverse strand, counting down.
AGCTCTGGCTGGAAAAAGTGATAGGTGATGTTGCTCTTTTTAGGAGCCATGATGCTGAAGATGAGTAGAGACAGGTGCTGATGATGATACTGAAGAAAGGGCCACTGACTGGCTGGTGCAAGTGACTAAAACAAAAAGCTGATGGCTGAAGCAGGTGCTGATGAAGATAGGTCAATACTGAAGATGGGGTCAAAACCAGAACCAAATGAAGATGGATACCCGGAAACACAAATAGGCAAATGTCAATATGATGCAATGTTTATGTATGCAAATGATATGCAAGGGTTTGTGACTGAGCTGGATCTGATCAAATGCCCTGATATAGGTCCAAGTATGTTTAAGAAATCCAGATGGAGGTCTATAGGTCCAGTAACCAAGGTGGGGGACTCAAATAAAGAGCCACATGTCCAGGGTTTTAGAATCACAAGAACTGTCCCAAAATGAAGTACTCTTAAACAAACAAAGTAACAGGGTATTCTGAGGTCAAGGTACCTGCAAACCTGTAAACAGCCCATCCCCCTCACAGGTGGTGTTCTAGAACAAGGATCCTCAGACTTGGATCAATTATGAGAAGTGTAAACACTTCTAACCCGGAGGTACAGTGTTTACAATAACCATAAAAGTTCCTCCTCTAATTCACCTCAGTTTCTGAAGGTCAAAACTAAAGGTCATCCAGACTTAGCAGGCTTCCCAGATAGCCCTAGCATTGCAGGAAATCTGCAACACAGAGTTCTCAAGAAGAAACCCATATCTGAACCGTGTTTCATATTCCCGCACCAGACCGAGATGGAATGGGAAAGAATATGATTCACTCTAGCCTAGGTGTCACTCAGGTCCCAGGTATAGGACCTTAACTCTCAATGGAACACCCACCCACCAAAGCAACAAAACAGATCCAGCCAGCACAGTATGACAATATGATATATGCAAAGCAATAAAGAAAGCAGTAAAGCAACTGTACATAAAGCAATAAACAAAAACAAAAATAAAAATACAAGCACAGATAGCACATAACACCCCAGTAAACACAAATCAATCAAGCGCTAGGAGGAACCCACAAAAAGAACCAGAAGCCCTGGTTGCAGTATAAGGGTCCCCAGCAGAGTCGCCAAGCTGTCGCTCCCGATAAATGGGAAAGGCCCCGATAAAGGTACAGACGCGAACGGTCGGCGAAGGGAACAGTGAGAACACACAGCCGTGAACTCACTGGAGATGAATAGAGTCGCCAGCTAGGCATTTTTATCCCGGAGGAAAGGCAATGCTGCATAGGCCTAGAAAGAGATGGATAAGACGGTTGCGAACCAGAGAGACTGAGAAAGGGGGTTGGTTACAACCTGGGAAGGTATTAGCACCCAGATTGTCCGTCGTACTCGACGGGATCCACGCTTAAAAGATTTGTGTTTTAAAGGGGTAGTGTCAGTGCAATCTGTGTATAAAATAGCTGGAAAACAATATGTACAGGTGTCAGTGTAAAGTGTATAAGTGATGTGAAGTATGAAAGTGTCAGTGTAAGGAAAAGAGTATGCCCAAGATCATGAGGCTAAAAAGAATGAAGCTGGAAGGAGGGGGAATGTACAGAGACTTTTGTTCGATAACTATTAAGTTATGCCTACGTATCCTCTCGTGCAATGAGGAAGTCAGAACACCGTAGTTCGACCCAAAGAGACTGAAAGATGAATTGACTTGATGAACTGCTTACTTGTCTATGCTCAAGTGTATGACCTGTCTGGCTCAGGTGCAAACTGTCTTGCATTAGACGGAAGAAGCAAGTTCTCGTTTGTGAGTGAATGAGATGAGAAAAGAATCCCGAAGGAGACGATTATTGTTTGTTTTTGAGTTTTCAGTCTTTTATTGCTTTTGAAAGTTTTCCATAAGTTAATGAGCTTAAGCCTAAACCAATGGGTTAGTAAACTCATCACATCTTCCCTCTGCTTAGGGGTAATGAGAATACCTTAAGTGTGAAGTCAGATTCTCACACTTAATCACCTGGGGTATAGGATTAAGATCATTAACCTACTTGTGATTATTTAGATGTTTTTGGTGTTTTTGTTTAGTGTTGAGTAATGAGGTTAAGCCATAATCAAGGATTAAACAGACTCATTACACCATCCTAAGAGAAGGATAATAGATGAGAATGTTTAAGCTGAGGAAAGCTCCTCAACTTAATCCATGATTAGGGATTAAACTCATGACAAAACAAGCCTTTGATTAAGTGGATTTTATTTAATGGTAAGATGATGAAGTGAGTTTTAGGGTTTGTAAGACAACTTGAGGGGGACTTGTCCATTAACACTAGGGTTAGTCCTTCTTAACCATTTAAGGAAGAATTAGAACCCTAATGCAAGGCCCAAGTTACAAGTATGATGTCTTGATACTTATTAAGTGAATTGATTAAGAGATTTAACCACATTAAGGGTTTAACACTTAGGATTAAAGTTATACACTCCATCCTAAGATAAGGATGCAGGCATAAGCTTAATCACAAAGCCTTAAAGCCTTTAGGGTTTAGTCCCTGATTAAGAGATGAGAAGAGAAGACTCAAAAGAGACACAAAGGTAAAACTAAGAGGGGAGACTAATCAAAACCCTAAACATTGTCATGCTTGGTTGTCCCTAAGGTATGTGGGGTTTACAAGAGAAGTCTTCAATGGAACCACCAGGAAGCAGATGACAGGAGCAAGAGAAGCAAAGTAACTTGCTTCATTTAGGAAGTCAAGTCACTTGAAGGAAGAAAGTGGGAAGAGGAAGAATGAGCAAGCTCAAACTCAAACACAAACAAAAATGAAGCAATGGATGCAAGAGAGTGATGAAGAGAAAGTTATGAGAAGTGAAGGCAAATTCACTTCTCAAAGTTACTTACCACCTGAAAAGTTAGAAAAGGAATGCAATGCAATGCAAAATGGGATGAGATGACATGATGAGAAACAAAACCAGAAGCATATACATGATGCTAATGATGCTATGAGATGCTACAAACATGAGGCAACACATGGAAATGATCATACAAGTTCATGAATGCAAATGAAGCAAGCTAGGGACCATGAACATACATGACAAGTTATGAAGTGCACATGGCATACAACATGGAAAATACATGATGCAATGCTCAAACATGCTTTCAATATGTCTTATGATGTCAAATGAATCAAATGGATGCTTGAGATGTCATGGCAAGTCATGTTATGCAAGAAGATGCAAGATGGATGCACTTGGTAGCCCAAATTAGGGTTTATGAACAATGCATCAAACAAAAATCAAAATCAGAAGCAAACAACATTATAAAAAATTGAAAATTCCATACAAAGGACCCCTAATCCTATACTAACCCAATGCCCAAAGGAGAGGTCTCAACTCTTAACTAATCTCAAGATATGATTTTTACAAGTTTTTTAGGGTTTTAGGGTTCCTAAACAAAAGAAATGTCAAACAAATTGAAAATGAAAGATCAAATCATGGCCATTTAATCTCACAAACTACATGCTAAACACAATGCAATGCAAAAAGAATCAATGTCCAACTCTTCATGGATAGGCAGAAATGATTTTTTGAACTTTGGATCAAAATAATGCACAAAAATGATTTTAATTCAATGAGAAATTCTTAAAATGCATCAAGATCAAAAAAGAAATTTGGTTTGAAGGTTGGACAATGTTTCTAAATGTCTTAGAACATTTCATGAATTTTTTGGTGATTTTTAAATACCTAAAAGTATTTTTAATAAATTAATTCTCATTAATCAATTAAAAATAAACTTTTAAATATTTAAAAATACTTTTTTAATGCTAAAAATAAAAATAAAAATATTTTTGTGTTTTAAAAATTAGTGAAACTCTTGAGAAAAAGTTTCATAATTTTTAAAACAATTTTGCTATTTTTAATAAATTATGTAAAACAAATGAAATAAATGGAAAATAAAATGAATTTTAAACTGAAAAAGTAAAAGTCAACAGATCTGATGGTTCTCATTCAAACTCACATGCGCGCGTTTTGACTTGGCGCCACATCCAAGGGCCAGAATTCAAACTTGCTAATTACACTGATTAAGCCCTAATTTTGCCCTAATGACTTTCAGATGACCGGAACAGTGGTTCCGGTCATCTTCTCCGGCGAGCTCAAATGCTAAGTTACTCTACAAGCTATGAAAATGAAAACTAACTATCCAGAAATCATCCCCACCTTAAAACGATTCAAACCCCTCACTCAAACATCATTTATCATTCAAAATCAAAGAGAATCGAATCAAAACAGTTTCTAGGGCAAAAATTTCAGAACACGATTAAACTCTCATCTCTCCACCATTTTCAAAACCAATGACATCAGGATGATCAGGAGAACATATAGAATCTATTTAGAACTTAAAAAAGGATTTCTGGAAAAAAAGTTCTTGAGCTACCTGAGTTTTGAAGCTTTCAGTTCACAGCTTTCTGGGTGCTTTCCTTTGTGCTATCCACTCCTTTTGTGCTCCTGATGAACCCTTGATGCTTAGAAAAGATTTTTGTTGGCTGGTTTGAGAGTTTGGACAGGTTCTGTTCAAGCTCAGGTGAGAATCGTGTTTGGCTTATGTGGTGTTTCAAGGGTGGATGAAGGCAGGGAAATGATCAGGAGGATGTGGTGATGAGTTCTATGAAGTGTGTTTGTGAGTTGGTGGCTTGTTTTCTGAGTTTCGAAGGTTTTTGCTCCAAGGGTGAAAAATGGGAAAGTGATGCCCTCTTGTGTTTCAGGCTTGCTGGCTATATGAAATGTCTTGCTCTTTGTTTGTATAAACAAATGGGATTGGTCAGAAGATGTGACCTGTGCTTTAGTGATAGGTGTAGCTACTTTTGCCAATATGTCAACTTCTTGTAAGAGAGGGCATGGGCAACTTCTAGCCAAGTACAAAGGGCTTGTCTGGCGCAGCATGGCATGAAGGAAAGGCTAGGGTGATTCAGTAGGCTAGGCAGCAAGTGGATGAAGTGTGATCATTGGTTTTGCAACTTGCTTGCCTTTAGTTCTCATGAAAAGATCATGCCTCACAAACCATGAAGACATGTGATTCCCTTGGTTCAATCTGAACTTTAAGGCTTGGATTATGTTGGTATGAGGATTAAGCATCAATTAGAAGTCACAAATGCCTTTGGTACATGAAATTGCAAGTTTTCCTTTTAGTGCATAACTTGAAAATTAGTGATTTTTGCCAACTTTGACACACCATAACTTTTGATCCAAAATGAATTAGGTCATGTTCTTGTACTTTTTGAAAAGGGAAAAATGTATTCTACAACTTTCATGACCAAAGTTTTTCCATTTGAAGCTTTTTTGGATCAAAAAGTAAGGTTTGAAAAGTGGCATAAAATGGCATATTCTTGAAAAGTCAACCATGCCCTAAAAAGTCAACTTTGCAAAAACTTGTAATTCTTGAATTTTGTGAACTTCAACCTTCTTCCATGATCAAATAAAGATCATATACACTCAAAATGATGAAGATCACCCCTTGGTTGGGTCATTGGGGGCCTCAGATGCCCTGATTTTGCACTGACTTGTCTGAAAAGTCAACTCTTGATCAGATGACTTCCCCATGGAATTTCTTCATGAAAATTGATATGCATACTCCCTATACCATATAGAGACCAATGGAAACAAGAATGACCAAAAAATTTGGAGTTATGGCCTCTGAAACCAAAACCCTAATTTTAGGTCAACTGTGCAGTCAAACTTGGCTCTGCATCCACACCAATCCCAGTTCTTGTGATTCTTCTGCATTCTTGACTTTGAAAGGATGTAATATGATATAAAAACACACATGGATCCCTTTAAAGTGGTTGATGACCCTTGGAGTGGCTCAAGAAGCTCTTGGATTGCTCAGATCACAAACCCTAGGTGCAGATGACTTAGAAACTATGCAGTGAACCCAAAAATGTAATATGAGGTGATATGATTGTGTCTATGCATATGAAATGATCACAAGCCATGGTAAATGGGTGAGGGAAAATTTGGGGTGTTTACACTCCAGTACCAGGATGAGGTTCCTCGGGGTTTTGTCTTTCTACCAATGCCCTTAACCTCTCTTGACTTTGGGCCAAGTTAGTCATTACGGTCATGAATTGGGCCATTTGGTTTCTCATCTCCACTCTTTCGTTAGCCATCTGAGTTCTGACCTATGTCAGGTCCTGCTGTACTTGATCCATTTGGATACCAGGAAGGTTGTTGCGAGTAGGATACCGGTGCGGACGGTTGAGAGGGAACACCCGGCGGCGAGCAATATTTCTTGAGGCACAACAGAGTTAGAAACAAACAAAATAATGGAAAAACCTACAAAACAAAACAAAAGTTAGTATGCAATGCATTATGCTTATTTGTTTTCCACGGTATCCGGCTTGGTTCTTGGTTTTGACCTTTCCAGACCCCGAAGAAGATGCTTTTGACTTTGTTGAGAAAAAGAAACCCCAAAATGGAGACAAACTAAAATATATTACAAATGGTGAATCATACATAGTCTGTTTTACAACACATGCCCCCTGGAGGGTCAAAATACAACAAAAAGAGAAAAGTACATAAAATGGAAATGAACAACAAGCAAAGAAGTCAAACATCCAATCCAAACTCATCCTCCTTAACTTCCTTCAAGAGTGCCTCAGTCACCGGACCAGCTGGATGCTCTGTAATAGTCCTGATGAGGAAGTTCCTGGTGGCAATGGCAATGGTCAGCTTCTTGTGCCTGTCCTGATCCTTTGATCTCTTCAACCCAGCCCTAAGCTTCAACTCTGAAATCTCCTTCTGGGCTGCCAACAAAGCTTCCTGTTGCTTCTTTTCATTGGCCTCTAACTGCTCAATCTTGGCTTGAGTCCTCTGATCTTCTTGTGTCTGGGCTTCAGTGATCCTGACCCACCTAGACTGACTTTCTTGCAGATAGAGTTCAGTCCTAGCCTTCTGAAGCTTGGCCTCTTTACAGGCATTCTTCAATATTTGTTCCCCAGCCCTTGCTTTCCTGATGTAGTCCTCTGTCTTCTCAATTTTGGCCAGATGCTCCACCCTAAGCTTCTCCAATCTTTCAATGTCCAGACGACCATCACTCCTTTCCCAAAGGGTCTTCTTCAGAGCTTGAGACAGATTCTCATTCCTTTCCTTCAGCTTCTCAAATTCTTCTAGGCTGACAGTTGTTGGAGGTGGTACTGTAGAGGGTCTAGGTATGTCCTCAATGGTGAAAGGCATTCCAGTAATTTGAGCTCTAGTACGGGACCAATCATAGTACTAAGCTGAAGCAACATTATTACACCTCCCTAGAATAGCCATCCCTTTTGTCTGGATGTTGTCCCAAGCCCAGGATGCTTGTCTGACAGCAGCTAGATTAGGTTTTATTTCACAATACAGGGTCTCAGCTAAATCTTGCACTCTGGGAGGGTGAACCAAAGCATAGCCCAGTTGTCTCTTAAGCAGCAAAGGATTGTATTTGATGCAACCCTTTACCCCTATCAGAGGCACATTTGGGTATTGCCCACAGATGGTGATAATGTCTTTAACTTTGGTGCTCTGAGTGCACCATTTGATGTCATCTGAAGTCAAAACAATGAGCCTCTTAGCCCAATTCTTCTGCTGGTGAGGATTCAAGAAGGCATCTGACTTGGGTAGGTGTCTGAGCAGCCAGGTGTGAAACAAAGGAGCACAACATCTCACTAACTTCCCCCTTTGTTTCTCATTCCTCTGATGAATGGAATAATAGAAATCTCCCAGCAATGTGGGTACTGGGTTCCTCAGAAGGAAAAGATGAATGTCATTCTTGCTGACAAATTTGGGCTCATCTGCAAATAGTATCACCCCATATATGCTGAGGGCTAACAGTGCACAGACTGCCCTCCATTCTCCCAAGGAGGCCTTCAGGATGGCCTGAGAAATCAAGAAGTCCAAGTGAAGACCAAGGATTCTAGCCTTTGTTGTCATGCTTTGTTCAATCAAAGCAGGCTCCAGGTATAATGCTTTTGCCACTTCTCCATTGCTGGGAAAAGTCATCTCTGGGTTGAAGGGGATTCCACCTCTGATAGGTATTCCAATCAATGAAGAGAATTCTTCCAACAGAGGCCCTAACTGGAAGTCTGGGAAAGTGAAGCATCTCAAAGGAGGGTCATAAAACTGTAGGCAGGTGTGGATCATGCTCCTCTGAGAAGGGTCTAAGTCCATAACCATATCCAGGATACCTCCATAATGCTCTCTGAATAATGGGATGTGGTCAGGAGTAATAAGTGATTGGACCTGCCTGATGCCAGTCAGCACAGGCTCAAAGAAATGGTATGATATGTTGCTCTTCCTGGGAGTAGCCATAAATGCTGAAGAGGATAGGTGCTGATGAAGCTCAATACTGATACTGGAGATGAGCCACTGACAGGCTGATGCTGGTGGTGATAAGAACAGCTGAAGCAGATAACTGGAGAAGCAGAGGTCTATGTAGAAGAAGGGGTCAAAACCAAGCCAGATATAATGTGGATACCCTGAAAAACAAATAAACAAATGTTAAATGATGCAAATGATGATGTATGCAAATGATATGCAAGGGTTTGTGATCAAGCTGGATCTGATTATCTGTCTTGATATAAGTCCATGTATGTTCAAAAGAAGGTCCAGATGGAGGTTCAGAAATTCAGTAACCAGTGTAGGGGACTCAAATAAAGAGTCACATGTCCAGGGTTAAATCACAAGAACTGTCCAAAATGAGGTATTCTTAAACAAAACAAGAACAGGGTGTAATGTGGACAACGATATCTGCAAACCTATAAACAGCCCAACCCCCTCACATGTAGTATTCTAGAACAAGGATCTTTAGACTTGGATCAGTTATGAGAAGTGTAAAAACTTCTAACCTGGAGATACAGTGTTTACAATAACCATAAAAGATCCTCCTCTAATTCACCTCAGCTTCTGAAGGTCATAATAAAGGTCATCCAGACTTAGCAGGCTTCCCAGATAGCCTTACTACTACAGGAAATCTGTAGCACAGAGTTCTCAAGAAGAAACCCACATCTGAACCGTGTTTCATATTCCCGCACCAGACCGAAATGGAATGGGAAAGAACATGAACCACTCTAGCCTAGGTGTCACTCAGGTCCCAGGTATAGGACCTTAAACTCTCAATGAAACCCCCACCCATCAAAACAGAAACCAGATCCAGCAAAATGATAGTATGACAGTATGATGTATAAAACCGTAAGGAAAGCAATAAACAAGACTGTACATAAAGCAATAAAATAAATACATAAACACATATAGCACATAACACCCCAGTAAACACAAATCAAACAAGCGCTAGGAGGAACCCACAAAAAGAACCAGAAGCCCTGGTTACAATATAAGGGTCCCCAACAGAGTCGCCAAGTTGTCGCTCCCACCAAATGACATCCGGTCAGAAGGGGTACAGACGCGAACGGTCGGCGAAGAGAAAGAAATGAATAGAGTCGCCAAGCTGTCGCTCCCACCAAATGACATCCGGTCAGAAGGGGTACAGATGCGAACGGTCGGAGAAGGGAAAGAAATGAATAGAGTCGCCAGCTAGGCATTTTTATCCCGAAGGAAAGATAATGCTGCATAAACCTAAGAAGAGATGGATAAGACGGTTGCGGACCAGAGAAACTGAGAAAGGGGGTTGGTTACAACCTGGGAAGGTATTAGCACCCAGATTGTCCGCCGTACTCGACGGGATCCACGCTTGAAAGATTTGTGTTTTAAAGGGGTAGTGTTAGTGCAATCTGTGTATCAAAGCTGGAAAGAATGCAAGTGTCAATGTAAAAGAAAAATGAAGTGTATAAGAGAAGTGTCAGTGTGAGAACAGGTCTGAAATGCTCAAGACAATGAGGCTTAAAGAATAATGCTGAAAGAAGGGGAATATACAGAGACTTTTGTTCGATAACTGTTAAGTTATTCCTACGTATCCTCTCGTGCAATGAGGAAGTCAGAACACTGTAGTTCGACCCAAAGAGACTGAAAGATAAATTGACTTATGAACTGCTTACTTATCTATGCTCAAGTGTATGACCTGTCTGGCTCAGGTGCTAACTGTCTTGCATTAGACGGAAGAAGCGAGTTCTCGTTTGTGAGTGAATGAGATGAGAAAAGGATCCCGGAGGAGACGATTATTGTTTGTTTTTTATGTTTTCAGTCTTTTATTGCTTTTTGAAGGTTTGTCATAAGATAATGAGCTTAAGCCTAAACCAATGGGTTAGTAAACTCATCACATCCTCCCTCTGATTAGGGGTAATGAGAATACCTTAAGTGTGAAGTAAACACCTCACACTTAATCACCATGATGTAGGATTAAGATCATTAACCTACTTGCATTTATTTAGATGTTTTTGTTGTTTTTGTTTAGTGTTAAGTAATGAATTTAAGCCATAATCAGGGATTTAATGGACTCATTACACCATCCTAATAGAAGGATAATAGATGAGAGCATTTAAGCTGAGGAAGACTCCTCAACTTAATCCATGATTAGGGATTAACCTCATGGCAAAACAAAGCCTTTATTAAAGTGGATTTTAGTTAATGGTTAGATTAAGAAGTGAGTTATATGGTTTGTAAGACAACTTGAGGGGGACATGTCCATTAACACTAGGGTTAGTCCTTCTTAACCAGTTAAGGAAGAATTAGAACCCTAATGCAAGGCCCAAGTTACAAGCTTGATGTCTTGATGATTATTAAGTGGATTGATTGAAGGATTTAAACACATTAAGGGTTTAACACTTAGGATTAAAGTCATACACTCCATCCTAATAGAAGGATGCAGGCATAAGCTTAATCACAAAGCCTCAAAACCTTTAAGGTTTAGTCCTTGATTATGAGATGAGAAGAGAATATTCAAAGAGACACAAAGGTAAAAAAACTAAATGGGGGGACTAATCAAACCCTAATTATTATTATTATTGGTTATTCCTAGGGTTAATGAGGTTTGCAAGAAGATCTTCAGAGAAACCACCAGGAAGGAAGCAGATGAAAGGAATAAGAAGCAGGGGGAAGCAAGACAACTTGCTTCACTTAAGAAGACAAGTTGCTTGAAGAAAGAAGGTAAGATATGAACATGAATGAGCAAGCTCACTCTAATACACATACAAAATGCAGCAAAGAAGGTATGAAAGAGATGAAAAGAGATTGTGAGAAGTGAAGGCAAATCCACTTCTCAAAACAACTTACCACCTAAAAAGTTAGCAAAAGAAATGCAATGCAATGCAAATGAGATGGAATGTCATGATGCAAACCAAATTCAGAAGCATTTATATGATGTTAATGATGCTAAGAGGTGATACAAACATAAGGCAAGACATGAGAATGATCATACAAGGCAGATGGATGCAGATGAAGCATGCCTTGAACCATGAATGTACATGAAAAGTTATGAAATGCAAAGGACATATAACATGGCAAATGAAAGATGAAATGATCAAACATGATTCTAATATGTCCTAAGATGTCTTATGAATCATATAGATGCACAAAATGTCATGGCAAGTCATTGGATGCAAGCAAATGAAAGATGGATGCAAAGGAAAGCACAAATTAGGGTTACATGCATCATGCAATGCAAAAATCCAAAACCACAAGCAAATGACATGACAAAAAATTGAAAATGGGATCAAAGATACCGTAAACCTATACAAGTTCACTGCCCAAAGGAGGGGATCCAACTCTTAACCTAGTGGAAGTTATGATTTTTCTAAGTCAACTAGGGTTTCAAGGTACTTCACAATGAAAAATGCAAAACAAATTGAAAATGGAAGATCAATTCAAACCAAATTTATCCTATAAACTACATGATATGAAGGATGCAATGCAAGAAGAACCATCATCAAACTCTTCATGGTTAGGCAGAATGAAATTTTCCAAGTTTGAACAAAAATATTTCCTTTAAATGAATTTAATTCCAATGAAAATTGTCAAAATGCATCAAGAACCAAAAATAAATTTGTTTTTAGAGTTTGATAATGTTTCTAAATGTTTTTAAATGCAATGTGAATTTTTTTGTGATTTTTAAATACCTAAATGCATTTTTAATTAATTAATTTCCATTAACTAATTAAAAATAAACATTTAAATGATTTAAAAATAATTTTTAATGCAAAAAATAAAAATAAAAATATTTTTGGGTTCTGAAAATTAATTTAATGCTTGACAAAAAAATTCAGAATTTTTTAACATGTTTAGCTATTTTTTAAAATTCGTGCAAATAAAATATAAACAAAATGAATTAAAATTGGTTAACAGAAGAATGAATCGATTCAAGTGTGGATGAATCGATTCATGCTGATCAATTTTTGAGAAAACAGAATTAGTTAAACAGCATGAATCGATTCATCAAAGGATGACTCGATTCATTTTGCGAAATCCAGGAACCATTCAACAGCATGAATCGATTCAAGCCAGAATGAATTGATTCATTATGCGTGATTTTCCAAAAATTCATAATCAATGAGAACAAGAGAACCAAAATGAAACAAGCATATCACCCAAACATGAATCAATCACAAAATCACATTTACAATGTATCAACAACAAGATTCGAGCAAAATCAAGAACACTGCAAAAATTTCAGAACATGCATACACACTCATTTCTCAACCATTTTCAGTGTTTCAAAGCTTAACATGATCAGTGAAACAAACTCTATCATCCTATAACAAGAGATTGCATTTCTGAAAAAATGTTCTTGATGATACCTGAACTGAAGCTTTGAACTTTGGAGCTTTTTGGCCTCAAACTTGGTGCAATCCCTCTCCTTTGAACACCCTGATGATGAAATGAAGCTTGGAGAGCTTTGAGAATGGCTGGTTATGGCTGTTTTGCTCTGGTGTAGCAGAAATGGAGGTCTTGGTGTGTGATGTTTCAAGCTGTTTCAGGGGGTGATTTTTGTTCTAAGGGTGATTTGTGACTTGTTGGTGAAAGAAAAAGTGAAGTTTGATGGCTGTGTGAGGAGATTTAAAGAGAAGAAGTTTGGGACAGATATTGTGCAAGTTGGATTGTGTGTTGTTTCTGGCTTGTGTGTGTTGCTATATCACTCCCATAATGTTTGAGTAGGCTGTGGAGCAGGTTAGTAGAGGCTGCTGATCACTATTCCAAAACATGGGAGAAATTGCAGAAAGTCAAGGTTTGGTGTACTTGAGGTATGGGCCATGGCAGAGAAGATTTCTGTGTTTGGATTGCCTCAGCCAGCTTTAAGGAGGACTCTTGGATCATTTGATGTTAGCTGGAATGGATGAAGGGTGAGATCTCACATGTTTTGCAATTTTGCAACTTGTTACACTTTGTGACTTTTGGCCATGGACAAGTGACATCTCTTGGGCAATATGCAGCAAAATGCACCATACAATGTTGCTATGATACTTTGATAATGATTAGAGGCCACACAAAACCAAAGGAACCCTTCTTGCAAGATTTCCCTCTTTGTGATTTTCATGAAAAATGGTTTATGATACTTGGACATCAAGGCATGAGAATGAGAAATTTCTTGGGCCAATCTGAATTTTAGGCATTGCATTATGTTTGTATGAAGATTAGAAGTCACTTTGAAGTCATCTTTGGCCTTGGCATGAGGTTTTGCAACTTTCCCTCTTTGGTGCAAAAGTGAAAATTCAATGATTTTTCCCAACTTTGCAAAGCCATAACTTTTAATCCAAAATGAATTAGAAAGAGTTCTTCTACTTTTTGAAAAGGGAATAATCCAATCTACAACTTTCATGACCAAAGTTTTCTCATTTGAAGCATTTTTTAATCAAAAAGAGGAGGTTGAAAAACTTTCCCAAAATGGCAAGTTTCCATTACAAGTCACTTTCCCAAAATGGCAACTTTGCAAATGGCTTGAAATTATTCAATTTTGTGAACTTCTAACATCTTCTATGACCAAATAAAGATCATACACATTCAAAATGATGGAGAACACCCTTTGGTTGGGTCACTGGGGGCCTCAGATGCCCTGATTTTGCATTGACTTGCTCAAGAAGTCACCTTTTGATCAGATGCCTTCCCCTTTGAATTTCTTCATGAAAATTGGTATGTATGATCCTTATAAAATATAGAGACCAATAGAAACAAGAATGACCAAAAAATTTGGAGTTATGGCCTCTGAAACCAAAACCCTAATTTTAGGTCATTTATGCAGTTAAACCTGGCTCTGCTTCCATGCCTTTCTCAGTTCTTGTGATTTTCTGACTTCTTTGATCTTGAGAGGATATAATATGATGCTTGAGCATACATGGACCCCTCTTGAGATGATTGATGACCTTTGGAGTGGCTCAAATAGCTCTTGGATGGTTCAGATCACAAACCCTAGATGCAGATGACTTAGAAACAATGCAGTGAAACAAAAATGCAATTTGAGATGCTATGATTGAACTTATGCATATGAGAAGATCACAAGCCATGGTGAAATGAGTGAGGGAAAATTTGGGGTGTTTACACTGGCACAAGTGGATGAGAGGATCCAATGCATTTTGCAAATTTTGAGAGTTTTGGCCCTTTTGTGATTTCTTGATGTTCAAGTCATGGAAACCCTAGGTTCAATGCACAATTCTGATTGTTTGAAGTCCATTTGACATATTGTGAAGTGTTTGTGCACATTATATGTCATTAGAATGCTTGAACATGCCAAAATGCAAAATCCCTATTTGACATGAAACTTGAAATTATAGGATTTTTGCCAACTTTGAAAGGCCATATCTTGAGTTCTATGAAGAATCAAGACATGTTCTTGTACATTTTGAAAAGGGAAAGACCTAATCTACAACTTTCATGACCAATAATTTTTCATTTGAAGCATTTTTGGTTATGAAGGAGGTTGAAAAACTTTCCCAAAATGGAAAGCTTGCATTTCAAGTCATTTCCAAAAATGGCAAGTTTGCAATTGGCTCAAAATTCTTCAATATTGTGAACTTCCAACCACTTCTTAGATCAAATAAAGATCATAGAACTTCAATTTGATGAAAATAACCCTTTGGTTTCATAGTTGGGGGCCTCAGATGCCCTGATTTTGACTTAACTTGCTCAAGAAGTTACCCAGTGAACAAATGGCTTCCACAATGCGTTTCTTCATCAAATTTGGTACACATTATCCTTATGACATATTAAGAACATTAGAAACAAGAATGGACCAAAAATTTGGAGTTAAGGCCTCTGAAACCAAAACCCTAATTTTGGTCATCTGTGTAGTGAAAACCCTAGCTCTGCTTCCATGCCTTTGCTATTTCTTGTGATCCCTTGACTTTCATGAACTTTGAGGATCATAATATGATGATAGAACACACATGGACCCTCTTGGAAAGCTTTGAGGCCTTTGGGATGGCTCAGATGGATTCTTGGATTGCTCAGACTACAAACCCTAGATGCAGATGAACTTGAACTATGCAGATGAAACAAATATGCAATATGAGGGGGTATGCTTATGCTTATGAAAAAATGAAAGATCACAAGCCATGGTGTGATATGAGTGAGGACAAATTTGGGGTGTTTACAGCTGCCCCTATTCAAGCATGAGTTAGTTGTGCAGGATGTAAGCGCCTGGCTTAACAGACAAACAAGATAACTTGTGGTTGAATACCAAAGACAGTCCAAAATTTGCACTCGCTGGATAGAAGAAGAAAAGGGATATAAATTGTAAAAGGTAGTATAGTATGATTATCAAATGAAGGTGATGGAGGACGACCATCGAGCAGAGGATGACTGTTGGGGATAAAGTGGTAAGTAAAGCAATGACGGGGACGACCGACAAGCTGGGGAAATAAAGAGACCATGATGGGGACGACCATCAGGTAAAAAAACAAGATTATCTGGGGATTGAAGTAAAGGCAATGATGGGGACGGCCATCAGGCTTGAAAAGTGAAATAAACAACGACGGGGACGACCATCGGTTTAAAGAATAAATGAAATAAATGATGAGGGACGGTCATCAAAGGTGAAGGACGATCACCTAGCAGGGGACAACTGCTAAAAATATCACGACATAGGATGAATGTCGGATAGAAAAGATCGACGATGGGCACGGCCATCAGATAAAAATGATGAAGGACGATCATCAAGAGGTGAAGGACGATCACCTAGCAAGGTACGGCTTCTCTCGGGGTTTATCACGACATACGACGAATGTCGGATAACAAGATCAACAATGGGGACGGCCATCAGATAAAATGATGAGGGACGGTCATCAAAAGGTGAAGGACGATCACCTAGTAGGGGACGGCTGCTCTTTATCACGACATGGGACGAATGTCGGATAGAAAAGGGTTCCAACAATGGGGACTCCGTTAGGGAAGGGGATGAGGGAAGGTCATCCAAAGGTGAAGGACGATCACCTAGCAGGGTACGGCCGCCGAAAATATCACGACATAGGACGAATGTCGGATAGGAGGAAGTTGTTCTGTTGGTGACTTACTGGGGAAAGGTAAACACGAACGAGTGCTTACGCTTCCAAAAAAGAAAGATATAAGTGTTTGACGTTGTGTATATATTAAATATGCAGACGAGCATCCTTTGGACCACGATACGGACGAGTATCGGTAGAAACAAACGTTGACGCGTGTTCAGAGATGATGATATAAACGAGTATTAATTGGTTAACAAAGAACACGGACAAGTGTCGGATCTGCTGAGGAGTGACATAAACAAGATACAGACGAGTATCAGAGACTTCAGTATAAGTATGAGTGAGTATTGGTTTGTTGGTGAAATATGAGCAAGACACGGACGAGTGTTTGATCTGCTGGGGAATGTATGACACGGACGGGTGTCAGATGGGTACTATAAAACAGGCATCTGTTTTGAGAATGCAAAGGATATGCTTTGGCTTTCTGTGGGGATAGGGCGACACAGACGGGTGTCGAAAAGACATGTTATGAATAAGTATCTGATTTTGAGAGTGCAAAGGGGACGCTTTGGCTTTTATGTGTAGGGGTGTACTTTGTATTGTTGTTGATGAAGTACTGATGGTAATTGTAGGTGACTGGCTCAAACCTGGCTTGTGATCATGCAAATGTTTGATTTTTGCCGTAATGCTCCGTATTAGACGGAATGCTACGCTTTGTGTGGGGAAAATGATGCAAATGCTATGATTATGCAAAAGAGAAACTGATCCGAGATTCAGATCCCGCTGAAGATCTCTGGCTGATCTGCTTGGAGGAATAACCTGATTGGGGAAGAGATCACTGATAGATCTATTAGGAGGGAGAACTCTACTTGGGGGAATAGATCATTGGTAGATCTATCCGTAAGGAGAACTCGGCTGGGGAGAAGGAAACCCTGTGGTGAGACAGTTACCATTAACTTTGCTGAGGATGAGAGATATGGCACTCTGGTGGGGAATAGTAAATTCCTTGCTCATCTTGCTGTGTCACAGTTTTCAGGTACTGCTTGGGGAGGTCCTGCTTCTGGGAAGTAGCATGTTAGGGATTCAATGCTTGGCATGCCCCATGCAGGGTATTGAATACCTACAACCTGTTAAGATAAAAGAAACGCACAAGTATCCCGAGGTATCCCTTATCGGATTCCATCATAGGAGTTAGACTTTCCTGAAAGTAATATATTTCCTGCAAGCATTTATTAGTAATGGCTCATTTGTTTTTATGCAAGTGTTGTATCATGAATACTGGACATTTTGCAAACGAAACATAAAATGTACAAAACGAGGTGTGACTAAAAACTCTGATTTTATTAATTTGGGTGCCCTGAATTGGCAAATACAGTCAAAGAAACAAATCCCATGGAATGCAGAGATTGTTATAAACTGAGAAAATAAAAGTGTTGGCAATGTTTGACAACGACGTTCCAGTGAACTTCCCTTGCTATGACCTGTATGACCTTGGCGTTCTTCTCATCTTGCTTTCTGAAGAAGGTTGATTCTGACTGATGCTTTGTCCTTTCGAAGCTTGTCATGTTGTGAGTGATATAGACGAATTCAAAATGCAGTTGTTCGCTTATTCCATGATTTTGCGTGGATCGCCCTTTCAGGTTTTCAATCCACCGGGATACCCATTTTTGCCTGAGCTGTCCAATGCGGCTTTTCAACTCAGTGGGTGTACATTTTTAAATTTTTCCCTTATTTTTGCCTGAGTCTTTTATTCTGTTTTTGACTCGCCGGGATGCCCTATTTTTTCCTGGACTTACATTCTGTTTTTATGTCCAGCGGGTCATTTTATGCGAAGTATTTTTTAACTGCATCTGAATTCACAGGGTATAAGAAATCCTCGCCATCCATAATAGTGAGCATCGGTGCTCCACCAGAGAAAACCTTCTTTACTATGAATGGACCATCGTAGTTTGGGGTCCATTTTCCCCAGTTGTCGCTCCCACCAAATGACACCCGGGTCAGGAGGGGTACAGACGCGAACGGTCGGTGAAAGGGAGAGAACACACAAGGGTGAACTCAAAAGAAAAGAGTCTCCAGCTAGGCATTTTTATCCCGAAGGAAAGGTAATGCTGCATAGACCTAAGTGTCGCTCCCAAAAGATGAGACTGGGCTCAAATGAGGTACAGACGCGAACGGTCGGCGAAAGGAGGATGCGAGAACACACAAGAGTGAACTCACAGGAAGAGAAAAGAGTCGCCAGCTAGGCATTTTTATCCCGGAGGAAAGGTAATGCTGCATAGACCTAGAAAGATATGGATAAGACGGTTGCGAACCAGAGATACTGAGAAAGGGGGTTGGTTACAACCTGGGAAGGTATTAGCACCCAGATTGTCCATCGTACTCGACGGGATCCACGCTTAAAAGATTTGTGTTTTAAAGGGGTAGTGTCAGTGCAATTTGTGTATCAAAGCTGGAAGGAAAGAAGGTGTCAGTGTAAAGAAAAATGTGAAGTGTATAAATGTACAGTGTCAGTGTAAGAGAAGGAATAAGATGCTCAAGATCATGAGGCTATAAGAATAATGCTAGAAGGAGGGGGAATATACAGAGACTTTTGTTCGATAACTGTTAAGTTATTCCTACGTATCCTCTCGTGCAATGAGGAAGTCAGAACACCATAGTTCGACCCAAAGAGACTGAAAGATGAATTGACTGATGAACTGCTTACTTGCCTATGCTCAAGTGTATGACCTGTCTGGCTCAGGTGCAAACTGTCTTGCATTAGACGGAAGGAGCGAGTTCTCGTTTATGAATGAATGAGGTGAGAAAAGAATCTCGGAGGAGACGATTATTGTTTGTTTTTGTGTTTTCAGTCTTTTATTGCCTTTTTTGATGTTTGTCATAAGTTAATGAGCTTAAGCCTAAACCAATGGGTTAGTAAACTCATCACATCCTCCCTCTGATTAGGGGTAATGAGAATACCTTAAGTGTGAAGTCAGCATCTCACACTTAATCACCATGGTGTAGGATTAAGATCATTAACCTACTTGTGATTATTTATATGTTTTTGTTGTTTTTGTTTAGTGTTGAGTAATGAGGTTAAGCCATAATCAAGGATTAAACAGACTCATTACACCATCCTAATAGAAGGATAATAGATGAGAATGTTTAAGCTGAGGAAAGCTCCTCAACTTAATCCATGATTAGGGATTAAACCCATGACAAAACAAAGCCTTTATTAAGTGGATTTTAGTTAATGATAAGATGATGAAGTGAGTTTTATGATTTGTAAGACAACTTGAGGGGGACTTGTCCATTAACACTAGGGTTAGTCCTTCTTAACCAGTTAAGGAAGAATTAGAACCCTAATGCAAGGCCCAAGTTACAAGCTTGATGTCCTGATGATTATTAGATGAATTGATTAAAGGATTTAAACACATTAAGGGTTTAACACTTAGGATTAAAGTTATACACTCCATCCTAATAGAAGGATGCAGGCATAAGCTTAATCACAAAGCCTTAAAGCCTTTAGAGTTTAGTCCCTGATTGTGAGGTGAGAAGAGAAGACTCAATGAGACACAAAGGTAAAATCTAAATGGGGGGACTAATCAAAACCCTAATTATTGTCATGCTTGGTTGTTCCTGAGGCTTGTGAGGTTTACAAGAAAGATCTTCAGAGGAACCACCATGAAGCAGATGAAAGGAGCAAAGAGAAGCAAAGTAACTTGCTTCATTTAAGAAGACAAGTCACTTGAAGAAAGAAAGTAAAATGAAGAGGAAAGAACAAGCTCAATCTCAAACACAAGACAAAATGCAGCAATGATGCATAAGAGGGGTGAAAAGAAATTGTGAGAAGTGAAGGCAAATTCACTTCTCAAAGTGACTTACCACCTGAAAAGTTAGTGAAAGAAATGCAATGCAGTGCAAAATGAAATGAAATGGCATGATGCAAACCAAAATCAGAAGCATGTGTGTGATGATAATGATGCTATGAGATGATGCAAACATGAAGCAAAGCATGGGGATGATCATACAAACAAATGGATGCAAGAGAAACATGCTTAGAACCATGAACATACATGAAGAGTTATGGAATGCAAATGACATACATCATGGCAAATGAAAGATGCAATGATCAAACATGCTTCTAATATGTCTTAAGATGTCCAATGAATCAAATGGATGCACAAAATGCTATGGCAAGTCATGGTATGCAAGCAAATGCAAGATGAATGCAAAAGGAAGCCCAAATTAGGGTTTATGATCAATGCACAAAACAAAAACCAAAACCAGAAGCAAACATCATGATAAAAAAATTGAAAATGCAATCAAAGTAACCCTAAACCTATACAAACTCACTGCCCAAAGGAGGGGATCCAACTCTTAACCTAATGAAAGTTATGAATTTCTTAAGGTTTCTAGGGTTTTAGGGCACCTTGTCAAGAAAAATGTCAAACAAATTGAAAATGCAAGATCAAATCATGCCAAATTAATCCTATAAACTTCATGATATGCAAAATGCAATGCAAAAAGAATCAAAGTCCAACCCTTAAAGACTAGGCAGAAATGAATTTTTGAACATTGGATCAAAATAATGCTTTGAAATAGAATTAATTCCATGGAAAATTGTCAAAATGCATTAAGATCAAAAAAAGAAATTTGATTTGAGGGTTGGACAATGTTTCTAAATGATTTTAAAGGTTTCATGAATTTTTTGGTGATTTTTAAATACCTAAAAGTATTTTTAATTAATTAATTCTCATTAATTAATTAAAAATAATCTTTTAAATGATTTAAAAATATTTTTTAATGCATATAATAAAAATAAAAATGTTTTTGGTTTCTGAAAATTAATAAAAGATTGTATAAAAATTTTCAGAATTTTTTAAAAATGTTTTACTATTTTAAATAAAATGAAGAAAACAAATGAAATAAAAAGAAATAAAAATGAAATAAAATGAGAAGTAAGCATGATCAATGGCTGAGGTTTAAACTGAGAAACGCGCGCGTTGACTGGCGCCACATCCAAAGGCTGATATTCAAACTTACCTAATTAAACTAATCTGAATTAATTAAATTAAATTAAATGAGATTAGGGCTAATCAGATGATCTGGACCCTTGAACACGCGCGGGAGTTGACTAAGTCAGCCAGATCAACGCACCACATTCAAACTACATTAATTACACAGATTAAACCCTAATCACTTTCAGGTGGCCGGAGAAGACTTCCGGTCGTCTTCTCCGGCAAGACCCTCATCTGAAAGTTGCTAAAATCCTCAAAACTTCATGAAAATGAAAACTAAAAGCCCAGAAATCATCCCCATACAACACTGAATCAAAACCCCTAAACAAAACTCATTTTTCATTCATTAATCATGCGAATCGAAGCAAAACATGTTTAGGTCAGAAAAGTTTCAGAACACGATTAAATGCTTATTTCTCAACCATTTCAAAAAGTAAGAACATCAGAGTGATCAGCAAAGCATGAGGAACAATTTAGAAACTTAAAAACTCATTTCTGGAAAAAAAGTTCTTGATATACCTGAGCTTTGAGCTTTCTCAGTTTGCAACTTTCTGACCCTTTCTCTTTGTGCAAACCACTCCTCTTAGGCCCCAGATGAAGTCTTGATGCTTAGAAGAAGTTTGTGATGGCTAGTTTGGAAGATTACAGAAGTTCTGTTCAAGGTGGGATGGAAATCGTATTTCTGATTCAAGGAGTTTTAAGCAATGGTGATGGGTGGTTTGTGACCAGGGAAGTGTGCTGAGTTGATTTGTGAAGTTGGTTTGTGTGTTTGCAGCTTGTGGAGAGTGTTTCGAAAGCTTTTGCAAAATGAGGTCAAAATGAGAGAGCTGTGTTGTGTGTGTGTTTAGGCTTGTGTTGTATGTTTTTTGGCTTACTTTTTTTTTTTGCATAAACTAATGGGATTGGTCAGATGAGTTGATGTGTGCTTTTGTGATTGGTATGGCTCAAGTTGCCAAAATGTCAAAGTTGTGTAAGAGAAGCATGGGCTACTAGCTAGCCAAGGAAAGATGGGGTGTCCTGCGCAGCAAGATGTGTGGAGAGCCATAGGACTGTTTGTGAAGTCAGCAAGCAAGTGGATTCACACTTGAGTGAGTTTTTGCAACTTGCTTCACTTTTGTTTCCTTTGAGAAATGTTGAGTTTCAAGGCATCAAAGTGCAAAGTTCCTTGGCCCATTCTGAATTTTGGAGGTTATATGATCATGTTGTGAAGAAATGATACACATTTGAGGCCTTTAGAACACTTGAACAAACCATTTTGCAAAATGTCTCTTTGGTAGAAAACTTCAAATTTTGTGATTTTAGCCAACTTTGACAAGCCATAACTTTTGATCCAAAATGAATTAGGTCATGCTCTTTTACTTTTTGAAAAGGGAATGATCCATTCTACAACTTTCATGACCAAAGTTTTTCCATTTGAAGCACTTTTGAATCAAAAAGCAAGGGTTGAAAAAGTTTCCCAAAATGGCAATTTCATTAAAAGTCAAACTTTCCTAAAAAGTCAACTTTGCAAATGACTTGAAATTCTTCAAATTTGTGAACTTCTAACATCTTCTATGATCAAATAAAGATCATAAATAATCAAATGATGAAGAACACCCTTTGATTGGGTCATTGGGGGCCTCAGATGCCCTGATTTTACACTGACTTGCCTAGAAAGTCAACCCTTGATCAGATGACTTCCCCATTGAATTTCTTCATGAAAATTGATATGCATGATCCCTATACCATATAGAGACCAATAGAAACAAGAATGACCAAAAAATTTGGAGTTATGGCCTTTGAAACCAAAACCCTAATTCTAGGTCATCTGTGCAGTTAAGCCTGGCTCTGCTTCCATGCCAATCCCAGTTCTTGTGATTCTTTGACTTATTTGACTTTGAGAGGATATAATATGATGCTTGAACATACATGGACCCCTTTGAAGTGATTTATGACCTTTGGAGTGGCTCAAGAAGCTCTTGGATTGCTCAGATCACAAACCCTAGGTGCAGATGACTTTGAACCAATGAAATGAATCAAAAATGTGATATGAGATGCTATGATTGAGATTATGCATATGAGGAGATCACAAGCCATGGTGTGAATGGGTGAGGGCAAATTTGGGGTGTTTACAGCTGCCCCTATTCAAACATGAGTTAGCTGTGCAGGATGTAAGCAACGACTTAACAGGCAAACAAGATAACTTGTGGTTGAATACCAAAGACAGTCCAGAATTTGCACTCACAGAATGAAGAAGAAAAGGGATATAGATTGTAAAAGAAAATAAAGTATATTTGTAAAGTGCGGACGACGGAGGACGACCGTCGAGAAGGAGACGACTGCTGGGGAAAGAGCAATGACGGGGACGACCGACATGCTGGAAAAAGTGCGGGAAATAAAGCAATGGCGGGGACGGCCGACATGCGGGGGATAAAAGGGATTATGATGGGGACGGCCATCAAGTAAAGCTATAAGATTCTATGGGGATTAATGAAAAATGATGGGGACGGCCATCAAGTTCAAAAAGTAATGTAAACAAACGATGGGGACGGCCATCGGGCTAAACTGATGAAGGACGATCATCAAGAAAAGGAAAAGGGACCACGACGGGGACGGCCATCGGGTTAAAGAATAAATGAAATAATGATGAGGGACGGTCATCAAAGGTGAAGGACGATCACCTGGCAGGGTACGGCTGCCGAAAATATCGTGACATAGGACGATTGCCGGATAAAGGTCAACGATGGGGACGGCCATCGGATGAGCATGATGAAGGACGATCATCAAGAGGTGAAGGACGATCACCTAGCAGGGGACGGCTGCTCTCAAGGTTTATCATGACATAGGACGAATGTCAGATAACAAGATCAACGATGGGGACGGCCATCGGATAAAGTGATGAAGGACGATCATCAAAAGGTGAAGGACGATCACCTAGCAGGGGACGGCTGCTAAAAATATCATGACATAGGACGAATGTCGGATAGAAAAGATCAATGATGGGGACGGCCATCGGATGAGCATGATGAAGGACGATCATCAAGAGGTGAAGGACGATCACCTAGCAGGGTATGGCTGCTCTCAAGGTTTATCATGACATCGGACGAATGTCAGATAGAAAAGAAATTTTGCTTTGCTGGCGATCTACTGGGGAATAGTAAACACGGACGAGTGTTTATATCCAAGAAATAAAGGTATAAGTGTTTTGACGCTGTGTATAGATTAAAGATGCGGACGAGCATCCCTAAGACTACGATACGGACGAGTATCGGGTAGAAGAAAATACTGACACATGTTCAGAGATGATGATATGGACGAGTATCAACTGGTTAACAAAGAACACGGACGAGTATCGAATCTGAGAGGACTCCTCCGGGGAATAGTAGACACAGACGAGCGTTTATATTCAAGAAGACAAAAGTGTTTGACACAGTGTATGGATTTAAAGATGCGGACGAGCATCCTCAAGACTATGATACGGACGAGTATCAGGTAGAAACAAATGTTTGACGCATGTTCTGAGATGTTGGTACGGACGAGTACCAACTGGTTAACAAAGAACAAGGACTAGTGTCGAATCTGGGATGATATAAGTGGCGTATATAAGATACAGACGAGTATCTATATAAGAGTAATATGAGTGATGTATAGATGAGTGTTTAACCCGCTGGGGAGAGTGACACGGACGAGTGTCAAAAGGAGAAAAGTATAGTATAAACAAATATCTGACATACAAAGTGTTTAGGTTACTGTGTTGGGGAAAGTGACACGGACGGATGTCAAGAAAGTTGTATATATAAGTATCTGTGAGTGCAAAGGGGACGCTTCGGCTTTCTACTGGGGATATGACACGGGCGGGTGCCACAAGGAGTATATACTGGTGTTTGTGAATGTGAGGCAACTGCTTTAGCTTTAGCTCTTTGCTGGGGAATCTGGGGAGCATTCTGTATATTGTTGGTGGATTGTCAATATTCACAAGTGTTTGATTCAGAACACGGCTTATGATTATGCAATATGTTGGATTTCTGCCGTAATGCTCCGCTTTAGACGGAATGCTACGCTTTGTGGGGTGAATATGATGTGAATGCCATGATTATGCAAGGATACCAATCTGGGAGTCGGATCCCGTTGCTGTGAAGATTTCTAGCCGATCTGTTTGAAATGGACATCCCGGTTGGGGGTGAGATCATTGGTAGATCTGACAAGATGTATCCGCTTGGGGAAATAGGTCACTGATAGACCCATCCTTGGTGATGAGGGACCCAGCTGGGGTTTGTAGAAGCTTTCGTCACTCTGTTGTGATTCCTTCATGCGTTGCTCTTCTGGATAGAGGCTGAAGTTCTGTGGGGAGACGATTCCCTGGCTTTTGTACTTAGCTGAGGAGAAAGAATGATTGGCACCTCGGCTGGGAGAAGTAACAAGTGGCAACTCAGCTGGGGAGAAAACACTTTGAGTGAGTGTTGATTTGCTAGCTTGCTGAGATGAAGCTTACATGCCCCATGTTGCGCTTTGAATACCTGGAATCCTGCAAAGACAGAGGGACGCACCAGTAATCCCGAGGTATCCTTTACTGGATCCCATCATGAGAGTTCAGACACTCCCGGGAATAAGTACATTTCCTGCAAGCACGTAGTTTCAAAAAGACACATCTGTATTTATGCAATCGATATATTAATGACATCAGACATTTTTGCAAATAAAGAGTACAAGACAACGTGTGACTCAAAATCTGATTTTATTAATTCATATGCCCTGAATTGGCAAGATACAGTTAAAGAAACATATCTCCTAAAATGAGGAGGTTGTTACAAATTGAGAAACAAAAAGGTGTTGGCAATGTTGATGACGCTCCAAGGAGTTTCCCTTTGCTATGACTCGTATGACATTTGACGTTCTTCTCGTCTTGCTTTCTGAAGAAGGCTGATTCTGAGTGAAGCTTGATCCTTTCGAGATTTACCCAGTTGTAGGTGATACAGACGAACCCAGAATGCAGTTGTTCGCTTATTCCCTTATTTTGCATGGATCGCCCTTTCGGGTTTTCAATCCATCGGGATACCCTTTTTTGCCTGAGTTGTCCAATATGGCTTTTCAACTCAGCGGGTGTACACTTTTTTTTTTGTTTATTTTCCCTTATTTTTGCCCGAGTCTTTTATTCTGTTTTTGACTCGCCGGGATGCCCTATTTTTGCCTGGACTTACATTCTGTTTTTATGTCCAGCGGGTCATTTTTTATGCGAAGTATTTTTTAACTGCATCTGAATTCACAGGGGACGGGAAGTCTTCACCATCCATAGTGTTGAGCATTAGTGCTCCTCCCGAGAAAAATTTCTTCACTACAAATGGTCCTTCATAATTCGGAGTCCACTTGCCCCTGTGGTCTGTATGATGAGGGAGGATTCTTTTCAGCACAAGATCTCTTACTTGGTACTCTCGGTGCCTGACTTTCTGATCGAAGGCTCTCTTCATTCTTTTCTGATACAACTGCCCATGAAAGATTGCAGCTAATCTCTTCTCTTCAATCAGACTCAATTGTTCGTATCGGGATCGGACCCACTCTGCTTCGTTCAGTTTAACATCCATTAATACCCGTAAGGAGGGTAATTCAACTTCAACAGGTAGGACTGCTTCCATACCATACACAAGTTGATACAGTGTTGCCCCAGTGGATGTTCTGATTGACGTGCGGTACCCATGCAAGGCAAATGGCAGTATTTCATGCCAGTCTTTGTAAGTGACTACCATCTTCTGCACAATCTTCTTGATATTCTTATTTGCTGCCTCAACAGCGCCATTCATTTTTGGCCTGTAAGGAGAAGAATTGTGGTGTTGAATCTTGAAGTCCCGGCATAGCTCTGCCATCATTTTGTTGTTCAAGTTAGAACCATTATCAGTAATGATTCGCTCGGGGACTCCGTATCGACAGATGATATCTCTCTTCAGAAATCTGGCCACCACTTGTCTTGTAACGTTTGCATAGGAAGCTGCTTCGACCCACTTGGTAAAATAGTCAATAGCAACCAGGATGAATCTGTGGCCATTTGAAGCAGTCGGTTCAATCTTGCCAATCATGTCAATGCCCCACATAGCAAAGGGCCAGGGTGAAGACATCACATTCAAAGGATTGGGAGGCACATGCACCTTATCCGCATAAATTTGGCATTTATGGCATTTTCTGGCATAGGCACAACAGTCAGCATCCATTGTGATCCAGTAGTAACCTGATCTTAGCAATTTTTTAGCCATGGCATGCCCTCCTGCATGGGTACCAAAGGATCCTTCGTGCACCTCGTGCATCAACAAGTCTGCTTCCGTTCTATCAACGCATCTGAGGAGTATCATATCAAAGTTTCTCTTGTATAGGGAACCGTCAGTGTTCAAAAAGAAACTACCAGCAAGCCTTCTCAAAGTCTTCTTATCATTGGAAGATGCCCCAGGTGGGTATGTTTGATCCTCCAAGAAGCACTTAATGTCATGGAACCAAGGCTTATCATCTTTGACAATATCTGCTGCGAACACATATGCTGGTCTGTCAAGTCTGGACACTGAAATTTGAGGTACGAAGTTGGCAGCTTGAACTTTGATCATGGATGAAATGGTGGCCAGAGCATCTGCAAACTGATTCTCGTCTCGAGGGATATACTTGAGCTTGACTGTTGTAAAGAAAGTCAATAACCTCCTTGTATAATCCCTGTAAGGTATCAGATGATCTTGGTGTGTGTACCATTTGCCGTTGGTTTGATTAACTACCAGAGCTGAATCTCCTAATACAGTCAATGTCTTGATCCTGAGGTCAATGGCTTCCTCAAGACCCATAATGCAAGCCTCGTATTCAGCTTCGTTGTTAGTGCAGTTAAAGGTGAGTTTTGCCGAGAAAGGCATGTGAACTCCTTTAGGTGTAATGAGTACTGCACCAACACCACGACCATTCATGTTAACAGCCCCATCAAACATCATAGTCCATTCTTCCTCCGGGTCAGGCCCTTCGGTGTGAACAGGCTCTTCATGATCCTTTGCTTTTATGAACATGATGTCTTCATCCGGGAAGTCAAATCTCATAGGCTGGTAATCATCAATAGGTTGCTCAGCAAGATATTCAGACAATACACTACCCTTGATGGCTTTCTGAGAGGTGTATTGGATGTCATATTCTGTGAGGATCATTTTCCATCTTGCAACCCGTCCGGTAAGTGCTGGCTTCTCAAATATGTACTTGACTGGGTCCATCTTTGAGATCAACAAAGTAGTGTGGGTCAACATATACTGTCTCAGTCGGCGAGCAGCCCATGCTAAAGCATAGAAAGTTTTCTCGAGTAGTGAATAACGTTGTTCACAGTCGGTAAACTTTTTGCTTAGGTAGTATATTGCATACTCTTTTCGACCGGACTCGTCATGCTGGCCCAGCACACACCCCATCGACTTTTCTAATACTGTCAAGTACATTATCAGAGGTCTTCCTTCAACTGGAGGCATAAGGATTGGGGGCTCTTGTAAGTATTCCTTGATTTTGTCAAAAGCCTTCTGGCAGTCTTCGTTCCATCTGACCGTTTGTTCTTTCCTTAGCAGTTTGAACAAGGGTTCACAGGTTGCTGTAAGGTGAGATATGAACCGTGAAATGTAGTTCAATCGACCTAGGAACCCTCGAACTTCTTTTTCTGACTTTGGTGCAGGCATCTCTTGAATAGCTTTGACTTTATCAGGGTCAACTTTAATCCCTTTCTCACTTACAATAAATCCCAGCAACTTACCAGATCGCACCCCGAATGTGCACTTGTTGGGGTTTAACTTCAGTTGGTACTTCCTCAGACGCTTAAATAGCTTCAGCAAATTTACGAGGTGGTCTTCTTCGGTGAGGGACTTGGCAATCATGTCATCCACATAACATTTGATTTCTTTATGGATCATATCGTGGAATAATGTCACCATAGCCCGTTGATACGTTGCACCAGCATTCTTCAGTCCAAATGGCATCACCTTGTAACAGAACGTGCCCCAGGGTGTGATGAAGGTTGTCTTCTCCATGTCTTCAGGTGACATCTTGATCTGATTGTATCATGAAAATCCGTCCATGAAGGAGAACACCGAGAACTGAGCCGTATTTTCGACCAATACATCAATGTGAGGCAAAGGGAAGTCATGCTTCGGGCTGGCTCTGTTCAGGTCCCGGTAGTCAACACACATTCTTACCTTGCCGTCCTTCTTAGGCACAGGTACTATATTAGCAACCCACGGTGGGTAGCTAGTTACAGCAAGGAACCCGGCGTCCCACTGCTTTTGTACCTCTTCTTTGATTCTCATTGCCATGTCTGGGCGAGTACGGCGCAGTTTCTGTTTAACCGGCGGGCAATCTTCTCTTAAAGGCAGCCTGTGCATAACAATGTCGGTGTCCAATCCTGGCATATCCTGGTAAGACCAAGCAAACACATCCACATATTCCTGAAGCAGGTCGATCAGTTGTCTCTTCACTGAGTTTTGTAAGCAGGCCCCGATTTTAACTTCTTTCACATCTTCATCTGTACCAAGATTGATTGTTTCGACCTCCTCCTGATGAGGAGTGATAACCTTTTCCTCTTGTCTCAACAACCTGGCTAGCTCTTTAGGAAGCTCATACTCTTCTTCAACCCCTTCATCAGCTTGATTGATTGGATTGTCAAAGTCATACGAAGTCGTAGCCGTGCTGTTGTCGGTGCGGTCTGGAAGGCACTCTCTGCAAGGGTTCAGTTTGTTCATTTTAGTGATTGATTTTAATCTTGTTTAAAAAGAGTGAAATGAAGTTATCATTTTGAAAACATTGCCATTTATTTTTGTACAAAAATAAAAATGGAAAAAACAGTGAGCGGAAAAGAAAAAGACTCATTTGCAAAAGATGTCTGATTATCATTGATTGATCTATTTGCACAAAATTACAGATGGCCCGATTACAAAATGAGTCTTGTCATCTTGGGCAAGATGCAAGACTTGATGCATGCTTAAAAATACAGGAAATAATAATTACTCTGCAGGAGTAACTCTTATAATTTCCTGGGAAGACCAGTTTGAGATACTGCTCCCCGGGATCTTTGGATGTATCCAACTCTCCAGGTTGCGGTCGCTTTCATCCTCGTCTTCCAAGTTGTTCACGGCATCTGGGGCGAGCATCCCCCCACTGATAAAATTGGGCTTCTTAGCAGCCTATGCTTGATCTTGTTGAGTTGGTTTGTAACCCAACCCAAATCTATCCTCCTTCTTCTCTATGGGCAGTAACTTGCCCCAGCCTTGGGCAGTCCCTTCTTCAACAACCTTTCGGGCTTGCTGATAAGATGTCATTGAGGTTCCAGGTACAGCGGATGCTTCATTTATGTTCAAGGCCTCAAACCCTTGACTCATAGTTTCGTGGATCTCCCCATCCATCTCAATGTATTTGTATGTAGCCAGGTGGCTAACAAAAATATCTTCCTCCCCACAAATAGTAACGACTTGGCCCTCCCACTCGAATTTTAACTTCTGGTGAAGGGTTGACGTCACGGCGCCAGCGGCGTGTATCCATGGTCTACCCAATAGACAACTGTAGGCAGGCTGTATATCCATCACGAAGAAGGTAGTTTTGAAAGTCTGTGGGCCAATCGTTATAGGCAACTCAATTTCTCCCAGAACTGATCTCTTAGAACCGTCAAAGGCTCTCACTACCAAGTTGCTGGGGCGTAACGCCAATCTTTCATACTCCAGCTTCACAAGGGCCTTCTTAGGTAGGACATTGAGGGATGACCAGTGTCCACTAACACATGAGAAAGAACTGCACCCTTGCACTCCAAGGTAATGTGCAAAGCCTTGTTGTGATTGCGGCCTTCCGTCGTCAAATCAGTGTTGGTAAATCCTAGTCCATGACTAGCGTTGACATTTCCAACCACAGCCTCTAACTGATTGACGGTAATCTCCTCTGGCACATAAGCTGCGTGCAATACTTTTAGTAATGCATTCCGGTGAGCCTCGGAGCACATTAGCAATGATAAAATGGAGATTTTGGAAGGTGTCTGGTGAAGCTGGTCCACTATCTTGTAATCACTTTTCTTGATGATTCTCATGAATTCATCAACCTCTTGATCAAAAGGGGTCTTTAAAGCTTCCTTAGTAACTTGTTCTTCTTGCACCATACTCTTCCCTTTTGCCTTGGCAGCAGCTTCTGCTTCGGCATTGGGTCTTGGATTTTGCGGGGCAAAGAGGCGTCCGCTTCGGGTGAAGCCTCCGCCTCCCCCCACATTGTCTATTTGTGGTGAAGAAGTTGATGATTCCAAAGTGATTTTTTGTCCTTCGCAGTATAGATCGGAGCCGTAATGCCAAGGGATGGCATTATTGCTTTCATAAGGGACTGGCCCAGGCACTGTGATAGTGACTGGACTGATAGCAGCTGCAGAAGGGATCATAATAGTATATGGATCATAGTATATTGTAACTGGTGCTCTGACAGGAGTGGCATTTTATGAGTTGTAGGCAGAATCATTTGCAGGATCATAATAAATTGTAACCGTTGAGACATTTTCATTATTTGCTGTTGATGTTGTAGGAGACACTGTTGACTGGATGGATGTTGAATTTGTAGAAGAGATGGTTGTTGATATTCGGTCTGTTGAAGTGACAGATGAAGCATTTGTTGACGAGATTGAAGAGTTGTTTGGAATAATTGTTGTTGCAGTTGTAGAAGACTCGGGAATTGTTGTTAAGGAGATTGCTGGATTTGTAGGTATTGATGTTGTGATTTGAAGCAGGCCACTCTGGATGAGACCATCTATGCCACTTCTCAAGTTATCACACCCATTTACTGAAATGTTGCAATAAGCACATCCTAGCTCACATCCGGGAAATATCTGGCATTCAAGGAGTTGAGCTTTAATCTCTACCAGGGGTGTCCGAATCTGCCCCACACTGGTTATCAAGTAAGACGGCTTATCTTCTTCAATAGCATTGATTCTGGGTCCTCCGTGGTTGGGCATAGGGTTCTTACTGACATTTGGCGGGGGTGCAAAGTTTAGAGCTTTGGAATCCACTAGATCCTATACTTTCATGTGCAAAGCTCTGCATTTATCTGTACTATGGCCAGGTGCGTTGGAATGAAAAGCACATTTGGCGCTGGCGTCATAATTTCTGGGCAGACTAGCAGGATCTGGAGGTGCCAATGTCCTTAGCTCAACCAGGTTGAGTTTCAGGAGTTGTGGCAATAATGCGGCATAAGGCATAGGGATCAGATCAATCACCCTATTGGCCTGAGATGGTCTCTGTTGAAAAGGTCTTTGCTGATTGTTGTTGCTGGTGTTGTTGTTATAATTTCTCTGAGGTGGATACTGAGCTTGTTGCTGGTAGTGGGGTTGTTGCTGTGGTTGGTATGTTGGTTGTTGCTGAATTAGAGCGGGAATGGTGACACCTGCCACTGACCTATGAACATACTGGGGTCTGCCCCTGCTGGTATGGATAGCATTAGTCTCACCAGTTCTTCTTGGGCCCACAAAAGGTTTTCTGGGGTTGTTGGACGAGCTCGCTCCATTGTCGGAAATCTTACCCATCTTTAGTAGGCTCTCAATTCTTTCTCCAACTATAACTACATCAGCGAAGCTGGTGGAAGAAAAAGCAGCTAGCCTGTCAATGTATGTCCCTTGGAGGGTGTTCATAAACATGTCGGCCATATCCCTTTCCGACATGGGTGGCTGGACAGCAGCAGCAAGCTGTCTCCACCTCTGGGCGTACTCCCGGAAGCTTTCTCTGGATGACTGGGACATTCCCATCAGGAGGGTCCTGTTAGGAGCCATGTCCAGGTTATACTGGTATTGTCTAATGAAGGCCTCAGCCAGGTCCTTCCAGCATCTGATGGTTTCTCTAGTCAAGTGAGAGTACCATTCCCTTGAAGCTCCGGTTAAACTGTCTTCGAAATAAAACATCCATGGTGTATGCCTTCAGCCTCCCCAGAAAGGATTGCAAGTGGGTTCGTGGACAGGAGGTTCCGTTGTACTTCTCAAATCACGGAGGTTTAAATTTGTGGGGAATCCTTACCCCGTCCACTAAGCCCATGTCCATGACATCAAAACTCAAGGAGTTTTGAGACTTCTTAATTTTTCAGCAATTTCATCCAGCCTTCTGTCATAGGCTTCATCCCCAGCTCCCATCACTGTGAACTGATCTTCTTGGGGGTCTTCTTGGAGTACTCTACCTGTAGTAGCATTCCCTTGTACATTAGCAGGGATATTGATCTCTGGATGAAGGTGGGGCCCAAATACTAGAGGATTAATATGAGGCTGAACCCTCTCATTGTTGCTTGTTCCACCAGTCCCTAGATGGGGGTCTTCTTGAGTCTGCCTTTCTACTAATGCCCTCAATCTTTCTTGGCTATGTGCCAATCCATTCATCACCTCCATAAACTGAGTCATCTGATTTCTCATTTCAAGTCTCTCATTGTCCATTTGAGTCCTGACCTCCGTAAGATCCTGTTGTACCTGGTCCATTTGTATACCCGAAAGGTTGTTACGGGTAGGATATCTGTGCAGACGGTTGAGTGGGAACACCCGACGGCGAGCAATAGTTCCTGAACCACAACAGAGTTAGTAACAAACAAAACAAAAACCTACAAAATAAACAAAAGGTTAGTATGCAATGTAGTATGCTTATTTGTTTCCAAGGTATCCGGCTTGGCACTTGGTTTTGACCTTTCCAGACCCCTGAGTAAGATGCTTTTGATGTTGTTTAGGAGAGAGAGATTCAAATGAAACAAACTAACAAATATATTACAAAAAGTGAATAATACCTAGTTTGTTTTTTTACAATTCATGCCCCTAAGGGATCAAAATACAACACAAAAAAAGAAAAGTACAATGAAATGAGAGCAACAACAAGCAAAAAGTCAGACACCAAGACCAAACTCATCCTCCTGTACTTCCTTCAGAAGTGCTTCATTTACCGGATCAGCTGGACGCTCTGTGAGATTCCTGATAAGAAGATTCCTGGTGGTGATAGCAGCAGTTAGCTTCTTGTGTCTGCCCTGGTCCTTTGACCTCTTCACACCAGCCCTAATTTTCAACTCTGAGATTTCTTTCTGGGCTGCTAGCAGGGCTTCTTGTTGCTCCTTTGCATTAGCCTCCAACTGCTCAATCTTGTCCTGGGTTCTCTTATCTTCCTGAGTGCGAGCTTCGATGATCCTGACCCACCTAGCTTGGCTTTCTTTCAGATAGAGATCAGTCCTAGCCTTTTGGAACTGAGCCTCTTTGCAGGCATTCTTCAAGATCTGCTCTCCAGCCCTTGACGTCTTAATGT
The DNA here is from genome assembly GCA_963966055.1 of Lathyrus aphaca. Classification (NCBI taxonomy): domain Eukaryota; kingdom Viridiplantae; phylum Streptophyta; class Magnoliopsida; order Fabales; family Fabaceae; genus Lathyrus; species Lathyrus aphaca. Next base: position 456,169,409 of record OZ014523.1, on the reverse strand, counting down.
AGTCCTCTGACTTCTCAATCCTAGCTAGATGCTCCACCTTAAGCTTTTCCAACCTTTCAATGTCCAGCCGACCATCACTCCTCTCCCAGAGGGTCTTCTGTAGAGCCTGAGTCAGATTCTCATTCCTCTCTTTCAGTTTCTCAAACTCCTCTAAGCTGACAGTGGCAGGAGGTGGTGCTGTGGAGGGTCCAGGTGCATCCTCAATGGTGAAGGGCATCCCAGAAATTTGAGCCCTGGCATGAGACCAATCATGATACTGTGCTGAGGCCACATTGTTGCATCTCCCAAGAATGGCCATTCCCTTGGTCTGGATATTGTCCCAAGCCCAGGATGCTTTCCTGACAATAGCTAGATTAGACTTATTCTCACAATAAAGGGTTTCAGCCAAGTCTTGTGTTCTGGGAGGGTGGACCAACGCATAGCCCAATTGTCTTTTGAATAACAGAGGGTTGTAGTTGATGCAACCCTTCACTCCTATCAGAGGTACATTGGGGAACTGCCCACAACTAGTAATGATGTCCCTGCCCTTGGTGCTCTGGGTGCACCATCTGATGTCATCTGAGGTCAAAGCAATGAGTCTTCTAGCCCAATTCTTCTGTTGGTGGGGATTCAAGAATGCATCAGTCTTGGGCAAGTGTTTGAGCAGCCAGGTATGGAACAGGGGAGCACAGCATCTCACCAATCTTCCTCTTTGCTTTTCATTCCTTTGGTGTACAGAGTAGTAGAAATCTCCCAGTAAGGTGGGCACTGGGTTCCTCAGAATGAAAAGATGGATTGCGTTCTTGCTAATAAACTTAGGCTTATCTGCAAAAAGTATAACCCCATATATGCTGAGGGCTAATAATGCACAGACTGCCTTCCATTCTCCCAATGAGGCTTTCAGGGTAGCCTGAGAAGTCAAGAAATCCAAGTGTAGACCAGAGATTCCAGCCTTTGTAGTCATGTTTTGCTCAATCAGAACAGGTTCCAAATACAGTGCCTTAGCCACTTCTTCATTACTGGGAAAAGCCATCTCAGGGTTGAAGGGGACACCACCCCTGACAGGTACACCAATCAGTGATGAATACTCTTCCAACAAGGGTCCCAGCTGAAAATTCTAGAAGGTGAAACACCTCAGAGGAGGATCATAGAACTATAGGAAAGTGTGAATCAAGCTCCTCTGAGAAGGGTCCAAATCCATAACCACATCAAGGATGCCTCCATAATGTTCTCTGAATAGTGGTATATGGTCTGGAGTAATAAGTGCCTGGATCTTCCTGATGCCAGTCAGTTCAGGCTCAAAGAAATGATATGAGATGTTGCTTTTCTTGGGTGCCATGTTGCTGAAGAAGAGATGAAACAGATGCTGATGATAATGACTGATACTAGAAGATGAACCACTGATAGGCTGAGACTGGTGATGCAGGTGACTAAAGCAGGTAGTTGATGAATAGGGGTCTATGCTGATGAAGGGGTCAAAACAAAGCCAAAATATGATATGGATACCCTGAAAAACAAATAAACATATGTTAAATGATATAAATAATGATGTATGCAAATGATATGCAAGGGTTTGTGATCAAGCTGGATTTGATTACTGCTCTGGTATAGGTCCATGTGTGTTCAAGAAATCCAGATGGAGGTTCATGAGTCCAGTAACCAAGGTGGGGGACTCAAATAAAGAGTCACATGTCCAGGGTTAAAATCCCAAGAACTGTCCCAAAATGGAGTATTCTTGATCAAAACAAAATAACAGGGTATGATGAGGTCAAGGGTACCTGCAAACCTGTAAACAACCCAACCCCCTCACAGGTGGTGTTCTAAAACAAGGATCCTCAGACTTGGATCAGTTATGAGAAGTGTAAACACTTCTAACCCGGAGGTACAGTGTTTACAATAACCATAAAAGATCCTCCCCTAATTCACCTCAGTTTCTGAAGGTCATAATAAAGGTCATCCAGACTTAGCAGGCTTCCCAGATAGCCCTAGCACTACAGGAAATCTGTAGCACAGAGTTCTCAAGAAAAACCCATATCTGAACCGTGTTTCATATTCCCGCACCAGACCGAAATGGAATGGGAAAGAACATGAACAACTCTAGCCTAGGTGTCACTCAGGTCCCAGGTATAGGACCTTAACTCTCAATAGAACCCCACCCACCAAAGCAACAAAACCAGATCCAGCCAGAACAGTATGACAGTATGATGTATATAAAGCTGTAAAGAAAGCAATAAATAAAACTGTACATAAAGCAAAGATAAATACAAATATACAAACACAATTAGCACATGACACCCCAGTAAACACAAATCAAACAAGCGCTAGGAGGAACCCACAAAAAGAACCAGAAGCCCTGGTTACAGTATAAGGGTCCCCAGCAGAGTCGCCAAGCTGTCGCTCCCAAAAGATGAGACTGGGCTCAAATGAGGTACAGACGCGAACAGTCAACGAAAGGAGGATGCGAGAACACACAGGAGTGAACTCACAGGAAGAGAAAAGAGTCGCCAGCTAGGCATTTTTATCCCGGAGGAAAGGTAATGCTGCATAGACCTAGAAAGATATGGATAAGACGGTTGCAAACCAGAGAGACTGAGAAAGGGGGTTGGTTACAACCTGGGAAGGTATTAGCACCCAGATTGTCCGTCGTACTCGACGGGATCCACGCTTAAAAGATTTGTGTTTTAAAGGGGTAGTGTCAGTGCAATTTGTGTATCAAAGCTGGAAGGAAAGCAGGTGTCAGTGTAAAAAAAATGTGAAGTGTATAAATGTACAGTGTCAGTGTAAGAGAAGGAATAAGATGCTAAAGATCATGAGGCTATAAGAATAATGCTAGAAGGAGGGGGAATATACAGAGACTTTTGTTCGATAACTGTTAAGTTATGCCTACGTATCCTCTCGTGCAATGAGGAAGTCAGAACACCGTAGTTCGACCCAAAGAGACTGAAAGATGAATTGACTGATGAACTGCTTACTTGCCTATGCTCAAGTGTATGACCTGTCTGGCTCAGGTGCAAACTGTCTTGCATTAGACGGAAGGAGCGAGTTCTCGTTTATGAATGAATGAGGTGAGAAAAGAATCCAGGAGGAGACGATTATTGTTTGTTTTTGTGTTTTTAGTCTTTTATTGCCTTTTTTGATGTTTGTCATAAGTTAATGAGCTTAAGCCTAAACCAATGGGTTAGTAAACTCATCACATCCTCCCTCTGATTAGGGGTAATGAGAATACCTTAAGTGTGAAGTCAGCATCTCACACTTAATCACCATGGTGTAGGATTAAGATCATTAACCTACTTGTGATTATTTAGATGTTTTTGTTGTTTTTGTTTAGTTTTGAGTAATGAGGTTAAGCCATAATCAAGGATTAAATAGACTCATTACACCATCCTAATAGAAGGATAATAGATGAGAATGTTTAAGCTGAGGAAAGCTCCTCAACTTAATCCATGATTAGGGATTAAACCCATGACAAAATAAAGCCTTTATTAAGTGGATTTTAGTTAATGATAAGATGATGAAGTGAGTTTTATGATTTGTAAGACAACTTGAGGGGGACTTGTCCATTAACACTAGGGTTAGTCCTTCTTAACCAGTTAAGGAAGAATTAGAACCCTAATGCAAGGCCCAAGTTACAAGCTTGATGTCCTGATGATTATTAGATGAATTGATTAAAGGATTTAAACACATTAAGGGTTTAACACTTAGGATTAAAGTTATACACTCCATCCTAATAGAAGGATGCAGGCATAAGCTTAATCACAAAGCCTTAAAGCCTTTAGAGTTTAGTCCCTGATTGTGAGGTGAGAAGAGAAGACTCAATGAGACACAAAGGTAAAATCTAAATGGGGGGACTAATCAAAACCCTAATTATTGTCATGCTTGGTTGTTCCTGAGGCTTGTGAGGTTTACAAGAAAGATCTTCAGAGGAACCACCATGAAGCAGATGAAAGGAGCAAAGAGAAGCAAAGTAACTTGCTTCATTTAAGAAGACAAGTCACTTGAAGAAAGAAAGTAAAATGAAGAGGAAAGAACAAGCTCAATCTCAAACACAAGACAAAATGCAGCAATGATGCATAAGAGGGGTGAAAAGAAATTGTGAGAAGTGAAGGCAAATTCACTTCTCAAAGTGACTTACCACCTAAAAAGTTAGTGAAAGAAATGCAATGCAGTGCAAAATGAAATGAAATGGCATGATGCAAACCAAAATCAGAAGCATGTGTGTGATGATAATGATGCTATGAGATGATGCAAACATGAAACAAAGCATGGGGATGATCATACAAACAAATGGATGCAAGAGAAACATGCTTAGAACCATGAACATACATGAAGAGTTATGGAATGCAAATGACATACATCATGGCAAATGAAAGATGCAATGATCAAACATGCTTCTAATATGTCTTAAGATGTCCAATGAATCAAATGGATTCACAAAATGCTATGGAAAGTCATGGTATGCAAGCAAATGCAAGATGAATGCAAAAGGAAGCCCAAATTAGGGTTTATGATCAATGCACAAAACAAAAACCAAAACCAGAAGCAAACATCATGATAAAAAATTGAAAATGCAATCAAAGTAACCCTAAACCTATACAAACTCACTGCCCAAAGGAGGGGATCCAACTCTTAACCTAATGAAAGTGATGAATTTCTTAAGGTTTCTAGGGTTTTAGGGCACCTTGTCAAGAAAAATGTCAAACAAATTGAAAATGCAAGATCAAATCATGCCAAATTAATCCTATAAACTTCATGATATGCAAAATGCAATGCAAAAAGAATCAAAGTCCAACTCTTAAAGACTAGGCAGAAATGAATTTTTGAACATTGGATCAAAATAATGCTTTGAAATAGAATTAATTCCATGGAAAATTGTCAAAATGCATTAAGATCAAAAAAAGAAATTTGGTTTGAGGGTTGGACAATGTTTCTAAATGATTTTAAAGGTTTCATGAATTTTTTGGTGATTTTTAAATACCTAAAAGTATTTTTAATTAATTAATTCTCATTAATTAATTAAAAATAATCTTTTAAATGATTTAAAAATATTTTTTAATGCAAAAAATAAAAATAAAATTTTTTTTGGTTTCTGAAAATTAATAAAAGATTGTATAAAAATTTTCAGAATTTTTTAAAAATGTTTTACTATTTTAAATAAAATGAAGAAAACAAATGAAATAAAAAGAAATAAAAATGAAATAAAATGAGAAGTAAGCATGATCAATGGCTGAGGTTTAAACTGAGAAACGCGCGCGTTGACTGGCGCCACATCCAAAGGCTGATATTCAAACTTACCTAATTAAACTAATCTGAATTAATTAAATTAAATTAAATGAGATTAGGGCTAATCAGATGATCTGGACCCTTGAACACGCGCGGGAGTTGACTAAGTCAGCCAGATCAACGCACCATATTCAAACTACATTAATTACACAGATTAAACCCTAATCACTTTCAGGTGGCCGGAGAAGACTTTCGGTCGTCTTCTCCGGCAAGACCCTCATCTGAAAGTTGCTAAAATCCTCAAAACTTCATGAAAATGAAAACTAAAAGCCCAGAAATCATCCCCATACAACACTGAATCAAAACCCCTAAACAAAACTCATTTTTCATTCATTAATCATGCGAATCGAAGTAAAACATGTTTAGGTCAGAAAAGTTTCAGAACACGATTAAATGCTTATTTCTCAACCATTTCAAAAAGTAAGAACATCAGAGTGATCAGCAAAGCATGAGGAACAATTTAGAAACTTAAATACTCATTTATGGAAAAAAAGTTCTTGATATACCTGAGCTTTGAGCTTTCTCAGTTTGCAACTTTCTGACCCTCTCTCTTTGTGCAAACCACTCCTCTTAGGCCCCAGATGAAGTCTTGATGCTTAGAAGAAGTTTGTGATGGCTAGTTTGGAATATTACAGAAGTTCTGTTCAAGGTGGGATGGAAATCGTATTTCTGATTCAGGGAGTTTTAAGCAATGGTGATGGGTGGTTTGTGACCAGGGAAGTGTGTTGAGTTGATTTGTGAAGTTGGTTTGTGTGTTTGCAGCTTGTGGAGAGTGTTTCGAAAGCTTTTGCAAAATGAGGTCAAAATGAGAGAGCTGTGTTGTGTGTGTGTTCAGGCTTGTTTTGTATGTGTTTTGGCTTGCTTTTTGTTTGCATAAACTAATGGGATTGGTCAGATGAGTTGATGTGTGCTTTTGTGATTGGTATGACTCAAGTTGCCAAAATGTCAAAGTTGTGTAAGAGAAGCATGGGCTACTAGCTATCCAAGGACAGATGGGGTGTCCTGTGCAGCAAGATGTGTGGAGAGCCATAGGATTGTTTGTGAAGTCAGCAAGCAAGTGGATTCACACTTGAGTGAGTTTTTGCAACTTGCTTCACTTTTGTTTCCTTTGAGAAATGTTGAGTTTCAAGGCATCAAAGTGCAAAGTTCCTTGGCCCATTCTGAATTTTGGAGGTTATATGATCATGTTGTGAATAAATGATACACATTTGAGGCCTTTAGAACACTTGAACAAACCATTTTGCAAAATGTCTCTTTGGTAGAAAACTTCAAATTTTGTGATTTTAGCCAACTTTGACAAGCCATAACTTTTGATCCAAAATGAATTAGGTCATGCTCTTGTACTTTTTGAAAAGGGAATGATCCATTCTACAACTTTCATGACTAAAGTTTTTCCATTTGAAGCACTTTTGAATCAAAAAGCAAGGGTTGAAAAAGTTTCCCAAAATGGCAATTTCATTAAAAGTCAAACTTTCCCAAAAAGTCAACTTTGCAAATGACTTGAAATTCTTCAAATTTGTGAACTTATAACATCTTCTATGATCAAATAAAGATCATATATAATCAAATGATGAAGAACACCCTTTGATTAGGTCATTGGGGGCCTCAGATGCCCTGATTTTACACTGACTTGCCTAGAAAGTCAACCCTTGATCAGATGACTTCCCCATTGAATTTCTTCATGAAAATTGATATGCATGATCCCTATACCATATAGAGACCAATAGAAACAAGAATGACCAAAAAATTTGGAGTTATGGCCTTTGAAACCAAAACCCTAATTCTAGGTCATCTATGCAGTTAAGCCTGGCTCTGCTTCCATGCCAATCCCAGTTCTTGTGATTCTTTGACTTCTTTGACTTTGAGAGGATATAATATGATGCTTGAACATACATGGACCCCTTTGAAGTGATTTATGACCTTTGGAGTGGCTCAAGAAGCTCTTGGATTGCTCAGATCACAAACCCTAGGTGCAGATGACTTTGAACCAATGAAATGAATCAAAAATGTGATATGAGATGCTATGATTGAGATTATGCATATGAGGAGATCACAAGCCATGGTGTGAATGGGTGAGGGCAAATTTGGGGTGTTTACACTAAGAAAAGATATGGATAAGACGGTCGCGAACCAGAGAAACTGAGAAAGGGGGTTGGTTACAACCTGGGAAGCTATTAGCACCCAGATTGTCCGCCGTACTCGACGGGATCCACGCTTGAAAGATTTTTGTTTTAAAGGGGTAGTGTCAGTGCTATCTGTGTATCAAAGCTGGAAAAAGAATGCAAGTGTCAGTGCAAAAGAAAATGTGAAGTGAAATAATGGAGTGTCAGTGTAAGAACAGGAGTGAAATGCTCAAGACTATGAGGCTTAAAGAATAATGCTGGAAGGAGGGGGAATATACAGAGACTTTTGTTCGATAATTGTTAAGTTATGCCTATGTATCCTCTCGTGCAATGAGGAAGTCAGAACACCGTAGTTCGACTCAAAGAGACTGAAAGATAAATTGACTTGTGAACTGCTTACTTATCTATGCTCAAGTGTATGACCTGTCTGGCTCAGGTGCAAACTATCTTGCATCAGACGGAAGAAGCAAGTTCTCGTTTGTGAGTGAATGAGATGAGAAAAGAATCCCGGAGGAGACGATTATTGTTTTTTTTTGTGTTTTCAATCTTTTATTGCCTTCTTGAAGTTTGTCATAAGAAAATGAGCTTAAGCCTAAACCAATGGGTTAGTAAACTCATCACATCCTCCCTCTGATCAGGGGTAATGAGAATGCTTTAAGTATGAAGTAAACACCTCACACTTAATCACCATGATGTAGGATTAAGATCATTAACCTACTTGTGATTATTTAGATGTTTTTTGGAGTTTTTGCTTAGTGTTAAGTAATGAGTTTAAGCCATAATCAAGGATTTAATGGACCCATTACACCATCCTAATAGAAGGATAATATATGAGAACATTTAAGCTGAGGAAGGCTCCTCAACTTAATCCATGATTAGGGATTAACCTCATGACAAAACAAAACCTTTATTAAAGTGGATTTTAGTTAATGGTAAGATTAAGAAGTGGATTTTATGATTTGTAAGACAACTTGAGGGGGACTTATCCATTAACACTAGGGTTAGTCCTTCTTAACCAATTAAGGAAGAATTAGAACCCTAATGCAAGGCCCAAGTTACAAGCTTGATGTCTTGATGATTTATTAGATGGATTGATTAAAGGAATTAAACACATTAAGGATTTAACACTTAGGATTAAAGTTATACACTCCATCCTAATAGAAGGATACAGGCATAACCTTAATCACAAAGCCTTAAAACCTTTAAGGTTTAGTCCTTGATTAAGAGATGAGAAGAGAAGACTCAAAGATGACACAAAGGTAAAACTAATGGGGGACTAATCAAACCCTAATTGTTATCATGCTTGGGTATTCCTAGGGTTTATGAGGCTTGCAAGAGATCTTCATGAGAAAAGCCACCAAGGAAGAAGCAGGATGAAGGAAGGAGAAGCAGAAGAAGCAAGTCAACTTACTTCACTTAAGAAGATAAGTTGCTTGAAGAAAGAAAGTGAGAAGGAGCATGAATGAGAAAGCTCACTCTAAACAAAAGCAAAATACAGCAATGAATGCATAAGAGAGATGAGAAGAGATTATGAGAAGTGAAGGCAAATTCACTTCTCAATGACTTACCACCTGAAAAGTTAGTAACAAGTAGTAGAATGCAATGAAAATGAGATGAAATGCAATGAGGCAAACCAAGGTCAGAAGCATGAACATGATGTTAATAATGCTAGTAGATGATGCAAACACATGTCAAGAGTTGTGGATGATCATACAAGGATGAGGATGCAAATGAAGCATGCTTTGAACCATAAAAGTTCATGAAAGTTTATGAAATGGAATGAATGCATAACATGGCAAATGAATGATGCAATGATCAAACATGATTCTAATAAGCCCTAAGATGTCTTAGAAGTTATGTGGATGCACAAAATGTCATGGCAAGTTCATGAATGCAAGCATATGGAAGATGGATGCAAATGAAGGCAAAAATTATGGTTTATGCACAAGATTCAAAGCAAAATTCAAATTCAGAAGCAAATGACAAGATAAAAAATTGAAAATGGGATCAAAGGAGCCCTAAACCTACATAAGTTCACTGCCCAAAGGAGGGGACCTAACTCTTAACCTAATGGAAGTTATGATTTTCTCAAGTTAGCTAGGGTTTTAAGGCACTTCAAAAGGAAAAAATGCACATCAAATTGAAAATGAAAGATAAATTCAAACCAATTTTACCCTAGAAACTACATGGTATGAAGAATGCAATGCAAAAAGAAACAACATCAAAATCTTCATGGTTAGGCAGAATGAATTTTTTTAAGTTAGGACAAAAATATTGCCTTTTAAGAACTTTAATTCCAAAGAAAAATGTCAAAATGTGTCAAGAACCAAAAAGAAATTTGTTTGAAGAGTTTGATAATGTCTCTAAATGTATCAAAATGCAATTTGAATTTTTTTGTGATTTTTAGAAACCTAAATGCTATTTTAATTAATTAATTCTCATTAACTAATTAAAATGAACATTTAAATATTTTTAAAATACGAAAATTATACAAAAAATAAAATAAAAATTGTTTTTGGGTGGGGAAAAATATTTTAAGTCAGCATGCAAAAAATAAAAGTTTTGTGATGTGTTTTGATATTTTAAAATAAATGAGAAAGAAAATGCAATGAAAATGAAATAAAAATCAAATTAAATGGGAAGTCAACTGATCCAAAGGCTGGGATTTGAACCTGAGGCGCGGGAATTGACTTGGCGCGTGATCTGAGGGTCCACATTCAAACTGAACAAATCTCAATTAAATAATTAATTAATCCTGATTAAAATAGAATTAGGGTTTAATGAGCAATCTGGTCCATTGGTTCACGCGTGGGAAGCCAGATCACACGCTCCAGGTTCAAACATACCACTAAACCCTAATTAGCATTAATGACTCTCAGGTCACCGGAGAAGAACTCCGGTCGTCTTCTCCGGTGACATCCCTCCCTGAAAAATCTCAACTTCCTCCCTGGGTCATTTCTGGAGCTCTAAAGCTCCAGATTTGTTCCTCTCACTCCCCTAAACCTAAATCCATCCCCAAATGGAATTTATTTCCAGCCATAAACATGATTCGAAGCCAAGAACAAAATATGCAAAACTTTCAGACAAGCAATACACCCTCATCTCTCCATCATTTTCAATAATTTCAAGTTCATTACACTCAGGGGATCAAACACAACCAATTAAGAACTTAAAATAAAGGTTCTGGAAAAATGTTTTCACATGGCTACCTGAGATGAAGCTTTCAACCCCAGAGCTTTCAGGCTGCTTTCCTGCTTCCAAATGCCTCCAATGAACTCCCTGAAGAAGCTTTGATGCTTGGTTGGAGTGTTTTGAGGCTGATTTGTGAGTTTGATACAGTTCAGTTTGAGGAAGGAGGGAAATCGTGTTTTTGATATGAAGGGTTTCAGGGCAAGGTGATGGTTGGGAAATGATCAGTGGATCATGGTGAGTGGTTCTATGAAGTTTGTTTTAAGGTTTGTGGCTTATGTGATCAGTTTCGAATGAAAATGCAAAGAGGGAGGTTTTTGTGAACTATGGTGATGCTGTGGTTTCAAGCTTGCTTCTTGTGTGTTTTGAGTTCCATTTTGTCCACATATCAAGGTGTGATAGGTCTGTGGAGTTGGTGTGGGCTATGCTGATTGGTATGGCCTTCTTGCAAAAAAGTCAACAAAGTTGTACTTTGAGGTATGGGCTGGTTCAGTCCAAGGACAAAGGCATGTCTGGTGCAGTTGTGATCAAGGAGAACCATGGAAATGAGATTGAGGCAAACCAGCAAGTGGATTGAAACTTATGGGGGGTTTTGCAATTTTCATTAAGTTTGGCCCTTTCTTGATTTCTTCATGCACAAGTCATGAAACTTGGAAATTCTTGGGCCAATTCTGAGTTTTAGGCAATGTGTTATGATGTTATGATGTGTAGAAGTCCATTTGAAGTCATAAAAATGCTTGACATGAGAATTTGCAAGTTTCCCTCTTTGGTGCAAAAGTGAAATTTATGTGATTTTTCCCAACTTTGACAAGCCATAACTTTTGTTCTAAAATGAATTAGAATGAGTTCTTGTACTTTTTGAAAATGGAAGGATCCAATCTACAACTTTCATGACCAAAGATTTTTCATTTGAAGCATTTTTGAATCAAAAAGAGGAGGTTGAAAAACATTCCCAAAATGGCAAGTTTACATTACAAGTCACTTTCCAAAAATGGCAACTTTGCAAAAGGCTTGAAATTCTTCAATTTTGTGAACTTCTAACTTCTTCTAAGATCAAATAAAGATCATACACATTCAAAATGATGGAGAAGACCCTTTGGTTGGATGATTGGGGGCCTCATATGCCCTGATTTTGCACTGACTTGCTCAAGAAGTCATTTATTGATCAGATGCCTTCCCCATTGAATTTCTTCATGAAAATTGGTATGCATGATCCTTATATCATATAGAGACCAATAGAAACAATAATGACCAAAAAAATTGGAGTTATGGCCTCTGAAACCAAAACCCTAATTTTAGGTCATTTGTGCAATTAAGCTTGGCTCTGCTTCCATGCCTTTCTCAGTTCTTGTGATTCTTTGACTTACTTGACCTTGGGAAGATATAATATGATGTTTGAATATACATGGGCCCTTTTGAGATGATTGAAGACCTCTGGAGTGGCTCAGATGGCCCTTGGATTGCTCAGGTCACAAACCCTAGATGCAGATGACTTTGAATCAATGCAATGAAGCAAAAATGAAATATGAGATGGTATGATTGAACTTATGCAAATGAAAAGAACCACAAGCCATGGTGAAATGAGTGAGGGAAAATTTGGGGTGTTTACAGCTGCCCCTATTCAAACATGAGTTAGCTGTGCAGGATGTAAGCAGCGGCTTATCAGGCAAACAAGATAACTTGTGGTTGAATACCAAAGACAGTCCAAAATTTGCACTTACTAAATGAAGAAGATTGTAAAAGGGAATAAAGTATGATTATAAAGGGCGGGCGATGGAGGACGACAGTCGAGCAGGGGACGACTGCTGGGGTTGAAGCAATGACGGGGTCGGCCGACATGCTGGGGAAATAAAGAGATCATGATGGGGACGGCCATCAAGCAAAGAAACAAGACTCTCTGGGGATTAAAGGTAAATGATGGGGATGACCATCGGGCTGAAGAAATAAATGATGAGGAACGGTCATCAAAGGTGAAGGACGATCACCTAGCAGGGGACGGCTGCTATGTTGGGGATAAGGATGAGGGACGGTCATCTAAGGTGAAGGACGATCACCTGGCAAGGTACGGTTGCCGAAAGTATCGCGACATAGGACGAATGCCGGATAGAAAGAGGTCGACGATGGGGACGGCCATCAGATAAGCATGATGAAGGACGATCATCAAGAGGTGAAGGACGATCACCTAGCAGGGTACGGCTGCTCTCGGGTTTTATCATAACATAGGATGAATGTCAGATAACAGAATCAACGATAGGTACGGCCATCTGTCACACCCCAAATTTTACCCCTAATCGCTCATGTCATAATCATACTTTCATCGCATTTAGCAGGGTTTTTTTTTTCCGATTTGTGTTCTGTTACTTTCTTCTCATTTTCTAGTTACTTTTTTTCTAAGCTTCCATCTTAAATTTAATTTCTATTCCTCATTTCCAACTTTTAATTAATTTCTAACTTTTAAAGCTTTTTTTTAATTTCTATTCTCAAAGTTTGATTAAAAATAATATAATCTTATTCCCATTTTTTTTAAGTTTTCAAATGTAATTTTTATTTCTATTTTAAATTTTTCAAGTTTTTACTTCCTAACGTAATTTTAACTTTTATCCTTAACTCACATTTTTTTTCTAATCTCCATTTACTCTTAATCTCCAATTTTATTTTTTTTTATCTTTTTCAACTCATTTTAAGTTTCTATTTCTAGTTTAATTTCAATTTCCAATTTATTTTTAGTTTATTCTAATTTAATTTCAATTTCTAATTTATTTTTAATTTACTTTTCTTTTAAGATTTCATTTTTAATTCAATTCCAATTTCCTATTTTTTATTATTCATTTTAGTTCCAAGTTTTATTTAAGTTTATAAGTTATTTTTAATTTTTAAGTTTATTTCTTTTTTAATTCACTTTTAATTTAAGTTTACATTTAGATTCTAATTTAAAGTTTTCATTTCAAATATTAAGTGTCAAAGTATAAATCATAGCCATAGTATAAATAATCAATTTTTTCATTTTATTCCAAGCATATTATTTTGTTACAATTACATAGAAAATTACAAGAAAAATGCTACAAAAAAATTCAGCACAAGACTACAAAATGCAACAGCTCCAAATCTGCCCCAAATCAGCATGCAGCCACCAACAACTGCATTTTCCTGCTCCACTACTCCATCCACAGCTGCAAAATTCAGCATTGGTTCCCTCTCTCAAGACATCCTTCACCTACAAGCAACCAAAAAAAAATTCAGCATAAAACAATATAAAACTTAGCCCACAAAACCAGTCCCAAAAACACAGCAAAAAAGATCCCAACTGTTACATTCAAACACACATAAACTCAGCCACAAAACATTCAAAAAACATACAAAAATTCAGCTCAAGAACAACCACAAACAGCTCTCATTCATACACAAACTCAACACCCAAAACCAGTCCTGAAAATCAGCCATAAACTAACCCACAACCAGCCCTCTACACACTAAAACAGCCATCAAACCAACCCGGAAAACCTCACAAAACTCAGCACAAAAGCACAAACAAAACATTTCCAAAAACAGTCCAAAAACACAAAAAATCCAGCTTACTTAAACTTCAAAAAGAGGAAGAAAAGAGAGAACAATTTCAAAAAAAACAGTCATACAACAAGCAACAACAAGGAGTAGGAAGCTCACCACTTGGGATTCTTCACCCCGATAACGTTCGGGCGGTAATCTTTCTCTTTTCCTTTCCTTCACTTTTTTTAGCATGTGTCCATGATTAATTTTTCTTCTTAGCTTTATTTCTAACCTGCATTCACAAAGCAAAAAAAATTAACATAAAAAAATTTCAAAAAAAGAAAAACTTGAAACCAAAGGCAGCCACCAAAACAAAAATCATATGCAAATTTCAGCCACCACAATCACAACCGTGAATAATCCTAACCCTGCAAATCTGAACCTAATTTAAGCAAATCATCACCATATTATTCCTCCATTAAACCCACTACAGACCTTCAACATAACTTTATACTCCCTTCACGAACTAACACCCTACCATTTCCATTGAACCTCACCCTTTAATCCAATCACTACTTTAAACCATAAACAGAACAAACATTAGCCTCACTTTCATCGAAACACCACCATCCGACCCGCTTCGCATCACCAACCTTCAGCCAACAGCCGCCATTTGAAACCCCCCAATTCCCGAAACCTCAATCCCTAGCCAATACACACTCCAAACGGTCCAGCCGCGAATCAAACCTTCCAAAGCTCACCCTCGCAACCACCAGTAAACTCAAATCATCCAAAAACTTTCCACAAACTGAAACACAAAACCAGAAACACCCAAAACCCATTCTGAATCAAATTGTGAAAGTTTGCACGAAGCAGAAATGAAGAGCATGCCGTGAAAACCGAACCTGCGAACTTCCACCTCCTCGAAACCCTCAGCCGTGACCTTCAACCCACAGCCACCACCAGGCTAGAACCTTTCACGCCATTTCCCTAAACTCGAACCCTTTCCGCCGCACAAGTCGTCGCCCTAAAACCATGGAAATCGCGAGTGAGAGACGGTGAGATACCTGTGAGAGAGAGGCGATTCTGAGAGTGAGATCGTGAGTGTGAGTTTGAGAGAGGAGCATGTCTGTGAGTGAGAACGGCGGATTCGCGAGAGAAACCGTTGAAGGTGAGAGCTTCAGAGAGAGAGGTGGCCACCGTTTGCTTTTCTGAACGGTGAAGAAGAATGAGAATTATTTGTTGGAAACGTGTTTGAGTTGTTGCTGTTTCTTTTTTTTTTATTTTTTATTTGTTCTACTTTTTTTTTAAAAAAAAATATACAAATTGTTGGCCTCAACCCAGCACGTGTCTAACTCAGCATATACAAACCTTATTATTTTGTTTTATATTATTATTTTGTTTTACATTTTTTGTTTTAAACTTAAATATATTATTATTATTATTTATTATTATTTTGTTTATATTGTATACCTTAACCAAAAAAAATCCAAAAAAATGTATTAATTCTTGTTCATTCCTAACTAATTAACTATTAAAAAAAAAGGGTTTAGATAATTTATTTCTTTTCTCATTTTAAAATATATATAAAGTAAAAAAAGGGGGCACTTTAATTAGTAAAAAAAATGTGTATGCAAAATAAATAAATATGATTTTAATTTCAAAATTCTCTTTTTCTATTATTATTATTACAATTAGTTAGAATATTATATCCATATAAAATAAAAATATATTAATTTTTTAGAATTTTCTCTTCTATTATTATCATTATGAGTAGTTAAAAAAAATGTGTATATTTAATTTCTTGATTTTATTATTTGGGGCCGATGATATATCAAAAAGTCACGATAAATCATTTTTGATTAATCGTGACCAATATGAGGCCATGTCTTTAATTCATTTACTTTTATTCTATTCTATTTATTTTATTTTATTCATACACAATTTATTTCAATTTATTTATTTATAATTTATTTCTCGCATTCTTAGACCATAATTAATTTTTCAAAGTAATAATTCCTTGGTCCAACGCCAAGTGAAAATTCACTACACTTCACTCACACACGTAAGTCGGTCGTTTACGATCGCCATCTGCACAGTTCCTTACACTTCACAGCTTTCTAACTTAAACAAATTGTCGCATTGCGCTTGTTTTCCACCCCTGCATTCTCGATCCATATATCGAGCCATAGCAAGTTACTGAGCCTTTGTCTTTGCATTTTCCATTTACTTTATTCGATTTATTTATTTGCAAGTAGCAACCTTTGCCTAGTCTTAGGAGCTTGCACCCTCTTCAGTTATTTTTGTTTATGCTTCTCCATCCAAAAGGGAAAGAACTCCTGCAGTTGACTCAATGTCATAGGAAGTTCAGCCATCCCTCATCCTTAGGTCCTTAGCCATTAGGTCCTTAGCTTTTTATTTTATAACTTTTTGTGACTTTGCTTAAGTCACGTGAGTGTTTGCCATAACACTTACCTTCCCCCGCGAACCTTGAGCGTAACCAAGTGTTCGTTAATCCTTAGGAGAACTACGAGTGCTCTGATTCTATACCCGATACGTAGGCATCGATGCGATGTTGTGCGAGCACCATTAGAAATAAAACCTTAGGTTCCCATAATTTTAACAAGCAATAAACAACAATAACACAGATATTAACAAGAGGTTCCCGTAGGATACTGCGGATGCTTAGGATGCTAACACCTTCCCTAGGTATAATCAACCCCCGAACCTAGTTTCTCCTCATTTAAGGTTTTTACGATCTTTTTCCCTTTTCCCTTTGGATTAAATTAAAGTCGGTGGTGAACATAAATGTTTTTGCGATTCAAGCTTAATCAATAGCTTGGTATCTGATTCTCACCGCAACAGAATTGGCGACTTCACTGGGGACTCTATTTTTGAGGGTTAAGCCCACCTTGTATATTTGTATTTTTGTTGTTGTATTGCTTGTTATTATTTGGGATTTTGTTGGGTATTCCATGTGTGGTGAGATAAGTCCTAACCCGGACTTGAGTGCAAATAAGTTAGGACGGTGGTATATTCAAGAAGGCTTGTAGGGAGTTGAGTCCCGACCAAGTTGACTTGAGACACCACCACTCAGCGGAGGCCTCCTCGGATGTAGTTTTGTTGATCGAGTTCAGTCGTGAAAACATTACTATATTCGACTTGAGAGCCATTAATGCTGAGGACCGTAGAACATTTACCCCCACTTGGCCTTTTTAGGGATGTAGTGCGATGACTATGAGGGTGCAAATCCAAAATAGTTGATACGCGATACTGCACTCGGATGAGACTCTCTTGAGAATATTACGGATTACCAAGTCGAGTTGGGAAGTCGGTAATATCCGAAAGATGGGACAGTGATTCTGGGAACTTTTAGAACCCGTTGTACAGGTACAAATAAACTCATAGTACATACCTTTTTGGGAGGGTTGAACCTTTGACCTCATGCAAGCTTTGAACCTGAGCCTTGTTTGTGTTTGTTGCATTCACGCATCATGAAGCATCATTTTTACCATTTTTATTCAAGGAACTCAGAAACTCTATCTTTGCAAATACCATAGGTATCATCATGGACTTTGGAAGAAGAAAGACTGTCAAGTACACATTCAAAACTCCCAAACTTGAAGACCTAAGGAAATTAAGAGACTTGGTTCTGGATCAAGATGCCTTCATGGATAAGCATAGGAGACTTTTAGCTTTGCTTAAGACTGATTGGGATGGAAGGCTGCTCTCTGTGATGCTCCAGTTTTATGATCCTCTCTACCATTGTTTTACGTTCCCTGATTACCAACTGGCGCCTACTTTGGAAGAATATTCAGTTTTGGTGGGATCACGTGTCAAGGATGAGTTTCCATTCCCTGTTCTAGAGAAGGACCCTGAAGAAGCGAAATTGCAAAGGCGACATATTTGAGTGTTCCTGAGGTCAAGGCAAATATGACCTATAAAGGAAAGATTTTTGGATTCCCTACAAAGTTTCTGATAGAAAAGGCCAAGAATTTTGTTGATGTGAAGGATATGAAAGCTTTTGAGGCGACCTTTATTCTGCTAATATATGGAGTGTTACTTTTCCCAAGCTTTGAAGACTTTGTCGACCTGAACGCCATCAAGATCTTTCTGAAGAAGAACCCGGTCCCTACTTTGCTCGGAGACACCTGCCATTCCATCCATCTGAGGAATCACCATAAGGGAGGGATGATTACTTGTTGTGTATCATTGTTGTACGAGTGGTTTATGTCGCACTTGCCTAAGTCATCTTCATTTTGGAACCTTAAGGATGGTTTGTGGTGGTCACAAAGGATCATGTCTCTTACCCACTCTGACATTAGCTGGTACAATCGCGCTTATGATGGAATATTGATTATTGATAGCTGTGGTGATTTTGCTAATGTGCCTCTTCTGGGCACCAAGGGAGGAATCAGCTATAATCCGGTTTTGGCTCGCCGCCAACTCGGGTATCCGTTGAAGGACAAGCCTAAGAGTGTTGAAGTGGAAGGAATTTTCTTTAAGGATGACGAAGAACCAGAGCTCAAGAAACAGATTGTGCAAGCTTGGAAGTGTATCCATAGGAAGGGGAAGAGTAGCCTGGGAAAGCCGAATTGTGTTTCTATGGAACCCTATCTCCAATGGGTACGAGATAGGGCAATCAGTCTGAAGATGCCTTACCCTCGCCAGGATCCTATGACCTTCAAGAAACCCATTCTGGTCTTTATGGATGATGCAGAGAAGCTGAAGATTGATTTGGAGAAAGAGATTCGAGAGAAGAATGCATGGAAGAATCGTCATCAGATCATCAGTAGTGAGAATGAGGAACTTAGAAGACAGCTGAAGATGAAGGAAGAAGAAGAGCTCTCCAGCAAGAAAAGGAAAGCACAGGAGGATCTATTTTCCTCCAGCACTCAAGAGGACACTTCTTGGAAGTCGATCGTGGATCAGCTTATGCTTGAAAGGGCTCAGATGAAGGCACAAATCGAGAAGCTCAACTTGAGGCTTTTAGGAGAATCTCCTTAGGACTTTGTTTTTGTCTTTATTAAGCTTTGTTTGGGATTTTTGAAAGTGTACTCAAGACTTTGTATCACTTTTTGAATTTAATGAAATCATATCCCTTTGATTATTATGTGTTCCTTGGTATTTGCAAATTGTTTCTTAGGTTCCTTGAATAATTTCATTTTTGCATTGCACTCATACATTTGGCATTGCATTTGCATTTTTTTCATGAAACTCATTCCCGTCATCTGCTCTCAATTCAGCTTTCACACTGAGGCTCTCACGCAAATACTACACTCGAGCTCAAGCCAGAAAGAGGATGGCTGAAAGAGACCTAGAGATGGACAGAGTTAACGAAGAGCTTTCTGATATTCGTGGAAATATGGGTCAGATGATGGAAATGCTACAGGTCATTCGAGCGAAGATGGATACCCAACAGACTGTGGTGTC
This sequence comes from Lathyrus aphaca, assembly GCA_963966055.1. NCBI lineage: Eukaryota > Viridiplantae > Streptophyta > Magnoliopsida > Fabales > Fabaceae > Lathyrus > Lathyrus aphaca. Next base: position 456,149,919 of record OZ014523.1, on the reverse strand, counting down.
AGAAATTGTTACTGCAACGACTGAAGTTGTCACTGCAACGACCCAGCCTACATCATCAGTCATTACCCCTGTGACCTGGCCTCCTTTTGGACTTCCTCATGGATTCGTCCCTCCTCCTCATGGTTTTGCTTCTCAAAGTTTTATTCCTTCTTCTTCAGGGTTTGCTACTCAAAGTTTTATTCCTCCTTCCCAAGGACTTACTGCTCAGAGTTTTATACCTCCTTCGCAAGGTTTTGCTACTCAGAGTTTTATATCTCCTTCCCAGGGATTTGCTGCTCAGGGTTTCTTTCCTTCGTCCCAAGGTTTAGCTTCTCAAAGTTTCGCACCTCCCTCTCAGGGCATGGCATTTCCGTTTCAAGGTTTTGTGCCTCCTCCTCAAGGGTTTGCTGCTCAACAAACTGTTCCTGTGACTAATGAAGAAAATCATGCAGTTGCTAATTTTACACAGGACATTGTGCACACCCGTGCTCAACCGTACTTCAATGACCATCAGGGGTATGAAGCGCCAGATATGTCTGAAAACGGAGATGAGAAACATGTGAAAATGCAGGAGAATTTTGATACCCTTGAAAAAAGGTTAAGAGCGATTGAAGGGGACCAGATCTTTGGTGCTGCTGCCAGGGAGATGTGTCTGGTGTCTGGATTGGTAATACCTCCGAAGTTCAAGATACCCACCTTTGATATGTATGAGGGTGCAACTTGTCCTAAGAACCATCTCCTGATGTACTATCGAAGAATGGCTGCTCAGGTTGACAATGATAAGTTAATGATCCACTGCTTTCAAGACAGTCTGAAGGGAATCTCCTCTAAATGGTATTTGACGCTTGACCAGTCAAAGATTCGTAGTTTCCAAGACTTGGCCGATGCTTTCATCCAGCAATATAAATACAACATGGACCTCGCTCCCGATAGGAGGCAATTGCTAAGCATGTCCCAGAAAGAGTCTGAATCCTTTAAAGAGTATGCTCAGAGGTGGAGAGGAACCGCTTCTCAAGTAGAGCCCCCATTGACTGAAAAAGAATTAGCTGACTGGTTTGTTGACACTGTGCGACCAGAATTCTATGAGAGAATGGTGGGGAGCATAACTGCTAGTTTCTCTGATTTAGTGGCTGTGGGAATCAAGGTAGAGCTCGGTTTGAAAAGTGGAAAGATGAGTAGTGCATCTGGCAGTTCTAGCACTGGTAGTGGAAATATTGGCAAGAAATTTACCAATAATTTCCACAAGAAGAAAGAGGGTGAGACAAACGCCATAATGACAAGTCAAAGAAGAAATCCACTTTGGCAGAGACCTTCACCTATGGCTCAACAGCAGTATCCTCGTCAACAGCAGTATGCTCATCAACAACAGTATGCCCAACATCCTTATGTAGCGGCGGTTCAACCAGCATTTAATCCACAAGTCCCCATGTATCGGCCAGCTCAAGCAGCACCGATGTACCAACAGGCGGCTCCAATGATTCAACCTTATCAACCAATGATCAACAATCCGGGCTATCAACAAGCACCCAATGCTTCAGCCTACCAGCAGAGGACTCCAGCTCCTCATTCAAATCCCAATTTTCAGAACAGAAGACCAGGTGGAAGGCCTCCTAATCCTCGAATCCCTATAACTTATACTGAGTTATATCCTTCACTGCTGAAGAAGGGTTTGGTTACTCCAAGGCCTTTAGGTCCTCCACCAAGTCCGCTCCCACCAAATTACGACCCAAATGCTCACTGTTTATTCCATGAAGGTGCTCCAGGGCACGATTTGGAGGGTTGTTATGCTTTGAAGTACATAGTGAAAGATTTGATGGAGAAGAATATTCTGTCATTTGGGAATACTGGTCTGAATGTCAAAGATAATCCTTTACCCAAGCATGGGTCTATAAATGCTATCGTTGATGAGTCCGAAGAAGGTTTGATTTTCAATGCCACCGAGATCAAGACCCCGCTCAGAGACTTCCATGCGAAGTTAGTAGAGGCGGGTATACTAAAGAGTTGTCATCAGAATTGTGAAGGTTGTGTTGATAGTCCAAAGGGATGTGAATCGGTCTTAAAAGATGTTCAAGATTTGATTGATGAAGGTGTCTTACAAGTGAGCAGTCATATGAAGAAGAATGAAGTGGCAGTAATTGAACCCATCTTCAACTTGCCGGAATCTAATTCTACCTGGGTGCCAGTGTTCAACCTGCCTGAATCTTCAGGAGTTCAACCTGTCCTCAATACGCCAGAATCTGTGGTGCCAATTTTCAACATACCTGAGCCAAGACTTGAACAAAGGAGTAACCCTTTCCTTTATCAGGACACTAAAGCAGTTCCTTGGAAGTATGATACAGGGAAAGTTCATCAGAAGATTGATAAAGCTAATCAGAAGGAAGGTTCAAAAGTTGCAAGTACTGATATAGCGGGTGCAAGTCGTTTGACCCGTAGTGGTCGTGTTTATACCCAGCAAGCCAATACGGCTCCGCCTAAAGAAGTCATACCAGCTGTGGTCAACAAAGATAAAGAGGTAGTCTTGGGAGAAGAGGATGCAGAGTTCCTCAGAATCATAAAGAAGAGTGATTATAAGGTAATTGATCAGCTGCATCAAACGCCTTCCAAAATATCTATCCTATCACTGCTTATGCATTCTCCGGCTCATCGAAGTGCGCTTCAAAAGTTGCTAGCTCAAGCACATGTTACGCATGATATAACAGTGAACCAGTTTGATGGTGTCATCGCCAATATCACTGCGTGTAACAACCTCAGTTTCAGTATGGAGGATCTTCCAAAGGAGGGTTTGGACCACAACCGTGCGCTCCACATATCAGTGAAATGTCAAGAGGATACTTTAGCAAGAGTTCTTGTGGATACAGGATCTTCTTTGAATGTTTTGCCGAAAAGAACACTTGCAAAATTATCTTATCAAGGGGCAGAGATGAGGCCCAGCGCACTGATTGTAAAAGCATTTGATGGGTCAAGAAGGACTGTCATTGGAGAAGTAGACCTACCAATCCTGATCGGGCCACAGGTCTTCAAAATCACTTTCCAGGTTATGGACATCAATCCTAACTACAGTTGCTTGCTGGGAAGACCTTGGATCCATGCGGCTGGGGCAGTCACTTCTACCCTGCATCAAAAGATGAAGTTTGTGGTTGATAACAAGCTGGTAACCGTATCTGGGGAAGAAGATCTCATGGTTAGCAACCTTTCATCCTTCAGTTATATTGAGGCTGATGAAGATGCTTTGGAAACTTCTTTCCAAGCTCTTGAGATAGCCAATGCTATCCTTGTGGAAGTAGAGGAACCGAAAGGGAAGGGTATCCCATCTTTTGCATCGCTGAAGAGTACCATTTCCACCATTGAAGAAAGAAGCTATGAAGGTTGGGGTGATGTCATCGAGGTCAAACAGAAGCTAGATCGTCGCGGGTTGGGTTACAAACCAACTTATGTGAAGGAAGGAGCGTCAACCTCCGCTAAAGGACGTCCGAAGACCATCCAAGAAGTGTTTTTCAGTGCCGGTTATCAGATCAACGCAGTTGATGGAATTTCTGAAGATGAAGATGTGAATCATCTGGTGTATCAGTGTGAAGAAGCCTTGGACAATTGGGAAGCAGTCGAGATCCCAGAGTTTTTTCCATTGTCAAAGTAATTTGTTGTTTTTTCAATGTTTTCAAGTTCCCTAGCTCTGCCCAAGGCTATGGGAGTATTTTGTAGGGCCCCTTCTCATTTTTAAAGTTATTATCAATGAAGGCATTTTGTTAAACTCTTATTTTGATCATTTACTGTTTTTCTCTCTTTTCACTTTTTAAAAGAAAATGGCAATCTTTCAAAACCAATAAAAAGCTTTTTCTCTTGCATTTCTCTATTTTCCACTTTTAATAAAAGCAAATCATTATCATATGCAGAATAAACGAAAACCCTGTTGAATCCAATGACTCTACATTCTCTCTTAACTTTGATTCGCCCATCTACCAAGCGGAAGAGGAAAGTGATTGTGACATTCCTGAAGAACTGGCAAGATTAGTTGAGTATGAGCACACAGATCTTCAGCCACATAAGGAGCAGGTAGAGACCATAAATCTTGGCACTGATGAAGACATGAAGGAAGTCAAGATTGGTACAACACTTGGGGCAGACATCAGAGAAAGATTGGTCAAGCTTCTCAGAGAATATGTAGATGTGTTTGCATGGTCATATCAGGATATGCCCGGCTTAGACACAGACATAGTGGTCCACAAGTTACCTCTTCGACCAGATTGTCCTCCTGTAAAGCAAAAGCTTCGAAGAACAAGACCAGACATGGCTCTGAAGATTCGAGAAGAGGTCAAAAGACAGTTTGATGCTGGATTCCTCGCAGTTGCAAAGTACCCTGAGTGGGTAGCTAATATTGTGCCAGTCCCTAAAAAGGATGGCAAAGTCAGAATGTGCGTGGACTATAGGGATTTGAACAAAGCCAGTCCGAAGGACGATTTCCCTCTCCCGCATATTGATACTTTGGTTGACAACACTGCTAAATTTGTTGTTTTCTCTTTCATGGATGGGTTTTCAGGATACAACCAGATCAAGATGGATCCTGACGATATGGAAAAGACTACATTCATCACACCATGGGGCACTTATTGTTACAAGGTTATGCCATTTGGTCTCAGGAATGCAGGAGCCACCTATCAGAGGGCAATGGTCACCCTATTCCATGATATGATGCATAAAGAGATAGAAGTCTATGTGGATGATATGATTGCCAAATCACAGAGTGAGGAGGATCATTTGAATCATCTCTTGAAGTTATTTGAGCGTCTCAGAAAGTTCCAACTGCGCCTGAATCCAGCTAAGTGTACCTTTGGTGTCCGATCAGGAAAGTTACTTGGTTTTATCGTTAGTCAGCAAGGAATTGAAGTAGATCCAGATAAGGTCAGAGCAATTCAAGAGATGCCAGCTCCAAAGACAGAAAAGCAAGTCAGAGGTTTCCTTGGAAGATTGAACTACATCTCCAGATTCATCTCCAACATGACTGCTACATGTGAGCCTTTATTCAAGTTACTCCGGAAGAATCAAGCAATTGAGTGGAGTCCTGATTGTCAATTGGCTTTTGAAAAGATTAAGGTTTATCTACAAGAACCTCCTATCTTAGTCCCACCTACTCCGGGGAAGCCTCTTTTCATGTATCTGACTGTACTCGAGGGATCTATGGGTTGCGTATTAGGCCAACAAGACGAAACTGGTCGTAAGGAGCATGCCATTTATTATTTAAGCAAGAAGTTCACAGACTGTGAAAGCAGATATTCGCTCTTAGAGAAGACTTGCTGTGCCTTGGCATGGGCGGCCAGACGCCTCAGGCAGTACATGATTTGTCACACTACTTTGTTGATCTCGAAAATGGATCCAATAAAGTACATCTTTGAGAAGCCTGCTTTGACTGGAAGACTCGCCCGTTGGCACATGTTGTTATCCGAATACGACATCCAATACGTAACCCAGAAGTCTATCAAGGGCAGTGTTTTATCTGAATACCTTGCTGATCATCCTGTCGAAGATTATGAGCCTTTGAAATTCGATTTCCCAGACGAAGATATTATGCTGATAAAGGACTGCAAAGTTCCAGATCCGGATGAAGGTCCCGAGCCAGGGTCCCGTTGGAAGATGATGTTTGATGGTTCCTCTAACTACATGGGGCATGGTGTAGGAGTTGTTCTGATGAACCCCGATGGTGGTTATACTCCCTTCACAGCCAGATTATGTTTCGAATGTACAAACAACATCGCAGAGTATGAAGCATGTATTTTGGGTATCGAAGCTGCAATCGATACTAGAATCAAGATCCTTGATGTATATGGAGACTCAGCTTTGGTAATATATCAAGTCAAAGGTGAATGGGAAACTCGTGATGAGAAGTTGATCCCGTACCGTGCCCACATTGTGGAATTGATCAAATACTTTGATGAAGTCACTTTCCATCATGTTCCGAGGGCAGAAAATCAGATAGCAGACGCCTTGGCTATGTTGGCATCTATGTTTCAAGTCAGGTTTCTTAATGAAGCTCCACTCATTACAATCGAGCGAAGAACTGCACCAGCCTACTGTCTACTGGTCGAAGAGGAAACTGATGAGAAACCGTGGTACTACGACATCAAGAACTATCTGCAGAATCAGGAGTACCCAGCTGATGCAACAAATCTAGACAAGAAGACTTTAAGAAGATTGGCGTCCAAATTTTTCCTCAGTAACAATGTGCTTTACAAGAGAAATCATGATATGGTTCTGCTCAGATGTGTGGACAAGCGCGAAGCAGACTTATTGATCAGGGAAATCCATGAAGGATCATTTGGAACACATGCCAATGGACATGCCATGTCCAGGAAGATTTTGAGAGCTGGATACTTCTGGTTGACCATGGAATCAGATTGTTTCAAGTATGCCAGGAAGTGTCATAAATGCCAGATTTATGCCGATAAGGTGCACGTACCTCCGACACTTTTGAATGTTCTGTCATCGCCTTGGCCTTTCTCAATGTGGGGCATTGACATGATAGGGGCAATTGAGCCTAAAGCTTCCAATGGTCATCGGTTTATCTTGGTCGCAATTGATTATTTCACCAAATGGGTAGAAGCAGCTTCCTACGCCAATGTAACAAAGCAAGTGGTTGCCCGTTTCATCAAGAACCAAATTATCTGCCGCTATGGGATCCCAAGCCGAATCATAACAGATAATGGGACCAATTTGAACAACAAGACAATGAAAGAGCTGTGTGAGACATTCAAGATTGAACATCATAACTCTTCTCCGTATCGTCCGAAGATGAATGGAGCTGTTGAAGCTGCAAACAAGAACATCAAAAAGATTCTGCAAAAGATGGTAAAAACTTACAAAGATTGGCACGAGATGTTACCATACGCTTTACATGGATACAGAACATCAGTGCGCACTTCAACAGGGGCAACCCCTTTCTCTCTGGTGTATGGGATGGATGCAGTCCTCCCTATTGAAGTAGAGATACCATCTTTGAGAATCTTGATGGAAACCAAACTGGAGGAAGCGGAGTGGGTCCAGAGCAGATACGACCAGCTGAACCTCATTGATGAGAAGAGGATGACCGCCATGTGCCATGGCCAGATGTACCAGAAGCGCATCAAGAGAGCGTTTGACAAGAAAGTCCGTATCCGAGAATTCAAAGAGGGAGATCTTGTACTCAAGAAAATCTTGCCAGTCCACAAAGACATGCGTGGAAAATGGAGTCCTAACTATGAAGGCCCATATGTTGTGAAGATGGCATTCTCCGGAGGTTCCTTAATCCTTACAACTATGGATGGTGAACAGCTGAAGCACCCGGTGAATTCTGATGCAGTCAAAAAATATTATGCCTAAATAAAACCCGATAGGTCGAAAACCAGAAATGGCGACCTAGGCAAAAATGGGTATCCCGGTGGATCAAAACCTATGAAGGAGATCCAGGCAAAAGTTAGGGATAAAAATGAAAAAATAAGAGCTCGCTAAGTTGAAAACCCGAAAGGGCGGCTTAGGCAAAAAAGA